>OX463305.1:2966812-4450219 GCA_949820665.1 Scrobipalpa costella | reverse complement strand
GTCAATTTTACGATACTGAGAAAAATATCACAATAGCTTATTATCGTCGATGTGAAAAACGTCGCATTGAATTTTATTCAACAGTTCCATCATTTTCATCAATTTTTAAGTAAGGGAAAATTTAAGCTTTTTCTGTGCTCGATGAAGATAAGTTTCCTGAATGAAAGGTTTTTACGATGGATTCTATTCTAAGGTTTTTTTGCGATGGGGTACATACATATAATCACGCCTTTATCCCTAATGGGGTAGGCAGAGCGTAAACGACCTAAACAAATATCGTTCCGCTACGTCTGACAAAGTTTTGAGGGTAGTGTAAGATAGATTTGTAGGTTTTTTTTTTTTTATATATTTGATAGGCAATCATTTGTCCGCCATCTCACGTGACGGTATATTGCTGTAGTGAGGTTGTCAGCCTATCGGCTAAATTGCAATATACAGAAACCCTTGGATCCTTTAACTGGTTTTTAGGGCATGCCCGGGAGGAAATGCAGCTGGTACATTCTATGTTTTTCTCTCGCTCACAGTAAAGCATGGGTTTAGCGATGGGTCATTAAAAGTATAGGATGTTGTTTCGAAATTGCCAAACTAAATACCTGCAGTTAACTAACCTTGAAACCTTAGCAGCAACAAACAAACAATATAAAATAAATTGCTCCCATTAACGTACACATTTATAAAGTAAAGATGATTAGAAAAACATAATGGGTACAAAAAATAAAGAGTATTGGCGTGTCCAAGTTTCTTGCATCATTTCTTGTGCCTTACTTCTATGGGGCTTGCTTGCTTCCATGCTGGCCTGGGAGTTGAATTTGCCAGCTGCATTTCCTCCCGGGCATGCTGTAAAAACCAGGTAAGGGATCCGAGTGTTTTAGTATATTGTAATTTATGCGACGGGCTGACAACCTGCCACTACAGCCATATGCCTGCAAATGTATCTTAAATAACCCTCAAAACTTTGTCAGACGGTGCGGAACGACCTTGGAATAGGTCGTTTATGCTCTGCCTACCCCATTAGGGATAAAGGCGTGATTATACGTATGTATGTATGTATGTACTTCTACGCCTGCCTATAAAACGATTTAACGTTGTTAATCAGTGCGATGGTAAATTCAAGGGTAAAATAAATCCGTACTTTAGATGATTTAGAAAATCTCGACTTTCAAAATATTTTACGTTTTAAAATGGATATTTTTTTCGCGGTTGTATGAGGTTGGTGCGGTTATATTATTGTTATTTTCATGCCATAAAAGCGCTTCATACTTTACCTTTATACATCACTACATAGTATAAAACAAAGTCGCTCTCTCTATCCCTATGTATGCATAAATCTTTAAAACTACGCAACGGATTTTGATGCGGTTTCTTTTAATGGATAGAGTGATTCAAGAGGAAGGTTTATATGTATAATACTTGCGGAATATAGTAGAGAAACACTGATAATTTCCGTGCGAAGCCGGTGCGGGTCGCTAGTAAACAAAAAAAGCTAATATCGCATAGTACTAGGCAGTGTTTCAGATTGTTTCGTCTTGCGTGCAAGTCATTTCGTTAAATCAATACCGCTCGCTCAGCCTATAAATAAGTATTGGGCTTACACGCTATTACGATATGATTATACTTGCTTACTTACTAGTATGATTCTCATTATACTAACTGAAATAATTGGATAATTCTTCAATGTCATCTAAATTAATATTGGAAACATTTGTCTATAATTGGCTATTCTTGAAAACTATTTTAATAAAATTATCCTTATTTATGTAATTGACGCATTGTCAATTAGGTTATCGCGCATTACAATACAAAAAAAAATACTGTTCGTTTGTAGTGTCTGGAAATTGTTACGAATACAGTAAACACCGTATAAACATAGGAAATTTAATATTATGTTTGTGCAAAGAGCAGGTGTTTAATGTTCTCGCTATAAAAATCGGTAAACATTGTATATGGTCCATAAAAACCGCTAAACCATCTAACAAGGCAATGTCAACTGACCAGGAAAGATGACATCAAAGCTCAAACACGCGCCTCTATGCATATATCTATGAATGGTGCTAATATTCTGTGCACATTGTACAGTTCAACACATAATATACAAGTTTATAAAGAGACTTTAGTTCTAATCTAATTTATGGTCTATTAAAACCGCTAAACCATCTAACAAAGTAATGTCAACTTCCCAGGCCAAGATGACATCAAAGCTCAAACACGCGCCTCTTTGCAATCTATGAATGGTTATAATATTCTGTGCACATTGTTCAATCCACAGGACAGTCAAACATAAATCTAGTGTTTTCAATTTAAAAATAGTCTGAAATTTAGTCCTAAATCCTTCTATTCTTTAATGGCACTTTTATAAAGATCAATAAAGTACATAATATTATAAGCTCGTAAAGTTTTACTAACAAGTACTGCCTTTGACTGAACTTTAAGCGTCAAAATAACAAAGATTGATGTTAGCTCATAAAGTTTCCATCGTAATAAGTGGTTAAGTAAATACTGATAGTACCTAAGTGTTCAGTCACTATGTATGATAGGTATATTTAATTTATGATTACTGTACGGCACGTAAGTGTTAAATAAATAAAACAATATATAATAGGGCATTCTTTTCTATTATATATTTTCTTTTCGGTTCACACAACACAGCAGCACATGTGTACAATTATTACATCTTTGCAAATTCTTGGTACCTGAAAAACATTTAAAAACTATATTTAGGCATATTATTTTCTGTAGTTAGGTCATGTAATGGTATCTAGAACAAAATGAAACAACCACACATTCGCATGAAATGTCGCATGTTACTCGTAATCGAAACAAAAATACTTCTGCGTCTGAATAACTTGACTCTAAAGAAAGTCCAATAGGTTTAGGTACATAGTTTTCTTGTGGTAAGTTTTTAGGCCAGGATTTACTCAACGATATTAATTACCCAAACTTTTCAGATATGGTTTCGCGGCGTGCGCAGCTCAAAATTCCGCCACGTGTACGGCGCAGCGTTCAAACGGGAGAGATGTTACGACAACATAAAGATCACAAGGAACGCGCACGACTCCCATTTCTGCGCCGTCAACCCGAAATTCGTGGCCATAGTTACTGAGGTCGCCGGCGGTGGGGCCTTTCTTGTGCTGCCTTTGGACCATGTAAGTGTCACTTCTTCAATCTTTTTTAAGCAAGATATGTTACAATATAAAGGTCACAAGGAACGCGCACGACTCCGGCGGTGGCGTTTTCTTGTGCTGCCTTTGGACCATGTAGGTATCACTTCTATCTTCTTTTAGAAAGAACTGTTATAACAAAAAGATCACAAGGAACGCGTATGACTCCCAATTCTGCGCCGTAAACCCGAAATTCGTGGCCATAGTTACTGAGGTCGCTTGTGCTGCCTTTGGACCGTGTAAGTATCACTTTTTTTTAAGAAAGAGATGCTTCTTATACTTAATGACCTCAAGAACGTCAGATTTATTAGTTTACTATAGTTACTAATATCAATCTCTTAGCTACTGAGACTCGTTTTATGTAAGCTGTGAACTGTTTTTAAGAAGAACTTTTACCTAATTTACAGTAATACTTGGAAGTATTACTGTAAATTAGGTAAAAGTTCTTCTTAACCTTACTGCCAACCTTCAAACATTCTTGTAACAAATAGGCGCTCAAAATTACATATGTTTACATAACAATAGATTACTAAGTACATAAAAGCAATGAGTGGAATACTGTTACAAGGTAGGTTTTTGAAGTTAAGATACTTTTACATACATACATATAATCACGCCTTTATCCCTAATAGGGTAGGCAGAGCGTAAACGTCCTAAACAAAGGTCGTTCCGCCACGTCTGACAAAGTTTAGAGGGTCATCCAAGATAGATCTGTAGGTACATTGCTGTAGTGACAGGTTGTCAGCCCATCGCCTAAATTACAATATACTGAATCCCTCGGATCCCTTAGCTGGTTTTTACAGCATGCCCGGGAGGAAATGCAGCTGGCACATTCTATGTTTTACTTTCGCTCCCAGTCCAGCATGGAAGAAAGAGATACTTTTGTTGCCTAAAATTCCAGATTAGTTCCACAAGTTAGTATTTATTGTTAAATAGTTAGACCGTTACTTTCAACAATAGATTTTCTAGTGTTTACAAATTGTTTACCTTCTAAACCGTAAACAACCATTTTAACTAGGCTTGTCATTGTAAATCACAGTTTGTCCTTGTCAATATAACGTGAATAGAATAAATAGAAGTATAGGTTGCTTCATTGTTCCATGCTGGACTGGGAGCGAGAGACAAACGTAGAATGTGCCAGCTGCATTTCCTCCCGGGCATGCTGTAAAAATCAGCTAAGGGATCCGAGGGTTTCCGTGTATTGCAATTTAGGCGATGGGCTGACAACCTGTCACTTCAGCAATATACATACAAATCTATCTTAAATAACCCTCAAAACTTTGTCAGACGTGGCGGAACGACCTTAGTTTAGGTCGTTTACGCTCTGCCTACCCCATTATGGATAAAAGCGTGACTATATGTATGTATGTAGAAGTATAGTTTCTACTGCATTGCCATAACAAATGATTATTCAATATCATTTTTTTTATCATTTGCTATATAACGAATCTGTGTGTACCCCACTTAATTATTTTTATTTAGGTAAGGTTACCTATGGCAAACCAGACACCAGTGACAAACCATTTTCACCTAAAATGTTCTCTGAAATGGTTGGGCATTGGCACATCCATTCTTATTTATTATTTTTCTTTTTTTCTATTACCTATTTAATTTTATCATCATCATCTCCCTTGCCGTCTCCCTTATCTCACGGCTACCTAATCTAGGTGATTCAAATTTAATTGTAATTTATATAATTTTAAAATTATCTTATCAAGTAACCCCTGTCTTTAAACGTATATACGAACAATAATCAAGTACATACATACATATAATCACGTCTTTATTCTTAATGGGGTAGGCAGCGCGTAGACGACCTAAACAAAGGTCGTTCCGCCACGTCGGACAAAGTTTTGAGGGTTATTTAAGATAGATTTGTAGGTATATTGCTGTAGTGACAGGTTGTCAGCCCATCGCCTAAATTGCAATATACAGAAACCCTCGGATCCCTTAGCTGATTTTTGCCCGGGAGGAAATTCAGCTGGCACATTCTATGTTTTTCTCTCGCCTCCAAGCCAGCATGGTATATAATGAATCAAGTAATGCTAATAAATAATGAGGTAATAGCATGCATCTCATATTAGCATCTGTATTGCATTCCAATACAATATAGAATGCTAATTTTAAACTGTGTTAACACGATACACTTGTCCACTAGTATCGAAAAACTAAGAGCGATGAACGACGCCAGAAAACATTAGATCGTATAATTGGAATTAACATTTAGATTGTGATGTAGATAACGAATTAGTTTTTAAATTTGAGCTGTATGTATGATTTTTTATAGAATAGAATAGGTTTATTCCCAGGAAACAGTGAAAGTATGCAAAAATACACATTGCATTGTTTTGAAGAGTTAGTACATGTACTATCTTAGCAACACTGATCATTCTGTCAGTACCTAAGTTACGCATAAAAACGTGATATAGTTTTTTATTGTACACACAGATATCCTTAAAATTAACTTAATCTAGATACATTATGTACAAAGGCGAGCTAAATCAAAATTCCAACAAAGTCTGTGTCGTATCTATTCATAAAAAATTAATTACAATCAACAAATATACTAACAAGTTTAAGTGTATAGATAAATGGACGAAGTGTGTATCATAAATAAAAATTATAGATATATATTTTCTTATTTCCTCCCGGGCATGCAGTAAAAACCTTTTCAGTATATTGTAATTTAGGCGATGGGGTGACAACCTGTCACTACAGCAATATACTTACAAATCTATCTTAAATAACCGTCAAAACTATCGTCAAAGGCTATCGAGAGACATGGTGAAGCACTTGCCGTGTCTCTGGATATCTCCAAGGCCTTTGACAGGGTCTGGCACGCTAGCCTTACTGGCAAGCTTCCCGCCTACGGGTTACCTGCTGGCCTTTGCAACTGGATTTCGGACTTCTTGAGCGAACGATCCATTCAAGTGGTCTTAGAAGGCTGCTCCTCCGAACAACAGGCTATTGATGCCGGAGTTCCTCAGGGTTCTGTCCTGTCTGCAACCTTATTCCTGCTGCATATCAACGACATGTTTACACCCGATACCTTTGGGTACGCTGATGACAGCACGGTTGTTGACAGATATCTGTCCAGTGCAAGGGCCAACAGTGAAACAATCCAGTCTTGTCGGGAGTCCATGGTGGATCGTCTGAACTCATCGCTAAGGGTGATATCCGAGTGGGGCGATGCCAATCTCGTCAAGTTCAACGCATCCAAAACCCAGGCGTGTCTATTCTCGACAAAACGGAGTCCTTTTAACCTGGCTCCAACTTTCCGGGATGTATCCGTACCGATTTCTGACCATCTTGAGCTTCTTGGTATGAGCCTTACGTCCGACTTGAACTTTGGACGTTACATTGAGTCTCTGGCCACAACAGCTGCCAAAAAACTTGGTATCCTCTCGAAGGTGAGGCGATACTTCACACCGGGACAGCTTTTGCAGTTGTACACAGCTCAAGTCCGATCGTGTATGGAGTACTGCTGCCACCTTTGGGACGGTTCAGCTAAATACCAGCTGGCTGCCTTAGACTCAATCGAGAAACGCGCTAAGAAGCTCATTGGAGACTCAGCACTGGTTGAGGCAAAACTACAGAACCTTGAGCACCGTCGCAGAGTGGCGTGCATGTCGGTATTTTACAGGATACATTTCGGGGAGTGTGCGTTAGCACTTCATGACCTTATACCCCCCTCCCCTTTCCATCTCCGGAGCACGAGGCGTGGACAGGGGTTCCACCCTTATGTCGTGGATATACCACAAATTCGCACGAAGCGGTTCGCTTCCACATTCTTAATGCGAACGGCTAAGGAGTGGAACTCCCTGCCGGCGGATCTGTTTCCGGAACAATATAACCTGGGCCTTTTCAAGGCGAGAGTGAATAGGCACTACATAGGTGAGTATGTTTCAACATAGTCCGCATCGTCACTTTCCACCAGGTGAGATGGCGGACAAATGCTCGCCTATATATATTAAAAAAAAAAAATAATAAAAAAAAAAAAAAAAAACTTTGTCAGACGTGGCGGAACGACCTTTATTTGGGTCGTTTACGCTCTGCCTACCCCATTAGGGATAAAGGCGTGATTATATGTATGTATGTATGTATTTTTTGATAAGTTTGCTATGTATGAACATAGATAGATTAAGCTAGAGGAGACGGAGACAAAATATAACGATGAAGCGAATCCACACAAAACTCTAAGAAACTGGTCTAGCCACACATGAAGAGAAGCACCGGGTACATTCTATGATACTGACCCATAATGAGAAAAGAAAATCTATTCAAATCTGTAAGCCTAAAAGTAAACAAACTCTAATTTTGCAATCGCATCAATAGCAACTTGTAACAATTTGTAGCTTCATCTGGCGGCCATGCTGCTTCTGCCAAGCTGGACTTGGAGCGAAGGAAAAACATAAAATGTGCTAGCTGCATTTCCTCCCGGGCATGCTGTAAAAACCAGCAAAGGCATCCGAGGGTTCCAGTATATTGCAATTTAGGCGATGGGCTGAAAACCTGTCACTACAGCAATATACCTACAAATCTATCTTAAACAACCCTCAAAACTTTGTCAGACGTGGTGGAACGACCTTTGTTTTGGTAGTTTACGCTCTGCCTACCCCATTAGGGATAAAGGCGTGACTGTATGTACCAAAAACATAGAATCTACCCGGTGCTTCTCTTCATGTGCGGTTAGACCAGTTTCTTAGAGGTTTGTGTGGATTCGCTCCATCGTTTTGCTTTGTCTCCGTCTCCCCTAGCTTAATCTATCTATGTTCATACATAGCCAACTCGTCAAAAAATAAAAAAAACATACCTACAGATCAAGTTTTAACATTAATTCGTTATTTACATCACAATCTAAATGTTAATTCCAATTATACGATCTAATATTTTCCTGGCGTCGTCTATTATTCTGGCGACCACGTAACACAAGCTTATCCGCTGGATTAATTCAGTTTCATGAGTGCACTCACCTCTGCTTGCACTTGCACTGAATGCATTTGCAGTTGCAACAGCTGTGCAGTGTGAAGCGAAGAAAAGGGAAACGGATGCACGAAAATTGCGTGCTGATAGAAATAAAAGTGTTATTTGTAGAGCTATGTTGTGTCACAAGAAATGCTAAATTGATTTGAAAGTATATCGTTATTTTGGTGTCGTTGCGATCGCAATTATAAAAATTATTAAAAAATTCTTTGGCGAAACCTACTAGGTATTAACTTTTTTTTTTTAAATATATATAGGCGAGCATTTGTCCGCCATCTCACCTGGTGGAAAGTGACGATGCGGACTATGTTGAAGCATACTCACCTATGTAGTGCCTATTCACTCTCGCCTTGAAAAGGCCCAGGTTATATTGTTCCGGAAACAGATCCGCCGGCAGGGAGTTCCACTCCTTAGCCGTTCTGTAACTGAGTTCAGTACAATTTCATCCACTATCTCTGTAGTTTATGTATCACGTTTTAAACGCATCAACTAAACAGCTAGCAGAAGTTCTCGTAGAATGCGGGGTTTACACCCTTATCCCTTACGGGACAGCGTCCCGCAAAACTAATACGGGTTAAACTGCTAAACTGCCTCCGTGGTCTAGTGGCTAGTGCCATGGACTCCTGATCCGGAGGTCCTGGGTTCGATTCCCAGGGGGGAAACACAAAGTTGATAATATTTGAGAATTTATCACTTAGTGATTTTTTTCCCCAGTTTGGTTAGGACATTGCAGGCTGAATCACCTGATTGTCCGAAAAAGAAAAAGATTTTCGTGCTTCGGAGGGCACGTTAAGCCGTCGGTCCCGGTCGCTGTCTTTGATAGTGGTCGTTACTCAAAACCATGTCAGAGGCCTGATAGTTGTGCTACTAGGCGGTTTAAAAACTCTGACACCAGGGTTCATCGGGTCGATAGACTCGATACCCACTCGACAGAAGAAGAAGAATACGGGCTGCTCAACGGAACTGAACAAAATCAATTTTAATTTTCCATACAAATTGTTTGATCGAGGTGGTCATGATGTATGGGAAGATCAATTTTACTTTCATCTCTGAAATAAATTCCTGGTGATAGTTGTTTAGTTTCGTTGTCTGAGCAACCCCGATTAGTTTGCGGGACGCTGTCCTTTACACCCGGTATATACGTATATAGTGGGGAAACGGGAAAGGGGAAGGAAGATGAACTGGCTTGACAACTTAAAAAAATAGATGAACAACAAAGACGCAGCCACACTCTCAAGACTGGCTAAGAACAGAGAAGACTTTGCTAAGATGGTCACCGACGCCCGTTAGGGCATGGCAGCTGAAGAAGAAGATATGCATAGAGTACAGTTCGCTAAACTCTTACTATCATAACACAGCTTTGTTTCGTAAAAAATACATGCGCAAGTGCTACCATTCGTTATCTGATTGAGATGGTCCAAATGGAATAATGGTGAGCTTTGTTGTACATTGCGTTTTTCAAACATCATCAAATTGAAGTCTCGAGTAGCGAAGGCAGAAGGAACTTCTTAGATTGATTATAATTTTAGTGGTTTTGCTTCCGTCGCGGTCCTACGTTACATACATACATATAATCACGCCTTTATCCCTAATGGGTTAGGCAGAGCGTAAACAGACGAAAAGTCGAAAATCGGAAATTATCAGTGTTTCTCTACTATATTACGCATGTATTACACATATAAACCTTCCTCTTGAATCACTCTATCCATTAAAAGATACCGCATCAATATCCGTTGCGTAGTTCTAAATATTTATGCATACATAGGGATATAGGGACAGAGAAAGCGACTTTGTTTTAAACTATATAGTGATGCCAGGAGGCAATAAACATAGTAGGAGTGTCAACCGCAATGTCTTTATACCCTTCAATGTATCTCATATGTTACTGAGAACTTTTTGCGAAATTAATTGCTCGACTCGTTTAATTGTTCTGAACTATCTTCTCGGCCTACGTAGTAATTATGCCACTCATGTACCGGTATGTGCTTCTAACATGCAATTAAAGATGTAATTCGTAGTAAACTCCGTTTTGTTCTTGCATAATTAAATAGATAGTTTTTGAACCACTAATTTTCTTTTTAGAATGCATTAAGATACTAAACATGATAATCTGACCACACATTTATAAAAAAATTACATGCATGTAAATAAATCCATTTCTAGATAGGATGGATAGATTCCATTCCGGATTTTCAGATACATACATATAATCACCCCTTTATCCCTAATGGGGTAGGCAGAGTGTAAAATACCTAAAGAGGAAACGTAGCTGGCACATTCTATGTTTTTCTCTCGATTCCAGGCCAGCATGAGAGAATATATCAGACAGAATTATTTATTACAGCTCATCTCCTAAATTGCAATACACAGACCGATGAAAAATTCATCTTTGTCTTCTAGTTTTTGTAGTCTCGAGAGAAGAAACTGTTTGCATATTTTACATTTTATTTATTACTAGCTTTCCGCCCCGCGGCTTATTGAGTTTTCCCATGGGAATCAGATGTTTTCCCGTGGTAGAAGTTAGCCTGTTGCTATTCCAATTCATAGTCAATCTGTATATCAACCGCCGTTTTTATCTAAATACCGTGTGAAAATATTCACGTGGGATCAGATATTTCCCGCGGTAAAAAGTAGCCTTCCATCTCTATGTTACCTTTTGTCGTCCTGCCAAATTTCATCAAAATTGGTTTAGCCGTTTAGCAAACAAACAGACAGACAGAGTTACTTTCGCAATTATAATATGAGTATGGATTCTCAGTCATTCATTCCAAATATTTTCCCAGCCTGACCTTAAAAGCAATGACTTCTTTCTCCGTACTAGAATTAAATATGTAATATTAGTATTTAATATGTAATGTTAGTATTTAAATGTAATATTATGTAGATCTTAAGTGTTGTAGGTTATTTAAGTGTTTAGTTCTTTCTTTGATGTTGCCGCAGCTACTTGCTATGTATAGTTTTTATTTTTTTAAATGCAGGGTTGTCTGGAAGAGATCGCTTGAATCGATAAGGCCGCCTTTCCGCACACTGTTATTTTTAAGTTTTTCCAAACTGTACGATTTATGCGCAATAAAGAGTTTATCTATCGATCTAGAATTCGGAGGAATGCACTTTTAAAAACAACAATTTTAATATTCAACCTAGCACTAATAGGATTCTACTGAACTCTGACATTAAAGTAACTGAACTTCCATTGTTGCTGTTGGATTTCCAAACTTTTTATTTGAAACAAAAAACGTTTTGATTGATTGTTGTTTAGTGCTTCTAAATTAAACTCTGCGCCTTAAATAGTGTAGAGGTCATCGGAAAGTCTTGTATGTTTGTTTAAATATACATATAATCACGCCTTTATCCCTAATGGGTAAGCAGAGCGTAAACGACCTAAATAAAGGTCGTTCCGCCACGTCTGACAAAGTTTTGAGGGTTATTTAATATAGATTTGTAGGTATATTGCTGTAATGACAGGTTGTCACTCCATCGCCTTAATAACAATATGCTGAAACCCTCGGACCCTTAGCTGGTTTTTACAGCATGCCCGGGAGGAAATGCAGCTGGCACATTCTATGTTTTTCTCTCACTCCCAGTCCATCATCCAGCATGAAAAAATATGTTAAGTCTTGTATGTTTGTTTATACGAACCGTATTATATATATTCTTTATTGTATTAAAAAAATACACATACAGTTGAACTTAAAACTAGGACACAACAGGCGAGCTTATCTCTATAAGAGATCTCTTCCAGCCAACCTAGTGGGTATTATGCAACAGTCCTCATGATAATGACTTTCGTAAGAAACAAGGGTCGAAGTCTACAAACAGAAATAAATACTATTATTTTAAAAGCTCAACGTTTCAAGATTTTCAATATGGCTTGTTATTTCCAGACGGGGCGATTAGACTTCAACGCAAGCCGAGTGACAGGACACAAAGGCCCTGTCCTGGACATCAAATGGAACCCCTTCAATGACAACATCATCGCCTCGTGCTCTGATGATTGCACGGTAAGCAAGATTTTATTTAAAAATATCTAGGTACTACTTTAATGTACAGGTGTAACGAAAAACAAGTTGATGTGTTTATAATGTGCACATTTTATCATGAAAGATGGTTTAGCATCACTCCGACTGTTTTTTTTATTATTATTTTTTGGTTCTGTTTTATACGAAGTACAAACTTGAAAAAACTAACTTAGCATTAAAATGGGCAACACAAAAAAAGGCTCAGCTATTTGATACTATATTATTTGAATTGAGAACCAAATATTTGATACGATATTTGGTTCTCAATTCTTAAGGAATAATGGGATACATGGAACGACCTGATTTTCATACTCTGTAGATGAATTTCTTATATTATTTCATGACATTCTTAACATATTTCAGTTCTCCTTCTCACATGAAAGGTAAACATATCATTCTATCCAAGTAGCCTTCTCTATAACCGCTACCAGCCAATCAAATAGCGCCGCGCCATTTTTACTTCACTTTTTTTTTGTCAAACGCGCAATTTGATGTAAATCACAGCCCATTAAGCCTCTGTGTTCCGTTTGCCCAATTATGCTTATATTTTTATGAAAACGTGCGAGTCGAGTTCCGATTTATATTGTTACGTTCTATACTGGGTGCATATAAATTTGCTGACCATACTTTAGGGTATAAACCCATCCATGACACTAAACAACTTTCCCCACGGAACTGGGCAAAAAAAATCGGATCTCCCATCTGATGATGGACCTTGTATGCTCTCTGATTAATTAAATTATTATTACTATCAAGTCTCATGAACTGGAGTATTTTGTATTGGGTCAACGCGTCGGCCCGAAGCAGCATTTTCTTAGCAACTTAGCAGGGGTTGGTCAAATTTCGGAGCTGCAGACTGTAACTGCACTGACTGTTACAAACATCTGTTTTCCGGTTTACTTTCTTTAAAGTTGTAAGGAAAAAGCGGTTTATGGGCTGCAAAACAAGTTGCTATCGATAATTCTACGTTAAAAACATTTTCACTATAGCAATATACCTACAAATTTATCTTAAATAACCCTCAAAACTTTATCGGACGTGGCGGAGTGACCTTTGTTTAGGTCGTTTACGCTCTGCCTACCCCATTAGGGATAAAGGTGATTATGTATATATGTATAAATAAATTTTACTCCCACCCTAAAGTTTGTTCAGCTAACTTTTAACACCCAGTATTGTTACGTTGTTATCGTTACACACTGCGCTATTATAATCGATTATCTAAGTGCGATTACAAGATTCACTAATGCATATGATTATGCCAAGTAAGAATTTTGAATGAAATGTTTTGGATAAGTTTCCTGCCTGATGTAGTTTGGCTATTTATCTATGAAGTATTTAAAAAGCTAGAGGAACCTTTCAACATATGATTACATACATACATCACGCCTTTATCCCGAATGGGGTAGGCAGAGCGTAAACGATCTAAGAAAAGATCGTTCCGCCACGTTTCACAAGTTTTGAGGGCTATTTTAGACTGAAATGTGTATCGCCACAGTGACGGGTTCGCAGCCCATCGCCTAAATTGCAATACACTGAAGCCTTTGAATCCCTTAGATGATTTTTACAGCATGCCCGGGAGGAGATGCAGCTGGCTCATTCTATGTTTTTCTGTCACTCCCAGTCCAGCATGGAAGCAACATATTATTGCAGTATTATTATAAGTTACTCTTAGTCGGACTTACGGGTAGCGTAAAATGCCTCGTAAGAGGTGCCTTCGCCACGTCTGACAAAGAACTTGGGGCAATTTTAGATTGTAGTGTGTATCGCTGTACTGACAGGTTGTCAGCTTATCGCCAAAATTACAATACCCTCGATTCCCTTTTGCTGACTTCTACAGCAGACCCGGGAGGAAGGGCAGCTAAACATTCTATGTTTTCCGTCGCTTCCAGTTTAGCAT
Organism: Scrobipalpa costella; assembly: GCA_949820665.1. NCBI lineage: Eukaryota > Metazoa > Arthropoda > Insecta > Lepidoptera > Gelechiidae > Scrobipalpa > Scrobipalpa costella. The sequence goes on along the minus strand of OX463305.1, from coordinate 4,436,162 downwards.
GGAAGCTAAAAGAAGAGAAGCATAGTCGGACTTTTACGATACTATAATAAAAGAGAACAATAACAAACAAATCTTCGCAGTTTTATGTATCTATTGTATTAATGTATTCCATAACGTATCAAATATAATGTACTTGCGTCAGTAGTAAATCTATCAATAATATCTTATTGTTTATTGATTGATCAACAATCAAAACTGAGTATTCAATTGATTGTGGCAGTCCATTATGCTGTGCCGTTTGTGATAACACGTTTGAGATATCACTAACATCACTTTCTTATTAGTCAAATCATATTGCTTAAACTATTTTTGAAACGCTCGTGAGAGAGCAATTGATGCAAGCCACAGCAGATGCGGTGAGAGTTGCCGTCTACTGGGCTAGAGAAATTTGAGATGGGGTTTGACTTGCCGTCGACTCGATAGAAGAAGAACGCTCGTTGGTCAAATGGTTAGTGCTTATTCATTCCGATAGCGAATGTTAAGCAACCATCGCTGTGGTCAGGCCATTGACGACCGGTAGTGGTATACCATCTCGAGCGTTTCCGTGCTTCGGAAGGTACGTTAAGCCGTTGGTCCCGGTTTATAAGGTAGATATTAGTCGTTAAGCCATGTCAGAAGCAATTGCTAAGCTTTGCATTGGCAGCTTGAAAACTCTGTCAACTGAGTTGGACACTAACCTAGCAAAAGCCTAATCCAGGATTAGGTCTGGTTTCACTTGCGGGTTGCGGATATCAGATGACAATCGCTCTGTATTATAACCAGTTCCCTCGTTCAATCCCCTAGATTAGGTATCCGACCCCGTGAGTTACGGGATAAGGCTAGGGAGATGATGATTGATTCAACTTTTGACCTTGACAAGTTCCTAGGATTAATTTATTAGTTACTAGCGACCCGCCCCGGCTTCGCACGGAAATTATCAGTGCTTCTCTACTATATTATGCATGTATTATACATATAAACTTTCCTCTTGAATCACTCTATCCATTAAAAGAAACCGCATCAAAATCCGTTGCGTAGTTTTACAGCTTTATGCATACATAGGGATATAGGGACAGAGAAAGCGACTTTGTTTTATTCTATGTAGTGATTCAACTAGGATTTATTTATTATTCGTTTATTGCCTGCAAAACATGTGAAATATCCCATCTACATAGCAAACACTATAATGTACCTACCTGATAAACATTCTAATAACACACCTGTCCGGATTACATTAGTATCCTGATAAAGTGAAATATCAGTGATGTGATAGATAATGATAGTGATTGAAGTACATCTAATGCATTTTTTTAATGTTATACTATGTTATTAATATAACACTGCCTCCGTGGTCTAGTGGTCAGAGCCGTGGGCTCACGATCCGGATGTTCTGGGTTCGATTACTAGGGAGGATACAAAGTTGATACGTATTTGTGAATGGTACCAATTCGTAGTTGCAAAAATCACAACTTATAAGTCTATACCTGTCGTTGTCTGTCATGAGAGTACAGAAAAGGACGCCAATAATTTTAGTCAAGATTTAGTTAAGTTGTGCGCTCGACGAATCGATAGCAATTTATCACTTTGTGAGGTTTTCAAAAAAGAGCCATACGAGCAATGGTTAGATTCCTCCCTGGGAATCTTGCAAAGAGCACTTTGTTGAACTTGGTGTTCTTACCGTTCCAAGTCTTTATATTCTAGTTCTGCTGACAGGCCTAATGAAGCATCGTAATAAATTCGAGTCACATAAAGAAATGGAACATAGAGAAAGTACAAGAAGAAAAGACATAAAAAGCAGGATAGTACCTAAGTTGAACGTTTTTCAACATAGCCTACGTGTGCAATCTATTAAACTCTTTAATAAGATGCCTACTGAAATTAAGAGTATTTATAGCTCCAATATTTTTTATACAAAACTTAAGGCGCTTCTTTTGGAAAAATGCTTATACAGTATTGATGAATTTTGATATTAAAATGCATGTAATTATTTAAACTGCACTGTAACACTGTAACCCTCGAATCCCTTTTGCTGACTTCAACAGCATGCCCGGGAGGAAGGGCAGCTGGAACATTCTATGTTTTTCTATCTCTCCCAGTCCAGCATGGAAGAAGAAGGTTTTATCGGGTAAAACGTGTAGAATATGTTTTTTTATTATAATTTATATATTATTTATTTTTTCCATACTGGAGTGGGAGCGAATGAAAAACATAGAATGTGCCAGCTGCATTTCCTCCCGGGCATGCTGTAAAAACCATCTAAGGGATCCGAGGGTTTTAGTATATTGCAATTTAGGCGATAGGCTGACAACCTGTCACTACAGCAATATACATACAAATCTATCTTCCTCAAAACATTGTCAGACGTGGCGGTACGACCTTTGTTTAGGTTGTTTACGCTCTGCCTACCCCATTAGGTATAGAGGCGTGATTATATGTATGTATTATTTCTTTCTTCAGGTGAAACTATGGCACATCCCTGACGGTGGCCTATCCATGCACCTCACCGATTGGCTGGTGGAACTATCTGGACACAAACGCCGCGTCGCTTATATCGAGTGGCATCCCACCGCAGAAAACATCTTACTTAGTGCTGGATTTGACTACTTGGTGAGTATACACTTTGCTTACTAGGTCATCATCATCTCCCTAGCCTTATCCCGTATCTCACGGGGTCGGCTTCCTAATCTAGGGGATTTAACGAGGGTACTGGTTTTTACACAGAGCGACTGCCATCTGACCTCCGCAACCCAGAAGGGAAACCAGACCCAATCCTAGTAATTTTAATCTAGATTAGGTCAGAGTTTTCAAACCGCCAATGCTTAGCACTCGCCTCTTCTTCTTCTTCTGTCGAGTGGGTATCGAGTCTATCGACCCGATGAACCCTGGTGTCAGAGTTTTTAAACCGCCTAGTAGCACAACTATCAGGCATCTGACATGGTTTTAGTAACGACCACTATCAAAGACAGCGACCGGGACCGACGGCTTAACGTGCCCTCCGAAGCACGAAATCATTTTCTTTTTCGGACAATCAGGTGATTCAGCCTGCAATGTCCTAACCAAACTGGGGAAAAATTCACAAAGTGATAAATTCTCAAATATCAACTTTGTGTTTCCCCCCTGGGAATCGAACCCAGGACCTCCGGATCAGAAGTCCATGGCACTAGCCGCTAGACCACGGAGGGACCAACGGCTTAACGTGCCTTCCGAAGCACGGAAAAAGCACCGAATAAACGTACATATGAAATTCGAAAACCGAAAAACACATTGGTACGTGGTGGGGTTCGAACCACGACCTCCCGCTCAGGAGGCAGCGGCCCTATCCACTACACCTTCGGGCTCACTCTCGGGACTTTGCTTACTAGATATTAAAAAAAATTGCTAACCAAATGTTAGCGCCTGAACCTACCAGTCTACCGAAAACTCTACAAGTTTCCAAGTAACTTAGGTAGAAATTTTAAAAATAGGTCTAAGCCTCCTATAAAAATGACTCCAGCGGCTGACAACGTTTCTATAAAAGGCCCAATTTTATTTTTCACTTCCCATACTTTAGTCAGCTAATTTTATTCCATTCATTATAGTCAGATCTTACGTGGTAACATTTGGTAAGTCCTCATAAAATGCCCTTTTCTTTCTCACACACAAGTTTTGAGTTATGGATTAATTTTCAAAGTTCACGAAGTTCCGTGCCAGCAACGCACCGGAACCGTATTCTAGTAAACAATGTAGCATTTATCAAATAAATTGCGTATGTCTTATAGGCACGTGTTAGCAGGTTTGTTGGGTTCTTTATGTAAATCTGTACTTATTCCATTTAGAATCTAAATATTAAAAATCCCATATATATCCTTCCATGTTGGACTGGGAGAGATAGAAAAAATCCTTCCATGCTGGACTGGGAGAGATAGAAAAACATAGCATGTTCCAGCTGCCCTTCCTCCCGGGCATGCTGTAGAAGTCAGCAAAAGGGACTCGAGGGTTACAGTGTATTGTAATTTAGGCGATGGGCTGACAACCTGTCACTAGCAATACACAGTTCAATCTAAAATTGCCCTCAATTTTTGTCAGACGTTGCGAAAGCGCCTTTTACTAGGCGTTTAACGCTCTGCCTACCCCGCAAGAGATAAAGGCGTGATTTTATGTATTATGTTATGTATGCGAGTAGATTCTTTCAGAGATTGTAAATGGGCACAGCCTTTTCGCTATTGACACAGTTCATCTCATATGTTTCTAATTATTCTAAATTAGTTAATTTAGAATGCTTTGCAATAGCTAAACCTTGTGCGTGCAAGTTTTGACCTTGCACTATAGATAGCTATCATAAAATCTAATTGAACGGCCACTTCGTACTAAGGCATTGCCATAATTTTTATACCCTTTTGGACCATGACCATAACTAATAAAATAGCCATATAAAAACCAGTCTATAGCCATATCATGTCAGTCGCGTGTTATGAAGTTATTTGATCCAAGCTGCGAGTACCGTTATAAATGATCTGTATGAAATTTGATATTATACTCGCCAATGTTTCGTTCAATCGGTCATGATTTGATATGAACTTGTTTTTGGAGATTGAGTTATTGTTATACTTTAAATTCGAGATTTGTTACGGTTTTTAGACTCTAGGAAATATATTATATGCAAAGTAATTACATGTATTTTCATAGTCTTATCAATACCGACGAAATCAGTACTCATACTATTACAATTAAAGATTTAAGGATTAGAGAACGCACAAGTAGGTTGTGCATGTTTGGCGCTCTTAGCTGAAAATTTGTGGATACATATCGCCTTTATCCCTAATGGGGTAGGCATAGCGTAAACAACCTAAACAATTTGTCAGCCCATCGCCTAAATCGCAATATAACGAAACCCTCATATCCCTTAGCTGGTTTCTAAATTTGTGGAATAACGTTTCTTTTTTCAAAGTACCTATTTGAGTAGCACCTTCTGATCCAAACTTCATAGTAATCGTTTTAATACTCAAACTTTTCTCATTCCAGATCTTCGTATGGGACGTCGGCAAAGGGTCCGCAGTGAATGTGATCGATTGCCACACCGATGTCATCTACTGCATGTCGTTCAACCGCGACGGGTCATTGCTGGCGACCACCTGCAAGGACAAGACGCTGAGGGTCATCGAGCCGCGGCAAGGGATCGTGCTCTCTGTGAGTTGACAACTACACATCCTAGTGCAATAAGAGCCACTCAAGTGTCACTCATAGGCTGCAATATACAGACGTGATCATACAACCGCGACGGGTCATTGCTGGCGACCACCTGCAAGGACAAGACGCTGAGGGTCATCGAGCCGCGGCAAGGGATCGTGCTCTCTGTGAGTTGACAACTACACATCCTAGTGCAATAAGAGCCACTCAAGTGTCACTCATAGGCTGCAATATACAGACGTGATCATACAACCGCGACGGGTCATTGCTGGCGACCACCTGCAAGGACAAGACGCTGAGGGTCATCGAGCCGCGGCAAGGGATCGTGCTCTCTGTGAGTTGACAACTACACATCCTAGTGCAATAAGAGCCACTCAAGTGTCACTCATAGGCTGCAATATACAGACGTGATCATACAACCGCGACGGGTCATTGCTGGCGACCACCTGCAAGGACAAGACGCTGAGGGTCATCGAGCCGCGGCAAGGGATCGTGCTCTCTGTGAGTTGACAACTACACATCCTAGTGCAATAAGAGCCACTCAAGTGTCACTCATAGGCTGCAATATACAGACGTGATCATACAACCGCGACGGGTCATTGCTGGCGACCACCTGCAAGGACAAGACGCTGAGGGTCATCGAGCCGCGGCAAGGGATCGTGCTCTCTGTGAGTTGACAACTACACATCCTAGTGCAATAAGAGCCACTCAAGTGTCACTCATAGGCTGCAATATACAGACGTGATCATACAACCGCGACGGGTCATTGCTGGCGACCACCTGCAAGGACAAGACGCTGAGGGTCATCGAGCCGCGGCAAGAGATCGTGCTCTCTGTGAGTTGACAACTACACATCCTAGTGCAATAAGAGCCACTCAAGTGTCACTCATAGGCTGCAATATACAGACGTGATCATACAACCGCGACGGGTCATTGCTGGCGACCACCTGCAAGGACAAGACGCTGAGGGTCATCGAGCCGCGGCAAGGGATCGTGCTCTCTGTGAGTTGACAACTACACATCCTAGTGCAATAAGAGCCACTCAAGTGTCACTCATAGGCTGCAATATACAGACGTGATCATACAACCGCGACGGGTCATTGCTGGCGACCACCTGCAAGGACAAGACGCTGAGGGTCATCGAGCCGCGGCAAGGGATCGTGCTCTCTGTGAGTTGACAACTACACATCCTAGTGCAATAAGAGCCACTCAAGTGTCACTCATAGGCTGCAATATACAGACGTGATCATACAACCGCGACGGGTCATTGCTGGCGACCACCTGCAAGGACAAGACGCTGAGGGTCATCGAGCCGCGGCAAGGGATCGTGCTCTCTGTGAGTTGACAACTACACATCCTAGTGCAATAAGAGCCACTCAAGTGTCACTCATAGGCTGCAATATACAGACGTGATCATACAACCGCGACGGGTCATTGCTGGCGACCACCTGCAAGGACAAGACGCTGAGGGTCATCGAGCCGCGGCAAGAGATCGTGCTCTCTGTGAGTTGACAACTACACATCCTAGTGCAATAAGAGCCACTCAAGTGTCACTCATAGGCTGCAATATACAGACGTGATCATACAACCGCGACGGGTCATCGAACCGCGGAAAGGGATCGTGCTCTCTATGAGTCTAGTTTTTTTAAATCATAAATGGCCTAGGAAAGGCAAAAGACAGATTCGAGGTAGGAGCTCGAACGAAACAGCAGTTCTGTTTGGTGCCAGACTCCGTAAACACAAACGGGCTACCATCATGTTTAGGACAAAAATCTTGAATAAGGGGGTTTTTATCATGCATACTAAAAAACTACTCTAAAATTTAACTGATACTTAACGCGAGCGAAGCGAGCGTTACATCGCACAAAAGATGAATGAATCAATACGTTTATTTTGTATTTTGTTTTGTTTTTGTTACGCGAGTGAGACATAACTATCATCTTCATTTCCCTAGCCTCATTCCGTATCACACGGGATTGGCTACCTAATCTAGGGAATGCGACATATAACTATAGCCGAATTAATACATTATGCGAGCGAAGCTATCGCGACATTTCACGAAAGTTGAATCAATACGTAACGCGAATGAAGCGAGCAAGACATTTCTTCGAAAATCAATCTATACTCTATGGATTCGTTCCATCACTGACAAAACGAGGCGGGACGCCGGGACCAACGCCTGAAAACAATTCAATTCACAATTCTTGTTAAACGAGGTCTATTTCCACAGGAAAATGATTATATAAAAAATAGAATGTGCCAGCTGCATTCGGGCATGCAAAAGTCAGCTAAGGGATCCGAGGGTTTCAGTATATTGCAATGTAGGTGATGGACTGACAACTTGTCAGTAAAGCAATATACCTACAAATCTATCTTAAAAAACCCTCAAACTTTGTCAGACGTGGCGGAACGACCTTTGTTTAGGTCGTTTACGCTCTGCCTACCCCATTAGGGATAATGGCGTGATTATATATATGTATGCATGATTATTTTAATACTAAATTGATAATTTGACGATATTGTTTTCTTCCAGGAAGGACTCTGCCACCAGGGAACTAAAGCCTCCAAATGCACGTTTTTGGGCAACTCCGGCAAGGTGTTAACAACCGGGTTCTCCCGCTACAGCGACCGCCAGTACGCCGTGTGGGACCAGCACGATATCTCCGCGCCGCTCACTCAGGAAACCATAGACAGCTCCTCGGGGGTCGTGTTCCCTTACTATGACTACGACACTAATATGGTAAGGTTTTTGCTTAAATACAAATAGTCACGCCTGTCTCCCTAATGGGGTAGGCAGAACGTAAACGACTTAATCAAAAGTCGTTGTACCATTATTGTTTGTTTCCAGGTGTACCTTGCGGGCAAGGGCGACGGCAACATCCGCTACTACGAAGTTGTAGACGAACCTCCTTACGTGCATTTCCTCAACCAGTTCCTATCTGGCAACCCTCAGGTGAGACAGAACAATATACCGGGTGTAAGGGACAGCGTCCCGCAAACTGATAGGGGTTGCTCAGTCAACGAAACGGAACAACTATCATCAGGAAATTCTTTCTGGAGATGAAAATGTAATTGCTCTGTGAATGTTTCTGTGTACAATAAACTGTTAAATAAAATAAAAATAAAATGAATTTCCCATGCAAAATGATTAACTCAATCAGACTATTTGTATAGAATATAAAAAAAAAAACACCTGAAAATAATTCCTGCTGATAGTTGTTCAGTTCCGTTGACTGAACTGCGCCCATCAGTTAGCATGACGCTGTCCTTTACACCCAGTATATACTTGGCTAACTAATTTGTATGCTTGACGGAAGTTTTTGATATCGACGTTTCGACAATATACTTCATCAGGAGTACGAAGACGATCCACTCGCGTGTATTACTTAGCTTGCAAGTTATTAACCAAGTATTTAACTAGCTACCTTCGCTTGCTTAATGTAAATTATTAATAAAACTTGTTCGTAGTTTCATAAAAATATATTTGAAACTGTCCAATATCCGCAGCTTGTGCAAAATCTTGTTTGCTTTTATCGAGTAGTAAACTTCTAACGGATACCGCTGATGAAGGTTTCTATTCTGTATTCTAAAATTAATTTTAATATTTCAGCGAGGCCTCGGCTTTATGCCTAAGCGCGGCGTCAACACCTCGATTTGCGAAGTGTGGCGCTTCTACAAACTACACACGGGCCGCGGGCTGTGCGAGCCCATCTCTATGATCGTGCCGCGCAAGTCCGACTGCTTCCAGGTACTACTGTAATATTGTGGTCTGGTTTGAAATACCGGCGGTAACTGGCCATATTTAGACTGTAATTTCTACCCATGAAACTGAACAACTTTTCCCAAGGAATATTGGTCGAAATGTGAAAAAAAGGCCCTGCCATAAAAAATTGACTCCGAGTCGCTGATTTGACTTGAAATACCGGGAGTAAAGAAAATAACCGGCCATTTTTAGGCTGTAATTTCTACCCATGAAACTAAACAACTGTTCCTAAGGAACATTGGTCGAAATGTGAAAAAAAGGCGCTGCCCTACAAATTGACTCCGACGCTGATTCGACTCCATTTCTGGGAGGGCCATTTTTTCTCCCTGATTTACACTCTAAAGCTAAACTAGAATATTTAAAAAAATATCGGTTGTCTATAAAGTCGGTTTACTGACGATAGTTGAACGTGATAACTTCATAAGAAAATACTGATGAAGACAGATGTCGAAACGCTGCCGAACGCGGAGGCCGATTGGGCCTCTTTGTCGCTCGTTCCGCTCTCTCGCTTGCACTTCAAGCCTTAAGTGGAACGCCTCAGAGCGAGGTAACGCCGCATGTGTCATGTTTTTTCGTGAGTGCAGCCGGCTCCATCGAATTATAAGACGTTGTCACGTCAAAAAAATACTAAAAATTAAGACTTGTTTTTTTTTTAACAGTCTAGTAAATAATTCTACTACAGTTTATTGGTGTGTTCTATTTTCCAGGAGGACTTGTACCCCGACACGGCGGCCCCGCACCCCGCACTCTCCGCCAAGGACTGGCTGAGCGGCATGAACGCACCACCGATGCTTATCAGCATGAAGACTGGTAAGATCACACTCATACATACATATACATACATACATAAATCACGCCTTTATCCCTTACGGGGTAGGCAGAGCGTTTAACGCCTCGTAAAAGGCGCTTTCGCCACGTCTGACATAATTGAGAGCAATTTTAGATTGTAATATGTATTGCTATAGTGACAGGTTGTCAGCCCATCGCCTAAATTACAAAACACTGTAACCCTCGAATCCCTTTTGCTGACTTGTACAGCATGCCCGGGAGGAAGAGCAGCTGGAACATTCTATGCTTTTCTATCTCTCCCAGTCCAGCATGGAAGTACATATAATCACGCCTTTATTCCTAATGGGGTAAGTAGAGCGTAAAGAGCGTGTACGACCTAAACAAAGGTCACTCCGCCTCGTCTGACAAAGTTTTGACGGTTATTTATGATAGAGTTGTAGGTATATTGCTGTAGTGACAGGTTGTCAGCTTGGCGCCTAAATTGCTATAAACGGAAACCCTCGGATCGCTTAGCTGGTTTTTACAGCATGCCCGGAAGGAAATGCAGCTGGCACATTCTATGTTTTTCTCTCGCTCCCAGTCTAGTATGGAAGGAAAGATCATACACACATTACTATAATCATTTCAAATGTTCTCTGGAGTGACAAAATCAAACAATAAAAGAACAAAAAAAAACAAAATCTCAAATCAAAGCAAATAATTGTTTATTGTAGTATACAGGAAAACACAAATTAAATAGACATAACATGCCATAAGTGTACAGAAAGGCGGCCTTATTGCTTAGGTAGCTATTTCTTCAGGCAACCTGTGTTACAGGATAGAAAACTATTGTAACGCGGAAGGGGTGGGCAATAACTACAATATATCTTCTATTTATCTTCGATAACATCGATATTTTCATATATATTTTTCCAGGAGTAACAATATCGACGCACAAACCGCGCACTGCCAACAAGGACACTCCCGCCATACAGGCGCAGGACGCCAACAACCGGAAGAAGTTCGCCTTCTTAGCGAGGGAGACCACGCCCGACTACCGCCCGCTCAACACCTGGCAGCCGGACCACCATACTGACAACGACATACAGGTAACTATAGCAACGCACCAACAACAAGGACACTCCACCATACAGGCGCAGGACGCCAACAACCGGAAGAAGTTCGCCTTCTTAGCGAGGGAGACCACGCCCGACTACCGCCCGCTCAACACCTGGCAGCCGGACCACCATACTGACAACGACATACAGGTAACTATAGCAACGCACCAACAACAAGGACACTCCACCATACAGGCGCAGGACGCCAACAACCGGAAGAAGTTCGCCTTCTTAGCGAGGGAGACCACGCCCGACTACCGCCCGCTCAACACCTGGCAGCCGGACCACCATACTGACAACGACATACAGGTAACTATAGCAACGCACCAACAACAAGGACACTCCACCATACAGGCGCAGGACGCCAACAACCGGAAGAAGTTCGCCTTCTTAGCGAGGGAGACCACGCCCGACTACCGCCCGCTCAACACCTGGCAGCCGGACCACCATACTGACAACGACATACAGGTAACTATAGCAACGCACCAACAACAAGGACACTCCACCATACAGGCGCAGGACGCCAACAACCGGAACAAGTTCGCCTTAGCGAGGGAGACCACGCCCGACTACCGCCCGCTCAACACCTGGCAGCCGGACCACCATACTGACAACGACATACAGGTAACTATAGCAACGCACCAACAACAAGGACACTCCACCATACAGGCGCAGGACGCCAACAACCGGAACAAGTTCGCCTTAGCGAGGGAGACCACGCCCGACTACCGCCCGCTCAACACCTGGCAGCCGGACCACCATACTGACAACGACATACAGGTAACTATAGCAACGCACCAACAACAAGGACTCTCCACCATACAGGCGCAGGACGCCAACAACCGGAAGAAGTTCGCCTTCTTAGCGAGGGAGACCACGCCCGACTACCGCCCGCTCAACACCTGGCAGCCGGACCACCATACTGACAACGACATACAGGTAACTATAGCAACGCACCAACAACAAGGACACTCCACCATACAGGCGCAGGACGCCAACAACCGGAAGAAGTTCGCCTTCTTAGCGAGGGAGACCACGCCCGACTACCGCCCGCTCAACACCTGGCAGCCGGACCACGTTACTGACAACGACATACAGGTAACTATAGCAACGCACCAACAACAAGGACTCTCCACCATACAGGCGCAGGACGCCAACAACCGGAAGAAGTTCGCCTTCTTAGCGAGGGAGACCACGCCCGACTACCGCCCGCTCAACACCTGGCAGCCGGACCACCATACTGACAACGACATACAGGTATCGATTTTAGCCCAGCTATTTATTTAATATTTCATTCTCGTGTTAATGTAAAGCGCCAATTTGTGGTCATAACGTGCTCGCTTAGCTCGCGTACCGTCTTCATGTAATTCGTCCATTTGTAATCTACTCATAACGTGCTCGCTTAGCTCGCGTACCGTCTTCATGTAATTCGTCCATTTGTAATCTACTCATAACGTGCTCGCTTAGCTCGCGTACCGTCTTCTTGTAATTCGTACATTTGTAATCTACTCATAACGTGCTCGCTTAGCTCGCGTACCGTCTTCTTGTAATTCGTACATTTGTAATCTAATCATAACGTGCTCGCTTAGCTCGCGTACCGTCTTCATGTAATTCGTCCATTTGTAATCTACTCATAACGTGCTAGCTTAGCTCGCGTACCGTCTTCATGTAATTCGTCCATTTGTAATCTACTCATAACGTGCTCGCTTAGCTCGCGTACCGTCTTCATGTAATTCGTCCATTTGTAATCTAATCATAACGTGCTCGCTTAGCTCGCGTACCGTCTTCGTGTAATTCGTCCATTTGTAATCTACTCATAACGTGCTCGCTTAGCTCGCGTACCGTCTTCATGTAATTCGTCCATTTGTAATTCTACTCATAACGTGCTCGCTTAGCTCGCGTACCGTCTTCATGTAATTCGTCCATTTGTAATCTACTCATAACGTGCTCGCTTAGCTCGCGTACCGTCTTCATGTAATTCGTCCATTTGTAATCTACTCATAACGTGCTCGCTTAGCTCGCGTACCGTCTTCATGTAATTCGTCCATTTGTAATATACTCATAACGTGCTCGCTTAGCTCGCGTACCGTCTTCATGTAATTCGTACATTTGTAATCTAATTATAACGTGCTCGCTTAGCTCGCGTACCGTCTTCATGTAATTCGTACATTTGTAATCTAATCATAACATGCTCGCTTAGCTCGCGTACCGTCTTCATGTAATTCGTACATTTGTAATCTAATCATAACGTGCTCGCTTAGCTCGCGTACCGTCTTCATGTAATTCGTCCATTTGTAATCTACTCATAACGTGCTCGCTTAGCTCGCGTACCGTCCTCATGTAATTCGTCCATTTGTAATCTACTCATAACGTGCTCGCTTAGCTCGCGTACCGTCTTCATGTAATTCGTCCATTTGTAATCTACTCATAACGTGCTCGCTTAGCTCGCGTACCGTCTTCATGTAATTCGTCCATTTGTAATCTACTCATAACGTGCTCGCTTAGCTCGCGTACCGTCTTCATGTAATTCGTCCATTTGTAATCTACTCATAACGTGCTCGCTTAGCTCGCGTACCGTCTTCATGTAATTCGTCCATTTGTAATCTACTCATAACGTGCTCGCTTAGCTCGCGTACCGTCTTCATGTAATTCGTCCATTTGTAATCTACTCATAACGTGCTCGCTTAGCTCGCGTACCGTCTTCATGTAATTCGTCCATTTGTAATCTACTCATAACGTGCTCGCTTAGCTCGCGTACCGTCTTCATGTAATTCGTCCATTTGTAATCTACTCTACTCTACTACGTATTTACCTCGCCCATTTGTGATCATATCGTGTTCGATTCGCTCGCGTTTTGTTTTTACTTCCCTCACCCTTTTATAATCATAACGAGCTCGCTTCGCTCGCGTAGTTTATTAATTTACTTCCTCCCTTTTTACACTATTACTTCGTTCACACTTTACGTTACGCGTAGACCGAGTAATCGTGTTTTTCTAAACTGGGGTTTCCTGTACCGAGGCATCGTAGTCATAGAATAAGCAATCTAACACCCGAATCATCCTAATACAACTTTATAACAATTTCAGGTGACAGAGAAATCTCAGAAGACGAACGCGAACCAGACCACGAAGTTTCATCAACTACAGCGCATGTTCGGGAAACAGAGCGGGGGCGGCGACAGCGAGCCCGCCGTGCCGCTCTACAAACAGATCAACCAGGGAGATGTCTTCAACACCGAACATGAGGTCAGACATAAATTTACATCACTATCTACTCTATAGAAATAAGCATGACAACTAGAGACTTGTATATATATATTTTTAATTTCAAACATTTGACATAAAAAAAGCATGTTTAATATAGACTTTTCCATGCTGGTTTGGGAGCGAGAGAAAAATATAGAATTCTGCCAGCTGCATTTCTTCCCGGGCATGCTGTAAAAACCAGCTAAGAGATCCGAGGGTTTTAGCTTATTGTCATTTAGGCGACGGGCTGGCAATCTGTCACTACAGCAATAATTTGTAGGTAACAATTCTATCTTAAATAATCCTCAAAACTTTGTCAGACGTGGCGGAACGACCTTTGGTTAGGTCGTTTAAGCTCTGCCTACCCCATTAGGGATAAAGGCGTGATTATATGTATGTATGTTTAATAGACTTTTATGTTTCATAATTACCAGCATTCAACATTTTTAGTAACCATTTAAATACATATTTCAATTTTATATAATGCCTTTATCAATTACATTTTCGCGATTTATATTGTAAAAACTTTGCATTCCACCAAATTGTAATGCCCCATTTAAACAGGGTTCATGTACTCATGCCATGTTATACCTATATTTAAGACCTTTAACTCTGTACATGAAAACAAGCAATAAATTGAATTGACCGGAGATATTATCGAAGGTCCTGAAACGCGGTATAGAAGTTTTTTACAGCACGCGGTATATCGGTACAGTTAGTCATTTCATTACTTAAGTACCCAACAGTGGCGAAGGGTGAATTTTATCGATAGGAAAGCCAGAGTAAAAAACAAATACTTAAATATTACTCCGTATATCTCATTTTTAATTGCTACACTAAACCTGCGTCTGTAAAAACTTTGATACAGGACCTCTCGAGATAGTTTTATTATTTTCTTATCAGATTATTGCTGATTTACTTGCTGGGTAGTTACTTAGCATTGTGAGCTATTGCAATTATGAAATTTTGCTTGATTTCAAAAGGGAAGCCGACGTGAATCCTGGTATATAAAACCCTTCGCAACTGGTACCCAAGCAAGTTTATCCCATGACTAAGGAAATTCTTCCAGTCGACTGCTAAAGCGAACACTCGAATAGAACCGATGCAGATACGCATATTATTTGTCTCACTTGTCTAATATTACGTCGTATTATCTCATCTCTTGCGCATAAGCTTACACACGAGATAATGCTGATTAAATAATCATGATCGTTGTGCCCAAGCCAAAGGGTTCTTCTTACTCTTACAATCATCCAATTAAGCTTCCATGTTGGCCTGGGAGCGAGAGAAAAACATAGAATGTGCCAGCTGCATTTCCTCCCGGGCATGCTGTAAACACCAGCCAAGGGATCCGAGGGTTTCTGTATATTGCAATTTAGGCGATAGGCTGATAGCCTATCACTACACCAATACCTACAAATCTATCCTTAATAACCCTCAAAACTTTGTCAGACCTGGCGGAACGACCTTTGCTTAGGTCGTTTACGCTCTGCCTGCCCCATTAGGGATAAAGGCATGATTATATGTATGTATGCATCCAATTAAGCTAGACAAGATATAAAAACAACAATTTCTCGTTCCAGCTGCGGCTAGCGTTCAACCGGCAAGGCGAGGAGTTGCGCATAGTCAAACGCCAACTGCAGAACAGCCACACGCGCGTGCGCGAGCTCGAGCAGGCCGTGGCCGCGCTGCAAGCCAGACTCGCCAGGGACGGCTCCGCGTAAACACCTTACAAGTTAATGAAGCCAGGGAAAACACTTACATGTGGAGTGGGGTATGAGCACAAGAGTGAGGAATCATACAGAGATAAATTCAAATTTTATTTAAAAAAAATATTACGGTTCTTATATCTATCGCAGAGTTTGCAAAAATTGACTTACAGCCAGTACCATGCAGACAAAGTGGTGTGCGTCACACCGCCGGTTACAACGAAAAATCCTCATGGACCGCCGATGCTAGGCACATTTTGTTGGATTGATGAAACCGCCTCAATCTCAACACAACATCATTATAATATGTCGAAGATACAATGGCGTAGTAATATTTTTTTTTAATATAGATTTTTCCCAGCGCTACTTTCAAATCCTTCTGGTTTAGTGTAGAGTTTAAATCTCAAAATAAGGCAGCAAATATTTACCGACCGCTAAAAGTACGCGTTTATGTGTGCGCGTCATCAGCCTACCGCTAGAATAGTGCGCTATCTTAGCACGATATTATGAAGCGTTATCTCTGTACGATTATTTACTCGTGTGGTATCGGCTAGTCTCAAGTGGAAAATTATCTACCGCTCCGTAATAAGAATGCGCTATGTATGATATTCAGGAACGGTAGTTGCCAGAAAAGGATTGATTGTTCTCTTCGTATAAAAGCAAACTTTGTGCTTTGCTTCGAGCCTTGGAGTTTATTGTGACGTTATGAAATAAGTGCAATGTTTATGAAACACTTGAAATTCCGAATACTTAACTTTCTGTCTCATTTCACTTCATAAATTGATGTACCAGACCGAAACTTATCGACTCGAATCTACAATATTTTTTTAAACTATTTGGATGTGCGCATTGCTAAATCCTTGGATATATCTACTTTTAAATATTGTTTGTCACTCTGAAAACTAGCTTAGATGCTAAAGAAAGCCTTCAAAGAGAAGAAACGCAAAGAATGAAATAGTATTAAGCATAATAAATAAATGCAAGTATTTTAATAAGGATTTGTAAAAAATCTATGAGAGTCGAGTAGGAATGATAGATTTTACTGAAGGAATGCGATGTTGAGGCTTTTAAGCTATTTGTGAACGTTTAGTACTCGTCCAGCTTCGTGAGGCAGCTTTCAAATGAGGCAGTTATTTACATTTTTAATGCCAAAATGTCAGCTAATAATTTATTTTATATTTTCATATTGTAGCTAGCTGTTTTATTTAGCTCAATAAATGAGCAAAAACACAAATGATGCAACTTGTATGATCGCTCAAAATATGAAACCATTATATTGTTTGAGTTTCTACTGGGACATTCTTTCGGCACAAACTTATTTTTATGCATTTCCGTTATGTATACACGTTGTATTATAAATATGTTATTGTAAGTTTTTGATTAGGCCTAGTTTATATTAGTTTTATAGTTACGAAAAGGCCTTTGCTTTTTTTAGCAATCTTGTGATACTGCCATGACAGGTACTTCCGGTTGTCACAATTTTTATGAATTTACTATTATTATTATTTTTATCCACAAAATTATGTGCAATGATAAATCAGGGTTGTTATGATTTTATAAAACGTTTTGACATTTTGTTTTGTGATGTCCCTTGCGATACGCACTTTTTTATCAGCACATTCAAAACATTTATAAAAATAAGTTGACATTTATTAAGTGACTTGTTTTATTAGTCTGATTTTGATTTAACATAGTGTTACCTGTTATGTTTTCTTTAATGTCTCATTACATTATGTAACTTTTTTATACTTTAATCTATATCTATTCCAGTAGAGGCATTTACTTTCAAAAATCTGTTTTTTATGTGGAAGGTATATCTTGCATTGCAATGTTGTACAAAGATGTTACCTGAACTGTTTACAAAGTAAATTCTAGATTTTAATGCTAGCATCGTAGATTAAGATGCTAGATTTTCAATAAATGCTTTTCTCGAATATTGCTTATATTCATAAATCATGACAAAATTATGAATTATCTTTAAATTTTGTAGCAATCTCATTATAAAAATCATTGAACTGAAATTAGAAATTCTATCCAAAATTACATTCCATTTTTTCCGTAAAACAGTAGATTTAGTGATTAAGTGAAAATGAAAGTATTATTGTGCATTAGCTGGATAATATTACTTGCTAAGTCGATGTTAATATTTATTGTGTATTTTTATATCATGCTTGTGTAGCACAAATTTTCAATAAATGTTTGGACAGATCATATTTGTTTATATTTTTGACAATTCCTGTACATTTTAAGATGACGATACTAGCTAAGTGGCGCCCCCATTTGTAAAAAAAGAACATAATTCACTAATAATGCAGTGAATCGAAAAACTGCGGCCACCAACGGCAACTTTACTTCCTGTTACTACAGCGAGCTATGAATCGCTCATTTATAAGGTTCTAAATTATCTTAATTACTATAACTTGATTCTGTTGGACCAGTTTTTTGATTCACTGTATTTTTAGTGAATTATGTTCTTTTAATTATGGGGGCGCCACTTGGCTAGTATTGCCACCGTAGTAAATACAAATGAAACACATATATTCCTTGTTTAAAAATATGTTTATTTCGTCATGTATAAAAATACCTACTACTGCAATAATTAGTACTACTTTACTAGTATTTTGTATAGAAGACAACACACAATTTTATTCTTTTCAATCCTTATCAATCAGTCTAGCTGAGGTTCAAAGTCAATATCAGTAATACATTGATATAAATAATCATGATTCAAATACAAATTGTATTCTTTGTGCAATACTTAAAATATAAAAAAATATACTAAAAATTACATGGACGGAATCATCAAACTGGAATAATTAAACATAAGGCACTTCCATTAGGGAACAAAATAATTAAAGCTATTCACTGCATTTTTAGTGAATTATGTTCTTTTAATTGATGGGGGCGCCACATGGCTAGTACATACAAATGAAACACATATATTCCTTGTTTAAAAATATGTTTATTTCGTCATGTATAAAAATACCTACTACTGCAATAATTAGTACTACTTTACTAATTTTTTGTACACAAGACAACACACAATTTTATTCTTAACATTATCAGATCAGTCTAGCTGAGGTTCAAAGTCAATATCATGAATACAATAATAATATAAATAATCATGATTGAAATACAAATTGTATTCTTTGTGCAATACTTAAAATATAAAAAAATATACTAAAAATTACATGGACGGAATCATCAAACTGGAATAATTCAACATTAAAAGAGACTTCCATTAGGAAACAAAATAATTAAAGCTATAAAAGTATATCTCTTAAATAAGTATAATAAATGGTGATGTTGTAGTATTCATTTAACAAAATCTAGATCAAATTAAACCACAAAAAACCCTATAGTCCACTCCTCCACAAAAATGCAAGTGAATTATTTTGTAACTGTGTACTTCCATGCTGGACTGGGAGCGAGAGAAAAACATAGAATGTGCCAGCTGCATTTCCTCCCGGGCATGCTGTAAAACAAGCTAAAGGGATTCGAGGCTTTCTGTATATTGCAATTTAGAAGATAGGCTGGCAACCTGTCACTACAGCAATATACCTACAAATTCATCTTAAATAACCCTCAAAACTTTGTCAAACGTGGTAGAACGACCATTGTTTAGCTCGTTTACGCTCTACCTATCCCATTATGGATAAAGGCGTGACTGTATGTATGTATGTATTATTTTGTGGGATCCAATTTTGTGATATGCAAATATCGAATTAAAGACAGAATAACAATGTGAAAAACACTTGCATCAACATTCATAACAATGACTGAATGTCATTATAATTATACATACATTCACGCCTTTATCCCTAATGGGGTAGGCAGAGCGTAAACGACCTAAACAGGTTGTTCCGCCACGTCTGACAATGTTTTGAGGGTTATTTAAGATAGATTTGTAGGTACTATATTGCTGTTAGTGACAGGTTGTCATAATTCTTGTCCTAAAGTTGTTCTTCCATGTTAGACTGGGAGCGAGAAAAAAACATGGAATGTGCCAGCTGCATTTCCCGGGCATGCTGTAAAAATCAGCTAAGGGATCCGAGGGTTTGAGTACATTACAATTTGGGAAATGAGCATTGTTATTTTATAAGCGTATATGTACTATCTTAATGTGTGGTTAGTAAGACTGGATCTGTACAGGGTATCCAGTTTCATGAATGCAAATAAATATATCTGGCTTGTCTGGGTTACAATAAGTAATCCAAAAATGTCCTGAATAAAACCTAGGACAGGAGATTCACAAATTAAGTGAATTGGAATGATTAGTACTGTAAGTACTTTACTTATTCAGTTTTATCAAGTCTCTATCATTAATTATTATAATATTAAACATATTATAATAATTAATGATTCATTAATTATTAAAAAACTGCTGTATTTATTTTGTATCTTATTACAAGGCAAACCTCGCAAATAGTCCAGTCAACAAAACCAACACTGGTATCCTCAATCCAGAAGCCGAGTTACAGCCATCAGCGCTGCAAGTGTAGATACATGTCCTGTACTCCAATTTGTCTCCCGGCTGCTGTACGTAGTTACAATAGTTGCCCAGGTCAAGGGATGAGCAGAACCGTTTTGTACTTATTCCACCTGAAATATAGTAAAGTTATATTACCTAGTATTTAAAATTGAAATTCTACTATAGAGGAACACACAAGTTCTAGTATAGAGAGTTTTATAGCCCAACAAAATTGATGATTAATATTTGACCAAACAAAGCTGTTTTACAGTTTTTTTTATTTTATTTGTATTATATGGTAATATATACATTTTTATGTATTTATAAAGGTTTTATACTCACCAAACACCAAAAAGAACAGGGTTAGTGAACCAGTAAACCTGAGTGCCACAATATACATAGAAGAAACCTGTGCAGAAAAATAAAAAGCTTGTGTAGTAAAATAAGTGTTAGTAAAATAAATATACATAAATCTACAAGGTGTCAAAGCTAAGCAGAAACTGCTTCTGTGCTATTCATTGCAGAAAAGCCTTGATATGAGAGAAAAAATCTATGATCATATTGTAGAAAAATTAATCAAATTGGTAAGGGACAGCGTCCCGCAAACCGATAGGGGGTTGCTCAGACAACGAAACTGAATAACTACCAGCAAGAGATTTATTCAGGAAGTAAAAAAAAATATTGGCTTTTCCATACAAATTGTCTGATCCAGTTGCTCATTTTGTGTGGGAAAGTCAATTTTCTTTTCATCTCCTGAAAGAATTTCCCGGTGAAAGTTGTTCAGTTTCGTTGACTGAGCAACCCCTATCAGTTTGCGGATGCTCTCTCTTACACCTGGTATTTCTAGTACCACAAAACTGTGCTAATAGTATCAAATTCTTCTCTCATATGCAGGCAGATGTATCAATAGTTAGTAAAGATTAACCTATTTGTTTAATGCAGAACTGTGCATTGTACACATGTTCACAAGAATATGGTTTTAGAACCCCTCCATCGAGCTTCATCAGACCGTCACCACATTCCATCGTAGTTGAGGAGTTGCACTGGTAGCATTCTATTGCTACAACTGTTAGACATTTAAAGGCAAGTTATTTAATTTGTTATTAAGATGTGTGATAAAGTATGCAGAGTATTAAATACTATACCAAAAAAAGAAGGAAGAATGGAAATTAAATAAAAATAAGTTAAAAGAGAAATAAATAGCTAGCTATTATAAAATTCATATAGAAGAGAGTTAAGAGTGAAGGTACAGTTGAAACTTAGGTCATAAATTGCAATACCCAAAACTTCTGGGTATGACCTAAGTTAGCAAGCAGAAGTGTTGGTATAGTTATACCCATAACTATACCAAAACTGCTGCTCAATATCAACCTGGATTTTTAAGTATAAATTAGAGGTACAACATTCTCTATTACTCTGAACCAATGGCCTCGTTATCGTTTAATTCATGCTGTTTACGTACTACAACCTGTACATACAATAGTAGGTATGGAGTTTTTACGAGTGCCAAACCAAAGCTATATTCTAACCAAATTTTTATGTTAGTTATAAATACTTCAGATGATTTATCAACTACTTTATCTTCTGTAGCTCACCTTCGAATCTTCCTACATGTTTTATACAGAACTGAGCGTTATGTATCGATGAACAATCTGTAGGCGACAAGTCATTGTCTGAACCTAAAAACTCTGTGCATTCGAAGGGATTTTCCGAATCGGTCCCCGAACAATGATAGCAGCTAATCGAATCAACTAAAAAAACAAAAGAAAAACGAACATAATAAAAGAAAACTAGATATAAACAAAAGAAAATCGTTAGAGGAAACGCCCTAGCACATACCTGTTGTAAATGACACAAATAAAATGCACAGGCTTAACGCAGACTTTATAAAGTTAAAACTTGTCATTTTGCTCAGTGGTTTTAATTCAGAAATTTAATTAAAATTCAATAAAAGTACAAAAATATGGAAAAATCGATAAATTTCGATCGGCGTTGTTTTGTTTGACTTTGACAGATATGAATGAGTGAATAAATAAATTTGAATGAACGATACAATTTTGAATTTGGCGTCTAGCTTTTTGGCCAAAGGGCGGGATTTTTAAAATCAATACTTGGATTTTGCCCATGGTTATATACATAACTTCAACTTTAGTTTTTTTAGTTCTCTTCACCTCAAACTACTAATTGTAGTTTATTTTATCACATAGAAATTAAGGCACGACTCCATCCCTCACGTGGTAGGCAGAGCATTAATGACAATAGACCAAATAAAAGGATAGTTCCGCCACGTTTGACTTTAGAGGGTCATTTTATTATTAAAAAATAGCTACTCTGTGTTGTGTTGCTACAGTGATAGGCTGTCAGTCGTCAGCCCAACGACTCGTTTCCATCTAAGTACTACAATATCCCTAGGAAGAGAGCTGGATATAGGCCGAGTCAGGGTAGGTAGGGTATTTTGGGCTCTAGCGGTAGCATATGCTATGAATAAAACAGAAAACTAAGCATATTCAATGTTTATTTAAAAAATCCATTTCACATTATATTTATATAAAAATAGTTCTAGAATAGTCCACTGTCTTCTTTTATTGTTTACTGTTAAGTAGAATCTAAGTCTATGTAAGTATTTTACACGCTATGGACGTATTTCAATATTATTTAAAATGATTTTTCTCACAATATCATGAAACATTTTACAAAGATTCATACAATAATCGTGTTTTACTAAAATAGTAAATTTAGATCACAATACGCATGAGCAGAACTTATAAAACTCATGTTAATTTGTACATTTTAAACCTAATTTAAATGCATTAACTTAATAATTAAGTCTAATGATAAAAAAATACTTATGTCTAACTTATTGGCAGTTACGGACACCGATAATATTATTGTCATTATAAATGATTCCTACTTAGAAACACATTGAAGGAAGTATCACACGGTAGGAATGTTAAAGTTAGAAAAGGTAGACAGTATAAATACTAAGACAAAAATAAAGACAGAAATACAAGATTTAATAAGTAAGTAAATACCTAAGTATTTGTATGATTGGCACTTATTTAAGTAGGTATAATTAAATAATAATATAAGTAGAGTATTTTTTATGTATAAATTGTGTTATAATAGAGCCTATGATAAAATACTTTGATTTTCTATAATAATACGTTACGTTGGTCTCCTTTCGATGTGATGTTCAAATATAATAAAACAACGATTATACTGAAGAAACTCAGTACGAATTAACAGAAATGTGAGTAAATATTTATTTTCAGAGTAATTTGACTAAATATTTATTTTAAAGTAAATAAGAATAACAAGAAAGTCTGCCAAATATTTCTGTATCTTCTTAAATATTCCTGCTTCAAACATCTAGCGCTCTATTAGAGATGCATTTTGACTTCAATAGAGCGTAAAAATGCAACAAGACATTTAAAAAATTAAATAGTGACACTTAAAAGCGACATACAATAGTGAAACTCAATGACTCCAAGTGAAACTCAATAACTCCTAATGAAACTCAATGACTCTTATTGAAACTCAATGACGCTCAGTCAATGATATTTTAAGAAAGATACGTTACGTTCATACTGCACGCACATTTTAATTGTTCCGCGACACATATACATACATATTTATAACATTGCATATCTAAACAAACGCTGAATGCGACACAAAATAGGCAAAGCGTAAGAGTGAAACAGATAGCTATTTGTAATCAGTGCAGCTCGACTGCCTAAAATGTTCACAATTAGGACCATTTGACGGCACGAGTTTCGCGCGTTGGTAACGTATCTACCTATATATAATATCATTGCTCTCAGTGAATTTCAGTGACTCTCTTATTAATAATAGTCAAAGATGTTTGAGTAACTCAGTTACTCAACTGCGGTCTAAGGGGCAAAGAGCCTTCCACCCAGAAGTTGGGTCGCTGCATCATGGTCTGCCAGAGTGACACTTCTTTGCCAACGCTGTCCATCCAGTTCACACTCGCGCCCATGTACGTTCCTGGAAAGAGAGAGAAGTAATTTAATAAATAATGTGCTAAACAATAAACAGACCCTATTTATGGTATTCTCATACGATGACGTTATGTATACATACTGGACTGGGAGAGAAAGAAAAACATAGAATGTTCCAGTTGCCCTTCCTCCCGGGCATGCTGTAGAAGTCAGCAAAAGGGATTCGAGGGTTACAGTGTATTGTAATTTAGGCGATGGGCTGACAACCTGTCACTACAGCAATACACATTACAATCTAAAATTGCCCTCAATTTATGTCAGACGTGGCGAAAGCGCCTTTTAGGAGGCGTTTTACGCTCTGCCTACCCCGTAAGGGATAATGGCGTGATTTTATGTATGTATGTATGTATGACGTTCTGTTAAAATACCTCGACAAATAATGTCAATTCTCGCGTTTGCTACGCTCGCCATTTAGGTTGATGTACCTCGATCAACAACGTGGCACTTCGCACTTACTGCGTTCGCGTTAATTTAGTATAAGTAGGTAAAATATAATTTCATCTACCATATATTCAAGAAATAACTATTAAAAAAACAAACATTAGGTACCCCGAAGTAAAACGTAATAACACGCGCTCGTTATGCTCCCATAAAAAACAATCAAGCTTCGATAAATAATACTCGGTCGTTATATCTTGCTCACTTTGCTCATACTGTATAAACAATTTATGGAAATATTAGTTTTGTATTTCTTTTATAGTTTTCTTCCATGTTGGACTCGGAGCGAAAGAAAAACATAGAATGTGGCGGTTGCATTTCCTCCCGGTCAAGCTGTAAAAACCAGCTAAGGGGTCCGCGGGTTTCAGTATATTGCAATTTAGGCGATGGGCTCACAACCTGTCACTACAGCAATATACCTAAAAATCTATCTTAAATAACCCTCAAAACTTTATCTGACGTGTATAGTTTAGGTGATTTACGATCTGCCTACCCCTTTAGGGTCAAAGGCGTGATTATATGTATGTATGTTGAACGGATAACGTTGATTAATATCAACAATGTTGATGAAACTAATATTTACAGAAATATACTAATATTTATAGAAAAAAATCAACAATGTTGATTAATATCAACGTTATCCACGTTATTAAACGGGAACTTCGCCGGGACGTTCCCCATATAATGTTAACACAGCTTGACGTATAAAGAGTTTCTGTAAACATCTGTTTCGTATTTTTGTCGTGGAGCTAGCTCTTGGAGCTAGCTTCACTCACCGGTGCCCAAGGAGCGGCGAATGGCGCCTAAACATTAGTGCCCAACACTCACCGGTGCCCAAGGACAGGCGAATGGCGCCTAAACATTAGTGCCCAACACTCACCGGTGCCCAAGGACAGGCGAATGGCGCCTAAACATTAGTGCCCAACACTCACCGGTGCCCAAGGACAGGCGAATGGCGCCTAAACATTAGTGCCCAGCACTCACCGGTGCCCAAGGAGCGGCGAATGGCGCCTAAACATTAGTGCCCAGCACTCACCGGTGCCCAAGGAGCGGCGAATGGCGCCTAAACATTAGTGCCCAACACTCACCGGTGCCCAAGGAGAGGCGAATGGCGCCTAAACATTAGTGCCCAACACTCACCGGTGCCCAAGGAGCGGCGAATGGCGCCTAAACATTAGTGCCCAACACTCACCGGTGCCCAAGGACAGGCGAATGGCGCCTAAACATTAGTGCCCAACACTCACCGGTGCCCAAGGAGCGGCGAATGGCGCCTAAACATTAGTGCCCAACACTCACCGGTGCCCAAGGACAGGCGAATGGCGCCTAAACATTAGTGCCCAACACTCACCGGTGCCCAAGGAGAGGCGAATGGCGCCCAAGGAGAGGCGAATGGTGCCCAAGGACAGGCGAATGGCGCCTAAACATTAGTGCCCAACACTCACCGGTGCCCAAGGAGAGGCGAATGGCGCCCAAGGAGAGGCGAATGGTGCCCAAGGAGAGGCGAATGGCGCCTAAACATTAGTGTCCAACACTCACCGGTGCCCAAGGAGAGGCGAATGGCGCCTAAACATTAGTGTCCAACACTCACCGGTGCCCAAGGAGAGGCGAATGGCGCCTAAACATTAGTGTCCAACACTCACCGGTGCCCAAGGAGAGGCGAATGGCGCCCATGAAGTCGTTGGAGGCGAGCCGGTCCCTGTCCCACACGCTGAGCTCCAGCGCGCGCGCGCCCAGCTCCGGCAGCGTGAGGCCGCGGTAGGTGAACGTGTGCTCCCAGCGCGGGCTGAGCGTGCGCCGCGCCACCGACGTCTTCTGCTTGGCTAGCCGGCCTCGCTCCGGGAGGAGGTAGCTGGAACAATCAATTTGTTTATTACATACATACATATAATCACGCCTTTATCCCCAATGGGGTAGGCAGAGCGTAAACGACCCAAACAAAGGTCGTTCCGCCACGTCTGACAAAGTTTTGAGGGTTATTTAAGATAGATTTGTAAGTATATTGCTGTAGTGACAGGTTGTCAGCCCATCGCCTAAATTACAATATACTGAAACCCTCGGATCCCTAATTTGTTTATTATTTATAAGCATACAGTATGACATACTTCCATGCTGGCCTGGGAGCGAGAGAAAAACATAGAATGTGCCAGGTGCATTTCATCCCGGGTACGCTGTAAAAACCAGCTAAGGGATCCGAGGGATTCAGTATATTGCAATTTATGGTTGACAACCTGTCAGTACAGCAATATATCTACAAATATATCTTAAATAACCCTCAAAACTTTGTCAGATGTGGCGGAACAACCTTTGTTTTGGTCGTTTACGCTCTGCCTACCCCATTAGGGATAAAGGCGTGATTATATGTATGTATGCAGTATGACATTACAAAGCATTTAATTATAACCACAATAAATAGTATTACAACAAGCGCCAACAAAACGTCATCACAATGTTAGGCAATAACAGTCCTTAAAGACCAAGGTCTGTGTCAGGACTAGTTACATCATTTAATTAATTTGACATTAGATTGAGTAGTTGTGCTCATTGTGTAGGAATTTACTTAAATGTTTGTAAGGTAGGCGGTTTCATGTATAAAATGTAAATAATAATTATTTGATTAATTAATCGTTTATATACACCCCGGCTTCGCACAGAAATTATCAGTCTTCTTCTTCTGTCGATTGGGTATCCAGTCTATGGACCCGATGAACCCTGGTGTCAGAGTTTTTACACCGCCTAGTAGCACAACTATCAGGCCTCTGACATGGTTTTGTGTAACGATCACTATCAAAAACAGCGACCGGGATCGACGGCTTAACGTGCCCTCCGAAGCACGAAATCTTTTTCTTTTCGGACAATCAGGTGATTCAGCCTGCAATGTCCTACCCAAACTGGGGAAAAAATCACACAGTAATAAATTCTCAAATATCAACTTTGTGTTTTACCCCCTGGGAATCGAACCCAGGACCTCCGGATCGGGAGCCCATGGCACTAGCCACTAGACCACGGAGGCAGTTAAATAATCAGTGTTTCTCTACTATATTATTGTAGTATCGGTAGGTACTTTTTGAGAATTGTTGTATGAAGGTATTTGTAGTCTGTTGCCGAACATTATAACGCTCATATAGATTTTCGAGG
The DNA here is from genome assembly GCA_949820665.1 of Scrobipalpa costella. Lineage (NCBI taxonomy): Eukaryota > Metazoa > Arthropoda > Insecta > Lepidoptera > Gelechiidae > Scrobipalpa > Scrobipalpa costella. The sequence continues at coordinate 4,408,351 of OX463305.1, read as the reverse complement.
TTTTATTACAAATTATCCCGAAACAGGATAATTATGCATGTATTATACATATAAACTTTCCTCTTGAATCATTCTATCCATTAAAAGAAACCGCACCAAAATCCGTTGCGTAGTTTTAAAGATTTATGCATACATAGGGATATAGGGACAGAGAAAGCGACTTTGTTTTATACTATGTAGTGATTTTAACAATTTATTGTACATATAAACAAAGACATGGGCATGGATTTGTCATCTAGTCTAAACTTCGGCGCTTCCATCGAATACAAAGCACAAACAGCGGCCAAGAAACTGGGTATCCTGAATAGAGTGAAGCGATACTTCACGCCTGGACAGCTTTTAACCCTGTACAAAGCACAAGTCCGATCCTGCATGGAGTATTGCAGTCACCTCTGGGATGGCTCAGCCAAATACCAACTTGCCGCACTCGATTCGGTGGAACGCAGAGCCAAGAGGCTTATTGGTGACGAAAAACTGCTGGAAGCCAAGTTTTATAGCCTGGAACATCGCCGTAAGGTTGCTTGCTTGTCGGTTTTCTACAGGCTGTACTTCGGTGAGTGTGCTCAAGAGCTCCACGACCTTATCCCGCCAGCTCCCTTCTACCATCGGACATCTAGACGCACCGCAGGATACCATCCATACCTGGTTGATATTCCACCAATACGTACTAAGCGCTTCCAAAACTCTTTTGTAATGCGCACGGCAAAAGTGTGGAACTCACTACCTGCGTCTGTGTTTCCGAACGCCTTCAACCCCCAACATTTCAAAGTTAGAGTGAACAGGCATCTTCTGGGTGAGCTCGCACCATCGTCGACTCCGTCTCAGTCGTTTCCGACCTAGACTGGAGTCAAGAGCAAACCCATTTTTTAATAAAAAAAAAAAAAAAAAAAAAGACAACAGGCACTGCTTATTTCTAAAAATAAATTTCTTACAGCAGAGCTACAGATGTGATAATTTTTAATGATACGCGGATAAAACGTGCACAAAATTTAATCTTTCTCTTTTGTCGAGTGGGTATCGAGTCTATGGACCCGATGAACCCTGGTGTCAGAGTTTTTAAACCGCCTAGTAGCACGACTATCAGGACAAAATTTAATACCTACCTACTAATACAATAATACTACTATAAAATACTTATATAATGTAAATCGTTTACATAAATATAAACAAGATATACCTAAATAGATACCTCCATTTATATTCATAATCAAAAATAAATGAATACTTACTTATACAAATATATACATCAATATATAACCTAAACACAGATTACTAATTGGCTTTCTGAATGGCAGTTTCACTTAAAGCTGTTAGAGGCGTCATTATAAATAAGGGGTGAATAAGAAGTTTAAGAATGTGTATTAAAACAAAATAAAATATTTAAAATGTAAAAAAAAATATATACTAGGCCACTCAGAAAGTATTGCGATAAATAGTTTTTATATATGGCAGACTGGCCGGTTAGAATCTTTTTTGAAAATATGATTACTTGTAAGTAAAAATATGTGTGTTCCATTTTCAAAATTTCTCTTCACATTTTTTGCGAGCCAATTCAAAGTATCGTGTCTTACTGAAAAATGGATCTGCGCCGGGAACATTTTAGAGCTATGATTTTTTACGATTTCAAGTGTCGCCTGAAACCGGATGAATCGTTCGATAGACTTCAAATGGAATTTATGGATGAAAGCCCCTCCAAGGCAACCGTGTATCGTTGGTATAACGAATTTAGGCGCGGTCGACCAACCTTGGGGGGATGAAGAAAGAAGCGGGCGCCCTTTGACGGCTATTACGGAAGAAAACGTGCTAGCAGTGAAAATATTAATCCAAGATAATAGGCAAATTACATATCAGGAGATTCAGCACATATTAAAGATTGGATCGGGAAGCGTTCACGAGATTCTACATGGGCATCTTCGCGTGAGGAGGATAGTATCGCGCGGGGTGCCGCACTACCTCACCGACGCTCAGAAGCAGGCCCGGGTGGAATGGTGCCGTGATATGCTGAACAAATTTGAAGCAGGCTCGTCTCGGCGTGTTTACGACATCGTAACAGGTGATGAGTCCTGGATTTATCAATACGATCCAGAAACCAAGCGCCAGTCGACAGTTTGGGTGTTTCAAAATGAACCAACGCCTACCAAAGTGAAGCGATCTCGAAGCGGGGGAAGATTTTGATCGCCAGCTTTTTTAATTTGACTGGCCACTTGGCCTCAATTTCCTTACGAGATCAAAGAAGCATTAACGCCGAATGGTATACTACCAAATGTTTACCAGAAGTTTTTCTGTTGTGAGCAACAAGCGACCAAACACAGGGCTCCGCGGACTACTGCTCCACCACGACAATGCGCCTGCACACACCGCGCTCAAAACGAGGGACTTCCTGGACAGCACACCAGTCAAACTCCTGGGTCACCCTCCTTACAGCCCTGATCTAGCACCGTGTGACTTCTTTTTATTTCCAAAAATAAAAAATCAGCTCAAGGGGATACAATTTTCGTCGCCGGAAGATGCGCTGGCTGCGTTCGAGCAGGCTGTAAACGAGGTGTCTACGGCGGACTGGAAAAAGTGTTTTGAAAACTGGTTCAGACGCATGAATCTGTGTATAGAGGCTGGTGGAGAGTACTTTGAAAAGATTTAATAAAAATATATGTACCTGTAGAACAATTTTTTTTAGTGTCGCAAATCTTTCTGAGTGTCCCACGTAAGTTTGGTAAATAAATCAACACTGATAGAAGATAAGGAAGGAAGGTAGGTAGGTATTTTATTAGCAACACAAATTAGCTGACGCATTTTGTTATTTTATACATCGACAATGAAATAAGTAAAACGACTAAAACAAAGCCATTTCTTCCATGCTGGACTGGGAGAGATAGGAAAACATAGAATGTTTCAGCTGCCCTTCCTCCCGCTGTAGAAGTCAGCAAAAGGGACTCGTGGGTTACAGTGTACGTATTGTAATTTAGGCAATGGGCTGACAACCTGTCACTACAGCAATAAAATAAATAAATTAATAAAAATATCTTTATTTCAAATAAGTACAAATGCATAATGTTTGCGGGGCTGTCGAAATGTTTGAGCAATACACATTACAATCTAAAATTTTCCTCAATTTTTGTCAGACGCGGCGAAAGCGCCTTTTACGAGGTGTTTAACGCTCTGCCTACCCCGTAAGGGATAAAGGCGTGATTTTATGTATGTATGTACTAAAACAAAGTATGGTTCGATGTTGACGTGGTAGATTCTATATCCTTACCTCTTGCAGAAGACATCGGCCAGGCCATTGGGCTTGGTCGCGAGCAGGTTCTTGGCCTCCTTGACCAGCACGTGCAGCGTGCCCTTGGCTGGTCCGCGGCCGCCGCCCTCCTGCAGTTCGAACTTGAGCCCGACGATCAGGTCGCCTCGAGAGCCGTGTTGCTCGTCGAATTGCTCCGTCTGGGGAAACGAAAGTATTTTATGAGTATTTTTCTTTTGTACATACACTACCTACAAATCTATCTTAAATAGCCCTCATAACTTTGTCAGACGTGACGGAACGACCTTTGTTTAGGTTGTTTACGTTCTACCTACCCCATTAGGGATAAAGGCGTAATTATATGTATGTATGTATGTACATACACTAGCGACCCGCCCCGGCTTCGCACGGAAGTCATCGGTGTTTCTCTACTATATTATGCATGTGTTATACATATAAACCTTCTTCTTGAATCACTCTATCCATTAAAAGAAACCGCATCAAAATCCGTTGCGTAGTTTTAAAGATCTAAGCGTACATAGGGATATAGGGACAGAGAAAGCGACTTTGTTTTATACTATGTAGTGATACATATAATCACGCCTCTTTCATAAGACCACATCTTTCCATTTGCTACGATCCTTACATACTTCTTTCGCTTCATCCACATTCATTAATCTTTTCATACATGCTCGTCGGTTTAGGGTACTCTTGACCTGACCTTTCTTTAGGACGTCCCCGATTTGATCCAAGTACGTGCGTCGAGACCTTCCCGTTCCAACATTTCCATCCACACTCGCCATGGTTTACTTATAAGGACCAGAAATTCTCTCACACTCGCTATTTAAGTTAATATACCTTGGTCAATAACGTGATATTTCCCGCTCGCTAGGTTCTCCCGAAAATAGGGTTCAGGGTTACAACGCCCAATAGGTAGACCAACAATGATCAGATGGACTAATGACGGTAGGGCTCGTATTTCTGAAGCACTCAAACCTCAAACTTGAGACCGATATTATGTAGTACTATTATATATTCCGTGCGGATATTAAGCATGGATATGACAGGCCAGTTTGTACTGAAATGACATTTCTGATACGAACTCAAACTCGCTGTCACTCTTGAGAGCTGATGACAAATACGGCCCTAAACACGGGAAGAACATGATGGGTTTTGACGGCGCATTTGCCCAAAACATGGTGCAGACCACAAGATGCCTTTCCTACATATAGGGTTAGATTACACGCACTGTCTCATGCAGCTTGTGCCACTGCGGCGCGGGATCGTCAACGAGACCTCTCCCAGGAAGTCGTTCCTCCCGAACATGTCGGCGTGCCACACAATATGGCGCGTTTGCTTAAGAGATGGTGCAGAATTGCAGATGCCTTTACTACACATAGGGTTAAATTACACTCACTCTCTCATGCAGCTTGTGCCACTGCGGCGCGGGATCGTCAAAGAACATGTCGGCGTGCCACACAATATGGCGCGTTTGCTTAAGAGATGGTGCAGAATTGCAGATGCCTTTACTACACATAGGGTTAAATTACACTCACTCTCTCATGCAGCTTGTGCCACTGCGGCGCGGGATCGTCAAAGAACATGTCGGCGTGCCACACAATATGGCGCGTTTGCTTAAGAGATGGTGCAGAATTGCAGATGCCTTTACTACACATAGGGTTAAATTACACTCACTCTCTCATGCAGCTTGTGCCACTGCGGCGCGGGATCGTCAAAGAACATGTCGGCGTGCCACACAATATGGCGCGTTTGCTTAAGAGATGGTGCAGAATTGCAGATGCCTTTACTACACATAGGGTTAAATTACACTCACTCTCTCATGCAGCTTGTGCCACTGCGGCGCGGGATCGTCAAAGAACATGTCGGCGTGCCACACAATATGGCGCGTTTGCTTAAGAGATGGTGCAGAATTGCAGATGCCTTTACTACACATAGGGTTAAATTACACTCACTCTCTCATGCAGCTTGTGCCACTGCGGCGCGGGATCGTCAAAGAACATGTCGGCGTGCCACACAATATGGCGCGTTTGCTTAAGAGATGGTGCAGAATTGCAGATGCCTTTACTACACATAGGGTTAAATTACACTCACTCTCTCATGCAGCTTGTGCCACTGCGGCGCGGGATCGTCAAAGAACATGTCGGCGTGCCACACAATATGGCGCGTTTGCTTAAGAGATGGTGCAGAATTGCAGATGCCTTTACTACACATAGGGTTAAATTACACTCACTCTCTCATGCAGCTTGTGCCACTGCGGCGCGGGATCGTCAAAGAACATGTCGGCGTGCCACACAATATGGCGCGTTTGCTTAAGAGATGGTGCAGAATTGCAGATGCCTTTACTACACATAGGGTTAAATTACACTCACTCTCTCATGCAGCTTGTGCCACTGCGGCGCGGGATCGTCAACGAGACCTCTCCCAGGAAGTCGTTCCTCCCGAATATGTCGGCGTGCCACACAATATGGCGCGTTTGCTTAAGAGATGGTGCAGAATTGCAGATGCCTTTACTACACATAGGGTTAAATTACACTCACTCTCTCATGCAGCTTGTGCCACTGCGGCGCGGGATCGTCAAAGAACATGTCGGCGTGCCACACAATATGGCGCGTTTGCTTAAGAGATGGTGCAGAATTGCAGATGCCTTTACTACACATAGGGTTAAATTACACTCACTCTCTCATGCAGCTTGTGCCACTGCGGCGCGGGATCGTCAAAGAACATGTCGGCGTGCCACACAATATGGCGCGTTTGCTTAAGAGATGGTGCAGAATTGCAGATGCCTTTACTACACATAGGGTTAAATTACACTCACTCTCTCATGCAGCTTGTGCCACTGCGGCGCGGGATCGTCAAAGAACATGTCGGCGTGCCACACAATATGGCGCGTTTGCTTAAGAGATGGTGCAGAATTGCAGATGCCTTTACTACACATAGGGTTAAATTACACTCACTCTCTCATGCAGCTTGTGCCACTGCGGCGCGGGATCGTCAACGAGACCTCTCCCAGGAAGTCGTTCCTCCCGAATATGTCGGCGTGCCACACAATACGGCGCGTTTGCTTAAGAGATGGTGCAGAATTGCAGATGCCTTTCCTACACATAGGGTTAAATTACACTCACTCTCTCATGCAGCTTGTGCCACTGCGGCGCGGGATCGTCAAAGACGACGTCGGCGAGCGGCAACGTGACCTCTCCCAGGAAGTCGTTCCTCCCGAACATGTCGGCGTGCCACACGCTGAGCCATAGCGTGCGCGACGACAAAGAGCTCAGCGGCTGAACGAAACTGAGGTTCTCTTCGAAGACTGGGTTCAAAGTGTTCTTCTTGACTTTTGTCTTCCTCTTGCCAGCCTTGGACTTGTCTGGTAACAAGTACACCTGAAAAATATGTATTAAGATATTAGTTTTTATACTCCTCAGTAATGTATGTGATGAGATATAGAATGTTTCAGCTGCTTCTCTTCCAAAGCTACAGTAAAAGCCAATAGAGGGAAACAGTGTTAGGTAAGGTGTATTGCAATTAAGGCGATGGTCTGACAACCTATCACTAAAGCAATACATATTTCGTTATTTCTAAAATGATTTTCAAAACTTAGGACATGTTTCGAAAACGCTTTTCACGTGGTCGTTGACGCTCTGCCTACCTCGTAAGGGATACAGGCGTGACTGTTATGTTGTGTATTTTGATCAGTTTTTGTGGAGCTATTTTTGTTTTTCTGCGCAGGCATGTACTTATGTATAAGGATGATTTTCTAGTTTTGGTTATATTATGGACACAAATTCCACTCGAAGATGTTACCGGTTCCTGGTTATCTATCTATTTATGTTAATTAATACGATTATATAGAACAGTCGCGACAGATATTTAGTACCTACCTGCCAGCAACTATTTTAGACCTTTGATAAAAATCTAGTTTGAAGGTTATACAGGTTAATTACTTATTCAAATCGTAGTTCTAAATAAATAAAACATGGTATCACATTACAGATTTGGTGATTATTGTCACCTATTCCATGACTCAAAGCCGATATATTCGGAAACGCAAATTCTTGGTTGAAAAATTTGTTTTTTTTTTAAATTTCAGGAGCTTTTATTCTTTTGTTATGTCGAACTACCCGACGAAATCAGTGACTACTGCCTAAAATGCCTTTGACGTGTTTTCCAGTAGGGCTATGATGCGCACTGTAGATATCGATTTGTATACACGCGTTGCAAACTTCACTCTGATTAATGCCTATCCTTTTCCGTTGTGAAGTGAGCAACGAAAGAGTGCGCATCATAACCCTGGAGGATTGACTCCACTATGTATTCAAAAAGCAACTTCCTCACCTTAACATAGGGATCAGATCGGTTCCTCTTTACATCCACAGCTGCTAAGTCCCGACACCTCTTGACTCCAACTTCAAGGGCTCCAAGTCGGTAGTTGTACAGGAGGGAGAACTGCACGTCTCCCCTGACTGTCACGCTGGCTCTCGTACCCTCACCAGCTCCGGAGTAGACTGATGCCATGGATTCAGAGCGGGCCTGGAATGAAGAAAAACAGAATTAATTTAAGAAGGGATTTCCCGTTTATCGCCTATCGTGTGTGCTGTATGTCTTTGTAATGGTATACCTAAATGATCATTGTTGAAATTATAGCACATCGGTTCATAACTGTGTATTGTATGCCTACCTGTGTCGTCAAAACAATATAATAATATACATCAGTCCGAATCAGCGTCATCATTTCAAATGTGGGATGGTTCTAATCGCATCCAATTAAAATGAAAGCCGCATGTGCGGTTTTTTTGCGTTCGCCATCACGGATACTCTTAATATGTTTAGTCTAATAATACTGTATCTAAAACAACACTCGAATTGGTTCTTCTTATTTACCAAGATACTTCTACCATAAGTTTAACTCTTACTTTTCAGTTAAAACAGCCATGTTAGCCACATCAAAGGCCATGGAATGATGATGCTTTAGACTCCTGACACACTTATCATTTAGAAACAAAACAGATACCTGACCATACGCCCAGCACCAGTCGTACAACCGAAAAAGAACCGGCGAATGCAGCAGCAGAAACCCGACATAAACCAGAATCACAGAGAAACAAACTTTCAGGTCAAACAGTTTCGTCAATATATCCAACACGGCGATATGTAGGACAATCGCCATTCGACAGTGTGCTATTTTGATACTTTTCCCCACGCCACAGAAATGAAGTGTACATTTTTCAATTTCCTGAAGTAAACTGAATCGTGTTACAGTGTAACAACGGTGTTTTTTGTTTGTGCAGATCTGATGATATTCGATGCGTACAGTCTGTTGTTGTTATTTCCTGGATTCAGTCATATGTAGGTTGACTAAGTATAAATATACTAGAATAAATCTGCTGGTACATGACATACATACATATAATCACGCCTTTGTCCCTAACGGGTTAGGCATGACATATGGGAATATAATGATATCCCTGTTCTATGCATTTATCATAAGGTTACCTATTTGTTGAACTCTAATCTATACAAATAATAAAGCTCTAGAAGGGTCGTGTCTGTCTGTACATTGAATATTTTTACAAAAAAAAAATTGCAGCAGGCATTATTAACGATTCCAAGCTTCCATGCTGGACTGGGAGCGACAGAATAACGTAGTATGTGCCAGCTGCATCTCCTCCCGGCCATGCTGTAAAAACCAGCTAAGGGATTCGAGGGTATATTGTAATTTAGGCGATGGGCTGACAACCTGTCACTACAGCAATATCCAGTTCTATCTTAAACAACCCTCAAAACTTGTCAGACGTGGCGGAACGACCTTTGTTTAGGTTGTTCACGCTCTGCCTACCCCATTAGGGATACAGGCGTGATAGTATGTATGTATGTATGTATTATTAACGATATAAAGAACAAAACATTTTTTTTTTTAATTTTTGTCTGTCTGTCTGTCTGTCTGCATGTAACCACGTTACGCCAAAACTACTGAACCGATTTCGATGAAACTTTTTTTATTCAACTATGTAGTACCCGATATTTAAAATCACGCTACCTGACTTAGGTGAGAAATAATCACGCAAACCATTCTAATATTGAGTAAGTACCAGTAATGCGAAACACGCTTCTGCGCGCGGGTTAGCAGATCCCGTCCAGTATGTTCGAGACTCCGTGTTTTCCATACAAACCGGGCGTACGAAGTCGCGGGCACAGCTAGTACCTACTAAAAGTGCAAAATGCTAATAATGAATAATCTTATGTTTCATAAGTCAAAAAGCCAGCCACTGAATATAATTTAAATTAACTGTATCTATATTAGCAAATACCTTTAACGGTATTTAATAGTTTCTGAGTTGATAAGTACCTACCTCATGTAGGTTTAATTTTGTAAAACAAATATTTATTCCATCCGTGTATATATTTGTTTTAAAATGTCGATCTATAAAACGATTTAAATTAACACGAATATGTTTTACGTATTTTAAGTTACCTATCCAATCTAGTTTTACTGACGACGTCCATAACAAGTTGATGCGGAAATAACTTAGGCTTGTATTTATAATCAACACTTGAAACTGACATCGAGTTTGAGTTTGTATCAGAAATGTCATTCCGTTACATAAGACCTGACTCTCAATCTTAAGAACAGTTTATAAATACCAGCCATAATCTACTTAGATTAAGTCATAAGCTTGCCCACCTAAGTAGTGTAGGAAGATCAAGATTAAATCTAGATGACTTCCTTTAAAGTAAATGAAAAGATATATTAAAGTTAATATTAACATTACAGCAGATCGAGAAATCTGTATTAATAACAGTGGCAAAACACATATCATAATACAAACGACTGTCATATGTTTTAGGTCCTCCAAAATGAGGCGCCGAAAATAGCTTCATAGTAGTAAAAATCTTAAGTACTTGTAGTGCATAATTAATTATTTTGTGTTATCGTATATGGCGACAAGGCGCGATTCAGATTTATTATGATAAAGCTGTCCTTGTTTTTCCTGTGATAAAAGTTAATTATTTTGTGGTGTAGTTCATGAGAGTATACTATGATTAAAATCAGCGCTTAAATCCATCACAGCGTTGGAAAATTTGCCACATAGGTACCTACTGAATCAGTTAAGCTCAAAATCTGCTCGAATTTGCGTAAAAACTTGCAGGGAAATTACCTACATTATCACTACATAGTATAAAACAAAGTCTTCTACTTTCTCTGTCCCTATATCCCTATGCATGCTTAGATCTTTAAAACTACTCAACGGATTTTGATGCGGTTTCTTTTAATGGATAGAGTGATTCAAGAGGAAGGTTTATAATAATATGTATAATACATGCATAATATAGTAGAGAAACACTGATGATTTCCGTGCGAAGCCGGGGCGGGTCGCTAGTATTAAATAAATGTACAGAGGGCTGATTTTATGATCTGATCTGTCATTCATAAATAAATAGTAAGAAACAGTTATATCTGACATCGTATTTTATCGTATTTCACACCTCCGCCCACACTTATTTATATCTCTATCTGCTACCACACTGTCAAATTTATTTGTTACAGTGAATTACGTCAAATATCTTTCATTAACGAAATTGATATATCTTTGATCTTCTATAACTTGGACATCATAACCGTCGCATGTGAAACAGGCCAGCAAACAGATGGCATTGGGCAACTTATCGCGGTAACCTGCGCCTGCGCCTACACTACACTCTATAAGGGACTTAAATATATATGTTACAAAATATCATATAAACAGACAACATCTAGGCCTACGTTTAATAAATGTTGCACTTTTTGGGGAATTGACCTTATAATGACATCGATATCTTTCATGCTGGACTGGGAGTGAGAGAAAAACATAGAATGTGCCAGCTGCAGCTGTTCCCTCAAAACTTCTAAACCACTCATTAGAATTTGACAAATGAAGTATCGTAAGAAGCGTCTCAATTGTCCGCTGGTTATAGGCTAGGTGACGTCACTTAAAATTTCACGTGACGCCTTCTTGAGGACATGAAGTAATGAACTGACATCGAAACCGGGGGTTGAGGGGGGCAAGCCAAAACAGAAAAGAAAAGTAACACTCAAGTTTGGGAGTAGCGCCCGCATTCAGTAATCGAAACCGGGGGGTTGAGGGGGGCGTGCCTCTCTCACAGAACAAAAGAAAAGTAACAGCCCAGTCTGAAAGTAGCCACCGCATTCAGACATCGAGACTGGAGGTTTGAGCCTTGCCTCCCTCAAAGAAAAAGAAAAGCAACAGTCCAGTTCGTGAGTAACGCCCGCATTTAGACATCGAGACCCCGGTCTTCTTGTAGTTATGATAATATTTCTTGGAACTAAGATCATGTTTCTTGGAACTATGATCATGTTTCTTGGAGCTATGATCATATTTCTAGGAAATATGAATCATAGAAAAAGAAAAGTAACAGCCCAGATTGGGAGTAACACATGCATACAGACATCGAGACCGGGGGGTTGAGGGGGGCGCGCCTCTCTCACAGAACAATAGAAAATTAACAGCCCAGTCTGAAAGCAGCCACCGCATTAAGACATCGAGACTGGAGGTTTGAGGGGGACTTGCCTCCCTCATAGAAAAAGAAAAGTAGCAGCTCGGTTCCAAATTTGCGACCGCATTTAGACATTGAGATCGGGGGGGTTGAGGGAGGCTTGCTTTTTCTGTGATCACAGTAACAGAAAAGTAACGACCGGTTTTGAAGTAGTGCCCGCATTCAGACATCAAGACCGGGGCGTTAAGAAAAATAAAAGTAATGACTAGTTGGAAGTAGCGACCGCATTCAAACATAGGGGGGTGGAATCTTGGTGTCAACTGGTGATAGTTGACCTTTCAGACTGTGCATCAAGCTCCAAGCTTCCAATGTATTTTGTGTTAAGAATAAATTGTTTACTTAGAATAGGTGGCATACGACCACGACGATCCTCTGAACATGACTATAGTGTATTAAGTATCAATTCAGATCTTCTTCTTCTGTCGAGTGGGTATCGAGTCTATGGACCCGATGAACCCTGGTGTCAGAGTTTTTAAACCGCCTAGTAGCACAACTATAAGGCCTCTGACATGGTTTTGTGTAACGACCACTATCAAAGACAGCGACCGGGACCGACGGCTTAACGTGCCCTCCGAAGCACGAAATCTTTTTTCTTTTTGGACAATCAGGTGATTCAGCCTGCAATGTCCTACCCACACTGGGGAAATTTCACAAAGTGATAAATTCTCAAATATCAACTTTGAGTTTTACCCCCTGGGAATCGAACCCAGGACCTCCGGATCGGGAGTCCATGGCACTAACCACTAGACTACGGAGGCAGTTAATTCAGATAACAATACGAGTATATTCTTGTTTGATATTTTTCAGTAGTCGGGTTTTAGTTTTTGAACTCATTTTTATCCTCCCAACTCCGATATGCGAGCAATTTTATATTTTATTTTGATAACATGTATAAAAATGTATTTTATGATTTTACGCCAGCTGAAATGGGTTTATAACATGAAATAAAACATGTGAAATTCTATACGATGTTGAATGTTTTAATAAAAACTCTCATAATCACATTGCTATTTGTTTTTACAAATTGTTTTCAACAATCTACAAAGTTTTGTATAAAAATATCAAATACTTTACGGGGTAAGTTTTAACGTAATGTCCGTCAAGACGTAGATTCACCTAATTCGTCGCCCATGCTAAAGAAGCCATTGGAGATAGACAAAGGAGACGATCAATTCTAACTTTAGTCAGTTAAAGGTTAAAAAGTTTCTTCCATGCTGGACTGGGAGCGAGAGAAAAGCATAGAATGTGCCCGCTGCATTTCCTCTCGGGCATGCTGTAAAAACCAGCTATGAGATTCGAGCGTTTATTGTAATTTAGGCGATGGGCTGACAACCTGTCACTACAGCAATATACCTACAAATCTATCCGAAATAACCCTCAAAACTTTGTCAAGCGTGGCGGAACGACCTTGGTTTAGGTCGTTCACGCTCTGCCTACCCCATTAGGGATAAAGGCGTGATTATATGTATGTATGTAAGTTTTGGCGGTTACCCACGATTAAGTACACTCCCACTAGGAATATTGTAGCACTTTATAATATAAGTAGATGGTATCTAGGTGTCAAAGAGAAATAACCACAAAGACTCAAAATCTCCGACTCCATCATCATGCATCAGAAATTCCATAGTACCCGGACACAGGAATTCTTGATGAGTGCTGTGAGTGTTCTTCTTAGCGAGTGGATTCTCGAGTCGAACGACCCGATGACCTTGTTGTCAGAGTTGTCAAACTGACTAGTAGCACAGCTATGAGGCCTCTGACATGGTTCGAGTAACGACCACTATCAAAGACAGCGACCGGGACCGACAGTAACGTGCCTTCCGAAACACGGAACCCTCTGTTTTTTCGGACAATTAGGTGATTCAGCCTGCAATGTCCTAACCAAACTGGGGAAAACCTCACAAAGTGATAAATTGACAAATATCAACTTTGTGTTCCCTGGGAATCGGACCTTGGACTTCCGGATCGTAAGCCCATGGCTCTGACCACGGAGGCAGTTGCTGTGAGTGATAACACGTTTTTTTCTCCAGCACGACACAAAACCTGCTTCCTACGCCCAGATACAGGACCATGCCGGGCCGATATCATCCAGTGGTATTTCGATGCTAAGCAGGGAAGATGCTACCGCTTCTTCTGGGGCGGCTGCCAGGGCAATGGCAACCGGTTCGAGTCCCGGGAAGACTGTGTCCAGCATTGCTTTCTCAACGAAACTGTTTCTATGATTGGTGAGGAAAGATTTGTATACCCTAACATAAGTAGAACTGGACTTTGCTGGGCCGACATCGTCTAGTGGCATCTACAGTATTGTCGCGCAGGCCTTGGAAAATACATGAAATTATATTTGAAATAATTTCCTTCTATGCATTTCATTCCATGTTGTCCCGGGCATGCTGTAAAAATCAGCGAAGGGATTCGAGGGTTTCAGTATTGTAATTTAGGCGATGGGCTGACGACTTGTCCTGCAATATACAGATCTGGAATAACCCTCAAAACTTGTCAAATGTGGCGGAATGACCTTTTTTTAGGACGTTTTCGCTCTGCCCTCATAGGGTCTATTAGGGATAAAAGCGTGATTATATGTATGTATGTTATATTTGAAAAATATGTTCATTTTCTTAATGTTCTTTATTTCTCCAGCTCAGATACCATTCTACTGCGATTTGGCGTTTGACTACGGGACTTGTTTTGGCCATTACGAACGATGGAGTTATGATAAGTTGTATGGGTGAGTATTTCATAAAATTAAAAAAAAGAAGTTGAAAAGAAAATAAATAGAGTCGATGATACCTGACGAATCCATTTCAATAAGACTAAGTGCCGTATTTAAAATCAGCTCTTACGAGTGACAGCGAGTTTGAGTTCGTATCAGAAATGTAATTTCAGTGCAAACTGGCCTGTCAAATTCATACTTAATATTGCTCTCAAGTTTAAGATCGCCTCATAAATACTCCAATACTGGTCTCCAAATACTGGTCTGGGAGAGAGAAAAACATTGAATGTGCCAACTGCATTTCCTCCCGGGTATGATGTAACAACCAGCGAAGGGATCCGATTGTTTCAGTATATTGTAATTTAGGCGATGGGCTGACAACCTGTCCCTACAGAAATATACCTACAAATCTATCTTAAATAACCCTCAAAACTTTGTCAGACGTGGCGGTACTACCTTTATTTAGGTGGTTTACGCTCTGCCTACTCCATTAGGGATAAATGCGTGATTATGTTTATGTATGTAACTAACTGTTTCGTAAACTGTCCTGACAAAGTCATAATTAATATTGCTCTCAAGATTTAGATCGCTTCATGAATACGAGCCTAACTTTGCTTCCAGATCCTGCAAACGCCACATCTACTCGGGCTGCGGCGGCAACCAGAACAATTTCGAGACCATCGGCGAATGCTATGACAACTGTCTTCGAGCCCCCAACAACACTTACCACAATTCCCACCAGTACACGACTTGCATACCTATGGACGTGCCGGAACTGCATCGAAGGAGAAGAAGAAAGAGAAGACGACGATAGAACTTCTCATTTGTAATAAAGTATTGTAGATTTTCTTGACTTTTTTTTATTTTGTGATTGCTACTACTGCCTTCGATCCCCTTCTTCTTCTTCTGTCGAGTGGGTATCGTGTCTATCGACCCGATGAACCCTGGTGTCAGAGTTTTTAAACCGCCTAGTAGCACAACTATCAGGCCTCTGACATGGTTTGAGTAACGACCACTATCAAAGACAGCGACCGGGACCGACGGCTTAACGTGCCCTCCGAAGCACGAAATCTTTTTCTTTTTCGGACAATCAGGTGATTCAGCCTGCAATGTCCTCACCAAACTGGGGAAAAAATCACAAAGTGATAAATTCTCAAATATCAACTTTGTGATTCCCCCCTGGGAATTGAACCTAGGACCTCCGGATCAGGAGTCCATGGCACTAGCCACTAGACCACGGAAGCAGTTAAAGACCACGGAGGCAGTTCGATCCCCTAACAACACGTATCACAATTCCCACCAGTACACAACTTGCATACCTATGGACATGCCGGAACTGCATCGAAGGAGAAGAAGAAAGAGAAGACGATGATAGAACTTCTCATTTGTAATAAAGTATTGTAGATTTTCTTGACTTTTTTTTCTTATTTTGTGATTGCTACTTCTGCCTTCGAGCCCCTAACAACACGTATCACAATTCCCACCAGTACACAACTTGCATACTTTTGGACGTGCCGGAACTGCATCGAAGGAGAAGAAGAAAGAGACGACGATAGAACTCTTCATTTGTAATAAAGTATTGAAAATTTTCTAAATTGCTTCTGATCTGTTTTACTTATTCATACGCAATATACATCAGTTGGAAATAAACCACGCTGTTACAATTTTACGAGTAAGTATATCATCAAATTTGCAAGGATTATATGTTGCAACATTGTTTATTGCATTTTTAGCACCTTAATACCTAAGGTGGATTGTCTTACATGTGGCAATGAATTTGTTGGCTCCCCACAGTCCGTTACATAAAAACGACAAATGCCGGAAAAACAAATCGTCATCATAACAAGCTTTTATGTCTTTTCTAAGTAGTGCCTGACTACTACATTTCTTCATTGACTTGTCAGAAGAAATCGTCTGCATAGATAGGAAATATTAATAGCTTACCTGAAGTCCACTCCTGTTGATGGGGAACCGGTCTCTGTCAAGATCCCTTTCATGTGGCAGCGGTGAGTTTGACCTTCGCGGCAGCGTGGCGTGCCCAGGAGATAGGGTTTCCGAGAATACTTCATCTGTGGACAAGATTATATCTCGTTATTATTTGAGTTACAACCTGATGTAGTAGACAGGGGCTTTAGAAGTCAGCTAATAGATAATTTACAAAAAAAAAAAAAAATTCTATTACAAATACACAATACTAAAACTTCACTTCTGTAGGTCTGCTGTAAGAAATTTCTTTTTAGAAATAAGCCGTGCCTGTTTTTATGATGTTTTTGTGTACAATAAATAATATAAAAAATAACACAGTTAACACAATTACAGCTAAGGGAACCAGCTAATGGGGATCCGAGGGATTCAGTATATTGCAATTTAGGCGATGGGCTGACAACCTGTCACTACAGCAATATACCTACAAATATATCTTAAATAACCCTCAAAACTTTGTCAGACGTGGCGGAACGACCTTTGTTTTGGTCGTTTACGCTCTGCCTACCCCATTAGAGATAAAGGCGTGATTATATGTATGTATATATGTACAGTTAAAATTAAAATCAATCCTCTGTGAAGGCAATAATGTGAAAGAAAAGGGTACTTGAGAGGATACTTATAAAATCATAACATTGGCAACATTAAACTTTACAAAAACCTAAGGTTGTAATGTAAAGACTGGTTGCAATATGATACTAACTATTCTTCCGGAAAACCACATACATTTTCATGGTCACAACTACATCATAATGCATACTGGTTTTGTGCAGGTACACACCTTTAATACACATGTATGATAATGTGTGCATTATATTGAATTAACTAAGGGCATACATTGTGATTGTAAAGTTTTTACACTTATACTTTACAAATAGGAAGCAAATGTGGATAAATAATGAAAAAGATATTGGCTAGTAATTGAATGTGTATAGTTGCGAATTATAGGATTTTAGATCAAGTGAAGTGGAAAAGTGCATTACCCAAATAAGTGTAAATATTATTATTATATCAGCCTAAACTGTCCCACTGGATTATATAAAGGGGAAAATACTTTGATGTATATTATGGCAAAATGACCTGCATTGCAACATTAATAGGTTATGCGTCATGCAAGTGTTGCGCTATTATTGAATATCCTGTATAGGTGTCGTGGTGCAACAACCCAAAAGTAAAGGTATTTGTGCAAAAATCGTGCTAGAAGAAATCTAAAATCGTCTAACATGATACCATCATTTTTCAACTCAATCCAATCGTCTTGCTTGATGCGACGGCACCTTTTGCCTCTAGTCAAAGAGTTATCGCACCACTCCAAGGATTTTATGAAAGAGTCTCTACAATTGAGTACATCGCGGATGAAAGACATGCGCTCACCAGATTTCAATGTGCTATTTCTGCTCGGAGATTCTTCTTCAAGCACAGTTTCTGACTTTTTTGTTCTCGATTTGTATTTGGAACCTAAACTTACTGAACTTGCGTTTTGTTCACTAGTTAACAAAAGTTTGGTAGTCGATTTGTAAAACTCATTGTCTATGTTTGTTGTTTCTGTTAAACTAGGGTATTCGTCTATTACTTTGGTAATAGTCAATGTTGGGAGGGGCGTTGGGGATCGAGTATCTCTATGCAAAGTATAGCTTGAGCCTATAGGCCGCGCTAAAGATGAATTAGGATAGTCAATAGGTGGATCATGTTCATAATCTGATTTAGACTTGCAACAAACACAACAAAAACACCACCGTAAACACTGGCGAATCATATTTCGTTTTTCATCTACTAACGTATTATTAGTTTCAATTTTATACACATTAACAACTTTTTCTGAAGACGTTTCAGAATTAACACTTCTATTCTCGAACGTGAGATATTTTGTTTTCGTTTTTCGCCCCGGACTTGCCATTACACCATAGAGTACAAACACGCGCGCTGATGAGCGAATAAATACGTTGAATGATACAATTGTAAACCACATGAAATCCCATTTTATCGTATCCTGTGAGCTTTGCTTGTTTCCTGTTACCGTTAGTGCGCACAGTAGCGATAGCAACCGCGATATGGAACAATGCTAAATACGAGCAATGTCAGTGATTAAAATGAAACTGATTTCTAATCATTGTGTGCACGATTCTGGCTTTGCTCTAGATTTAAAAACGTTTAAATGTTCACGCATGATTCATGTACAGCATAAAATTAGTTTTAAGGAAATAAAACACATACCATCAACGTCGTAAGGCTTCTTGCATATGGATAAAGTGCTCCAACGTAACTTCTTATCATGAGCTTTGATGTCCAAACTGTTATAAACACTTTGTTTCAAAGAATTCGTAGAATACGCTGAAAGATTTTTATCTGATACCCTGGCTTTGTCCAAGGCTGGCATAGAACTTCTAAAGTCTGTAGAAATAGATTTAGCTTCATTGGGTTCTGGGCTTGCAGGAGGAGTAGGCGTCTTAGCACTTTCAAGGCGACTAGAAGAGCCCGTATATCCTGAGTCTGAACCGTGTGAACTAACATTGTCTGCTTTGTCGCTTTCAGCTTTACTTTCTAAAGAGTGATATTCAATTTCTTGAACCGATGGCTCTAAAATTCTTTTGGGTTTTGCAGGGCTAAGTATAATACTACAAGGTACCACTGTTTGTCCCTGGCTTCCTTGGTTTTCAGAAGCTGATGGAGTCTCAATCTGGACTTTGTAAAGCATGGTCATTTGTTCTGAACTTTCTGGTATATCAGGTAGATCATGCCTGGCTGGTTCAGTAACGGGATGGATATTTTCATAGACAATATCAGTAGTAGCATTAATATCTACATTTCTTTTATTTCTGTGCCATTGTGAAGCATCAATTTCAGGATCGAGGTCTTCATTAGTAATGGTTATTTTTGTTACTTTCGGTGTTGTCGAAATTGGCATATCTAATTTACTATACACAATATCATCAACTTCATCTTTCCCTTCAATTTTTTTGACAACTTCTTTCATGTCCTGTACAAACCTTTGGTAGAAAGACGGAGATCTGCAAAAATCTTCATCAGAACTCAGACACTCCGGTTCTTCTGGGATTGTTTCTGACTCTCGATCGTAATATAATGATGCTTTGCATTCATTTATAGGTATCGGTGTAGATTTCCTTTCACGTCTTACATTATGAAGAACTGGCGATGGTGTTTTGGCAATGTAAGCATCTTCATTATTTTCTTGGGAAGAAGTATAGTCATATTCAATTAAATCTGTGTTATCAGTAATGTTTTGTAAGTTTGAAGTTGCATTTACTTTATACATCAATGAGGGTAATTTTAATACAGTGGTATTATCAGTAGAACTTAATTTGGACTTTGTGTCACTTAAAATGTCACTTAATCGAACTATATTGCTATCTGATGTATTCATTACATCTATTGACTCACTAGAACTTTCAACATTAGCATAATCTTGAATAGGTTTATGAGAAACACTACTGTCATCGATTTTTTCTTGTCGAACTACATCTGGTGAGTATGTTGATAGATTTTGTACAGTCTGATTTATTTGTAGTTCACTTTCTAGTTCATTGTTGTTTACATTCGGAGATATTGTAATTATATTAGTAGGCACTTCATATAGTTTATTAAGACGATCTGAACTTCTATCAGTCATACGAAAATTATTCGTGTTTTCTTGGAGACGTTTCGTAGTGACTATTCGTGTCTCAGGTATTTCTTGTTCAAATGGAGTTCGATTTGGTTGTACAAAGAGCTATTTTATATTTGTATTGTTAGTTTGATTGATTTTATCTAGTTGTTTTTCTTTCGAGCAGTCGTATTTGTCGTTATTAAAAATATTTTCAAACTTTTCATCTATACTTATTTCATGTGGCCTCTTTACCTGGCCTGCATGCACTGATTCCTTTTCTGGTAAATTATCTGAATGTTGGTTTTTAAAAAGCTTTTCAAACTTCTCGTCTACACTAACTTCATTATATGATTCAATGATTAGTTGTTTATTCACATCATTTGGTGAAAATTCTTCTGATGGAATGACAATATTGGAGCTTTGGTTTCCTTTGTTTGACTTATATTTTGAAAACAATTTAAATAGTTTGGAAGATTTCTTTACCTTTCCAGGCGTAGTTTTCTTGGAAATAGAATCATCTAATTTCTTATCTACACTTTCGCTGGACTGGACATTGCCTGCTTCATTCAATTCTTCTAAGAGACTTTTAGGCAAATAGGCATCTTTTGCAATCTTTTTCTTAGATTTAGACAATTCTGGAACATTAGTTACAGATTTGTTTTCATATTTTATTTTCATAGAAGTTTTGTTTTCAGTTTCAGTAATTTCGCTTTCGATCTTGCTCTGTACTGAGTGTAATGCTTCTGAGCCATTCAATGAAGGTATTGAATTATATTTTACGTTTGCTAGTGTACTTTCATTTATACTTTCTGCCAGTGATATTTGATCAGAAGAAATATCATTGAACTTGCTTTGTACTGTTTCATCTACTTGATTTCCTGTTACCTTAACTTCACACTCATTTGAAATACGACCACTCACTGATGAACTAAAATTTGATCCAGGATTATGTGTATTATGTTCACCTTTATTCATCGAATAAATTACTGTGTTTTCTGTACTTTCTTTTTTTGGGACATACTGCGTAAACTTTGGATCCTTAGTAATTTTTTGATCTAATTTCTTTCCGATAACATAAGGTTCACTAACTCTCTGTTTTAACGGAACCGCTCTTGGTCTGGATATTTCTGACGCCAAAAACGAGTAAAGCTTCAACTTTTCCCTGTGTTCTTTTCTTATTTTATTTAATGGGATTGGTTCTGGTTCCTGCAAATCTTCAACCGAGAAACAGTTAAGGCATATAGCATCCTCATGGTTCTTAGACACTTTTTTATCACTGTCTCTTTTGCCCATGTTGACAGAAATAAACTTTTATTCACTTATCAGAGCATCAGATCACTAATGTTACCAACAAACTTCCCGCGTTGGACTAAACCCATAATTGGCCGTCGCCGCCTTAAATAAGCACGAAATCAGGTTGTTAAAACATAATGTATTTTAAATGATTTTCATATGTAAAAAATAGTCCATATTACGCCATATAAAAAGACGACTAGAACAACAGTTCGAATGATTGCATAATGTTTATCAATCAAGTTTCCGTGGCCTTAAAAACCTTTGGTTGTTTTTCTTGAAATACTTCATATAAAGAAAAAATACACATTCCTCTGAATATCATCTCAAGCGACTGCATGCAAGGTAAACCAGACTAAACTAAACCAGACTAGACTAAACACCTTTGCATAATTATGTATAAGGAGATCAAAGTAAAATAAAATTTATTTTTATCCATCACCCACTTCTAGTCATAAAAATATATTATTAACTTACGCGTGCATATCCATAAAACAGGCAAAGATATACAGCAATTAGTAAAAAAAAAACAGCTTCTTTTATTTGTAGTTTTGTTTGAAGTAAAGAGGCGTGCCAAGTTGATGTACATTACAGTTAGTACCAATTATCGTGGGTCATGAGATCAATTTAATTTGTGTTAGCCAATGTCAGGAGATCATTTTATACCCAGGTTTAATAAATGTGTTTGAAGATACGGTTGTAAGGCCCGTATTTATAATCGGCACTTGAGACTGACAGCGAGTTTGAGTTCGTATCACAAATGTCATTTCGGTACATTAGCAACTATCAAATCCATACTTTTTACTGCTCTCAATCTTGAGATCGCTTTATAAATATGGGCCTAAATTATGAAAAGGGTTAACCGTAATAATGAGTAGCTTTGCCAAAGAAATGGGTCGAAATATAAATATTAATTTTGGCGATGGGCTAACAACCTGTTAATACAACGTTTAGCCGAAATGTCTCTCAATATTCGTTATTATAAGGCAAAAATACTTTAAATAGACCTGTAAACCAGTGCCTACCCCGTAAAGATTATAAGCGTAGTATCCGAGTGTACTCTAAGTGAAATTGACACTTTTTGTTCCGCTCTGTGAAACGTCTATAATGATATTACTATAGGTAGATTTGTATGAGTCTTTCATACTGGACTGGGAGCGACAGAAAAACATAGAATGTGCCAGCTGCATTTCCTCCCGGGCGCATGCCGGCATTGTAAAAACCAGCTAAGGGATCTGAGGGTTTCAGTATATTGCAATTTAGGCGATAGGCTGACAACCTGTCACTACAGCAATATACCTAGTAATCTATCTTAAATAACCCTCAAAACTTTGTCAGACGTGGCGGAACGACCTTTGTTTAGGTCGTTTACGCTCTGCCTACCCCATTAGGGATAAAGGCGTGAATATATGTATGTATGTAGTTATGTATGAATAAACAAAAAAGGCATACGTGCCACTCTCATTCCGATTTTCGTTTTCATCAATGGACTTGCTTTTGTTTTGTCCTATTTTTAATTATGCTTTATTCTAATGCTATAAAATTAGGTTTCATACATACATACATACATAAAATCACGCCTTTATCCCTTACGGGGTAGGCAGTGCGTTAAACGCCTCGTAAAAGGCGCTTTCGCCGCGTTTGACAAAAATTGAGGGCATTTTTAGATTGTAATGTGTATTGCTAATGTGTAGTGACAGGTTGTCAGCCCATCGCCTAAATTACAATACACTGTAACCCTCGAGTCCCTTTTGCTGTCTTCTACAGCATGCCCGGGAGGAAGGGCAGCTGGAACATTCTATGTTTTTCTATCTCTCCCAGTCCAGCATGGAAGGATAAGGTTTCATGGTGACATGTTAATGTTAGTCACTGATTTGAGAGCTGGCTTTTACTCGTCTGTGCTGTTAGTCATACAGTCAATGATATTTTAAGAAAGATACGTTACGTTCATACTGCACGCACATTTTAATTGTTCCGCGACACATATACATATATATTTATACATACATACATACATATAGTCACGCCTTTATCCCTAATGGGGTAGGCAGAGCGTAAACGACCAAAACAAAGGTCGTCCCGCCACATCTGACAAAGTTTTGAGGGTTATTTAAGATATATTTTATAGGTATATTGCTGTAGTGACAGGTTGTCAGCCGATCGCCTAAATTGCGATATACTGAAACCCTCGGATCCCTTAGCTGATTTTTACAGCATGCCCGGGAGGAAATGCAGCTGGCACATTCTATGTTTTTCTCTCGCTCCCAGTCCAGCATGGAAGTAAATATTTATAACATTGCATATCTAAACAAACGCTGAGTGCGACACAAAATACGCTAGTACTATTATATATTCTGTGACAAAATAGGCAAAGCGTAAGAGTGAAACAGATAGCTATTTGTAATCAGTGCAGCCTTGAATATAATTTAACTTTTTTCCTCACAATTAATTAATCACAATTAGGACCATTTGACGGCACGAGTTTCGCGCGTTGGTCATGTATCTACCTATATATAATATCATTGCATACAGTACAATACGCGGTGAAGGGTTTGGTTATGTATTATTCATGTTAACATTTACTGGCTCAGTATTTTTCTTAGCGAGTGGATTCTCGAGACGAACGACCCGATGAACCCTAGTGTCAGAGTTTTCAAACCTCCTAGTAGCACAGTTATTAGGTTTCTGTCATGGTTTTGAATAATGACCACTATCACAGATAGCGACCGGGACCGACGGCTTAACATGCCTTCCGAAGCACGGAATCATTTTTCTTTTCATACAATCAGGTGATTCAGCCTGCAATGTCCTAACCAAACTGGGGAAAACCTGACAAAGTGATAAATTGACAAATATAAACTTTTATGTACCCTTCCTGGGAATCGAACCCAGGACCTCCGGATCGTAACCCTATCCATGGCTCTAACCACTAGACCACGGAGGCTCAGTGTAAAAGATGCTATTTTTTATTTAGTTGCAATGTGGTCGGATTGAAATACATTATATTGAACGTCATATTTCTAATCGATTCACTTATTTTGCATACCTATTTGATAATATTATCTGTCAAACAAGATTTTGTATTTTTATATAGCTGACATGTATAAACATATATATAATATATAAGTGACTTTAGTCAAACCAGTAGCTGACCCTGTGAGATACGGGATTAAGGCTAGCTACGGAGATGATGATGAAACTGAAAATTTATTTGCTTTAAGTTATGTCCTCATATTTTACCTCAATAGGCATGCAAATTTTACAAAGTTAACAGTAAATTATTTCTTTCATTCATATTATCACTAGATAGTATTAATAAAGTCGCTTTCTCTGTCGCTATATCCCTATGTATGCATAAATCTTTAAAACAGAGTGATTCAAGAGGAAGGTTTATATGTATAATAGATGCATAATATAGTAGAGAAACAATAATTATTTCCGTGCGAAACCTAGTATAAAATAAAATAGCATTGCGAGTGCTAATAATCCTTAAAAAATTGTAAAAAAATAAAAACATGATATTTATAAAAAATACATATAAAGTTCATAACAATAAAATTTAAAATTACAATTAAAATATAAGTTTAAGATAAAAGATAATATAAAATCAAAATCAAACCATATTCACCGAAATAAAACGCCTGGGAAAACTTAGAACGCAAACATTTGTTATTGCGTCATACAAAAGAATTCAACGCGGTACGGTACGCTCATCTTTTTTATTCGAGATCCACTTTCATTTTATTTTCGTGTCTTTCAACGCTATTAGGTAAGTATTTCAAAGCTTATCTTTATAGATAATTTTGTAATATTCATTAAGTTAACTAAAAGCTGTTCGCTTAAACAAGATCACCTACAAGACGTAGTTTACTTTCAATATTACATTACGTATATTACAACATTGCTTTAATTCATTCATTCATATAATCACGCCTTTATCCCTAATGGGGTAGGCAGAGCGTAAACGACCTAATCAAAGGTCATTCGGCCACGTCTGACAAAATTTTGAGGGTTGTTTAAGATAAGGTTTTTAGGTATATTGCTGTAGTGACAGGTTGTCAGCCCATCGCCTAAATTGCAATATACTGAAACCCTCGGATCCCTTAACTGGTTTTTACAGCATGCCCGGGAGGAAATGCAGCTGGCACATTCTATGTTTTTCTTTTGCTTCCAGTCCAGCATGGAAGAAATTGCTTTAATGTTATGCATTATATGAGACTAGCGACCCGCCCCGGGTTCGCACGGAAATCATCAGTGATTCTCTACTATATTATGCATCTATTATACATATAAACTTTCCTCTTGAATCACTCTATCCATTAAAAGAAACCGCATCATAATACGTTGCGTAGTTTTAAAGATTTATGCATACATAGGGATATAGGGACAGAGAAAGCGACTTTGTTTTATACTATGTAGTGATGTGTTGATATGCAAAACATTGCAAAGCTTGTACAAGTATGAATGATAAAGTCTCTTTATTAAGAAGGGACCATTATTATTTTTATTTATTTATTTTAAATACCTTATGTCATTGAATAGTACTTATGGTTACTATTAACCAAGGGCAATTACCAACAAATCTATCTTAAATAACCCTCAAAACTTTGCCACGAGTGGCGAAACGACCTTTGTTTAGGTCGTTTACGCTCTGCCTACCCCATTAGGGATAAAGGCGTGATTATATGTCCCGAGGTAAAAAACATTAAGGCGCGACAGCGGTTGAATTATTCATTTGTTATTTCTAATATTTTTTAGAAATAACTGTGAGTGCAAAGAACACATACATACATATTAATCACGCCTTTATCCCTAATGGGGTAAGCAGAGCGTAAACGACCTAAACAAAGGTCATTCCGCCACGTCTGACAAAGTTTTGAGGGTTATTTTAGATAGATTTGAAAGAATATCGCTATAGTGACAGGTTGGCAGCCCATCGCCTAAATTGAAATATATAGAAACCCTCCGATCCCTTAGCTGGTTTTTACAGAATGCCCGGGAGGAAATGCAGCTGGCACATTCTATGTTTTTTTCTCGCTCCCAGTCCAGCTTGGAAGTAAACGTACAAAGAACACAACGATACTGAAACCATGTGTGGGCAACATAAATATATTTTATCATAATTTACGTGCATGTACATTAAGTATTAACCAAATTTAAAATTGTTAAGTACATAAAACGACAAACAAATACTGTCTAACTGCACATTGATACCATAATGCTATAGATAGACAATCAATCATCGACCATGGCCTAAAATCTCTAACGACCTTCACTAAAACACATTCAAACTAAACAAACGCTAGTGTTGCACAAAAATTGTCATTTGTTCGACTGCTGTTTATTTACCAACTAGCGACCCGCCCCGGCTTTGCACAGAAATAATCATTGTTTCTCTACTATATTATGCATGTATTATACATATAAACCTTCTTCTTGAATCACTCTATCCATTAAAAGAAACCGCATCAAAATCTGTTGCGCAGTTTTAAAGATTTATGCATACATAGAGATATAGGGACAGAGAAAGCGACTTTGTTTTATACTATGTAGTGAAGAGCTTTTAAGTGTTGACTTTAGCTCTGGGGGGTTGTGGGTTCAATTCTTACAAGTGACAAACAAAATTGGTCACGACTTTGTGAGATAGTTCCCAGTTTAATTAGGACAATACAGACTGAATCACCCGATTGTCTGAAAATTCATGCATCCGAAGATACTTTACAGTATCAGTATTTTATATGGACGTGATTGGATGAAAAAGAACAATAATATTTCAACCAGCTCAGGGACGACAGGGAGGGATACGAGGGTGTCTGTATATTGCAATTTAGGCGATAGGCTGACAACCTGTCACTACAGCAATATACCTACATATCTATCTTAAATAACCCTCAAAACTTTGTCAGACGTGGCGGAACGACCTTTGTTTAGGTTGTTTACGCTCTGCCTACTCGATTAGGAATAAAGGCGTGATTATATGTATATATCAGACTTGTCCGGGCCAATCTTACATTATATAGAAAGTAAGTCATAAATAACCGAACAAAAGATCAATTTACGTCAACCAACATAACAGATTGAATTGACTTGAACAATTTATTAAGGAAATTGAATTAAAATGTCCGTCAGAATCAGAATGGCGCGCGTTAACTGAGCTGCGCGTGGGCAAACCTGGAGATTTGTAACCGGTCAGGCTTTGTGACGGTACGGTTAAGATACTTGCACATAGTCCATACATTATTAGTCACGATTTTATCCCTTGCAGGCAAAGCAGGTAACAACTGCAACGTCCTCTCAAAACTTAACGTCTGACAAGTAGTAACTACTACTAACATTGTATTAAAAAAAATACAATGTTAGTATTGTCAATGGGACTGGCTAGACATAATATTGCTGTGGAGACAAGATGACATCTACTTAATACATACATATAGTCACGCCTTAACAAAGGTCGTACCGCCACGTCTGATAAAGTATTGAGGGTTATTTGAGATAGATTTGTAGGTATATTGCTGTAGTGACAGATTGCCATGGCCTAAATTGCAATATATTGAAACCCTCGGATCCCTTTGCTGATTTTTATTATGCCCGGGAGGAAATGCAGCTGGCATATTCTATGTTTTTCTCTTGCTCCCAGTCCAGTATGGAAGAACATCTACTTAATTGCTAATCAAAAAAGAATAAAAGATGATAACGGATCTAAATTGAGTTGCCCCGTCTAAGTATATTCTCCTCATAACGAAGTTGTATAACTTTTTGATCAAGAAACTATTATTATCTATGTATCTATTGTAATTTCAAGAGTATTACGAGTATTACAAGTGTGTAGCCATTTAAGATCTCGAGCGAGGAGTTCTATTTTTAGATCAAGTTTTAGTTCTGCTACTCATTGATAGATGTCGCTCTGAGATTGAAATCAAATTATATTCTGGTATATTGACTAATAGCCTAAACTGTTAATACTTCAAATAATGTAATATTACTCTACAAGCCAGCAAACGAGTATTGCAAGATTATAAGGTGTTCTATTTATGAAGTGGTTCCACTTTGGTCACGCTCTGGTGAACATAGTGCCTTACTCCTTTACACGTGTCTGTTGGTACTTTTGTTGTACGTGGTATAGGTAAAAGGAAGAAATAAAAAAAAAATGGCTTTTCCATACAATATGTCCACTTCAATCAGACAATTTGTATGGAAAAGCCATTTTTTTTCACTGCCTGAAAGTATTTCCTGGTTGAAGTTGTTCAGTGTCGGTGATTGAGCAACCCCTATCAGTTTGCGGGCGCTGTCCCTTACACCTGGTCTAGAGGTCTTTAGCTTGCCGCAATATTGTCACTTCAATCTACAAGTATGTAGTCAATTCTAGTTCGAGAGCGCGATGGTTCTATTTTTGAAGTGGTTCCACTGTGGTCTACAAGCGTGGCGGTCACGCTCTGTTGACCACTGTGCCTTACTCGTTTACACGTTTCTGTTGGTATATTATTTATATAGAGGTCTCTGACTTCCCGTAATATTGACATTTCAATCTACGAGTAAGTATTACAAGTATGTAGTAAATTTTACCTCGAGAGCGCGGAGGTTCTATTTTCGAAGTGGTTCCACTAAGGTCACCCACGGTGACCACAGTGACTTACTCCTTTACACGTTTCTGTTGCCACTTTATTTTTATAGAGGTCTCTGACTTGCTGTAATACTGTCATTTCAATCTACAAACAAGGTAGTACAAGTATGTAGTCAATTTTAGCTCGAGAGCGCGGAGGTTCCATTTTTGACTGATTCCACTGTGGTCTACAAGCGTGGCGGTCACGCTCTGGAGACCACTGCGCCTTACTCCTTTACACGTTTCTGTTGGTATTTTATTTATATAGAGGTCTCTGACTTGCTGCTTTATTTAGTGGCCATCTAACTTTTTAAATTTAGGAATCTAGTTTAGGCCAAAAGTGATAGGATGGCAGACTTGATCACAGGTACAGTGAGCTCCTGATTCAACACAAAGCAAGCTGCTTGGTAATAACCTTCAC
Organism: Scrobipalpa costella; assembly: GCA_949820665.1. Taxonomy (NCBI): domain Eukaryota; kingdom Metazoa; phylum Arthropoda; class Insecta; order Lepidoptera; family Gelechiidae; genus Scrobipalpa; species Scrobipalpa costella. Next base: position 4,378,940 of record OX463305.1, on the reverse strand, counting down.
AGAGATGATTGAATACCACATGGCCCTTCATATACCGTTATCATATTATTATCATCAATATCACAGCTCATTTAATTTTATATGTCCCCACCCAAAAATAGGAGCCTACCCTGAATCAGGGCGATTACCGATTAGGCTTTCATCAACCACATGTCAATAACCACCACATGGATGGGCCATTACAGATTGGTCGACTCACACACTGTAAACTTTGAATTTGTTTGTTGGTGCCCTCACGGTGTTTTTCTTCGCCGTAAGAGCGTGATATAAACGTATGTATATCACTACATAGTATAAAACAAAGTCGCTTTCTCTGTCCCTATATCCCTATGTATGCTTAGATCTTCAAAACTACGCAACGGATTTTGATGCAGTTTCTTTTAATGGATAGAGTGATTCAAGAGGAAGGTTTATATGTATAATACATGCATAATATAGTAAAGTAACACTGATGATTTCCGTGCGAAGCCGGGGCGGGTCGCTAGTGAAATTATAAAACCGAAAACACACTGCATTTAATGAACCATTACAAAATTCTAAATATTTTGCTTTAAAGCCGTCTACGTAACGTTGTTTCGCTTGTGCAGTGATAACAGTCGATTGGCTGTCAAAAGAACAATAGCGTTGACCGATTCATTAAACAACTCTTGCGCAACTCGAAAAGAATGACGCAATTCCAATCAACAAGGGATGTTGCTGGTCTAACTTCAGTGACTATGATTATACAGGGTGTAAAGAATGGTGACTTACCGGAAATTGAAAGGGTTTATCAGGCAACGATACTGAACAACTTTTACAAACCACTTCTCCTGGGAACTGAAAAAACCATTTGACTTCCCCGTACAAAACATTTTTGAAAATTTTACCTATTTTGAATTTCTGTGTGAATGTTGTTCAGTCTATTGACTGAGCAATCTCTTACAGTTTTCGTAACACTGTCCCTTTTAGCCTAAATAGGTGCCTTTGCCTACATTATTTCAAAATGAACTACATATTGTATTCATGGCGCAAACGATTTTTTTTTTTTCAGACGAAACAGATGTTTCTTATTTTCAAGCTAATAGTAAGAAAAGCTTCAACGGCAAAAGATGCAATACTCTCTACTGCAATAAGTGTAGTGAAATAGATTTACTAAAGATAGAGGAAGTAACCAATTAACTATTTAACTTCTCAGATGCGTAGCGGTTAGCGTATCATAAGTGGTCAAGCAGTCTAAGAAAATCTTATCGTCAGAACTATTTTACTTGGGGAAAGTTTTTCAGTTGTATGGGTAGGATCACCCCTTTGGTCGCTTCGCAAAATGTCCCTTGGTCGCAAAATGTCCCGTTCTCATAATGCCTTTTAATTTCTCATAAGGAAGGTGTTTGCTGCATATGGTTCACTCAAACGTCTTAAAAATATGTTGCCAACCAAAACGAAAATCTCTTTGGCGCAGTCACTTCTCCTACCTATACTGGATTATGCAGACGTTTGCTATCCTGATTTATCTGTGCAGTTGCTGAATAAACTCGAACGTCTGCAGAATCTGTGTATAAGGTTTATTTTTGGTTTGAGAAAATATGACCACATCTCCGCCTACCGGTCCCAACTGAAATGGCTTACAATTTCACGTAGGAGAGATTATCATATACTCTCCCTCCTCTACTCTGTCCTGTCACATCCTAACACCCCTCCTTATTTAAAAGATCGTTTTGTTTTTCATTCCTCAACCCTTTCCCGAAACCTTCGATCCAGCCATAATCTCACTTTGAATATGATCCCTCATAAGACAGACTTTTATGCCAAGTCTTTTTCAGTACAAGCGATCAAATTATGGAACGCCCTGCCGGTTGAAATTAAACGATCTCCATCACAGGCAATTTTAAAGGAGCGAGTTAAGAAACACTTTACTGAACTCGCATAGAATACATGTTTACTATTCCTTTCTATATTATTTATGTATCTGTCATTCCTTTTCATATCAATCTGAATTATTTATTTCCTTTCCTCCATAATGTATGTATTAGTATATTATATATGGTATATAGTAGTTTATTATCCATTATAATTTACGTAATTTATGTAAATCATATATGTATTTTATGTAGATTTGTCTATATTAATTAGTTTTTAGTAAGATGCACTATCCCGCATTATCTACATTTGATTTCCTCTACCCAAGGTTGCCTGGTAGAAATTGCTACCATAGCAATAAGGCCGCCTTCATTGTACTTTATTTTTTATTTAATTTGTTCTAATTCCTGTTGTTTTTGTTTTATGTGCAATAAAGAATATATCTATCTATCTATCTATCTTTTCAGTATCTGCCGACTATTTGAACTAAATCTATCAAAATGGCACATTTTGCGAAAGGGTCATTTTGCGAATGAGACATTGTGAGAAAGGGACATACTGATAAGTAGAGGTCTCTACTTGGCTATAAATGAAATAATTATGACGGCGTATACTTAAGGACAACTACACAAGGTATCTTCTTCTGCCTAGGGTTTTCCCGGCATAATTTTGAAGTCCGTTTTCCGGCTTTTTCTACTTTACCCGGTCTTTGGCATACACTAGTGTAAGATAATTCTCATCAATAACCGCTTTTACGACGTCTAGCTAGCTGCTACAGTAGGTAACTTAATATTTCGTAAAGTTGTTGGCTCTTTTACCGGTGCATTTTGCTTGTTTACACACTGAAACCGAATACAGTTAAATCGTCAAAGCATGACTTTTCGAGAGGAGCGATCCTTCTTTACTCGAAAATATCTTTGTTGTCATTATAGTCAGTAGGTAAGTCAATAGGTAGAGTAATATAAGTATTTGTTTTGACTCCGGCTTTCCTATCGATAAAATTCACCCTTCGCCACTGATTGGTAGGTACATTATAGTTTAGCTGTGACCGCGACTTCATACACTCGGCTTGTATGGAATACACCACTGATTTGAGAAGTCGCTACCTAGCTTTTACTCTTCTGTGGAATACACGCACTGTCGACCATACTGAAAACGGGTGGGAATGTACAGGGTGTAAGGGACAGCGTCTCGCAAACTAATAGGGGTTGCTCAGTCAACGAAACTGAACAACTATCAGCAGGTTTGAAAAAAATGTTCGTTCCGCCACGTCTTACTAAGTTTTGAGGGTTATTTTAAGACAGATTTGTAGGTATATTGCTGTAGTGACAGGTTGTCAGCCCATCGCCTAAATTACAATATACTGAAACCGTCGGATCCCTTAGCTGGTTTTTACAGCATGCCCATTCATATGCAGCTGGCCCATTCTATGATTTTCTCTCGCTCCCAGGCTAGCATGGAAGAAAAAAAAAAGTTATGTAAAAAGTGCTTTAGTAAAGTTCAACGACTTCAACATAAATAGCAGTTAGTAGATGTGAACAAGGAAGTAACTAAAGTAGTTTAACAAGTTTGTACCTTGCTAATAGATATGGTATCCAATGGTAAGGATTATGGAGGTAAGAGCTGTCAAATAGCCATATATGTATGGTAAGCTTTATAGTTGTTTGGTTTTATACTATGGTGGGTGTATTTTGACATATTTATTCTATTTGGAATGATTATATTATGTAGACACTTTTGCAAAATAATTTTGAAAATATACCTATAAAACTGTTACTTCCGTGCTGGACTGGGAATGAGAGAAAAACATAAAATGTGCCAGCTGTATTTCATTAGGGATCCGAGGGTTTCAGTATATTGCAATTTAATAATGGGCTGTCAACCTGTCACTACAGCAATATACGCAAATCTATCTTAAATAATTCTCAAAACTTTGTTACATGTGGCGGAACGACCTTTGTTTAGGTCGTTTACGCTCTGCCTACCCCATTAGGCTTGATTATATGCATGTATAAAACTGTAAGATTGCATCTGTAACAGTTGCAATTTGTATGGATTTTAGATACATTTTCTTTTCCTTGTGAATTACATCTATCGCAGTCACCATCCTAATTTTAACAGATTATAGCCAACCTTTTAATAATTATGTGTAAAAAATATGTAAATTTGACTTTAGAAATATATTTTATTTACCTTTAAATGCTACTACAACCTAACATGATAATATATTGCACACAAAGCCACTTTTACATGGTACAACACAATGATCCCAATCACGCAGAATTAACATAGCATAACGTTGAATAAACGTACATAATACATAACGTGTGAGTTTCTTATAGAAAGCGAGGAGACGTAAGACGGAGTTTTCCCATAGTAAGCAACACTGTCGACTTTACTGTACCGAACTTTCGACTTCAACTATAACTATCAGTAGATTTACGATGCTGGCCTGGGAGCCAGAGAAAAGTATAGACTGTGCCACCTGCATTTGCTCCCGGGCATGCTGTAAAAACCAGCTAAGAAATCCGAGGGTTTGCCCGGGAGGAAATGCGGCACATTCTATGTTTTTTTCTCGCTCCGAAGACAGCATGGAAGAAAATTATTTTAGACACAGTATGAGTATTTTACCTAATTTTAATTATTTAACTGTGTTTGGCCGAAAGTAAAATTTCAATGTATTCATGAATTGGCTTCACTGACAAAATAAAAAAATATAAAAAAAAAAACATTGTAATTAATACACTGCATAACGATACGACACTACTAGTATAAGACGACAACCGACTCGAGAAAGTGGTCGGGCGGCTAACCTTTGCTTAAACGATCTAGCGTGCACCAGCTGGTTTCGACTATCATAATTATAGCTGTTCGGCGAGTATAAAAAATGCTGGGCCATTTGCACACGGATGATCCTAAAGTGGTATGAGTTTTTGTGAAAGAGAAAAATGTGGAGGCTGAAATTCATCATTTCGACTCTTTAGATACAAGGGCAGGAGTTGAGGTTCTGGCCAGTGTACCTTTTTTGGCCAGTTTGTTTTCAAATTATTGTATAAATATTTCTATGAGCGCAAGACTTTATAAATTCAACTCGTACAACTGTACTAATTCTAAATTCTATAAAAAAAACTACTTGAATACTAAACTTTTTACAAATTGATTAAAATATCAAGTGGCCAAACATGGTCTTAAGATGGCCTAAACCGAGACACCTGCCATATGGGATGAAAACAAAAGAAAATCCTTGATAATTTAAACGCGTAGAAATGAAAAGGCATAGCAAATCTAATCAGTAATAGAAAAATTATTGAAATAAAAAAAAAAAATTGAAAGGCATTATTTAATAATTACAAAGTTTATGCATTTATATTATTTGCTTTTACATTGAAATACCAGGATTTTCTAGAGTTGTAAATAAGTCTTCCTATGTATGCAAAAATATTTTCATTGCCACGTAAAGCCCTTCATTTTCTTTTTCTTCACCTAAGACTAAGAGTGGCCTTCATCAATTACCTACGGCCAAAACATGAATTATGAATAGATTAGAAAGGAATAACTTCAAACACACCGACGTAGGTAGGTAAGTCTTATCTCACAGATTAAGGTTTTTTATAAAACTTCGTTGTAGGTAAGTTAAACATTGCATCAGTTTCTTTAGGCGTTGCGAAACTTAGTGAAAGAAATTATGTATAATGAACTTAGGGGCATAACTCATTAGAATGTGTACGTAAAATATATTTAGTCAAAGTTTAGATGTTGTCTGTTTTGTCAAAGATATATATTAAAAGAAATTTGATAGAAATCTAGGAAGGACACGTCATAATATATTATATATTTTATATGATCTTACTACAATAAAATGTCTCTAAAATGTTGTGATACTTTTAAGCAGTTAAACAGTACTTGAGAGTGACAACTAGTTTAAGTTCCAATGAGAAATGTTATTTCAGTACATTATGGCCTGTCAAATACATACTTAATATTGCTCTCAAATTTGAGTTTTTTTTCTAGAATCTCAATTTTTCTATCGGTGTAATATACCTGTATTAAAACATCTAATGATAGTTATTAGTAAAGCCTACTGTTTAAGTAGTAAGCGACTTCCCATTGTCATAATAATAAATTGATGGTTGTTAACGATGAGAAAGCGAGTTTTCTCCATAATAATTATTATTTTAGATTAGACGTTTACTACCGAGTAACAGTAATTAAATTTAATCAAGTACACATTAAACTAATGAAGTACTTTCATAAACTTAAGGTTTTGCACACTTGATGGGTCTATCTTTACCTCTTTTGATAATATGTCTTTGCAAAATTAAGGTTGAATATCCTTCCTAAAGCAGAATATTTTGAGTGTTTAAAACGGATGACAATAATTTATTGATAGATGATAAACTAAAACGTGAGTGTGAGAAAGCTGCCAGTGAAAAAATATCTTAGAACTAACTACCTATCAAGTAAAAACACAGCACAGGATGTCTTATTTCCTCCCTTTATAAGAACATAATCTAAACAAAAGATGGCGGCGAGGTCGTTCGCGAATCTTGCGAAACCGGATGAACTCGCCAAAATCGCGATAGACAATATTCCCTTTTACTTGGCCCCTTCAAGAATAAGCTATTAATAAACGCAAAACAGATGGAAGCAACTCAAAACTGAACAACTTATAAAGAAAAAACGATCACATGATCTCTAATTTGCTCCCTCCATAAGAGCATATAATGGCGGCGAGGTCGTCTGCGGATGTTGCGAAACCGGATGAGCTCGCCAAACTCGCGGTAGACAATATTTCCTTTTACTTGCCCCTTTAAGAATAATCTGCCAATAAAAGCAAAATAGGAGGAAACAACTCAAAACTGATCAAGTAAAAAACGATCACAGGATCTCTAATTTGCTCCCTCTATAAGAGCATATAATCTAAACAAAAGATGGCGGCGAGGTCGTTCGCGAATCTTGCAAAACCGGATGAGCTCGCAAAACTCGCGATAGACGATATTCCCTTCTACTTGCTCCTTCAATGTTCATGCCGATTTCTTTAAGGCCATCCATTGTGAATCAAATTATGTGCAGATGGATGCTTTAGGGACAGTAGTAAGATTGTCTTCAGTTTGATAGAGTGAATGACAAAAAGCTCTTACAAATTCAATTTATTGTAATAAATAGTACTCACAACATTATGTAGTTCGTTTAGAAGCTTTGCAACTTATTTACCGATACGAATGCTTAACATGAACCAATCAACAGAGCTTCGTAATTTTAAAATTTTATAAATTTTTGCTCAATTCTAGTGTGCTCAACTCTAGTTGCTACCCAAGTATATTTTGAACTCATAAGAAAAACTCTTTGAAACCCGTCTATGTATTTTAGTAAGATTCCTTCATTCTACTCCAACTTAGTTAAGCCCTTCAAGACAACGATTTGTGAGGTCTCTGGTAAAAAGAACGCGCTTGCCAAGGACGTGACTTGAATTTTCAATCAATTTCGGAATTGGCCACGGTGTCAAAGACCCCAGAAAAAATATATTCTATTAAGACTGCTGATGTAATCTTTTTTTTTATCCTAATAATGATTAGTAGATAATTAAAACTGTTGAACAACTTTTGGAATAGGTAGTAGTGTTTGCGAGTTAGAAGCGACAAAAACCAAACAAAGATATAATTATGTGTGTGTTTCTCGTTCCGACCATTCTTTATAAGCCGAGTGACTTGTGTGCCGTGCCTCATCCAGATTATCATCATTCGCTTGCCCTTATCCCATTTCTTTGGACGGTATAGTACGTTTTCTTCTCCCATTCATCCCTGTCAGCCGTCACTTTAACATTCATCTAGCAGCTTCTGTGATTTTCAAAGTTTCGCATAAATGTATTGCCGGTATACTATACTATAACCAAAACCTATAACTAATATGGCTGCTTTTTTAATGAATTAAATGATTCTGTATTTAAAAGAAGTAACTTCCATCTTGCCACACAAGTTGAGACAGATAGAGCACATTGTCTACGACGTAGTGTCGCAACATCGTGCGTATCGGAGTTACCTGTTCCAGTTACTGTTACTAAATACCAGTACTGTGATTGTAGTAACACCTTCTGGGAAGTCACGACTGTTTCGCACGTTTGCAGATTACGTTCTTTTGTTTATCTGCATTGGAAAGAATTGGGCTCAATGTCAGGTGGATGGGTCAACTTTGGAATAAGAACCTAGGTATTCGTTATAGATAAACGTCAGTTACAGTGTTTTTTTTTACTAAATAGGGTCCATAGCCGTAAAGCGGAATAGTAAAACGGTCAGTAGAATCCAGTTCTAGTGAGATTTTGAAGTTAACGTTGTCCATGCAAGCTGAATCCTAATCAGACTGAATTTCATTTCCTGAACAAAAATCTCAGAGATGAATTGTCATTAGCAACTTTGTGATTCACCCGTGGTAATCGAAAATAGAACCTACGGTCTCCGGGTTCAAAGCTCTAGGATCAAACTACTACACTACAGATGTACTCCGAATTGTTTTATTAAATAGGCCACTAGTAATTGTGCAATATGAAAAGTTCATTGCTTAGCTAGCTACGGTTCATCTGGCATTTGGATGGTTTCGAAATAGCGCGTGACATGTACCACCTTCACTAGAAGATTGTACTTGATGGTGATCCAGTAGTAATTACTCATACTGATATTGATGTTTTATTATCTACGTTTAAAGAAGTAGCTTCTTCTTCTTAGCGAGTGGATTATCAAAACGAACAACGACCCGATGAACCCTTTTCAAACCGCCTAGTAGCACAGCTATCAGGCCTCTGATATGGTTTTGAGTAACGAACACTATCACAGACAGCGACCGTAGTCGACGGCTTAACGTGCCCTCCGAAGCACGGAAACCTTTATTTTTTCGGACAATCAGGTGATTCTGCCTGTAATGTCCTAACCAAACTGGGGAAAACCTCACAAAGTGATAAATTGTCAAATATCAACTTTGTGTTTCCCCTGCTAAGCGAACCCAGGACCTCCGGATCGTGAGTCTATGGCTGTGACCACTAGAACACGGAGGCATTAGCCTTCAGAAATTGTCATTCTCTTTTACTTTTTAAATGACATCACTTGATTCTACAGATGTTATTGCAGATCGTGACCTCCGTTTTACATAGTCATAATGTGGCCTTGACTCTTTGCACTTTGTATGAACTAAAAATAAAGCAATTTATAAGGAAAGTATGATACGGTCCTGGATATTGATCTAAGTTTTTGATCTAAGTCTCAGCAACTCATCATCGCCCTAGCCTTATCCCGTATCTAACGCGGCTGGCTACCTAATATAGGGGATTAAACGAGGGTTCTGGTTTTTACATAGACCGACTGCCATCTGATCTCCGCAACCCAGAAGGGAAACCAGACCCACCCAATCCTAGATTTGGTCAGAGTTTTCAAGCCGCCAATGCCTAAGCATTAGTCATGTAGAACATGGTTAAATGACTATCTAATATCTACGGTATTAAACGATATTAACCGGGACCAAATCCTTAACGTGCCTTGGTTGTTACCCAGCAACTATATAACTAATATAAAATATTATGAATAAATAAACAATAATTATCACGTTTATAGATGTACCGTTATATTCTACTATCTTATCTTCATTAATGAACACATTAACATTCTCAACCTGTGGGTTCTACGGTGAACGATCACTCCTCTATAATTTCACACTTACTCAGAAAAAAGACCCTTCATTTCCAGCAGTTGCCCACCAGATAACTTAGTATTTATAAAGGTACATATACATACATATAATCACGCCTTTATCCCTAATGGAGTAGGCAGAGCATAAACAAACTGAACAAAAGTCGTTCCGCCATGTCTGACAAGGTTTTGAGGGTTATATAAGATAGATAAGATAGGTTGTCAGCCCATCGCCTATATTGCAATATACTTCAGTATCAGCATGCCCGGGAGGAAATGCAGCTGGCACATTCTATGTTTTTATTTTGGTCCCAGTCCTGCATAGAAGATAAAGGTATATTTATACAGGTATCCTTGAAATATTAGCTCATATTGGTTATGAGAACTTTTGATTTGGAACCGGTTGTACATGAGAATTCCAAGAAAAGGTTAGGAGGATCTTGCTTGATTTGACTTGTTTGTTTTGTTTGGGTGAGGTAAAATATGAAGCTACATTATACCTACATTAAATCACGGCCTTCCTTCTATTGGGGTAGGTAGAGTACCAAGTGCTTTATATCAATAACGGTCTTCCTTCAAATAGGGTAGGCAGAGTAACATGTGATTAACTTAATTAAAGCCATTTTAGGTGATGTCTAGTCTAAGTATTACTAGGAAACCTTGTTATTATCCAAACAAATACAAGCGAAAACTTTCAAAGTAGGTACATAATTAGGAACTTGTATGCAAGACACACTCGCACATAACAAGATGCAAAATATCGACTAACTATCGACTCTATTCAACCGTAGGCATGCCATGAGAAACACACGAGTGAAAGCAACAATGTTAATAACATGTCGACACTCGATATTATCGATAATCGACAGCACAATCGGTCACATGCTATCGACAGTCGATAAAAAGTGTTGTGGTCGCGAACAATGCTTCCTAGTTCGGTTTCTCTTTGCTGAAGTTTGTACAGAGTTAAATGAGTATAGAAAATTGCTTACACTTTTTTACATAAGAACATTTCATGTGCAGTGCCTGGTATATAACGTTTCTTCCATGCTGGCCTGGGAGTGAGAGTAAAACATAGAATGTGCCAGCTGCATTTCCTCCCATGGGCATGCTGTACACCAGCTAAGGGATCAGAAGGTTCCAGTATATTGTAATTTAGGAGATGAGCTGACAACCTGTCACTTCAGAAATATACCTACAAATATATCTTAAATAACCCTCAAAACTAGTCACACGTGGCGGAACGACCTTTGTTTAGGTTGTTTACGCTCTGCCTACCCCACTTGGGATAAAGGCGTGATTGTATGTATGTATCAAACGTAGGACTCGCTCGATCATCATTTCGCTAACGGCTCTTGTGGTCCGAGCCTTGGGCTCTCCATCCGGTAGTCGTAGATTCGATTAATCCGGGGACATTGCAAGCTAATCACCTGTATGTTCGATAATACAAAATAGTAACTTACTCTTCTTTTTTTAAGGGTTAATTAATTGATTATGTCTGTATGCGGTATATTTTTGTAATTATTACATCTTATAACTTGGCTTCAATGCTAAATATTTATTTCCAAACAGAAATTAAATAACGCTTTCTGCCACGTTACAAATGTTTCAACTTTCAATACAGTGACCAAATGGCAACAAATCCAGTGTATTATTGACAAAGCCTCAATTTACAAAATATGTGCGCAGTAAAAGTTGGAAACAGCTGAGCAAATCGACAATAATGAACAAGAGAGAAAAGTGTTCCATTGTGTGGTGCAGATACTCATTTACTGTACAATATTTGCACTACCTGTTGTAGCTTTTATGAGTACGCATTATGTCTTTAGAAAACTAGAAAGATATTATTTAATGTGGATAATTATGGCTAGCCCCAGTCATACCTAGGCTGTTCCCGTGATTTTCCCTTCTTTCAACCTCATTAGGTTGGCTGGAAGAGATCTCTTATAGAGATAAACTCGCCTATTGCTTTAACTTTTAAGTTTACTTTTATGTTTAATTCTTAAAACAATAAAGAATTTAATAATAATTATAAAAAAATATTATAACACGGGTCTCCTTCTGTGGTATGGATATCGAGTCAAACGACGCGATGCACTCTGGTGTCAGAGTTTTTAAACCGTCTAAAACCACAGTTAATAGGCCTCTGACATGGTTTGTGTAACAACCACTATCAAAGACAGCGACCGGGACCGACGGCTTAACGTGCCCTACGAAGCACGGTTTTTTTTTCTTCCAGACAATCAGGTGATTCAGCGCGCATTGTCATAACCAAACTGGGGAAAATCTCTCAAAGTGATAAATTAACAAATCCTCCGGATCTGACCACGGATGCAGTTAATATGTATGCACCTATTTCTGTAAAGAATGGTGATTCTGTACTTTGAGTATATTTATTTATTTAACAGTTTATTGTACACAGAAACATACACAGAACAATTACATAGGAATCAAGACACAACAGGTACTGCTTATTTCTAAAATGAAATGTCTTACAGCAGACCTAAGAAGTGAGATAGTATAAAACGTAAAGCGGATAAGACGTGCACAATATGAATACAAATTAGGTACATGAACAGTAAATAAGGATATACCTACTTAATTACACTATACTACGATCATACAATAAGTAAATAAATTATAATGCCTACCTAAGTATACCTCGCTAATAGCTTACGGATGTGATCATAAAAGGTTTTTGGTTTATTAGTCGTCGTGCTTCTGTTTTTGTCTGTGCAAAAATAAAAAAAGAACACTTCCACAAACCGCACCAGGATATAAAAGACCAACAACAAAGCGGGTAAAAAAAGCATCAGCAAAACAAGCCTTTCTTGTGAAGGAACGGTCTGCTACAGTCCTGCAGCATCACTTTGGACCCTCACTCGACCTTGATATTTATGATTGTGTTGATTGTTTACGACAAAAGACACAGAATGTTCCAGCTGCTTTATTTTCCTGGCATATTGTAGGAATCAATTTGGGACGGAGCGAGGGTTTTAGCGTGTTGCAATTTAAGGCAACGATGGGCTGGCAAAATGTATTAGGCCCGTATTGATAAACAGCGCTAGGAGATTGACAGCTAGTTTAAGTCATTTCAAAACAATGTGGCGAACCAAATCCATACTTAATATTGCTCTCAATCTTGAGATCGCTTTATAAATACGAGCCTTAGTAATCTATTTTTCTTTACGAACATATTCTCAATATTAAAGTTTATCAGACGCAGGGTAAGCGCCTTTTATTAGGCCGTTGATGCTCTACCTGCCCTATAAGAAATAACAGCGTGACTTTGTTCATGAATACGGTATAGCATAGCAGCTTTAGTCACCGGCAAACTACTTGAGGTAGTGGGGCAAACGCAAACTTACGAACGATACGCAAACTATGCCATTCTACGTCAAGATAATTGCCAGCAGTGCATATTCTGCAGTGGACCGTATTCTCAGTTCTGTTGCTTTTCATGTGACCAGCAAAGAACATGACCAACTGCTCTGACACGGACCGGTTTTCGTAATCGTAAGTCGTATTCGTATGTGCCAATGTGTGATATACGGGGTGTAAGGGACAGCGTCTCGTAAACTGATAGGGGTTGCTCAGTCAACGAAACCGAAAAACTATCAGCGGTTTCTTTTTTTTGGAAGTAAAAAAAATTTTTTGCTTCTCCATACAAATTGTTTGATCGATGTGGTGGTCATTTTGTATGGGAAGGTCAATTTTATTTTTCATCTCTTGAAAGAATTTCCTGGTGATGTGATGTTTTTTCAGTTTCGTTCACTGAGCAACCCCTATCAGTTTGCGGGTCGCTGTCCCTTACACGCGGTATGGCTATATAGACTTTGCGGGTTTGCTGTTAGAATGGAAAGGGTTATTTTATTAGATAATTTTAACAAGCAAATTGAACCCAGGAAATTATATTTATCTGTAATCAAAACGATCGATTTTTACGATTTTTAATGATCAAGAACGACTGGACCGATTTTAAAAATAGTTTCACCTTTTAAAAACAAGTTCATAAAAAAATTACTACGGAAAAACTGGATAAGCAGCAGGTAAAAAGACGGTTTAAAAAATTATAGTTTCTGATAATTTTCTGATCAATTACTACTTTTCTGTAGCAATTATTCACAGTCAATACACAATAATATAGTCACAATCGACATGTCTGTTTGTTACATGCCTGTCTAATTGTAATTGATTACCGATACGGTAATTACAAGCAATTAAATGTTAATAACACATCAACAATTGACTCTCGAGGCCTGCTGTCGTGTTGCAATTATAATTCTTTCACATTCCTCTGTCAATTGCCAGAAAAAGTTAACTATGTTATTGGTTAATGATATTATCTACAAATTTTACATAACATGTATTGACAGTTTAATTTATTTCCTAAACACAAGTCTTAAGCAGTTAAAATCCATTTTGAAGTTGGATCGAGTTATTTTCTTGTCTTTTTTATCTTTGTTGACATAGTTTTGTTTTGTTGACATATATTTATTTTTTTAAATTTATTGATACTATTCAGAAATTACTAAGTATGTTTTTTCCAATTTAGGTATGTATTATCGTAAGACACAGACTACCAATGATAATAAATTCTTGGAGAGGTATGCGCAAGAGTTCGGAGTCGTGATGCGTTTGCGCACGCAGTCTGTTTACCAAATGAATCTGAACCATCCTGTCATACATGTGAAATCTCACTCAGAACAAAAGGCAGCAAACATCTAAAACTCACCTTTTTACTGGACATAAACTTCAAAGACCCCGGGAATTTGCATCAGCTTCCAAGAAGATCTCAAAATCGTGATATTATTAGTCTTAGTCGAAGTTTACCTTCTAACTTCACGAAGAACAATGTCTGACATCGGTCACAGTGCCCTATGGCAAATTCTCTTGCAACCGGATAACAGTGAAGCGTGACAGAAACTGCCAAAGACCTTTAATTTACAGACCATGCAGCTTTGCATAATAGAACAATGTATAATGTTCAACCCTGGTTGGAGACCGGTCTCTTAAGTTCTTGTGCAAAAGCGCCACTTTATCTATTGATTTTATATCCATAACAGCTTTTCGCATCATGGTTGATTAAAATCTAATAAAGATATACGAATATTGAGTTTTTTTTGCTTCCTCTCTATGTCATCTTGAATGCAATGTATCGTACACAGGATATTGGAAAAACCTTTTACTAATATTTCCATGTTCACCTTAAGAGGCCTCTCCGCGAGCGGTGGTGCCCTCACTCGTAAAAAAATCATAACTCACAAAATATGGACATTTTCAAAAGTTTTCTCGTTCACTTCCTTAGATTTAGACCTAAGGATTTTTCAGAAGTAATGAATTGAGGAGTAAATAGTACCCTGGATCGAAATTTCCACCAAAAGTGGCTGTTTTTAGCAATAATTTCAATAGGAACCGGCGGGTAATGTTTGATCCTTAATCCATTACTTCTAAAAAATCTTTATATCTAAATCTAAGGAAGTAACAGAGAAGTTTTGAAAATGTGTATATTTTGCGAGTTATGATTTTTTAACGAGTGAGGGCGCCACCGCTCACGGAGAAGCCTCTTAAACAAACTGAACGTCTTCTATAAATGATAGGGCTTTGAGCGTGACAGACGCCATGCTTGCGCAATATAAGATACGCTGCGCGGGCCTTGGACTGCGCTTAGACAAATGCCATTGTTGATAGGAATGTTTGACAGTTTTAAGCTACCTAGGTATTCTACCTACTGTTACTAAGTTGTATCCTTAGCATCTATACATATAAACTTAGCTCTTTCAAGAACCTCGTCTCTAAATGATAGGTCTTTGAGCGTGACAGACGCCATGCTTGCGCAATACGGCAAGACACGCTGCGCCGGCGCCGGTGACAGCTGCTTCGGGTGCTTAGACGAATGCCATTGTTGATACCACTTTGATACGCGTGTTTGACAGTTTTGTTACACTGATATTGATAATACAACCTAGTATTCCGTTCGGGACCCGTTTCATATGTAGCTAAATACCTAAGCTTTTTACACAAATGAGGATTACCTGGCTAGATACTTAAACATTTTTTATGCAAATAAGATAATTTTATATAGGCAGAGCGTAAACGACCTAAACAAAGGCCACGTCAGACAAAGTAATTTAAGATAGATTCGTAGATGTATTGCTGCAGTGACAGGTTGTCAGCTCATCGCCTAAATTACAATATACTGAAACCCTCGGATCCCTTAGCTGGTTTCTACAGCATGCCCGGTGATTGGTACCATGCAAGATAATTTTAAAGTTCTATTTTTGAATGATTAGAATTTAATTGACACATTTTTATAGTGCAGAGTTGCAGTCATTACCATCAGTCTACCTGTCCAGTTGCACGTTGGTAACCGCATCAATCTATGGTCTGATGAGCACGCGACATGGCAGAATGCGATTGACATTAATTTACCTCTCTCATGATATTGTCACCATACAAAAAAGAACTTTTATGTGGTTAAAAATTGTTCATCTAAACATAAGAAAATTGAGGTCATTGCAACTATAGAAAAAAATAAACTTTTATATAGTTAAAAATAGTTCTCGGTTTCTTCCATGCTGGACTGGGAGAGATAGAAAAACATAGAATGTTCCAGCTGCCCTTCCTCCCGGGCATGCTGTAGAAGACAGCAAAAGGGACTCGAGGGTTACAGTGTATTGTAATTTAGGCGATGGGCTGACAACCTGTCACTAAAGCAATACATATTACAATCTAAAATTGCCCTCAATTTTTGTCAGACGTGGCGAAAGCGCCTTTTACAAGGCGTTAAACGCTCTGCCTACCCCGTAAGGGATAAAGGCGTGATTTGTGTGTGTGTATGTGTGTAGTTCTCGGTAACGCGGAAGATCAGCGCTGTGGCGGTGTTTTACACCTCCATAGCATTAATGCTGAGCCCATTTGTCGCTTAAGAACACATTTGTAACCTTTAAAATGTTAATATTTGTAATTTGGTGGCAAATAAATATTTACTATTTCTATATTTCTACCTAAATCAACATATAGATATAGATATTAGATTAGGGACTATCTGATTTAGATCCAACTTCAAAGACAACATTTTTAATTTTATACCGAGCGGTGGCGGCCTCACTCGTTAAAACAATCATAATTTGCAAATTAGAATTATTATTAAAAACGGTTGTAACTGCGGGGTTCTAATATTTGCTCCTCAATTTATTAAATCTAAAAAAAACATAGATATAATCACGCCTTTATCCCTGATAGGGGTAGGCAGAGCGTAAACGCCCTAAATAAAGGTCGTTCCGCCACGTCTGACAAAGTTTTGAGGGTTATTTAAGATAGATCTGTATGTATATTGCTGTAGTGACATCGCCTAAATTACAATATACTGAAACCCTCGGATCCCTTAGCTGGTTTTTACAGCATGCCCAGGAGGAAATGCAGCTGGCACATTCTATGTTTTTCTCTCGCTCTCAGACCAGCATGGAAGAAAAATCATTTGCTCAAATTTCAAATAAGTGGTAGAACATAGTTTTAATAAAGTCTATAATTTGCAAACTATGATTTTTTTACGATTGAGGCCGTCACCGCTCGGTAAAACGCTCTTAATTTTGTCTGTGTAAGCTTTGCCTCTAAAAAATAATTTACTTCAAAGCTCTGCCTCCATTTGGTTTATCCTCGCATCCTCGTGCCTGATCTTATCTAAGACTTAAACGCAAAAATATAACGATTATGGCCTTCGCCGTATATGCAGAATATAAATCCAGGCGTGACTAGACTAACATTTAATACAAACTTTAGTATACGAGCATTGATGAATGATGAACCTTGAATTGAAGCTCGCGCTATGATTGGTCAGCGGCATTTACATACAAAACGATGGTATCAAAATGACGTCAGCTAAACACTTTGTCTTCTACATGATTGTGCTTTGCCTTAAACGTTTTCGTTACGCGATTTATTTCAAGTTCATCTTTTGACCTACACTTAATATAAATCACAATAGTAGGCGTTATAGGCAAAATTTAAAGGTTTATTTTTTATTGTAATTTCAAATAATTGTTTCTATATAATTTATCCTGTATTGTGTTCAACTTTACAAATAAATAAACAAAATTAAATTTAGTTCACCGAGGTGAGCTTATCTCTATAAAGAGATCTCTTCCAGCCAACCAGTAAAACTGAATATGAAATAACAATATATACGGGAGTAGAGAGTCAATATATAAGACTGTACACGCAACAGACTTCTACATATAAATATAACCTAGAACCTACATAAACATATAGTGTTTAGATACCCCTATGATAGTGACAGATTGTCAGCATATCATCTAGCTAGATTGAAGTCAAACTAAACAAAATAAGCTTCCAGAACCTTCCAGTTACACAGTAAGGGACAAGTAAGTAGTTCAAACAAATAGTGTCTCAAACAATACAGTTAACAATAGAACAAAATGTAATGCTGTTTGTAAAACAATAAGACAATTAGTACGACGCAAGACAAGTCAAGAACCTTGGTAGTTCCTACGCATAAACTAAAAAGGAAAATAAATTGGCTAGCCTCTAATTCTACAGTTCTTATCGTTTATGTTATGTAAACACAACGCTTTTCTGTATTTCGTCTACACTACATACATATACCCTTTTTTACATAACTTGAGCATCCTGACACATGTCAAACGCATACGTTTTAAGACAGTTATAAAGAAGTCTCTTTCGCACTTGCGATGTTTATATATTTCCTACCCGCTGTCAGGCAGGAGACACATGCTATCTGAAAAATACTATAATTGTTTCTACTGAACAATCTTCTTTTTGTCGAGATCGAGTATGCGTCGTCATTGGCAAAATACGTCTCAAATCACGAGATGTGAAGCCATTAAAGAAAATATCATGCACTGTTGATTTATTCTCATGTAATAAAAACCACTAAAAGGAACTAAAGTTCCATTGCAATTTCAGCGTAAAAAGAAGCTACGAAAGACCTATAACCTATAGTAACGCTCAAACTTCAGGTTCAAAATTGTCTTTCATTAGGCTATAGACGCCTTGTCTACTCCGTGATTGATATTGGCGTGATTTTCTATGTATGTATTATAATAAACCTGGACAACTTTTTTCCTCTTAAGTCATAAATCAGCTTAATGATATCATCGAACAGGTCTTTAAATGGTTTAAGTATTATTCCGATTGGTATAACGACAAACTCGGGTCTGCCTTTTCCGGTAGAAATCGAGAAAGCAATGCTGGTCTTAAATCAGTCGTAAGTAGATGTTTATTGATTGGTGGTTGACTTAAATTTCTTATAAAATGGCGTTGATTCTGGTCAGTCAAAATGGCATAATACATACATATAATCTCGCCTTTATCCCTAATGGAGTAGGTAGAGAGTAAACGACCTAAACAAGGGTCGTTCCGCCACGTCTGACAAAAGACTCAGTCAGACTAACCCTCAAGACGTTTCGAGGTATATTTAAGATAGATTTAAATTTACTAGCATTATGTCTACAATAAAAAAAACAAAGATTAAGATTATTTAAAGAATCTACTTTTCTAATCTGAAAACTACTCTTCTAATCATACTTTTCTATGAATAAAATAAATAAATAAAATAAAAATATCATTAGTTCTCCTTCTTCTGTCGAGTGGGTATCGAGTCAATCGACCCGATGAACCCTGGTGTCAGAATATTTAAACCGCCTAGTAGCACAACTATCAGGCCTCTGACATGGTTTTACGTAACGACCACTATCAAAGACAGCGACCGGGACCGACGGCTTAACGTTACACCAGGTACAAGTCTATGTCAGTTTAAGTAGGATCAAATTCAAGACTTAAATTTATGTATGATAGAGATAGAGATAAATTTATTAATAATTGTAAATTACAAGTCAAAAATTTATAAGCACTTAAGTATATCACATTAATAATCATTTAAATTGTATTGATTTTATTATCATTAAAATTAATAAAATCATTATAACTATAGAATGCCTGTTCGACAAGCCAACGCTTAAGCCGTATGGTATAACGTCTGCGTAAAGTAGGTAACTCCTTTTTACATACATACATAAAATCACGCCTTTATCCCTTACGGGGTAGGCAGAGCGTTAAACGCCTCGTAAAAGGCGCTTTCGCCACGTCTGACAAAAATTTAGGGTAATTTTAGATTGTAATGTGTATTGCCATAGTGACAGGTTGTCAGCCCATCGCCTAAATTACAATACACTGTAACCCTCGAGTCCCTTTTGCTGACTTCTACAGCAAGCCCGGGAGGAAGGGCAGCTGGAACATTCTATGTTTTTCTATCTCTCCCAGTCCAGCATGGAAGTAACTCCTTTTTATATTGACAAGAAGGATTTACTTCACGCAGTCGTCATAAATGCACCCTTACATCTTTGGCGTCATTTAAAAAAAAATAGGACTGTCCATATCTCTTGCAATATGTAGCTTCCTGACTGATTAAAAAAATATTACGTACCGAACCGGATACGGAAAAGAACAGGTTCACCTTTTGAAAGGTGTTACTTGTTATTACGTACCGCACTGTCAATACAGAGACGCCATGGAACCACTGGAACCGGTTTTGTTACGAAATTGTATCATCTAGTTTGTTGTAGAGAAATTGGATCAATTTTTCGGAAGTGCCTAGTTGTCATAACATTCACGTATCATTCCGACCTAGATACAAAAAATAAATATTGAGAACTATTGAAAAGTGCTATTTTATCTTGAGACACCTCGAGAAATTACAACAAACAACATTTTTGTTTGTTGTAATTTTTACATATACATAACATAAACCTTAATGGGGTAGGCAGAGCATAAACGACCTTTAACAAATGTGGTTTCAACGTGGTAGTCAAGTCGATACAACTTACGAGATTGCATTAATTTACAAACATACATACATATAGTCACGCCTTTATCCCTAATGGGGTAGGCAGAGCGTAAACTACCTACTACAATGGTCATTCCGCCTCGTCTGACAAAGTTTTGAGCGTTATTTAAGATAGATTTGTAGGTATATTGTCGTAGTCACAGGTTGTCAGCCGATCGCCTAAATTACAATATACTGAAACCCTCGGATCCCTTAGCTGGTTTTTACAGCATGCCTGGGACGATATGCAGCTGGCACATTCTATGTTTTTTTTCTGTTTATTCTGATTTTTTTTTTTTTAACTAGTATCAGTTCCGAAGCGAGAGTGAAAAAAAGGTTTCGGATAGGGTGAATTCGCTCTACCATTCACTAAGCCTCATTCCCAAGGGAAAATCATTTAACTGCCGGTGAAATCGCGGACTGGAAAGCTAGTTAAAAATAAACAACTCAAATTGGCACAGTAGCTGGCACAAACAGCTGTCTCGCAGGCATTAAGGCCGTACGTTTCCGCAAGAATGTCAGAAGAAGCTACGGACAGTTAGGTCTACTTTCCGAGCCGCGTTGGCTGGACACCGTGACGCTTGGTGGGTTATTGCGTTACTTAATGGCGCGTAGAGGACTACTTGTATTTATAAATCAATAAGTCTATAGAATACGTAAGAGGTGATGGTGTCTCTTAAAGATAGATTCAATGGGATATTCATTCATTTATGTCAGAAGAAGCGACGGACAGTTAGATCTAACTTTCCGAGCTACATTGGCTGGACAGCGTGACGCGTTGGTGGGTTATTGCGTTACTTAACGCGAAGTGGACTACTTGTATTTATAAATCAATAAGTCTATAGTATACGTAAGAGGTGTCTCTTAAAACCAGAATCAATGGGATATTCATTAATTTATGCCAGAAGAAGCGACGGACAGTTAGATCTAACTTTCCGAGCTACATTGGCTGGACAGCGTGACGCGTTGGTGGGTTATTGCGTTACTTAATGGCGCGTAGAGGACTACTTGTATTTATAAATCAATAAGTCTATAGCATACGTAAGAGGTGATGGTGTCTCTTAAAGATAGATTCAATGGGATATTCATTCATTTATGTCAGAAGAAGCGACGGACAGTTGGATCTAACTTTCCGAGCTACATTGGCTGGACAGCGTGACGCGTTGGTGGGTTATTGCGTTACTTAATGACGCGAAGTGGACTACTTGTATTTATAAATCAATAAGTCTATAGTATACGTAAGAGGTGTCTCCTAAAACCAGAATCAATGGGATATTCATTAATTTATGTCAGAAGAAGCTGCGGACAGTTAGATCTACTTTCCGAGCTACGTTGGCTGGACACCGTGACGCTTGGTGGGTTATTGCGTTATTTAATGGCGCGTAGAGGACTACTTGTATTTATAAATCAATAAGTCTATAGAATACGTAAGAGGTGATGGTGTCTCTTAAAACCAGAATCAATGGGATATTCATTAATTTATGTCAGAAGAAGCTGCGGACAGTTAGATCTACTTTCCGAGCTACGTTGGCTGGACACCGTGACGCTTGGTGGGTTATTGCGTTACTTAATGGCGCGTAGAGGACTACTTGTATTTATAAATCAATAAGTCTATAGAATACGTAAGAGGTGATGGTGTCTCTTAAAGATAGATTCAATGGGATATTCATTCATTTATGTCAGAAGAAGCGACGGACAGTTAGATCTAACTTTCCGAGCTACATTGGCTGGACAGCGTGACGCGTTGGTGGGTTATTGCGTTACTTAACGCGAAGTGGACTACTTGTATTTATAAAACAATAAGTCTATAGTATACGTAAGAGGTGTCTCTTAAAACCAGAATCAATGGGATATTCATTAATTTATGCCAGAAGAAGCGACGGACAGTTAGATCTAACTTTCCGAGCTACATTGGCTGGACAGCGTGACGCGTTGGTGGGTTATTGCGTTACTTAATGGCGCGTACAGGACTACTTGTATTTATAAATCAATAAGTCTATAGCATACGTAAGAGGTGATGGTGTCTCTTAAAGATAGATTCAATGGGATATTCATTCATTTATGTCAGAAGAAGCGACGGACAGTTGGATCTAACTTTCCGAGCTACATTGGCTGGACAGCGTGACGCGTTGGTGGGTTATTGCGTTACTTAATGACGCGAAGTGGACTACTTGTATTTATAAATCAATAAGTCTATAGTATACGTAAGAGGTGTCTCTTAAAACCAGAATCAATGGGATATTCATTAATTTATGTCAGAAGAAGCTGCGGACAGTTAGATCTACTTTCCGAGCTACGTTGGCTGGACACCGTGACGCTTGGTGGGTTATTGCGTTACTTAATGGCGCGTAGAGGACTACTTGTATTTATAAATCAATAAGTCTATAGAATACGTAAGAGGTGATGGTGTCTCTTAAAACCAGAATCAATGGGATATTCATTAATTTATGTCAGAAGAAGCTACGGACAGTTAGATCTACTTTCCGAGCTACGTTGGCTGGACACCGTGACGCTTGGTGGGTTATTGCGTTATTTAATGGCGCGTAGAGGACTACTTGTATTTATAAATCAATAAGTCTATAGAATACGTAAGAGGTGATGGTGTCTCTTAAAACCAGAATCAATGGGATATTCATTAATTTATGTCAGAAGAAGCGACGGACAGTAAGGTCTAATTTTCCGAGCCGTTTTGACGTTACGTGGGTATTTATTAATCAATAAGCCTATAGTATACGTAAGAGGTGATTGTGTCTCTTAAAGATAGATTCAATGGGATATTCATTCATTTATGTCAGAAGAAGCGACGGACAGTAAGGTCTAATTTTCCGAGCCGTTTTGACGTTACGTGGTATTTATAAATCAATAAGTCTATAGTATACGTAAGAGGTGATTGTGTCTCTTAAAGATAGATTCGATGGGATATTCATTCATTTATGTCAGAAGAAGCGACGGACAGTAAGGTCTACTTTCCGAGCTACGTTGGCTGGACACCGTGACGCGTTGGTGGGTCATTGCGTTACCTAATGGCGCGAAGAGGACTACTTGTATTTATAAATCAATAAGTGATTTGACGGCAATGTAAACGATATAAGAGGTAAAGGTGTCGTCTTAAGAATATAATCAATAGTCGTTTTTTTTGTCTAGCTATAACATTATATTACCCCACTAGTTCAACTTTTGTTTTTTCCTGTGCCCTAAGATTGCCGGGAACAAATTGCTGCTTAGCAATAAGGCCTCC
The DNA here is from genome assembly GCA_949820665.1 of Scrobipalpa costella. Lineage (NCBI taxonomy): Eukaryota > Metazoa > Arthropoda > Insecta > Lepidoptera > Gelechiidae > Scrobipalpa > Scrobipalpa costella. The sequence goes on along the minus strand of OX463305.1, from coordinate 4,355,332 downwards.
TATTTGTACTACTATTTTTTTTTTTTTCTTGTGTCTTTTCTGTGCAATAAAGTATCTTATCAAAATAACCTACCAATATAGTAGTTACAGCCTGGCCATAGTAAATCGTTATGTAAAGTTATGCGAGCAATAAATAACAACTTGAAAGTTTGATTGATTAATATCATACTTATTTTGACTGGCATTTTTACCTCCCCGCTGCGTGTAACGAATCGTCCAAAACCAATTCGCGCAGAAGTATCTAGGACATCGCCTTTCAAAATATTTTCGTAAGTTCAAAGTTAAAATTTGCATTACAATACCCAACAATGAATTGTCGAACTCTTTTGTTGTAAAAGTGGGCTAAGAGAGCAATGTACGAGACAGTGAACGATGCCAATGCATTGCATATTTCTTCGAATTGCATGTATGTTACGTCACAAGAATGTACTATTACTTTTGACTCGGTTACTTGTTATTCGGTGTATCATTCATGTGGGATTGGATCTTTATGATGAATGGTCTATTTCCGAACGATGAAGTATGATAGTTTTTAGACGAATATGTAAGAAAGGAACAATGATAGCGTTACGTTGTATGAGTGCGATAGAGTGAGCGTATCAGTATGGAAGTTTAGTCTGGGTGATGAGGGCAAGGGTGTAATTTAAAAAGTTGAATAAATATTACTATTGAAGACTAACGAAGTGTTTCCTAACATCCGCGCCGGTCTCCCATTCTACATTCATACGTACAAAAGAGGCGCAGTACTTTACAAATGTCAGAGAAAACTCAAGTAATGACGTAGTAGTTGTAGAAGAGTAGGTTAAGCAAGTCAGTGAAGGCCTTTCCGACTGGTTTCTACTACTTGTACGTTTGTAGCATAGATACTGCTTCTTGACTTTCAATATATTTTTCTCTTGTAAGCACTGTGAATCGGTGGTCAGTTTGCCGAATTCTTGTGTCAGAGAGAAAGCAGTGAATGACTTCTTACGTTGATTGAATAATTTATACTATTCGACAGGTTTCAACGCAAGACTAACCTATAATTCTGGTTAGAATTCGAATCCAAAACTTAATTGAGAATTTTAAGTTTTTACTAGACCACCGAGATAGTAACGCCATTGAAAATGTTGTTACTAATTAGTGTTCATGATTGCTCCAGATTAGATTAATTGGTTGTTAGTGAGATATGCCTGCCTAGCGAGTCCCGGATTCACGGTAGCTACCTAAGTGTCACGGACCGCAGTTTAGCGATTAAGGAAAGAGATACCGACCTCATTTGACAGTCTATTGTCTTTCTATTCTTGACTTTTTTACACTGTGTAGGCGGATTGCTTCACCATTGAAGTTTATAAGCAGTTTTTGTTTTTTATTAGCCAAGGTTATCTGTATAATGTAATCATTATCTTAAGAATTTCGATTCCCACGTTTCGTGTTACGCAGTTTCTCACAAACACGATCTTTCCAAACTTTCGGCAAAGATTTATTGGTCTTTATAAAGTGAAAATGAGATGCTGATTACATCTCGCAAAATTAAAGATGGATATCGCGAGTATCGAAATGGCGGTTTTGTGTAGAGTTAAGTGACTTCCTACTTTCTCTACGTATCGTACGGATTTGTAAGATAAGTGACCATTAAGAAAATAAGGCCTTCTGTTGGCCGCATATGGCGTGGTTTTTGTCTTTGTACAACTTGAGACTAAAATGCACTGTTCAATCACATGTTGACTAGATTATGCTTAAGAAATATCGATATTTTTACAAACGCGTATGTACCAATGCTGCAAGTCGCAACATTCTAATGCAATCACAACCAGCATTAGAACAAATCGGTCAAAATATACAGCCTACTTTTATTGTATCACATTGCAACCAGTATCCAGTTTTCAAAGTCTGTTAAAAAACTACCAAATTAAACTTAATATGAAAATTGGTTCGTTTTTTTCATATAGTTCTTCATTTCCTTTAACTTTTCTTTCTCAGGAAGAATTTCTCAGACTGACAGTTTCGAGTTCATTTATTGATTGTGTCTTTGTCCTTAAAACTACAACTTACCCTGCAAGCTAGGCGCGGACGCAGGCGCAGCGGGCGCTGGCTGTCCATGCGGCGTTGGCACTGGTCTTCTCCTCCTCGGCGCGTGAAGACCTGGCGCTGATGCTGCTCTGGTGGCCGTGCGGAACCCTGGCGCTCGGTACCGGGCTGACTTCACGGGCCCGGCGGGTACTGTGTTTGTACCGGTGATGGAGGGGAGGCGGGGGAGCGAGCCTGCGCGTTGTTCTTCTTCCGACTGGAAGAAAAGACGGGTTTAGATATGTGGAATAGTAAGGGTGTGACTGAGAGGTGGTATTAGGTATATTAATGGAAGTGGATGTGTCAAATTTCTATGTATTTTTTTTTGTGATACTATATGAAAAAAGTAACAGCACCGAAAAAAATTATCAACTTAGTTCTAAAAGAAAATTAAGAATGAGTTATATACTGTTTTTCACTGACATGATAAAAGATAACATTCTCCCACGTCATACTATTGATATCGTCATAAATATGACCAGCATGACATAATTTAAATTTGATATGCTCTTTTAGTTTTACGCCATCTTGTATGAACATTCTAGGATGATATGGATATGGTTTGACGTAAAATAAGACACGTGAAGAAAGGTAATTATAATCTGTGGGGGCATCAGTTAGAAAAAAATACATACATACATATAATAACGCCTTTTCCCCTAATAGGGTAGGCTGAGCGTAAACGACCTAATCAAAGGTCGTTCCGCCACGTCTGACAAGGTTTTAAGAGTAATTTAAGATAGATTTGTTGGTATATTGCTATAGTGACAGGTTTTTAGAGAAAAGAACAGTGAAAACAGAAATAAAATTAATCAAAAATTCACCAAGATATACCATTATAAAGATAGACTATCTATCTCTCTCTTCGAAATGACAATTTATATCGAATTAGTAAGGCGCTACTGTCTTGTGACGTCACATGACAGTTCGGACCTCTCTTTTTAACTAACCACTTTAAGGCATTATAACTCGTAAACTAATTACTATTTTACGAAAATTCCTTCACATCCGTTCATTTATGGTGACAACAATTCTTACTAATAGTTTTCAAAAATTCAGGCATATTCCCTATTGCAATATACTGAATCCCTCGGATCCTTTAGCTGGTTTTTACAGCATGCCCGGGAGGAAATGCAGCTGACACATAATATGTTTTTCTCTCGCTCCCAGTACAGCATGGATGTAATAATTATCATCAGAAAATGCGAAAGTTTAAACATTCTGTTTATGAATTAATAAAAAGTGTGATGTTTGCCGTTGGATGGCATTATGCAAGTATTATCAACTTCGTTATCTTTTACCATGACATGGTTAACTTCATAATTTTAATTGCAGGTATGTTGGCGCTAAAGTGTATTATGTTTTATGTTAAGTGTGGTTAAGTGCATTTTTGTAAGTGAAATGTGAGTGACAAAAAGGAAAAATTTGAAAAGAAACATCAAATAAATACATTTCTATGGAGGTCGGCACATGGACAATATTTTTTCAAAGGTAGTTGGCATACTTCCATGCTGGACTGGGAGCGAACGAAAAACATAGAATGCGCCAGCTGCATTTCCTCCCGGGCATGATGTAAAAACCAGCTAAGGGATACGAGGGTTTCAGTATATTGCAATTTAGGCGATGGGCTGACAACCTGTCACTACAGCAATATACTTACAAATCTATCTTAAATAACCCTCAAAACTTTGTGGCGGAACGACCTTTGTTTAGGATGTTCACGCTCTGCCTACCCCATCAGGGATGAAGGCGTGATTATGTGTGTGTTATGTAGTTGGCATATAAATGTGGGTTCCCTACGTGACTGCCAAAGATGATAGTTAGACTTTCCTTAGATGGAACAGGCTGTGAATTTTGCGATCTAACTATGGGAATTTTTCTATATTTCAAACTATAGCCCAAGGTAACAGAAGTTTTAGTGACATTTCTTGTATTTCCAACTCAGTTTAAGAATAAAAGTAAACAAAGTTTTATGACTTTTTATTCAAACACACATTTCAAAAATAAATGATACGTGTTGGCAAATTAGTTAAGTTACTAAAACTACTATTTCATTATGTTGTCATATCTATTACGACATTACTTCCATGCTGGACTGGGAGCGAGAGAAAAACATAGAATGTGCCAGCTGCATTTCCACCCGGGTAGTATTATATATTCTGTGACCCGGGCATGCTGTAAAAACCAGCTAAGGGGTCCAAGGGCAGTATATTGCAATTTAGGCAATAGGTTGAGAACCTGCCACTATAGCAATATACCTATATCTTAAATAATCCTCAGAACTTTTTCAAACGTGGCGAAGCGACCTTTATTTACGTCGTTTACGTTCTACTTACCCCATTAGGGATGAAGGCGTGATAATATGTATGTATGTCATATCTAATAACTAAAACTTATTTTACAAACAATATCTTCGATTAAAAGATGTTTACCTTTATTTTAAAAATGAGTTGGAAATACTATAGCAGCAAAGAGTCTATGACTAACGCAGGAACCAAACCAATGAAAATTCAATGCAAACGATTAATACTCGTAATGTTGATTATTAATGAATTAGAAATATGATACTGCAGCAGTTTCTACTTATAATAATTTATGTAAATATTTTACTTGTTAACATAAAACAACACGTTTTTTTTCACTAACATCAGTAATCGTTTTTAATAACACGTTTTTTTATTTCACTAACATCAGATATCGTACCTAAACACTTTGGGTAATTAAAATGTGTGTTTATGAACATTTTTATTTACTGTTCATGCGCGAATGTGATCTTCTATGTTCCTGTGCAATTAGAAATTATCAACAGTTTTGCATTTATCGATATCAGAATCAATTTGATCGATATCTCAAGTTCATTTCTGAAGCATTTCTTTCAGATAACGTGTGTTTTAAAGTACGAGTACAATCTAGTGATTTATCGGTTTTATCTAAATCGTCACGCACTGCAACGTGACATTGACATGAAATGTCCGAATTCCATGTATGCTTGCGACACCAAGGTAAATACCGTTACGTGTCACGCTCTCTTTCTTTTTTGTGCGTTTAAAAAAGGATAGAGCTATGTTTGGTTGGATAAGTAAACAGTTCACCGGTTGTTTACCTATCTTTGTTTGTTTATTGTCAATACCTGTGTAAATTATACCTCTAGATGTTGAACAATAGAACCTGTTCGTATTTGATTGGGCTTAAAGAAAATATAAACGAATTTTGAAAATTACGTAATAGAAAGATGATGTTTTGACAGTAATTTTGTTATCAAGCGGATTGTTATTATTATTACTAGATTAGCTTCCTTCCTTAGATTAGGTTTTTTCCTTCCATGCTGGACTGGGAGAGATAGAAAAACATAGAATGTTCCAGCTGCCCTTCCTCCCGGGCATGCTGTAGAAGTCAGCAAAAGGGACTCGAGGATTACAGTGTATTGTAATTTAGGCGATGGGCTGACAACCTGTCACTATAGCAATATACATTACAATCTAAAATTGCCCTCAATTTTTGTCAGACGTGGCGAAAGCGCCTTTTACGAGGCGTTTGACGCTCTGCCTACCCCGTAAGGGATAAAGGCGTGATTTTATGTATGTATGTATATACTAGATTAGCAAAATGTTTATACTTATATGGGAAGGTTCTTACCTCTGCATCAGGTGCCGAAGCTCGCCGGCGTCCTCTCCACAATCTGTCTTCACTTCCACTGATGGCTCCACAACTCCTCGAGTGCGATCTTTGCGAGGCCAGTTCAACTCCAGCAGGCGATCGCCTCGCCTCACACCCACCACCGAGAGTCCCGCGAGAATCAGCTGCTAGGAGAGCTGATTCGAAACTACCCCGCCACGAAAACCTCTCACAATCACTCGCGACACTGCCCCTACTCGCGGTGGGCTCCAAAACGTCATGAGATCTACTCCGCGCCAGCGCGCCTGGCTCCGACGCACTGTCATCGTCCGTCGTCGTGGACGCGCCGCCCGACACTTCATGCATCAACGCCACTAACCTACCACCGATATGCCGCATTACTTTCCCGAATAATGGCGGCGATCCTTCCCCGGCCCGGCCTAACGTCGCCGCCAGCCTCTGATACGCCCCCGCCGCGTCACGCTCCAACGACCCAGCCTCACTATTCCCTTTATCAAACTCATCTATAATCTCCCTACAGCTTTCAGATATTTGCTTCCGTAACGCGGACCTGTTAGCTGTATTGCCTTCCAAATCTGAACCCGCATAATCCGACGAATCGTACGAATCGCTCCACGTATCCTCGCTGGATAGATACTCGACAATTTCTCTCACTTCCTCGTCTCGAATTCCCGGTACTGTTTTCATTAGTCTTGTTAATTCGCTTTCGAAGTATAAAAGTTGTGGTGGTTTCGGTGGTCGAGGACTCTCTGAGTTAGACGGCGCGGCAGACGCCGGGGTCGATGTCCTTACGTTACCTGAGTTTATCATTTGTTTGAAGAACTGCCGCATCTTTGTCATCATAAGATTAGTTTCCTCATCTGAGGACCAGTTATTAAAGCTATCTTTACGTGTAAGCGGGCTGGGGGGCGGTCGAGACGAAGGAGGTCCTTCTACTCTCTCCTCTACATCAGGTCTAATTTCCTCAATAATTTCTTCTAATTCTGTTTTAGGCTCATGATTTCTTGCATTAAATTCAGAGCTGGAGTCACCATTTCGTAATAGATCATCACAGCTGCCAACGAATCCGCTATCTCTACTCGTTTGTTTTTTAGATTCGGACAGTTCAGATCCAAGCGGTGGGAATTCAGGGCGAGGTGATATGCGGCCATCCTCTCCCTCAGAAACAGATCTAGTATCATCACGAGTCTCTTCAGCGAACTCCATTGACTGCCTTCGTTCGTCAGCTGGAGAACCCCGAGTCTTTTTGTTTTGTTTTTTCCTTTTTGATTCACCCTGCGAATCGAGTCTTTCAGACGAATCATGTCTGTCTTCAGTCTCTGTACTTGACCCATCAGATACTTCCTGCGCATCTTGTTCTGGTGGTTCTCCTAATAAATTATCTAAGGATGATGAATGTGACCGAGGCGTTCCTCGAGCTCTTACTAACCGTTTTCGCCTCTGTTCAGGGCTTTGCCTGCCCTCACTGTCACTCCCAACACTTCCGGACCCGTCTGAGTCCCGCCTCTCCTGATTGAATCCCATAAATCCAGAAAGGAAATATTTTTCCAAGCGAGACGACACAAGCTCATCACTATCACCACTGCGTTTAGGTTGTTCATTGTCAACAATAGATTCACCACCCTCACTACACACACTGGACGTTTCCGACACTGGTTCTTCATCGTCACGAACATTCCTCCCATCACCCAATCCGAAAAAGAAGTATTTTTCCAATTCTGTCGCGGATATAGGCCGCGGTTTCTTCGTTGTCGTATGCTCTGTTTCACTTTCTTCGCAACTTTCTTCAACTATCGTATGTAGAGTGAAGTCTAGCGAGCGGCGGCAGTAAGCGAAATCTTCCCCGCGTGTTGGTAAACAAGCCTCGTCGCCGGAGTCGGAGTCGGAGGGTGTCGTGTTCTCGTCGTCGTCGTGGCTGACGTCCTCGACCCACGAGTCGTCGTCGGCGAGCCCCTCCTCGAGGCACACGACAGCCGAGAGAGTGTCGGCATTGCTAACGACGGTCACTCCGCCCGAAGGCTGTGGTGTTTCGTCGTCGGAAATTCGTTCGTTAGTTTCGTTTTCGGAGGGTGAGTTTTCGCTTTGGGAGTTGGTGTGTTGAACGACGACGTCGGCCGGGTCGGGGCGCATGAGCTGCGTGGTGTCGGTAGTGACGACGGAGACGCGGTCGTGCGTGATCATCACGCGGCTGGTGAAGCGCGCGGTGGCGTCCGCGCGTGCGCTGCGCGAGCGACAGACTGCGGTCGCGGCGGCGGCAGGTGCGCCGGCGCCCCTCTCCTCCTCGCAAACCGGCCGCACACCGTTTGTTTTCTCCTCCTCTCGGTCCTCCAATAGCTCTTTCTTTAATAATTCACTGAGTGTTCGTTCGATACCTTTGAATAGGTCTATTTTTTCTGTAGGTGATGTTAATGAATTCGAACTGTTTTCTTCGGGCTCCGGAGAAGTCGCTAATTGAGGTTGAGGTACGCTCGGGGTTTCGTCAGAAATTAACTCTCTGTAGTAATTTTCATTGGGCTTTTCTACCGCGACTTTTACTTTCATATTACTTTCCGTAACGAAACTATTATCTAATGAATCGTACTCGATGTTTTCGGAACCGATTTGACTTTGATTACTATCATTATGGTCAGTGTTGTTATCTAAATTACTGGTACTTGCGCTGCTTGATGCACTAAAACTATTGAAGTTTTCGTAACATTCACTTTGGAGCATATTTTCATCACAAAACTTGAAGAAATTTGATCGTTTTGTTGTTTCGTTTGCACTAGGCGATGATAGATTCTCAGCACTGCTTCCATAAGGAATAACCGGATGTTCATCGGAGAAATTAATGGACTCCAATAGCACAATCTCCGGGTTATCGGATCCATTTTGCGGAACGATGTTATTTAATTCTGCATTAGCATTTAATTCGTTTTGCTCCGCCACGTCCACTGCGATTATTTCTAGGCTGTCAGATTTCTTATCGAAAGAGTCGTCACAGTCGATGCCGCTGCTGTCTGCATTGTCTTCTAAGTCTGAGGATTCCGAATCAGCTGGGTTCACAACAAACACACGCGAGAATCTCCCCCCTCCTCCGCCTCCTGAGTCATCAGAATCCTCGTCGGTGGTAGCTGGCTCTTCAGGTGCACCGCTCGTCACATCATAGCTCCTTCTTTCAACTTCACCTTCCGAATCACTAGAATCTCCAGAAGAGGGAAATGCATTTTCAGCTTCCAAATGGCCCGGCATTGCGTCCGCTTGGTCCGACGATAAGGACAAAGGTTCCTCCTCGGCAATCACCTTAATACCGTCCGACGTGTCATGATCGACTGGCGGTGGCTCGATAGTCTTATCGGGTTTATCGTTATCGGGGGCCTGTGACGATTCCGATTGTATAGCTTTATCGGTGCGTTCGACGGTCATCTCGAGTGTTTTTTGTGGGGTGTTTACAGCGGTAGCGGCGGCGGTGGCGGCGACGGCAGCGGCTGTGGTGAGCCGCGCCAGTGCCGCCGCATCGAGCGCCGGGAAGCCGGGGTACGTGCTCCAGTGCGGGGGAGGCGGCTGCGACGGGAACGCAAGTAAAGCTGGCCAGAGAGCCGCCGGGATCGGAACAGGCACTGGTACTGGGACAGCGATTAGTCTCGGCTCGGCGCCACAAGAGCAAGCCCTCGGGCAGGTGGGTGCTGTGTGCTTCGGCGGAGGCGGGATGAGCGGCGGGGCGGCGCCTGGTTCGAAGTAGTCCCAGTCGCAGTCGTCTGGGGCTGGCGGCGCGGCTGATGATGCAGTCGAGGATGAGTCCTCCGTGTCCTCGCGGCAGGAGGAGTCGGAGCTGAGGAACACGAGGCGGTAGTCCTCGGGCCGCATGCGACCGGCCTCGGGCTCGCTCGCCTCACCCGGCTCACTGCTGACGCCCCACTCTGTAATCGAAAAACAAAAAACATGAATATCATCTTATTGCATCACCGTACAAAACAATGCCCATACGCATCATGTAAACAAAGCATTGGTCTTTAGAAATTGCCTTGAATAAACAGCAAAGCAAAATAATGATGTACTTTTGCTATTTTAAAATTCTCAGGCGTTACGCCTGCGTCATTTTTATTTCGTATGATAGGGCTAATTTTATTTTATTTATTCTCAATTTGTGTATGGTCGTAATAAATATATTGATTGCTCACTGGCTGACCTGTTTTCAGAAACGGAACATCGATATCCATGCAATACAAAAAAACACCTTTAAAATTGATAAATATTAGCTTATGTTTGGGGCTAGATGGTGCTAAACGAATGAAATAATGATGACCTAATCCAAGAGCATAAAAACTATGCCATTAGTGCAGTGATTTTACGGTTTTAATTTTACGGCACCGAACACATTATACAAGTTGGTAATTTATTTTATCAGATAAATTCATTAATTAGCATTTAAGGTTACATACAGCAACTATTACATTGGCATTATGCTGATGTTGGAAGATTTCATCATAATATTATTTTATTCTTAACTTATTATGTGAAAATAAAAGATTTTCTTCGAAATCGAATTTGTACACGTCTATACTATTATTGACTTCCATGCTGGACTGGAAGCGAGAGAAAAACATAGAATGTGCCAGCTGCCTTTCCTCCCGGGCATGCTGTAGAAGTCAGCAAAAGGGATTCGAGGGTTCAGTGTACTGTAATTTAGGCGATGGGCTGTCAACCTGTCACTACAGCAATACACATTACAATCTAAAATTGCCCTCAAATTTTGTCAGACGTGGCAAAAGCGTCTTTTACAAGGTGTGTTACGCTCTGCCTACGCCGCAAGGGATAAAGGCGTGATGTATGTATACTATTATTAAAGGGCTTTAAAATAGCTTTGATTGCTTTTTTTCTTTGACGCTTTAGCTTTTGATGCTATGCTTACCCCACAAGTAAAATAAACATGCATGTTTCTATTGAAACCTAGAACCACTTGTCAAATACAAAGCTAATTATCTTCCTACCCAGCTAATTGCTTGTGATGTAGGAAGTTTGATTAATTCAGACAACCCATCCTACACAAATAGCTGAGGTGTTTATCAATCACGCATGTTAAGCAGCCTGTGCTATTATTAGCTCAACACAGCTGATCGACGGATTGCAGTCCGATGCGATATGCACGCGATGTGTAAGTATTTAATTACTTAATTATTATTGAAGTTTGAACAAACTGCTTTACTATTTGCCACAGTTTACAAGCTAGACTGCTATTTGCCGCAGTTACCACGCTACGCAAGCGGATTGGCTATGTTACAAGTTGTAATTTCGAGGGTGCCTTCCCTATCTTTATTTTATTTACTTAGTTCACATGAGAGCTTTTTGACGCATGTCAACCCTTTTGTTCTCTTGTTTTTTAACAAGTAACTGACTGTTTTTTAAGTAGTAAGTATTTGTAACTATAAATCTACCCTCAAAACTTTGTCAGACGTGGCGGAACGACTTTGTTTATGTCGTTTACGTTCTGCCTACCCCATTAGGAATAAAGGCGTGATTGTATGTATGTATTTTTAACAAGTTTCCTGAACATGTGTTCCCAATGATAGGTCACGCACCTGGTTCCCAAAAGTTCGTGCTTTTAAAATGGATTCATGGTTTCATACTGTATGCAAACTTGGACTTGAGCACTGTCAGATAATTTTAGTAGAAACACTAAGGCTCGAAGAGCCCGATGGTGTAGTGGATAGGGCCGCTGCCTCCTGAGCGGGAGGTCGTGGTTCGAACCCCACCAGTCACCACGTACCAATGTGTTTTTCGGTTTTCGAATTTCATATGTACGTTTATTCGGTGCTTTTTCCGTGCTTCGGAAGGCACGTTAAGCCGTTGGTCCCGGTTAATATCGTTTAATACCGTAGATATTAGTCGTTAAGCCATATCAGAGGCCAGTGCTAAGCATTGGCGGCTTGAAAACTCTGACCTAATCTAGGATTGGGTCTGGTTTCCCTTCTGGGTTGCGGAGGTCAGATGGCAGTCGCTCTGTGTAAAAACCAGTACCCTCGTTCAATCCCCTAGATTAGGAAGCCGACCCCGTGAGATACGGGATAAGGCTAGGGAGTTGTTTGACTAAGGCTCAATGAGAGCAATATTAAGTATGGATTTGACAGGCCATAATGTACTAAATTGACAATTCTGATACGGACTCAAACTAGCTGTCAGTCTCAAGTGCTGTTTATCAATACGAGCCTTAGGGTCGTATTAATTAGACTAGATTGGGAGCAATCTTAAGTGTAGAATTGACAGTTCGTTTTGTACAAAAAAGTCATTTATGATACGATCTCAAACTTGCTGTCCTTTCCAAAAGCTGATTATTATTATGGGCCGTAAACTACTTGTACTTAATATAATTTCTAAATCTTTGCCAAAAAGCATCAAGGCCCCTACTAAAATTCTCAAAAAACCTATCCTTATCCAGATGGCGTTTAAACAAAGTGGCTTCAGTTGGTGCAATGAGTATAACAGTAACTGTATTGTTATAGAGTATCAGTCCCATTGTTGAGACGTCGGAACTGGCCACTTACGGAACCCTCTCAACCATGGCTACTATGAAAATGTCATTTGAGGTCACCTGTTACTATACTTTGACCATTGTAAGCTTGTGTTTGAGGTCAAGTGGTCTAAGGCTCGTATTTATAAAGCTATCTCAAGATTGACAGCAATATCAAGTATGGATTTGATAGGCCATTATGTATTGCAATGACATTTCTGATACGAACTCAAACTGTCTTTCAATCTCATGTGCAAATTATAAAAAGTGAATCTTGAAGACATGGATTAAAGAAAGTTTGATTTGCGATGATGTTGTTATCTTGATCTTAATGGTCGATATCACGTATCGGTATGTTTCTTCCCTGCTGTACTGGAAGCGAGAGAAAAACATAGAATGTGCCAGCTGCATTTTCTCCCGGGCATGCTGTAAAAAACAGCTAAGAGATCCGAGGGTTTCAGTACATTGCAATTTAGGCGATGGGCTGACAACCGGTCATTACAGCAATATTTTTTATTCTTTTAATTTATTTATTGATTTATTTATCCCATTAGGGATAAAAGCGTGACTATGTGTATAATGGAAGAAGAAGATGTTATGCATAAGATTAAGAAATTACCCTATGGTAACATGGATTGAACTGTTAAAACACATACATACATATAATCACGCCTTTATCTCTAATGGGGTAGGCAGAGCATAAACAACCTAAACAGAGGCCGTTTCGCCACGTCTGACAAAGTTTTGAGGGTTATTTAAGATAGATTTGTAGGTATATTGCTGTAGTGACAGGTTGTCAGCCCATCGCCTAAATTGCAATATACTGAAACCCTCGGATCCCTTAGCTGGTTTTTACAGCATGCCCGGGAGGAAATGCAGCTGGCCCATTCTATGATTTTCTCTCGCTCCCGGTCCAGCATGGAAGCTGTTAAAACGACGGGACTAAAATATCGGACAACAGATAAACATACCATTTTGATTGATGCTTATTTTATTTGAGCTGTCTATCGCATTTCCTATTGATAAAGTTTAGAGACAAGCCTCATATACCGGGTGTAAGAGACAGCGTCCCGCAAACTGGGTTGCTCAGTCAATGAATCTAAACATCTTTCACCAGGAAATTCTTCCAGTAGATGAAAATAAATTTGACCTTCCCATACAAAATGTCCACCTCGATCAGACAGTTTGTATGGAAAAGCATTTTATTTTTATTTTCCTTAAAGAATTTCCTGGTGATAGTTGTTTAGTTTCGTTAAATGAGTAACCCCTATCAGTTTTGCGGGACGCTGTCCCTTTCACTCCGTATATTCCACAAGATGATTTTTAAACCCTTTGTATTACCTTTGCTTCAAAATCACCATGCTTTATTGTTTAACGGAAGTAACAGTACTAACAGGTAATAGTTAAAGTTTAGCCTAAATTTCTCAGAATACACGAACGAATTACTTGGCCTTTTTGGTCATAAAAAGAACAGTGCGAAGAATAGTCGTTTCCTAAGTAAGGCTTTGTTTGAATCTAAACATAGAGAAAGGCATTGTGGAGCAAAACAGGGACGAATTACAAATGTGTTGCGACAATGGACTCGATTCTAGATTCCACCGTCTAAAGCTAAAATGAAAATCTATCTGTCACTTTCAAAATAATAAAATTGAAAAAGAACAGGCGATTTATACTCTATGTTTTACATTTTGTCCGCTAGATTTTGACGCGCTTTTGCACGTTTCCCTAGTCTTTCTGTCAATTTTATCCATATGACGGCGGATAAAAATGACAGATAACGCATAAAACCACCGACTATAAATCAAAAACCGGAGAGAATAGATCTCCTGTCCTTTTCCAATGCTTTTAGTCTGAAAGTGACAAATAGATTTTAATAGTAGTTTTAGCCAGATATTCTAGAATCGAGCCCACTGGCCACTTACTACGCTTTCTCAAGCGTGGCTTCTATGAAATGTCACTCGAGGTCGCTAGCCAATGCGTCTGCGGGGAAACTTGGCGATTTATTAATATTATTCATACTTCCTACTTGGGAGAAAGAGCGTAGTGGATAGGGCAGCTGCCTCCTGATCGGGGAGGTCGTGGTTCGAATCCTACCGCGTGCCAATGTGTTTTTCGGTTTTCGGTTTTCGAATTTTCGGAATTCGGGGCTTTTTCCGTGCTTCGGAAGGCACGTTAAGCCGTTGGTCCCGGTCTTCTTCTTCTTCTGTCGAGTGGGTATAGAGTCTGTCGACCCGATGAACCCTGGTTAATATCCCGGTTAATATCGTTTAATACCGTAGATATTAGTCGTTAAGCCATATCAGAGGCCAGTGCTAAGCATTGGCGGCTTGAAAACTCTGACCTTATCTAGGATTGGGTCTGGTTTCCCTTCTGGGTTGCGGAGGTCAGATGGCGGTCGCTCTGTGTAAAAACCAGTTCCCGCTCAATCCCCTAGATTAGGAAGCCGACCCCGTGAGATACGGGATAAGGCTAGGGAGATGATGATGACTTCCTACTTGGGCCTGTGTGTTTAAATGATGACAACTCTTATCTCAAAAGAGAGTGAATAGTCTTCTTTTAGGTAAACTTTCTTATGTCGTCGATAATTACTTACTAATTTACTTAAAAGAATGGGTTTTTATCTTTTTTATAATGGAATAATTTTCGACCAAATGTGTTGGTGTGTCAAAGGTGTTTTCCAAAATCAAAAGGAAGCAACTTGGGCCCATAAACAGACTGTTGATTGTCTGCCTACTACATAGGGTTATACACTTGTATAACTCTACACAAAATCTTTCATCGTGACAGGATATGAGAGACCGGATATTCCGAAGCAGAAGCACAGAAGCGCGCTTCAACTCAATATCTCAAAGATTTCTTCCACATCAGTAAAGTACACCTATTATTACACCTGATCGGTATCTCCGGGATTACCAGCCGTGGTCTATTCTTAAACCGCTCGCATGTGACAGTGGACATGGTGATCGCATCACGCCAGTCGATAGAAAGTATGCATGGTAGAGGTGGAAACAGAAAATGGAGAGATACGTGATGTGATGCAAAATTGACGTAAAATAATTCTGCTCTGAAAAATTAGACGACGATTCGCATATTACTCCACATTTATTGTGATGCATAGAGATAAATAGAACCCTAATTTTTACTTGAATTCGACTTCTTAAATGCTGCATGTTAATTGTTCGTATTTAGAATTAGGGCAAGCGAATCATGATAACGGATATTGTTTAGGCTCTTTTGCATAGTACCAAAGAGAACATTACGAATCGAATGTTTAAAAATCTTAAAATATTGCGGATAGGAAGAATGTGACGCCTAAGACTCTCGTCTCTTGCAATCACTTAAAACGTACGTAAGTTGGAAAATAAATTCGTAACACAGATAGTGGAACTGTTGATTCATCAAATATCTCCCCATTTTCTCTCAATCGAAGCCCACCACCACGGATGGGTGGCCCAACCAGCGGATCGTGAGTCGAAAGCGACTTGGCGCACGATAGCATCTCCAGACGACCATTATAGCAAAATAGTAACGCTCCAACGAGAGATCACACTTATCCAGTCTTGGGTTTAGAGCAACATAGAATGTTTCAGCTACCTTCGTTCCCAGGCATACTGTTCTAATATACACAGGGAGACGAGAATTCAGTGTAATACAATATAGGCGATACGATGACAAGCTATTATGATTCTTAAAATAGTGCCACGTGGCATAAACACCCTTTTATGAGATCGTTGAAACTGTGTTTACCCCATATTACAGACGTGACTGTATTTATAGGATATTGGAGAAGAAGTAAATTTATTTTTCCTTCGGGAATGAGAAATAGTCAATCACACAGATATGATGATAGAGATGAGAGACGATCGTGAGTCGACTCGCGACTTGGCGCACGATTCCATCTCCAGGTGACCATTATAGCAGAATAGTAACGCTCCAACGAGAGATCACACATCCACTCTTGGGTTTAGAACAACATAGAATATGACGGCTTCTTCTCTTCCCAGGCATATTTTAGAAGCCAGAGGAGACGATGATTACAGTCTTATGCAATTTAGGCAATAGGCTGACAACCTATCACTGGAGTAATACATACATACATATAGTCACGCCTTTATCCCTAATGGTGTAGGCAGAGCGTAAACGACCTAAACAAAGGTCGTTTCGCCACGTCTGACAAAGCTTTGAGGGTTATTTAAGATAGATTTGAAGGTATATTGCTTAGTGACAGGTTGTCAGCCCATCGTCTAAATTGCAATATACGGAAACCGTCAGATCCCTTAGCTGGTTTTTACAGCATGCCCAGGAGGAAATGCAGCTGGCACATTCTATGTTTTCCTCTCGCTCCCAGTCCAGCATGGAAGAAATAGATACACTGGAGTAATACACATTTACGATTCTAAAATTAATGTCACTTGGCGAAACGCCTTTAAATAAAATCTTTGAAACCGTGTTTATCCCATAAGGAAAACAGACATGAGGCTGTATTGGAGAAGAATTAGAGGATATTGGAGAAGAAGTATTTTTTTCCTTCGGGAATGAAAAATAGTTTCGCGGTAAAAATAGGTCAATGACAAAGATGAAAGACCATCTCCAGACGACCATTATACCAAAATAGTAACGCTTCAACGAGAGATCATAACACTTATCCACTCTTGGTAGAGAACGCTGATAGAGATAAAGGTCATGGATTATAATGGTCGAATTCAAATCGGTATTCCATATATTAACACGTTGACTGCCTTGAACACCACCGGTGCGATCGGTGGAGTCAGCGGGCAAAGTATTGTTTTTAGTATGGGTGGCAACCAACATATTAAGAATAGGTTGTTCCGAGTATTGTCAAAGATTCTTCAATGCTGGAGTGGGAGCGAGAGAAAAACATAGTATGTTCCAACCGCAATTCCTCCTGAGCATGCTGTAAAAACCAGCTAAGAAATCCGAGGGTTTCAGTATATTGCAATTTAGGCGATAGGCTGACAATCTGTCACTACAGCAATATACCTACAAATCTATCTTAAATAACCCTCAAAACATTGTCAGGTATGGCAGAACGTCATTTCTTTAGGCCGTTTACGCTTGCGAACCGCCGGTGCGATCATTGGAGTCAGTGGGCAAAGTATTGTTTTTAGTATGGATGGCCACTATCCATATTAAGAATAGGTTGTTCCGAGTATTGTCAAAGTTTCTTCCATGCTGGAGTGGGGGCGGTAGAAAAACAGAATATTTGCAGGTTGCTTCCCCTCCCAGGTACGCAACAAAGACATTCGAGGGTCACCCTATCTCAATAATTGACAGACGTAGCGAAAACGCCTAGGCGTTTTATGCTCTGCCTACCCCGTAAGAAATAAAAGCGTGACTGTACATACATATGCATTGTCAAAGATTTATTGTCTATGTTTCTGAGGACATTGATATTGATATTGCGCAATAATTTCTTGTGTCCAATATCTATGGTCATTTGTTATAGATAAATGACTTGCATAATGTTGAAATATATGAGCATGTTAAATATTGGTTGCTGGAGCCCGATGGTGTAGTGGATAGGGCCGCTGCCTCCTGAGCGGGAGGTCGTGGTTCGAATCCCACCACGTACCAATGTGTTTTTCGGTTTTCGAATTTCATATGTACGTTTATGCGGCGCTTTTTCCGTGCTTCGGAAGGCACGTTAAGCCGTTGGTCCCGGTTAATATCGTTTAATACCGTAGATATTAGTCGTTAAGCCATATCAGAGGCCAGTGCTAAGCATTGGCGGCTTGAAAACTCTGACCTAATCTAGGATTGGGTCTGGTTTCCCTTCTGGGTTGCGGAGGTCAGATGGCAGTCGCTCTGTGTAAAAACCAGTACCCTCGTTGAATCCCCTAGATTAGGTAGCCGACCCTGTGAGATACGGGATAAGGCTAGGGAGATGATGTTAAATATTGGTTGCTAGCTATTGATAAATGAATGGGAAATGATAATACGTTACGTGCAATTCGTCTCAAGCGCGATTTTATGTTTGTAATTTAGCAAAGAGACAAAAGTTAATAATACTATGAGGTTTTCTTATTTTCGAATAACAAAATACATACATGCATATAATCGCCTTTATCCGTAATAAGGTAGGCAGAACGTAAACGTCCTAAACAAAGGTCATTCCGCCACATCTGGCAATGTTTTGAGGGTTATGTAAGATAAATTTGTAGGTATTGCTGTAGAGACAGGTTGTCAGCCCATCGCCTTAATTGCAATATACCGAAACCCTCGGATTTCTTAGCTGGATTTTACAGCATGCCCGGGAATTGCAGTCGAAACATTCTATGTTTTTCTCTCGCTTCCAGTTCAGCATGGAAATAAAATATGAAAAGAATCGAGTTGCATTACGCGCGATGCAGATATCATCATGACAGCCATTTTCTCATGATTGTGCAAGGGAACATTACAGTGCAGTCTGCGGTTAGCTGGTAGGAAGTGTGGAGAAAATCGTGGCTTGCTCAACCATCTTCACTTTCTGATGAGTAATTTAGAACGAGACGAAAAGTAATTTATTGTCTGCCTTGCCCCACAGTATTATCCCATAAAACATATTCCAGCATCTTAGCTGGGAGAGTATGGCAATCAACTCCTGATTGGAAGAGAATCGTGTCTATTATTGGAATGACTGAATGGAACAGCTAATTTTATAACGCAGGAATATAGTTCATAAAAACTCATTTGGTTGAGGACGCAACTGTGTGACGAAAAGCGAGTTCTCAAAAAAGATCAAGTCTGTAGTAGGTAGCAATTCACTTTTTGTACATTACATTACTAAAACAGCATCAGCCTTGAATAAACAGCTGTACTTAGGCGCACTTAAGTCAATGAGGCCTATCTACTCAGTAACAAGACGCCAACTTCCGTATACATCTACCACGTGCGCTTGTCTTGAATGCAATCAACATGAACAATATGTACAGGATGATTGAAAACAATTGAGGGACTTTACCTAGGTTATGGGACCCCACCTCACCCAAGGTTGAGACCAATGTTAAGTATAGATTGGACAGGCCGTTTTGTGCTAAAATTATATCAAGAGCTACATACATACATATAGTCACGCCTTTATCCCTAATGGGGTAGGCAGAGCGTAAACGACCAAAACAAAGGTCGTCCCGCCACGTCTGACAAAGTTTTGAGGGTTTTTTAAGATATATTTTGTAGGTATATTGCTGTAGTGACAGGTTGTCAGCCCATCGCCTAAATTGCAATATACTGAAACCCTCGGATCCCTTAGCTGATTTTTACAGCATGCCCGGGAGGAAATGCAGCTGGCACATTCTATGTTTTTCTCTCGCTCCCAGTCCAGCATGGAAGCAAGAGCTGATTATAATATTATTTAAATAATACAATTATAAACTGTGTATAAACCTATTTTTAATAATAATAAATTAGGTCTCCAAAAACGGTTCCGTTGCGTTATTTATTTATAATTTACTGTTTATTGCACACATGATCACACAGAGGCCATACACATAAAAAAACAATAGTACAACAGGTCCAGCTTATCTTTAAAAATAAATCTCTTCCAGCTGACCTACGGTAGTGACTGAATTATCTAAACCATTTGGCCCATATATTCAAAAGGTTCGAGTCAAAGGAAATAATTTAAACAACAATACATAGCTTAATGATAAAAAAGTCTTATGTAAAAAAAAAAGAATATTCTTGTACATAATAATGCATTCGGAAATTGAAATGGAACTATGAACACCTTATTTTCATATTTAATAATGCATTCGGAAATTGAAATGGAACTATGAACACCTTATTTTCATATTTCATACAAAATGATTAGAGGTCTCATTCGCGGTCTTAAAATAATAATAATAACACATTAGCATAAACTTGTGGAATCGAATTTTAGTCATGATCCTTCTATGTATTGTGCCATTTAAAAGCAACACCCTTTAAAAGGCAGTAACAAACAAACCTACTTGGGATTCTGCCTACGTAGTGATCAATATTCTATACCTAATTATTATAATTGTTTTAAAAGTTGTAAGTATCATTAAACCATATACAACTGACGTGAACCCCTACGTATTATGACGTATTACATATTTATTTAGCAAGATAAATATTTCAAAAAAAATACATATTTATACTTAAGACAATAATAATACCGTAAAAATAGGCTACTGTCCGTGGTTGAAAACTTTTACTATTTCTAAGCACAACAGATCTATCTATCTATACATATAATTAAATTGTATCGATGTCTGTACATGGAAGATAAATAAGAAAAAATAAATTTAGGGGCAGTGTGAAAACTTATAAATAAATATCTCATGTATCTATTGTTTTATTTAAAAATAAAATAGCAACCGATATTAATTTTATCGTTAAACCGAAAATTTACTGATCAAAACCCGGACTATGTCCAAATTCTAGTTTTTTTTTTTATCAAAACTCGATCTTTGACAAAACCCTAGTCATTTCTCTGGATTATGACCAGTATTTTGTCAAAGTTTGGGTTTTGTTTTTTGATAAAAAAACCGATATCATAATCCTGCGACATATACAATAAACTGTTCAATACTAAATAAATAAAAAGGTTGTCTGACTGACATGCTCATTGACACCCTGTATTATTTAATTAATGAACTACAGTAATATCTTTATAACAAAGTAGTCTTCAGTAGATAAAGCACGATCGAAAATCTAATAGGCAGATAATAAATACTTGGAAGCATTTGCTACTAGTTAAACCATTTTTTACTACACATTAATATAAGTAAACTCCAACCTACGTACGCCTCATCATAACAAGATAATTTCGATAAAAAATTGCAGATCGTAATTGTAGATAGATTAAAGCAATTGGGTTTATACTTTAAGCCCATCAATACATACATAAAATCACGTCTTTATCCCAAATGGGGTAGTACGTCATAGTAGGCTATAGTATTAATAGTACGTCATAATAAGCTTTTAAAATGATGTATACTTCTTACCTACTTCATTGAATCGGGATTGATCCTGAGCAGGAGGTCATGGTTCGAATCCCACCACGTACCAATGTGTTTTTCGGTTTTCGAATTCATATGTACGTCTATTCAGCGCTTTTCTCATGCTTCGGAAGGCACGTTAAGCCGTTGGTACCAGTTAATATCGTTTAATACCTTTGTTTAGGTCATTTACGCTGTGCCTAACCCATTAGGGACTCGTGATTAGATGTATGTATTTAACACCGTGGATATTAGTCGCTAAGCCATGTCTGAGGCCAGAGGTAAGCATTGGCGGATTGAAAACTCTGACCTAATCTACGATTGGGTCTGGTTTTCCTTCTGGGTTGCAGAGGTCAGATGGCATTCGTTCAATCACCTGGATTAGGTGGCCGACACCAAGAGATACAGGATAAGGCTAGGGAGATGATGACCTACTTCATTGAATAATATATATAATGACTAGATGCATATGATGGCTTGTACAAGTTAATTGTTGATGTAAAACTAACTTTTTTTAAGCCACATAGGCAATGTCACTAAGTGGCCCTCACATTCTGAGGTCGTTTGCCAATATTAAGCCTACGGCAAAAACTGCACATTTCGATCATGATACTTGTTCTTTATTCAAAAACCAGGTTCCAATGAGGACACTACCAAAACAGCTGGATTTGGACCTTACTCCTCCTCCTACGCCAGCCAGCTTAGGCAAGGAACCTTGAGTCAGCGCCAACTTCTTATTGAATAGCTTTTCCGTTCGACGACCAACCTGATGAATCCTGGTGTCAGAGTTTTCAAACAGCCTCTGATATGGTTTGTATAAAGACCACTGTACAGCGACGGGGGCGACAGTTTGACGTGCCCTGCGAAACAGGGAATCTTTTTTTTTTACAGACAATCAGGTGATTCAGTCTGCATTGTCCTAACCAATATAAGGAAAATCGCATAAAGTGATAAATTTACCAATTTCAACTTTGCGTATTGCAAATTGCGCAATACCCTTGGATATTGTACCCACGACCTCTGAATCAGACGCCCGCGGCTCAGAGCACTACACCACGGAGGCAGGTAAAGAGTTGGACCTTACTCCTCCTACGCCAGCCAGCTTAGGCAAGGAGCCTTGAATCGGCGCCAACGTAGCTCTTACTTTCATTGTATCAGATGAATGAGAGCTCAATGCTGTGCCCATTGTATGCACAATAGGAGACTGGTTGGATTAGACTATGAACTGTAATCCAACCAGTCTTTAGAGACACATTGTTACATTTAGATTTCCTATTCCCCATCTCAAGAGCTGATTCATATTCCTTTAATGATTAGTCATTAGTCAGAATCAGCTCTTGAGATGGGTAATAGGAAATCTAAATGTATTACATACATACAGATAATCACGAATTTATCCCTAATGGGGTAGGCAGAGCTTAAACGGCCTAAACAAAAGATTTTCCGCCACGTTTGACAAAGTTTTCAGGGTTATTTAAGACAGATTTGTAAGTATTTTGCTGTAGTGACAGGTCGTCAGCCCATCACATACATTAGTTCGACACAATGTCACTTTACTTAATAGGTGTAGCTTATATTTATAATTGTAGGTATATTGCTGTAGTGACAGGTGGTCAGTCCATCGCCTGAATTGTAATATACTGAAACCCTCGGATCCCTTACTTGGTTTTCACAGCATGCCCGGGAGGAAATGCAGCTGGCACATTCCATGTTTTTCTCTCGCTCCCAGTCCAGAATGGAAGAAGTTGTATAAATGTAAAATATTTAGTGTTGCGCTCAACACGCTGTCAATACTTTTTGCATTGCCTACAACACACATGCGTCACCTTACGCGCGTATCTACTGGCAGAGGGATGCGCCGACGTAGAGTTAATCGCTACGCGCGCGTAGAGTGTAAGATTTATCAAACATTAAGTTTCAATTGTAGTCTAGGCCAGTAGAGAAAGGGACAGTCGACAATGGAGCGAGTTCACCCAAAATAAGCTTAGAAGGTCTTGTCCAAGTAATTTATCAACTTGATAAACGAAGCCTTCATATTGAACCTTAAATTTTTTCCACTAGTAAATGTTCTAAGTGTTCTTCCATGCTGGCCCAGTAGCGAGAGAAAAACATAGAATGTGCCAGCTGCATTTCGTCCCAGGCATGCTGTCAAAACCAGCTACGGAATCCGAGGTTTTCAGTATATTGTAATTTAGGTGATGGGCTGACAACATGTCACTACAGCAATATACCTACAAATCCACAAAACTTTGTCAGACGTGGAGGAACGATCTTTGTTTGGGTCGTTTAAGCTCTGCCTACCCCATTAGGGATAAAGGCGTGATTATATGTATGTAGTATAAAATATCCAAATTTGTTTGAAGTGAACGTGTTTCCTTTTTTTTAGTAAATTTTAAAAGTAGATAAAAGTAGATCAAAGAAAGCATGGCTACAGTTGAATTAAATCAAAGCAATGATCAGCTCGGAACATGCTATTGCATTCTTTCTGCCACTTATCTACTGCAGCTATTAGAAACAATACGTACATGCATACAATCACGTTTTTATCCCTGATAGAGTAGGCAGAGCATTAACGATCTAAACTAAGGTCGTTCCGCCACGTCTGACAAGTTATGAGGGTTATTTCAGCAGAAGTAGGTGCCCATCACCTAAATTACCATATACTGAAACCCTCGAGTCCCTTAGCTGGTTATAACAGCATGACCGAGAGGAGAAGCAGCTGGCACATTCTATGTTTTTCAGTCACTCCCAGTGGAAGTGATAAATTGATAAATAACAACTTTGTATGTCCCCTCTGGAAATCTAACTTATTGTACCTCTGGATCCCAAGCCCATGGCTCAGACCACTAGACCGCGGAGGCAGAAACTTAGTAAATATTGCTTAATCCGCTGATCCCATTGTCTTGGTGTTGCCAGAGTCGCGGTGCATACGGCGTGAATTTGGACCAGATTTTATCGATGCACAGTTTCTAATTTTATAGTTTTCCGGACGCATACTGGAACACCAGTTGGATTCTGTTGCATTAACATTAGCACAGCAATAATCGCACGGAGATGGAGGTAATTACTTGGTGTGCGAAAAGATTGTACATACATACTATCACGTCTTTATCCCTAATGGGGTAGGCAGAGCGTAAACGACCTAAACAAAGGTCATTTCGCCACGGCTGACAAAGTTTCGAGGGTTATTTAAGATAGATTTGTAGGTTTATTGCTGTAGTGACAGGTTGTCAGCCCATCGCCTAAGTTACAATATACTGAAACCCTCGGATCCCCTAGTTGGTATTTACAGCATGCCCGCGAGGAAATGCAGCTGGCACATTCTTTGAAATGATCATACTATATGTGTATTTATTTCTTAAACAAAGAACATTTTTGTTGAACATTACCATATTAATTAATGAAGTTGAGTATTAAACTTTGTACTTTATAATTTATCATTTATTTTATTAATTTTCCATGCTGGCATGCTGGATGCATATCATGCTGTAAAAATCAGTTAAAGGATCCGAGGGTCTCAGTATATTGTAACTTAGGCGATGGGCTGACAACCTGTCACTACAGTAATATACCTGGAAATCTATCTTAAATAACCCTGAAAACTTTGTCAGACGTGGCGGAACAACCTTTGTTTAGGTCTTTTACGCTCTGCCTACCCCATTAGGGATAAAGGCGTGCTAAATGTAATTTTGTTTACTGTGAAATGTCATAGATCTTTGCTACAATATTTTTGGAAAAGAAGTAACATGTTCATAATTACTATTTTAGTGAAAGGTAGAAATGCTAAAGGCAAACCATTGTCAAACTGACCGCGGCTTAACAAACATTAAAATACAGAATGTTACAAACTACACAAAGAGTTATTTTAAAACTTAATGATCTTTGAGCTCTCTTCACTTAAAACTCAAAGAAGACATGTGTCACAAAATAAAAAGCTAAAACTTATTACAATGGTCAAAAGTTATACCTTTATGCCATCATTTTCCTAGTCTTATCCCGTATCTCACGGGGTTGGCTACCTAATCTAGGGGATTGAACGAGTGTACTGGTTTTTACACAGAGCGACTGCAATCTGACCTCCGCAACGCAGAAGGGAAATCAGACCCAATCCTAGATTAGGTCAGAGTTTTTTAAGCCGCCAATGCTTAGCATTGGCCTCTGTCATGGCTTAACGACTAATAGGTATCTATGGTATTAAACGATATTAACCAGGACCAACGGCTTAACGTGCCTTCCGAAGCACGGAAAAAGCGCCGAATAAATCTACATATGAAATTCGAAAACCGAAAAACACATTGGTACTTGGTGGGATTCGAACCACGACCTTCCGCTCAAGAGGCAGCGGTCCTATCCACTACACCATCGGGCTCTTAATTACTAAGTTGTATAATCATTAAATGGTTTTTCTAATGTTCTAAGCCTATGTGCGTATCTACATGCTGTTATTGTATTGAAGTTGCTGGGAAATTTTTTGTGAGACGAATATTTATGCGACTAATAATTATCGAATTTCTAATCTTATTTGTTTTGTTTGATGTTAATTGTGAAACAAATAAATATAACTGATATAACATAATTTGATACATACATACATATAGTCACGCCTTTATCCCTAATGGGGTAGGCAGAGCGTAAACGACCTAAACAAAGGTTGTTCCGCCGCGTTTGACAAAGTTTTGAGGCTTGTTTAAGATAGATTTGTAGGTATATTGCTGACAGGTTTTCAGCCTGTCGCCTAAATTGCAATGTACAGAAACCATTGGATCCCTTAGCTGGTTTTTACAGCATGCTAGGGAGGAAATGCAGCTGGCACATTCTATGTTTTTCTCTCGCTCCCAGTCCAGCATGGAAGTAATATAATTTGATGTAGGTATAAAAAGTACCAACAATGTTAATGTAATAAATAATGAGTAACTATGATTATTTAACTGCATTACAACATAGGGCCTTAATTTATAGCCTTCCAACGCTTCGATGGTAACGATAGTTCTAACCGAAAGGAGTTTATATTATGCAGGAAACACCATCATTATGAAACATTCTACATTTGTACATAATTCAAATACATACGTAAGTAGGATAATGTACAGTACACCACAGAAAAAACAAGTTTTTTGTTGCATTAGGGGTTATACCGGATGTAAAATAAATTGCTGGCCAAACTTTTGGGTATGAATCTATTCATTAAACTAGAGTTCCGTGTTGGACTGGGAGTGTTAGAAACACATAGAATGTGCCAGATGCATCTCCTACCGGGCATGCTGTTAAAATCAGCCAGGGGATCTGAGGGTTTCAGTATATTGTAATTTAGGCGATGGGCTGATAATCTATTACTACAGCAATATGCCTACAAATCTATCTTAAATGACACCCAAAACTTTGTCAGACGTGGCGGTACAATATTTGATTTGGCGCTCTGACTACCCCATTAGGGATAAAGGCGTGATTATATGTATATGTATGTATGGAAACACCATGATTACGACACACTCTACATGTGTAAATAATTCACATAAGTAGGATAATGTACAGTACACCACAGAAAAAGCAATACTTTTATTGAATACTACCTACATTTATATAATCACGCCTTTGTCCCTAATGGGGTAGGCAGAGCTTAAACGACCTAAACAAAGTTCGTTGCGCCAAGTCTGATATAGTCTTAACTGTTATTTAAGATATATTTGTAAGTATATTGCTGTAGTGACAGGTTGTCAGCCCATCGCCTAAATGACAATAGTCGATAATCGAGACATTTTGATTGGAGGAGGGAGGGGGACGACGACAATTTTTTTTGAGGAAAGTTGTTCGTTTTTTAGAGTAGGTTCACAACCTAATGTTTAACTAATTGTATGAAATTAGAAGAAAATTGTATGTTAATCTATGTTTTTCATATGATATTAGTTAAATTTATTTGTTTTTTAATGTAAGCGGATAATGACATCGAGACAAACTTTGTTAAGGTTTAGCGATGTCATTTAAATTATTAAATTGTGTTAAGTAAATAATAATAATAAAAAAAACATATTTTTTTACCGAGCGTAAAGTAAAAAAAAACAGATTAAACATTAGGTTGTAAACCAACCCATGATTTATGTGGTTGACTGTACTATAAAGTGAAGTAAGTTAGTATGTGTGTTCAATTCAGTGCCATTCTATTTAAGTTATATTTCATTTGCTACTCAGCATTGTGATTATTTTTGGCATTGGTCCGTTTAAGATTGAATTTAAATTGATCTTACTGGCGACTATAATCAATGTTTTAACTAAGTAATTGTTAAAGTGCTCGCAAGTAAGTGGTATTTATTAACGGTCAAGAGCATTTCGAAATCTACCGTATATTCTGCAAGTATAATTTAAGTTTGGTTTACTTCCATGCTCGACTGGGAGGGATAAACAAATAGAATGCGTCAGCTGTATCTCCTACCGGGCGTGCTGTAAAAACCAGCTAAGGGATTCAAGGGTATCAGTGTATTGCTATTTAGGCAATGGGGTGACAACCCGTCACCATAACAATATACATAATACATATATACATATAATCACGCCTTTATCCCTAATGGGGTAGGCAGAGCGCAAACGACCTAAACTAAGGTCGTTTCGCCACGTCTGACGAAACTTTTATTTAAGATAGTTTTGAAAGTTTATTGCTTAGTGATAGGTTGTCAGCCCATCGCCTAAATTACAATATACTGAAACCCTCGAATCCCTTAGCTAGTTTTTACAGCATGCCCGGGTGGAAATGCAGCTGGCACATTCTATGTCTTTCGCTCCCAGGCCAGCGTGGAATAAATATACATAATCATCAGCAATAACCCCTAAAACTTGTCAGACATGGCGGGACGACCTTCGTTCAGGTCGATGTTGCTCTACCTACCCCATTAATAATAGAGATAAAGGCGAGATTAATGTATGTATGTACAATTTAGCTTTAATTTGCTTAGCAGTTAAATAATTACGACATATACGTTTTGGCACCGGTCCGAATCCGTATCCGAATATTTTCTGATCCGAATTGGCCTTCCTAGTAAATGTGTGACAGCTTACGCACCCATCTATATCCGTTTTATATGGAAATTTCACGGATACGATTCGGATACGAACCGAATAAGCAACAGTGCAAAACCAGCCTTAGCACCAAAATGTCCACTTTGGAAAGCCTTCAGTCGTATTATCTACGCTGGCCCAACAAATGCATAAAAAGAATAATGCAACTTTATAAAATGTCATCCATACTCTACGTAGCCTCAATTGAAAATACTACTCAGCAGTTTTGAGAGTCTCAAAATAACACGGCAATAACAGCTTCCATGCTGGACTGGAGCGACAGAAGAACGTAGAATGCGCCAGCTGCATTTCCTCCCGGGCATGCTGTAAAGACAAGCTAAGGGATTCGAGGGTATATTGTAATTTAGGCGATGGGCTGACAACCTGTCACTACAGCAATATCCAGTTCTATCTTAAACAACCCTCAAAACTTGTCAGACGTGGCGGAACGACCTTTGTTTGGGTTGTTCACGCTCTGCCTAACCCATTAGGGATACAGGCGTGATGGTATGTATGTATGTATGTAATAACATCCTAATGGGCAATGGCGCATAAAACCCACGGTCATCATAATTATAAAAAATAATTATAGGTTCTACTCTACAATATTTTATCTATCCTATATACCCAAAATAGAACCGACGACTCAGCAGTCTTGTGCCTTTCCATCCATACTATAGCTTAGGTTAAATAGACGATACAGCAATCTTCCTCACAAATCTCTCTTTAAAATAACTTTCGGTACATCTAATAGGCAATAGAACACAAAACCATCAGCCATCTCTTACTATTGCGTAGATCCACCGTTTTATTACGAACATTATTATAAAAATCTTATCTTGAAGACCCCGATGGTGTAGTGGATAGGGCCGCTGCCTCCTGAGCGGGAGGTCGTGGTTCGAATCCCAAATCCCACCACGTACCAATGTGTTTTTCGGTTTTAGAATTTCATATGTACGTTTATTCGGCGCTTTTTCCGTGCTTCGGAAGGCACGTTAAGCCGTTGGTCCCGGTTAATATCGTTTAATACCGTAGATATTAGTCGTTAAGCCATATCAGAGGCCAGTGCTAAGCATTGGCGGCTTGAAAACTCTGACCTAATCTGAGATTGGGTCTGGTTTCCCTTCTGGGTTGCGGAGGTCAGATGGCAGTCGCTCTGTGTAAAAACCAGTACCCTCGTTCAATCCCCTAGATTAGGAAGCCGACCCCGTGAAATACGGGATAAGGCTAGGGAGATGATGATGATATTATAAAAATCTTAAAAAGCCTGTGGCCGTGTAGGTTTTAATGTAAGAAAAAAAAAGTTGCAACTATACAATATTTCATCTATACTATTATACATCTAAAAATGAACCGACGACTCAGCAGTCTTGTGCCTTTCCATCCATACTATAGCTTAGGTTAAATATAAGATACAGCAAGCACTCTTCCTCCTCACAAATATCTCTTTATAATAACTTTCGGTACATCCAATGGGCAAAACCAACAGCCATTTCTTACTATTGCGTGGATCCACCGTCTTATTACGAACACTATTATAAAAAAAATAAAAAGTCTGTGGCCGAGTAGGTTTTAAAGTAAAAAAAAAAAAAGTTGCAACTATACAATATTCATCCATGTTACATACCCACACTTGAAACGACGACTCAGCAGTCTTGTCTTGTGCCTTTCCATCCATACTGTAGCTTAGGTTAAAAAGACGATGCAGCACCTTTCCTTACAAATCTCTCTACAAAGATAACCTCAAAAAGACTTTTTGTACATCCAATGGGCAATAGAACACAAAACCAACAGCCATCTCTAACTATTGCCTAGATCCACTGTACTTGCACTTGCGTATTTCCCGGAATAATTTGGTTGTAACATTTTCTTTCATTAATATTATATATATTTATATATGTATTATAGTATGTATGTATCTCTATGTAGGTATAAGTAATTTATATGTATGATTATTTATTGTTATTAATTATATAAATACACCTAAGTAGCTTATTTACTTACCTATACAATATATTGCCTAAAATGTATACCAGCCCACTAGTTCAACTTTTTATTTTCCTGTACCCTAAGGTTGCCTGGAAGAAATTGCTGCATAGCAATAAGGCCGCCTATTTGTACTACTATTTGTTTCATTTAATTTTATTTTCTCTTGTGTCTTTTCTGTGCAATAAAGTATATTCTTATCTTATCTTATCACGAACACTATTATAAAAATCTTAAAAAGTGGCCGTGGTGGTTTTAATGTAAAAAAAAAACAAAGTTGCAACTTTACAATATTTCATCCATACTATAATCTAAAAATGAACCGACGACTCAGCAGTCTTGTGCCTTTCCATCCATACTATAGCTTAGGTTAAATATAAGATACAGCAATCTTCCTCACAAATCTCTCTTTAAAATAACTTTCGGTACATCTAATGGGCAATAGAACACAAAACCATCAGCCATCTCTTACTATTGCGTAGGTCCATCGTCATGTCACGAACACTATTCACTCCTGACCCGCCCCAGATACAGTTCATTCATAGTTAAGACAAATTACTACTTCGCAATGTTGCGAATCGACGAATGTTGGAAAAAATGGTTTTTAATTGGTAGGTCTCATAATAAAATGAATATTGCTTATGTACTTACATAATTGGAACACTAGAAATGTTTATGGAAATAATTCAATACATACATATAATCACGCCGTTATTTAAGATAGATTTGTAGGTTTATTGCTGTAGTGACAAGTTGTCAGCCCATCGCCTAAATTGCAATATACAAAAACCCTCGGAACCCTTAGCTGGTTTTTACAGCATGCCCGAGAGGAATTTCCTCTCATTGCATTTGCAGCTGGCACATTCTATGTTTTTCTCTCGCTCCCAGGCCAGCATGGAACAAATACATAATTCGATGCAAAAACGTAAATATCGCATTAACAAAAAATAAAGCGTCAATCTAAAAAAAACTGCCTATAAATGTTATTCAAATTTAAAAAGTCCATCACCATCCACTAGGATGGGTCATCTCACTCAAAAAATTATGGTGTATAGCAATATTTTCTAAATACATTAATAATTTTCCGAATAGAAAATGATCTATTTCAAGTAGGTACTTAACAAGAAATAGCAAGCAAATTTCCTATCTAATTTTGTTTGCGATTACATTGCCCTATATCTTAAGACATAGATTCCCAAAAACGGGAGCAAAAGCCCAAAACACAGTTCCAAACTTCAAGCAAAAGCTAGAAATAGTTTTATTAGGTCATCTCTCGAACCTGCCTAAGGTCTGGGCCGGGTTTTTATTCTTACGTCATCCCCATACACCGTGTAGAATGGATTTATTGCAATATTTCATGGAGCAAATTAATTTGTTAGGAGCCTATGTAATCTGTCAACGCAAGAGCCATGTCTTTTTAAAGGCTGATGTATTTTTTTTCCTTGTATGAAAACTTGAATATTTTTGGCTTTTATCCCTTCCTTAATAGGCGAACCATCAACAACTTTAATAATTATATTTTGTGATTGAGCGATTTTCCTAATTCTTTTAAAGGTAAACATTGACATTATACTTGACGTTTTTGGAGTCAAATTGATACAAAAAATATTCTAATTTGGTAAGTCAAAGTACTAATCAAAATACGCACCAACAAAAAATAATGACTTGAAATGTTTGTTAGTATTTTGCTAGGTACAGGCAGGTGATAATTAAAAATAAATTCAAAGCAAACAGTACAATTTTATCTCAGTTTGTTCTTCTTCGCAATGACAATTCAAACTGTAAATTCAATTAAAACAAAAGTTTAACCTACTATAGTGACATAAGTTCTAAACCCATTATCCGACACAAAACCGCCTTATCCCTATTCGGTATCCAATTACGTCCAATATCCACTTACATTTTAGCAAAAACGTCTGAAAAGGCTTCCTTGTATGGCTTCATTGAAGGCCCGAAGTTCACAGGTCACCAAACAAAACTTAGACGTTAACAAAAACTTTTGCTTATAACGGTCACAACACTGGCTGGCAACACGAGTAATTTAAAAACAAATCACTGGTTGAACTAAAGCTTAAAAAAGTTTCACTTCGAATTTAAAATTTGAATTTGGAATACAGTACGGGCGCAGGCTCGAGTGCGCAAACGGATGTGTCGGTTCTTGGTCCGCCGGCCGGCCAACTGCTGGCCAGTGTTGTGCTTCAGTCGATTGTTTACTATCGACGTTGCCATAGTGAAGTCTGCGAGTAGAGTTGCTAGGTGATAGAGCACGCTTTTGTGTAAGAAGATAGCGTTGTTTTGCTTGATAAGTTTGTTCTTACAATAGTTTGCAAATTAGTTTTGTGTACTCCTTAATAGTAGCTACTCAATAATACTTCATAGAACATTTAATTTATATTTTAAAACATTCAATGTAAATTGATAGGTATTTTTGAAATGATAAATCCAAGCAAGACAAACTACGCTGATTTGTTTTGAATTAAAAATTATAGACTTAGTGCTACGAGTATCTTGTGCGTGAACAAGATCACGTCTTTTATGAAGAGCACAACTTTGTTTAAAAATATCGATATAAAATATCGACTTTTCAGCGGACCGAGTTCGTGACTCACTCGCGTCTCCGCCAACAACAAAAGTCGGATTTAATACCAAAATGTCGTATCCGCCCACTGCGTCGATAAAAACGGTCCAGCTCTGAGGGCCAAAGTTTAATACAAAAAAGCTTCAGAGACTCGAGTGTCGTTTTGACGTTTACGACTGTTTGAATTTGGAACGAGTTCGAACAATGAACTTGCATTGAACTAGACCAAACAGCGCGGTACAACTCTGGTATAAAGTACTGGTATATAGGATGTAAGGGACTGTGGCCAGAACTACAAGGGGATGCTCAGTCCACGAAACTGAACAACTTACACAAAGAAATACTTTCGGAGAATTAAAACTAAATTATACTTATACTCTACAAAATTGTAATTTTAATCAGAATATTTGTATGGTGTACCATTTTCTGGAAAATTTAAAAGATTTTTTGCGCAGTTCCCGTATGTGTCTGATCAAAGTGGTCATTTTGTATGGTATTAATTTGAATTTTGTTTAACAGAAGAATTTCATTGTGGAAGATGTGAAACAACCACTGTAAAAAAATAAAAAGCACTAAAAACACGATCACACTCTTAGCCCCCACTAGGATTCCCTGTATCAGGGTGCCATGAACATGAATAGAAACATCCACAAAAAACACCCAGACCCAGAAACAGATATTTAAATTCATCATTCAAATTTCTGCCCCTATGACTGTAAGATGGTCCCTAAGCCGTCTTTAAACATACATACATACATATAATCACGCCTTTATCCCTAATGGGGTAGGCAGAGCGTAAACGACCCAAACAAAGGTCGTTCCGCCACGTCTGACAAAGTTTTGAGGGTTATTTAAGATATATTTGTAAGTATATTGCTGTAGTGACAGGTTGTCAGCCCATCGCCTAAATTACAATATACTGGAACCCTCGGATCCCTTAGCTGGTTTTTACAGCATGCCCGGGAGGAAATGCAGCTGACACATTCTATGTTTTTCTCTCGCTCCCAGGCCAGCATGGAAAAAAGTCTTTCTAAAGAAGGTCTTTAACACCCTGTATAGGACTGGTATATACCACATGTTGAAAGAATGGCCGTTGACGTTTTGCGTTGGAGGTTGGAGGAGGGGATCCAGATCGCCCACGGCTCAGGTTATTTTTTGTTCCCGGGCAAATCCTTAAACTTACTGTTCCATTCGTCTTATTAAGGCCTATTTTAGAGAACGCTAGGGATAGAGCAAGAACAGGTATATTTCACTTAAAAAAAATGATTTTACAAATTGACTTATTTTACATTATTCAGACATCTGTTAGAGTCCATTTGTATTATTGTAATTTTTGTTTTGACATTTTAGATTTATTTTTGTTGTGTAATCTGTATTTTTTGACGATCATATTATTCTTTGACATTTTTATTATTATTGCAATGTAATTGTGAAATTGATAATGTGAAATAAATGAATCTAATCTAATCTAAACAAGTAATGAATCTTTTATATGTGAAATAAATAAATAATAAATAAAGTGAGTGTACAATTCAAAAAAGAAAATATAATTATATAAGCAAGCACTTGCGATTCTTTTCACACAATTTACCCTATTTTACATACATACATAAAATCACGCCTCTATCCCTTACGGGGTAGGCAGAGCGTAAAACGCCTCCTAAAAGGCGCTTTCGCCACGTCTGACATAAATTGAGGACAATATTAGACTGTAATGTGTATTGCTGTAGTGACAGGTTGTCAGCCCATCGCCTAAATTACAATACACTGTAACCCTCGAATCCCTTTTGCTGACTTTTACAGCATGCCCGGGAGGAAGGGCAACTGTAACATTCTATGTTTTTCTTTCTCTCCCAGTCCAGTCATCATCTCCCTAGCCTTATCCCGTATTTCACGGGGTCGCCAGTATGGAAGAAATACATAATGTTTAAAAATATACATATGTGTCAATACAATAATTAAAGAAAATGTAGTTTGCTTCAGTTTCAACTACATAACGTGTATTTATGAAGTAAAAACAAACAAAGTAAACAATAGACTTAAAAATGTTTCAAAATGTCTTAATCTACAATTCGTCTAATTTGTGTAGGAAGTTGAATGCCCTTTTGTATTTATGCTCTAATTACCAATAACAGAATCTACAAAAATACGCGCAACGTCTTCTTGCATAGTGTACAGTTAGCAAAGGTTTTAAAAGCGTTCTGCCATGCCGGCCTGGGAGCGAGAGGAAACATAGAATGTGCTAGCTGCATTTCCTCCGAGACATGCTGTAAAATCCAGCCAACGGATCTGAGGGTTTCAGTATATTGTAATTTAGGCGATGGGCTCACAACCTGTCACTACAGCAATATGCCTACAAATCTATTTTAAATACCCCTTTAAACTTTGTCAGACGTGGCGGAACGCCCTTTGTTTAGGTCGTTTACGCTCTGCCTGCCCCATTAGGGATAAAGGCGTGATTATATGTATGTTCAAAATCGTGATGATAGTGTAGTTCTGTAAGAAGATTTAGAGTTGTTTGATTTTTTATTACGCAAAGAAACACACACAACAGAAATTACAAGGAACAAACGTGACAGTACAATATAAGGTTTAAGACATTTATTTCCCATAAAGAGTACATACAACTCAATTACATGAGAAACAAAACTTATATTTTATACTAGCGACCGCCCCGACTTCGCACGGAAATCATCAGTGTTTCTCTACAATATTCAGCATGTATTATACATACAAACCATCCTCTTGAATCTCTCTATCCATTAAAAGAAACTGCATCAAAATCCGTTACGTAGTTTTAAAGATCTAAGCATACATAGGGATATAGGGGCAGAGAAAGCGACTTTGTTTTATGCTATGTAGTGATTAAGAGATCCTTTTGGTTACAAATAGAGAAATATACTAGAGATAAATTCAAGTTATCATTCTCGTAGTAGTAGGTTAGATGAGTAGGTACTTCTTCTTCTTCTGTCGAGTGGGTATCGAGTCTATTGACCCGATGAACGCTGGTGTCAGAGTTTTTAAACCGCCTAGTAGAAAAACTATCAGGCCTCTGACATGGTTTGAGTAACGACCACTATCAAAGACAGCGACCGGGACCGACGGCTTAACGTGCCCTCCGAAGCACAAAATCTTTTTCTTTTTCGGACAATCAGGTGATTCAGCCTGCAATGTCCTAACCAAACTGGAGAAAAAATCACAAAGTGATAAATTCTCAAATATCAACTTTGTTAGTTCCCCCCTGGGAATCGAACCCAGGACCTCCGGATCAGGAGTCCAAGGCACTAGCCACTAGACCACGGAGGCAGTAGGTACTGAAAGTTGTAAGTACTGGCGTTCGAAAACTACACTAAAACTGAGGGTAGACAAGCCTTATTGCTAAAACAGCAATTTATATTATATATCACTAGTCGTGTGGTGATAATTTATACAGCGACATTTTATCCCCTAAAAAAATACATCTAGGATCAACATAGACATATAAAAACAAATCTCAAGAAATGCCTGGTTAGTGCGGGCGTGGATAGATAAAACAAAAACTGGGAGAGGGTCTCCATTCACTGAGATATCATTTTATTTGCACATTTCCTCTGTCAATATTAGCCACCTATTAAATGCTGACTAAAACTGAATGATACGTATACATACATACATATAATCACGCCTTAAGCCAAAATGGGGTAAGCAGACCGTAAACTATCTAAACAAAGGTCGTTCCTCCCCGTCGTAACAAAGTTTTGAGGGTTATTTAAGATAGATTTGTAGGTATGTTGCTATAGTGACAGGTTGTCAGCCTAACGCCTAAATTGCAATATACAGAAACCCTCGAATACCTCAGCTGGTTTTACAGCATACCCTGGAAGAAATGCAGCTGGCACATTCTATGTTTTTCTCTCGCTCCCAGCCCAGCATGGAAAATTATTATACGTATTATCACAGTTATTATCAACAAAGACTTAAAATACTAAAAATACATCTCTGAAAGTGACAGGTATAGATTTTAACTTTAGCTCTAGCAAATGGCATCCACAATAGCGGCCATTACTATCGATTCGGCTTAATTTAATCATGACCAAAATTGTTGCCGTCCCTTTCTGTTTTCTGTCCACAATGACTGGTGACCATTTTAGTCGATTTGTGCGCATACGAATCGATAACATTATTTATCATTGTAGTTGAATTAGAATGTCATTGCAAGGTTCTTCTATGCTGGCCTGGGAGCGAGAGAAAAACATAGAATGTGCCAGCTGCGTTTCCTCCCGGGCATGCTGTAAAAACCAGCTAAGGGATCCAAGGGTTTCAGTATATTGTAATTTAGGCGATGGGCTGACAACCTGTCACTACAGCAATATACTTACAAATCTATCTTAAATAAACCTCAAAACTTTGTCAGACGTGGCGGAACGACCTTTGTTTGGGTCGTTTACGCTATGCCTACCCCATTAGGGATAAAGGCGTGATTATATGTATATGTATGTATGTATGTATGTCATTGCAAGGTGCGTGTTAACGTATGCTCGCCTGTTGGTTGCCTGTGCGCACGTGGGAGGTGCGCCCACGCATCATTCGTATGTATCTATGCTCGTAACAGTTACTCACTTCAGTTACCCACTGTCTTAGTTGGAATCTATTTGCGCGTCCATGGCTAACTGTGATTGGGTGGCATTGTTTTGTATTTCAAAACGCATGTGTGTACTTAAGATAAAAAAATCTTCTGAAAACATACATATAATTCGCCTTTATCACTAATGACGACCTAAACAAAGGTCGTTCGCCGCGTCTGACAAAGTTTAGAGGTTTTAAGATAGATTTGTAGGTATATTGCTGTAGTGACAGGTTATCAGCCCATCGCCTAAATTGCAATATACAGAAACCCTTAGCTGGTTACAGCATGCTCGGGAGGAAATTTAGCTGGCATATTCTATGTTTTTCTCTCGCTCCCAGTCCAGCATGGAAGCAATAATAATAATAAATAACATTCAAATCAAAAAGTTTACGTAAATCAGAAAATCTTTCGACTCTGACGATTGGCAAACGAATAACCACTATAGCCACGGTAGTGTGACGCGACTCTTATCTTATTATTTGTAACGACCCGTGAACAGACCATCCGACAATTACGGCAAAAAACAAAGAATAAATTCTATTACAGCGTTGTTTTTTGTCTATTAAGACAAGATGAAGCCTTGAAACATCTGAGGTCGTGGTTTTGGTGTTCATAGTAACTTGCGTTGTAAGATTATACTAAATACTCGCGCCAGTAATTATTATTATATTCTTTATTGTTTTAAAAATTAAAAGTACAGTTCATTTTTCAATTTCCCAGTTTGATAGAGCAGAAACGACCTATTCGCCACTTTTTATTGACAAGAGGACATCAACTGATTAAAAAATACGAACATACATACATATAATCACGCCTTTATCCCTAATAGGGTAGGCTGAACGTAAATTGCCTAACAAAGGTTGTTCCGCCACGACTGAAAAAGTTTTGAGGGTTATTTAAGATAGATTTGTAGATATATTGCTGTAGTGAAAGTTTGTCAGCCTATCGCTTAAATTGCAATATACAGAAACCCTCATCCCTAGGCTGGTTTTTACAGCATTCCCGGGAGGAAATGCAGCTGGCACATTCTACGTTTTTCTATCGCTCCCAGTCCAGCATGGAAGAAAATACGAACACGTGCCCAATTTAATTAATTAGTTAGATAACTACTTAGGAACTTTTTAAAACTAATTTACATTACCTTTACCTCAGGTGCCTTTTATAGTATGCCTGGGAAGAGAAGTACCATAGCTGGCATATTTTAATAATTAACCGACCTCCAAAAACAAAGGAGGAGGTGCTCAAATGGTCGTGAAAATTTACTACTTTCAATTGGCATTAAAGCTACCCCAGCTATTGATTTTATTTAAGTACGTTACTATGGGCCGTTTATAATCAGCGCTCATTAGTGACAGCGTGTTTGAGTTCGTATCAGAAATGTCATTTCAGTACAAACTGGCCTGTCAAATCCATACTTATTTTTGCTCTCAAGTTTGAGATCGCTTTATAATTACGAGTATAAGTTTACTGTGTTTAGAATATCATCAAATCTTTACAAAATAAAATGTACAATGCACAAGTGATTCTTTCATCTTCCACCATATAAAAGACATCAACGCAGTTTTTCTTAGTTTCGGGAGAGGTTTTGACAGTTTTGAACACTTTCCGAATTTCGAAAGAAAGTAGCGGTTAATTAAAATGACAAACATAAAATGTAGGATGATATAATTACCATAATTAGTACAGGAAGAACGTTAGATTTCGTCCTACGAAAATTTACATCATTCAAAACATCGTATCTTGCTCAGGAATTCAATTTAACTACTTATTCAGTTAGATTTAAAATGTTATTTTTAACATTGAACTTAGATTGATATTTTCTTCGTTATGAACCTGAAATACGCAGGAAAACGCAGAAAAAAAAAAAACATATCAATCCACTTTTACCAAGATTTCATAACTCATAAAATCTTTGTCACGTCTAAGAAAACATTTTATGCTCTTTAATAGAACCTATTCACTTTGTTTTATTGCGCACGCATGTAGTTAGCAGTAATGTTACAAATCGTATCACTAGTTAATGACAGGGCCCTTCACAGAGTCCCACGGTTGAGTGCACTTCCTTTCCGTCACAACCTCCGCCACGTCACTTCCGGTGCTCGTCGCATCCGCTGCGCCCGCGCAGGTATGGAACAGGTGATTTTGATCGTTAGCCTTCATTGGATTTTGACAGGTGACAAAAAGCCCAGTTAATTATAATATTTTGTATTCAGAGGAGTGTTGCTAAAACACGAGCGGTTTTTATACTAATAAGATCAACGATAGGTACAATTTTTAATTTTAAAATATTTTGGATCCCATTTCTGTAGGTACGTAGTACTCGTAAAATAAAAATTATAAATAACATTTTGTTTATGGTATAGAATAATGAACATAAAAAGTGGTGTTAAACAAATGGTATTTCGTTGCGATAGAATTGAATATTCGATTCAATAGTCTTATGGTAAATTAAACAAAATAATAATTTCCCAGTATCGCCACGAAAGTGCGAGATCTCAATGCAAAGCAATCGCAAGAATATCTACTTAAAAAATATAAATATTTGGGTGTGTTATTTTATGATGTGGGCTAAATAAGATAAGATAAGATAAGATTTTATGATAAACTCTAAGACATGATTTTTAAATTAAATAATGATCACTTTAACTTTTCAACATTTAATTTTGAAAAAATGTAGCCTATTGCATTTCCAACTCAGTTTTAGAATAAAGGTTAACAAAGTTTCATGTCTTTTTATTCAAAAACACATTTTTTTTAAAATAAATGATACGTGTTGGCAAATTAGTTAAATGACTAAAACCACTATTTCATTATGTTTTCATATCTAATAGTTAAAACTTATTTTAGAAACAAGATCTTTAATTAAAAGACATGAAACTTTGTTTACTTATTCTAAAACTGAGTTACTATACAAGTTTTCCTACGAGCATTAGTAGCGCTATCTAGCATAAAGAGGCCGTACTTCGTCTACAATTCTCGGCACTCGGTATACAACCTCTTTGGTTAGTAAAGTGAATGTTATCGCTACTCTGCAGCAGATGGCTCTGCCCCTGCATGAATCAAAAACTT
The DNA here is from genome assembly GCA_949820665.1 of Scrobipalpa costella. NCBI lineage: Eukaryota > Metazoa > Arthropoda > Insecta > Lepidoptera > Gelechiidae > Scrobipalpa > Scrobipalpa costella. Next base: position 4,314,911 of record OX463305.1, on the reverse strand, counting down.
TGTACATAGATACCATTTTCCACAGTTTGCAAAAGAATACTATTATATATTCTGTGGCAAAAGTGTAGGTATATAAATTAATATTGTTGATTTGACATTATTACATTGAAACACCACCAACCTAATAACAATATTTTGTGATTTTTACTTCAGTAGCACTAAGTATCGTATAACCCTGAGAGGAATTAAAAATACCTGTCAAAGAGGTACCACAGAAAAGGGTTTATAGGAAGTGCATAACCCTCTTTTATTCTGTCTCTATTTTTCTCTATGAGTAGGGGTATATTCATAATTTTTATCTGAACTTGGTAGATAGATATATTGAGATAGATATTTATACATACGAGTAGCATAAAAATATATAATTTAAATGTGTATTTAGCATAGTATAGCTATGCGTATAGCTATAGCTATTTATAACTTCTGTTACATAACGCAACATAAAAACTATTCCCAGTCTTCTATTTCTACGTAAATATTAATAACATTCACGAACTATGGTATGGAGCCATAGAGTACAAAAACACTTGATCTAACAGACGGCCATATTGCATGTTTATATAATAGTTACTTCTACGACGCATTTGATGCATCGGAGATTACATTTTATTATGTTGCAGGCAAAGTTTGAAGAGAGTTTATAGCATAAGAAAGGCTGGATTTAGAACCATTTAGTTAAGAAATTACTAATTATGTTTGGTTGATGTTATTTACTTTGCTGAACTGTGAGAAATAACAAACCAAAAAATATGAACTTGTTCTTTTTCGGGGTAAACAATAACAGCAAGTATAGTGAGCCAAAGTATTATATGTACTGCAATCAGGTGTTATACGGACTGCTATAGGCAGTTTCAAAACTCTGAAACCAGGGTTCATCAGGTCGATAGACTCGATACCCACTCGACAGAAGAAGAAGAACGGTATAACCACAGAATATATAATAATACTACCGGTATAACGGTGTAATGTGACTGTGGTTTCCATTAATGTAAGCCGTTTTCCCTTTGTCTACCCAGTAAGGAATGAAGGCCTGATTGTTTTGTACTCTATCAATAGCATAATATGAACCAAGCACTTTCTTCCATGCTTGATAGGGAGCGAGAGAAAAACATAGAATGTAGGCATGCTGTAGGAACCAGCTAAGGGATCCGAGGGTTTATATATATTACAATTTAGGCGATGGGGTGACAACCTGTCAATTCAGCAATATACCTACAAATCTGTCTTAAATAAGCCCCAAAACTTTGTCAGACGTGGCGTACGCCCTTTGTTTTGGTCGTTTACGCTATGCCTACCCCAATAGGAATAAAGGCGAATTATATGTATGTATGTACGAACCGAGCAATAATAATTGCAATATTACCAGGTAAGCCACATGATTAGGTATAATGAAGGTATCATCGGTGCAGTGTGTAGCATTTCCTGTGCAGCAACGGTGTCAAGGATAATGCAGCTCATTGGCTCCCAAAGTTTACATAGTTTGGGGCATATTATAAATTAAATAATAAAAACAGTTCTTCCATGCTGGACTGGGCGAGATAGAAAAACATAGAATGTTCCAGCTGCCCTTCCTCCCGGGCATGCTGTAGAAGTCAGCAAAAGGGACTCGAGGGTTACAGTGTATTCTAATTTAGGCGATGGGCTGACAACCTGTCACTATAGCAATACTCATTACAATCTAAAATTGCCCTCAATTTTTGTCAGACGTGGCGAAAGCGCCTTTTACGAGGAGTTTGACGCTCTGCCTACCCCGTAAGGGATAAAGGCGTGATTTTATGTATGTATGTATGTATGTATAAAAACATGGCTGCCTCTGCCTGATTCACCAAAATCTCGTTGTACCTATTGTTTACCTTATTTTGCTTATAGCTCCATCTCCACACGATATTTAAATGTTAATTCACATGTCTACTAAGAAGGGTTAGGTTATAGGGGTATAATGTTAAACAAGCAGACACAAGGAGTCTTCCGACCCCGTGGGGTAAACAGCCGTGATTTAATTTATAATCAAGGGGCACTAGTGTATCAGTTTATTTATTATATTTTTAATTCCCCATTACTATACATGTACAGAAATCGCCAGCAGTTCATATGAACTGATAATATATCAGTCATAAATTTTCTTGTTGTGTAAATTATAAAAGTTTGGGAATCTCAGATCTAGCTCAAAACCTGCGCAAGCGCACCGGACGTATAAATAAGCTTTTTTATACGACGACAATGCGACAAGAACGTTATATCTGCATGTATTTTAATACCAATTTGCACAATCTCGGACTTCAATCATAAACATTTCATATAAATGATATTATGAATATCGTATTATCACGTATCACACACAGGGTTTTATACAAAACCAGATATAAGATTTAGCATTGCAAAAGGTTTTGCAGTGTTTACTTCCTATGGTGCAGAATAGAGAGCGTGCTCTCTTTGTCACTGCCCGTGAAACTAACTGAACCTTATCTATTATCAGCTGCTATTGATTTTCATTTTCTTTCTGGTTCACTTCGAATTAGTTCAAAAATGTGCCTGCCCCGGCACGATTATAATATTATATTATATCTCTAGACATTGTGTAGTTACCTGACATTCATAGAAATAAATTATGTACTACGTTAATAACAACCAATCCTCACCTGAGTTCACAGGCGTCCTTCTTCTCCGGGCCGAAGCTCTTCTCACCACCGTCGATACGAGCGAGTCCATCTCACTGCCAGAGTCCCATCTGGGCCTCTGCAGCAACCCTGGCTGCACCACAGGAACCCTCAGATCATCCTCCGTATCCCTATCACTACTCGTCGGTGGGAGGTTTGACTCGTCACTCTCTAGAAGACGGTTTTCTGGAGGGGAGCTTGGTGGCTTCACATTTTTGTTGAAGACCCCAATCATAGTCACATCATGGATTTCATCTGAACATGTGAACGGGTGGGTTAAAGTTCTTTTAATGTTGCTTTTTCTGTGCTTAACTTTGACAGACCCTTCGGAAAGCGATCTCTTGCTGAGTTTAAGGTCTGTTCGGTCTCTGGGCTTCAGGTCTGAAGGTGAGAGGGATTTCTTTCTGGAGTTGCGTCGTTTGTTGCACCGTTTCTGCCTGGTGGCAGTTGACTCGCGAGGGGCTTGCATTGTGGCAGCATTGGGGAGCTCTGGAAAGAAAGAGATTAAAGGTTAAAACTATGTTAAAACATGGCGCTTGATAATAATGTTAAGCTTATCTTAGGTTACTCAACGAATTATCGTTTTTTTTTTCTTCACTTCCATGCTGGTCTAGGAGCGAGAGAAAAACATAGAATGTGCCAGCTGCTTTTCCTCCCGGGCATGCTCTAAGATTCAGCTAAGGGATCCGTGGGTTTCAGTATATTGTAATTTAGGCGATGGGCTGACAACCTGTCACTACAACAATATACCTAGAATTCTATCTTAAATAACCCTCAAAACTTTGTCAGACGTGGCGGAACGACCTTTGTTTAGGTCGTTTACGCTCTGCCTACCCCATTAGGGATAAAGGCGTGATTATATATATGTATGTATCTTAGGTTACTCAACGAATTATCGTTTTTTTTTTAATCCGATCGCAAGAGAACACTTAGGTCTATAACGTTAGGTACGTACGAATTCTACTCTAGTGCAAGAGTAAAGTGATTTATCTACAAAATATGACGAAAACGCTACCTGTGTAGCTTTTAGCAAAAACAATTTTTATCTTCTATGGTAATTGTTCTTTTTTCTAAGATAAACGTACTTAGGCCTGAGACGCGTATTAGGGTCAAGGATAGATAACTATTATAAAACAAACAGGTAAACAGTGTTAGATAATCTGCTGTAAAAGTGATGATAACACTATGATTATTTTCATAGGCGTATAAATAAAATGTTTTATTTGCAAATAAAACTATGACTGTAAGGATATAAATGAAAACTTGGTAGTAGTAACAAGAATAGAGAGAACATGATGAAAAGTGTTTCCACGGTAGCCTGGGAGCGAGAAAAAACATAGAATATGCCAGCTGCTTTTACTCACGAGCATGCTGTACAAACCAGCTAAGGGATCCGAGGGATTCAGTATATTGTAATTTAGGCTATGGGCTGACAACCTGTAACAACAGCAATATACCTACATAACCCTCAAAACTTTATCACACGTAGCGAAACGACCTTTTTTAGGTCGTTTACGCTCTGCCTACCCCATTAGGGATAAAGGCGTGATTATACGTATGTATGTTGATGAAAAGTGGTCAACGTTGCATTTGTAACACTTCCGTTTTATGCCATTGGACATATAGATACTTCACAAGAAATGTTATATTAGGGTTGTTCTAGCCATCATTAAAATGGCGCGCACCAAAAGTATTTAGTTTAGTTTCCAAATATAATTAGTATTATATCATACAGTCATTTCTGTTTCTGTCCCTTCTGACCTAAAATACTAAGCACAAGAGAAATTCTATAAAAAAAGCAAACCTGTATAAACTTTCACGCCTTGTTACTCTTAATAATAATCTTGTGAACCCGCTATCATTTACTTTAGTTCCATCACAACACAGTTGAACCATATATGGACCGTGGGTTAATTGAAACAGTAGTTAGCGCGGTGCACTGGGGTCGATGCACTTGGTGCATTCTATGGTAACTAATACACTTGCATTGGCTAGGGATTGATTGTGTGCATATTGGTAGGTTATGTCATATTTTGTAATAGTTTTATTAGGGCGAGGTATTGTTTGTTATAACTGCCTCCGTGGTCTAGTGGCTAGTGCCATGGACTACCGATCCGGAGGTCCTGGGTTCCATTCCCAGGGGGAAAACTCAAAGTTGATATTTGAGAATTTATCACTTTGTGAATTTTTCCCCAGTTTGGTTAGGATATTGCAGGCTGAATCACCTGATTGTCCGAAAAGAAAAAGATTTCGTGCTTCGGAGGGCACGTTAAGCCGTCGGTCCCGGTCGCTGTCTTTGATAGTGGTCGTTACTCAAAAACCATGTCAGAGGCCTGATAGTTGTGCTACTAGGCGGTTTAACAACTCTGACACCAGGGTTCATCGGCTCGATAGACTCGATACCCACTCGACAGAAGAAGAAGAAGATTGTTTGTTATGTAGGCAATAAAATGTTAAAATTTATAAATACTGCTGCTACTTTTTTCTAAGTCATCATCTCCATCATCTCCCTAGCCTTATCTCGTATCTCACGGGGTCGGCTTCTTAATCTAGGGGATTGAACGAGGGTACTGGTTTTTACACAGAGCGACTGCCATCTGACCTCCGCAACTCAGAAGGGAAACCAGGCCCAATCCTAGATTAGGTCAGTTTGCAAGCCGCCAATGCTTAGCACTGGCCTCTGATATGGCTTAACGACTAATATCTACGATATTAACCGGGACCAACGGCTTAACGTGCCTTCCGAAGCACGGAATAAGCACCGAATAAACGTACTTATGAAATTCGAAAACCGAAAACACATTGGTACGTGGTGGGGTTCTAAACACGACCTCCCGCTCAGGAGGCAGCGGCCCTATCCACTACACCATCGGGCTCATCAATACTTCTTTTTTTTTCTAAGTAAAGCCCACTAAAAGGACATATGGTTTGATTGACATGGAAAACCAAAGCAACACAGTCCTATATCAGCAACTTATAACACCAACTAGGAATTTGCGTCACAATATATTACTTGACTGGGAGTGAGAGAAAAACATAGAATGCGCCAGCTGCATTTCCTCCCGAGCTTGCTGTAAAAACCAGCTAAGGGATCTGAGGGTTTCAGTATATTGTTATATAGGCGATGGGCTGACACAACCTGTCACTACAGCAATATACGTACAAATCTTTATTAAATGGCCCTCAAGACTTTGTCAGACGTGGCGGAACGGCCTTGGTTTGGGTCGTTTGCGCTCTGCCTACCCCATTAGGGAAAAAGGCGTGATTGTATGTATGTATATATTACTCCATCTCTGTTTCTTCCATGCTGGACTGGGAGCGAGAGAAAAACATTGAATTTGCCAGCTGCATTTCCTCCCGGGCATACTGTAAAAACCAGCTAAGCGATTCGAGGGTTTCAGTTTATTGCAATTTAGGCGATGGGCTGACAACCTGTCACTACAGCAATATACCTACAAATCTATCTGAAATAACCCTCAAAACTTTGTCAGACGTGGCGGAACGACCTTAGTTTAGTCGTTTACGCTCTGCCTACCCCATTAGGGATAGAGGCGTGATTATATGTATGTATGTGTATTACTCTATTTTCCCTCAGGCAACACTAATTATAGGAATAATAGGTTCTAACCCAGAACGTTAAAATTAGATAATAAATTGAATAACGACGATCGTTTCGATTTGTTTTGCTGCAGCACTTATACATTAAACATACATACATACATACATAAAATCACGCCTTTATCCCTTACGGGGTAGGCAGAGCGTTAAACGCCTCGTAAAAGGCGCTTTCGCCGCATCTGACAAAAATTGAGGGCAATTTTAGATTGTAATGTGTATTGCTAATGTGTAGTGACAGGTTGTCAGCCCGTCGCCTAAATTACAATACACTGTAACCCCCTTATACATTAAAAAATATATTAAAGAGATTGTACGAGCTACACTCGTTACATTATTTTTATGCTGACGCTGCGACCTGACTGAGGCCGCCGCGTGGTTCATTATATTTTAATTAGTGTGCAATAAACTGTTCGTGAGCAAACACGTCCTGTCTTTTCTTTATAACTTAAACTGTGCACTCAAACTACTAACTAACTAAAAGGAGACGAGTCTACAAACTGTGGCTCATACAGAGATTAAGCAAAGATTTATTCACTAAGATTATTTAAGTTTAAATCTACTTACTTTATATTTATACTAGCAGCCCGTCCCGGCTTCGCACGGGGTAGATTTTTTTTTTTTAAGTAATTAAAGCAAAGACATTTTAAGACTCATTTTTCTACACCTTCGGTTACATTGTTCAAATTTTACCAAGGATCCCTAATATTTTTCAAAATGAAATGTAGCCTATGTCAAATTGGAAGAATTTAGCATTCTATTGGTGAATATTTTTTTTAAATCGGCCAAGTACTTTTTGAGCCTATTCATTACAAACATACAAACATACAAAAATAGGTACAAATCTTTCCTCTTTATAATATTAGTGTAGATATAACATTGATTGTTATTTGGAGAGTTATTTATTTCTGTTTAATTGTTGTAGCTAGTAAGTGGCACATACTTATTTATGTAGATAAGTCATATTGTAAAATAGACTGTAAGCTTCCCAAATAATATAAAAAAATGTAATTATGAAATATCTATCTACACTAGACTGGGCTGATTGCAATCGCTCTGTGTAAAAAACAGTACTCTCGTTCAATCCCCTAGATTAGGTAGCCAACCCCGTAAGATACGGGATAAGGCTAGGGAGATGATGACTAGACTGGGGTGATTTCACTGATTTTCGAATTTCGTTTCACAAGACCACTTGAAAGTTTCGTAACGGTACGTAGATATACAGAACACGTACTGCGCCGACCCCAAGTAAATGGGATAAGGGCAAGCGAATGATGATGATGATGACGTAGATATACATACATACATACATACATAAATCACGCCTTTATCCTTTCTTCCATGCTGGCCTGGGAGCGAGAGAAAATCGTAGAATGGGCCAGCTGCATATCCTCCCGGGCATGCTGTAAAAACCAGCTAAGGGATCCGAGGGCTATATTGTAATTTAAGCGATGGGCTGACAACCTGTCACTACAGCAATATACCTACAAATGAATCTTAAAATAACCCTCAAAACGTTGTCAGACGTGGCGGAACGACCTTCGTTTAGGTCGTTTACGCTCTGCCTACCCCATTAGGGATAAAGGCGTGATTATATGTATGTATGTATGTTTATCCCTTACGGGGTAGGCAGAGCGTTTAACGCCTCGTAAAAAGCGCTTTCGCCACGTCTGACAAAAATTGAGGGCAATTTTAGATTGTAATATGTACATACATTCAAATAAATAAAAAAACACATATACATATACAATGTATGTACATTCAAATAAATAAAAAAATAAATAAATATACAAAAAAATACAAAAAATAAAAACACCCGTACTACTTTTAGCCCTCTACTAGCGGTTTTATTTTGAAAATTACCTATTTTTCCGTTATTGTTACATCTGGTTTGCTATTATTAAGATTTGAAAAATTTATTGCTTTATATGATGTAACAGACCTTTTATTTACGCGTAAATTAATTACAGCAAGTTTAGACCTGTTTGGGATAAAACAAATTGATTTTTGAGATGCTGTCAGGAGCAAAATTACTATGTGAAGGAATTTGCTGAAATCTTACTGAAATAAATACTTTTCACTAGTAATATACTCAGGCCCAAAAAAAGCACCAAATTACAATAGCAAAAGAAAAAAAAAATTAAACCGACGACTCTTTTTTCGATTTTACTTGAAATTGATAATTTTTAGAGGGCTCAAGATCTATATATTTTAAAAACCTAATTATATATTTAAAATCTACATGAGAAACCACAACTTTTCATACCTCTTGGGTAAGTGAATTAAAAATAAAAAAATACATGCATCATCGGTCCACAATATAATAATCTACACCTCATCATAATTTTGACAGAGGCAACGAAAATTACTGTTTACTATTATAAGAAAAAATTTCTAAGCCTCCAGCCTTATATAGGTATTAAGTAACTCTATGGTCTAATATATCAGTAAAATTGGTCCTAAAATAAAGCAGATTGAATCGTCCTATTTTCTGTCAAGAGGGATGATTACGAAGGCCACCGCTAGTCAACGGTCCCGATTTCAAAAGTAGTTAACAAAGGCACTAGGGTTCATCAGGTCCTTCGACTCGATAGCTCAAATCAGAAGAAGTACTACATACATCATCATCTCCCTAGCCTTATCCCATATCTCACGGGGTCGGATACCTAATCCAGGGGATTGAACGAGGCTACTGGTTTTTACACAGAGCGACTGCCATCTGACCTCCGCAACCTAGAAGGGAAACCAGACCCAATCGTAGATTAGGTCAGAGTTTTCAAGCTGCCAATGCTTAGCAATGGCCTCTGATATGGCTTAACGACTAATATCGGTACGGTATTAAACGATATTAACCGGGACCAACGGCTTAACGTGCCTTCCGAAGCACGAAAAAAGCGCCGAATAAACGTACATATGAAATTCGAAAACCGAAAAACACATTGGTACGTGGTGGGACTCGAACCACGACCTCCCGCTCAGGAGGCAGCGGCCCTATCCACTACACCATTGGGCTCTTTTTTGAAGTACTACATACATACATATAATCAAGCCTTTATTCCTAATGGGGTAGGCAGATTATAAACGAACTAAACAAAGGTCGGTCGCTACGACTGGCAAAGTTTTGAGGGTTATTTAAGATAGATTTAAAGGTATATTGCTGAAGTGACAGGTCGTCAGCCCATCGCCTAAATCGCAATGCACAGAAGCCCTCGGATCAGTTAGCTGGTCTGTACAGCATGCTCAGGAGGAAATGCAGCTGGCACATTCTATGTTTTTCCCTCGCTCCCAGTTAGCGTTGCCAGGTCCTCATACCGAAAAGCCGGGCAGAGCTGTGAGTTTGGCCTAACATTTGGGTCAAAAAGCCGGACATCCTGCATTTTCAACAATTTTAAATATTCGTGTAAAAACTCATTTTTTTTTGGCCTAACATTTTGGTAAAAAAGCCGGACACTTTGCATTTTAGGGGATTTTTTGGTATTAATGTAGAAAATTAATGAAAACCAAGCTTTTTTGATAATTTACAATAAAACTAATGCCAAATTAGTCTAAAAGTACTTTATTATTAATCAGTCGAGTCGAATTCGGTCTCGATGCGCGCGAATTTTGAAATCTAACAAAAGCCGGACAGGCCGGACGACGCTTATTTTGGCCGGACAGGCAATCAAAAAGCCTGACTATGTCCGGCTAAAGCCGGACGCCTGGCAACGCTACTCCCAGTCCAGCATGGAAGTCAGAAGAAGTACTACTCAAGTAGGACGTCATAACTCCGGAAATATAATTGTATTGTCTAGCTGCAGGTGCTTTTATCATTATCTTAAGAAAACACATCGATAAGAAAGACCTCTGTTTAAAAATAGGGTAATTTTTTATCAAACATTAGGTCTTATTGCTCGATTTTATAAAATTCCTTTGAGATCTTCGAGATTTATAATACCTACCATTTATCTTTCTTTTTATGTTGTAAATTGTTTCAACATGAGCAATGTCTTTGAATTGCCTTTTTTGTCAATTTTGACTAAACTCATACTTATTTATACCATACAAAAATAAATTGATTTACTTGGAAAACACTGTTTTTTGTTATCATTTATTATTGGTTTAATAAAGTGCATTATACAAGATATTGCAGATCTTATGTAGGTCACATAATACAGTTTTTAATATAGGTTATTTTAAGTAGGTAAACATTGGCTAGCTGATATCGAAAAACAGGCTAAGTAAATAGTTACGATATCGCGTTTCTTGTTTCGATAACGACTCTACCTCAGTAACTAAATAAGTTTTTGTAACTTAAATACCTTTCGTAGTTCGCCGCCGCAACCGCAAACCAGAGAATTTAATATAATCTCAACTGCATCAGTATCGCAGTATCATTATACTAACACAAAACGTCACAACACAAATTCATTATCACCATTTATCACACACGAGATCAGGTACTATAAAACACCTATTTACTTTTTAATTGCAAGGTAGTATTCTATTTTTAAAAACTGAATTTTATTCTTCATCACGAGGCTCGGTTTGGAGGCCAGGACATAATTTTAAAAGTAAAATAAATTTGAATTTGGAACACGTCTGCAGCGCGCGGTTCTGCAGGTTCTACTGACAGTTAACTGTAAACGATTGAGACTGAGACATGAGACACAAGGTTTTCAGTGACGCACTGTTTATTCTGGTTCATAGGACCAGTTTTCTGTGGAAAATAGTCAGGATATTTTACTCACTTTAGAAATTAAGTTCGAAAACGAAATCTTTATTTAAAAAAATATAACGTTCCTTTTTTGGGCAGTCGTGTTCGCGTAAAACTGAGAAGACAAGGCTACATTCAAAACGTCTATGATTCTTATCTTGACGTTTGACGTCCTGGGTTTGCCCATAAACAGGCAAGTATGAAAGTGCAAAGAAAACATCAAAGAGAAAAGAAAATTATGCATACTAAGATTTTATTAAAGCGAAAGCATTTCTGACTGATCGCTTGTTAATCTTATTCGCCTAAACGACTAAAGAATTTTGATAAAATTTTGCCCATCTAAAGCTGTGATTCTGAAGATGCATTTTAGCTACTTTTTACTTAGGGAAAATATCTCATTCTCACAAGAAAAGATCGTTTAGTTTGAGTGAAACCGTGGGGCGGACAGCCAGTTTAAGATAAAAACGTTTTCACTTTTTGTTTTGAGACGAACCGGTCATAATACTCGCATTATGCTAATACCTCGGGTCATCTCGGGGAGAGCAGATAAGTAAAATATTTAGCACATTACATACATAATTATTATAATATTATGAATAACCACCTGCTTGCGTACTTCCATGCTGGACTGGGAGCGAGGGAAAAACATAGAATGTGCCAGCTGCATTTCCTCCCGGGCATGCTGTAAAAACCAGCTATGGGATCCGAGGGTTTCTGTATATTGCAATTTAGGCGATGGGCTGACAACCTGTCACTACAGCAATATACCTACAAATCTATCTAACCCTCAAAACATTATCAGACGTGGCGGAACAACCTTTTTATTTTTTTAGGTCGTTTACGCTCTGCCTACCCCATTAGGGATAAAGGCGTGATTATTTGTATGTATGTATGTACCTGCTTGCGATTTCATATAGGTAAAAGTTTATGTGTTGTAGATTATTTAAATAGAGTCAAGAGCAAACCCATTTCTCGTAAAAATGTGCATTTGTGCAGAACGCAAGACAGGCCCGTATTGATAAACAGCGCTTGAAACTGAGAGCTAGTTTGAGTTCGTATCAGAAATGACATTTCAGTACAGTATAATGGTCTAGTGGCTAGTGCCATGGACTCCCGATCCGGAGGTCCTGGGTTCGATTCCCAAGGGGGAAACACAAAGTTGATATTTGAGAATTAATCACTTTGTGGATTTTTCTCCAGTTTGGTTAGGACATTGCAGGCTGAATCATCTGATTGTCCGAAAAGAAAAAGATTTCGTGCTTCGGAGGGCACGTTAAGCCGTCGGTCCCGGTCGCTGTCTTTGATAGTGGTCGTTACTCAAACCCTGTCAGAGGCCTGATAGTTGTGTTAACTAGGCGGTTTAAAAACTCTGACACCAGGGTTCATCGGGTCGATAGACTCGATGCCCACTCGACAGAAGAAGTACAGTATATCTTCAAAAATCCTTGAAAACATAGTATTGGTATTGGATTGGATTAATAAGAATCTACTACCCAATTAAACAATCAAAATAAACTTTTAATCGCTTCGCCCACAGGGGATTCACGAGTAGTGAATTAAGCCCGTATTGATAAACAACACTTGAGCCTGACAGCTAGTTTGAGTTCGTATCAGAAATGACATTTTGTCATGTCGGGAATCCCTTCCATGCTGGACGGGGAGCGAGAAAAAAACTTAGAATGTGCCAGCTGCATTTCCTCCCGGGCATGCTGTGAAAATCAGCCAAGGGATATGAGGGTTTCTGTATATTGAAATTTAGGCGATGGGCTGATCACCTGTCACTACAGCAATATACCTACAAATCTATCTAACCCTCAAAACATTATCAGACGTGGCGGAACAACCTTTTTATTTTTTTAGGTCGTTTACGCTCTGCCTACCCCATTAGGGATAAAGGCGTGATTATTTGTATGTATGTATGTACCTGCTTGCGATTTCATATAGGTAAAAGTTTATGTGTTGTAGATTATTTAAATAGAGTCAAGAGCAAACCCATTTCTTGTAAAAATGTGCATTTGTGCAGAACGCAAGACAGGCCCGTATTGATAAACAGCGCTTGAAACTGAGAGCTAGTTTGAGTTCGTATCAGAAATGACATTTCAGTACAGTATAGTGGTCTAGTGGCTAGTGCCATGGACTCCCGATCCGGAGGTCCTGGGTTCGATTCCCAAGGGGGAAACACAAAGTTGATATTTGAGAATTAATCACTTTGTGGATTTTTCTCCAGTTTGGTTAGGACATTGCAGGCTGAATCATCTGATTGTCCGAAAAGAAAAAGATTTCGTGCTTCGGAGGGCACGTTAAGCCGTCGGTCCCGGTCGCTGTCTTTGATAGTGGTCGTTACTCAAACCCTGTCAGAGGCCTGATAGTTGTGTTAACTAGGCGGTTTAAAAACTCTGACACCAGGGTTCATCGGGTCGATAGACTCGATGCCCACTCGACAGAAGAAGTACAGTATATCTTCAAAAATCCTTGAAAACATAGTATTGGTATTGGATTGGATTAATAAGAATCTACTACCCAATTAAACAATCAAAATAAACTTTTAATCGCTTCGCCCACAGGGGATTCACGAGTAGTGAATTAAGCCCGTATTGATAAACAACACTTGAGCCTGACAGCTAGTTTGAGTTCGTATCAGAAATGACATTTTGTCATGTCGGGAATCCCTTCCATGCTGGACGGGGAGCGAGAAAAAAACTTAGAATGTGCCAGCTGCATTTCCTCCCGGGCATGCTGTGAAAATCAGCCAAGGGATATGAGGGTTTCTGTATATTGAAATTTAGGCGATGGGCTGATCACCTGTCACTTCAGGAATATACCTACAAATCTAACTTTAACAACCCTCAAAACTTTGTCAGACTTGGCGGAACGACCTTCGTTTAGGTCGTTTACTCTCTGCCTACCCCATAAGGGATAAAGGCGTGATTATATGTATGTATATCATGTCTTTATTACTAGATCAACGGTTAAGATAATAGCCGATAAGTGTGGCGAGTTCATCTTCCCTAGCTTCTGTTTCCCATAAGACAATGGTTGCAATGGCGCTTAGATACACTGACACGTGAGTGCGACTATGAGTTCTTATATTGCGGTGTTTAGGATGTCGTAGGAACCGCGAATACAATATAAAATTATGGTACATACCTACATATCATCACACGACCTAATCAAAGGCCGTTCCGCCATGTCTGACAAAGTTTTGAGGATTATTTGGAATAGGTTTGTAGGTATATTGCTGTAGTGACAGGTTACACTATATTGAAAACCTCGGATCCCTTAGCTGGTTTTTACAGCATGCCCGAGAGGAAATGCAGCCGGCATATTCTATGTTTTTTCTCTCCCAGGCCGGCATGGAAGGTAAAATTATTATGCAAGACGGAAGAACAAAGAGTCATACTAAGGTGCTTTATATCGGCAGGACAAACATATAGTACGCCAAGCCAAAGTTATCAAATAACATTGAAACTTCAATACTATGCATTTTGGTTCAAAATACAATGCAAGGTAAAATTTGTGACTTTCTATGCTAGGCTGGACCTGCTGCTAAAATCTGATGCTACTGATCCCGGTACTTTTCCAAAATACATTTAAAGGGGGCTGAGGGTTTCCATGTACTTACAATTAGACGAATAGTGAAAAGACACTTTGGCCTTTATGACCTTGATGGCCAAAGTGTCTTTACACTAAACATTGAATTATCTCGACAGGGATACACGAGGGAAAGGGCCCCCTTGCGGGGAGGACCACTCTGCTGAGATCATGCTTAACGGCTGCTCCAAAAGAGTTAGATTCCGTTCCGACCCAAACAAACTAAGCTCACAAGAGCGAAGCACTTGCAAATTAGACGAATATTTATCGTCTTCATGTAAATATATTAATAATAATAACGGTGTAATATAATATAGTAGAAACAGGAGGCAATGTAAACTAAACTATTCTCATTCGTCATCATATTCACACTTCTGTGTTCTTGCGAAGTGCAACAATGACATTCTTTATCATAAAATTATGTTTCACAGTGGACTACTTGTGTTTATGAGGAGTTCTTGTTCCAACTTATCTGAGGTAAAAGGTTATGACTTGCAATGATGGAGTGATAAAAAATTAATTCGCGTACTTGAAGAGAATCAGGTGTTAATAAGTGAGTCTGATAGTGTAGTGGATAGGGCCGCTGCCTCCTGAGCGGGAGGTCGTAGTTACCACGTACCTATGTCTTATTCGGTTTTCGAATTTCATGTGTACGTTTATTCGGCGCTTTTTCCATGCTTCGGAAGGCAAGTTAAGCCGTTGGTCCTGGTTAATATCGTTTAATACCGTAGATATTAATCGTTAAGCCATATCAGAGGCCATTGCTAGATATTGGCGGCTTGAAAACTCTGACCTAATCTAAATTATTCTTATGGACTGGTTCCCCTTCAGTTTTGCGGAGGTCAGATGGCAGTCGCTGTGTATAAACCAGTACTCTCTTTCAATCCCCCAGATTAGGAAGCCGACCCCGTGAGATACGGGATAAGGCTTGGGAGATGATGTAACTCTAGGGTTCAAAGTGTCTTATTTTCACAAAGATTATACTATCAATGTCCGCAATGATAAAATATATTTTATTTCAATTAATTTTATAATAGAACAATAATTTTATTCAGTGTTTCTGTTTTTAAAATAGGAGCTTTTTTGACTGACTGACTTGTTGACCTTCTATTTTAATTAAACGACGTTGCAATGTTTATACGAGGCAAATTTTTAAGTTGTATAATTCATTCCATCAAATTATATCCTAAAGCGTGGGAAAAAAAGGGGAATTTGCCAAAACTTTTAAAACACTTCATATCACAACCTTTTGAAACTGATATGTGTAGGTTGTATGATAAACACAACACAACGCAGAAGATCACTCAAATTCGACTTTATTTGGTTATACAAACACTTATTTGGTCGTGTTCGTGTCATAAATTACATGGCAAATACATAGGTACATAATTTTGAATCGTTATGTATTTGGCTCGATTCTATATAACACCGGCTAAAACTAAAATTAAAATCTACCTGTCACTTTCAAAATAATAAAACTGAAAAAAGACAGGCGATTTATACTCTATGGTTTTACAGTTTGTCCGCTAGGTTTTGAAGCGCTTTTGACGTTTCCCCAGTGTTTCTGTAATTTTTATCCGCCAAATCATATGACGGCGGATAAAAACCATCGACTATAAATCAAAAACCGGAGAGAATAGATCTCCTGTCCTTTTAAATGTTTTAGTCTGAAAGTGACAAATAGATTTTATTTTTAGTTTCAGCTGGCAAAACTAGAATCAAGCCGATAGACTCGATACCCACTCGATAGAAGAAGAAGCCAAGTGAAACTATTAAAACAAGTAAATATTTTCATTAGATATACATACATACACATACATAAATCACGCCTTTATCCCTTACGGGGTAGGCAGAGCGTTTAACGCCTCGTAAAAGGCGCTTTCGCCACGTCTGACAAAAATTAAGGGGACTATTTTAGATTGTAATATGTATTGCTTTAGTGACAGGTTGTCAGCCCATCGCCTAAATTACAATACAATGTAACCCTCGAGTCCCTTTTGCTGACTTTAACAGCATGCCCGGGAGGAAGGGCAGCTGGAACATTCTATGTTTTTCTATCTCTCCCAGTCCAGCATGGAAGAAATTCATTCATTAGATATTTTGTACCCAAATAAGGAAAATGAATGAAATCTCTCGGCTTCTCTTGAATTTGTTTTGATAATCTTAACCTGTAGTCTCAAAACATACCTCTTTCAGCTATTTTACTCTTACGAACTTTATGACCACGCCCACATTATACACTCAATATTTCGACCTACTGCTACTCAATGCATGCTGTAAGTATTTTTTTCTACTTCTTGAAAGTAAGTAGTTTGCCAAATAAAAACTGTAATTATTCGATGAAAAATCGGAGCAAATTATTCTCAAACAAGCAGAAAAAGATAAAGATTAAACATGTGCAGTTTTTACTTAACTACAGTACGTCGTTGCTGTGTTAAAGTTTTTCTACGCTGCGCAGTTTCTCATAAGTAGCTAGACTAAACTAATAATAGAAAATCCAAACGTGTATCTGTGTGTTTTCTACGAATTTGTTTTTGTGCTTTGGGATGCAATTGCAAATTTGCTTCAAATTTAAAAGACTATTTTTTTTATGAAAAGAGTCCGTGATATACCTTACGCCATCTTATAGTATGCTTAAATTATACGTAGAGTATTCTATTTTCAATATTATAGGTAAGTATAAATTTTTTTTTCCATGCTGGCCTGGAAGCGAGAAAAACATAGAATGTGGCAGCTTCATTTCCTCCCTTTTGAACTCTCTTTGTCAGACGTGACAGAACGACCTTTGCTTAGGTCGTGTACGCTCTGCCTACCCCATTAGGGATAAAGGCGTGTGTATTATGTATGTATAAAGTGACAAGAGTAAGTTATAATTAACAAAAGGAAGTAGGATTATCACACTGTTCAGACTATCAGTAGCTCGTTCGAGGTGAAATCAAATTGTATCGCAGACAAACCCTGGGCGATGAGATAGTATGATATGCTCGCTTGTACATTTTATCAACGTCAAACACACGTGTCTTGCATCCGATGATTAGATAGGTACATGAAACATACGAGCAGATTCAAAAGCGTGTCTTTAAAAAAATCTTATACAAGTTTGTTTAAATTTGCTAAGTACTAATTTCAACCTCTTTGGCGCTTTGATCTATTAATGTGGTAATCTTGTTAAAGCGGTTTAAAATACAAGAAAACAAAAATTGATGAACTGGAAATTTCCAGTTTTTTTTTCTGAATAAGTAATTTTCTAAGGTCTGCTGTAAGACATTTCATTTTAGAAGTACCTGTTATATCTTGATTCGCTATGTTATTGTTCTGTGTAGAATAAACTGTTAAGTAACAGTTTTTGCAAGGAGAAAAGGGAGACTTTTGCCCATCAGTGGGATGATTTAGGCTAGATAAGATAAGATAAGCTTTTGCAAATCTAGTTAACTACTACCATTGGGTTGGCTGGAAGAGATCTCTTCAAAGAGATAAGTTCGCCCTTGCACACTATATTTGTACATTACATTTCTTTTGTGTTTATGCAATAAAGTATATATATTAACTTGCACTGACAAGTTTTTATAAAAACGTAAGTATTTATATTATGAATACTTAGGTTTATATAAAAACTTGGCAGTGACATACATAGTCCTATTTTTTGCCAACAGTTTTTACATAAACTCAATTTATCTACTTATGTACTTGTTATTACTTAACCGTCACTTGATCCAATATAAAGTACTACTTAATCCCAATGAGGATGTGAGGTTGGTAAATTAGATTATAGTTAAGGCTAAAAGCTGTTATATAAGAGCCATTTAAGATAATTAGGTGTTAAGCGGAATTGGATCAATTTACTTTAAATGCAAAATGCATGTAATTGCTGCTTTAGCAATAAGGCCGCCTATATTGTACTGTTTTGTTCCTTACTTTTCTGCTGTATGTATTTGTGTTTCTTTGTGCAATAAAGTATCTTGTATTGTATTGTATTGTACTTAAGCTAGTTCTAGCTGTTTCTGACCTGGCTAAACAATGTGTAATAAAAAGGGTATATGTACTCGAAGGAATACGAACTAACCCATGAAACTGAACAACTTTCCCAAAGGAACATACATACATACATATAATCACGCCTTTATCCCTAATGGGGTAGGCAGAGCGTAAACGACTTAAATAAAGGTCGTTTCGCCACGTCCGACAAAGTTTTGAGGGTTATTTAAGATAGGTTTGTAGGTATATTGCTGTAGTGACAGGTTGTCAGCCTATCGGCTAAATTACAATATACTGAAACCCTCAGATCCCTTAGCTGGTTTTTACAGCATGCCCGGGAGAAAATGCAGCTGGCACATTCTATGTTTTTCTCTCGGTCCCAGGCCAGCATGGAAGATTCCAAAGATCCCAAAGGAACATAGGTGAGATACCAAAATAATATACAAAAAACTACTATACGCGTTATCAGTTGATATTTTTTTGTATTCCGACCTATTTTTCCTTTGGGAATGTTGCTCAGTTTCATGGGCTGGTTTATATCCTTTCGGGTGCATTATACCCTTTCTGTTACATGTATCACTACATAGTATAAAACAAAGTCGCTTTCTCAGTCCCTATATCCCTATCTATGTATGCATACATCTTTAAAACTACGCAACGGATTTTGATGCGGTTTCTTTTAATAGATAGAGTAATTCAAGAGGAAGGTTTATATGTATAATACATGCATAATATTGTAGAGAAACACTGATATTTTCCGTGGGAACCGGGGCGGGTCGCTAGTTCTGTGATAAAATAAAAGCATCTAAGTTTTAGCAATGTGGCTATAAGAAGACAATTTTACAAACATATTGTTAAAACTTAAATAGCACAAAAACTAGTTTTGGAGTGGTACATACATATAATCACGCCTTTACCCCTAATGGAGTAGGCAGAACGTAAAATACCTAAACATAGGTCGTTCCGCCACGTCTGACAAAGTTTTGAGGGTTATGTAAGATAGATTTGTAGGTATATTGCTGTAGTGACAGGTAGTCAGCCTATTGCCTAAATTGCAATATACTGTTCTCGGATCCCTTAGCTGATTTTTACAGCATGCCCGGGAGGAAATGCAGCTGGCACATTCTATATTTTTCTCCCACTTCCAGTTCAGCATGGAAGTGGTGGTTTAATGGAATCGAATTTAATATTATGGGATGGATTTTACTATTGCGTCATGGTTTCCTGTTTAAAATCCCAAGTTTTCTATTTGTACCTTATCCACAAGAGTGACCTATGCGACAGGATGTGCAGTTGCCCAAGTTGCCCAACACAGGAGATTGGCAGGCGGTTGGGCCTCGGTCTATGTAGGCCAGACGCTTAGGTGCAGACATAGAAAACATTTTATTGAGACATCGCATTTGCAGTTTACTTCACTACATAGTATAAAACAAAGTCGCTTTCTCTGTCCCTATATCCCTATGTATGCATGAATCTTTGAAACTACGCATCTGATTTCGATGCTGTTTCTTTTAATGGATAGAGTGATTCAAGAGTAAGGTTTATTTGTATAATACATGCATAATATAGTAGAGAAACACTGATGATTTCCTTGCGAAGCCGGGGCGAGTCGCTAGTTGTACATATAACCCTACTTAGTCTAAGATTTCTTCTTATGCTTTGTTCTCTACTCAAACACATTTTTGTCCCATCTGCTTTCCGGTCTAGACCATAGGACATTAGATCTAGGCCGGAATTTTATTTAATCCGTAAGTGTATGAATGTACCTACAAAAGCAACATTTATTGTATTACATACATACATATAATCACGCCTCTTTCCCTAATGGTAATGGTAGGCAGAGCGCAAACAACCTAAACAAAGGTCGTTTCGCCACGTCTGACAATGGTTTGAGGGTTACCCAAGAGATATTTGTAGGTATATTGCTGTAGTGACAGGTTGTCAGCCCATCGCCTAAATTACAATATACTGAAACCCTCGGATCCCTTAGCTGGTTTTTACAGCATGCTCGCTGGATATGCATCTGGCACATTCCATGTTTTTCTCTCGCTCCCAGGCCAGCATGGAAAAAATTATTTATTGTAATAATTTCTTAAAATATCTGACTCTAAGGTCCGTATTGATAAACATCACTTGAGACCGACAGATCACTTGAGTTCTTATCAGAAACGTCATTTCAGTACATTTTGCCCTGTCCATACTTAATATTGCTCTCAATCTTGCGATCGCTTTATCAATACGAGCCTTATTAATCTCACTAAAACTGCAGATAATATTAAAAATTTCAATACTATTTAGGACCAATCTCTATTTCTTATCACAATTCATTCAACTTGACATTGGCCGCTAGCCGCTAACGAGGTGTGAAGAACATTTGCGATTTGTCTAGAACACAATACTTTACGCTTATTTCCGCTAATCGTCACGTCGTCAACATAGATTTTTTGCAGATTTTCTTCAGACTTCTGCATTCACGAGGTTTGTAAAGTTCTAAGGGTCGTATTTATGAAGCGATATCAAACTTGAGAGCAATATTAAGTATAGATTTGACTGGCCAGTTTGTACTGGAATGACATTTCTGATAGGAACTCAAACTCGCTGTCACTCGTGAGAGCTGATACAAATACGGCCCTTAGTAGGGTAAGGTAATACGTATGTATACGATGCATAAATAATAGGGATACCTTTATATACATACATACATACATAAATCACGCCTTTATCTCTTACGGGGTAGGCAGAGCGTTAAACGCCTCGTAAAAGGCGCTTTCGCCACGTCTGACAAAAATTGAGGGCAATTTTGAAAAGTGTATTGCTATAGTGACAGGTTGTCAGCCCATCGCCTAAATTACAATACACTGTAACCCTCGAGTCCCTTTTGCTGACTTCTACAGCATGCCCGGGAGGAAGGGCAGCTGGAACATTCTACGTTTTTCTATCTCTCCCAGTCCAGCATGGAAGAATTTATATACACGTATATACACGTTTATACCTTTATATACACGTTGCAAAATAATTATTGATTAATTAGTTTCGTCTGTCGTAAAAAGTAGCCTATGCTATCGATTCGTAGAGCGCACAACTTAACTAAATCTTGACTAAAAGTATTTAACTTCCCTTTCTGTTATCTCATGACAGAAAATGACAGGTATAGACTAATATTAGTTAAGTCGTGTTTTTGCAACTACGAATTGGTACCTATATTCCCAGGATACCAACCATCTATACATACATACTATCACGCCTGTATCCCTAATGGGTTAGGCAGAGCGTGAACAACCCAAACAAAGGTCGTTCCACCACGTCTGACAAGTTTTGAGGGTTGTTTAAGATATAACTGGATATTGCTCTAGTGACAGGTTGTCAGCCCATCGCCTAAATTACAATTTACCCTCGAATCCCTTAGCTGGTTTTTACAGCATGCCCGGGAGGAGATGCAGCTGGCACATTCTACGTTCTTCTGTCGCTCCCAGTCCGGCATGGAAGCTATATTTACGTATCATCCTGCCAAATTTCTATAAACTCCGTCCAGCCGTTTAGGCGTTACAGAGCAACAGACGGAGCAAGAGACAGAGTTACTTTCGCATTTATAACATTAGTATGGATATGAGTAATAGTTATAAATAAAGGAAGTGTCTGTCTAAAATAATTTAGCATTGTGCATGCCTACATGCGATTGTTCACGAATTGTCGCCTTCGTCGCTAACCTCTATCTCTATCGACAAGGTTGGGGTTCATTAAAATGGATATTTATGAATGAAGTCATTCATCAATTTGGGAGGATTGATGATGATATAATAAATATGAACTGCCTCCGTGGTTTAGTGGTCAGAGCCATGGGCTTACGGTCCTGAGGTCCTGGGGGAATCAAAAGTTGATATTTGTCAATTTATCACATTGTGTGCTTTTCCCCAGTTTGGTTAGGACACCTGATTGTTTGAAAAGAAAACGGATTCCGTGCTTCGGAGGGCATGTTAAGCCGTCGATCCTGGCCTTTGATAGTGATAGTTAGTCAAACCACGTCTGAGGCCTAATCGCTGTGCTACTAGGCAGTTTGAAAACTCTGACACCGGGTCATATGACTCGAGAATCCACTCGCTAAGAAGAAGAAGAAATATGTAACTGACAATCCATTACGCACCTTCATCCGTTTTGCTCACTGATATTTTCCGGGGAATAAGACAATTATCAACACCATAATTTTTTATCACTGGAAGTGATAGAAAGACATTGAATTTTTCAACCGCTTCTCCTCCCGAGCATGCTGTAAAAACAGCTAAGGGTTCGAGGGTTTCAGTGTTTTGTAATTCATGGGCTGATAATCTGTCACTACATATACATTATTTATCTGAAGTAAAGTAACCCTCAAAACTTGCCAGACGTGGCGGAATGATCTTTGTCGAAGGTCGTTGACACTCTGCGTACCCCATTAGGGATAAAGGCGTGATTGTAACTAAACAGTGGCAACCAAGCTACTTCATAGTTTTTGTTTTATCAACAAAACTTCGGGAACTAATCTATAGAATGCAACAGATAATACGCAACTTGTACGGTAAATTATGTTATTATCTGTGATCCAATTAGTTGGTACGAGGTAGAGCCAATTAATTGGGATAATAGGTGATTGTTGGTGTATGATTTCCGTTATCTACAAGAAATAGATTTCGATTTGATGTGAACATGCTGGCCTGGGAGAGATAGAAAAACATAGAATGTTCCAGCTGCCCTTCCTCCCGGGCATGCTGTTGAAGTCAGCAAAAGGGACTCGAGGGTTTCAGTATATTGTAATTTAGGCGATGGGCTGACAACCTGTCACTACAGCAATATACCTAGAATTCTATCTTAAATAACCCTCAAAACTTTGTCAGACGTGGCGGGACGACCTTTGTTTAGGTCGTTTACGCTCTGCCTACCCCATTAGGGATAAAGGCGTGATTATATGTATGTATGTATGTATGTATGTATATATGTGAACAACCTTTTTCGAGTTTTGTAGTGAACCACATAATTTCGACAACGTAAGGTGGTTCCTCCCATGGTTGTTTTTAAGAGCTTATTTCTCCTAAACGAATTAATGGAAAATTCTACGAAAATATACATCTAAGAAATTAGTTCAAGGCTTGCAATTTCAACATTAAAAATTATTCTAGTTTATTAATAAGTATGCTAAAAAAATCTGGAAGTTAAGTTTCCTTCTAAACTATTAGAAGCGCTTTCACGATTCCTTCGAAAATTATCAGCATTATGATTATCTAAAATCGCAACATAGGTTTATTTAATCCGACTTGTATTTTTTATGGAAATAGCTTTCTAGTGCGTATTTCGCACATTTTTGACGCGGCTACAGACGTAACTGCCTCGCGGCTCGCCGTAGCGCGCGCTGATTTGAACGTTATTCTAAGGCATTACGGGCGATGGGAATCTACCTGCTCATTTCCATATCATATCCTTTCATAGGATACAGCTTAATCTGTAAGTTTGCCTGTCAAAGACAGAGACTAGTCAATTATCAGCGAATTAGCGTACCCTCCGAAGCAAGGATTTGATCTTACTTATCAGGTAATCAAAGGATGTCAACCTTCATTTTGCTAACTGAAAATACATACATAAAAAAATCACGCCTTTATCCCTAATGGGGTAGGTAGGACAAAATGATCTAAACAAAGGTCGTTCCGCCACGTCTGACAAGTTTTGAGAGTTATTACAGTTGATTATGATGCATGTATTGACAGGTTGTCAACCCATCGCCTAAAATTGCAATACACTAGATAACCCTCGAATCCCTTATAGCTTTTATAGCGTTTTTATAGCATGCCCGGGAGGAGATGCAGCTGGCACATTCTATGTTTTTCTATCACGCCCAGTCCAGCATTACTGAAAACAGTAATACAAAGTCAGAATTTTAACTTGTGTGTCTTTCCCATCATGGAAATCAAATCACGACCTCTACGTAAATCGAGAGCCCAAGGCTATGACCACTAGAGCATAGAATCATTCAGCACATTAAATAAGACTTGAATATAATATTATCTACATCATCATCTCCCTAGCCTTCTGACCTTCGCAACCCAGAAGGGAAACCAGACCCAACCCTAGATTAGGTCAGAGTTTTCAAACCGCCAATGCTTAACACTGGCCTCTGACATGGCTTAACGACTAATATCTACGGTATTAAACGATATAAACCGGGACCAACGGCTTAACGTGCCTTCCGAAGGACGGAAAAAGCGCCGAAAAAACGTACATATGAAATTCGAAAAGCCGAAAAATACCTTGGTACGTGGTGGGATTTGAACCACGACCTCCCCGCTCAAGAGGCAGCGGCCCTATCCACTACACCATCGGGCTCTCTCATATTATTATCATAATAATTATCTACATGTCAATTTAAAATCAAACGTCGGACATGCGCCGGTAAATACTTGGTTTTAAATAACACGAGTTTTTTATAATTGCTCTATCATAGAGAACTAATCGGTGTTACTTTACTAGTATCATTGACTGTCAATGTTGAAAATAAGATATTTTCTGTTCTTCATCATCTCCCTAGCCTTATCCCGTATCTCACGGGGTCGGCTACCTAATCTAGGGGATTGAACGAGGGTACTGGTTTTTACACAGAGCGACTGCCATCTGATCTCCGCAACCCAGAAGGGAAACCAGACCCAATCCTAGATTAGGTCAGAGTTTTCAAGCCGCCAATGCTTAGCACTGGCCTCTGTCATGGCTTAACGACTAATATCTACGGTATTAAACGATATTAACCGGGACCAACGGTTTAACGTGCCTTCCGAAGCACGGAAAAAGCGCCGAATAAACGTACATATGAAATTCGAAAACCGAAAAACACATTGGTACGTGGTGGGATTCGAACTACGACCTCCCTGCTCAGGAGGCAGCGGCCCTATCCACTACACCATCGGGCTTCAGATATTTTCTGTTCTTGGTCAATCCATTTGGCTTGCTTATTGCTTATCTTAAAGGAACTTTAAAAAAAAAAACGAGAATATAGAATGTGCCAGCTGCATTTCCTCCCGGGCATGCTGTAAAAACCAGGTAAGGGATCCGAGGGATCTGTATATTACAATTTAGGCGATAGGCTGACAACCTGTCACTACAGCAATATACGTACAAATCTATCTTAAATAACCATCAAAACATTGTCAGACGTGGCGGAACGACCTTTGTTTAGGTCGTTTACGCTCTGCCTACCCCATAAGGGATAAAGGCGTGATTATACGTATGTATTATTGCAGTTATAACAACATGGGTGCCATGTTGTCAGCGTAAGCCTCCAAGGCCGTTCAGTTCACGGTCCCGGTCCGTGGCATGTCACATCCTGTCAGGACTAGTTTGGTCTAGACTAGAACTATACAGGGCGTTGCAGAGAGATCTAAGTAAACAAGTCATAAATATTTCTGACACAGCCATTATATCAAAATATTATAAGCTGGTTGAAATTAAGCTAGTTGAATCGATGAAATAAATTGAATTAGGTATAAAGATTACGAAAATTGATGATTCTAAGTGCTTTTTAACACACTAAAAGAAAATGCTTCCTTCCATGCTGGACTGGGAGAGATAGAAAAACATAGCATGTTCCAGCTGCCCTTCCTCCCGGGCATGCTGTAGAAGTTAGCAAAAGGGACTCGAGGGTTACAGTGTATTGTAATTTAGGCGATGGGCTGACAACCTGTCACTATACATTAGCAATACACATTACAATCTAAAATTGCCCTCAATTTTTATCAGACGCGGCGAAAGCGCCTTTTACGAGGCGTTTAACGCTCTGCCTACCCCGTAAGGGATAAAGGCGTGATTTTATGTATGTATGTATGTAGAACTATACAGGGCGTTGCAGAGAGATCTAAGTAAACAGTCATAAATATTCGTGACACAGCTCTACTGCCATTATTTCAAAATATTATAAGCTGGTTGAAATTAAGCTAGTTGAATCGATGAAATAAATTGAATTAGGTATAAAGATTACGACAATTGATGATTCTAAGTGCTTTTTAACACACTAAAAGAAAATGTATCAGAAAATTCTAATAAGTAAGTTCTTAAAGACTCTTTTACTTTTACATACATACATACTATCACGTCTGTATCCCTAATGGGGTAGGCAGAACGTGAACAACCCAAACAAAGGTCGTTCCGCCACGTCTGACAAGTTTTGACGGTTGTTTCAGATAGAACTGGATATTGCTGTAGTGACAGGTTGTCAGCCCATCGCCTAAATTACAATATACCCTCGAATCTCTTAGCTGGCTTTTACAGCATGCCCGGGAGGAGATGCAGCTGGCACATTCTAGGTTCTTCAGTCGCTCCCCGTCCAGCATGGAAGCTTTTACTTTTACATACATACATAAAATCACGCCTTTATCCCTAATGGGGTAGGCAGAGCAAAAACTTTTAACTATTTTAATACGGCCAAAGATAGAGCGAGTCAATCAAGTGGGTAACAATGAGACGGGAATAGTCATTACAAAAATCATAGATTCGAAATCCCCTATGCATACTGCAGAATCAGCTGAATTCGACAGGGCTTAGGAAAACTCAGGCCCATTAAGTCTTAATAACTGGCCCTTTACTTATACCTACTTGATACAAAGTCGTGACAATCCTTCATTCCACTACGTTCAGAACTGGCTGCGTGGGTGACTGGCCTTTCAGACGGATTAACTGGACAATATTGTTGCCAAATATAAGATTTCGAAATAAAATCGGTCCCCTGTCAAGCAGCAATGCTATCTTATCAAATTAATTGAAGTGTATCTCCTTTTACGGCTAAAACGTAGCAGAAAAGTGGCGTAAAAGTTGAGATTGACGTATTTTGCAGTGTATATTTTTAATTTGAATAACGTAGTGAAATTTAACGCTACATTATCTTTTAGGACGTCCCCAATTTGATCTAAGTACGTGCGTCGAGGCCTTCCTCTTCCAACATACATCCACACTCGCCATATATATCTGTTTGGTCAACCTGCTGTCACTCATCCTCTCAAGAGTCAGGTCAAGAGTACCCTAAACCGACGAGCATTTATGAAAAGATTAATGAATGTGGATGAAGCGAAAGAAGTATGTAAGGATCGTAGCAAGTGGAAAGATGTGGTCTCTGCCTACCCCTCCGGGAAAGAGGCGTGATTATATGTATGTATGTATTATCTCTTATCTGATCTCTATTCTGATCATATCTTATCTCGTCATATTTATTTACTGATTGAGCCTGATGAGTGTGCTTATTTATACGCGTTTACTTATGGCAGGAGAAAATTATATTCTTTGTATGCTTGAAACGAAAGTTGTAGCACCGTTTTTTTTGACAAATAAATTCATTTAAAACTTGGTTTTGCCTTTTTTTTTATTGGATTATGTTTATGTCTCATTATGGATAATTTCTGATTTTGGACTAAGCATATTAGGCATTTGGATGGTCTCAGCCTTAATTTACCTGAGCCAAAAAAAAAAATTCAAGTGACCTCGCAGGATTATTTGTAATGTAGTATGTGTAATCCAGTGAATATTAATCAATTATTAAGCTTAATAAGTACTAGGGTATCATGCCTGCGTGGGCGGTTAGCCTTGTCGAACGGTCGTAGTAAGTGCCGGTCAAGAGACAAAAGGCTTAATATATACATACAGTGTAGGTACAGCATTATAGTCTTTATTTATGTGAACTTACGCCGGACAACCCTCGAGGGTAATTTTAGAACGAACTAAATGTGTACTGGTTGTCAGCCCATCGCCTTAATTGCAATCAAACTGAAACTTTCGTTTCCCTCTTCTCCTTGACTTCGACATTATACATACATATAATCACGCCTTACACCTAATAAGGTAGGCAAAGCGTAAACGACCTAAACAAATGTCCATCGACTAAATTACAATATACTGAAACCCTCGGATCCCTCAGCTGGTTTTTACAGCATGCCTGGGAGGAAAAGCAGCTGGAACATTCTATGTTTTTCAATCGCTTCTAGTCCAGCTAGCTTAATAAGTACCAGGGTACCATATCCGCGTGGGCGGTTAGCCTTGTCGATCGGTCGTAGAAAGTGCCGGCCGAGAGACAAAAGGCTGTTTGTTGTGCAATTTAGAGCTAACAAGCTTACACTAGACTGATTTAAAGACAACATGGGTGGATTAAATGATTGTATTTTGTAATTGATAGTACATCTATATAGTAGTTTTATGATGTATTAGTTAGGAGTAGTTTGTCTATATTTTGTTTCAAATTCTTTCATTTTGAGTCAGACAGTTACACTGCTTCCGTGGTCTAGTGGCTAGTGCCATGGACTCCTGATCCGAAGGTCCAGGGTTCGATTCCCAGGGGGGAACACAAAGTTGATATATGAGAATTAATCACTTTGTGAATTTTTCCCCAGTTTGGTTAGGACATTACAGGCTAAATCACCTGATTGTCCGAAAATGAAAAAAAAAATCGTGCTTCGGAAGGCACGTTAAGCCGTCGGTTCCGGTCGCTGTCTTTGATAGTGGTCGTTACTCAAACCATGTCAGAGGCCTGATAGTTGTGCTACTAGGTGGATTAAAAACTCTGACACCAGGGTTCATCGGGTCAAGATTTTGAGTCAGGGAGTTTTATTTACTTTTATTCATTCTAGAATGTTGCGGAGGTAAGATGGCAGTCGTTCTGTGTAAGAACTAGTACTCTCGTTCAATGACCTAGATTAGGTAGCGATACGGGATAAGGCTACGGAGATGATTGGAAACATTCTGGATTGGAAACAAAGAGAACATTCTTGAAGCTGCTCTGCGTAGAAGTAAATTTCCATTCAAAATCTGATCGCCATCGCGTCGACTGTTCATGTATGCCATGCGCCTTAGAAGGTACCTAGTGTACATTCCAGTCTCCCACTGAAAATACTAAATTGTATTAAATTTTACATTACAATCATGTTACTCAATTTTCTTCCATACTGGACTGGGAGAGAAAGAAAAACATAGAATGTTCCAGTTGGCCTTCCTCCCGGGCATGCTGTAAAAGACAGCAAAATTCGAGGGTTACAGTGTTTTTTAATTTAGGCGATGGGCTGACAACCTGTCACTACAGCAATACACATTACAATCTAAAATTGCCCTCAATTTATGTCAGACGTGGCGAAAGCGCCTTTTAGGAGGCGTTTTACGCTCTGCCTACCCCGTAAGGGATAAAGGCGTGATTTTATGTATGTATGTTACTCAATTTCGCAAGGAAAAGACGGTAATGTTCACTTCACCGAACTATCGTGACTTGATTACGATTTATTTGACCGATCAAGTCGTGTCGTGTCAAATTCTATTAGTAACTGTCAATTTAGCATGTTATGTAAATACATAACACTTTATATAAGGTTCAAAGTGCAGTGATTGCAACTAACTGACTTCAAAAAAATAATTGCCGATTCGTATTATAAATAAATCCAGTCCGTGGTTGCCGAGTTTGCAAGCCTAATGGGATCTTTTGCTTCAGGAAAGATCCGGGATGGAATATTTGATAGATAGTTTTGTTTATTCTATGTTTCGTTTCGACTTTGTTATCACCACATAGTATAAAACAAAGTCGCTTTCTCTGTCCCTATATCCCTATGTACCTATGCTTAGATCTTCAAAACTACGTAACAGATTTTGATGCGGTTTCCTTTAATGGATAGAGTGATTCAAGAGGTAGGTTTATGTGTATAATACATGCATAATATAGTAGAGAAACTCTGATAATTTCCGTGCGAAGCCGGGGCGGGTTGCTAGTAAATTTATAAAAGGAAGTCGGTTTACGTTTTTTTAATTGTTTTATAATCTATTGTCCGTGAGTGTGTCATGTCTAGTCGATCT
Source organism: Scrobipalpa costella (assembly GCA_949820665.1). Taxonomy (NCBI): domain Eukaryota; kingdom Metazoa; phylum Arthropoda; class Insecta; order Lepidoptera; family Gelechiidae; genus Scrobipalpa; species Scrobipalpa costella. The sequence continues at coordinate 4,284,551 of OX463305.1, read as the reverse complement.
GTCTTTTATTATGCATTATTGCAGCTTAGTCAGTCGTAATGAAGTTTAAATTTGTTTAGCCTGAGATCTTGTCTATGAACAGTGGAACTTAACAGTTATGGTCTAGATTATGACCTTTTGTTTACAGGCTTCCAAGCTGGCCTGGGAGCGAGATAAAACATAGAATGTGCCAGTTGCAATTCCTCCCGGGCATGCTGTAAAAACCAGCTAAGGGATCCGAGGGTTTCAGTATATTGTAATTTAGGCGATGGGTTGACAACCTGTCACTACAGCAATATACCCACAAATCTATATCAAATAACCCTCAAAACTTTGTCACAAGTGGCGAACGAACTTTGTTTAGGTCGTTAACGCTCTGCCTACCCCATTAGGGATAAAGGCGTGATCATATGTATGTATTTATGTACTTTTACAGGCTTTAGGTTCGTTTCTTATAGGCTTTACCAAACGAGGTGTTGAATACCTATACAATCTAGTCTTCTTTTTAGTGAGTGTCTTTTCGAGTCGTAAAACGAACTGCTGAGCCCTGGTGTCAGAGTTTTGAAACCGCTTAGTAGCACAGCTATCAGGAATTTTACATAGTTTGAGTAACGACCACTATCAAAGACAGCGGGACCGACGGCTTAACGTGCCCTCCGAAGCACGGAATCCTTTATTTTTTCGAACAATCAGGTGATTCGGCCTGCATTGACCTAACCAAACTTGGAGAAACCTCACAAAGTGATAAATTTACAAATATCAACTTTATGTTCGTATCGTCCTGAGAATCTAATCCAGGACCTCCAGATCAGAAGCCCATTAGCTCAGCTCACTAGACCACGGAAACAGCTGCAATAGTCTGATGTTAATAAATTGGTGCTTGAAAGTTGGAGTTGGCAGCGCAATACCTATTTCTTACAAAGCTTTTCTTTTGCCAACTCTACTCGTATCAGCAAAACAAATGCTTCCTAGATTGTTTGTCTGGGATCGTTAAAAACATCAGAATGACACAATCTGGCCAGTAATACTGTCATAGAATTTAGAAATTCTTCCATGCCGGACTGGAAGCGAGAGAAAAACGTAAAATGTGCCAGATGCATTTCCTCCCGGGCATGCTGTAAAAACCAGCTAAGGAATCCGAGGGTTTTAGTATATTGCAATTTAGGCGATGGGCTGACAACCTGTCACTACAGAAATATACTTACAAATCTATCTTAAATGACACTCAAAATTTTGTCAGACGTGGCGGAACGACCTTTTGCTGTTGTCTACGCTCTGTCTACCCCATTAGGGATAAAGACGTGATTATATGTATGTATGTAATACTGTCATAGCGTGCAGTATAGCAAAAGTTGGACTGACAGTTAAATGAATGCAGAGTTCTCAATTATTTTAATGTATCGGGTCAAAGCTTGTTTTAGATTGGTATTAAACGTCAGGCAAATGTATTTATATTTTAATACATACATACATACATAAAGTCACGTGTTGATCCCTAATGGGGTAGGCAGAGTGTAAACGACCTAAACAAAGGTCGTTCTGCCACGTTAGACAAAGGTTTGAGGGTTATTTAAGATAGATTTGTAGGTATATTGCTGTAGTGACAGGTTGTCAGCCTATCGCCTAAATTGCAATATACAGAAACCCTCGGATCCCTTAGCTGGTATTTACAGCATGTCAGGGAGGAAATGCAGCTGGCACGTTCTATGTTTTTCCCTCGCTCCCAGTCCAGGGTGGAAGAATTATCTTTTAATACCAATCTTAAACAAACTGTGCTTCTACCGATACATTAAAATAATATGTACAAAGCGGGAAAGCCTTAAACATAACTTTTTTGTTATTTAAGTTAGATTAAGAACATAAAATTGTAATGTAATATTTAGCTTAATGCACGCATCGGATGCATATCTGTTAACGCATTTAAGCAATTAAAATAAATAAATAAACAAAATGTATGCATATTAGGCTCGATTCTAGGTACCACCAGCTAAAACTAAAATTAAAATCTATCTGTAACTTTCAAAATAATAAAATTAAAAAAGGGCAGGCGATTTGTCCCTATGGTTTTACGTTTTGTCCGCTAAATTTTGACGCGCTTTTGTACGTTTCCCCAGTGTTACTGTCAATTTTATCCGCCATATCATATGTTGGCGGATAAAAATGACAGATAACGCATAAAACCACCGACAATAAATAAAAAACCGGAGATATACAAAATAGAACTCCTGTCCTTTTCCATTTTTTTTTATTCTGAAAGTGACAAATAGATTTTAATTTTAGTTTTAGCCGGCAGAATTAGAATCGAGCCCATTATCAGAAACGAAAATTTATTATTCAAATTTAAATTATTTATTTCAGATAAAAATCCATGTACAGTACATTAATGACATAAAATATACAAAAAAAATAAGATAGCCACAATAATAATTATCAAACAAATAAAATAAAATAAAAAATGAGATAAAATCCAAATAAAATTTACAATTACAAGCAGTGTTAGTAAACTTAAAACTATTATAAACATTAGTGGCCTACTTAATATGCACTTGTATCCACCTCTCCAAAAAGGGGGAATCCCCCCTATGTACCAATACGCTCATTATTAGGCCTTTTATTTACTAACCTATCCCGTAATTTTCAACTCATATCACGTATATAGCCACGAGATTAATAACTATTTATAGACTAGCTTATTTAATAATAATAATTACAAGAAAATTACTGTAGAAGTTAGAAAAAATACTGAAACAATTATTTTAAAAAGAAATATTCGAGTAAACGTTGTGCTAAATATTTCTACAACTTTAAGTCCATAATTTACTTTAAACGTTATTTGCAACTTCTTTGTGAATTTTAATTAATCTAATCACTTAAATATCTGTAACAATTTTAAGGTGGACTTCCACTGGCTAGAGCTAGCAAAATTGAAATACTAGGTATGATTTATATCGTAATGAACACAAATCTTCCGTATAAAATATCTGTATTTTTTAAAATTCAATTAAATGAAATCGTGGCATACGAGCAATGATATTATATATAGGTAGATACGTTACCAACGCGCGAAATTCGTGCCGTCAAATGGTCCTAATTGTGACCATTTTAGGCAGTCTAGCTGCGAGCTGCGAAGTGAGGAAAAAAGTTAAATTATATTCAAGGCTGCACTGATTACAAATAGCTATCTGTTTCACTCTTACGCTTTGCCTATTTTGTGTCGCACTCAGCGTTTGTTTAGATATGCAATGTTATACAAATATGTATGTATATATGTCGCGGAACAATTAAAATGTGCGAACAGTATGAACGTAACGTACCTATCTTTCTTAAAATATCATTGCATACGAGTGATTCAAATTTAAGTACGTACGTATATTATGTAGAAATTAAGGCCTCTATCGAGGACAATATTTGGTCAAATTTCATCAAAATAAGATATGGAGTCTGTTACATACATCTGTCGTAATTGGTGAGACATTACACCATCACCATTAAAGATATTTTTTTATTTTTTTTTAATAATTTATAACAAATACTACCTGGCCGTAAAATCGTAGTATTTCCTAATTTCGGGTGGTATTTTGTTTTTAGCGTACCGTGCCAACGCTCTAACTACTGACCCACCAAGCGATTCAAAGCACCCTATGAAACTTGTAGCTTTCTTGTACCGTCAACGTGTATTTTTTCCTATCTCCTCAGTGGACGAGCACTTTAACACCACAATTCAAGAAACGTATAAGGTAGCTAATTTCGTCTCCGGTGATTATTTAGAATACAGGTCGTACGTTAATTAATGTACTCCTAATGATACAATTTAAGTGATTGATAACTGTGAATTAGCATTCTAGACTAAGAAAAAAGTTAACAAGGTGACTTAGGCTCGTAATTATAAAGCAATCTCAAGATTGAGAGCGATATTAAGTATTGATTTGACAGGCTATTATGTACTGAAATGATATTTCTGATTCGAACTCAAACTCGCTCTCACTCTCAAGTGCTGATTATAAATACGGGCCTTATTAACTAACGCTAGCCAGTCCAGTGAGTAAGACCTTAGGATTTTTGCGTTGAAATAAGGTGATCTATAACAATAATTGGTTTAAGACTAGATTAATTTTATTGCCTGTACATGTAATACTTGGGAATTATTCAATATTATGTATTTATCGATTGAAAGGGAAAGTCTAACTAATTATTTATTCATTTTGATTTTATGAGTGCTCTATAAGTATGTTATCAGTACAAAGTCATTGAAATATTATGAATGCTATTGTCATGTCATGAAACGACATATTTTGTTTAAGTCGTTTACGCTCTGCTTAACCTATTAGGGAAAAAGGCGTGATTATATATATGTATGCATGTATGAAACGACTTTGCTTGAGTATTGACATGCTTTAAATTTGATCAACGAAATCGTATGGGTTATGTACCAACAAATTTGAAAATTTGAGACTAATAAGAAATATGAAAGCTGTATCAAAATCAAAAGTGTTAATATTTGAAAATTCTGTGCCTATCGAGTTTCTGCGTAATCTCGAACCATCATCAATTCTATCTTGGTCATCACTACCACTTGTAGAGTAGAGTCAAGAGCAAACCGCATAATAACATATATTTGGGGTCATCATCGTATGGCGTTTCCAAAAATGCGACTTTAAAATTTGATGTCGGAGTTAGCAATCCATTGCTTTGCCTCCGGTGTTAGCTGGTGAAGCCCCTCGAATCCGCTGCTTAACTTTCATGTAGGGCAGTCCTCCACGATGTGCTGGATGGTCTGCACTGAATCTCCACAGTCGCAGTAAGGTGACTCTGCGATGCCCCACTTGTGCAGATGGTAGTTGCACCTTGCAACTCCGGTTCTGATTCGATTTATTGAGGACCACACCAGCTTTTGTTCTTTACAGCCCGGCACTGCAGCTGAGGGGTCGACTATTTTTATGTGTCCCTTGGAGGCGTCTGAACCTTCCCATCTACTTTTCCACTCTGCTCTGATATTTGGGGTGGGATGGGATCTACCTCCTAGTGGTCCACCCCAGGCATTGGCAACACAGGCTTGCCTGTGAATAAGCCCGGTTGAACGATCCCAACAAAGCGGTGGTAGGCTCCGCAAGGGGAAGCCTGGCTTGCAACCACCCGACCAACGGAGTCCGGTGCCAAACAGCTTGCTGTGTTCCGTCGGTACGTGAGATTGCCAGTGCCATAACAGGCATCTTCTGGGTGAGCTCGCTCCATCGTCGACTCTGTCACGGTCATCCCTAAGTCTAGAGTCAAGAGCACACCCAATTAAAAATAATAATGCAAAAAATGCTTTTCTCATGAGAATTAAATTTCAATACACAGAATTGAAAGTGTTTATAATTTACAAAAAATCTACAATGTAGTGATGGCGATAGATAAAACAAGTGAAAGTTTATCTAATACTTGTTAGTATCAAGTTTTCGATTGTTCCCTTTAACGGTGGATTATTGCCGCGAAATACACAGAATGAAAGTGAGACTTTCTCATTATAGGTAATATTTAGTAATGGTATTACGTATATTATATTTTATGTATTCTTCCATGCTGGACTGGGAGCGAAAGAAAAACAGAGAATGTGCCAGCTGCATTTCCTCCCGGGCATGCTGTAAAAATCAGCTAAGGGATCCGAGGGTTTCCGTATATTGTAATTTAGACGATGGGCTGACAACCTGTAACTACAGCAATATACCTACAAATCTTTCTTAAATAACCCTCAAAACTGTCAGATGTGGCGGAATGACCTCTGTTTCGGTCGTTTACGCTCTGCCTACCCCATGTCAAATTATGTTCATAAAAATACTGTTTAGTTTGAAGGTTTTACAAGCCCATCCATTACGTATCAATAAAGGTTGTAAGGGACAGCTTCCCACAAACTGAATGGATTTTGAACGGGTTGCTAATTCAAGAAAAAAGTGGCATCTTTTGCAAAGAAAATCTCAATGTAATAAATAACTGCCACACTGACATAAAACTGACTCATTTATTTTAAAATTATTTTTCATATGTACGTTTAGTCGGCGCTTTTTCAGTGCTTCGGAAGGCACGTTAAGCTATTGGTCCCGGTTAATATCGTTTAATACCGTAGATATTAGTCGTTAAGCCATGTCAGAGAACAGTGCTAAGCAATGGCGGCTTGAAAACTCTGACCTAATCTAGGATTGAGTCTGGTTTCACTTCTAGGTAGCAGATGTCAGATGGCAGTCGCTCTGTGTAAAAACCAGTACCCTCGTTCAATTCCCTAGATTAGGTAGCCCACCCCGTGAGGTACGGGATAAGGCTAGGGAGATGATGAATTCCTTCGTGAAGCTTTACCTTAAACCTTGTAGAGTTCAATATATCCCTTTACAATAATTGTTAAACCAGTCTTTAACATAACGTTGAACGCGCTGCCTGCCCCGTAACTCCCGTATGGCATATAAGCGTGATTTGTAATCAAACACTATTAGTAACCTCATACTAATATGCAAGTGTCTTATCAACGGATGTTTTCAAAGACGTGTGTTTCAAACCGTACATCTCGACCCACAGAGAATTCACCTGTCTAACCTATAAGCATAAGGACGATAATTGCATGAAGGTTGTATGGGAACTCTTGTTAGTATGCACGTTGGTGGTAGGATGGTAGGAAATAACGGTTTGTCGTCGGTTGACGTTTTAGTCCAAGTTATTACGGACAGTTTAATCTAAGATTGTGTACGTATCAGATTGTAGCGGGTTGCGGTTTTGATACCGTTTTTTTTTATTTCATTCATTAGAGTTAGGTATTTATCCCATAAGCATCAACAGACCGATCAATAACAGGGTATTATGCCAACGTTTAGGACAATATCAGAAAAAATATTATATATCGCTATTACTGAAAAGTTACTGCCTCCGTGGTCTAGTGGCTAGTGCCATGGACTACTGATCCGGAGGTACTGGGTTCGATTCCCAGGGGGTAAACACTAAGTTGATATTTGAGAATTTATCACTTTGTGAATTTTTCCCCAGTTTGGTTAGGACATTGCAGGCTGAATCACCTGATTGTCCGAAAAAGAAAAAGAAGAAGATTTCGTGCTTCAGAGGGCACGTTAAGCCGTCGGTCCCGGTCACTGTCTTTGATAGTGGTCGTTACTCAAACCATGTCAGAGGCCTGATAGTTGTGGTACTAGGCGGTTTAAAAAAAAAACTCTGACACCAGGGTTCATCGAGTCGATAGACTCGATACCCAATCGACAGAAGAAGAAGACTGAAAAGTTGTCAGCCCATCGCCTAGCCAAATAGCAGTACACCTATACTTGTATTATATCTGTGCCTATACTAAATTTCTTGCTCTCTCTAAAGAACGCCCGGGAAACAGCTGTACATTATAAGTTTTAATCCGTCTTAGTCCATCAAAGACGTCAAGTAAGTTAAGTGTTTGTTTAGTGGGATAATACAAACATATAATCACGCCTTTATAAGTGTAGTAAGAAGGCAGAGCGAAAACGATCTAAACAAACAAAAGTTGTTCCGCCACGTCTGACAAAGTTTTGAGGGTTATTTATTATGTATAGATAGATTTGTAGGTATATTGCTATAGTGACAGGTTGTCTGCCCATCGCCTCAATTACAATATACAGAAACCCTCGGATCCCTTAGCTGGATTTACAGCATGCCCGGGAGGAAATGCAGCTGGCACATTATACGTTTTTCTTCCGCTCCCTGTTCAGCATGGAAACATTAGTGGGATAAAAAACGTTGAAAAAGAAAACTATTCTTGACAAATTCCCTAAAGCAAGTCAATGTATGTTAGTAATGCAAACGTGTGTATTGCAAATTATGTTGCAAATTTCAACCTAGCCCACTGACAGTTCCTTGTGCTGAATCCATGATGAGGACACGTCAATCAGGCACAGGCTTCGGGCTATGAAGGCACAATAGCAGTCATATTTGACATACATTTTGATGTAAGCACTTTGGCCTTTGCTTTGGTAGCAGACAATCAAGAAAACAGTAATTTCTTTCTGAAAAACAACGGCATAGTTCTACTATGATCCTGGATCCTATTTAATATATTAATTAAGTATACCTAAAAGTCATATTATTAGCGTTCTTTGGGTCGTTGTTCAATTCGGGAGTCCACTCGTTAAGAAGAAGAAGCGTGAAATTGATCTAATGGTATTGTATAACTATCAACTGCCTCCGTAGTCTCGTGGTCTGAGCCATGGGCTCTCGACTCAGAGATCCCGGGTTCGATTCCCGGCAGGTGTTGTTGTTTTCTTAGGACATTGCAGGCTGATCACTTGATTGTCCGAAAAGTAAGATGATCCATGCTGTCAGATGGGCATGTAAATAGTCGGTCCTGCGCCTGATTTCTCTCTGGTCGTGTCAGTCAATCTGTCCCATCAGAATTAGACATTGAAGGAATAGAGAATGCACCTGTGTGCAGCGCAAACAATTGGGCACTATAAACAAGTCCTGCGCTGCGTCGATCTCTGGGAAATTGGCCGCCATCACCGAAAATTAGTAGGAGGACTTTTTTTATAACTATCGATCAATTCTTTCAATAATTCAATGGAATTTACGTATGGTTGATCCTCTTAACTAAAGAATGATAAGCATGACCTAACGCAGTTAATAGCGAACACGCGGGATAAACATTCAGAACGTAAACAATAGTCTTCTTGCCCTGAATCTTGCGACGAAGGCATATCATTGACAATCAGACACAACAGCAGCTTGGGGCACTATAACACTCATGTTTGACACACATCGGCAAGACTTAAGGTTAGACCGCAATAGGACGTAGCTACAGCGGCGCGATACTGCGCGACAAATGATTCTTCGTATGAAAATGTATGAGAGGTACCGCACTGAAGCTACATTTTTTTTTGTATGGACCAATTTGCACCATACTACAAAGTGTATATAATGCGTCACCGGACTAAAGGCGGGAAGTTGCTACACGCAATCTACACCCTTAAATGCAATGGCAACTGCCTAAGGGCGCCCACTAGGGCTCGAACCTCGGCTTATGGTGTTGCCTTGGGAACTCCTTATCGGAGAGAATCTACCCGGTACGTGCCGGTAAACCCCAAAGTGGGGAGCAAAGGAGGGACTCTGAAGCTACAGCGGAGCGTCGTGGCGCTTCAGGGTGCGGCAATGTTAGTTCATACATTTTGACAGATTTTGTCGCGCAGTTTCGCGTCGCTGCAGTGCCGTGTCGTGCCGCGCCGCTCCGCTGCAGCTACGCCATAGTGCGGTCTAACCTTTAACCACAAATTTGGAACCGTACAGCCTCTTTTACTTATAGACAGCCGTATCAAAGGTTATACAAGCTTCGTAAACAAAAGGGCCACGTGGCCCTTGCCTTGGTGACAGGTTGTCGACCTATCGCCTAAATTGTAATATACAGAAACCCGGATCCCTTAGCTGGTTTTTACGGAATGCCTAAGAGGAAATGCAGCTGACGTATTCTATGTTTTTCTCTCGCTCCCTGTCCAGCATCGAAGAAATTATGAATATTAACTCTATTATTGTTAAAACATGAGTTTCTCGATTGCCGATTCTGACTCTTCTTTGACAGTCAAGAACAAACTATTTTCAAGTCGTTTGTAGACCATTTTAACTAAACAAGACATTGAGGTAAAGCCAAAGTAAAGCCGATAGCGACACGGTTGGTAAAGTTTACTCTCGGTTAACTCAACTGAAACAATATATTATGATTAGAAGAGAATGTATGGTGAATGTATGGTAGAGGCAACCACGAGGCGGGTTAGAAAGTAAATCATGGGACTATTGGGTCTATAACCATTTGGAGCACACTTACTTTATCCGCCGCTAGTGTATTTCTAAGGTTAGGGAATAAGAAAGTTGATCTTTGACCTAGTAAGGCATAAGATTACTCTTATCCAAAAAGATCTTACATCTAAATAGGATGTGCCTTGTGTGTATAGTTTTAGAAATATCTGGAGATCACAAAATATAAACTACTAGCAACCCGCACTGGCTTCGCACGGAAATCATCAGTGTTTCTCTACGATATTTTGCATGTATTATACATATACACCTTCCTCATCACTCTATTCATTAAAAGAAACCCCATCAAAATCCGTTGCGTAGTTTTCAAGATCTAAGCATACGTAGGGATATAGGGACAGAGAAAGCGACTTTGTTTTACACTATGTAGTGATAAATGAAAACGTTTTCTTATCCTATTGTTTAGAAAATTAGTCCAGTTTTCTTTTCGTTTAATTTGATGAAGGATTCCATAAATAGCATATCTGCATACATATAATCACGCCTTTATCCCTAATTGGGTAGGCAGAGCGTAATCAACCTAAACAAAGGTCATTTCGCTAAAAGTTTTGCTTTGTTGATAAATAGCATGCTGATATGCTGAACACTCAAGAAAGTATTCTTAAATTTTCTATAAATATTGAACGTGAACACCGTATTGAATATATGGCATCTGAACATCGTATTTAATAAATCATACATACATACTTACATATAATTACGCCTTTATCCCTAATGGGGTAGGCAGAGCGTAAACAACGTCAACAAAGGTCGTTCCGCCACGTCTGATAAAGTTTTAAGGGTTATTTTAGATAGATTTGTAGGTGCTGTAGAGATGAGATTGTCAGCCCATCGCCTAATTCGCAATATACTGAAACCCTCGGATCCCTTAGCTGGTTTTTACAGCATGCCTGGGAGGTAATGCAGCTGGTATATTCTATGTTTTCCTCTCGCTTCCAGTCCAGGATGGAAGGAAAAATCAATGTTACCTTTTAGCATCGACACAGACAGAACTACACCCGTCCGTTGGCCTTCCAACAAAAATATATTGAGTATTAATTAACCAGCTTAACAAGTCTGTCGATGTGTGGATGACTTCTTAATGTTCGATAGCAATAACTGAGTCAGATCACAAACTTACATTGTAAAGTTTTGTTTTAGAATGTACCAGCTGCTTTTCCTACCAAAGGGATTCGAGGGTTGCAATGTGATGATGATGATGATGTCCTCCCAGACGTATCCGTCGACGGCGACACCCTTAGCTTATGTTAAGCTTGGACCTTGCATGGGCGCGAGCGTGACTAGCAAATCCAAATTTGGTTTTGATAGTCCTATTGCAGGAAGCACAGTGAAGAATCCCATCGGAGTTGTATGTGTAGTTGTAGGTGGGTTTGGGACGAGTTTTTCGGAGATGGCGTTTGGCATCAAGATCTTTCAGACGGGAGCGTTCATAATTTTCTAAACGCGATTTGATTGCAAATCGCCATTCCGTCCTCTGCAAGCAAGCTCCTCCCATAATGTAATGTAATTTAGGAGATAAGCTGACAGCTTATCAATACAGTAATAATAAATATACTTCACCTACTTACAAATAAGCTAAGGGATCCAAGGGTTTCTGTACATTGCAATTTAGACGAATGGCTGACAACCTGTCACTACAGTAATATACCTACAAATCTATCTTAAATAACCCTCAAAACTTTGTCAGACGTGGCGGAACGACCTTTGTTTAGGTTGTTTATGCTCTGCCTACCCCATTAGGGGCGTGATTATATGTATGTATGTATGTAATTCAGATTTACCTGTAATAACCCTCAAAATTTGTCAAACGTAGCAGGACTGATTTGGTTTAAGTCGTTGAAACTCAGTCTGCTGCCTATGTAAAATTAATTGACCAGCTTAACAAGTCTGGCGATGTGTGTTGACGACCTCTTAATGTGGCGATCGCGATAAGCGTCTTCCACTCAGTTCAGTCAGATGACAAATTTATTGATACCACTTTAAAGGGAAATGTTTTTTTGACTGAGAAGTTTTTTGGGGCTCATTGTTTAAGTGTTTGCACTTCTTGTAAGTTTGAGAGAAATAATGAAAGAAGTCGACGTGTGTGTAATACAGTTACTAGCTTAATTTTAATATAAATAATGTAATAAAAGACAGGGAGAGAGACACAAACATAGAATGTTCCAGCTGCTTTTCTTCCAGGGCATGCTGTAAAAAGCAGCTAAGGGACCCGAGGGTTTCCGTATATTGCTATTTAGGCGATGGGCTGACAAACTGTCACTACAGCAATATACGTACAAATCTATCCTTAATAATCCTCAAAACTTTGTCAGACGTGGCGGAACGATCTTTGTTTAGGTCGTTTACGCTCTGCCTACCCCATTTGGGATAAAGGTGTGATTGTATGTATGTTTAATGTCGGAGGCCAAGATCCACTTCGGGTCGCTGAGCCTGCGAATTAAATACCTATGTAATTAAAACGATTTTCAGCAATCGCCCAATTAATCATGTATTTACATGTTGTAGATTCACATAACTTTTAATGAGTATCCATTGAATCTATCATTATTCAAAATCAGACGGAGATTTGTGAAAGAAAAACTGCCGTTGGTGGCCGTTATTCACAATTTTCCTTCCTGTTACTACAACGATCTATGAATCACTAATTTATAATGTTCTAAATTATCTTAATTACTATAACTTAATATTCTGTTGGGCCGGTTTTTCAATTAACTGCGTTTTTAGTGAATAACATTGTCTTATTTATGGGGGCGCCACTTGGCTAATATCGTCTTAATAATTGCACAATGTATATTTCCTGCTTCATAAAATCGCTATTATATCAAGTTGAGTACTAATACAAAACTGCATTCCATTGGAACATAACTATCACTATCATGTGCAGTACTTTCACACGTTGGTCGCAAAAAGATGAACAAAACATACACACTGGACACCTTTGCGTTATGCCTCACTGGTTGTGCGAGCTGTTCTTGTGTAGACCGAAGGATTTTGTACGATCAAAATGGTGTGCGCAAATTATAACAATAAATAAAAAAGATGAAGAAAACATAACATTGGACCCCCCTTGCGTTATGCCTCACTGGTTGTGCGAGCTATTTTTGTGTAGACCGGAGGATTCGGTACGATCGCAACGGTAAAAACAAAATAGGCTTCTAGTAAAATACGCGCCATTTCGCCACGTTTAACAGATATTTAGGTCAATTCTTGATTGGTATATTTATTGTGCTATGGTGACAGGTTGTTGCAATACACTGTAACCCTCGAATCCTTTTGCTGGTTTTTAGAGCATACCCAGAAGCAGAATCATCTGGCACATACTAAGATTTTCTATCGCTGCCTGTCCCTCATGGAAGTACCAGATATCGTTGTTTATATTGCAGCAGACGCCACACATAAAAAGAGTAATCGTTAAGGAAGGAAACTAAAGGCTGGCGAGTGCAATTACCTACCGGAAAGTGTGTTGTAGTTTCTCATTTCATTTTCTGAATCATAAAACTATACTCAGTAACGGACTTTACCCACACCGTACCAGATATACTGGTCTATATTGTAATGCGCAGACACCTCACATAGTAAGAAAAATCGCAAAGGAATTCGCTTACGGCTGGCGAGTGCAATGTCCTGCCGGCCAGTGTTTTTGAATTTTCACACTTTTCATTACAACAAAGTACTATAACGGACTATAACTACACCGTACCAAATCTCCTCGTTTATATTGCAGCAGACGTCTCACATAGTAGGAGTAATCGCAAAGGAAGGGAGCTTAAGGCTGGCGAAGAGGCGAGTGCAATGTCCTGCCGGCCGTTGTGTTGCATGCGTAATGTTCAAGCCGCCCTCCATACTTCGCTACTTGGATTACTACTATGGTGCTGAGGTTTGATGGCCATCGGTCGATAACTTCACGTGCTACATATCAAAATCAGGCATGTATTTCGTATGGGGTGGGCAGACTGTCAATTCCCTAATAAAATGCCTTAACTATTTTCGATACCTATGTAATTTTTTTTTGAGTTGTAGAAAAACATAGAATGTGCCAGCTGTATTTCCTCCCGAGCATGCTGTAAAACCAGCTAAGGGATCTGAGGGTTTCAGTATATTGTTATTTAGGCGATGGGCTGACAAATTGTCACTGGCTTATTTTATTTAACTCGTTTACGCTGCATCTGAGTTTTAACAAGTATTTCAGCAAGCAATGCAGTCTGGCAGAAGGGCTGCAAATATTGCAATACCTATCCTGCAACCCTCGGGTCCTTTTCTTCTACTGGTTTTTATAATTTGCTGGCCCAAAGGCTAAACAGTGGGTTTATTTTATGCTGTTTTAACATTTTCAGTCCACTAAGTTGTCACCCCCATTTGACATTTAGTTTTTTTTTATTGCATGAAAAGTCAAATTAAAAAGTTATTCACCTAGGTTTTGTGGTAGTTATGTGACTCCGTCTAATATATACCTATAAGTCTAGCGTAAAGGTTTACTTCCATGCTGGACTGGGAGAGATAGAAAAACATAGAATGTGCCAGCTGCATATCCTCCCGGGCATGCTGTTGAAGTCAGCAAAAGGGACTCGAGGGTTACAGTGTATTGTAATTTAGGCGATGGGCTGACAGTCACTATAGCAATACATATTACAATCTAAAATTGCCCTCATTTTTTGTCAGACGTGGCGAAATCGCCTTTTACGAGGCGTTAAATGCTCTGCCTACCCCGTAAAGGATAAAGGCGTGATTTATGTATGTATGTATGTAAAGAAATACAGTGGACTAAGCTTGGCGAGTACACTGGCCTATATCGGCTAATGCAATATTTATATCTGGAGCGAGTTCCAGTTGCGCTCGTTTCCTTATAAGATTACTATAAGACTACTGCCGGCTCATTAGTAATTATTATAGATCTTAGTCAGGATAAAAATAGACTATATTAAGAATTTACTTTATGCTATCCTGCATAGCGCAAGCATATAATATTATTATGGTAAGAATTTAAGTATAACGTAACCATAATAATTCTTCCATGCTGGACTGGGAGCGAGAGAAAAACATAGAATGTGCCAGCTGCATTTCTACCCGGGCATGCTGTAAGAACCAGCTAAGGAATCGGAGGGTTTCAATGAATAGTAATTTAGGCGATGGATTGACTACCTGTCACTACAACAATATACCTACTATTTTAAATAACCTACAAAACTATGTCAGAGGTGGCGGAACGACTTTTGTTTAGGTCGTTCACGCTCTGCCTACCCCATTAGGGATAAAGGCTTGATTAGATGTATGTATTACCATAACAACAAATGACGAGTAATAAATAGCAGATCACTAATTCGTCGCCCAGGACTGGACGCTGTAGCTTAGTTGGTTTAGAGCGTTGGGCCGGTTTTCCAAAGACGCGGGTTCGAATCCTGTCAGCGGTTGAATTTTTGATTTGTTATATCTAATACTAACACAAATGGTAAGAACTGTAAAATTATAGTATTGTTTTCACGTGACTCGCATCAGAAGGTCTAAACTAAAACCCATGGCCTAGAAATTATCTCATAACAAAGTTTTATCAAGCACCCATTTTGTAACCAGCCTTCTATGCTGGACTGGGAGCGACAGAAAAACATAGAATGTGCCAGCTGCATTTCTACCCGGGCATGCTGTAAAAACCAGCTAAGGGATACGAGGGTTTCAGTATTTGTAATTTTGGCGATGGGCTGACAACCTGTCTCTACAGCAATATACCTACAAATCTATCTTAAATAACCTTCAAACTTTGTCAGACGTGGCGGAACGACCTATGTTTAGGTCGTGTACGCTCGGCCTACCCTATTAGGGATAAAGTCGTGATTATAGGTATGTATGTTTGTATTTCCCAACCTTGTCTTATATTTATTTATTTATTGGTTCATCAACATTAAGTATATACAATACAAGCATATATTAGATGTACATCAGAATTTCCTTGAGTGACTCACTGCATGTCAAATTAATATTGCCATCTCAGAGAACGGTCGTTTGGTTCTACGAAATCAATTTGACACGTTTGACAGGTTTATAAAAATTGTTAGCATCAAATTAAAGGTATGAACTTATTGTGACCTACCTCTTTCTCTGGGTTTATTGAGTTTAAGTTAAATTATAGAGTTTACCAACACTTTTTTATTTTATTCTAAACTAGCGGGCTCGCACGGAAATTATCAGTGTTTCTCTTCTATGTTATGCATGTATTATACATATAAACCTTCCTCTTGAATCACTCTATCCATTAAAAGAAACCGCATCAAAATCTGTTGCGTAGTTTTTAAGATTAATGCATACATAGGGATATAGGGACAGAGAAACAACTTTGTTTTATACTATGTAGTGAAATCGTAAGCTGCGTTACAAGACGATTTTGATATTTAACAAGCTTTATAATGCTAACAGCTTTATAGTGATAATAAATCACAGGAAAAAAATTACTCTGTATAAACCAAACTTATCAGACTTTCAATGCTCTCTCAAACGGTTCCATCGAGAGTGCAATTAGAACTAATGATGATGGGTTTTGCCTTATGCAATCGACCGATGCACTCAAATATATCGAGATGATTACGCGCGGTCATATGCAAGGCAGTTTGCAGATCACAATGCTGTTGCGTTTTATATTATATATATATATATATATATATACTTAACTATAACTAATATAAATAACTTCCACGCTGGACTGGGAGCGAGAGAAAATCATAGAATGGGCCAGCTGCATATCCTCCCGGGCATGCTGTAAAAACCAGCTAAGGGATCCGAGGGTTTCAGTATATTGTAATTTAGGCGATTGGCTGACAACCTGTCACTACAGCAATATACCTACATATCTATTGTAAATAACCCTCAAAACGTTGTCAGACGTGGCGGAACGACCTTTATTAAGGTCGTTTATGCTCTGCCTACCCCATTAGGGATAAAGGAGTGATTATATGTATGTAAGTATATATATACGAGTGTACAACATTACCTGTACGTATATACGGGGTGTAAGAGACCGCGTCCCAAACTGATAGGGATTGCTCAGTCAACGGAACTGAACAACTATCAGCAGGATTTTTTTCAGGAAGTGACAAAAAAAATAAATATTACATGGATTTTGCATACAAAATTTCTAATCAACGTGGTCCTTTTGTATGGGAAGTTAAATTTGTTTTTATTTCCTGAAATAATTTCTTGGTGATAGTTGTTCAGTCCCTATCAGTTTGCGGGACAGTATAGAGTGTACATACATAACGAAAGACAGAACCTAGCAGTGCAGTCTTAGAGAAAGATAAATGTTGTTAATCTTTGTTTAAAAAAATGACGATAGGATGAATTTGTTGAGTCCATGTCATCATCATCTAGATGCTAGATGACCTAGAATTTTCCCGTATCTCTCTTGTTGTGTCCAAGTATTTTGAAGTAAATCCTCTGCGTGCGATTTTATTTTCCAATCGTAAAAAAGACATAAAATAAATGTTTCTTGCTGATTTCACTTCTGTTGGTCTGCTGTAAGAAATTTCTTTTTAGAGATATCTTTGTTCCTTATGCATTTTGTCCTATGTATGTTTCTGTGTACAATAAATAGTTAAAATAGGTCAGATCCTCGCGCGACCTTCTTCCTTGCTCAGAGGATCTCTCTTGCTGTGCAGAGAGGAAATTCTGCTGGTGTTATTGGCACATTTGGGCGTGGAGCGTTACTAGGTGGTCTCTAGTTGTCGATTTTATAATTTGTATTTTGGTGTTACATACATACATATAATCACGCCTTTATCCCTAATGGGGTAGGCAGAGCGTGAACGACCTAAACAAAGGTCGTTCCGCCACGTCTAACAAAGTTTTGAAGGTTATTTATGATACATTTGTATGTATATTGCTGTAGTGACAGGTTGTCAGCCCATCGCCTAAAATGCAGCTGGCACATTCTATGTTTTTCTCTCGCTCCTAGGCCAGCATGGAAGACATATAGAAATATTTTGGTGTTAGTTATGTCATTTGTATTTTGACATTAAACGAATATAGATCTTTAGAAAAGTTAAATAAATAAATACAAATATTTACTTTTTAAATCTGTTTCCGATACACGTTTACTTTTGATGGAATTAAAATTATGTGCTTATTTCTATAACACGTTATACCTCTAGGCAAAAACGTATAGCACGATTTGACCTTTCGATGTAATACTTTTTAGTTGAGTTGCATATTTTAAACGGTACCAAAGTATCTGCAGATCTACTAACGATAGATATGACTAGGTCATCCATAAAAATTGGGTCAAATAAATTTGTAAAAGTCGGTTCTTCCGGACTAGGCACAGTGTCAACAGCCTAGTAATTTCGACTGGCTCGCAACCACCCTCGCTTGCTGTGTTCCGTTCCATAACAGGCATCTTCTGGGTGAGCTCGCTGCATCGTCGACTCTGTCACGGTCATCTCTGACTGGGGTGTCTACAGTCAATAGCAAACCCATTTCTAATTTTAAAGAAAGCCTAATAAATGTTTTCATCGCGCTGATTTCAGAAAGTAATTTGTATTTGTCTTCCATGCTGGTCTGGAAGCGAGAGAAAAACATAGAATATACCAGCTGCATTTCCTCCCGGGCATGCTGTAAAAACCAGCTAAGGGATCCGAGAGTTTTAGTATATTGCAATTTAGGCGAAGGGCTGACAACCTGTCACTACAGCAATATACCTACAAATCTATCTTAAATAACCCTCAAATGTGGCGGAACGACTTTTGTTTAGTTCGTTTACGCTCTGCCTACCCCATTAGGAATAAAGGCGTGATTTTTGGATGTATGTATGTAATTTGTAGAGTTAGAGGCTTTCAGCCCATCGCCTAATTTGCAAATGAGAACTAAATGGTATATATTTTGGCGTGAATCAAACATTTTATTGAATTTATTGTACCTCAAGAAGGTTATTTTTTTAATGATAATAAAAAACACGTACTATTTAAAAATTATTGTCCTAGCAGTGAATTAAAATCATATCTCAAAATGCCTCGTGCATTCAAATTATAGGTTATTCTCATAATTCCTATGTAAATTGTTATTAAATTGGCCTGCGGTAGCTTTATATGATGAAGCCATTGACTTCAAGGATGTTCAAAGTCTAAATCCTAGACTATGACTAAGTCTAGTAAAAAAGAACAATCTGTTCCAATAAGTGCAGCAACACATGGGCGTCTACTGCGCGTAAGGTTGAGCTCAACACACTGTCAATGCTTTTTGCATTGCTTACAACACACATGCGTCACCTTACGCTCTACGCGCGCGTAGAGCAGAGGGATGCGCCGACGTAGAGTTCATGTTCTTGTAGGCAATGCCAAAACCTTGCGCGCGGTAAGTGACGCCTGTGTTTTGCCGCCCTTAGTTGGATCAAAAATCTATAATGCTTAGCGCAGGTGGCTCTTAGCTTTTTTTTGAGTATTGAACTGCATGCTTGATAATTCGTTAAAACATTGAATTATTATATTTCCTGTAACTATACAGCCTAATATGGCATGAGATAATTGCAATTTGAATTATCTTTCACCTGGGTTTTTACGAGAATTTCGGGATATTTTTTTGTTGGTACGAGTATTTAATATGAAAAACCCAATTCACCTCCGCCATTCACTTTTGTTTTATATACCAATCTACATTCCAACTGTATCCAAAATCTACTCTGTGGGTACCTACGTTTCTTTTTAAACTACTACTAGTGACATGTTTAAACACATACATACATACATATAATCACGCCTTTATCCCTAATGGGGTAGGCAGAGCGTAAACGACCTAAACAAAGGTCGTTCCGCCACGTCTGACAAAGTTTTGAAGGTTATTTATGATAGATTTGTATGTATATTGCTGTAGTGACAGGTTTTCAGCCCATCGCCTAAATTACAATATATCGAAACCCTCGGATCCCTTAGCTGACTTTTACAGCATGCCCAGGAGGAAATGCAGCTGGCGCATTCTATGTTTTTGTCTCGCTCCCAGTCCAGCATGGAAGTTAAACACAAAGGATATAAAGCCATTTTCTTTAGCTACATGGAAGCAGAAGAAAAAAAAATACGCCAGATGTGAACCAAGCACGTGTACCTGAAACCACATGCGAGAAATTTCAGGTAATAATAATAAAAAGCTTTACTTCTTCCATGCTGGACTGGGCGCGAGAGAAAAACATACAATGTACCAGCTGCATTTCCTCCCGGGCATGCTGTAAAAACCAGCTAAGGGATCCGAGGGTTTATGTATATTGCAATTTAGGCAATGGGCTGACAACCTGTCACTACAGCAATATACCTACAAATACATTTTCAATATCACTCAATACTATATTGACAGACGTGGCGGAGCGACCTTTGTTTAGGTCGTTTATGCTCTGCCTACCCTATTAGGGATAAAGGCGTGATTGTATGCATGTATGTCCCCATACATGCGTATGTTTATTTCTTGTCTCACACAGAATAAACATTTAGTATTACAGTAGTATTAAACTAAAAGGCAAAGTTAAAATACATAATTATCTATGTGAGAGACTGGTGTCTGTACTAGGAGACCTGTATTACAGATTGCCAGCCTCTCCCAATCTGGGCAAGGTGGAAGACAGTAAGGCTCGTATTTATAAAGCGATCTCAAGATTAAGAGCGATATTAAGTATGGATTTCACAGGCCATTTTGTACTGAAATGACATTTCTGATACGAACTCAAACTCGCTCTCATTCTCAAGTGCTGATTATAAATGCGGGCCTAAGTACCAACTGTACCAGATATGCAAACTATTTTCTTCTTCTTCTGCTTAGCGTTTTCCCGGCCTGATGCTGGGGTCTGCTTTCCGCCTTTTTCTACTCCACTTTGCCCGGTCTTCAGCATCCACTGGTGTGAGATCGTTCTCTTTCATACCCGCTTTTACGACGTCAAGCCAGCGCTACTTTGGTCTGCCGCGTGATCCAGAGCCTTGGACAGTGAGATCTAACTAGCCAACTATACTAAACTAATTTAAGTGTGAATGATTACAGGTCTATTTATACTGAAAGTGTAAGGCATAGAAGCGAGACTGTGTGTTTAATACTGATGCATCAAGGAAGTGCAGTATATATTTAATGGGTCATAATATATCAATTCACTGTTTTATGTCTATATGGGAGATATCAGAGTAATAAACTTTGTTGGCTAACCCGTAATGAGGCAGTAAAGTTGCAATATGTCCTAGTATTTTGTGTAATGTAACCCACTATGACATGTATAGTTAGTTTTTATAACGTTGCGTTAAATCAACGTGTTTTGCGGCCTGTTATCAGCATTTTCTTTGCAACTGAGCAGAGCTTCGAATTTCGGAACCGAACTCTATAACATTGTTACAAACATATGTTTTTCACTTCTCATTCTCGAAAAAGTACTACTTTATGCAGAATCTAGGCGACATAAAGTTGAACTTTATGCACAAGGGCAAAAAAGTAGCTTTTTAAATGTATCTATACCAAGGCAGTGACCATTTACACCATGCAGCCAAACATAATAAATTGTGCACGGATAAAACTTGCTAATTTATAATATATCCTTCCCTATTTGCATTTTTGGTTTATAATACGATAATACGAAAAAGTAACTAAATATCAAGACATATTCATCACTAAAAAAAACAATATTCCAAAATAATTTAAGAGTAGGCTGTATATATTTTATTCTTTGCCCGAAAATCATGCACAAAAATTAAAAAAAGTAAAGTAGCGGGAAAGAAGCTGTGAAATTTTCGTATTGTACTAATTTTACTTTGAATTTTAATTAAATAAATGTTAGTATGTTATGTTACTGTTTTATTTTCTCGCAATCGAAGTGAAAAGCAGAGTTTATAACTCGTGCACAAATCATTTTTATCCTCGACTTCTTCATCTGCCCTCGCCCTGCGGGCTCGGGCATATAAAGATCTCGGGTAATAATGACTTGCTTTATGCACTCGGCATAAAATCTACTATTGTACTTTACTTTCTTTAAAGTTGTGAGGAAAAAGAAGAATTATTGGCTGCAAAACAAGTTGGTATCGATAACTCAACGTTAAATAAACGAATTTTAGTCGTGGCTATTGCTTTTATACACCTCTTCCTAGAAATGCAGTCAACAGTTTAAAAAAAGTTTTATTGAATTTTCTTTATTGACTTTTATTTTCAGTTTACCCATGATTGCGGCTCTTCTAAGAGTATCAAAATATTCAGGACCTCAAACTAAATCTACTACATAATATATAATATTGATGAAGCTATATACAAATATTTTATCAGTAACTAGCAACCCGCCCCGGCTATTATTACGCCCGGGTATTATACATATAAACCTTCCTCTTGAATCACTCTATCCATTAAAAGAAACCGCATCAAAATCCGTTGCGTAGTTTTAAAGATCTTAAGCATAAATAGGGATATAGGGACAGAGAAAGCGACTTTGTTTTATACTATGTAGTGAAGAACACTTACCTACACTCAACTACCTTTTACTAGAAAATATTAGAACTACTAGTTTATATATTTTAGAGTGTAGGTAAATACCACTTAAAAATGTTAAGTTATTATTCTCAATAATTAATTTTTACATACATACATATAATCACGCCTTTATCCCTACAAAGTTTTAAAGGTTATTTAAGATAGATTTGAAGGTATATTGGTGTAGTGACAGGTTTACAGCCAATCGCCTAAATTCCAATATACTGAAACCCTCGGATCCCTAAGGTGGTTTTTACAGCATGCCCGGGAGGAAATGCAGCTGGCACGTTCTACGTTTTTCTCTCGCTCCCAGTCCAACATGTAAGCTAAGAATCATTTTATGTTTTGTATAAATCTAACTGGGTCATATTAATTGCTAGATCTAGGTAGATTGGTTCGGTCATCAAATTTAATGATACGTGATCGTTCTAGCTTAGTTGGCATGACTATCAATTAAAAATAATAAAGCCGCAATTTTATCACGTTTTTCAATACTTTAATATTAAAACTTGTCAAGGCTTTATTATAGTTTTATCATATTTTAACTTAGTTTATCGATAACTTAAGAAAGAGACCCGGGAAGTTAGCTTCCAGGGTCTCTTTCTTAAGTTATATATATATGGCATGGTTTTTCTAATGGTCTAGTCCTAACCAAAGTAAATCAAAACTAAGAATAAGAGACACCATTCTAAAGATTTCTTTCATGCTGGACTGGACTGGGAGCGAGAGTAAAACATAGAATGTGCCAGTTGCATTTCCTCCCGGGCGTGCCGTAAAAATCAGCGAAATGATCCGAGGGTTTCAGTATGATGCAATTTAGGCGATGGGCTGACAACCTGTCACTACAGCAATATACCTACAAATATATCTTAAATAACCCTCAAAACCTTCGTTTAGGTTGTTGATGCTCTGCCTACCTCATTAGGGATAAAGGCGTGACTATATGTATGTATGTATTCTAAAGATTTAAAACTATCATTATCATTAAAGATATTTGACAGTTCATACAAGTTGTCTTCATAACGTACCCCAAGAATGGTGGCTTACAAACGTGTAGTAAGTACACACACACATACACAAAAGCACGCCTTTTTCCCTAATGGGGTAGGCAGAGCGAAAACGACCTAAACAAAGCTCGATCCGCCACGTCTGACAAGTTTTGAAGGTTATTATTATTACAGATGATTATGATGACGTATACTGCTATAGTGACAGGTTGTCAGCTTATCGCCTAAAATAGCAATATACTATAACCCTCGAATCCCTCAGCTGGTTTTTACATCATGCCTGGGAGTAGATGCAGCTGGTACATTCTATGTTTTTCTATCACTCCCAGTCCAGCATGGAAGCATGTACTCAGTATGAGTAGGTATTTTCTTTATCAATAGATTACTAGGTTTTATACATAAAAAACAAAGCAATACTTTTCTACCACGAGAACTGCTTCACATGCATACAAATATACAACAGGTAGGTAGTTTATACGGTATTATGACTAATCGCAAAATGGTCATTTCGTTTTCTACCTGACTCTACACTACGAGTATAGTTATCGGCAACTAACTTGACATAGAATAGCATTGTTTGTGCATCGAAAAGTCATCTTATATTCATGCGTTTAAGTGTGAGTTTCAGATAAGCTAACTTTTCCCCGCTACCTCAAGAAGTCTGCCGATGCCTAACGGTTTTGTTACAAAAACACCATGAATATAAAATTGAAATTTGGGGGGTGTGGTTCGAAATTAGAACTAATAGTAATAAAATTCCCTATTCTAAATTGTTGGTATGTCATTAGGAGGTAAGCATTGCAGTTTGTTGTCAGATGATAAGGATAATATTATGGTATGTAGTTGTTTCTGTGTCTAGCTTTTTCTTAGCGAGTGGGTTTTTCGAGTCGAACAACGACCCGATGAACCCTGGTGTTGCGATTTTACATACATACATACATATAATCACGCCTTTATCCCTAACGGGGTAGGCAGAGCGTAAACGACCCAAATAAAGGTCGTTCCGCCACGTCTGACAAAGTTTTGAGGGTTATTTAAGATAGATTTGTAAGTATATTGCTGTAGTGACAGGTTGTCAGCCCATCGCCTAAATTACAATATACTGAAACCCTCGGATCCCTTAGCTGGTTTTTACAGCATACCCGGGAGGAAATGCAGCTGGCACATTCTATGTTTTTCTCTCGCTTCCAGGCCAGCATGGAATTAAAGTTGCGATTTTAGATTATCTTAATACGGGAATTTTCCCGAAGGTTACTTCCATGCTGAACAAGGAGTGAGAGAAAAACATACAGTGTGCCAGCTGCATTTCCTCCTGGGCATCCGAGGGTTTCTGTACATTGCAATTTAGGCGATACGCAGACAACCTGTCACTACAGCAATATACCTACTAATCTATCTTAAATTACCCTCAACTTTGTGACGTGGCTGAACGGCCTTTGTTTAGGTTGTTTACGCTCTGCCAACCCCATTAGGGGTAAAGGCGTGATTATATGTATATGTATGGAACCGTGAAAGCGCTCCTTTTTAGTTTAAAAGGAATATCTAATTTACTGAAAAAATAAACTACGCTTTACTTCCAGATTTTTCTTTGCATACTTATTTATGAACTAGAACATTTTTAAATGTTGTAATTGCAGGCTATGAGTGAATTCCTTAAATGTGTAATTTAAATTTTTCCAATGATTCGTTTAGGAGAAATAAGCTCTTAGAAACAACCATTTTCTGGGAGGAATTCCCTTAACAGATAGACGTGATAAAATGGCTGTCGCGGCTGCATGCTGCGGGGCCTGGCTGGAGTAATTTATTCTTTTTTTAGTGAGCCTGAAATGTTCCACTGCGGGGCAAAGGCCTCCACTTTCTTTTTCCACTGGTCCCGATCGCAAGCCAAGCTTTTCCAGATTTTTTCAAAAGCGTCTAGGTCGTCGCGCCACCATTTCCTCCGTCTTCCTCTCCCTCGCTGGCTTTCGAAGGGGACCCAATCTGTCAATTTATTCTTAAAAAAAAAACAATTTATCTATGTTTTCCCCATTGATTTGAGTTATCTACCTATCTCCTATTGGGTTTATGACGTATATGAGACAATAGACACATAAATAAACTATTGAGTAGACTTCGTCCATTGAGGCACAAAGGGTTGTTAGCTGGTAAAATGAATCTTTAACGAGACAATGACTAATATTCACGTTTGTTTGACAATACGTGGTTTGATGATATAGTTTTCCTGTATGGATTTAAGGGCTAGACTATACTGATCAGTTCAAATTCCTGGGAGAAAAAAGAATTACGACTGAAGGTCGTACTTGACGGGCCGTGTAGTGGTATAGTGTTTCTTCTGACCTGATGAAGGCCTTCGTATAGAGTCGAAACTTTGAGATCCATACAGACATAATCACGCCTTTATCCCTAATAGAGTAGGCAGAGCGTAAACAACCTAAACAAAGGTCGTTCCGCCACGTCTGACAAAGTTTTGAGGGTTATTTAAGATAGATTTGTAGATATATTGCTGTAGTGACAAGTTGTCAGCCCATCGCCTAAATTGCAATATACAGAAACGCTCGGATCTCTAAGCTGGTTTTACAGCATGCCGGGGAGGAAATGTAGCTGGCACATTCTGTGTTTTTCTCTCGCTCCCGGTCCAGCATGGAAGGAGGTCAATACCTCCGTGAAACCCACAAGTGTGTAGCCGAGTATTAATTAATAAAATCTACATTTACCTATTTTATCCCAGATCATTTAGTGTCCTTTTAATAAAGTTTAAAGTTGCATAAACCTGTGGTAAAATTTTGTAATATCAAGTTTATTTGTAAGTAATACATAGATTATTCAAAAATACTTGCTTAGGTACCTGTGACATTCTTAAAACACGTTTATCAATTTCCAAGAAAATGATTCATGGTGCCAACAACATCAAATTAAAAATTAACGTCGAGGGAAGGATTCAATCAATGCAGTTTTCCCCCTTAACCTACTGAAATATTCGTTTGTTTATTATTGTTTTACTCACCTTTTACTTTAGTATTAATCCTTGCAGACATGGAAGGCTCCGACAACACAAATTCCATACAAACCACCGTCTAAACAAATAAACAGAAAGGCTACTTTCAATACATGGAGGACCAAATCTGGTTTTCCGATACCGCTATGCACTTATGACTTCCATGTTTAAAATGCATTCCGTTTCTTCACAATACAAAAACCACACACTCACACAAGTCACTGAGTACACTTTACGAGTTCTTTTTTCAAAAGTTTGATTTAAGAATTGTCTAATAATAAATATAAATAATGGTTCGTTCGTTCGTTGTCGCGGGTCGTTCGACCGGTCTCGTCTGTGGGAGTCGACTGTCTACATGCACATGATAATATGTCACTGTGTGCGTGGAGGCTTTGCTGCGCGTGCGCGGCCGTTGCTGTGTTGCCAGATGTTTGAAAGGTTTTGTTTGCAGGGAGCTGCGGCTGGCTTTATTGTAGTTCAAAGATAATATCATAGATGGCGTTGTGTGTCTTTTGAATAGCACTTAGTTATATTTTAGGGAAAAATTTGGTTGAGGTGGGCTTGATATGATAACAAAAAACTAAATATAGCGGTTTCGTGGTTACATTAACACCTGTAGGTTAGATCGCTGAAAACTATCTCAAAGATCTAACTGACATAATGTAAGTACGTATGTATGTACGGTGTACTGCTGCTTATGTACAGTAACTGCTTAGATTCTCGTGATAAGAAAGTAATCAAACATACCTGTATAATTAGTTTTTTATACTCTTCTTTTATATTTATACAGGTATGTTTTGATTCTTCCATACTGGACTGGAAGCGACAGAAAAACATGGAATATTCCAGCTGCATTTCCTCCCGGGCATACTGTAAAAACCAGCTTTGGGATCCGAGGGTTTCATAATATTGCAATTTAGGTAATTGGCTGACAACCTGTCACTAGAGCAATATACCTACAATTCCATCTTAAACAACCCTCAAAATTGTGTCAGACGTGGTGGAACGACCTGTGTTTAGATCATTTACGCTCTGCCTACCCAATAAGGGATAAAGGCGTGATTATATGTATGTATGAATGATTCTTTTTCTTATGAAGAGAATCCAAGGAGTTACCGAAAGAAAAGAAAAGTAATGTGTATGATTAGTTTTTTGTAGTCTTCTTTTATATTTATACAGGTATGTTTGATTCCTTTCCTTATCAAGAGAATCCAAGCAGTTATAAATAACACTTAAGAGCAAAATCAAACCTGAAATAAAAACAAATGTCAAAGCCTAATTAAAAAAAAGAAATCGCCCCTTTACAAATAAAGTGACATAACTCAAAAAATTGGGATTAGGACTCTCTGCAATAAAACGATCTTTGAAAACAAGTGTGGTAGATAATATTCTAAAGGGTTCTAAGTTATAATTTTAAAGGTCGTTTTATTGCAGAAACTCGAAATCCCATTTTTTTGAGTTAAGTCACTTTATTTGTAAAGGTGCGAAATGTGCATGATCACTAACAAAAGTTGATAAATTTCATGAGTAGATTTCCTCTCAGAATAGATTTCTTTCCAGATTTTCCTTGATATGTCATGTATATTCCGGAATGTTGGGTGGTAAAACTCGAACACTGGCAACACTGTCCGTTTTGACACGCAACGTATACAAAGCTCGCGCTGCATGCCAGTGCTGCCAAGTGCGGCGATTTATTGCCAGTTAGGCTACTTGAGAGGGTGCTGTGGCAACCAAAAACTGCGATTTGCGACTGGTCGCAATTTAAACTATCTCGAAAAAAATATTAGGCGATATTAGGTTACTTCACAAATAATTAGGCGAAGTAGGCTTTTTTCTTCATATAGGGTAATAATACGAACAAAATGGACCCAAATACAACGGGTTTCTAAAAATCATTGGAAATTTCTACCATCCACCCATGATCCACCAACTTTGACTCAAGATTTTGCGATCGATCCAAAATATTTAAATAACATCCCTACTAAATATAGTCTTAAGGGATAGGTCTAAACCATTTAAAATAGCTATTTAGACTATTCGTAAATTATTTAGCGATTTTAGGCTACTTCAATTTGAGCGACTTTTAGGCGACTTGAAATTGACTTCACGGCGATTTCATACTAAAAAGACTTGGCAACACTGTTGTAAGCTCGTCCCTACTCCAGACAAAGCAAAGCTTTAGCTGCATTGCATTGGATATCCTCTGAGCTTTAGTGTAGTTTTATTTTAGTTTATAAATAGCCTCCAAGCACCTACCGGCTAAACCAGGGCCTACAGGTAGAACATTTCTCAGAAAATGGCCGGTAAGTCGCTCTCACGTAAGTATGTTATTAAATTTGCATTTTGGAGCAGGTTACTCCGGTTATTTTTATTTTTTTCGTCGCAGCTGGCCAGTGATAAGATTTCGAATGATATGGCTGGATTTCTCTGGCTGTGATTTGTGCTAAATACCTATTTATTTTTATTTTTAGACCGAAAACTTTTTTGGACGTTTTTACACTGCATTTATGCTTATTTAGGTACTTATTCGATTCTAAATCATGATTTATTTATTTAATGGAGGCCATTTCTCTGGTACTAGATAAATTTTAAATATTCTTTATCGAAAGGGAGATAGGTACCTAATTTAAAAATAGAAGCATCATCATACCTACATATCAATGAAATAATATAAAAATCATCATTTCAAAATATAATATATTTTCCATGCTGGCCTGGGAGCGAGAGAAATGTGCCTAGAAGAATGCCAGCTGCAATTCCTCCCGGGCATGCTGTAAAACCAGCTAAGGTATCTGAGGGTTTCAGTATATTGTCATTTCGGTGATGGGCTGACAACCTGTCACTACAGCAATATACCTACAAATCTATCTTAAATAACCCTCAAAACTTTGTCAGACGTGGCGAAACGTCCTATGTCTAGGTCGTTTACGCTCTGCCTACCCCATAAGGGATAAAGGCGTGACTATATGTATTTATGTATATCAATGGTCTAGCTAGATCTAGAAAAACTCGTCTATCCTCGGGTGATTTTAACTGAAAATGCTTTGTTCGCGCGTTGATATGTTATCTATTGAGAAAAGTAATTCAGATGAAAATAGGATATCCGTGCAGGATACGAAAGTATTCTTCCTCTTTTTTTTGGATCGTAGGATTTTTATTCAAGTATACTTTACTCATTTCTTCTCATATGTATCTTGAATTTCCATGTCAATAAAATTTTGATGAAATTTTAATTGCTGAACATTCCTTCTTTACTGAAAGTTCTTAATCTAAAGGACAGGTTTTAAATATAAATAAAACTTAGGCATAATTTTTAGATTCATTTTATTTTCAATAACATAAAAATGTTATGTTTTTTTTTCATTTACACGTTTCGAAATGAATTTCAGTACCAACCTGATTGCTAAAATGTTCACTTAGAGTTCAAAATGTATAACTACAATACAGTTGGGTTATCTTTAACTTCGGGTCATGGGCTGCAAGTTTACTTATTTTAGTAATCCTCTTTCACTTATTTCCAAATGCCTCTTATTTTTTGTACGAGCACATTTAACCACACTCCGCTCCATAGCCTTTTACAATGATAACAAAATACATTGTAATAATGAAAAAGCGGACCACTCATTTAGATTTTTGCTTTTTTCGCTTTTAACTCTGATATGCTATACATTTTTTGTGATATTTTGCATATTTTTTTATACAAACAAATTAATTATTACCCAAAATGAGGTAATTTGTAAAAAAGTACTATTTGGTCGAACAAAAATCGTTAAGTGGTCGGCTTGGTAAGTTTTCTCTACAGTAAGAGAACTAACTAACTGGAATTGAAGGTCCCTTAAAAGTATGTAATTTATGGTAAAAGCAGTGATCAATTATACATACATAATGACTTTTGTCTTGGTTCAATAGGTCTACCGAGTTTTATAATGGACAATTATTCACTATTTATCATAAACTTTTACAAAATAATTGTATCTGAAGTTTGATTTATGTAACAGTATCAATACATTTAATTTCCATGTTTGTCAAAAATATGATCAAATTTATCGCGTTATTGGTGAAACAGAAGTTCTTTTCTCGATATGACCCAAAAATAAATTAAAGTTAATAAAAAAAACATTTACAATTCAACTATTATTTCACCATTCTGAATAATTGACCACAGCTTAGAATAACACTAATTTTATTGGTTTTCGTAATAGTTGACTACTCTAAAGGCGTTCATATTCATAGCGATGAAGTTAAGATGCGCAAATCACCAATTTTTACACAAGTTAGTTTAGTAAAGGATCGACAGGTTTACATACGACTCTAAGTAAGAGATATTTAATAAACTGTTACTTAATAAACCTTTATCAGTAAGCTATCTCAGAAAACTTTACAACACCTAAATGAATAGAGTATGTGACTTGATTTTACGGGAACTTAATTCCATTTAGCAATTTCCATGGTCTCTAGCGCCGCATACAAAAATATAAATTAAGTAACTCGTCCTTTATTTCTTTGCCGCGCTTAGGTATTATATAGGCTGATTGAAGAATTAGGCATATCATGATGTGCAGAAAGAGTACACAATAATTATGGTTAGAATCTTGTTAAGTTCGTGCTCTCACTAAATCGATAGCACTATCATGGTTTGAATGGGTATATCGTGTGATTATGGTGTTAATTCTGATACAACAGCCCAAAAAAAACTCATTAAATCCACGCAAAAATTTTCAGTCAGATATGTAATTTAAATATGACCGTAATCTCATATCTTGGATCAAATTGTGAGCTTTAGGGACGAGAAAAATGAAATGCTATCTTTCATCTTGTAAAGCCGTGACATACCCGCGCGGGGCAGAGAGGGGAAAGGTTTCACAACCGTTTCCCTTCCCGTTCCGTCACGGCTTTAAGAGACCATGTTCTCAATGATATGACTACTTTTTCTATCAGCCGAGGACAGTATACAATCTAAATCAACCATTTGAAAACACGTGAAACAAGGCGTTGTCGATCAATGCTCATCACAATTTCTTCTCTTACAAATTACCATTTATTTAAAATTACATAACAATTCTATAATAATGCCGTGAAAAGACACAAGTATCATTTTATTATTAGAAATCGTTTATTGCTTTTAGCTCATTGTGTTGTTTAATTAGAAGAAAAAGATAAATAAAATTAAGATGAGCATAGACATGAGTTATTTAACTAATAAGTATATGAATATAAGTATCGGTTTGTTTGCACTTAAAGAAGGATCGCGTCAGAGCGAGGCCACAGGCACAAATTAAAGCAATATTTAAGTATCTATAAATTAATTCCCCTAAAAATAATTTGACTAATCTTTAGTTTAGAAGATTGAACTATAAATTTGAGTAACATTAAAAAGATGAAATCGTTTTGTGATTGAATTTCGCTAGTGATGTTTCTTGATAGTCTAAAGGAAGTTTGATTCTCTAGAAAAAAGTAAAATTGTGATAAATAAAATTATACTAAAGAGTCATAAAGCCTGTGACCAAACTCTGAGCGACTAGGATCTTGTAATAGGATATTTGTATTTACATGTAAAACCATGTGTTGATTTTATTTAAATTTAGTAATACTATACTAAACTGGCCGTCATATAAGTATCTGCCATGTTCTCCTAATTATAACTAGGTAATATAATATTCTTAACTAAATTCATATTTACAAATAATACAGTTCGTTACTATTTATATAGAAATTAAATATATTTCTATCATTCTTCGATTCACATAACGCAAAATAATTTAACAGAGTTCATTTTTGCACTCACATTTACAATATAGGTTTGTAACTAGTTTGTTACCTTTTATTTGTTGGTTTCAAACAACTCGTTTAGAATATATCACCCAATAAGCGAGTAGCCTTATACTCACGAATTCTAAAATATCTTACTGTTTAAAAATGCAGAATATGCGAAAACTTTAAGGAATATACAGTTAATGGCAATTGAACATTATAGTTCGCTCGCATCCAATAGGAACTATAAGATTCATAATGCCTGTGCGCAGGCGCAACTCTACGGTATATGTACACGCGCCCGCGCTAGCTGCTCGACCAAACCAACTAGCACAAATAAAATAACTCCACTGTATTTACAACTTATCTACACAAATCAAAAACTCTAATTGATCAAAATCGAACGAGAAGTTGAAAGATTTGTGTTACAGTTTATGCTAGAGTTTAGAATTTCGGGAGCTCAGTGGCGCCACCGAGCGGTGGTGCGAGGAACTATACATGCACATCACCGCGGCTGCATGGCCGCCGGGCGCTCGCCTCCGCCTACACTTTACCTAAACGCTAATATTTCCCCTGCATCGTTGTTTCAACAATCGATGCCGAAAGTGCAGTCATCCTGAACACCGCCAACTTGGCCCTAATGGTAGAGATTCTATCGCGGCCGTTCTATGAACACTCTTCGAAGGCACACTGTTCAAGATGACGACAAATGGAGAAGGAACTAAAATCTAGTATCACAATGTCGGGCCTCGCCGGCTCGAATGCGAGTGTTTTACACGCCTCTCCCAGGCGTCCAGACGAACCGGTACAGAGCTTGCATCTTATGAAGCGTGTTCAACCCCTGCTGTAGTTCTGGCAACTCAGGGAGCGCCATCTCGATCTAAACACGCAAAACACGATGAAGCATCACGTTCATAATGATGCAAGTACTCTACCTTCGTAACTGAGGAACTCGAAGCCGAAGCTTTAGATGTGTTACGATTGGTTTCCTCCTGAGGTTCACTCGAAGAGGGCGAGGAGGTCATCCGAGGAGGGCGCGCGGGGGGGGTGCGACCCAGCTGATGAGGATGACGACGGAGGAGTAGCCAGCAGCTCTCCCAACGCTGGAGTGTCCAAATACGACAGCAATTCCATCGGGTCCACAGTCGTCTCCGGCAAAAGCTGCAATCAAAACAATAATTGGTCATAACAAATACTAAAACAATAGCTTACGTACATCAGTGACGATCATTGGCTCGGAAACAAACAATCGAAATGCCTGGTAAAGATGAAATATTTTTAAGAAATGACTCATTTTTTACTTGAGCACAATAGGATTCACGTGACAGAAATACTCGTCAAACTTGAAGGTTTTTGCTTTCAAGGTGATCAAGACGAATCTTTCGCTTCTGGAATATTTTTACTGCAACACATGCATTTATGAACAAGGTTTTATCAGCTCGCAAAAATGCCACCACAAATCTTTGAAACTTAAATAACCCAAAACTTTGTCTGTCGTGGCGGAACGACCTTTGTTTCGGTCGTTTACGCTCTGCCTACCCCATTAGCGATAAAGACGTGATTGTATGTATATATGTAATCTTCACTTACATTGAGATTATCACCGCCCTCTCCGTCGATGACGGCCGCTGGGTCGAAGTTGAGGTCCCCAGGGATGTCAACATCAGTTAAGGAGTGGTGGCCGACGGAAGGTGGTCCGGGGGTATGACTGGATCCCGGCGTCGCCCCGCCGCCTCCCGGCGTGTGCGCCGACCCTGGAGTGTGCGGCGTGTGAGGGGTGTGTGGCATCTGGGTAAAAAGAAAAGATAATAAGGAATTGCACTAAAGACACATCGCAAAAAAAGAATAAGCGCTTTTAAACTTCAATGCCGTCTTCTGTCGAGTGGGTATCGAGTCTATCGACCCGATGTACCCTGGTGTCAGAGTTTTTAAACCGCCTAGTAGCACAACTATCAGGCTTCTGACATCGTTTGAGTAACGACCACTATCTAAGACAGCGACCGGGACCGACGGCTTAACGTGCCCTCCGAAGCACGAAATCTTTTTATTTTTCGGACAATCAGGTGATTCAGCCTGCAATGTCCTAACCAAACAAAATTTTCAATGCCGTGAAAGAACAAGATTGGCTTGACTTAGGTTAGGTCGCGGTTGCTGTCTTGGATAATGTTCATCAACAAAACTATAGCCAAAAATCTAAACAGCACATACCTGTTCATTCAAACTCTTCTCCATCGCATTCAGAGGATCCAACGAGTTGACACTATCATTGAGATGCGATAGAGGACCGTTGCCAGCATACTCATTGCTTCCCGGACCGTTGGTCATTCCGAACTCGTAGTTCTGGTTCTGATTTGACGCCGGGTTCCTGTTCTGGCTGCTGGAGTTGTACTGGCTGATCATGGATCCACTCGCTATGGTGTTCATGTCTGGAGGAAGGTAGGGAGATAACGCCTGGTTCATGTCCCAGTTGTTCATCGTAGGCATGTTCATTGAGCCAGGAGATACCGCTTTGCCCCTCTTGTTAGAGTTGTCATTGCTGTCGTCTTGTTCCTGCTGAAAGATTTAGATGTTCAATTAGATTAATGTTACTTGCATGTCACTTGGGATATTCGTTGAAAAAATCAAAGGTGTGGTATTTTACCTTTATGCCTTGATTGTTAGGACTCTTCGCTGCCTTCCAGTTTGCTCCGCTGTCAATGGTGACTTCATCTACGTCGGAGTTGTTTAGCGTGTTTAGGATACCCCACATGTATTGATCCACTTCTAGGCCTTCTAATTGGGCTGGTTTACTGTAATAGAGGAGTAATTCATTTAAATAAAGACAAAAGATTATTGAGCGCTTGGTGAGAAACAGGAAAACTGCATAATGCAACCTTTGTTCGCAAGGTTGAGGTACTTACTTGCAAACCGGACATCTCCACGAACCACGTTCACAGTTCAGCTGTAAATACGATTCTAAATCGAAGCACTGTATGTGTTTGCACTCGTGGCCACGTGCTGGTAATGTGATCTTCTTGAAGGTGATTGGACATTTTAATGAGACTTTTAGCGCCGTTTGCTCGATGCTGTCTCTATCCGTTGAGTTGTTGGAGCCGTTGTTGGTATTCCCTGACGTCTGGTTGAAGTTCATCTTGATTTTAGCGATGCAGTGGTCGGCGGTCAGTAACCGTTTCCTTAGTAAACCTTGGAGGACACTTCGCACGCTCGGTCGGTGGACTAATTGTAATACGAATAGATGTGACTGGAAACAAAAGGAATAATACATGAATTTATTGATTCTCAAACGGTAGACAATGGATTACGAATGGCATGAAATCTTGATTATTGTAAATATGCTTTTGGTACTTACACAACAGCAGGCTGAGACGGTGATCTGTATCGTGTTTCTGCCTGGTTGGCACACTTCTTTCAGGTACAAAGGTTTGTGTGATGTTTTGTTCTCGCCCCTATCTATGACTAACGGGGTGGCGTTGACTGATACTTGGACGCTCGCTGGCCAGTTCGTGTTCATTTGCCGGTCCTCGTGGTGGAAGCATTTTAGTTGTAACTCAAGATCCGACCTGGAAAATTAGCCAGTTATAAATAAAAGCATTCGTCTCTCAATTTTTATAACAGGATGCATGCATGGTGGGGTATTAATTAAAAGGGTATTATTAAAAAGGGTACAATATTTACCTCCATATTAACGTTGAGTGGACCGTGGGTTTTAATTGGAATACATGATTGCTAACTGCTAAATTATGTTCTAATCTAAATGGTGGTAGTATAATACCATCTCTTACAGGGAATGTTAACCGGAGCTCGTCATCTAAAAAGAAAATCACACGTTAGTCATTGTCTCAACAGAAACTAGCAATATAACAGTCTTATGGAGAACCAACTTACTTTGCATGCCCATCGGTGGTTTGAGCTCGTTAAAGTGGGGTTTTACGTCCGCATTTGGACTAATGTACGGCGGCATACTACTGGCCGGCGTCAGAGGCGGCGTGGGGTTTCCAGGCACAGGACTGTGCTGGTAGTTCATGTTGCTTCTCATGGCAACCTCCTGCGCAAACTGCTGGCTGTACTGCCCTCCGTACTGCGACTGCTGAGCCTGATGCTGAGGGAACTGGTTGGGTACTCCGCCGTTGAAGTATTGCCCTTGATTCGAGTAGGGAGGCGTTGCTTGCCGCATGCTCCCTCTCATCGCAGGGCCGTAGTTTCCGCTGGGCCCCAACGGCTGCTGAGGAGGATACTGCCCCTGGAAACCAGGCCGGCCACCATAACCTGCCGGGTACTGCGCCGGGCCAAATCCAGGCTGCCCGCCCATATACTGCTTTCGCTGGTTCATCAGCATGGTGCCAGATGGATACGGCGTGTGCCGCCTCTGGTATCCAGGGCCCATCTTGGCATTGCCGGCCATCTGACCGGGACCCATTTGCGATTGCATCATATTCGCGTGCATGCCCATATTAGCCATCTGCGCCATGGGGTTCATGCCGTTCATGCCAGCGTTGCTCATTTGGCCCATGCTGGTCATGCCGTTCATTCCGCCGTTGCCTCCCATCCCCATGCCGGCCATGCCAGGGTTGTGGCTGCGTTGCTGACCGTAGCCGTTCATCGCGTTGTATTGGGGGTTTCCCATAGTCATGTTGTTTTGCATCTGTAATTAGGAAAGTACGTTTTCAATTAGAGTCGGGCGGCAGGTCAAATTGTGACTGAGCTAAGCTTGTCAGACTGGAAGGTTTTTAGCAACATCGTTTTTTTTTTTCTGGGTTATTCAGATACTGCTTCTTCCATGCTGGCCTGGGAGCGAGAGAAAACATAGAATGTGCCAGCTGCATTTCCTCCGGGGCATGATGTAAAAGCGAGCTAAGGGATCAGAGGGTTTCAGTACATTGTAATTTAGGCGATGGGCTGACAACCTGTCACTACAGCAATATACCTACTAATAACCCTCAAAACTTTGTCAGACGTGGCGGAACGACCTTTGTTTAGGTCGCTTACGTGCCTACCCCATTAGGGATAAAGGCGTGATTATATGTAGTTCAGTTACCTGCGAGAATGGCTGCGAGTCCTGCATCGCGGCCGTGGTGGCCGCGGCGACCATGGCGGCGGTGGCGCCGAACTGCGCACCCTCGCCGCCGCCGCTCATCGCGCCCGCACCGCCGGCGCACCCATAGCCGCTGGGAACAAAGACACAAATATGAACAGCTGGTCGATAGCTTCAGAAACAAAACACGACATAGACGAAGTCTTGCAAGAAATTCACAGTGCTGAGACAAATGAAGGATTCAAAGATTTGGAAGCAGCTACACCGACAAATAATAAATAAATAATAATAAATATTTTTTATTTCATAGTATTTGTTTACAGTTATTACTTACGGACTAATATGAACTACCAAATAAATTATTATCAAGTTATTTGGTACTATATATTAGTATTGGTGCTATATATTAGTCCGTAAGAGCTAGGCATAATGATGATGACGAGAGCTTTAATTTTCAAGATCTTAGCTCCATAGCGTACAAGAAGGTTTGCAAAAGGAAGTATGTGAGACACTTCCGTGTGAGTATTATTATTCAGTTTTAAGTCGTCTCGCCGCCGGGCAAAGGCCTCTCTTCCGTTATTCCACACCTGACCCTGAGTTACCTCTAGCGAATTCGCAGATGTGTTTACAATTTACATTCGTTTAGCCAACTTAGATTTATGCAGGTTGATTAACAGAATCTTTTGTATTGATATTAATATTCGCAATTCAAATAGAATATTTAGACGTGTGAGTTGAGTACTAAATGTGAAATCAGGCTACGCAGTTAATTTTATTTCACTCACGATATAGCGTTTCTATTCTATTGCAAGCATCGGCCTTGCAGAGCCGAACATTCCACACGTTAACGCTTCGATTATTAATAAACTCAGACTCAATATTCAACCCAAATCCTATAGGCGCAAGATCTTTTTTTATTGCAGGCACAGATTTTATTATTTTACCAACAATGAGAGAAAAAATCAATATGGACGGACGTATAGTGGCGCGGTTGTTACCCCTGTGTTTCTCTCGGGATGTGTTTGATTTTTTGTATGACGCCGAAGTGGGAGAGCGATTCATGTGAACTGCTTTTGGGGCGAATTCCCGAGCCTTCCCAGAGCCCTTCCTAATAATTCCCATTCGACAAAATGTGCGACAAACAGCGCGCGGGCTACCCATTGTTACACCGCGTCTGTAGTTGTGCACTACAATATTGCCTTTTGTGTTGATATTATAAAATTATTCTTATAAATACTCGCACGCACACATACACAAACAATGCGTTAATTCTGTACTGTTTAACAGAAGCTTGACACTTAAATGACAAAGTTAAAAAATTGTTTCGGTATTCACCTGTTAAAATTAACGCTATTTGCTTTTTTATTAAGAGGTTAACGTGTCAGCACGAATGAGTTTGTGAATAATAGATGACCATCTATTTTGTTAGTTTTCCACAGCGCCTACTTAAGTATTCTCGTAAATAGCTTAACAGATACTTAGTAGCGTCGACAACCAATAAACACACGAGTCAACAGGGCTCGAGTCGTCGCGTCTATTCATCGACGGTGCAGATGATTTACAAGGGTCCTTCCTTAGGTAAACTCGACCTGCGCTTCTTTTTATAGTTTTGTCTGAACCTTTTTTCTTATTGCCGACCAAAATGTGGAGCCGACAAAAAAAAACTGTGTGTTCTGTATCCTGCTGTACTTTTTGTAAAAGTGGTACCACATCCGAATAATCACTTACGCCCTGTTCAAAATATTTGGGATCTTGAATGCGAGCGGTCGTCGCAGGCATTTCTTTTGAGACAATTCTCGGAAAGGTCTTTTTTTGGTTTCGGCAAGAGCATTCATGTACAGACGAAACGTCTGCATGTAAGGCACAATTATTGTGAGAGGCAATCGACTTCATTTGTGAATACAAAATCGGGTACGTGATGTAAGCCATGCTCGTCTGAAGCTGCTCTTGCCTGTTCTCCGACGCCTAAATAAATCAATTTGAATGAGTATGTCGCTATTTTGAGAAGCTGGAAGGTGTTTGGCATAGTATTGAGAGATGTGCGAGTTACGCGTAGGTATTTTGATACATAGGCTGCAGATAATTTTAGATTGGTGCGCAGACGTGTCGAATTCTTAGTTAATTGGCAGAGGAGATAATCGTGTATTAAATCAATCTGCTAAGAAGCAATTCAACAGCTATGCAGTGCTATCATTAGGTTATTAATTACCATCTTATTTTATGATTTATGTAGCGATGACGTTATGAATCCAATAATATTTTTTGCAATTATGGAAACGGAAAATTCTGCTTCCATATCAATTATACTCAATTGCAAATTGACGATGTGCCATTACAAGATTCTTTACCACTCATTTTGTTTTCAATTACAATTGTAGAATCTCGATGGATGAGTTCATTAGTTCTAACACGGCCATAGGTGGAGTGTTAAATAAGGCATTAATTGTGAGTTTCGTATAGATTACTATCGTCGAGTCGCACCGTTCGGCTTTCGGTGGCGTCCCCTCGCTTCGTCGCCAGTTGGTCACCCCCATTTAAATACCACTTCACATTGTGGCTTGTGCGCACATTGCCGGCATATAATAGCATTAACGTTTCGGTATTATTGATTTGATATGTTTGTTGTAGCATTTTGTAGCTACATGCTATATCAATCATTGCCTTTGTTTATCTTTCGTCAAATACCAATTTTGTTTTCTTAATGTTATTCTTTACCGAGTCAAGTCTTTCATGGATTTAAATTGGATATCTGTTGATATTTAATCGATTTTAAACAAATGTTGTTCCAACCAAAAAACATCTTTGTTGAAGCGTGATAGCTAGAGATGCAATGATTAATTACATATTCCGATTTCTATCTCATTCTCGTCAATTGACGGCGGGGAGAGGATGAATCATGCTTGAAGGAGCGGATTCCGGGGGTAACAAATGGAGGCGAGCTCGGGTAAATACGGCACAATGCGGAGGGTCGTCGCGCGCTTGGGGTAAGTGGTCCCGGTCACGTCAATATGCGCCTTTATTACGAAGCTCCCGATAATAATTCATCTGTCTGCCACGATATTGAACCAAAAGCGTGTTTAACTAACGCGTTAGCCATGATTCTTTAAATAACATTACGTTACTGTTTCTAAACAGTGCCTTGAATTGATTGGTGGGGCAAGTAATGAATTCTTTATTTCTGTTCGATGTCTGCCCTTGGTTTACTTGCATTGTCTATCTAGGACGGTGTTCATATTATTGACTTGAAATTGTATAACTCAGTGATGGTTATTATTATGATTCGTATTAGTATCATTTCTAATATCACTTGTTTAAAATCACTGCTCTTCATAAGTAGCAGCTTACTTTTTTTCATCAATGTGAGCACGTGGTGAAATGCTTGTGCCTGTGTATCCGCCCCCAGTCTCAACTCTCAGCGTGGTAACTGGTGACTGACATTTTTTCCCACGATCGCTCCCAAGCGCTACAAATCTGTTATTTTATTAACCATTATGTTACATTAGTTGTTTTTAAGAGCTTCAACATTGTTTTTGTCTTCTTCGACGTGTTGATCTTTGTGATTGAGTTGACGTTAGCTATCTTTATGTTTACGTTTGTTATGTTGACGATTTATTACCTTATTCGTTCTAGCCAGTTCCTTGGACACTTCCTGATATTCATGGTCATTTTGTTCCATTCAAAGTTCTTTTGTTTCTTCATAAATTATTATGCGGTTGGCTTGTTTTAAAATTGTATCAATTTAGTTGGCAACTGGTGTTCGTTAATTTTCCCCACTACCCTTAAGTGAAGTAGACTTCCTGTGTCGAGTTCACACAATCTCGTTGCCGGTCCCCGTTTTATTATTATTTACTTATTGGTTTTGTATAGGGCAGGCGCAGCCATCAACAATATGTCGTTTGTAAAGGTGACTACAAAACAAAGCCGTTGAGCGCCTCAACTTAGCACCTGCCTGGCATTTTTTATTAATAATATTACAGCTCGTAATGATTATCGGAAGTTTTTTTGGTATCGATCTGCTAAAGCTAGCATATGCCGGTCTGGTTTCGAAATGTTCGAGATGGGTAAAACTATTCGATGCGCTCAGTTATGTGGCTAGTTTAATGTTTTGTTTGTTTGTGTTTATTGTAAGCGCTAAAGTGCAGTCACCGCATGCATTCCCATCGCTTGCTGGTGTGAGTGCGCGCCGCTGTGTGCGTGCCGCGCGCTAGTGTGTGTGCGCTGCGCATGTGTGAGTGCTGGGCGCGTTTGTGCGTGTGAATGGAAGAGCACATTTCATTTCATTATAATTGCAGCGATGCGCGGTCGGCAATGTCACACTTCTAACTCACCC
Organism: Scrobipalpa costella; assembly: GCA_949820665.1. Lineage (NCBI taxonomy): Eukaryota > Metazoa > Arthropoda > Insecta > Lepidoptera > Gelechiidae > Scrobipalpa > Scrobipalpa costella. The sequence continues at coordinate 4,243,203 of OX463305.1, read as the reverse complement.
TTCCTTTATAGGGGTATACTTTAAATAAACTTCTCACATTTCGTACTTATTTGGATTATCAGATTAGAAAATATTATCCAAGGCTGAATTCGATAGTTAATTTGCTAAACAAATTGGTTTTTAAGTAGTAGCAACGTATGTAGTAGGTATTTATGTAGAAGGTAAATTTTTGATTTTATTGCTTGTTAACTACGATAAGGTGGCACAGGTAAGCGAGTCACGTTTTAGCGTTTTGTTGTAATATAAACAAACTTGTTCCGGATAAGATAAAACTGTGAGGTTTAGTGCCGAAGTACCTACATAGCGCGTTTTCGTAACTGATAATAACTACGAAGCGCGTTCTTGCTCGTGTTATTTATTTATGTTTGCTTCAGGTTTTATTTTCACTTCGCACAGCCAATATTTTAGTAATACACAATCAAAGTAATTTTTCTAAACAACGTATCATCTACAAATCACTTATTGTATCACTCACTTAATTTCACTACTGTTCGATATTCAACGACACGGATTGATTTATCGGCATTTTTAAATTAAGTTTTTTCAGCAATAAGTCTTATTTGATTTGTTACGTAATTCTCTGCTTTCAGTAGATTTAATCAAATGGAAATAATTCCAATATCATGCATGCCATTATTTGTTTCAGCAATTCAGCACTCTATATTGACGATTTGTTTACATGATCCAATGCAAGCTTTGTTATTATTAGCAAACAAAACTCTTAAGCCTATGCACAAATTAGTTGCTCACCTAGGGGTGTTGTATCTGTATCCAATGGTTCCTTGCAGTTGGTGGTTTTTGTTTCCTTCGGGAGCGTGTGCTCCCGAGTAATAGTGGGACTCAGCGTACGTAGTACCTCCAGAGTTCGCCGTCCTGTCGTCCCGGGCGCACCCCCTGTAAAACGACGCACGTTGTAGCCACGCAAATTTCGAACCACTTTGAAAAATTTGGCAGTTTTAGGTCAACAGCCGAGTCAGTTCGGAAATTTTCCAATTTTCTCCAACACCGTACTCGTGTCAGTGGCGAGCGTACTTGGCTCTTATCGTGCGCTGCGCGTGAATTTCGCTTCAGCCGTGCCTTTCGATGCGATCGTCAACAATCAACGCGACGAAGCGCTCATCGTAACTCGCAGTCGAAACACCTTCACATGAACTTCAGAATAATCGAATGTTCTTGGGTTTTTCACCTTATATTTTTTGCTCACTCTTTCTGTATTATTTAATTTTTGAATATATTTCTCGGTAATTTAATTCTCTGGTAGTGATTATAATTTCTTTTCTCTTAAATTGACACGTTCTGTCACAAAATTTTAATCAACAGAATTTTTAGGAGCACTTTCAATATTTGTTTCGATTGAATCACTGTGTTTTCATTTCACTACGATGAACGCTTCGTGTAGATTCCGTCACTCGAACAAATCAGCTGAGGCAAAATCCAACGTGTGCGCTTTTCACGACAGGTGGTGATCTAGTTGAACAGTTTCGACAAGTTTATCATCTTCAATAAAAAAAATATCTCTAAAAATATTATCATCGACTTGTAAAATTTTAACAACAGAATTTTTAAATTTATCAGAACTTGTAAAATTGTATCAACAAACACAACAATTACTAATGCACTTCTAATTACTTTGACTATATCACTGCCACGATGATGATCCTCGCAAAATTCACTTTGTTTATATTTTTTCTAATCCAACAATTTCTTGTCACTTCGATGCAATCCGTATTTTTGACACTGCACTGTTTATTTGTTGAAAATCCAAAATTTCACTATGCACAATCCATGAAAAAATCCAAAATCCAGGGTGTGATTTGTATTTGTCACTGTACTCCAGTCATACGATTTATCCTTCACTCATAAAGTCCGACTTTGAAATCACCGAAACATCATAGACGTGCGGCACGAGCGTCGTTCGCGACGTCACTGACAGCGAACAACCGTGTATTGGGCCGTCAAAGGTAACACTGGCTCGAGCCGGCGACGGTGAGAGGTTGCGCGGGGCGCTCCCACCCCGCGCGACGTTGCCAGCTCGCGCGATAAGTGGCGCGCCCCGTCCCCCTCTGTCGTCGGCCGTCGTCTCGACACTCGCGATCGGCCGCTCTCGGGCGCCACTGTCGCTATATCGGCGCTCTGCCCCGCCCCGCACACCACGTTTTCACGTAACGGTCCTCAATCGAGCGCGATACAGCGACCGGGATACTTGTGTCGATGCGATTAGTTAAATGAGCAAAGTAGATCATTCGATGGCCGTCGATGGGAATGTATATGTAGACGTAAATAAGTCTGATGACGGAATGATCCGAAATAGCTTTGTTCGTTTCTCAGGTAGAGGATGTATGGAGAGTTTTTGCGCAGCGGCGCGGTCGGGTAGCGTCTGCGTCGGGGCATAATAATTAGCGACGATAAACAATGGGTATGTCGTCCTCTGGCCGCTACCTGCGCACGGCGCGGCGGCGGCGAGGCGGAGGCCGGACAGCTTGTCCTGGCGCGTCCTTGCCTTCGCCTCGCTTTATGCCAGATCCGCGTCCATTGCTCGTCAAAAAGTATCGTTGATTGATTTATAATCTTCTGCGAAGTCACATCAGCGGTATTCAGACTAAATACATCTATTTGCATATTAATATGTCTGCTCTTGTTCCGTCCTTGCCACACCTTTTTGTAACCATTAGGTTTGTTGGTGTTATTTAATATTATGATTGATTGATTAGATTAATTAGATTCTTTAATCGTTATATTGTCAACAGCTAAACCTAAGACACTTACGGCATTATCGATCTCAATCATAATATTATTAACATGTAAATCCGGTTTCAATTTGTTGTTAATTTGTCAACTAAGTCTTGATATACAGCAATTGACATTATCTCGAATAGTATCGATTTTTCGATTGATAACTTTATCAATGATAGGGTCGGTAGGTACATTCGCCGTTATAATCTCATTAATTAATTATTGTAGAGTAGGTACGTATGTACTTTCACCTTGTGTTAATTTTGCTCTTCACCTAATTTCACAATCATATTGGCCTTTCTGCAAAAATGATTTGTCAGGCTTATTGTCATTATTTGTTGACAAATTGTAGATTTTATCATAACGTTTATCATTTTGCTACTCTACTCTTTGGTGTCGTTTAGTAAATTTCACTGCCAGCTCACCGATAGTGAAACGTAATGAAGTGACAACTGGGTAGCGGAAAGTATCCGTGTTGATAGTTGGTGTTGCCAGTTACATTTTATAATTAAAATTTGTGTAATAACTTGTGTAATTATAAAAAAGAATTGAAGGAGCACCGACCCGAACTATTCAGATAGAGCAAAAAAAAATCTTTCTTTAAAAAAAGACGTGATGTTAGGTAGGTACTTTATTATGAATATGTTTATTTACAACTTAAATCATTGTTTCATTCACAATAAGTAACAACACCTGTGCAAATATGTAACATAAAGCTTAATACATACCTTCATTGTAATAAAGATTCTCAACTCAAGGATCCATTCTCTCTAATTGACTTAAAAAAAAAAAAAACCTATCGACATCGCCCAAAACAGCGTAAAATCTAAACATAAACAAACACTTGTCCCCACGTTGGCAACACTGAACGAGTGCAGCGCGCATTTTTCGCCGGCGCGCGCGGGAAAGTCGGGAAAGCTGTGCGCGTCGTCCGCGTTCCACCGCGCACTGCGCGTGCGCCACCAACCCTCGAGCTGGGCCATTCATAAAAATTGGAAACTGGATTCGAGACGGCTTGTAGAGAGTTTGGCTCTATGTTGGGCTTGCTATAAATAAGTATCACAAAGTAAAAGGAAATTATTAAGATTTGTTTTGGTATGCATAGTATAATGAGTGTCGAACTGACGACGGCAGACAGGAATGAATGGAAGAAAATGAGATACTGCGCCGACCCCAAATAATGAGATAAGGGCAAGAGAATGATGATGCATAGTAAAATGACACGGATAAAATAAAATCACTCAAGTACAATTTAAAATAAAACTGCATAAATATAGACTAGATACAAAACAACTCATTTATTTTCAGACTACTGTTTTGTCTGTGAGTTTTTCCGTAGAAATAGATCATTTTCCCGCGGTGAAAAGTAACGATGCTATTCCTGGACAACGTGACTTTCTAGTGGAATACTACAATATACTGAATTTACAAGAGTATTACAAACAAAAATAATGAGAAATAGAAATAAATCCTCGGTATTAGTATTTACTTACTTACTGTTGCGGTATTAAGATTCGTATTTATAAAGCGATCTCAAAATTGAGAGCAATATTAAATTTGGATGTGATAGATCAAACGAAACTCAAACTCGCTGACACTTTTCAGAGCTGATTATAAATACGGCCCTAAGTGTAGTGAAAAAATATTTCAATTTTTAAAAACATTTAACTGTAAGAGTAAATAAAATCTCTAAACATTGCTGTTACCATGTCTTATGTAGCTGTTTCTACATAAACAAGATGTAAGAATAAGAGCAATGTTATACTAGCTCTGGGCGTAACATTTTTAGTTCACCGTCGACAGAGCTATATGCTTTTTATGTTAGAACTAGCTTGTAAGATTTGTAACAGAAAACCCTTTAAATGGGATAAGAAAAATAAATGTAATATTTACATTTTTGGTAAATGGGTTGAGAAAAAGAATGTAATATTTACATTTTTGGTAAATGGGATGAGAAAAAGAATGTAATATTTACATTTTTGTTAACCGTGACCAGAATATAATTATGTATATTTTTTATTTATTTTTGATTGATTTAGTTATTCCAATGGTAAGACATTATGTTGACAGTACAGAAATAAGAAAATTGTAGATTCCTATCCGCAGTTTAACTTATTATTATTATTACTAGCCTACTGTGTCCTACTGTGTTCCATACTGGACTGGGAGAGAAAGAAAAACATAGAATGTTCCAGTTGCCCTTCCTCCCGGGCATGCTGTAAAAGACAGCAAAAGGGATTCGAGGGTTACAGTGTATTTTAATTTAGGCGATGGGCTGACAACCTGTCACTACAGCAATACACATTACAATCTAAAATAGCCCTCAATTTATGTCAGACGAGGGGAAAGCGCCTTTTAGGAGGCGTTTTACGCTCTGCCTACCCTGTAAAGGCGTGATTTTATGTATGTATGTATGCTACTGTGTCCCACTGCTGGGCAAAGGCCTCCCCCTTCTTTCTCCCAATTCTCGCGGTCCTGTGTCCTGTGTAAGCTCCTACCAGTTTTTGCGATAGGGTATTAAAAAAATTAAAGTATTTTTTATTCATTTTATTTATACATTTTAACGTAATAGATTTTAATGGTGAATGTGAGAGGAAATTTTTACATACATACATATAATCACGCCTTTATCCCTAATGGGGTAGGCAGAGCATAAACGACCTACACAACGGTCGTTCCGCCACGTCTGACAAGGTTTGAGGGTTATTCAAGATGGATTTGTACGTATATTTTTAAAAGGAAAGAATGGACGAGGACTTAGTCAGACGTAGCAGAACGACCGTTGTTTAGGTCGTTTATGCTCTGCCTTCCCCATTAGGGAGAAAGGCGTGACTATATGTATGTAAGAAAGGAGTAGAATTTACCACACACCACTCAAATCGCGGACCTCCTAGAAAATGGTCAGTTCACGAGTACCCCTAAACCTACGATAGAAAAGTGTATAGATCATACATAGTACGTGGAAAGATTGTGGTTTTCCAGATAAAGAAAAAAATCTGTAGACGAATGTAATTTTAATTTAGTTTAGAGAAGGTATATGCAAAAATATTACAAAATAATATTTCTCCCACGCTGGATTGGAAGCGAGAGAAAAACATAGAATGAGCCAGCTGAATTTCCTCTCGGGCATTCTGTAAGGACCAGCTAAGGGATCCAAAGATTTCAGTATATTGCAATTAGGCGATGGGCTGACAACATGTCATTACAGCAATATATACCTACAAATTTATCTTAAACCCTCAAATTTTGTCAGACGTGGCGAAACGATCTTTATTTAGGTCGTTTACGCTCTGCGTACCCCATTAGGGATAAAAGCGTGATTATATGTATGTATACACAAACAGGCGTTTAGTTATAACAAAATACCCGACGTGCTACAATGCAGATAGTTAACACGTTATCTGCGAGCGTCACGTGTTATCTCAACAGATAAGATTTTACCGCCACAGATACAAAACGCGTTATAATCGATACAATGAACACATCGTGTGTGCTTGCTGATGTATGTTTCTGGTTTTCACCGTGATTTGCAACTATCTTGGTTATTATACCGGGTGTAAGGGACAGCGTCCCACAAACTGATAGGGGTTGCTCAGTCAACGACACAACAACAACAACTTCCACCCGGAAATTCTTGCAGGAAGGGAAAAAAATAAATTGGCTTTTCCATACAAATTGTCTGATCGAGGTGGATATTTTGTACCCCATTAGGGATGAAGGCGTGATTAGATGTATGTATGAGGTGGACATTTTGTATCTCAAATCAATCTTTATTTTTACTTCCTGAAAGAATTTCTTGATGGAAGTTGTTCAGTATCGTTGACTGAGCAACCCCTATCAGTTTGCGGGACAATGTCCTTTACACCCGGTATGCCTAACATGTCTATGTGAGGCTATTGATTTATTTATTTTAGTTTCATACATATATACATATAATCACGCCTTTATTTCCATGCTGGCCTGGGAGTGAGACAAAAACATAGAAAAATATGTAAGATAAGATGCCTTAAATTTGGCAAGTTTGTGGGCATGTTTTACTAAGGTCATTTCAAAATTTGACATACTAACAACTAATTCTAAGTTTATCTTTAGGAAAGACATCCAGAATTGAGCTCAATGTCAAACAATATTCCCTGAAGATTTTATCTGAAAGATTTCAGAACTGAAGAAAGAATATAACACACCTATCGGCAGTAAAACTAGTTTCTAACAATAGTTGAGCATCAAAGCGGAAAACTAAGAATTAAAAAGTGAGTTCCTTGTTGACAAGCGATAATAAATCACCAGAAGTACCTTAAAGTGTGTTTATTTTACGACTGGGCAAAGAACAAAGATGTTAAACTATATAAAAACTAGAAATATGAAATGATTGTGGAATTGTTTAGGTCGTGTTACTTATCGCTTAATTTAAGAAAATTATAAATCCTGGCGTTTGGCTAATTGGTTTTTTTGGTAGCTTATTTTGAATTTATCCTTCCAAGGACATAACATAAAACCTATCCCTTTAGTTTTTTTTTATTTTATAATGTTATTGTATCTTCCATGCTGGCCTGGGAGCGAGAGAAAAACATAGAATTTCCTCCCGGGCATGCTGTATAAACCAGCTATGGGATCCGAGGGTTTCAGTATATTGTCATTTAGGCGATGGGCTGATAACCTGTCACTACAGCAATATACGTACTATATCTATCTTAAATAACCCTCAAAACTTTGTCAGACGTGGCGGAACGACCTTTGTTTACTTCGTTTACGCTCTGCCTACCCTATTAGGGATAAAGGCGTGATTATATGTAAGTATGTAAATAGCTTTCAAGGTGTACAATACAGTTCACTTTTACCTGTCACAACATCCTCCTCTCGCTCTTGGTAGGCAGATTGGCAAGTGTAGAGCAGAACTGCTAGCTTTTGCCCTTGTTCTCGCTTTTCCCCTTTGTTGACTTTTATGACGCGACATAAGATTCTTCTTCTGTCGAGTGGGTATCGAGTCCTATCGACCCAATGAACCCTGGTGTCAGAATTTTTAAACAGCCTAGTAGCACAACTATCAGGCCTCTGACATGGTTTTGAGTAACGACCACTATCAAAGACAGCGACCGGGACCGACGGCTTAACGTGCCCTCCGAAGCACGAAATCATTTTCTTTTTTTTTTCCGGACAATCAGGGGATTCAGCCTGCAATGTCCTAACCAAACTGGGGAAAAATTCACAAAGTGAAAAATTCTAACATATCAACTTTGTGTTTCCTCCCTGGGAATCGAACCCAGGACCTCCGGATCAGAAGTCCATGGCACTAGCCACTAGACCACAGAGGCAGTCGGCAGAGCGACATAAGATGGAGTGATGTCTCCCCATCTCCCTGCAGAAAAGCAGTGTTCTCTGTGCAGTACAAATCTATTCTTCCGGTAGATCCGGCTATTATCGTCATCGCGGTTTTGCAACACGGCGCACGCGCTCCACCGTAAAAAGCAGACGTATTCGAACATAAACATCTACCGAGTGTAAGAGACAGCGTCCCGCAAACGGATAGGGGTTGCTTACTCAACTATACTGAACAGCTTCGACCAGGAAATTCTTTCAGGAAGTGAAAATAAAAATTGCCTTTTCTATACAAAATGTCCACCTCGATCAGACAATTTGTATGGAAAAGCCATTTTTATTTTCACTTCCTGAAAGAATTTAAAGGTGGAAGTATCGTTTACTGAGCAACCCACATCAGTTTGTGGGACACTGTCCCTTACACCCCGTATTTGCGACACCTGAAAGAAGAAGAGGGGTGGGTGATGCTATTCTGACCCAGCATCTACCAGGAAACAGTTCTATGCAGTATAAATCGATTCTCCTTGTAGATCCGGCTATTATAGTCAGCGCGGTTTTGCAACGCGGCGCGCGCTCCACCGTAAAAAGCAGATGTATCCGAACATGCACATCTATTTCTGGCAAGGTACTTTCCTACCAACCGTTTGGGTATTGGTAGGAAACGCTTGGTGGTAACCTTAGGCCCGATTAATTATCCGCACTTCAGATTGACAGTTTGAGTTCGTATCAGAAATGTCATTTCAGTACAAAATGGTTGTCAAATCCTTACTTAATATTGCTCTCAATGTTGAGATACATACATACATAAAATCACGCCTTTATCCCTTACGGGGTAGGCAGAGCGTTAAACGCCTCGTAAAAGGCGCCTTCGCCGCGTCTGACAAAAATTGAGGGTAATTTTAGATTGTAATGTGTATTGCCATAGTGACAGGTTGTCAGCCCATCGCCTAAATTACAATACACTATAACCCTCGAGTCCCTTTTGCTGTCTTCTACAGCATGCCCGGGAGGAAGGGCAGCTGGAACATTCTATGTTTTTCTATCTCTCCCAGTCCAGCATGGAAGTAATGTTGAGATAGTTTTATAAATACGAGCCTCAGTGGTAGATCGATTTCTGCTGTCGTTTTCTTTTGTCCCATTTCCAATGATGCTTTAAGTTTGTCAACTTCATGCATACTACATTTGGCTTCCTAAGGAGTAGTTTGGTTAATGGGTGTTTTTCCACTAGACGGCACGGCAACGGCACATGACGGTGCCGTCAGGATGTCGTGGCTCTGTTTTTCCAATAAACGGCACGGCAACGTCCCGATAACGGCCAACTAGTTCCAATTATGCTTAGTACGAATACAAAACACACGCAGTTTGGCTGGCCGGCGACGGTACCGGTGGGAATTAATGCCGTGCCGTTACCGTGCCGGCAAGTGGAAAATTGTTGCTATATAACTTCATTGATTTTTTTGATTATCTCTTCCACGGTACCGTCCACGGTGCCGTGCCGTCGCCGTTGCCGTCGCCGTGCCGTCTAGTCGAAAAACACCCAATCTCTTTATGTTTAATCCTGGTACCTAATAGTTTTGTAATCGAACTTCTCAGGCACTTGCCATTTTAATCATATTTGTCACTAAACAAAATAATAGATGCCAAACCGCACTGGTTATCGATTCACCGCAAAATACTCGAATGAGCGCAACTGATAGCATTCCGTTAGATAACAATTCGTAGCCATTTTATTAAAGAAGGGCATAATGACAATTTAAAAAGTATATTACTAGACAAATGAAAAAAAAAATGTTTTATTTGACGTCTTGTATTAATTCCATGCTGGACTGGGAGCGAGGGAAAAATATAGAATGTGCAAGCTGCGTTGCCCCCCGAGCATGCTGTAAAAACCAGCTAAGGGATCGGAGGGTTTCAGTATATTGCATTTAGGCGATGGGCTGACTGACAACCTGTCACTACAGCAATATACCTACAAATCTATCTTAAATAACCCTTAAAACTTTGTCAGACGTGGCGGGACGACCTTTGTTTAGGTTGTTTCCGCTCTGCCTACCACATTAGGGCTAAAGGCTTGATTATATTGATTATATGTATGTATGTCATAATGATAATTTAAAAAGAGTATTACTTGAGAAATGAAAAAAAAATGTATTATTTGACGTCACTTAGTAAAAGACTTAATAAACACTTAGTAAAAGTTCAGTTAATGGGATGGGATTTAAGCCTAAAATTTTATTATTTCGATTTAAAACTATAATGATCAATCATTAAATAAAGAGACTATTGAGAATTGATAATGTAAAATATAACATATACAAAGATAACATAAATATGTCAATTTATATTGGATTTTTCCACGCTGGACTGGGAGCGAAAGAAAAACATAGAATGTGCCAGCTGCATATCCTAACGGACATGCTGTATAAACCAGCTCAGGGATCCGAGGATTTCAGTATATTGCAATTTAGGCGATGGGCTGACAACCTGTCACTACAGCAATATACCTACAAATCTATCTTAAATAATCCGCAAAACTTTATCAGACGTGGCGGAACGACCTTTGTTTAGGACGTTTACGCTCTGCCTACCCCATTAGGGACAAAGGCGTGATTATATGTATGTATGTATATTGGATATTATGTTTGACAACCGAGCAAATACAAAAAACATTAAATAGAGGTTTTTCTATTTGCACTATGATAAAAAATACATAATTGTTTTTAAGTAGCCCAATGATTTAACACTGGCTGGTGAAATCAATATTAAACACCATAATTAATAAGAAGAATTCCAAAAAACTTGTCAAAACAGGTACCAAATATTTGGCTGAGTATTTTCCTAGAAAATATGTCGTCATCGACCTTGGCGGATGGTGACCCAGGTAGCGAAGGCATAAAGATAATGATAGTAAATTATCACCACGTTCAGTAAATTACGATATCTAAAACCATATCTTTTACCGACAATGCAAATAGGTTTTTTGTTCAAAACATGTGGCATTTTTTTAAAATCTGTTACCAAGACGTTGCTGACAGTGAAACGTATTTTTGATTTTGTCATAGACTTGCAGGTTAATGCTGGCTTTGTACATGATACATATAATCACGCCTTTATCTCTAATGAGGTAGGCAGAGCCTCTGATGTTTGCTGTGCCTTTACAGGGCGTCACTTGTACTTCTTCTTAATATGTAACAACAATTTAACCTGTGGCTTTGCAACGACCTAAACAAAGGTCCGCCACGTCTGACAAAGTTTTGAGGGTTATGAGGGTTATTTAAGATACATTTGTAGGTATATCGCTGTAGTGACAGGTTGTCAGCCCATCACCTAAATTGAAATATACAGAAACCCTCGGATCTCTTAGCTGGTTTTTACAACATGCCCGGGAAGAAATGCAGCTGGCACATTCTATGTTTTTCTCTCGCTCCCACCCCAGCATGGAAGGAATTATCATACCTACTCACAAATAATAATATTGTAGGGCTTAATTTGTTTGTTTTTGTCCATGTCATGACATGCTAGCATGTTCTAATATTCATTACTGTTATTTATGTTCTCCTTCACTTTGTGAGGTTTTCCCCAGTTTGTTTAGGACATTGCAGGCTGAATCACCTGATTGTCCGAAAAGAAAAAGGATTCCGTGCTTCGGAGGGCACCTTTAGCTATCGGTCCCGGTCGCTGTGTTTGATAGTTGTCGTTACTCAAACCATGTCAGAGACCTTTTAGTTGTGCTACTTCTTAGGCGGTTTGAAAACTCTGACACCAGGGTTTATCTGGTCTTTTTGTATAGTCCAAAAGCGGTGTAAGCCTGTCGCGACCAGTCATAAACACAGAATAATCGATAATCATTAGGTATTTTACTTTTATTTCATACTTGGTAGAGTCTTCTTATTAGCGAGTGGATTCTAGAGTCGAACGAGGCGATTCACCCTGGTGTCAGAGTTTTCAAACCGCCTAGTAGCACAGCTATTAGGCTTCTGACATGGTTTGAGAAAGACCACTATCAAAGACAGCGTGACCGACGGTTTAACGTGCTCTCGAAGCACGGAACTCTTTTTGTTTTCGGACAATACAATACAAATATTATTTATTGCTCATAAACAACACATTGTACAGGAACAAACATTACAAAAGAAACAGAGTACAATTAGGCGGCTTTTTTGCTAGGGTAGCAATTTCTGCCAGGCAACCTTTGGGTAAAGGAGTAGTTTTCTAATATTATGCGGGATAGTGCAGTTACTATTCTTATAAATTTAAATAGAATACATAGACAATGTACTTACTAGTTACATAAATACGAATAGGTGCAATCGACTAATACATAAGTACTATTATAATATAATGAACGAAAATGCAATATTTCATTCAGATGGGGAAGTGAGATTGTGAAAAACAAAATACCAAACTAGATAATATAATTAAAACACAGTAGGTAAGTAATTACTTAAGTCAATCAGGTGCTATGTAGGAGAATGTAGGAAATATTTTTAATACGCTCTTTAAAAACTGCAATAGAGACCTGATTTTCACAGTAAGGAATTCAACAATTCGATTGCTCTCACAGTAAAAGAATTCGCGAAAAAATCCGTCTTGTGTGTCTAATACAATCAAGTGATTTAGCCTGCAATGTCCTAACCAAACTAGAGAAAACATAATAAAGTGATAAACTTTGTGTCCACTAGACCACAAAGGCAGATATAGTAAGGCTTGGTAGAGTAAGTGGCGTTTTATCTGGGCTGGTTAGTAACCGGCGGCTCCACTCACGCGCATTTGCGCACCCTTGCGCACGCGCAAACCAGTTGTGCGCGTCTTGGAAAACATGTCGCCGCACTCGCCGTTCGCGTGCCGACTCGTATGTCATTGCATTATACATTTCACAAACTAGCTTTTGGTCGAGTCCTTGCGAGAGATATCTGCATACATATTATTTAATTCTTCATAGAAATTTCATTTAAATTATGGAATTGTTTTAATGTATAAACATAAAAGGTCTAAACATAAAATGGGTTCCTTTGTCTACACAAGGGATTATAAATTTCATAGATACGGCTGATAAAAATTTACATTTTTTTTGTTTCATTTATCCATACTAGTAACTCTGTCTGTCTGATTGTTTGTTGCTCTTTCACGTCTAGACGGCTTAACCGATTTGGCAGGACGATAGATGATTACCTAGAGACAGACATAGGGTACTTTTACCGCGGTAAAATGTTTCATTCTCACGGGAAATCTCATTATACCATGGGGCGGAAAGCTAGTCACATATAATTTAAAGATTACTTACGTTATTTTCATGTTTTATACATCCCTAGCGACCCGCCCCGGCTTCGCACAGAAATTATCAGTGTTTCTCTACTATATTATGCATGTATTATACATATAAACCTTCCTCTTGAATTACTCTATCCATTAAAAGAAACCGCATCAAAATCCGTTGCGTAGTTTTAAAGATTTATGCATACATAGGGATATAGGGACAGAGAAAGTGACTTTGTTTTATACTATGTAGTGATGGTTCGAACCATACAAGTAAAAGTCACATTCCTCAGTATCAAAAATCGTAATCAACATCAATCGAAAAGTGTAAAATAACACTTGTTTTCTTAAATCGTATTAATTTCACAATTTCCTTTGAAAATGGCGTGTGAAATCATTAACTGCATGATTGGAATAGTTACGAATCGCCATTTAAGAAAGATATAAATCTCCTTTGAACTTCAGATTAAATTTAAGTATTTCGTTAATAAATATAGGTACTCAATTTATGTAAACTTTACTTTTCATCAACATCAACCACAACAGTCCACTGCTGGACATGGGCCTCCCCAAATTTGGGGGTATATGCCATACTCACCACGCTTGGCGGGCGGGTTTTTGAGCGCAGTAGATGTTTTTAATTCACAGGGAACGCTACTGCGCATTCTCTGGATTTATCCCTTAGTCGGCTTTTACGACACCCTCGGGAAGTTATGGGGTGATGCTATTCTAACCCGGCACCACATTTTACTTTTAATTTAGGAATATTAATCAACAAAAAGTATTTGCTACATAAATATTTGAAAGTAAAAGATTTATATCGTCAAATAATCTCACGTGTTTTTGAGTGAATATTTATCGATGAAGACGTTCTTATCCAAAAGAATGTAAAGTCATAGATAACGCTTATATTGTTTTCATTACACGGTCATTAGTACACTATTAACATACATACTTAAGTCTAAATTCAATGGGCTTAAAAAAATGTTATTTTAATTAAATTCTTCCATGCTGGACTGGGAGAGATGGAAAAACATAGAATGTTCCAGCTGCCCTTCCTCCCGGGCATGCTGTAGAAGTCAGCAAAAGGGATTCGAGGGTTACAGTGTATTTTAATTTAGGCGATGGGCTGACAACCTGTCACTACAGCAATACAAATCATTACAATCTAAAATTTGCCCTCAATTTTTGTCAGACGTGGCGAAAGCGCCTGTTACGAGGAGTTTTACGCTCTGCCTACCCCGTAAGGGATAAAGGCGTGATTTTATGTATGTATGTATATATTGCTTCCATGCTGGCCTGGGAGCGAGAGAAAAACATTGAATGTGCCAGCTGCATTTCCTCCCGGGCATGCTGTAAAAACCAGCTAAGGGATCAGAGGGTTTTGGTAAATTGTAATTTAGGCGATGGGCTGACAACCTGTCACTACAGCAATTTACCTACAAAATCTATCTAAATTACACTCAAAACTTTGTCAGACGTGGCGGAACGACTTAAACAAAGGTTTTAGGTCGTTTACGCTCTGCTTACCCCATTAGGGATAAAGGCGTGACTATATGTATGTATGTATGTATATATTTTAATGAAACTTCAAATATTATGTCGATGTTGTTTGCATAAAGATGGCTAAGATTGTGCGCTTAGAGATTTAAAATAATAAAAACAATCGCGAACATTTAAAAAAAAAAATTTCAATTAAGCAATAAACATTATAAACACAACCTCCTTTTAATTTAAAAGTACAGAAAAATTACTAAGTTACCTAATATCATATTTTTTTCCCATACACATCCTGTAGACGGGTCTCGTAGAGGTTCGCTACGAATGTGCTACGAAACGTCCATCATTGGCCAGTAGTACAAACTAGATAAATTTTAAATTATGAATTTTATTATGCTAATAATATTTGTTTTATTTGTTCCAAGTATCTTTTATTCTATGTTCTCACTTAAATAATAATGCAGATTTCTATACAGGGTGTATAAAAAATTACTGCGTTCCGTTACACCACGTAATGTATTAGTGATATACAACACATTACACACATTAAATAAAATAAGTAAAAATATTTATTTAATATTCAATTCATCAAACAGAAACAAGTAACCCTAAGTCCACGCACGTACACTAAGGCGCCAGGCGAGCGCGGGGCGCGGGGCGGGGCGGCGGCAGTGTACCTGTGACGAACGTCGTAGTGTGCGTGCGTTCTGCGCCGTAGGGGTGCGTAATTTGTTTTACGAATTGAATAAAAAATATTTTTCTTTATTTAATGTGTATATTATCTTCCATGCTGGACTGGGAGCGATAGAAAACCATAGAATGTGCCAGCTGCATTTCTATTCGGGCATGCTGTAAAAACCAGCCAAGAGATTCGATTCGAAATTTAGGCGATGGGCTGACAACCTGTCACTACAGCAATATACCTACAAATCTATCTTAAATAACCCTCAAAACTTTGTCATACGTGGCGGAACGACCTTGTGTTTAGGTTGTTTACGCTCTACCTACCCCATTAGGAATAAAGGCGTGATTATATGTATGTATATTGTGTTGTATATAACTAATACATTACGTAGTTTAAAGGACCGTAGTAATTTTATTTTTGATCCTAAAAATAGGCGAATAAATCTGTAACTGTTGCCATATCAAAACAAACCAATAATTTAATTAGAACTATGACGTCGATAAGTGTTCGTGTTTGATATTGATTATCAAGGATAATATAAGTTTATCAAACTTTGATAAGGAGGTGCAAGGTCTGAAGTCACGTCCTCCATACCATAACGTATGATTGTAATACTATCTAACATAATAAACAGAAATACATATACATACGTACATATAATCACGCCTTTATCTCTAATGGGGTAGGCAGAGCGTAAACGACCAAAACAAAGGTCGTTCCGCCACGTCTGACAAAGTTTTGAGGGTAATTTAAGATATATTCGTAGGTATATTGCTGTAGTGACAGGTTGTCAGCCCATCGCCTAAATTGCAATACACTGAATCCCTCGGATCCCTTAGCTGGTTTTTACAGCATACCCGGGAGGAAATGCAGCTGGCACATTCTATGTTTTTCTCTCGCTCCCAGGCCAGCATGGAAGTTAAGTTAAAGAGAAAATCGTTGATTATTTCTTCCTTGCTGGCTTAGGAGCGAGAGAAAAACATAAAATGTGCCAGCTGCGTTTCCTCCCGGGCATGCTGTAAAAATCAGCAAAGGGATCCGAAAGTTTCTGTATATTGCAATTCAGGCGATGGGCTGACAAGCTGTCACTACAGCAATATACCTACAAATCTATCTTAAATAACCCTCAAAACTTTCATCCCATCTCCTAAATTGCAATATACAAAAACCCTCAGATCCCTTACCTGGTTTTTACATTATGGGTATACTGTAAAAACCAGGGAGGAAATGCAGCTGGCACATTCTATGTTTTTCTCTCGCTCCCAGGCCAGCATGGAAGAAACATTTAAATGACATTTGAATGCCGAGTTTAAAAGTCAGTTTCTGGGTCTGGGTGTTCTTTGTGGTTGTTTCTGTGTATGTCCGTGGTACCCCGATACAGGGAATCCTAGTGGGGGCTGTGAGTGAGAACGTGTTTTTTTGTCCTCAAAGGATTCTAAAAATAAAAGAAACGTTTAACAAAAATAAATTATTTCATAATTAGCTAAATGAGGAAAAAGTTTAACGTCTGACCTATCAGACTCAGGACAAAAATATTTATTTGTTGTGTTAATTTAAGATAAAGAGTAAATATAAAAAAATGTTGGGTGGGTGGCTAGACTATTATAAAAATCGGGCAAAATGTTACTTCAAAGAGGATTAAAACCTGACCTTTTATTTTCCTGGCAATTATTTTTATTTTACAAATTGCTTTTGAGGGTTGATTATTTTCATACTAAATTAAATTTAGAGTTTATTTTGCCATACCTAATCTGGTAATTGCCCATTTCTTTGGTTAATAGCATCTTTTAAATTTTGGTTTCTCGGACGTGTCAATATGTTTGTAAAAAGTTAGGTTTATTAGCTTAATGTAAGAAATCGTTTGTGAAACTTTTGCGTTAAGAATTTCGATCAGATATTCGAATCCTGTCCACGAATAATATAACAAATACAATCTTTTCTAAAAATACTTTCTTAATCCAATATAACGACAACACATAACAATATTTTGTCACAACATGGCAGCATTATCCATTATTATCACATGGTAATTGAATTACGGAAATTGAATCCGAAAATATTCCTTGAAACTAAAAATATCCAATTTACGATTCGCGAAGGAAATACTCGTAATTGTCGCGAACCCAATCAACTGACGTACCAACTTTACGAAAATAAAGGTACGGAGAGATTTCGTATTCGGATTGGGCACAATGACTCAGGCGGAATCCAGCCGTGTGCTCCATCCCGACAGTGTTGCCAGACGTCTATCTGTCAAATCTGCTTAACAGAAGAAAAAAACAATACAATTAACTTCTTAACTTCTTCCCCTTGACCGCGTACAAAGTCTTTTGCGCGACTTGAATCGTCGTCCGTCGCCAAACCAAGTAGACAATCTGGCCCATCTGACTCTACTGTGAGATACACAAAATAATTATGGGATTATTAAATCAATACCATGACATATGCCTCTCTGATGGCGCATTATTGAGCTTAAATTTCAGCATTTACTCTTCGAATCCAATTCCTGCCAGCCATCAAAATTGTTGACCGTGTCGCTTTATTTGGCAGGAGGGTGTTCCATACTGCGTTTGCCTAAACGTGGTCTCCATTTAAGAAATATTCAGTCGCTAGAAATGCAATACCTGGCAACACCCATCCGCCGCGGCGGGTATCGTCGGAATCAGAAATACGGTGCTAATTATAATCATACGCATCCGTCGGGCGCGCGCCGACACCTCTCAAGCTTGCATTTGTATGGCGATTTGTTTACGTCATCGCTAGCTTGTTTAGTTTCCATACATTTGTCGTATTTTGTTTGTGTTTTTTTCGTAGCTGTAGGGTAGCAAATGGTCTACGCTCCTTCTTTTTGTAGCGAAGATAGCAATTTGTGTTACGAGAAAACCGTATTACCTACTTAGATCTTTTATTTAGCAAACCATGCCGATATCTTTGAACAACGATTAGTTACGTCTATAGAACCATGTCAATTTATTTTAAAGCTATAACGTAGGTAATAATAACTAGGCTAGGTTGTTTTTCGGGTAGTACATGTGCGAGACTTTTAGTCTACATAATTTTTAATATCTACACATTTTTCGTAAAATATTATGAACTCTTTCTTCCATGCTGGACTGGGAGAAATAGAAAAACATAGAATGTTCCAGCTTCCCTTCCTCCCGGGCATGCTGTAGAAGACAGCAAAAGAGACTCGAGGGTTACAGTGTATTGTAATTTAGGCGATGGGCTGACAACCTGTCACTACACATTAGCAATACACATTACAATCTAAAATAGCCCTCAATTTTTGTCAGACGCGGCGAAAGCGCCTTTTACGACGCGTTTAACGCTCTGGGTACCCCGTAAGGGATAAAGGCGTGATTTTATGTATGTATTATGAACTCAGTCAGATCCTGTAGTTTATAGCCCTCAGTACTGGAGTACTAACAGATTGTGGTATTCTAAATCTGATTGCCCACGTCATTGTACTGTACTGCATCATCGCTTCCAGTAATATAACGCTGCATGTGTTTCAAGATTTGTATGCTCGAGTCAATTTACGTATATATCTATTAATTAGTTAACTTTTTAATTTTAGTTTTACTGCAAAACACAGTAAATTCAGACCAGTTTAGACTTGAAACTAGGTCTATGCTTGCCCCAAGGAATTTAATTCTTACTTATGTTAATTTATGAAACAATGAAATGTCTATTCTGTATCGCCAAAAATAAATCAATCGGTTAAGGTGACGGTGACTAGCCAAGTGGCGCCCCCCCTAAGTAAAAAATAAACATAATTCACTTAAATCGCTGTGAATCAAAAAACCGAAATAAAGTTATAGTAATTAAGATAATTAGGAACCTTATAAATTAGTGATTTATAGTTCGTAGTAGTAAACAGGAAGAAACATTGCTAATAACGGTCAACAACGGCAACATTTCTTCCTGTTACTACAACGAGCTATGAATCGCAAATTTATAAGTTTGAACTATCGTAATGACTATAACTTGATTTTGTTCGACTGGTTTTTCGATTTACTACGTTTTTAGTGAATTATGTTTTTTTTTACTAATGACTAGTACATACATACATAAAAATACGCCCCCATCCCTAATGGGGTAGGCAGAGCGCAAACGACAAAAACAAAGGTCGCTCAGCTGGTTTTAACAGCATGCTCGGGAGGAGATGCAGCTGGCACATTCTATGTTTTTCTCCCACTCAAAGTTCAGCATGGAAGTGTTGGCTAGTAACGCCACCCTATCACAACTTTCACTTAATCTGTCTTTTAACAAGTAGTATCATGTTTACAGCATGGCTGACGATTGTAGGCATAGCTTACTGTTCTAATAACATACATACATACTATCACGCCTGTATCCCTAATGGGTTAGGCAGAGCGTGAACAACCCAAACAAAGGTCGTTCCGCCACGTCTGACAAGTTTTGAGGGTTGTTTAAGATAGAACTGGATATTGCTGTAGTGACAGGTTGTCAGCCCATCGCCTAAATTACAATATACCCTCGAATCCCTTAGCTGGCTTTTACAGCATGCCCGGGAGGAGATGCAGCTGGCACATTCTACGTTCTTCTGTCGCTCCCAGTGATCAGCATGGAAGCTTCGTGTTCGTGTTCGAACGTGTCCTGTTCTAATAACACGACACGTTAAAACAGTTTTAGCCACTATCGTCGTTAAATGAATTTAGACTTTAATTTTGACTGATATTTCTGAGTAACTTAGTAAATAGCCAAGTCTATGTTATCAAGGATAGTGAGACGTAGAGAGCGGCAAGTGTACATAGTACATACATACGTAAGTACATACACACACTCAGAGCTTACTGCAATGCGGTGTCGACATACGGTGCCCTTTTGCAGACTAAATATGTTGCCATTGGAGATATTTATAACTAGTTTGAGAGTCCTATATTCACAGTAGCAATTCTTAGTAATAATTTTCTGGGAATTTGGAATGAAGTTTAGTTTATTTTATTTACTATAGTGAAATATTCTATTTCCGATGCTTATTTAAAACAAAATAAAGAACGCATGAAATAAATTATTTGTTACAAACATACACATAATCACACCTTTACCTCGAATGGGGTAGGCAGAGCGTAAACGATCTAAACAAAGGTCGTTCCTATATTGTTGTAGTGACAGGTTGTAAGCCCATCGCCTAAATTGCAATGTACAGAAAATCTCGGATCCCTTAGCTGGTGTTACAGCATGCAGCTGTCACATTCTAGGTTTTTCTCTCGCTCCTAATCCAACATGGAGAAATTATTTGTTACCTTGAACATATTTTTTGAAATATATTTTTCATCATATATTATTTTATTATCCTTAACCCGATGCAATGAAAAGCTTGGTAAGGTTTAGAAAGCATGATTATTTGTTTAGTATGTTAGAGCGACGGGACGACATTCTAAAGGTCGAAGGTTCAAATCAATTATTGATTTGTTATTTCTCATATTTTAGCGAGATACTCGTAAGATTATTAATTTTATAATTATTTAATATACATATCTCATTAATTTATATCTAAACTTTGCTTCTTATTCTTAAAAATTCATGATGATCTAATAATTATCTCATTTAAATTTCCCGATTATCAAAGTTCAAATAAGGAAATTAATATCCAAATACTTCCCGAGCCGAAAGATTCCACTTAAAGTTCGGCGCCGTTGAGTCAGCGTCGTGAAATAAAAGGGAATGAGTACTAAATATAGTACATTAGTACTATGAATAGATGCGCCTACAGCCCGTGTAAATCAACGCCAGTGAAGACACGTTTGTACTGTATTGTAACTGGATTGTTTTACACGAGTGACCGGATTTAGAACAAAGATTTTTTTTTAGAAAGAAATGCTATTGTAATGATAAGGTTGCCAGGTAGTCTATTGACTTACACAGATAATCCCGATTTTCTCTACTGATTTTCTACAATATGCCTAGGAAGACAATCACCTGAACACTTCAAGTTTTGGTTCTTACTAATGCCCCAGTCTAGCTTAAGCTTAAAGGACTGAAAAAAGGGGAAAGAAGGGGTCTTCAGCAGCCAGGTGTTTGGGCTGCTGGTGCGGGCCTTAAGGGTGTCCCTTGTGCTCGTCTCGTATCGTGTCCTCTGTGTCTTCTCGGAGGGGCAGCCCCTCCGGTCAATGGTGGTGTCTGGGTGAGCGTAAGGGTGGGGTTGTGGTCTGTTTTTTTTTACACTACTGCTTATATCTACTATAGTATTTCCACCTCAGTTTAAGAATAAATTTTAAGAAAGTTTCGTGTCTTTTATTCAAAAACACATTTCAAAAATAAATAACACGTGTTGGCAAATAAGTTAAATTACTAAAACTACTATTTCATTACGTTGTCATATGTAATAGCTAAAACATATTTTAGAAACACGGTGTTCAATTAAAATACTTAATGTATTTGAACTTTGTTTACCTTTAATCCAATACTGAATTGGAAATACTAACTATAGCATAGTAAGTATAGTAAGGTACTAATCTTTGTTTGTTTACCCAATGCTAAATCAAGTATGAGTATCCCGTCCTTTACTTTTACACTGTCTCTGTCTGTTTTATTCTCTTTGCCCTGCGCACTATCAACATACAGTATAACATCCGTCCAACTAGTAGACTGTCTCTAAACCTTTTGGTGACCACGCATGCTACGTAGTACAAATTCTTTTACAATGTCAACGCTCTAGTGATGTATTACAAGCCGGCTACATAGCGGGGAAACAAACCAACATTCCGGCTTCTTTAACAGGTTACTGAGAAGGCTATTTTATTTATTTAAATATAGTATTTCTTTTGTTAAAAAGTAGCGTATTTCTGGCTAGTTTCGCCGTCAACTGCGCGCATAAAGTTACATGGATTATTTAGAGTTTTTTTGTTTGCGTACATGTTTAGTGCAAATATAAATAGAATTTTTAAACTGTTTTTGAACTTCATAGCTAAGGCCCGTATTATAATGAACTCTTGAGACTGACAGTAAGTTTGAGTTCGTATCAGAAATGTCAATTTAGTACGAAGCGAACTGTCAAATCCACACTAAGATTCCTCACAATCTAGAGATCGCTTTATAAATAAGAGCCTAAGAATCTTTCATACGTACGTATATATCTGTCTCCAATGATACCTATATATAATATCATTGTCTGTCTCAGGAATAAAATCTATAGTCTTTCCCAATACTAATAAAGCTTATTATATGATTGTGAAGTTTATTAGATGTTTAGGTATGTGAAGATTACAGAGAGAACGAACAGAGTTAATTTTGCATATCTAATATTATTTTTTCAAGTTAACGTCTAAAAACCAAAAATAAAAAATACTGTTTCAAAAACTCTTGAATTAAAAACTCCACACTAAAAATAACTGTATTTTAGTATATTAGTACTTTAAAATCACTAATTATACTTTAAAAAGTTTTATTGATACTTAAAGTATCCTCGTAAGGGCGTGTGATACGACAGTTGCAGGTCGCACGCGCTGCTCCTGCGCAGATGCAAAGACTATATTACATTGCGTATCGAAATCTCACAATTTTCGCTGTCCAATGGTTGTTGTATAAAGGAATACGTATTACATCTGACTGGGCTTCTGTTTTATTGTGTAGTGATGGGTCCGAATAGGTCGCCCCCATTAAACGAAGAAAGGCTAATAAGGTCGTTTTTTTATTCGATATGGGTTGCTCTTGACTCCAGTCTACGGGACCGACTGAGACGGAGTCCACGATGGAACAAGCTTACCCAGAAGATGCCCGTTCACTCTAACTTTGAAGCTTTGGGGGTTGAATGCATTCGGAAACACAGACGCAGGTAGTGAGTTCCACTCTTGCCGTGCGCATTATAAATGAGTTTTGACGTCGTTCACTTCAAGTTCATCCACGGTACGTAGAGACTAAAGCAAACATCCTTACTTACAGTCCAGCGAAACTTGACTTGTACACAACGGTAAGTATACGCGTGATATAGACAGCAAGCATTCTTCTGTGTCTATTACGTTTAGCTGTATAACACACAACACTAGCCAATACTGCTGCTAAGCACTGCCAGGGAAGCATCAGAGGTAATGACCCAAGAGTGGATTTGTACTAGTGGGGCCATAGTTAAGCGGCAATGTACAACAATCTGGTATCAGCAAGTAAGTTGGTGTCAAGTTGCATCTGTCAGTTTCGCGCCTAACCGGCAGATGTGTGCGCACGAGTCGACCCAGTCCCGCGCATATGTATCTTTTCATATGCCTACGCTATCTGAGCTCTTCTTCGAAGGATAAACCAATGAACCCTTGTGTCAGAGTTTTCAATCCACCTAGGTAATAACCTAGGTATTCTGAGATAGGAAGCAATGT
The DNA here is from genome assembly GCA_949820665.1 of Scrobipalpa costella. NCBI lineage: Eukaryota > Metazoa > Arthropoda > Insecta > Lepidoptera > Gelechiidae > Scrobipalpa > Scrobipalpa costella. The sequence continues at coordinate 4,219,380 of OX463305.1, read as the reverse complement.
AAAACAAACTCTTTAGGTTGCCATAACAACGCATCAGCTGTCCGCTTCGCGCCTAACAGGCAGATGTGTGCGCACGAGTCGACCCAGTCCCGCGCACATGTGTCTTTGCATATGCCTACGCGCAGCGCAGCTACCTGAGGTGGTATTCTGATAACGTAAGAAAGGGATCAAATTTAGAAGCAGTCGAGCTAAATATTATACGAATGTTGGGAGTAAATTGTGCACTTGGCCAATGATTGACTCTATCACAATTTTTTAATGTTATCAGTTTTTATGTTTCAGTTTTTTTTTTATTAGTTAGAAAAATTGCATATAAGATGCTATAAATTGATGAAATATTCTAAGTCCAACTTGTCGTTCATTAAAGAACATAATAACATTTAATAACGGGAACTTACTTTGGAATATAAGTCGCATACTTCACGAAATGTTTCGTTCGGGACATTCGGAGTCCCTTCATCAGGATGAGTGCGTAGGTTGCGTAATTATATGAAGGGACTCCGAATGTCCCGAAACCATGTCGTTATTCTTAAGAGAGTGCCCACTATTAAATTTTATTTAGAATGTCTCAAGTTTAAATAGTTAAACCGAACATTATTCTTATGGTAAACCATTACAGAATATACCTGCAAACGAAAATAATTAGCATCCATAGCTGTTTTACTCCTATCTCATTTGTGCAGCCTCCTTGATAAGCAGAAATGGACCTAACCAATATCAAAAGTGATATTTTCTCAAGCCGACGTTATCCTTGAATCTCCAACACTTCTTTTTATAAATTAATTGTATTTAAATAGTGGGTAGCGTACTAGTTGGCATATAAAAATAAATTGATGCAAGATGCAGTCGCTTTTTAACTCCATACTGTTTTTTTATATTAAAACTAGTTGTCTACGGATAGTATTATTGATATATTCACTTACCTTTAATATTAATCACGTGAAAGAAGACCACCATGAAAATGGGTAAAGTAAAGTATGCAGATTAACATGACCTTTACAATTCTATAAAATCAGAAGGTAGTTTTTAATCTGATTAAGTTATTCTCCTTAATTATGTTAATGGGTCAACAAATTTGCGAGTGCCATGAGATGCCTATCAGACGCAAGTATCCCACTTCTGGACATAGGATTTCTTTTCTTTCTGTGGAGGAAATTACCTCTATTAATTATAAAACCTATATTAATTAAATTACTTCTATTAATTAATTAAGAGGTTACACAAAAAATATTTTGTCATGCTTTTTAGGCAACCCTTCTCACTCTTCGTCCTTGCTTCTATGACCAAGATTTATAAAATAATATTTTCGCTTCTTTGAATTCATTTGCGAATTATACCATTAAAACAACGGTTTCCTCAAAATTTAAAAGATATAATAACAATTATTGAAAAGGTGCATCGCACAAAATTACTCTTTTAACTTTAATATAAGTGCAAGGCAGTAATCGAGTACATATAGCCTGAAATTACTACAAATGATTATTGCTTTTCAATTTGTACTGCAACCCTGCATTTGACAGCTGTCAAGGTGACATATGTCAACGCTTGACAGATGATTGACCACAGAGCTTAAAATTCTTCGCTCGTCTCAGTGCAATTTACAACCTCTTAACATTTCTTTTAATACTTTTAGTCTCTACAATGTATTTATTTTAATTAGTCTCATGGAGATTGACAAGGTTTGTTGTTGAATATTAATAGACTCATTCTAAATATAGATTGTAGTGTGGAAAACATTTTGTTGAAGATAATAAATAAGATAACCCTTAAGTAAACAAATGTTGAAAGTAGGAAGTAAAACCACAGACTTATTTGTTTACAATTGAACGTGTTTATATACTTATGTAACGTATTTTTTTTACAAATGTAACTAGCTCTGTACAATAACGTTGGTTTCAATTGAATATTACACTCAAAGCCTCGATTTCTCACCGATGTTAATTATGTAGTAGCTACTGTACTAATTATAACGTACTTTGCAAACACGAAGGGTGGTGGTCACGTCACGGTTGCTTTTCTGCCATTTTAGTAGGGACTTATTCAAAAAGGTTTGGATTATTCAATGCAAAAAAAAACTAACAAATTAGGCACTAATGATTTGAACCTGCGACCTTGGCTATCCATGCCTGTGCTATACGCTACAAACAGAGCCATTGTGCCTGCAAGTCATCAGTGCAAAACTGTCTCTTCAAGGCACTAGCAGTAGCAATGTCAGACTTCTTGATAATTACCGCGGCACCGACTGCCTCCGTGGTCTAGTGTTCTGAGCCATGGGACCACAATCCGGAGATCCTGGGTTCGGTTCCCAGGAGGGAACACAAAGTTGGTATTTGTAAATTTTTGGGCAAAGTGAGATCACACTCCCGGTCACTGTCTTTGATAGTGGTAGTTACACAAACCATTGTCAGACGCCTTTTAGGCGGTTTATAAACTTTGACAACAGGGTTTATCGGGTCGATTGACTCGAAACGCACACGCCAAGAAGACCGCTTCACCTATTTTTAGCCTGCACCTTATTATCACATGGCATATCAGTCTGATGCATCCAGAACACGGCAGCTGCCAAGATTGATGCATTCTTACGGCGCGTGCATCTACAGGTGGTACTTTAGAGTCTGAGTTTACTATATTTAGCGTCAAATTTCTTGGAGTCAAATTCAATTGTATCGTCGATTAAGGGCGGTTTTGCACTGCTCCGTATTCCTATCAATCCATATTTTTTTTCACAGATACGAACCAAATACGCAGCAGTGCATAACCGCCCTAAGGAGGTTAATTATTTCCTCAATTGTTCTGCCGGGACTTTTTTCAATCAATCAATAATCTTTTTTATTTTTTTGCGTTTATCTCCATCAATAATTCTTAATTTGCATAAACATGGTATTTAAAAATGTACATTTTGGAGGAGTGCTTCCATGTTTAGCTAACTTATGATTAGCGTGCATCCTTGAAGACGGAGATTTTTTTGCTCTTGATTTAATTTAGGTTGGTTGCAACAAGTCACAGAATATGTAATAGTATTACATAAACAAGTGCTGGTCCAAGATAGACTGCCCTCACTCAAGCTATAAAGGCAACGATGGAAAACGAAAAGCTGCTTAGCGCCAGACCCTGATACAAGGGTGTTCTCCATCCAGGTTACCTGGTCAATCTTCCAGGATTTTACAGCATGCCCGTGAGGAAATGCATCTGGTACATACTATGTTTTTATCTCGTTCCCAGTCCAGTAGTAAGATGTCCCTTTCAGTCAAGCATGGAAGTTTGTTTCTAATATCTATAGCTTATTCATTTAGTGCACGATCTATTAATTCTTTGCTAACAAGGCGTTGATCCGTTTCTTTCAAAGACCATAGCTCGTAAATAGGGAGGGTCCTGGGAATCTTAACCTTTAGGTATGGATGTTCACACTGTTTTGCAATTATCAACGGGCACTTGCTTTTCCACGCTACTTATATTGAGTGTACAGCTAGTCGGCTATGCTTATAATGAACTTGGGCGGGGGCACTGCGCGTTAGGACAACTGCCGCCGTGGTCTAGCGTCCTGGAGGTCCCGGAGGAGGTCGATTCCCGGCAGAGAACAACGACTTTAGGTTGTTGTTTCCAGTTTGGTAAGAACATTGCAAGCTGGCCACCTGATTGACCGAAAAGTTAGATGATCCATTCTGTCGGATAGGTATGAAAATAGTCGGTCCTGCGCATGATTTATGTCTGGACGTGTCTGTCAATCTGTCCCATCAGAATAAGAGATTGAAGGAATAGACAGTGCACTTGTGTTTTGCACAAACACTTGGGCACTGAAAAATAATCCCGTGCAGCTGGCCGATCTCTGGGAGATCGCTCGCCAACGCCATCACCGATTATGTTACAACTGTCAATAATTACGTTTGTGGCGTTAGTTCTTTTATTCGTCACATTCATTATAAGCCTAGCCGTAAAGTTGAAGGAGGGAGAGAGCTAATTATAGCCTAATCATCACACTCCGGAACTAAATAAGAGTCGCACCCCTCCCCACAACATTCTTTGCTTCATCCGTGAACTTGTTTGTTTTGATGTATTCTTTTAACCAAGAATTGTTAATATTTTTTCTACGGTGATAATTTCGCAATTTGTCAAAATTTGAGCACCCAAAATGAAATTAGTTCATTCAAGTTTGACATTTCTGGATCCTAAATTTGATAATAACCTAAATTTTTGTTAAATACTGATTGTTTGATGACACAATTTCTAAGACGACAAAAAAATATATCGTGGGTCTCTAAAAATTTGCTTTTACTTTGACGTAAAGTCAATGGCTTTAGAAATTTTGTTAATTTCTTTAAAAATTGGGCTTACTTTTAAATAGGTGCTATCGTCGGCCTTTTTACTATAATTTATATTTAATATATTTAACATTACGACAATTTGCTTTTCTTTTTAAATTCACAATCACAAGTCAATTTCTCGCCATTACTGTTTCTACTTCAGCTACTAAAGTTACTAATTATAGCCTTCTTTACATCACTGAGTGTAACTTAGGGTAGTCTCACACCACTCGTATATTTTTAAATACACGTTTTTTTAATATACGCTTTTTACGGTTCCTTAACACGAGTACCGATACAGATAATAGGCAGTTCCGTTTTACGGTAAGTGAAATAAAGGACACCTTTTAAAATTGTATGGTTCTTAAAGTCCGTTATTAGGGTTGCTATGTTTCAATGTTTTTTTAAGTAATTGATAATACCAGTTTATGTTCTGTCAAATACTAAAGTATTATTTCTATTTAAATAGTTGTAATTTGTTTAATAGCTGAACCAATGCAAATTTGGACCTATAGGTCATAGTCCATTCAAAGAAATGTCATGGGTTTTTCATTATTGTGACATAAATGAGATCTCATATTGGACCCAATAACTTGAGTCTTCAAGAGAACAAATGCGTTTATTACTGTAAAATACTGCCTCCGTGGTCTAGTAACTGCCTCCGTGGTCTAGTGGCTAGTGCCATGGGCTCCCGATCTGGAGGTCCTGGGTTCGATTCCCAGGGGGTAAAACACAAAGTTGATATTTGAGAATTTATCACTTTGTGAATTTTTCCCCAGTTTGGGCAGGACATTGCAGGCTGAATCACCTGATTGTCCGAAAAGAAAAAGATTTCGTGCTTCGGATGGCACGTTAAGCCGTCGGTCCCGGTCGCTGTCTTTGATAGTGGTCGTTACACAAAACCATGTCAGTGGCCTGATAGTTGTGCTAGTAGGCGGTTTAAAAACTCTGCCACCAGGGTTCATCGGGTCCATAGACTCGATACCCACACGACAGAAGAAGAAGAAGACTGCAAAATACAAATATTTAAATGTTTTGAGTAGGTATCACACTGATCTTTAATTAATTAGTTTTTAACCAGACTGCCATACACCTTGCTTACGATAAATAGCGACAACTTTTTACACCCAACTCGGCAGATCAATGAATGTACAGATCCTTTGCAAAAAACCTTTGATCGTTCACGTGTCCAATGAATGACAATTTGTCAAAACTAAAGATCCTTTGTAAAGATCATTTGCATGACTGCCTCCGTGGTCTAGTGGCTAGTGCCATGGACTCCTGATCCGGAGGTCCTGGGTTCGATTCCCAGGGGGGAAACACAGAGTTGATATTTGGGAATTTATCACTTTGTGAATTTCTCCCCAGTTTGGTTAGGACATTGCAGGCTGAATCACCTAATTATCCGAAAAGAAAAAGATTTCGTGCTTCGGAGGGCACGTTAAGCCGTCGGTCCCGGTCGCTGTCTTTGATAGTGGTCGTTACTCAAAGCATGTCAGAGGCCTGATAGTTGTTCTACTAGGTGGTTTAAAATCTCTGACACCAGGGTTCATCGGGTCGATAGACTCGATACCCACTCGACAGAAGAAGAAGATCATATGCATGAATTCCTTGGTGACTTTTTTGTTCAACCGGGTTTTTAGGGTTACATAGGGCTGTATTGATAAACAGCACTTGAGACTGACAGATAGGTAGTTTGAGTCAGAAATGTCATTCCAGTAAATTATGGGCCGTATTTGTAAACAGCTCTCATGAGTGACAGCGAGTTTTAGTTCGTATCAGAAATGTCATTTCTGTACAAACTGGCCTGACAAATCCATACTTAATATTCCTCTCAAGTTTGATATCGTTTCATAAATACGAGCCTTAGACGTGTCAAATCCATACATAATATTGCTCATAATCTTGAGATTGCTTTATAAATACCAGCCTTAGTCGACGTTATCAGTTCACCAACTCTATCCGTCTGTCTGTCCTGCTCTTCCCTCAATAACAGTCTCTCTTACCATGAGGATCTGCCTTCCCCGTCTGCAGAAGAATTTTGTCTATGTGTTAATTTCTTTACGTAGAAAATTAGTTCACAGTAGCATCAAACATAATCTATTCCAAGCCCAATAAATCAAAATACTATTTAAAGTATCCGTCTGTTGTTGAATTTCGCTGTCTCTCTCCAACCACGTTTGATGAAGAATAAAACAAATTTTCGTTTCACCAGCCAAAGTGCGTTTTACAAAAGACGGCATATCATCGTCAACGGCAACGGCTTGGTATCGTCGACGATATCGTGGAAGCGATAAAGTATGAAAATCAATGAAATTATATAGCACGTTTATTGACTTGCCGGCACGGTAATAGGACGGCATTGATTCCCGCCGGTAACGTCGCCTACTTCACTGCACGTGTTTTGTATTCGTACGTAGCAGGCGCGTGTGTGTTTGCGCTCAGAGTGGAAGTAGATATCGTTACGATATCGCTATCGTGCCGTTGCCGTACCATCACCTCCCTAGCCTTATCCCGTATCTCTCGGAGTCGACTACCTAATATAGGTGAATGAACGAGGGTACTGGTTTTTACACAAAGCGACTGCCATCCTGACCTCCTCAACCCAGAAGGGAAACCAGACCCAATCCTAGACTAGGTCAGAGATTTCAAGCTGCCAATGTTAGCATTGACCTCGGGCTTAAAGAATAAGGAATATCTACGGTATTAAACGATATTAATTTGATCCCGGCAACGGCTTAACGTGCCTTTCGTTGCCGTTTCAGTGTAGTGGAAATGCATCCAAAGTTTACGTGTCATAATAACTAATCTACCTACTCATGCTCTATTTATCCAGTCCGTCTTGGTCGACTGCCAGATATTCTAAATACCATACGTGGTTTCTTTCAAATCAGTTTATGATAATAACTCTTCGCCAGGTATAAAAAGATTAACAGTTTTCTGGGAAAAAGATATAGTCGTGTTGAGGATGAATTTGTCAAAACAATAAGATTAAATCAAATAACAATTTTGGGCAACAGTGAGTAACACGTTGGCTGCTAGGTGGTCGCTTTAGCAAATTATGACACGATGCCAGAAAAAAAGGTATAGTTTTTTATGTCTGCATCTTTAGTGTTTGTTTTATTCCATTAGTGACATGGTGACCTTAGCCTCGCTTTACTGAGAAGTTTATCAATCTTCTTCTGCATAGCGTTATCCCAGCGTAATGCTGGGCTCTGCATTCTAGATTTTTCTTCTCCTCTTTGCCCGGTCTTCGGCATCCGCTGGTGTAAGATAATTCTCTTCCATTTTTACTACGTCTAGCCAGCGTTTTTGAGTTTGCTGCGTGATTTAGGGGTTTGATCTATGACTTGAAGGTTCTTTTAAAGGGTGTGTTTTTTTACCTCTGACTCAGATTTAAAGGTGTACATGTCAGCGAGTTTCAATTGCAACAACTATTCTTCCATGGTGGACTGAAAGCGAGAGAAAAACATAGAATGTGCCAGTTGTATTTCCTCCTGGGCATGCTGTAAAAACCAGCTAAGGAATCCAAGGGTTTCTGTATATTGCAATTTAGGCGATGGGCTGGCAACCTGTCACTACAGCAATATACCTACAAATCTATCTTAATTAACAATCAAAACTTAGTCAGACGTGGCGAAACGACCTTTGTTTAGGTCGTTTACGACTACCCAATTTGGGATAAAGGCGTGATTGCATATATGTATGTATGTTTAATTGCATCATGTTTTCAAAAATAATAAATTAAATTGACTAACTGAATTTCATTCCTCTCGGTCTGAAACTCATACCCATTGCATTATGATTTAGACGTCGTATGCATTGGTATGTTGATATGATAATATTCTAGCTAGCTAGATGCGTGCCTGCATTCATTAGTTTAATCGGTGAAAATATAACTTCCGCCGACTTACTATAAACATGAACGTATACTACGAGTGATGTACGTACTGTTTATGATTGCGTTTGTACAGAAATAGTATCATTTAGCGGAATTTGCGCGGAAAATTTAGAACGTGACCATTACGCAATTCACTAAGCAGATTTTTTGATTAATTTTAATTATTCTTTCTTTCCCGATTTTTTAGAATGAGTTATATAGTGCTGCAAACTGAATAATAATTCTCAAAATTTTAAAAGAATAAAGTAAAAAGTTCTTTCTCTTCTGTTCTTGTTCTATTCTTTTTTTATTTCAGGGTCATACGACCCGAAAAACTATTCGGGGTGTAAGGGACAGCGTCCCGCAAACTGATAGGGGTGCTCATACAACGAAACTGAACAACTATCTGTAGGAATTATTTTCAGGAAACGAAAAAAAATCGCTTTTCCATATAAATTGTCTGATTGAGGTGGTCATTTTGTATCGACAGGAAATTATTTTTGTTCACCTGAAAGAATTTCCTGCTGATAGTTGTTGACCAAGCAACCCCTATCAGTTTGCGGGACGCTGTCCCTTACACCGGGTACTCATAGGTAAAGAAAATGAAGTAGAAGACGTCGAAGTAGATCTTGCTACTACCGATTTGGAATTGTAGCCTAGATAAGCATGTTAAAACAAAATATAATGTAGTTTATGAACCCACCTAACGGTTATCACTCTAGATCCGAGAATTAACCGTGACAACTTTCAGATTTGACTGTGATTTGTCAAAATAAGTGTCATTGATGTCATTGACATGTTATTCAGTATGTTGATTGTCATTTGTCTCAATTATAAGGCAAATTACACCAATTGGTCTGAAAGGCAACGAAATCCATATCGAGAGAGAATTAAGCCAAATTTGTTTACAAGCAGTTACCGCTGAGAAGGTATCAGTTTAAAAAAAATCTCGTGTTAATCTGCGCCCGTTTCCATGTAAATCTTAATTCGCGTTCCGTTACAGTAATTCCAGTGTGTCGGTGCGTTTTGAGCATTTTTCTCTGGAAACGAAACGTATCACCTTGCCTGCTTTGCTGGTCACTTACAATTAAAAAGCGAAAAGAGCAAGATTCGCCGACGAATTTCGAGAAATATCGACGGGGTCATCGACCTGTGGACGTCGACAGCGACGCATCGCCGCCGGTTTTTTTTCTTCACATTTTGCGTATAATGCGGCCGGTCGAGATTCAGTGATGTACTTTACCTGATAACTTTTTGAAAGTAAATATTATATCGCTTCATTTTGCGGGCGTACGCAGGAATGGGAAGCGGGCCGTTTTTTTTTTCATCATGGGACCACTTATTGGTAGTATCTTTATTGCATTCTTACAAAATTAATAACAAATTACTAAGGCTCATATTTAAAAGGCGATCTCAAGATTGAGAGACATATCAAGTATGAACTTGATAGGCCATTTTTACTGAATTACATTTCTGATACGAACTCAAACTCGCTGTCAGTCAAATACTGTTTATTAGTACGGGCCAATAAATAAATAAAATAGTTAAATTCTGGACCGATAGCGACAATAAGTCTTTCCAAAGCCACTCTACATGCTGTGTGAAAATATCCATCAGATGAAACACGTTAATTATGTATTTATGATAATCAAAACAATGTAACTACAAAAACTGACAAACCGCTTCTATCGCGCTATCTTATCTGTGTATAATTTACCGCTGCACGTCAGTTAAAATGTGGCCAAATAAACATGCAAAAAAAAACCCGGCTAATACTAACAAAATTATCAAGAAGAAAGATTTCCATTATGTTTGTTACAAATACAATCAAAACCACTGGAACGATTTCAAAAATTCTTTCACCAATAGAAAGCTACGTTCACTGTGAGTAATATAAGCTAATTTTTACTTTAGGAAAATATCTGATTTCTCCGGAAAAACTCAGTAAACCGCGGGAAAAACTGCGGTGTAAAAACCAGTCATAAATAATTGGGACTCTTTAAACTTAGTCGGGTTGAACTTTTTGTCTGCGTCTGAGTTTAGCCGAGATCGATTCTCAGTAGCTCTTTAACTGATGAGAAAGGAAATAAATTACCAATCTCGTATAAAGGTTTGTTCAGAGGAATTTTATATATTAACATTATATATTACTTCCATGCTGGACTGGGAGTGAGAGAAAAACATAGAATGTGCCAGCTGCATTTCCTCCCGAGCATGCTGTAAAAACCAGCTAAGGGATCCGAGGCTTTCAGTATATTGCAATTTAGGCGATGGGCTGACAACCTGTCACTACAACAATATACGTATAAATCCATATTAAATAACCCTCAAAACTTTGTCAGACGTGGCGGAACAACCTTTGTTTAGGTTGTTTACGCTCTGCCTACCCCCTTTGGGATAGAGGCGTGATTATATGAATGAATGAACATTATAAATTTATGTGGCGATCTCACGGTTTTAGAATCTTAGCTATACCTAATATGATATGACGATAAAATAACCTTAGTTATTAGTGCATTCTATGCCTTTGCTCCCAATTCAGCAAGAACTCATGGTAGAATACTATACGTATAGTGTTTCTTTTTTTATTATTCACCAGGCCTTAACCGGCTATAACCTTCCCGGGCATGCTATGAAATCAGGTTAGAGGTTCTGATAATATTCCTATTTTAAAATATCCTTCATAATTCAACAGAAATCGCGAATTGACGCTCTGTGTACCCCGTGAGGAATTTAGGCGTGTTTTATTATGTTTTTATATGTATTACCCATTCAAAAGTGCTTAAGACCTTTATTTCAACAGAAAAATGTAGAGTCTTGGAATTTAAGTTTTATTTTTTAGTTGGGCTGTTTACACAATTTATACCTGGCCAGAGTTTCGAGTACTCAAGAGAAGGCTGCAAATGATCTTCTTCGAGGCCTCCTGCATTTTATGTTTCCTTTTATTCTTGCAATTTACATGCACCAGCTTGTGAGTTATTCACTTGATACCGACGGGGCCGCTGCGTTGGGCCCATTTCTTTAACTACAATTTACAAATTTTCAAGTAGGTACAATTTTTACGTTCATTGCATCGATGGTTAGTGTTCTGGTTATAAACATTTGCTGACCTAGTTTTAAGGTATAAATCTATCAATAAAACTGAACAACTTTCCTTAAGGAACATAGATCGAAATATGAAAGTTAGGGCGATTTTGTATGGGTAGATTAAATTTATACCTATTTTAACCTATGCTATGTGCCAGTTGCATATCTTCCTAGGCATGCTGTAAAAACCAGCTAATAATAATAATGAGAATTTTAAGGGATTAGAGGATTTTAGTATATTGCAATTCAAGCGATGGGCTGACATCCTGTCAATATAAATGTATATTAAATAACCCTCAAAACTTTGTCAGATATTGCGGAACGGCCTTTGTTTAGGTCGTTTACGCTCTGCCTACCCCATTAGGGATAAAGACGTGATTATATGTATATGTATGTATGCTTTTTGGGGAAAATTCATCAGTTTCACGGGCAGGTTCATACTAACGTTTGGTCAGCTGTTTTTACACCCGGTAATTTGAATTACTTCCATGCTGGACTGGGAGTGAGACAAAAATATAGAATGTGCCAGCTGCATTTCCTCCCGAGCATGCTGTAAAAACCAGCTAAGTGATCAGAGGGTTTAGTATATTGCAATTTAGGCGATGGGCTACCAACCTGTCACTACAGCAATATACGTACAAATCCATCTTAAATAACCCTCAAAACTTTGTCAGATGTGGCGGAACGACCTTTGTTTAGGTCGTTTACGCTCAGCCTACCCCATTAGGGATAAAGACGTGATTATATGTATGTATGTTGACCTACGCTCTTTGGGGAAAATTGATCAGTTTCACGGGCAGGTTCATACTAAAGTTCAGTCAGCTGTTTTTATACCCGGTAATTTTGATCTCCCTAGTTTTCTAAAGACCGACTACCGACTACGCAATGTACATCAAATTGCACTTGTAAAATTCGTGAACTCAGGACTTCGAGTAGCTGCAAGTGAGTAGCACCGACTGCATCGACGACGAACAATAAAAATATCACCGGGCGTTGAAATCAACACAAATAAAGGAAAAAGAGCTGCCAGGTGCCGGGTGCCGGCGCAGGCGCAGGTGGAGTAATTGCCCAGTCTTTGTCTCAGCCACACACCAACGAAAACCCACTTGTGGGTAAAGGGTTTTTTGTGTGATACGGGTGGTGTGACTTTGTAAGTTACCGCGTGATTAGAATATCAGGAATATGAAAATTTCTCCATGCTGACCTGTGAGCGAGAGAAAAACATAGAATGTGCCAGCTGCATTTCCTCCTGGGCATGCTAAAAACCAGCTAAGGGATCCGAGGGTTTCTGTATATTGCAATTTAGGCGATGGGCTAACAACCTGTCACTACAGCGATTTACATACAAATCTATCTTATATGACCCTCAAAACTTTGTCAGACGTGGCGGACCGACCATTGTTAGGACTTTACGCTCTGCCTACCCAATTGGGCTAAAGGCTTGATAATAATTATGTATGTAGGAATATGAAAGCGAAAATATTTTCGCGTTTCATCGCTCTACCAACCAGCTACCACATCCTAATCAACCTTTAAGAATTATTGATCTTATCTCTAGATTTTTATTAAAATCTAATAACACAATTATTTTTCGAGCATATCGTCTTATTAGTTGTTAAATAAAAATGTTGGTTTTGTGACAGGTAATTAATTAAAAACCAGTAAGTTTATACTAAATTGATTCAATGCTCAGATAGTATTTATTATTATAACACAAAAGAAGTAGGTACATTTCTGATTCCGTTAATAAAACAACATTTTATCTTGTTTTGTTTTGATTGTAAAAATATTACAGTCTGATTACCTATAGATTAGTCTGATTTGGTCATCTGACATATCGAACGACCAAATCGTGCCATGTGTATTTCAAATAATGTATCAACATCTTATTTTTATTTAAACCATTCGCACCAGTATGCTTAGCAGCTGCCACTCGATGTAAATATACACTTTGACTAAACTCATTAGGTATTTGGCAAAACTAGTTAAAGTATTAATTATTACCATTAGACTTTTGTGCTGCAGTTTCACCCGCGGTTTAATGAGATTTCCCTTGTGAATCAGATACTTTCCCGCGGTAAAAGTAGCCTATGTTATAAAAGGAGACACACATATAATCACCCCTTTAGGCAGAGCATTAACGACCTAAATAGAGGTCGTTCCGCCACGTCTGACTAAGTTTTGAGGGTTATTTAAGATAGATTTGTAGGTATATTGCTGTAGTGACAGGTTGTCAGCCCATCGCCTAAATTTACAAAATACTGAAACCCTCTGCCGGTTTTTATAGCATGCCCGGGAGGATACTTACAGATACTTTTTGACTTTATTCGTATCAAACAAACATACACATCTTTGTCTCTGTATAAATTAGTATTTAGGTACATCTATAAGTTTAGATTTTGTCAATTAATTAGTATTAACAGTCGAATGGCAAATGCGAATCTCATGTTAGTTGGTGAACGGTAGTAAAGATGTGTTTGTTGCAAAATTATTGTGGCAATCATCTTGTACAGTTGAAGGTGTCGAAAGACGCCTATTGCCTATGGGCTGAATGTGAAGACTAGGCGCCAGAGATCTTTATGCAGACGACATTAATGTCGATTCTGGCTAATATTAAACTTATCTTTATTTAATCCTACTACCTTATTATATAATTATAAAGAAAATAATTTAAAAAGTTGCAGATTGACCGTGTCCAAAGTTATAATGGTTATCAAATTAAAGTTGGATCCCATCAAAGATTTTGTACGTACCTATGTCCAATCAGCTCAAATTACTGTAGGTAATTTTAATATCATGAAGAGCCCGATGGTGTAGTGGATAGGGCCGCTGCCTCCTGAGCGGGAGGTCGTGGTTCGAATCCCACCACGTACCAATGTATTTTCGATTTACGAATTTCATATGTACGATTATTCGGCGCTTTTTCCGTGCTTCGGAAGGCACGTTAAGCCGTTGGTCCCGGTTAATATCGTTTAATACCATAGATATTAGTCGATAAGCTATGTCAGAGGCCAGTGCTAAGCATTGGCGGCTTGATAACTCTGACCTAATCTAGGATTGGGTCTGGTTTCCCTTCTGGGTTGCGGAGGTCAGATGGCAGTCGCTCTGTGTAAAAACCAGTACCCTCGTTCAATCCCCTAGATTAGGTAGCCGACCCCGTGACATACGGGATAAGGCTAGGGAGATGATGAATTTTAATATCATGAATTTGTTTAGAAATTTTCTTTATAAAAGTTCTTGATTGCCAATTTCACAGATTGATAACAATCTTTATTCCAACAAATAAAATTCAAAAGTATCACACCCATATCACAACTAAAAATTTAAGTAGCTACAATCTTAACTAATGAAAAAAGTTTCCTGTCCATATAAGGAATGATAAACGTAGTACTAAATGCCGTAATGGGCTCGATCCTAGATTTGCCGGCTAAAACTAAAATTAAAATCTGTTTGTCACTTTCAGACTAAAAACATTCGAAAAGGACAGGAGATCTATTGTCTCCAGTTTTTGATTTACAGCCGGTGGTGTTCTATGCGTTATCTGTCATATTTATCCGCCGTGATATGATATGGCGGATAAAATTTGCAGAAATACTGGGGAAACGTACAAAAGCGCGTCAAAATCTTGCGGACAAAGTGTAAAACCATAGAGTATAAATCGCCTGTTCTTTTTCGATGTCTTTGAAACTGACAGATAGATTTTAATTTTAGTTTTAGTCGGTGGTATCTAGAATCGAGTCCAATGTATGTCGATGTGCATATCGTTAATTCAGTTGGAATCCTAACGGGCTTGCGACATACTTCTAAGCACTAG
Organism: Scrobipalpa costella; assembly: GCA_949820665.1. NCBI lineage: Eukaryota > Metazoa > Arthropoda > Insecta > Lepidoptera > Gelechiidae > Scrobipalpa > Scrobipalpa costella. Next base: position 4,204,298 of record OX463305.1, on the reverse strand, counting down.
TTTAAGTACTAAGTACTAGAGTATGTGTCACGTACTAATTAAGAACTATCTGCTAATTACGGTAACTAAACAGGAACGGCCATAGGAGATCTTATCTTGCTCTGAGCTAGTTATTTATGTGGACAAAGATTGTATCTTTAGGTCACCCATCATTTAATAAACCACTTACGGCATAGTGAGAACTAGCGACCCGCCCCAACTTCGCACGGAAATTATCAGTGATTCTCTATTATATTATGCATGTATTATTCATATAAACCTTCCTCTTGAATCACTCTATCCATTTAAAGAAACCGCATCAAAATCGTTTAATAATAGTTTTAAAGATTTATGCATACATAGGGATATAGGGACAGAGAAAGCGACTTTGTTTTATAATATTATTATTCATATAAACCTTCCTCTTGAATCACTCTATCCATTTAAAGAAGCCGCATCAAAATCGTTTATTAATAGTTTTAAAGATTTATGCATACATAGGGATATAGGGACAGAGAAAGCGACTTTGTTTTATACTATGTAGTGAAGTTACTGGGACCTCAAAGATGTTATGCCAACTTACGTATTTAATTTTTACTTATTACTTATTGTCCTTTCTAACCACCATCTTTTTTATCAAAAGATAGAGCTTTAACAGGTAAAAGGGACAGCGTCCCGCAAACTGATAGGGATTGCTCAGTAAACGACACTGAACAACATCCACCAGGAAATTCTTTCAGGAAGTAAAAACAACGCTTTTCCATACAAATTATCTGATCTAGGTAAATATTTTGTATGAGAAAGACAATTTTTATTATCACTTCCTGAAACAATTACTTGGTGGAAGTTGTTCAGTATAGTTGACTGAGCAACCACTATCTGTTTGCGGGACGCTGTCCCTTACACCCTGTATATAACCGTTCAACATTATTCCTGGGATCATCTTTATCCTTGTCTTTAACCATGTCAAGGTCATCGACCTAGCGTAGCCTATTTTTTACGCGAAGAATTCTCAATGGTATTGATCAAATTCTTCGACGTTGTCAAACATACCAAAGAGTTTCAACCATCAATGAAATAGAACAACGCCTGAAAATTGGGCAAATTATTCAAATATTGAATAAAACAATTACATTAACAGACAATCACAACATGTCAGTAAGTGAAATTCCGGAAGGCAGGAATGTGGGTGAGGCAACCCCGTTCGGTCCTTTTGCACATGCGCGGAGCTTGCAGCGATTTCTGATGTAAACCGACCGGTGTTAAACGTCGGAGGTTTCGAAGTAAATTGCTGGTATTGAGGTGGTCTCTAATTTGGTTGTGTTTTAGCCTCATTGTGCGAGTAGGTAACCAACCCGGTCACTTAGTCGGTTCTCTGCTGCCAGTCTTAAGTTGCCAGATGGAAGATTTCTCTGTATTAATTTGAAATATTGAAAGTGTGCGATGCGATGTAGGTTTGGTAGAACTACTGAGTTGCATAATTTTACTATCTTAAGAACACCCACCAATTTTCTTTCGAAAATGCTGTCAAATTTAATATATTGTCTTGAATTCCAATCTTAATCGGCTGGTCAAGCCCTATGCAATTCTTAAACTACATGTTGCTAATGTCGCTATGACGTATACATAAGAAAGACTATGATAAATTCGTCACTCCCTCTACCGTTTCTGTAGCTTAGTAGTAGAAATTTGTATCAGTCTTTTGTAGGTTGAAAATGATCAATGGTTGTAGTTTCACTAGTTTCAGAAAGCACCTACAACTTGTTACTAGTTATGTGTCATCTTGGGCAAATGGTACGACTGTATCGTAAGATCTTTTAGGTGTTTTTTTTTGTTCTTATACGTCTGGCAATCTAAAGGTGCTGGCATATCGCAGTGAGCGTATTATCTACATTTGCATAGTGCGGACTGGTAATGCTCGCATTGTGTCATAGTTTCATGACGATGATGTGTAGGATTACGTGCCAATGAACATGTGTAAATTTGAGCAGATATTTGCAAAGTTGAAATTTAAATATATTTTTTTGCTAACTTATAGTAAATTTGTTCAAAATATTAGCTATAAACTTCTGCTATTTCAGTTTTTTTTTTTTGTTAGTTTTTTCAATTTTTCTTTATTTTCAGGTATTTTTTTTGCAATACGTCTGGCAACCCAGTAGTTCTGGCATATTATCTACATTTGCATAGTGCGGACAAGTAGCGGTGTCGGCTTACGCGTCGCTGCCGGCAGTAATGCTCGCATTGCTTTCATAGTTTCTCTATTTATCTAGAACAGAGGGTAGATGGGTTAGCCCTTACCATTTATAAGTCTATATCTATACTAGCAATCATCGGCCAGTCTGTGTGACCCGGAGAAATGTTACAAAAGAACTACTATACCGGGTGTAAGGGACATTGTCCCGCAAACGGCTTGCTCAGTCAACGAAACTGAACAACTTTCACAAGGAAAATCTTTCAGATAAAAAAAAAGTTGAACGTCCCATACAAAATCCAACTCTACCACCTCGATCAAATAATTTCAATGGAAAAGCAAAAGTAATTTATATATTCTGAAGAAAAAAAACCTGCTGATAGTTGTTTACTTTCGTTGACTGAGCATCTATCCTAAACCTATCAGTTTGCAGGACGCTGTCCTTTACACCTTGTATGTTCATAGAAGATCCAACTCAAACTTATTCACAAACGCTGTCAATATTACTATATTAGTAAAACTGTGGTCAAATCGAAGGTAGAATGTTTTTTTTATTAAATGTTTATTTTGTTTTTTTTTTCAATCGCTCTATCGTTTTGGTCAACCTTAGGTATGGCACTCTATTTCACCTTATTAGATGAGGTTGATCTCAATATGCTTTTATTATGCGTTAATTCAGGTCATCACAATACACACACAAATATCTTATCTTATCTAGCCTATAAATGATCCCACTGCTGGGCAAATATATTATTTAAATTCACAATACTTCAATATAATATTTTTTTCCTAGATATTATCAAGAGCCTTGTCTGATTTCCCGCTGCAGGTCAATATCACCACAGCATTTGCACTTATAAGGAAAGGATGGCTCAGTAACAAGTCACACTAAGATCAGATGCCCTTGTCCAAGTGCAAGTGACAGTAACAGTACAGCACGTCAAGGCTTTTAAACGAACGTGGAAGAGGGCGACGCATGGTGGAACTTGTGGAGAACTGTTAAAAATACCGGTAAGGGGCCATGTTGGTGGCAGTAGTTGCCTTAACTGCCTCTGTGGTCTAGTGGTCTGAGGTATGGGCTTCTGATCCGAAGGTTTTGGGTTCGATCAAAATCATCAAAATCGATTTCTAGCGTCGTTGAAGCTCACTTCAATGTTGAAGTTAGTTAATTTATCACTTTTTGGGAATTGATTAGGATAATGCAGAATCACATGATTGTCAGCCAAGAAAAAAAGACCGTGTTTCGGAGGGCACCGGGCCTATCGTTGATAGAGGTACTTACACAAATCATGTCAGAAGTCTATTAGCTGTGCTATAAGGCGGTAGGAAAAACTCTGATACCAGGTTATCGGATCATTCGACTCGATAAGAAGAGTTCCTTCTCGCCACGTTCATCAAAAGCCTTGACGTACAGTAGCACAGACAGACTTTGTCGAAAAAACAACGGCAGCCATCTTGAGGTCGCGACCCTCGCAATGAGGAAGAGGCTCCGGAAACTTTATTGTCGGTGCAGTATTAAAATAGCACGCTTTTTCAGGTGTTGACATGATAGATGGAGTTTTCTGTTGCATTGCATTGCTTTTGTTATTGTAAAAAGATTTTATTACGATTTGGAAATTGAAAGACAGTGGAATTGATTAGTTTGGGCATAACTTAACTAAATCTTGACTAAAAATATTGCTATCCTTTTCTGTTCTTTCATGATTGAAAATTATAGGTTTACACTTTACAACTACGAATTGGTACCAATAATTAAAAATCTGAGATACTACTTCATACAACAGAAATAAAAAGGAACAAACGTGACAGTACAATATAGGCGGCTTTATTGCTAAAGCAGCAATTTCTACCAGGCAACCTTTCATCTCTTCGGTTTAATCCCAAAATTATGTCATAGATATTTTACCTTAAACGTTAAAGATAAAATAATTAGGAACAATCTTACCAGCACAAGTATGGTATTTAAGTCGGATTATAAAATTTATTTAATACTTCCATGCTGGACTGGGAGCGAGTAAAAACATAGAATGTGCCAGCTGCATTTCCTCCCGGGCAGGCTGTAAAAACCAGCTAAGGGATCCAAGGGTTTCAGTATATTGTAATTTAGGCGATGGGCTGACAACCTGTCACTACAGCAATATACCTACAAATCTATCTTAAAAAACCCTCAAAACTATGTCAGACGTGGCGGAACAACCTTTGTTTAGGTTGTTTACGCTCTGCCTACCCCATTAGGGATAAAGGCGTGATTATATGTATGTATGTATGTATGTATAAAATTTATCTGAAAGAAAATAGATGCTGATAAAATTACAGCATTTTATGTTGAAGTAGCCTGTAACGGTGAAAAGGATCTTATTGCAAGGACAGATTTTTTAACAAAATTACCTTGTATTTTTTTACGATTCCATAAGTCAGAAGGCGGGGTACACTAGTAGTATCTATGACACAGTCATAAACTCATAACTCAGGTCGTTCAAGGTTCGCGTCTCCGAGTTTCAAGAGAGCGTGCTCCTGACCTCTGCATTCGGGCCATCATCATCTCCCTAGCCTTATCCCGTATATCACGGAATCGGTAACTGCCTCCGTGGTCTAGTGGCTAGTGCCATGGACTCCCGATCTGGAGGTCCTGGGTTCGATTCCCAGGGGGGAAACACAAAGTTGATATTTGAGAATTTATCACTTTGTGAATTTTTCCCCAGTTTGGTTAGGACATTGCAGGCTGAATCACCTGATTGTCCGAAAAAGAAAAAAGATTTCGTGCTTCGGAGGGCACGTTAAGCCGTCGGTCCCGGTCGCTGTCTTTGATAGTGGTCGTTACACAAAACCATGTCAGAGGCCTGATAGTTGTGCTACTAGGCGGTTTAAAAACTATGACACCAGGGTTCGTCGGGTCCATAGACTCGATACCCACTCGACAGAAGAAGACGGAATCGGCTACCTAATCTAGGGGATTGATCGAGGATACTGGTTTTTATGCAGAGCGACTGCCATCTGACCTCCGCAATCCAGAAGGGAAACCGGACCCAATCCTAGATTAGGTTAGAGTTTTCAAGCCGCCAATGCTAACCACTGGCCTCTGACATGGCTTAACGACTAATATCTACGGCATTAAACGATATTTACCGGGACCAACGGCTTAACGTGCTTTCCGAAGCACGGAAAAAGCGCCGATTAAACGTACATATGTATGTTTCATCCATACGACGAAATAGTATTTAAGTCTTTTTAAATATAACAGGTATGTTAGTCTTTAAGGTATAATTCTACGGGCCTCTGTTTACAATAATGAACACCTACTGATGTAAATAATGCCTGAATTATTTTTTTATGTATTACATCTCCGCTGCTCATTTCCTGGACTTATCCACTCGACGTGGCGAAAGCGCCTTTTACGAGGCGTTTGACGCTCTGCCTACCCCGTAAGGGATAAAGGCGTGTATGTATGTATCCACTCGTCTTTTACACCTTCCTGGAGTATGAAGAAGGTGCAGAATGATGATAACCTAATTAACCCAATATCACTAGCAATCATTTGCATAACATAATGCAGTTCGGTACTTAAATATCATGAGTAATCGATTAACCATAAGCGTCATAATCGTAACTATCAAGTGTGTTAGTGTGCTTAAATGTGCATGCAGGTATTATGACACTAGGTACTATGGTGAATTGTGCGGGTAGACTAGACAGGTCATTTCAAAATTCATATTTAATACTAGCTGTGCCCGCGACTTCGTACGCCCGGTTTGTATGGAACACACGCAGTGTCGAACATACTGAGAACGCTTCTCCGCGCGTAGGAGCGGGGCCTGCTAACCCGCGCGCGGTTTCGCATTGTCTGATCTTTGTTTTTGTATGGAAAACACGCTACCGCGCGCGGGCTAGCAGACCCCGCTCCTACGCGCGGAGAAGCGTATTCATATTTAATATTGTGTAATAAATATTCTGACAGTCACATGCACTAGAAATAGTCGCAAAATATTTTCACTAGCTTGTTCGCCAATACCTATCCGTTGCCAATAACAAAATTTGGAAAACCATTTGTTGTATACATACATATAATCACGCCTTTATGCCAAATGGGGTAGGCAGAGCGTAAACGACCTATATAAAGGTCGCTCCGCCATGTCTGACTTAGTTTTATTTGTTGTATTATCATAAAATATGCCAAAGGTATCTGACTGGATGAGCTTGCTCTATCGTCGACTCTATGGTTTCGGCTAGAGTCAAGTGTAAATCCATCGGAAATAAAAATTCTATTCTAGTGTTGATTGTTTAAAACAGTCTATCAAAACCAAAACAGTAACTTCCTAGACAGAAAACAACAATCGCCAGCTTACATAAAAAGTGGCGTAAATTGAAAACGGTAGCGATCTTCGCTCGCGGCATTGAGAGGTGCGCGGGCGCACGCTATCACAATGGCAATACACGCACGTGGTAGTCAAGTGGATTCAACTTACAAGATTGTAATAATTTACAAACATACATATAGTCACGCCTTTATCCCTAATGGGGTAGGCAGAGCGTAAACGACCTAAACAAAGGTCGTTCCGCCACGTCTGACAAAGTTTTGAGGGTTATTTAAGATAGATTTGTAGGTATATTGTTGTAGTGACAGGTTGTCAGCCCATCGCCTAAATTGCAATATAGTGAAACCCTCGGATCCCTTAGCTGGTTTTACAGCATGCTCGGGAGGAAATGCAGCTGGCACATTCTATGTTTTTCTCTCACTTCCAGTCCAGCATGGAAGATATAACAGATGTATTAATGAAATTTACCCGTAGCTGCATATTTCTTACCTTCATTGACTGGACTAGCGTCGTGTAATGTGGTGTCGTAGTTTTGTAGGTATATTGTTGTAGTGACAGGTTGTCAGCCCATCGCCTAAATTGCAATATACTGAAACCCTCGTATCCCTTAGCTGGTTTTACAGCATGCTCGGGAGGAAATGCAGCTGGCACATTCTCACTCCCAGTCCAGCATGGAAGATATAAAAGATGTATTAATGAAATTTACCCGTAGCTGCATATTTCTTACCTTCATTGACTGGACTAGCGTCGTGTAATGTGGTGTCGCTGCTTCCGTCATCCCATCACGGCGCATACGCATGGCAACAAATTATCGCAGTGTCATGACGATTTATAACCTGTGAGACTATTTTTTCCATAGCTTTTTGTACGCTTGAGTCTAGAATATCTTCTTATCTTATCTTATATAGCGAGACGAGCTGGACGCCTTCAGCAAGGCATGGCCGGAGGAAGCCCAAGATACGCAGTCATGGAGGGAAAGGAGAGAGGCCTTTGCTCAGCAGTCTAGAATATATAAAAATAAAAATTATGTACATACATACCTACATACATAAATATAGTCACGCCTTTTTCCTGAATGTGGTAGGCAGAGCGTCAACGACCTACACAAAGGTCTTTCGCCACGTCTGACAAAGCTTTGAGGGTTATTCATGATAGATTTGAAGGTATATTGCTCAGTGACAGGTTGTCAGCCCATCGCCTATATTACAATATACTGAAACCCTCGGATCCCTTAGCTGGATTTTACAGCATGCCCGGGAGGAAATGCAGCTGGCACATTCTTTGTTTTTCTCTCCAGCCCAGCATGGAAGAATTTATGTACCGCGACATAATAGTTATAATAGTCGTAGTAAAATGTACTACTGGATATGTGACGCCACTGATGAAAACTTGCTATACTTACTCGTACCACGCTGGCAGCTTTTCGGATAGATACCATTCATCTCTTTAGCCTTATCCCGTATCTCTCGGGGTCGGCTACCTAATCTAGGTGATTGAGGGTACTGGTTTTTACACAGAGTGACTGCCATCTGACCTCCGTAACCCAGAAGGGAAACCAGACCCAATCCTAGATCAGGTCAGAATTTAAAAACTGCCAATGTTTAACACTGACCTCTGACATGGCTTAACGACTAATATCTACGGTTTTAAATGATATTAACCGGGACCAACGGTTTAACGTGACTTCTGAAGCACGGATAAACCGCCGAATAAACGTACATATGAAATTCCGAAACACCTTGGTTCGTGGTGGGATTCGAACCACGACCTCCCGCTCAGGAGGCAGCAGTGGCCGTATCCACTACACCATCGGGTTCTTTTTCGCATAGCTACCACTGAAGCTACATAATGAAAATAAGGAAAATTAGGAAACTGCTGCAATATACGTGGGACACTCAGAAAGATTTGCGACACTAAAAAAAATTGTTCTACAGGTACATATATTTTTATTAAATCTTTTCAAAGTACTCTCCACCAGCCTCTATACAAAGATTCATGCGTCTGAACCAGTTTTCAAAACACTTTTTCCAGTCCGCCGTAGACACCTCGTTTACAGCCTGCTCGAACGCAGCCAGCGAATCTTCCGGCGACGAAAATTGTATCCCCTTGAGCTGATTTTTTATTTTTGGAAATAAAAAGAAGTCACACGGTGCTAGATCAGGGCTGTAAGGAGGGTGACCCAGGAGTTTGACTGGTGTGCTGTCCAGGAAGTCCCTCGTTTTGAGCGCTGTGTGTGCAGGCGCATTGTCGTGGTGGAGCAGTAGTTCGCGGAGCCCTGTGTTTGGTCGCTTGTTGCTCACAACAGAAAAAAACTTCTGGTAAAAATTTGGTAGTATACCATTCGGCGTTAATGCTTCTTTGATCTCGTAAGGGAATTGAGGCCAAGTGGCCAGTCAAATTAAAAAAGCTGGCGATCAAAATCTTCCCCCCGCTTCGAGATCGCTTCACTTTGGTAGGCGTTGGTTCATTTTGAAACACCCAAACTGTCGACTGGCGCTTGGTTTCTGGATCGTATTGATAAATCCAGGACTCATCACCTGTTACGATGTCGTAAACACGCCGAGACGAGCCTGCTTCAAATTTGTTCAGCATATCACGGCACCATTCCACCCGGGCCTGCTTCTGAGCGTCGGTGAGGTAGTGCGGCACCCAGCGCGATACTATCCTCCTCACGCGAAGATGCCCATGTAGAATCTCGTGAACGCTTCCCGATCCAATCTTTAATATGTGCTGAATCTCCTGATATGTAATTCGCCTATTATCTTGGATTAAATTTTTCACTGCTAGCACGTTTTCTTCCGTAATAGCCGTCAAAGGGCGACCGCTTCTTTCTTCATCCCCCAAGGTTGGTCGACCGCGCCTAAATTCGTTATACCAACGATACACGGTTGCCTTGGAGAGCTTTCATCCATAAATGCCATTTGAAGTCTATCGAACGATTCATCCGGTTTCAGGCGACACTTGAAATCGTAAAAAATCATAGCTCTAAAATGTTCCCGGCGCAGATCCATTTTTCAGTAAGACACGATATTTTGAATTGGCTCGCAAAAAATGTGGAGGGAAATTTTGAAAATGGAACACACATATTTTTACTTACAAGTAATCATACTTTCAAAAAACATTCTAACCGGCCAGTCTGCCATATATAAAAACTATTTATCGCAATACTTTCTGAGTGGCCTGGTATCTACAAATCTATCTTAAAACTTTCTCAGACGTGGCGGACCGACCTTTGTTTTGGTCGTTTATTCTCTGCCTACCCTATCAGGGATAAAGGCGTGATTCTATGTATGTATGCATGTAGAAAACTGCTACTTGGAATAGAAGTTAATGGAAACATACATACATACATACATAAATCACGCCTTTACCCCTTACGCCGCCTAAATTACAATACACTGTAACCCTCGAGTTCCTTTTGCTGACTTCAACAGCATGCCCGGGAGGAAGGGCAGCTGGAACATTCTATATTTTTCTATCTCACCCAGTCCAGCATGGAAAATAAGTAAGTAGTTAATGGAAATAAGGAAAATAAACACTTATAAGCCATTCATAAGACGCGTTGGAACTAGCTGCAACAACGATGGCCAATTTGAAATTACGTATATGCAATATTAATATTTCTGCTGACATGCGATATTTTATTCATATTGACGCATTGCATCAGGAAACCCATATTTGTAGCCTGAATCGAGTTCGCAACAGTTCATAGAATTACTCTTGAACGATATAATTGTATATAGAAATCACTGTTCACCGACCATCGGGAGAAAGAAAAAATCTTCAACCGATACCTTGTTGTGCCGACAGCTCGGTTCGCCGAAAGAACGTTCAAAATAAAAAATGTTTCGCCGATGGCACGATTTGCAGATGAGACGGTTCACTGGAAGCTCGACCGAGCGAAGCACTCTTCATATTTTCATTACTAGTTGAAAATAATAGCAAATACGGTATTATGTATGTTTGCTCTCATGGTTTGCACAGGCGTTTACTGAACTGCATTGCTAAATAAATGCAGTAATTATTATCAGTTTTCGTCGCGGAAATGACTAAAATGCATATACATTTATTTTATTTTATGATTGTCATAAGCATCTTTTGCCAAGCGAAAAAAAAAACAAAACTTAACAGAATATTATAAGTCTCCTAAATAGAATCCAAAGGATTTGAAAAACATAACATTTCGCACATTTCCATGAAAACTATAAAATTACAGAAAAAAATCGATATGTAAACACATACATATACTTTGTAAGCAAACTTAGAACATTAATCATCTTTAACAGGTAAAACTATCAATCTTAAAATAGGTCTTTTGATAACGTTGCCTTTATATTTTAACGTGTTAGTGAGTTTGTCCAATCCAGGGTGCTTATCAATGATCAGACCAAAAAGCCATCTCGCAGGAGGCAGATCAGGTTCTTTCACAAGAACCCGTATTATTACCATTTAGCTTTGATTTCATATAAATTTTTGTTATTTTATTTTGTAGGTAGGTAAAAAAAATGTCGAGTGTCAAAACTATGAACGTTTTACATGCATTCGTTTGCTTTGGTGTGTTCACGTCTAAATACTTTATTTTTAATTAAAAAATGAGTGCTTATACTTTAGTGCAATCAAAACGTGGAGCAACTATTTTTATAGTAGAAGGCTATTCATATCACCTGAATAAAAAACTCAAGGATAAATATTATTGGAGATGTACGCGAAGTAGTTCTAAAGGGTGTGGTGCTACTCTAACAACTTTGTGTATCTCTGATCAACATACAATTATCACTCAAAACAAATGCCACGGACATCTACCAGAACCAGAAAAGCGGTTGCAAATGAATTTTAAAAGTAAGGTAAAAGATGCAGCAAAGAATTCAATGGACGCTCCATCACAAATAGTCAATCGGTGTCTGCAAGATGTTCCCAGTACGAGTGCTGCTCTGTTGCCTAATAAAGCAGCATTGAGATGTATAGTTCAACGCGTGAGAACCAAAGATTTGCCAAATATGCCCAAAACAATTCATGAATTCAAGGTGCCAGATAATCTTACTGAAATGGATAAGCAACAGTTTTTAATCGGACATTACACAGGCCAGAGTGAAAGCGTAGTCGTATTTTGTACTAAAGCAAACTTCAAACGACTTCTTAGTGCACGATGCTGGATAATGGATGGAACCTTCACAACGTGCCCAGTTCCATTTACTCAAATATACTCTATTCATGTATTAATCGGGACGGAAAACGGATCAAACAAGTTTTTACCAGTAGTGTTTGCGTTATTATCGCATAAGTCTGAAAGTTGCTATAAAATTTTATTTGAAATATTGGAAAGGTATGCAGCCAATAATTTTGAAAGAAATCTATCTCCTTCAAACGTATTGACAGATTTCGAGTTAGCGGTGATCAATGCCGTGAAAAAACAGTTTCCACATTGCGAACATAGACTGTGTTTGTTTCATTTAACTCAAAGTATTTGGCGGCGTGTACAGGCTGAAGGACTGGCAAAACGATATGGTAATGATGTTGAGTTTGCGCACAAAATCAGACATATATTTGCTTTGGCTTTCCTTGAACCCAATGAAATACCGGGAGCATTCGAACTTATAAAAAGCAAAGTGTTGCCCGCTGAAGCAGCTGGATTAGCACAATGGTTCAGAAAATATTACGTGACCGGGACGACACATACAAGAAAAGCTGCCAGTGATACGAAATTGATTATAAAGAAAAACCCGCCTTTATTTCCACCGGCGATGTGGTCGGTGGCTGATCGTAATTATTCTGTACCGAAGACACAGAACGCATTAGAGTCGTGGCATGAGCGTTGGGCCACGCTTCTAAACAGAAAAAAATGGAATGTATATAAAACTATTTTGGAGTTTCGTAAGGAGCAGAAACACAGTGAGTGCGAAATTGAGCGAATCAATGCATCTGAGCCAATGCAAAAGAGACGCCGCTCTTCGCAGATTGAGTACGAAGAAAGGTTGAAAAAGCATTTGTATCTAAAAAGTGAGATGGACTTAGAAGCATTCATCGGGGGTTTAGCTCACATTTTGTATTTAAAGAAAAAATAATTTACATATTATGATTAATAGCTTAAAATATATTTATAAATGATCATCATATTCTTTGGTCAGAAGTTTAAATAAGTTTCTTTTTTAGGTAAAAATCCAAAAATTATCAAAAATATAAAGTTTAATTTAAGAAGCATTGAGTACAAATTAAATAAGTCGATATGCAATATTATTTCATTTGAAATATTTTTTTTTGTTTTGTTATAAATGGCTAACTAGATATCATTATGTAAAAGTTCCTAATATGATTTGTTAAAGTTTATTTTGTTTTGGTAACAATCCTATATTTATAATAAATACGAGATGTACATGTGTTTTGAAGATTATACAAGTTTTTTTATGACTACTTTATAATTAATTTAAACAAGTAAATATGAATACACCCTATTTATTCTATGCCTAAAACTAACGGACTGATTTTGATGATATATTCTACTCTGGATTAATTAATAGACTACTTTTTATTCTAAAAAAAAACTAAACCTTATGTTCCAACAAATAAATGGCGTAGTAAGTATTAGTCAATGAAAATATAAACAGTGCTTTCTGCAATTCTTTCTATCGATGATAAACAGCTAATTCGCTCGGTCAAACTTCTGGTGAACCGTCTTATCTGCAAATCGTGCCATCGGCGAAACATTTTTTATTTTAAACGTTCTTTCGGCGAACCGAGCTGTCGGCACAACAAGGTATCGGTTGAAGATTTTTTCTTTCTCCCGATGGTCGGTGAACAGTGATTTCTATATACAATTATATCGTTCAAGAGTAATTCTATGAACTGTTGCGAACTCGCCTGAATCATATCGGAACAATACATATTTTTTTGTCAAGGGATCGGGTTGAATGACCTTTTGGCAGACATGTCCATTTTCAGTTTTGGTGTGATCCTCGGTCACCTTGGTTGGCTCATCCGTCCTTTGATGATGCTATGCACGTTATTTTGTTTTTTTTTGTAAAGGACATATCTACCATCTTCCATGCTGGACTGGGAGTGAGAGAAAAACATAGAATGCGCCAGCTGCATTTCCTCCCGAGCATGCTGTAAAAAACAGCTAAGGGATCTGAGGGTTTCAGTATATTATTATTTAGGTGATGGGCTGACAACCTGACACTACAGCAATATACGTACATATTTTTCTTGGCCCTCAAGACTTTGTCAGACGTGGCGGAACGGCCTTTGTTTAGGTCGTATGCTCTGCCTTCCCCATTAGGGATAAAGGCGTCATTATATGTATGTATGCATATCTACCTTATTTGCTGTAGTTTTGCGATGATTGTGGTCAAACGTTTCGTTAACTGTATTCCTATCTTTAAAACTGAACGGAAATCTCCTGTCTTCTCTTTACTATCGCTGTCCTATATACTCGACCCAAGATATAATTGAAAAGAGTAAATAAATAACAATATAAAAAATGGATTCGTATTGATTGATGTTCTGAAGTTAATACACGGTTATTTGGATACAGTGCGCATAATGAAAGGAATTTTCTGCTCACGTAACATCACAAATGAATTCCTGTGAAATTAACGATAAAAACTACATACAAAATATCCACTTTCTTTGGACAGTTTATGAACAAAATATGAAATACCGTCAAATACTAATACTCCTATTTCTGTACAATCCTGAAAAACGTAGATTCTCACGATTACTAGGAAACAAGAAGAAAATCCACTTCAATTTCTCTATACGATACCCACGCTAGATGCTACCCTAGTACCTTCAGCTAATGAGGTTAACTGACAATTATTGTTAATCGGCTCAGGGTTACCAATCACCAGATCGCTGGACGTGGAGTGCCGATGTCTGCTCCATTAGGGTTGCAGACGAGCGGGTTTTAAACGCGCGGCTATTTTTGGGGAGCAGTGGTTCGGGTATTGCTATAGTGACAGGTTGTCAGCCCATCGCCTAAATTACAATACACTGTAACCCTCGAGTCCCTTTTGCTGACTTCTACAGCATGCCCGGGAGGAAGGGCAGCTGGAACATTCTATGTTTTTCTATCTCTCCCAGTCCGGCATGGAAGAAAATACAAATTACAATCTAATATTGCCCTCAATTTTTGTCACACGTGGCGGAAGCGCCTTTTACGAGGAGTTTAACGCAAGGCGTTATTTTATGTATGTATGTATGTGGTTCGGGTGGTGTACAGTAATAAGAATAATAAAATCTGTTTATTTCTCCACAAAAGATACAAAGATCCTTATAAAAGTGTAGACACATTTACATTTGTGGGAGACTGAAGCCTAAGCTAAGACCAACTTGTAAATTAGGACTCCATGCACCCACCTCGCTGAATAATATTTTACACAGGTCAGTACAGTTATTTCAGGTAATGAAAAATAAGATACTTGATTGAACGAAAGCTATTACAAAAGTAGAAAACGTAATTCCAAAAATATGATTATATCAAGTTTAGTGTAATGACCTGAGGCGCCTTCAATCACATTATCGTAACAGATGCTACGTAATTAATATTGGGAATGAAATTTATATTACATAATGTTGGTTAGGTACTCTTTTGATAAAGGCTGTATGCATCAGTTTGTGTTCTATATAGGTGTCATTATACGCCACTCTGTCTGTGGTACACTTACTGATCACACGTATTTTTATTTAACCATTAGAATTTTTATTTCTACCTCTATCTCGAAGAATTAACAGCAACTTATAATATTTCGTATCGGTTAACACGCACTTCATCATAACAGTAAGTTTTAACTCACGTGTCAACAGAATACTTTGCTGCCAATTCTCAGAAATTTTGCGCATTTTCAAAAATCTCGGAAAATTTTAAAATTTTAGCAGCGGCTAAAAACGCCCGTCTACAGCTCAACAGATGCACTGAAACGTCAATACACGTGTGTTGCTCTCTCTTTCTATCTTACAGCGATTAGGTAGTAGCTGGCAGTGTGTAGGTCGCTCTGTTATTGTCGACTCCATGTAAACACTGCGATCGGCGAGTATGTGAATGTCAATGTAAATAACTAGGTATATGTTTTTTTTATAGCTACTCGTATGTATGTATGTGGGAATATGTATTGTTAACTGAAAGATTTCAAAGTCATTTATGTAGTGGGAAAATGTCCCGCAAACTGATAGAGGTTGCTCAGTCAACAAAACTGAACAACAATCAGCAGGATTTTTTATCAGGAAGTGAAAAACAAAATTTGGTCTTTCATACAAATTGTCTGATCGAGGTGGTCATTTTGTATGGGAAAGTCATTTTTTTTCATCTCCTGATAGAATTTCTTGGTGAAAGTTGTTCAGTGTCGTTGACTGAGCAACGCCTATCAGTTTACGGGACGCTGTCACTTACACCTGGTATAGTCATTATTATCGGATTAAACCTATAAAATCAGAATGAAAAAAAAAATCTAGTATTCTCATAACGTTTTCAGTGTGACGTTGAGACATTAAAAAAATGCGGCTCTATTTTGGATGGCTTCTGTACTTTAGTACGAAACAAATTCCGGCATAGAATCTATTTTTGACCTGAATTTCTTTTTATAGAGGTATATTTTTATAAAGATAAATTTAATATCAATAACAAAGTGATTCAGATAATCGGTTACGAACTCTCAAATAAACACCTCCTCAAACTTCAATTAAACCACAAAACAAGTATCAATAAAAGATACTCAAGCTCAACCCAACCCATACACAAAAGTATCATTGTCACTAAATATATCACTACGTAAATATATACTTAGGTATTATTAAAAATAAGTTTGAGTATGTCTGACTAAACGCGATAGAGTCAAAAACTGTGGAACGGATTTTTTTTCGCTGTCGATAAATCCAATAAATAGAGTAATTTAAGTGTCAGCAGGTAATATAGTGTAGGTGTGGAGTAAATCAAGGATGTTTGTAAATTGTTATGATTTTTTTTTTGTAAGTTGCTTTATTTCTAAAATACCTATATGATAACTGATAAGTCAAAAGCCCTGCCCGCGTTAGAAAAAAAATCTCGTGTTTTATACTTATTATAATTCTTACCTATATATTATTAGTTGCTTCCATGCTGGACTGGGAGTGAGAGAAAAACATAGAATGTGCCAGCCGCATTTCCTCCCGAGCATGCTGTAAAAACCAGCTAAGGGATCTGAGGGTTTCAGTATATTGTAATTTAGGCGATGGGCTGACAACCTGTCACTACAGCAATATACGTACAAATCTTTCCTGAATGGCCCTCAAGACTTTGTCAGACGTGGCGGAACGGCCTTTGTTTAGGTCGTTTACGCTCTGCCTACCCCATAAGGGATAAAGGCGTGATTATATGTATGTATGTATATTATTAGTCTTATTTCGCTGAATTATGATTAAGTTGTACTTCTCTTTTGTTGTTACCTGTTGTGTTACGTGCAATAAAGTATATTTATCTTAACTTATCTGAATGTAACAGCTGATGATGGAAAAAATCATGCAGTTTGTCTGCTTCTTATTCGCGAGTGGATTCTCGAGTCGAACAACGACCTGAAGAACCCTGGTGTCGGAGTTTTCAAACCGTCTAGTAGCACATCTATTAGGCCTGTGACATGGTTTGAGTAACGACCACTATCAAAGACAGCGATCGCGACCGACGGCTTAACGTGCCCTCCGAAGCATGGAATCCTTTTACTTTTCAGACAATCAGGTTATTCAGCCTGCAATATTAACCAAACTGGGGAAAACCTCACAAAGTGACAAATTGACAAGTATCAACTCCCTGGGAATCGAATCCAGGACCTACGGATCGTAAGCCCATGGCTCTGGCCACTAGATTACGGAGGCAGTTTTTGTCGGCTTTATAACTACAACGAAATCACTAAACCACGGGTGGTACCGCGGGTCGTTAGTATAGTTACAATTATATTATTAGCTTCGGAAACATTTGGCTAAGGTGAGGTCCGTCTGAGGTCATTTGGACCTCCGGATACCGTGACTCACTGGCGGTGGACTTCAAACGCCTTTGTCGCACAAACCCACTCGTAAATTATGTTGACGAATAATGTGTACTCATGAGATTTGATACCCGAATGATTTTATGTAGAGCTGTAAAAAGGTGGTGTTTATAGCAGTTTTGAAAGAAAACTAATTTCTTTGCACGAGATATTAAACTCATTCTTCTTCTTATTTTACGAACGAGATAAACTCATGAAATGAGTTAATATAATACATACATACACACATATAATCACGCCTTTATCCCTAATGGGGTAGGCAGAGCGTAAACGACCTAAACAAAGGTCGTTCCGCCACGTCTGACAAAGTTTTGAGAGTTATTTAAGATAGGTTTGTAGGTATATTGTTGTAGTGACAGGTTGTCAACCCATCGCCTAAATTACAATATACAGAAACCCTCGGATCCCTTAGCTGGTTTTTACAGCATGCCCGGGACGATATGCGGCTGGCACATTCTATGTTTTTCCTCCGCTCCCAGGCCAGCGTGGAAGTATATAATATCCGTGGGATTGATTTCATTTATTTGGCAGAAGATTAATCCTATCTATACCGGGTGTAAGGGACAGCGTCCCGCAAACTGATAGGGGTTGCTCAGCCAACGACACGGAACAACTTCCACCGAAAATGTTTTTCAGGAAGTAAAAATCTAAAATTGGCTTTTCGATACAAAATGTCCACTTCGATCAGACAAATTGTATGGAAAAGCCTTTTTTTTCACTTTCTGAAATAATTTCCTGGATGTTGTTCAGTGTCGGTGACTGAGCATCTCCTGTCAGTTTGGGACGCTGTCTCTCACACCCCGTATTTGATGACATCTACAATTTCTACATCAAATCTTGAGATTGGGTATCAGTTTAGCACCATATAATTAATTGATGATAGAACTGTAAGCCACTCTCCCAGTAATAGTTAGCTAAGAGATAATACCTTATGTTATTTGTTGCACAAAATAATCAGTGAGATTACACCTTTTGCGTGGGATAGTCTGATTAAATAATTTAGAAATTATAAAGGTGTCTCAACTTTATTAAGTAAGTTTCTACCTCCATCATCAAAATAAACCTACCATAGGTATTTAAATGCCTCCGCTGTCTAGTAGTCAGAGCCATGGGCTTACGATCCGGAGTTCCTGGGTTCGATTGTTAATATTTGTAAATTTATCACTTTGTGGCTGAATCACCTGATTGTCCGAAATGAAAAAGGGTTCCGTGCTTCGCAGGGCACGCTAAGCCGTCGGTCCCGGTCACTGTCTTTGGTAGTGGTCCTTACTCAAACCCTATCAGAGGTTTGAGAACTCTGACACCAGGGTTCATCGGGTCGTTTGACTCGAGAATGCACTCGCTAAGAAGATTTCAATTCAAGCAAATAGCACACGATTCCAAACTGTAGCGCTAACCAAAGTTTAAGTAAGCAGAAAATTCGAGCCTGGCTTCAAACGTCAAAATCAACTTTTCCTAGACTAGGAAAATACTGTTGCGTAATAAAAAATACATTAAGGGGCTTCCCTGGGATAAGTGGCGCCCTCATCAGTCAAAAAATCATAATTCACTGAAAACAAAATCAATCGAAAATCCGGTAGATCAGATGGAGGTCATTTAGATCCTCATAAAGTTGCAAATTATAGTTCGTTGTAGTTACAGATAATTTGCTGTAAACGGCCACTTTTAGCACTTTTGCTATCAGTACCTGCAGTGAACACTGAATTAGTTTTTTATAATGCTTAAAATATACTTCAGTACCTATACTTCAATCTGATTTACCGGATTTTCGATTAATTGCGTTTTCAGTGAGTAATGATTTTTAAACTGAGGAGGGCGCTGGCGTGCACTAGGTATCCCCTAGACTATCACGTGATAACGTGCTAAATCACCCGAGCGAATTTAGGCTCGTATTTATAATCAGCACTTGAGAATTACAACTAGTTTGAGTTTGAATCAGAAATGTCATTTCAAAATCACCTGTCAAATCCATGCTTAATATTGCTCTCAAACCATGTCAGAGGTCTAATAGATACTATTAGGCAGTTTGAAAAACTCTGACGACACGGTTCATCGGGTCATTTGACTCGAGAATCCAGTTGCTAAGAAGAAGAATTGTTCTCAATCTTGAGATAGCTTTATAAATAAGGCCCTTAGTGGCGTTAGACATTTATGACGTCACTCCGCCCTATGACGTTTCCCAAGCAGTTGTAAAGTTAAGTTCATCGTGTGGGATTTATAACATTATAACATTGTGTATCTTTATTTGATCTCTGTGCGTTGGCAGTTGAGGGTTCACATAATTTTACCCTTAACCTACACACATATAATCACGCTTTTATCCCTAATAGGGTAGGCATAGCGTAAATGACCGTCTGACAAAGTTTTGAGGGTTATTTACGATAGATTTGTAGGTATATCGCTGTAGTGACAGGTTGTCAACCTATCGCCTAAATTGCAATTTACTGAAACCCTCGGATTGCTTTGCTGTTTTTTACAGCATGCCCGGGAGGAAATGCAGCTGGCACATTCTATGTTTTTCTCTCGCTCCCAGGCCAGCATGGAAGATTTATGACGTCACTTCGCCCGATTTATGACGTTTCCCAAGTAGTTATAAAGTTATCATCGTTTGATCTCTGTGCGTTGACAGTTAAGGGTTAACTACATTTTACCCTAAGCACCCACAATGACCCACATGTATTTAGTCAACAGGTTAAGAGTATGTTGTATCAGGAAGAACATGAGCTTTAAAGGTTTTTTATTTTATTTTGGATACTTCCATGCTGGACTGGGAGTGATATAAAAACATAGAATGTGCCAGCTGCACAGCTGCTGGGCTGACAACCTGGCACTATAGCGATACACATTTTAGTCTACAATTGCCCTCAAAACTAGTCAGACGTGACGGAACGACCATTTCTTTGGTCATTTACGCTCTGCCTACCCCATTCGGGATAAAGGCGTGATTATATGTAAGTTTTTATTTTTGGATAACTATTTCATTTATTTATCAATTTATTGTAAACAAAACAGTATAGAACATAAAATACAAAAAGAAAAAAGACGATACAGGCACTGCTTATCTCTATAAAGAAATTTCTTACAGCAGACCTACTTACAGTGGTGAGATTTAACGTCTATTTGATGTTATTGCGTTTTTGACCTTAGTCATTTGAAAAGTTGTTCAGTTTCATGAGCAGGTTCACATCCTTCAGAGTGCATTGCCCTTTGTTAAGAACACCTAAACCATATTAATAAACTGAAAATCTAATTTTAATATTTAATTCTGTACGGCTTAGCTTTGTAAACACAAATTAACCGTTGTCAAGATGACACCTTGAATTTGAATTTTTACCAGAATCCATACAATATTATCTTTGTGAACTTGAGTTTTTGTTCTTTATACAATCAGCGATTTTATACAGTTCATTGAACTCTAGATATCCTTATACCTACCGAACATTAGGTCACTAGATTCTTTCCACTGTTTCTGTTACATGTTGTTACTTTCTGTTAAGTGTCGTGCTTTAGGGCCTTTCCCAGTTGCTAGAGTTAATCTTTGTGTACTCAGTTTGATTAGGTTGCTAGAGACGTAGAGACTGATTACCAAGTAGGTTGAATATCATTCAGAAGGACGTGGTGTCAAATCTGTCATCTTCAAGGTCATCTAGGTTGTGGTTTGACTAAATCAATACGAAATAAAGGAATAAGATACACATACATACTGATAATCACGCCTTTATGGGAAGGTAGAGCGTAAACGACCTAAACAAAGGTCGTTCCGCCACGTCTGACAAAGTTTAGAAGGTTATTTCAGATAGATTTGTAGCTATATTGCTGTAGTGACAATTTGTCAGCCCATCGCCTAAATTGCAATATACAGAAATCCTCGGATCCCTTAGCTGGTTTTTACAGCATGCCCAGGAGGAAATGTAGCTGGCACAAAAATGTGAAATTTTTCACATATTTGTCAAATTCCACCAATATATTAGGCTGTCCAAAAATAATCAGTTTTATATTTGCGTGGGAAGTCCACTCATCACTGCAGCTAGAATTAACAAATGGGTACTGGGACAAAATTCTGGTAAACTATGACGTCACTACACAAACCAAAGCTTATCTATAACCCAAACCCAATGACTAATCAAAATTTGGGGAAGACTCAAGGTCAGTCAGCGGATCTTCTGCACTTGTAATATTTGTTAAACTCTATGACGAGTTAGATAAAATAAAGACATACATACAATCACGCCTTTATCCCTAATGGGGTAGGCAGAGCGTAAACAACCTAAACAAAGTTCGTTCGCCACATCTGACTAAGTTTTGAGGGTTAGTTAAGATAGCTTTGTAGGTATATCGCTGTAGTGACAGTTTGTCAACCCATCACATAAATTGCAATACATTGCAATCTTCGGATTCCTTAGCTGGTTTTTACAGCATGCCAGGGAGGAAATGCAGCTGGCACATTCAATGTTTTTCTCTGGCTCCCAGTCCAGTATGGAATACTCACGTTTGTATAATTCCACCAATATATTATTCTTTCCAATAAAAATCGATTCTATATTTGCGTAGGAAATTCACTTATCCCTGCAGCTAAAATTAGCAAATGGCTCCTTTGACAAAATTCTAGCAAACTATGACGTCACTACACAAACCAAAGCTTATCTATAACCCAAACCCAATGACTCATTCAAATTTGGGAAAGACTCAAGGTCAGCCAGCGGATCTTCTGCACTGGTAATATTTGTTTTACTCTGACGTGTTAGATAAAATAAAGACATACATACATACATATAATCACGCCTTTTTCCCTAATAATAATAATATAATAATAATCATTTTATTTCAGACGATTACAGTCCATAAATAATTGAAATTACACACACTTTATAAACAACAGAAAAATAAAATCTAAGCTAATCAATATAAAAAAAACATAAAAACAAATGAAAATCTAATTTCTGGCATGGACGTATACACCTTTTAACAGCGCAACCCAATGTCTGTATATACGTCCATCCAGTCTGTCAGAAAACACCTTCAGGATCCTATTGCCACTACCCCGCGTTCTGCACAGCAAGGAGTCTGCCTTTTTACGCATTATAGCGAAAAAGTCATCAGTTCGCGCGTCGGCAAACATCCCTGATGCACTACAAAAGCGAGGCAGTCCCAACAGGCCCCTGAAGATATTGTTGTAGAGGATTCGAAGGTCACTGTAGGCGCGCTTGGCATACGAAGTCCATAGGCTGCTTGTATAAAAAGACTGACAGTACGCCTTAAAAAGGGTTATTTTAACTGGGATTGTGCAGTGTGCAAACCTACGGATCAACATATTACCACGCACCGACAATGCCCTTCGCTCCCTCTCAATATCAATATTATCTTTCATGTCCTCCGTAATGCAGTGTCCTAAATATTTAAATTTAGTAACTCTATTGAGGACAGCACCGTTAAGACGTACAGGGGGCACATCTCTAAGGGTTTTCCCAACAACTTTGAAAACCATGTACACACTCTTCTTAACATTGTACCTCAAACCATGTCCAATAGCGTAGTTTTCACAGATGGACATAAGCTTTCTGAGGGCACTAATCGTCGGAGCAAGCAACACCATGTCGTCTGCGTAACTTATATTGTTGACACAAATATCGTCAACATAACAGCCGACACGAGTGCTGCTCAACCCGACGATCAGGTCATCAATATATAGGTTGAAGAGGTTTGGCGATGTCAGACCACCCTGTCTTACGCCACACTTCAACCTATACTCTTCAGAGAGTGAGCAAGCCCACCTCACGTAGTTAGACTGATTGCTGTACCAATACTCAAAAACATTAATCACCTCCTCCGGCACCTCTGTCTCCCGCAACTTGGCCCACAGTACATCGTACGACACCATATCGAAGGCTTTCGACAAGTCTAAGAAACAGGCATAGACAGGTGTGCGCCTATCTTTGTAGTACTGGACGGTATTCTTAACGGCATAAATAGCACTTTCCGTTGACAGCCCAGACCGAAAACCGAATTGAGCGTCGTGCAAATGAAGACACCGCTTTAAAAAGCCATTAAGTAAACCGTCGAGCACCTTAGCAGTCATTGTCGCTAACGATATGGGTCTGTAGTTGTTTTTATCGGTAATATCACCAGTTTTGTTTTTGAGAATCGGCACAACAATGGTCTTCATTAACTCATTAGGAAGGAAGTTATGCCTTATACACAAAGTGAAGAATAATCCCAGGACTCTAGGGAGATGTGGCCCAGCATATTGCAGATGCTCAATGCTGAGCCCATCATGGCCTGGGGATTTCCCTTTGGTCATACATTTGATCACAGAACCAACCTCCCTGGCCGTGAATCGAACCAACTTTGAACTGTCCGGCGAGACCACTCCCCTCACTGTATTATTGGAGCCTAACAAGGAATCCACCTTAAAATGGTTTTGAAAAATGTCAGCAATTTTCTTGGCATCGTTCACACCGTCAATACTCACTGGGAGACTAGGCCTAGGGTTTAATTTGTTAGTTGCCTTCCAAAACCGTTTAAAATTTTTGGATGAATGGTGTGAGGCAATGATATCAAGTTTGATCTTTTCCTGGTTTTTTTGACACCATTTCAATTTTGATTTAAAAATCTTTCTACTTTCATCCATTTCTTTAAACACATTACCTGTAGTTGGTTTACCATATAACAGCCATGTACTAAACCTAAGCCTAGCCGCCCCGTGAGCATCACATACATGCTTGTTCCACCCAACTACATGTTTCTTTTTGTTATTAGTGCTGCCCTCAAAACATAAAACAGCTCCCTTGCTCAGAATTGACACAATATCGTCATACATATTACTTAAAACTACTCTATGAGATGGATTATTACATAAACTGTCACAACATTGATCTAATTCCATTGGTAAATTAATTTCTCTTAATTTTGAATTACAATATTTATAATAATTATCTATCTGGTCTGGTCGTCTGAAGCCCCACGTAACCCTATTTCTTTCATAATTATTATCTAATTTAAGACACACAGTAGCTAAGTTACAAGTGAATTCTATCGGAAAATGATCAGACCAAAACACGTCCTTATGTATCTTAACACTCGCGATAGTTTGAAAAGCGGATTCCGTAGTTAAACAATGGTCCAACCAGCTTCTGCTTCCGTTAGCTTCACTAATAAACGTAATACAGTCAGAGTACATACCGAGCTTTTCCATATCCGCACAACGCCACTGTTGTTCCTGGCAGAAATTCATCATCTCTATACAGAATAACCTACCCGGATGGGCATTATAATCTCCGAGTATATATACCGTTTCCACTGATTCACTCTCAATAACCGCACTTATTTTCCCTAAGCATTCACTAAACTCTGACAAATTTTCTCTTTTATTTATGGGCATGTAAACACTAAAAACTAATATCACTCGATCATCTATAGACGCCTTTATTGCCGTTACCCGCGCACTGTTACAGTCCACCACATCCACTGATGTAAACGCGGCTTTCCGCCACAGCAACGCGACGCCTCCGTACAGTCTACCCCGCAGTAAACCCGCCGACAGATCCACAGCTGATGTGCCTGTGCTCGCAAAGCCTTCATGTATAGTACTTAGGAAAGGAAGGTCACTCTGTACTAGCCAAGTTTCCTGTAGGGCTACAATATCCGACGAATCACATAAAGTTTTCACACATTCCTTAGAGCGCTTGATATTTTTACAATTAAAAGAAATTAGTTTACATTGTTCATCCATTATGTTTTATTAATTTTCACATTTTCACTAATACGCTCTGTGTTTCCCTTGTATTTATTTCCATTTTGTATATAAGGGACAAAATGCCTAAAAGAAATTCCATCAGGCCATAAGTTAGCATCAAGGGTAGGCAGAGCGTAAACGACCTAAGCAAAGGTTATTCCGCCACGTCTGACAAAGTTATGAGGGTTATGTAAGATAGATTTATAGGTATATTGCTGTAGTGACAGGTTGTCAGCCCATCACCTAAATTGCAATATACTGAAACCCTAGGATCCCTGAGCTGGTTTTAACAGCATTCCCTATCTGTCTGCGGGACGCTGTCCCTTACACCTGGTATATCATAATTTGTGGGTTTGATCAAAAAAATAAATAAAATATCTTTGAAGGTCATGCTCTTCCTGTCACAACATACTTCTAACCTCTTGACTAAATACATGTGGGTGCTAAGGGTAAATGTTGCCAACCCTCAACTGAAATCGCACAGAGATCAAACGAAGGTACAAATCGCACACGATGAACTTAACTTTATTACTACTTGGGAAACGTCATAGGGCGGAGTGACGTCATAAATGTTTGACGCAACTAACTACGTTACTACTTTATCACGTGATAGTCTAGGGGATCTCCAGCGCCCTCATCAGTTAAAAAGTATATTGCTGCAGTGACAGGTTGTCAGCCCATCGCCTAAATTGCAATATAGTGAAACCCTCGGATCCCTTAGCTGGTTTTTGCAGCATGCCCGGGAGGAAATGCAGCTGGCACATTTTATGTTTTTCTTTCGCTCCCAGTCCAGCTTGAAAGAACATAGGGTATTTACCCTTCCCGAAAACATTCGACGAGCACCGTCTATTGGGACATTTAAAGAGCGAACAAGAAAGTTCTTCTTAGAGAATAATAATTAGTTATTTATCCTATCTCCCATTAGCATAATATGTATTAGATTATTATAAATATATATATTAGTTTATTTTATTTATGTATTTATTTAGTAGTATTTATATTGTTTAAGTATTAAGATTAACTTAGTATGCACTATCCCGCTATCTGCTATGTAGTATCCTACTACCCAAAGGTTGCCTGGTAGAAATTGCTGCTTTAGCAATAAGGCCGCCTATATTGTACTGTTTTGTTCCTTACTTTTCTGCTGTATGTATTTGTGTTTCTTTGTGCAATAAAGTATCTTGTATTGTATTGTATTATTGATAGATAAAATAAAGAAGTTAATAATAATGTATGGATGCCCACATTTAACTGGTACTTAGAAATGAGATCATCATAACCTGACGTTGATTTGTAATTGACGTACGCAGGAAACTGGTATTTGAAATAATTTGTTTGTTTATTTTTTTATCTTTAAACTGATGGAGTTGAACTGATATAGTAAAACCTATGATTATTTCTTCCATGCTGGACTGGAAGAGATAGAAAACATAGAATGTTCCAGCTGCCCTTCCTCCCGGGCATGCTGTTGAAGTCAGCAAAAGGGACTCGAGGGTTACAGTGTATTGTAATTTAGGCGATGGGCTGACAACCTGTCACTAAAGCAATACATATTACAATCTAAAATTGCCCTCAGTTTTTGTCAGACGCGGCGAAAGCGCCTTTTACGACGCGTTAAACGCTCTGCCTACCCCGTAAGGGATAAAGGCGTGATTTATGTATGTATGTATGATTATAGGCATCTGAGGGTTTCGGTATATCTTCAGTCAAGATGACAAGCTGACCGCTATTTACTTCAAAAATACCTACATTATCTAGAATGCCCCATGAATACTAATTATACCTATTTTGAGAATACTTCCATGCTGGACTGGGAGCGAGAGAAAAACATAGAATGTGCATTTCCTCACAGGTATGCTGTAAAATCCAGCTAAGGGATCCGAGGGTTTTTGTATATTGCAATTTAGGCGATATGATAGGCTGAAAACCTTTGTCACTAAGGCAATATACCTACAAATCTATCTTAAACAACCCTCAAAACTTTGTCAGACGTGGCGGAACGACTTTAGGTCGTTTACGCTCTACCTACCCCATTAGGGATATAGGCGTGATTATATTTTATGTATGTATGAGAATCACCTTTGACGAACAATGATTGGATAAGGTCAAGTAATAGTATGTTGATAGGGTCGAGGTTTCATATTAATTAACCGAGATTCTTTGATTTCGGTCATAATATGAGTGGTATTGTGATTTAGAATAATTGATTGAATTTTATATTATGAAATTAATGAGCAGACACATTTTTTAAGTAGCTGTCTGAATCACTGACTGATTTGATTCATGAATCACTGATTAATTTGTTCCTGTAGTTATCGTACAAAAGACCTAAGTATTTACAAGTAAGTAGGACAAATACCATTTACTCTCTAGATCGTGCGTGCTTTAAGGGTCTGCCGGAGTAGTGACATCCCATACAAACGTAGTTTTGCTTGTATACCTAAACAGTAAAACCAAATTTAACCAATTTTCGTATACATGACTAGATGCATCATATCTATGCTTCTAATTAGGATTGGTTTGAAAATATTAAGTACAAACAAAATAAGACTGAAAGTACGATTTTGTGTGAAAATTGCCTAAAATTAAATTTGCTTCCTAATTTTGTACTTGGTTAATATTTTCAAACCAGTGCCATGGACTCCTGATCCGGAGGTCCTGGGTTCGATTCCCAGGGGGGAAACACAAAGTTGATATTTGAGAATTTATCACTTTGTGAATTTTTCTCCAGTTTGGTTAGGACATTGCAGGCTGAATCACCTGATTGTCCGAAAAAGAAAAAGATTTCGTGCTTCGGAGGGCACGTTAAGCCGTCGGTCCCGGTCGCTGTCTTTGATAGTGGTCGTTACTCAAACCATGTCAGAGGCCTGATAGTTGCGCTACTAGGCGGTTTAAAAACTCTGACACCAGGGTTCATCGGGTCGGTAGACTCGATACCCACTCGACAGAAGAAGAAGAATTTTCAAACCAAACCAAATTAGAAGCATAGATATGATGCACGGAGTTTGGTTAGTTTTGGTTTAACTGTTAAATAAAAGCGAAACTACGTTTGTATGGAATTTCACTACTCCGGCAGACCCTTAAGCCTGATCCACCAATCATAGGACCTACATAACAAAATATCCGTCACTTAACACCATCAATTACTTAAAGCAATAAAACAATTGTCGTTCTTCGTGTGTGCTTACGTACTAAGTAATACGTTACGTAGTTACGTTTACGTACGTCGCTTACGAAAGCGCTGAGGCTGAAACGAATGTGAGTGGGAATAGGAAGCGTATTGGTGCGAATAACGGTCACAGATGTTGAAATTAAGGAAGGGACAGGTGAGGAAAAAGCTTCGAAAAGCATCCTAGAAATGGTATCCTAGTTGAGGTAAAATTTCCTCAAAGTTTTTCAGTCTGTTGAAATGACACTCCTGTAGCAACGAGACAGGATTTCCGTAGCTTCTGCTACGTTTCTACGTTACGACACGTAGGCTTACGTTTTTACTTTAGTGCGTAAAGTGTTGTTTCATAATTTTTCAGTACAAAAATATTTTTTTGTTGTTTGTAAAAATAATTATTGTTGCATATTTTTTAGATAATTACAAAAAAAAAACTTTAAACCAATAAATTATCAACCAGCTCGCATATGATGTTGTTTCCAGTCACAACTGCTCCATTAGCTGTTGTTCGCCAAGAAATACAGTTTCTACTACAGGTTATTAATTTGCTTTTGTTTGTTTAACTGTTTATTGTCCACAGAAACATAAACAGAACAAGTACATAGGGGGGAATTAAGGAATAAGCAGTGCAGTGTTACACTGCTTATTCCTAAAAATAAATTTCTTACAGCAGACCTAGTAAGCGACATTGCACAAGAACGTAACGCGGATAAGACATACAATTCATACATATAATCACGCCTTTATCCCTAACAGGGTAGGAAGAGCGTAAACGACCCAAACAAAGGTCGTTCCACCACGTCTAACAAAGTTTTGAGGGTTACTTAAGATAGATTTGTAAGTATATTGCAGTAGTGGAAGGTTGTCAGCCTGTCGCCTAAATTGCAATATACAGAAACCCTCGGATCCCTTAGTTGGTTTTTACAGCATGCCCAGGAGAAAATGCAGCTGGCACATCCAATGTTTTTCACTCGCTTCCAGTCCAGCATGGAAGAAGCAGATAAGACGTGCACAATATTTACTACTAAATAATATACACCTAACCCTAACCTAATTATTTTGGACTATGCGCTTCCAAATACATACATATAATCACGCCTTTATCCCTAATGGGGTAGGCAGAGCGTAAACGACCTAAAGAAAGGTCGTTCCGCCACGTCTGTCAAAGTTTTGACGGTTATTCACGATGATTTGAACGTATACTGCTGTAGTGACAGGTTGTCAGCCCATCGCCCAAATTGCAATATACTGAAACCCTCAGATCCCTTAGCTGGTTTTTACAGCATGCCCGGGAGGAAATGCAGCTGGCACATTCTATGTTTTTCTCTCGCTCCCAGTCCAGTGCGCTTCCAAACATCTTCGTTAATGCGCACAGCAGCATTCGCATGTCAGTTCCAGTGCTTTACCAGCTGTTGTTTGGCAAGACGCGCAGTGAAAGTGATTGCAGAGTGTCGCGTGCGCCGTCGACCTTGCCATATACGCTGCGCGTGATGCACCACGCGCAGTTTTTGCGTGTCTGACTATTGGTCATTTTCACTCTGTCTCTGACATATCAGTCCCTCTATCATCGCTGTCTCTCTTAATCTCTGCCCGTCCCTGTGTCGCCTCTGCCTCTGTCCTCTCAATCTCTGTCATCTCTGCTCATCTGTCATCTTAGTCTGTATCATCAATCCCTGCCTCTCTACCATTTCTACCACTCTGCGGTCTCTGTCTCCCCTTACTTCTACCACTATGTCACTCTGTCACCTCTGCTCAGCTGTTTGGCAAGACGCGCAGTGAAAGTGATTGCAGCATTACATACCGAGCTTTTCCATATCCGCACAACGCCACTGTTGTTCCTGGCAGAAATTCATCATCTCTATACAGAATAACCTACCCGGATGGGCATTATAATCTCCGAGTATATATACCGTTTCCACTGATTCACTCTCAATAACCGCACTTATTTTCCCTAAGCATTCACTAAACTCTGACAAATTTTCTCTTTTATTTATGGGCATGTAAACACTAAAAACTAATATCACTCGATCATCTATAGACGCCTTTATTGCCGTTACCCGCGCACTGTTACAGTCCACCACATCCACTGATGTAAACGCGGCTTTCCGCCACAGCAACGCGACGCCTCCGTACAGTCTACCCCGCAGTAAACCCGCCGACAGATCCACAGCTGATGTGCCTGTGCTCGCAAAGCCTTCATGTATAGTACTTAGGAAAGGAAGGTCACTCTGTACTAGCCAAGTTTCCTGTAGGGCTACAATATCCGACGAATCACATAAAGTTTTCACACATTCCTTAGAGCGCTTGATATTTTTACAATTAAAAGAAATTAGTTTACATTGTTCATCCATTATGTTTTATTAATTTTCACATTTTCACTAATACGCTCTGTGTTTCCCTTGTATTTATTTCCATTTTGTATATAAGGGACAAAATGCCTAAAAGAAATTCCATCAGGCCATAAGTTAGCATCAAGGGTAGGCAGAGCGTAAACGACCTAAGCAAAGGTTATTCCGCCACGTCTGACAAAGTTATGAGGGTTATGTAAGATAGATTTATAGGTATATTGCTGTAGTGACAGGTTGTCAGCCCATCACCTAAATTGCAATATACTGAAACCCTAGGATCCCTGAGCTGGTTTTAACAGCATTCCCTATCTGTCTGCGGGACGCTGTCCCTTACACCTGGTATATCATAATTTGTGGGTTTGATCAAAAAAATAAATAAAATATCTTTGAAGGTCATGCTCTTCCTGTCACAACATACTTCTAACCTCTTGACTAAATACATGTGGGTGCTAAGGGTAAATGTTGCCAACCCTCAACTGAAATCGCACAGAGATCAAACGAAGGTACAAATCGCACACGATGAACTTAACTTTATTACTACTTGGGAAACGTCATAGGGCGGAGTGACGTCATAAATGTTTGACGCAACTAACTACGTTACTACTTTATCACGTGATAGTCTAGGGGATCTCCAGCGCCCTCATCAGTTAAAAAGTATATTGCTGCAGTGACAGGTTGTCAGCCCATCGCCTAAATTGCAATATAGTGAAACCCTCGGATCCCTTAGCTGGTTTTTGCAGCATGCCCGGGAGGAAATGCAGCTGGCACATTTTATGTTTTTCTTTCGCTCCCAGTCCAGCTTGAAAGAACATAGGGTATTTACCCTTCCCGAAAACATTCGACGAGCACCGTCTATTGGGACATTTAAAGAGCGAACAAGAAAGTTCTTCTTAGAGAATAATAATTAGTTATTTATCCTATCTCCCATTAGCATAATATGTATTAGATTATTATAAATATATATATTAGTTTATTTTATTTATGTATTTATTTAGTAGTATTTATATTGTTTAAGTATTAAGATTAACTTAGTATGCACTATCCCGCTATCTGCTATGTAGTATCCTACTACCCAAAGGTTGCCTGGTAGAAATTGCTGCTTTAGCAATAAGGCCGCCTATATTGTACTGTTTTGTTCCTTACTTTTCTGCTGTATGTATTTGTGTTTCTTTGTGCAATAAAGTATCTTGTATTGTATTGTATTATTGATAGATAAAATAAAGAAGTTAATAATAATGTATGGATGCCCACATTTAACTGGTACTTAGAAATGAGATCATCATAACCTGACGTTGATTTGTAATTGACGTACGCAGGAAACTGGTATTTGAAATAATTTGTTTGTTTATTTTTTTATCTTTAAACTGATGGAGTTGAACTGATATAGTAAAACCTATGATTATTTCTTCCATGCTGGACTGGAAGAGATAGAAAACATAGAATGTTCCAGCTGCCCTTCCTCCCGGGCATGCTGTTGAAGTCAGCAAAAGGGACTCGAGGGTTACAGTGTATTGTAATTTAGGCGATGGGCTGACAACCTGTCACTAAAGCAATACATATTACAATCTAAAATTGCCCTCAGTTTTTGTCAGACGCGGCGAAAGCGCCTTTTACGACGCGTTAAACGCTCTGCCTACCCCGTAAGGGATAAAGGCGTGATTTATGTATGTATGTATGATTATAGGCATCTGAGGGTTTCGGTATATCTTCAGTCAAGATGACAAGCTGACCGCTATTTACTTCAAAAATACCTACATTATCTAGAATGCCCCATGAATACTAATTATACCTATTTTGAGAATACTTCCATGCTGGACTGGGAGCGAGAGAAAAACATAGAATGTGCATTTCCTCACAGGTATGCTGTAAAATCCAGCTAAGGGATCCGAGGGTTTTTGTATATTGCAATTTAGGCGATATGATAGGCTGAAAACCTTTGTCACTAAGGCAATATACCTACAAATCTATCTTAAACAACCCTCAAAACTTTGTCAGACGTGGCGGAACGACTTTAGGTCGTTTACGCTCTACCTACCCCATTAGGGATATAGGCGTGATTATATTTTATGTATGTATGAGAATCACCTTTGACGAACAATGATTGGATAAGGTCAAGTAATAGTATGTTGATAGGGTCGAGGTTTCATATTAATTAACCGAGATTCTTTGATTTCGGTCATAATATGAGTGGTATTGTGATTTAGAATAATTGATTGAATTTTATATTATGAAATTAATGAGCAGACACATTTTTTAAGTAGCTGTCTGAATCACTGACTGATTTGATTCATGAATCACTGATTAATTTGTTCCTGTAGTTATCGTACAAAAGACCTAAGTATTTACAAGTAAGTAGGACAAATACCATTTACTCTCTAGATCGTGCGTGCTTTAAGGGTCTGCCGGAGTAGTGACATCCCATACAAACGTAGTTTTGCTTGTATACCTAAACAGTAAAACCAAATTTAACCAATTTTCGTATACATGACTAGATGCATCATATCTATGCTTCTAATTAGGATTGGTTTGAAAATATTAAGTACAAACAAAATAAGACTGAAAGTACGATTTTGTGTGAAAATTGCCTAAAATTAAATTTGCTTCCTAATTTTGTACTTGGTTAATATTTTCAAACCAGTGCCATGGACTCCTGATCCGGAGGTCCTGGGTTCGATTCCCAGGGGGGAAACACAAAGTTGATATTTGAGAATTTATCACTTTGTGAATTTTTCTCCAGTTTGGTTAGGACATTGCAGGCTGAATCACCTGATTGTCCGAAAAAGAAAAAGATTTCGTGCTTCGGAGGGCACGTTAAGCCGTCGGTCCCGGTCGCTGTCTTTGATAGTGGTCGTTACTCAAACCATGTCAGAGGCCTGATAGTTGCGCTACTAGGCGGTTTAAAAACTCTGACACCAGGGTTCATCGGGTCGGTAGACTCGATACCCACTCGACAGAAGAAGAAGAATTTTCAAACCAAACCAAATTAGAAGCATAGATATGATGCACGGAGTTTGGTTAGTTTTGGTTTAACTGTTAAATAAAAGCGAAACTACGTTTGTATGGAATTTCACTACTCCGGCAGACCCTTAAGCCTGATCCACCAATCATAGGACCTACATAACAAAATATCCGTCACTTAACACCATCAATTACTTAAAGCAATAAAACAATTGTCGTTCTTCGTGTGTGCTTACGTACTAAGTAATACGTTACGTAGTTACGTTTACGTACGTCGCTTACGAAAGCGCTGAGGCTGAAACGAATGTGAGTGGGAATAGGAAGCGTATTGGTGCGAATAACGGTCACAGATGTTGAAATTAAGGAAGGGACAGGTGAGGAAAAAGCTTCGAAAAGCATCCTAGAAATGGTATCCTAGTTGAGGTAAAATTTCCTCAAAGTTTTTCAGTCTGTTGAAATGACACTCCTGTAGCAACGAGACAGGATTTCCGTAGCTTCTGCTACGTTTCTACGTTACGACACGTAGGCTTACGTTTTTACTTTAGTGCGTAAAGTGTTGTTTCATAATTTTTCAGTACAAAAATATTTTTTTGTTGTTTGTAAAAATAATTATTGTTGCATATTTTTTAGATAATTACAAAAAAAAAACTTTAAACCAATAAATTATCAACCAGCTCGCATATGATGTTGTTTCCAGTCACAACTGCTCCATTAGCTGTTGTTCGCCAAGAAATACAGTTTCTACTACAGGTTATTAATTTGCTTTTGTTTGTTTAACTGTTTATTGTCCACAGAAACATAAACAGAACAAGTACATAGGGGGGAATTAAGGAATAAGCAGTGCAGTGTTACACTGCTTATTCCTAAAAATAAATTTCTTACAGCAGACCTAGTAAGCGACATTGCACAAGAACGTAACGCGGATAAGACATACAATTCATACATATAATCACGCCTTTATCCCTAACAGGGTAGGAAGAGCGTAAACGACCCAAACAAAGGTCGTTCCACCACGTCTAACAAAGTTTTGAGGGTTACTTAAGATAGATTTGTAAGTATATTGCAGTAGTGGAAGGTTGTCAGCCTGTCGCCTAAATTGCAATATACAGAAACCCTCGGATCCCTTAGTTGGTTTTTACAGCATGCCCAGGAGAAAATGCAGCTGGCACATCCAATGTTTTTCACTCGCTTCCAGTCCAGCATGGAAGAAGCAGATAAGACGTGCACAATATTTACTACTAAATAATATACACCTAACCCTAACCTAATTATTTTGGACTATGCGCTTCCAAATACATACATATAATCACGCCTTTATCCCTAATGGGGTAGGCAGAGCGTAAACGACCTAAAGAAAGGTCGTTCCGCCACGTCTGTCAAAGTTTTGACGGTTATTCACGATGATTTGAACGTATACTGCTGTAGTGACAGGTTGTCAGCCCATCGCCCAAATTGCAATATACTGAAACCCTCAGATCCCTTAGCTGGTTTTTACAGCATGCCCGGGAGGAAATGCAGCTGGCACATTCTATGTTTTTCTCTCGCTCCCAGTCCAGTGCGCTTCCAAACATCTTCGTTAATGCGCACAGCAGCATTCGCATGTCAGTTCCAGTGCTTTACCAGCTGTTGTTTGGCAAGACGCGCAGTGAAAGTGATTGCAGAGTGTCGCGTGCGCCGTCGACCTTGCCATATACGCTGCGCGTGATGCACCACGCGCAGTTTTTGCGTGTCTGACTATTGGTCATTTTCACTCTGTCTCTGACATATCAGTCCCTCTATCATCGCTGTCTCTCTTAATCTCTGCCCGTCCCTGTGTCGCCTCTGCCTCTGTCCTCTCAATCTCTGTCATCTCTGCTCATCTGTCATCTTAGTCTGTATCATCAATCCCTGCCTCTCTACCATTTCTACCACTCTGCGGTCTCTGTCTCCCCTTACTTCTACCACTATGTCACTCTGTCACCTCTGCTCAGCTGTTTGGCAAGACGCGCAGTGAAAGTGATTGCAGAGTGTCGCGTGCGCCGTCGACCTTGCCATATACGCTGCGCGCGATGCACCACGCGCAGCTTTTTGCGCGTTTGACCGTGCGCTGTGCGCGTTACAGCTATCGATCATGTTTGGTTTCTATTACAGTAGTAGGCGCACTAGGCATGAAAGATAGGCGTGAAAAGTGTTGCGATATATTTTGTTTTTTTATACAACTATTTATATTTCGTTTTCATTAAATTAAATTTTCAATCTCTTCCATGCTGAAATAGAAGCGAAAGAAAAACGAAGAATATGCCAGTTGCGATGGGCTTACAACCTGTCCCTACAGCAATATACCTACCGTTAAAACTTTGTCAGACGTGGCGATACGACTTTTATTTATTTCGTTTAAGCTCTGCCTACCCTATTAGGGATAAAGGCGTGATTAAATGTACTTAATTTGCTCAGCATCATCGTCATCATCTGCAACTCCGCCACATCAGATGCATTCTAGTTATGTCAACTTTCTCCATCAATCGTATTATATGCTTATCTAAAAAAAAGCGACTTGGAACAAGCCAAATTATTATAAAAGTATTTTTTATTTTATAACTAAATTAGTGAATGTACAGACTAGCGTTGCAAATAGCGTTAATCCACTGCAATGGTCACGTGTGCGAATCGAGACCGGTGCGCGTACGCGCATAGTTACGTTCTTGCGCGTATGTGCGCGTTTCGCAATACCACTCGAAACCTGCTCGGATTGTTCTGCAGTTTCATCATTTGCTGCCAATGACGAGGATTGAAAAGTTACTGTTCCATAGATTTAAAATTGAAAATTTATAAAAAAAGCGTCTGTTGCTACGTCTTAATTTTGAAGGCGTCACCTACGCTTCATTGTCTTTGCGCAAGAGTTTTTCATACCCTTTGTAAAGCGCCCTATTTCATATATACATACATACATATAATCACGCCTTTATCCCAAATGGCTACCCCATTTGGGATAAAGACGTGATGCAGTGCAGAGCATAAACGACCTAAATAAAGGTCGTTCCGCCACGTCTCACAAAGTGTTGAGGGTTATTTAGATTTGTAGGTATACTGCTGTAGTGACATGTTGTCAGCCCATCGCCTAAATTGCAATATACTGAAACCTTTGGATCCCTTAGCTGGTTTTTACAGTAGTTTTCCCTATTTCAAATAGTTTTTATATACAGTAAATTCATTCTGATATAATTAATTTTCAAAATAGGCATCTTCTAGGTGAACTCGTTCCATTGTCGACTTCGTCTCGGTCGACCCTCTGTACTGGAGTCCAGAGAAAAGCCATAAAAAAATTACATTACAATTATTTTCATGTAATAATCTTCATCAGACCATTAAAACATTGACCCAACTAACTGAACCGAAAGCAAAATCAATACGTGTGAATATACACACGAAGCATGATACACAAGTGTAAATAAAGAGGTATATCTACATTCGAGCGCATATACATAAAGGGGCATATACATCAATTACGTATTGGTAAATAAGTGCGCATTTGTTTCGGGGCCGCCGCGCGAACGGGCGACCTCTCGCCTCCGTAATAGAGACGTTACCTGGTAACTAGTATTAGGTAATAGGTATTAGCTGTTACCGGTGATGCGGAAGCTAGCTTTGCGAGCAATTACAATGACTTTGAAGAAAATATCATGTTTATAAAAGGTTATTAAGGTTTTGATCCTAACGATCAAAAGTAGCGGAAACCCAAATTTGTAAAGGTCGTTGTTGCTCTGCTTACTCTAAAAGAGTAGTGATACCTTGTAAACTTCTTTAGGTAGTTACATAAAATAGGTATTATGTTTCACAGCATCATTAAAATAATTTGTTTGTCTTTGTTTAACTATTAGATACAGATGGCTATTTTATTGGCAGGTGTCTAATTGAATTGGTGTTGCTACGTTATTTAAAGTGTTTGTTTCTATTTCTCTAATGATGATGAATACGTTGTCAAGATAAATATATACCTTACTCGCTAAATGGATTCTAATTGTTGCATAAAAATCACGTTGTCAACTAAATCACGTGAGTGACATTAGCTGTTTGTCAACATCTGATAGTTCAATGTTTCTGACTCCAGACAAACCAGCTAATAATCCCAGGGGTCAGAGTTTTAAATCATCTTAATCCCGATTGCAAAACTAATAGCTATGTCACTGACAAGGTTTGTGTGATGACCATATCAAAGGCGGCGGCCGGGACCGATAGATACCGGATACGAACCTAATCAAAAGCATAGAATCCCTTGGTAGACAATCAGGTGAAACAAAATTTGAAAATTGGAACAGTTTTATTAATGCCATAACTGTTCCTAGGAATACCGTACCTAGGGTGACTCTAGTGTACTAGTAACAGTCAAGTATTAAGGCATTTACCTTTCCTAGGCGAGGGCTGTCCTCATTTCAAGCACCGTTGATTTATGCCAATCCAAGGAATGCCGGTGTGATATTAGAGACAAATTTTGTGCAATTCTCTATACAAGACGACAAGGTTTTAAATGAATATGTATGAAGCGCTGCAGTGTGTGAAGAACTGACAAAAATTTCGTTGGTGACATGTTCGCGGCGTTAGTTTATTTTTTGGCCACGTTCAATTAAAGCCTTGTCGTACAGTAGATATGACGTCTGTTTTCATTCCAGCAGCATGCAGGCCATATTTTGCCTCGTTTACCTCAATCAGTCGCGATTTTAAGCGGAATATTAGTGTCAATGTAGATTTGTTTCTTGTCAACGCGGTTAT
The DNA here is from genome assembly GCA_949820665.1 of Scrobipalpa costella. NCBI lineage: Eukaryota > Metazoa > Arthropoda > Insecta > Lepidoptera > Gelechiidae > Scrobipalpa > Scrobipalpa costella. The sequence goes on along the minus strand of OX463305.1, from coordinate 4,165,859 downwards.
GTTTTTTGTCGTGGTTATGCCTTTCAATCTAAAATTACTTAGGCCCATATTTATAATCAGGACTTGAGATTGAGAGCGAGTTTGAGTTCGTATCAGAAATGTCATTTCAGTACGAAATGCCCTGTCGAATCCATACTTAATATTGCTCTTAATTTTGAGATTGCTTTATAAATACGAGCCAAAGAACATTAAACATTTTACTGGTCTGTGACTGATACCTACATACTTGGTAAATAAACACATCGTGGAGGACTACTTACATCGAGGAGTAGTTCCACGCTGGACTGGGAGCAAGAGAAAAACATAGAATGTGCCAGCTGCATTTCCTCGGGCATGCTGCAAAACTAGCTAAGGGATCCGAGGGTGACTGTATATTCCAATTTAGGCGATGGGCTGACAACCTTTCACTACTACAATATACCTGCAAATCTGTCTTAAATAACACTTCGTCAGACGTGGCGAAACGACCTTTTTTTAGGTTGTTTACGCTCTGCCTACCTCATTAGGGATAAAGGCGTGATTATATGTATGTATGTGAAAGACTGCCCTACACGAAAATTCAGCAGTGGTTTCGAGGGGCTACACCAGCTAACACCGGATGCAAAGCAATGGATTGCTAACTCCGACATCAAATTTTAAAGTCGCATTTTTGGAAACACCATACTATGATGATGATGAATAAAAAAACATGCACATTTCCAAAAAAACTATTGATCAGCTGCATCTGATTGAAACACCATTTATTTTAATTTTAGTATCTTAATTTTTTAGTCACCCCTATCAATTAAGTCTAAAAACTTATTTTTCACAGTTCTACATTTTCCTTCGTGGTAGAAGTTATGTAAATTTTAGATAGACAATTAATATCTGTAGTTATTATGTCTCCAAGTGTACTTTGTAAAGACGTGCCTTTATCATATTTCCTGATTTTTCTTTTCCTTCTCAGCTTATCTATCACGACATAGATTTTGTTAGTTATTGTGTTTTGAATAGGTACCCAGAAAAGTTTAATGAAGTAAAAAAAAACGGGTTAAATCAATAACCTTAAAATATATTTTTTCATAAAGATATGGATAGAGCAAATACTGCAGACAGATTTCGTAGAAAATATACTTGGAGTGAGCAGTTTAACTAATTTGTGGACCAAATACACGGGTAAGATGTTGTATCTCTCATACATACATACATACATATAAGCACGCCTTTATCCCTACTGGGGTAGGCAGAGCGAGAACGTCCTAAACAAAGGTCGTTCCGCCACGTCTGACAAAGTTTTGAGGGTTATTTAAGGTACTATAGGTACATTGCTGTAGTGACAGGTTGTCAGCCCATCGCCTAAATTGCAATATACTGCCCTTCCTTAGCTGGTTTTTACAGCTTGGAACATTCTACGTTTTTCTCTCGCTTCCAGGCCAGCATGGAAAAACTCTCTAAAACTATATCTCATACTATTGAGACTATTGAGAGTTTTGAGAATCTTCAGTCATTACAAATCATATTTCTAGCACAGGGACAACTTATAGCTCAGTTGGTTAGAGCAGCGGCACGGTTCGCCGAAGGTCGTGGGTTCAAATCCCTGTGCCAATATTTAGGTGTTTATAGTTACGTCTTTTGCCTAGTGTTTTCCCGGCCTTTCCAGCTTTATCTACTCTACATTGCCCGGCCTATATCAGCTTTTGTAAGATCTCATACATACATATAATCACGCCTTTATTCCTAATGGGGCAGGCAGAGCGTAAACGACCTAAACAAAAGGTCGTTCCGCCAGGTCTGACAAAGTTTTGAGGGTAGATTGAAATAAATTTGCAGGTATTTTGCTGTAGTGACAGGTTGTCAGCCCATCGACTAAACTGCAATATACTTAAACACTCGGATCCCTTAGCTGGTTTTTACAGCATGCCCGGGAGGAAGTGCAGCTGGCATATTCTATGTTTTTATCTCGTTCCCAGTCCAACTGTAAGATCTCCCTTATATATTTTCTATATTTACATGTTAAAAAGTTGAAGACAACGCTTGTTCCTTTTTTGTCAAAGACAATCGTTGTACGCTATGGACGCACTTGATTTGTGACGCAAAAACATTGTTTTTCCATTTGACGTGAGCACTTTGCTAATTATTCCATCGGCTACCTCTTCAAGCTGTTACTACGGACTGAACACGTGATTACATTATCATTAACTATATCTAAGCACTTATTATTCCAGTTTTCTACTATTGTTTACTTAGTCGCTGTTATTGCCACGTGACATGTATTACCAGTTAAAAAGAAGTGCGGAAATAAATTAAAACTAAAATAGCATGTTTAAAAAGTACTACGACATAATTCTGTTGCATATTTATTAGAATCACTTTTAGTGTGATTAAATAGTAGGCCACCTAACACGTTACCTTGAAGCAGGCCATGTATGCAGCCATAATTGTTTATTTATAGGTTATCGACTTTCTTATTAGATATTGACTGGCACGTGTTGAAGGCCAAACCTAGTTCTACAAAAAAAGAAATGAGCAGTTTCATTATAGTTTACGTTGGATATGTTGAAATCGATTAAGTCAAATGCATGAGTGAATTCTTCTTCTGACGTGTGGGTATCGATTGGATCGACCCGATGAACCCAGGTGTCAGAGTTATTAAACCGCCTAATAGCACAGCTAATAGGCTTCTGACATAGACTGCGTAACGACCACTATCAAAGACAGCGACCAGGACGGCTTAACGTGCCCTCCAAAGCAGGGTATCATTTTTTCTTCCAGACAATCAGGTGATTCAACCTGCATTATTTTAATAAACTGAGGAATATCTCACAAAGTGATAAATTGACAAATATCAACTTTGTGCCCCACCCTGGGAATCGAACCCAGGACCTCCGGATCGTGACCCTATGGCTCTAACCATTACACCACGGCGTCAGTGAATTCAAGTACGTTATTACCGAATTTTCCACTACTGGTGTACTTCAATGTTCAAAACGTACAAACCGGAGCAAGATCGTTATCTCAAACAGGAAAACGCGATCGCCCGCGTAATGTAGTGACATTAAAAATATGTTGTTGTCAACACCGTGTCTGTATTTGTCAAATCTGAACGGTAATTTGTCATATATCTTTTAAATCGATTAGTGCTATGATTTTAATATTCAAATTGCCAGTGTTGTCATTGAGACTGTTAGTGTTACTGAGGCTAAGGAAACGTTTCATAATGATAAGCCACCATTAGCAAAGTACAGTATTATATTTAATCAGTAAATCAAAATTGATGAAGATTACAATTTGAACCCAAACAATCGTACGTATTCTGGAAACATTCCGACGCTCATCACATCAGTGATACGATAAAGGTAAATAACAATATGATTCAAAATGTAAATGTAGGAGAACTCATTGTGTCGAGTGACATTGGACGCTCGACCCGATTCTGCCACAACGAGGCCGAGTCGACTGCAGCGCTGTGATGCCAACTCTTTGGAAAGTAGATTACCAAAACTCAATCATCTTGCAATCAGAGATGTTGTATCTTGATGTAAAGTTCTTCTTCTGTCGTGTGGATTCGAGTCGATCCGATGAACCGAAAGCAAATAAGCCTCTGACATAGTTTGTGTAACGACCACCATCAAAGACCGCGACCGGGACTGACGGCTTAACGTGCCCTCCGAAGCACGGAGATGTAAGGTAAATTTTGCATGGAGTATGTTACGTTTCACTAGTTGCTGGAAATTTTTCAATACGGGTGTAAGAAACAGCTTTCCGAAAACTGGTAGAGTATTTAAAATAATTTGCCATTGCTACGTTTTTAAATCAACGTTGGCAACACTTCTGTTTACCCAGCCCTGCTCATTACATGATCATCACAGCGACGACTATTGTCAGTATAATTGTTTCCAATTAAAGATGTCCCAAAAAACTTTAGTCCAGCAACCTTGACGAGGTTGTTAGCGAAACATGATAAGACGAACAGGTAGCATTAGATGACGTATTATTTTAAAAAACATGTAATATATTATCTACAATGTTGTTTTTGTTTGGTGTTGCGTAATGTAAACATTGTGAAATTAAATATCAAAAGATTATGAATGAAAATTAGATCCTCTTAAACTTGGACCCATAAAAATAAACATAAAGATAATATATAAAAATATAACAACTTCTATTGAAATATCTTTCATATGAAATCAACCTCTTTTATCAATTGGTCAGGCTTGTCGATTTAAAAGCAAGCCCTTGACGTTTTGCCTACCCCATAAGGGATACAGGAAAACCTATATGTAACATAAGCTGGTATGGAGCGGTGAATGCGACCGGTCCACTCGCACCATTTCTGTTAGCCTTCGCACACCCACTGGGCTTGTGGTTTAAGTAGACGATCAAAATTAGGGCTTTTTATAAAGGGTTTACCTAAGGACGGTATCCCGAAAACTGAAAAGGGTTGCTATTTCAACGAACCTGAACATATTTTTACCAAAAAGAAACTTAAGGGAAATGAAATTAATATAACTTGGACTAAATGACCACTTCGATACCATGAAGGGAGATATTTATTTTCGTTAGATGTTCTACAAGCTACGTTTCCTCCCGAGCATGCTGTAAAAACCAGCTAAGGGATCCGAGGGTTTCCGTATATTGCAATTTAGGCGATGGGCTGACAACCCGTCACCACAGCAATATACATACAAATCTATCTAAATAACCCTCAAATCATTGTCAGGTGTAACGACCATTGTTTAGGTCGTTTATGCTCTGCCTACCCCATTAGGGATAAAGGCGTGATCATATGTATGTATGTATGTACAACAAGGTTTAGTCTTAGGTCCAATTGTATTTATAGTTGATGCCGATAATTGTACAGTTTTGACTAGGTACAATTTATAGAAATGAGTAAATGCATACCTACATACATATAATCACGCCTTTATTCCTAATAGGGTAGGCAAAGCGTAGACAAGTAAATGCATCTAATTAGTAATTTAATTTTCCGCTAAAGCTTATAATCTTCTTCATTTCAACATGGAATTGTCTTGAGAGTATCTTCAATATCCTTTTAGGGCTATTTATTTCACGCTCTAGTGAATTACGAATATAGGCCGCTAGTCAAACACTACGTGATTATCCTACGCGAAACTATGTATTCCATTTTTTTATCTCTTCTCGGAACTTTATATAGCGAGGGACATATCACGTAGGCCCTCTCTTTTTCGGCAGATGGCATTGCTGTAAACGGAATGTTAATTAAGTACATAATAATGACAATTTGATATACCAGCAAACTTTGTATAGGTCGATTCAATTCTCGATTATATGATCTCCAATTAAATGTCAATATTAATTAGAATTTATTACGTTGCAAATGGCTTGGTCTAATTGCAAAAATAAAGCAAGGTTTTATTTAGAGCAATTTTGAATAATTTCGACTTTTGATCTTCACCGACATTAATGATGTTTAAATAAACCATTTTCAATTTCATCGTCATTCTCTTGCCCATATTCTATTTATATAGGGTCGGCGCAGTATATTTTCTTCTTTCTCACTTCTTAACTTATTTTTTACTTATTATCTAGTCCATCTGTCTTTTCTTTGGTCGTCATCGCCCAACATCCACTCACATCCAAATTCATAAGCAACCATTTTGCCTACATTACTTTCTGATTTAATACTTTTTCTGTTTGAAGTTAGGAAAGCTATGGTTTATTCATTCAGATAACATGCTTAACAAACAAAACAAATTAACGACCAGCAAATCTCAAATTTCGGCTTAAGATCACAAAATGAATAAAATAAATAAAATAATGTGTGGCCAATTAATTTGACAAGCCGAAATAGTATTAAAAACAGCAGCGGCGGCTGCTAGTAAATCAATACGACAATAATGTAAATCTGTGTGATTGGTGTCAATTCGGTTAGCGAACGATTTATCAATTATTAGTCAGTCTATAGGTACCTATATTTTTGTAAAATTATCATGAGAGGTTTGGAAGAGACGACATGTTAAGAACTTATTTAAATCTTGTCATATAAGAGAATTTTCAAGACATTGGTGCTTAACTTAAGAACATAAAAGGGTATTGATCAAGTATTCAAGTACCATCTTTATTTTTTTAAACCTTTTATGTGACGGTACTAAAATCAGTTGATTACTCTGCCGTCCATCTTTTTTCTCTTAGGACATAAATCATAATTTACAGATATAGACTTATTTTAGTTAAGTCGTGTGCCACCCGAATTGCCACCAATAATGTAAATTTGTGCGATTGTCATCGGCGACGCGACGTAGACATATGATGTCACTCCTGCCATGCTCCTGCGCAACTGCGGTACCACCGGCCGAAGATCTAGGCCGATTATTATGGTGATCGATTTATTGAACTCGTAAATCTTCAAGTATTTTGATTTTATGTTATTGTAGGTAATTTGAATTGAGATTTGTGTCTTTAGAGGGCTTATGAATAATTTAGTGGGTCGCAGTTGTTGATACAAAGAAAAATAACGACCACTTCCATGAGATAATTTGTATGGGGATCAGTTCCTTTTGTTTTTCATTACATTTTCTTTCTAAACGTTGTTCAGTTTCGTTGTCTGATCAACCCTTTCCAGTTAATGGAACATCGTACCTTGCACTTTATCTTAGTTACTATAAGCCTTTTCTATCTGCGGTTTCTTGTAAAATACTTGTAAATTTAGTCTGTTTAGCTTTTAAAGCAATTTTGAATCATATAAGAGCTATAGCTATAACCAAACAAATAAAATCGAGTTGGTTTTACGTGGTACCACCGTTTGTATGACAAGACCTTGCGAATGTCGCAAAACTGCTTCTTATTATCATAAACTCTTTGTCTGTGGTTACAACTAACTACGCCAGTTATTTGCTTGTTCACAATAAATACTTGTAATGGATGGTCAATGAGATTAGTGTATTTTGCATGTACTGATTGCATGTATGGAAAATTGTAATTCTTGACAAATTTGACAGTATTTGTGATAGTTTTGGCGAGGCAAACTTTCATAATCAAGCGAGTTTAGAACTTAATTTTGAAAAAGTACAGTACTTACTTGAAATATAAATTATTAGTTTATATAAAAAAGTCATCCATATAGATCAACCTAGGATGATGATTCTTTTTTCTTCCAGCAGGTATCTATTTGATCCACAAGTTACACCTAATTTGGTATTAATAGCAGATCCACTTAAACATGGCAAACATACCGCATTTTTTATTCACTAGTTCAAGGTCCGAAATCTACAATTTCCTACCTCATATCATGTCTACATCTTTGATTCGTCGCCATAATCACAACAACTTATATAACAACTAGTTTAGGTTTTTTGTGTTCTCACATTGCTTTGTTGTATATTTTTAATGTGGAATCATTTTGCAAAAACTAACACAACTGAATCTATAAAAAACCGGAATTTATAAAAAAGTTATAATGCGGAAATAATTTTACATAAACATTTGCAGATTCATGAAATTATGTAACTATTGTAACATTGTAATGTTTGCGACGAAATTAGCGTTGTTTGAATATTTAAAGTATTGTTGTCAGGAAAAGAAATTTATGATTGATCAACCCAAGCAGCTTTAGGAATGCCAGTGCCATGACTTCTTCCATTGTTGACTCTGTCTCAGTCATCTCTTACTTAACCCATCGCAAATAAACTACGATACATAACAATACCTATTACGAAAATAGTTCAAGCTACAAGGTGAACTTGACAAAAAAACTGATCAAAATTCAGAAACTGATTCTGGGTCGGATTTGAATTACACGAATCATTTAGAGATTAGTTGTGCACTCGTGTTTATATTTTAAATGTCATTGTTTGTTAAGGTACGATTGCTTTGATTTAAATAAGTATATCAGAAGGTCGTTGATTCAATACAATCGCACAGTGTACCTGCCTGCTATGCAGAGGGTCCCGGGTTCAATTCCCGACCGGGGCAGACATTTCAATGATGAGTTTAAATGTCTGTTTCTAGGTCTGGGTGTTCTTTGTGGTTGTTTCTGTGTATGTCAATGGCACCCTGATGCTGGGAATCCTAGTGGGGGCTGTGAGTGTGATCGTTTTTACATTTTCTATTATGTTGCGAATGATTAGAGTCACCCAACCTATGGTCCAATATGGCCAAAATAACCAACTTCTTAAATAGCTAGCCAGCTAGCCAATGGTACCGATTTATTGAAGACATACCTAACTAAATTTTGACTTAGATTTTTGCTGTCCTGTAACAAGAAGACCAAATCTAAGTTTCCTAATTTTCATATTGATAGCGGTGAAGATATTGGATTTACATACATATAATCACGCCTTTATCCCGAATGGGTTAGGCAGAGCGTAAACGACCTAAACAAAGGTCGTTCCACCACGTCTGACAAAGATTCAAGGGTATTTAAGATATATTTGTAGGTATATTGCTGTAGTGACAGGTTGTCAGCCCATGGTCTAAATTGCAATACCCTAAAACCCTCGGATACCTTAGCTGTTTTTTACAGCATGCTCGGGAGGAAATGCAGCTGGCACGATCTATGTTTTTCTTTCGCTCACAGTCCAGTATGGAAGAAATATTGGAGTTAGGTATATTTTATTGAATTTAAGTATACTCGTTTTTTGTCTAGAAAAGTTTGGTCCGTGGGGAAACGGGTCCCCGGTTGGGTAAAGGATACGGAAAGCACTGCTCTAATAGTCTATGCAGTTCAATCACTAAACTGTAAAATTTTCAGGAATCTCGAGAAACTAGATTGTGTCACTATGAATGTAAGTTGATGTTTTTCAGCCATAATACTTGGCAATTATTTGGCTTGATTCTAGATACCATCGGCTAAAACTAAAATCAAAATCTATGTATCACTTTCAAAATAATAGAATTGAAAAAGGACAGGCGATTTAAACTCTATGGTTTTACAATTTGTCCATTAGATTTTGACGCGCTTTTGCACGTTTCCCCAGTATCTGTCAGTTTTATCCGCCATATCATATGATGGCGGTTAAAATGACAGATAACGCATAAAACCACCGACCATAAATCAAAAACCGGAGAGAATAGATCTAGATGTCCTTTTTCAAAGTTTTTAGTCTGAAAGTGACAAATAGATTTTAATTTTAGTTTTAGCCGGCAAACCTAGAATAGAGCCCAATATTCGCCTTCAATAAGTACAAACTGCAATCATCTTCATTACAATGGTTGTCACATCACATGTGATTATGATTAATGAGGTTATTATTATTATTTGCAAAGGGACGTTACATGAATAGAAAAAAAAACTAAACATTGACGACGCAAGCCTTTGGGCGTTATCCAACTAGACGGCACGGCGACGGCAACGGCGACGGCACGGCTCCGTGGATGCAATAATCTATGAAAATCAATGAAATTATATGGAACGCTTTTCCACTTGCCGGCACGGAATTGATTTCCACCGGTACCGTATGTGTTTTGTATTCGTACGAGGCATGCGCGTGCGTGTGTGCGTTTAGAGGTGGACGATAACGTCCACGTTGCCGTGTCGCTGCCGTGCCGTCTAGTGGTAAAACGCCCTTTGACACGCTCTTGGTCTTTCAGTATTTCTATTTCACGTGTCATGTATCAGTGTATATATAGGTAGTACTTATGTAGTAAGTATAGTATGTGTAGTAGCAATACGATTATATACCATCTGTCGTAACAGATACACGTGCTGAATGCAATTTACTTTTATTGCATGGGACAAGGAAACACGTGGATTGCGAACTATTAGTCGAAATGTGAGTAGATGATTCGAGTTGTTAAAAACGGATAAGTGAGTCTTTGAGTCATGGTGAGTTGTGGATGGGTGTTCGATAGAAGGAACTTTAGGGTAGTTTATGATCTAGGTCTTATGAGTCTACATACATACATATAATCACGCATTTATCCCTAATGGGGCAGGCAGAGCGTAAACGACCTAAACAAAGTTTGTTCCGCCACGTCTGTCAAAGTTTTGAGGGTTATTTAAGATAGATTTTGTAGTATATTGCCGTAGTGACAGGTTGTCAGCCCAACGCCTAAATTACAATATACTGAAACCGTCGGATCCCTTAGCTGGTTTTTACAGCATGCCCGGGAGGAAATGCAGCTAGCACATTCTATGTTTTTTTTCTTGCTCCCAGGCCGGCATGGAAGAAACATAAAATAAACTAAATCAATTACAAATTAATTAACCTACATCAAAATTCCATGCTGGACTGGGAGCGAGAGAAAAACATAGAATATGCCAGCTGCATTTCCTCCCGGGCATGCTGTAGAAATCAGCTAGGGGATCCAATGATTGTATGTATGTATAAACATCAAAACACACTTTTATTTTCTTATTAAAAATTCTTGCCTTGCAAACACTGAAGGTGATATCGAATTCAAAAAGAGTATTGTACAAGCACTAACGTACACTTGACTTGACCTTCTATTGAACCGTTACCGGGAATTCAATGAGTACAAGTGGAATCCGATCAATAATTCAACACATTTTGTTGGTGATTTCATGTAGTCGTGCAATTTTCAATACATACATATAATCACGCCTTCATACCTAATGGGGTAGAGAGAACTAAACAAAAATCGTTCCGCCACGTCTGACAAAATTTTGAGGGTTATCTATGAAAGATTTGTAGGTATATTGCTGTAGTGTCAGGTTGCCAACCCATCGCCTAAATTGTAATATACAGAAACCCTCGGATCCATTAGCTGTTTTTTACAGCATGCTCGGGAGGAAATGCAGCTGGCGCATTCTATGATTTTCTCTCGATTCCACTCCAGCGTGGAATTTCATGTAGTCGTGCAATTTTAAATGTTTTATTTTTATAGGTTTGCTATTGACTCTAGACATTAGGTCAGGGATAACCGTGACAGAGTCGACGATGGAGCGAGCTCATCCAGAAGATGCCTGTTATAGCACTAGCAATGTTCTCGTTTTTTTTAATGATAGATGTAGTTCATAAATCATAAAATTTCAATCCTACCTTACCGGGTACAATGTAGAAAGCCTCTTGCAAATCCAGTCACTTTTCGATAAGTACAATGATGGAAAGGACATCAAATAAGAGTGTTTATCATTCATGATCTAACACTTACTAATTCTATATTAGCTACTAGCTTGGTCTACTGCTAGACTTCGGGTTCTCTACTGTGAACAATGACATTTGAAAAAAGAACGATAATTTCGCTAGATGTCAAAACTATATTTTGAAAAGTTAAAAGTCATATTCTATTGTTTTTCTTTCCTCGGAATCGCATATTTACTCGAATCGAAATTGAAATTCGAAACGCAATTGTATTTGAATTTACGAAAAATTTATTTGAATTATCGAACCGACCAGTATTGTTTGTGTCGCATGGAAGGCGGCAAAAAAAAGGAACATGGTAAATGATATATATTTTTAATCTGTGTTTTTATAACCTCAAAATTAGAGTTTGTCGATTTATTACTCAGTATTTTATTATGAAACATCAAAATATGTAAACAATCAGTATGATGTACAAAATTCCTACTGCGAATCAGATAAAGTTTCTGACACGAATGGAGATGTTTTGTGATGGATGAAATCCTTCATAGTGAGTTGGTTTTGCTTACTTATTCAACCTATTTTCATATTATAATTTTAGTAAATCAATCGATATGAAAAGCATAGTAATAACCTCGGGTTTAAGCATCAATTGCATACTCGTACTATTATATATTATAATATATTATTAGCCTAAAGTGTCCCACTGTTGATCGAAGGCCTCCCCTCTCTCTTTCCAGGCAACACGATCCATGGCTGTTTTCGACCAGTTGGGGTCAAAGTCGACCAAATCATCCCGCCATTGCATCCTTGGTCTCCCTCTGCGCCGACGTTCTTGTGAGACAAATTTTGTGGCTAGTTTGGCCCATCTCTCGGGATGCATTCTGCACACATGGCCAGCCCAGTCCCACTTAAGCCTTGCGGCTTTTTTGCCCACGTCAATAATTTGAGTTTTGGAGCGGAGTGTGGTGTTCCTGACGCGGTCAGTCCTTTTTACACCTAGAATACTCCGCTCCATTGCTCTTTGACACGCCCCGAGTTTGAACTTCTGTGAACCGGTCAAAGACTGTGAAATGTCTGTGCTCCGTAGGTCAGGGTAGGCAGGATGCACATGTCGACAAGTTGCCGCTTAAGGCATAATGGAAGGTCTCCCTTCATGGACCAGTAGCTCCTCCAGGAATTTTCTATGCGGCGATCAATTTCCTTTTCTTGCCGGTTCTGGAAGGAGACTAACTGGCCCAGGTAAATGTACTCGTCGACTTAGTGTATTTCCTGCCCCTCGACTTCTATTCTTCGTTTAGCACTGTTGGTCATAATTTTTGTTTTGGACCGGTTCATATGAAGTCCAACTTCGAGGCTGGCTGTGTTGAGGCTGTCTAAAAGGTGGGCTAGGCTTTCTGCTGTTGGGGCAAAGAGGACAATGTCGTCTGCAAACCGGAGGTTAGTCAACTTCCGGTCACCCACGTCAATGCCCTGTCCTTCCCAAATTGCTGCCAGTTTTGGGAACACTGATTCGAGAGTGGTCCTTGCTTGACTCCACGCTCGATGCGAAATGTTCGACCTGGGGTTTGTAATTTTATAGAGCTTGTGCTGTTACTGTATATGTTTTCTAAAATATTGATGTAGGTTTCATCTATCTCTTGTTCGCGCAATGCGGTGAAAATGGAATGGTGGTAAATACTGTCGAATGCTTTAGTGTAATCTACAAATGCGATATACAACGGTTTGTGATACTCTGAGAACTTCTCTATAATTTGATTAAGGGCCTGTAAATGATCTGTAGTGGAAAAACTGGGACGGAAGCCGGCCTGTTCGGGTGGTACTCGTACTATTATCGTATGCAATTGATGTATAGTAACCCTTGGTTACTAATGTACTATTCATACATACATACATACTATCACGCCTGTATCCCTAAAGGGGTAGGCAGAGCGTGAACAACCCAAACAAAGGTCGTTCCGCCACGTCTGACAAGTTTTGAGGGTTGTTTCAGATAGAACTGGATATTGCTGTAGTGACAGGTTGTCAGCCCATCGCCTTAATTGCAATATACCCTCCAATCCCTTAGCTGGTTTTTACAGCATGCCCGTGAGAAGATGCAGCTGGCACATTCTAGGTTCTTCTGTCGCTCCCAGTTCAGCATGGAAGCTGCATGGATGTACTATTGATACACCCTATAATTGAAAATGATCTGGTAGAAAGAGATGGATTAAATATTTTTTTGCTTGTAATGAACTATTCAATGCATAAGTAAAGATAGATAGCATTGACGTAGGGAGTGCATTCATGTTTAAGATAATTTTATTATTTACAAACTTAATTATAGAAATTAATTAACTTATCAGAAATAAGAACTGGGTACAAAACAACCTCTTGAATGTAAAAGTCAATGGCCGTATGCATGTACTTTTGCACTTTTATCTATTTATTGAGTACATTATTTACTTTGTTCAAGTATATGCTTAAATAAAAATAACAGAATATGAATTCTTCTTTGGTTCATATACAGGGTGTTAAATTAATTGTGTGCCATAGCTTAGGGGGTGATTCAGTAACATAAAAGAAGGCCATAAAAAAAGATAACAACTGAAAATATTAAGAAAGCAATAGTCGGTATTTCTAATAGTTCCGAAGCTCTGGGAATCTTTATAAATACCTACCGAATATTGTTTTTTTTTAATGTTTTTGTTTTATTTTTTATGGGTTCCTTTTACGTTACTGAAACACGCCCTAAGCTATAGCTCGCAATTAAATTACCACCCTGTATATATAATTTTTTCACATGCCATATTTGTCCTACAATGTTGTTTGTTATCACGAGAGCACTCCATACATACATACCCTAAGATTCTACGACTGGCGATGATATATGATTATTCCATGCTGGACTGGGGAAGAGAAAAACAGAATGAACCAGCTGCATTTCCTCCCGGGCATGCTGTAAAAACCAACTAAGGGATTAGAGGGTTTCTGTATATTACAATTTAGGCGATGGGTTGACAACCTGTCACTAGCAATATACCTACAAATCTATCCTAAATAACCTTCAAAACTTTGTCAGACGTGGCGGAACGACATTTGTTTAGGTCGTTTACGTTCTACCTACCCCATTAGGGATAAACGCGTGAATATTTATATATGTATGATGATATAGGACAAGACAGAATTAATATTTATATTAAACTCGGCAACAAAGTATGATTATCAAGATGTGATTTCCCACACTACAATGAACTGAATAGGTACATTCTATTATAATCAATCAGTTAATATTTTTATTTGATATGAGTTTAATATTGACTCTACTGCCTCCGTGGTCAAGTGGTCAGAGCCATGGGCTCACGATCCGGAGGTCCTGGTTTCCCACGGGGACAAAGTTGATATTTGTCAAATTATCACTCACAGCTAAAGATTCAAGTGTTTCAGTATATTGCAATTTAGGCAACCTGTCACTTCAGCAATATACCTGCAAATTTATCTTCATTAACCCTCAAATCTTTGTCAGCCGTGGCAGAACGACCCTTGCTTAGGTCGTTTACGCTCTGCCTATCTTATTAAAGATAAAGGCGTGATTATATGTATGTCTGGGAGCGAAAGAAAAACATAGAATGTGCCAGCTGCATTTCCTCCCGGGCATGCTGTAAAAACCAGCTAAGGGATCCGAGGGTTTCAGTATATTGTAATTTAGGCGATGGGCTGACAACCTGTCACTACCGCAGTATACCTACAAATCTATCTTAAATAACCCTCAAAACTTTGTCAGACGTGGCGGAATGACCTTCGTTTAGGTCGTTTACGCTCTGCCTACCCCATTAGGAATAAAGGCGTGACTATATGTATGTATGTAATATTTTTATTTGAATTGTGCTTTGTATTGACTCTACGCAACAAAGTCAGAATTGACGATGAAGCAAGCTCACACAGAAGATGCATATTCACTCTAGCTTTTAAGATATGAGACTTATAGGATATCTATGCTTATAGGTATGCATTCGGAAATACAGCCGCAAGAAGTGAGTTCGACTCTTGCAGACGCAGATATACCTAAAATTCTTTACACCTATCAACAACATACTTCCATGCTGGTCTGGGAGCGAGAGAAAAATATAGAATGTGCCAGCTGTATTTCCTCCCGGGCATGCTATAAAATCCAGCTAAGGGATCCGAGGGTTTCAGTATATTGTAATTTAGGCGATGGGCTGACAACCTGTCACTACAGCAATATACCAATAATTCTATCTTAAATAACCCTCAAAACTTTGGCAGACGTGGCGGGACGACCTTTGTTTAGGTCGTTTGCGCTCTGCCTACCCCATTAGGGATACAGGCGTGAATATATGTATGTATGTATGTATCAACAACATATTCAAAAATCAAGCTTTCTACATGATCTTCGAACTCATAAACCGAAGAATGTGTGGTCAAAGTCAAACACCATAGCACCGTGGGTGCGTACACGAATATTTAATTAATGCCATAGTTCGGTATCACACGCGCCGATGCGTGGGCGCAGCATTTTGTAATAAAAACGGCGCCCGAATGTTGTACGCTCGAACCACGGCTCAAACCGCTAGGCAGTTGCATCAAGTGAAATTACATTGAGCTACGAAAAGAGTTCAGTCAGCAGATTTTGATGGTAGAGATTACAAAAAATACATACATATAATCTCGCCTTTATCCCTAATAGAGTAGGAAGAGCGCAAGCGACCTAAATAAAGGTCTTTACGCTACGTTTGACAAAGTATTGAGGGTTATTTAAGATAGATTTGTAGGTTTACTGCTGTAGTGACAACCTGGCAGCCTATCGTCTTAATTGCAATATACAGAAACCCTAGGATCCCTCAGCTGGTTTTTAAAGCATGCCCGAGAGGAAATGCAGTTAGCACATTCTATGTTTTCTCTCGCTCCCAGGCCAGAATAGAAGAATTACAAAGAATATTATACAAATATCTTGGCAGTTGATTTTGAAGGTGAAGATATTAATAACACTGAATTATAATGTATAGACGACTTTATAGTTAAATGCCCCGACGAAGAAAATGCTCTTGTTCAAGATTATTGAGCAATGGATGTATATTACTGCCATGCTGGACTGGAAGTGATAGAAAAACATAGAATGTGCCAGCTGCATCACCTCCAGAGCATGCTGTAAAACCAGCTAATGGATTCGAGGGTAATAGTATATTACAATTTTAGGCGATGGGCTGACAACCTGTCACTATAGCAATATACGTCATGATCATCTGTAATAACCCTCAAAACTTGTCAGTCGTGGCGGAACGACCTTTGCTTAGGTCGTTTACGCTCTGCCTACCCCATTAGGGATAAAGGCGTGGTTATATGTATGTATGGATGTATATAATGATGATTTATTTATAGCAATTCAATAAATACGGGGTGTAAGGGACTGCGTCCCGCAAACTGATAGGGGTTGCTCAGTCAACGAAACTGAACTACTATCACCAAGAATTTATATAATATTTAATTCAGTTTCCCATACAAAATTACTACCTCGATCAGACAATTTGTATGGAAAAGCCAATTTTTATTTTCATTTCCTGAACGAATTTTCTGGTGATAGTTGTTCAGTGTCGTTGAATGTGCAACCCCTATCAGTTTGCCAGCAAACGCTGTCCCTTACACCCGGTATAAAAAAACTTGATGAATCAAATGAATATAATACAGTTTCTAGAAGTATTTTTTATTAACAGGAACCCAACATTAAACGCTAGGATGATCAGCAGTTTTCGCTCAAAGAAAATGTGTGTTGAAGAGCAATGAATGCTATGTTGCTCAAATAGCAACATGTACCACATAAAATTCCTTCCATATCGGCGTGGGACTGAAAGAAAAACATAGAATGTGCCAGCTGCATCTCCTCCTGGGCATGCTGTAAAAACCAGCTAAGGGATCCGAGGGTTTTTCTTTATTGCAATTTAGGCGATAGGCTGACAACCTGTCACTATAGCAATATACCTACAAATTTATCTTAAATAACCCTCAAAACTTTGTCAGACGTGGCGGAACGACATTTTTTTAGATCGTTTACGCTCTGCCTACCCCATTAGGGATAAAGGCGTGATTATATGTATGTATGTACCACATAAAAGAGGAAAAATTTATACATCGTTTACGATCCTTTGCAGATTCAATGCAACATCAAACTCTTTCTAGAATGTTTTATTTTTTTAATGTGACACATCCATTCTTTCCCCTTATCTAGGATCCAAGTTTTTGTGGGCGTACGTTCTCAGTTAGTACAAATAGTCCGGCGGTTCATAGCTTCAGTACAACACGTAGAAAATCTTGCTTATACATTTATATTACAGTGATCTACATATTGAGCATTGTGTCTATGTATGCCAACTTATTAGAATGGTTCCGTGCTAAAGGTAGAGTGTTTGTAGGGTGTTATGGCAACAGATGGAGAAATGTCTACCTAGGGGTGAACGAACTCGTAAAAATGCGGCTAAACTATAAATGTATTTGTAACTTTTACTTAATGTGTCGTCAACGTAACGATTTTGGTAGCATTGTTGTAAATCTTGTTGTTTCTCATATTGATACTAGATGTCTCTGTCTTTGATAGTGGTCGATACTCAAACCACGTCAGAGGCCTAATAGCTTTGCTACTAGGCGGTTTGAAAACTCTGACACCGGGGTTCATGGGGTCGTTTGACTCAAGAATCCACTCGCTAAGAAGAAGACTAGATGTCTTAATAAAATTGATTTTGACAAACACATAGTTTTGAAAACGACGATTTTGACCATTCATAAAATTTTAAAACTCCTACTTCCGAATGTCAAGTGACCATGTTTTAATTGTTTTCTTAAAAACATACGTAACATAATATTGTGTTACCGAACACAGGTTTATGATCGTCATACGCACATACATTCGGAGATATTAAAATGTCTAGAAAGTACCGCGGCAGAGTTCATTTGCTTAACTTTCGACTTGATATGAATTTATGAATGCGTCTCTGTTTTCTCTTCATACGTTCTCGCCTTTATTATATTGAGAAGAGGTAAGTTGTTTTGTTTGTTTTACTAGTTTATTCGATCAGTTATTTATATGTTTTTTTTTATTTGAGGTCTTCTTCTGTCGTGTGGGTGTTGAGTCGTTCGACCTGATGGACCCTGGTGTCAGAGTTTTTAAACCGCCTTATAGCACAGCTAATAGGCCTCTGACATGGTTTTTGTGTAACGACCACTATCAAAGACAGTTAGAGTGAGACTTATTATGGCGTTTGTATCTATGTAATTTATTTTGACATTGACCTTATTACACATTTCCAGATTATTACATATTTTTAAATAATGTTACAATTTTTAAGTCTTGAAATTACAATAATGGAAAAAAAATGCTACTCATGATTACGACATGACTTCTGAGTCTCCCTAACCATCTTAAGTACTAGATAATGTCTACGGTAAATAAAGTGACGAACGTTAATATCATACAGTAGCGTTTAAAAAATCTACAGAAGTGTGAATTACAATGGACCGTGTGACGTTTAACAAAATGTACAGCGTATTATAAATTTCCCTCGGATTCCCACACTGCCAAACAACTGTACGTACACGCTCGTGTATATGAAGACACGGTCGTCTGTGGCTGTGTGAGTGCACCGTGTAGCAAACTCACAGACTAAACTGTTTACATGCCTTATTATAACCTGCTAAGGTGCACGTTTGGAGTGGATTTGTACGTCTGAGCGTGTACTTAAGGTTGTGTATCTACCGCTCTGTACCGTATTGTTTCTCGTCTTGTGTCTCTGTGTGCTTTGCTGAGGTTAAGTAGAGCGGCGTTATCTCGGAACAGAGATTCCGTGGAGTTTGGATTATTAACCAAATGTGTATGAGTTTAGTAAATCATTAGAAAAAGTTAGTCTTTCATTTTGCGCTGTAATTTCAACAAGTCATGTTTGTTTTGGTTGTGCGTTACGTAAGCTCGGTCAGCGGACGATTATAATCATGTCATGGCAAATGTTATTGTTGATTTTGAAGGTTTTTTCGTCATTGCTCTTCAAACCATCGTTTTTAATGTTACATTCTGTGTTTGTTTATTTACCACCATTTGAATTCGGATTATGAGTGGTATCGGTTTCGCTTCTCGCTATGATTCCGCACGTAGAGCCGGACTCTCCTTTCTCTCGTCCACTTGTCGCAATGCAAGTACAAGTAAATAGGCTTCTAATATCGGCAAAATAAGTTATGAAACCCAAGATTTGTAAGAGTCGATTGGCTGAGAATCCGTTTCATAATTATGGTGGGTTTAGCGCATTGTCCGTCCACTCTAAATGTCATCGAACGGGGTTTCGCAACGCGTCAATCACGGGCGGTCACCTACTTTCGCGATCGGGCGATTAGTCGGCACAGCTACATTCACCGCGGCCTCCACTCTCGGTTCACCTCTACGCAACAATTGTTTCTGTAGAATCTTTTATTTATGGTCGCAGCCAGGTGCCTCTGTGTGAGTGTCCGTAGGCGACTCGTGTTTTACCTGTACGCCGAAGACACCGCTATTCTCGACCGTGCGTTTGATCAAATTAAGGTCGGAATGAGATTGCGTGCGGCGTGTACAGAAATGCCCTACCGGCAATAAGTCAACGCTCGAACCCGCCTGTTTGACAAGATTCCAACCGCGACTGTCCTGTTTGTTTATTGTAATCGGTTTGACAATGAGCTTAAGGTGCGGTTTCGAGTGATCTCCCCTGATTGTTCGCTACTTATGTTTGTGTTGGTATGATACGTCATGTATACTGGCTTACTGTAGATTCGCCTCTTAGCATCCATAATTGCCTGGCGACCGGGCGACTTTTAAAGCTCTCTGTCGATTACTTTTTGTGCTTGATTAAAGTTGTTTAAGATTTAGCGAGACGTCTTCGAGATCTTGGTTTGACTCTATCAATTTGTGGATAATCCTTTCAAATAAACGTTACATTCACCCCTTCATTTCGAAGTCAAACTTTCCCAAACGCTTGAATAAAGAAATTACTGATACGATCACAGATTAAAAACACCTGAAAGGCGTAAGGGTGATACTCGTGACAATCCTATTGCAGATAACGGAAGGTCAATGAGGAGACGTCAGACGATTGAGACGGCGCACGGGCGTCAGGTCGCGGGGAGCGGGAGGGGGGGTTAGGAGAGTATGGAGAGTACGGGTGGGGGGCATGACGCGCGGGGGGGTGGGTGGTATAGCCGTCCCGCTCTAGCATGCGGCGACCTCCTTGGATGTGCGGCCGCAAGGTCGGGCGCCTTAATTAATAAACTCGGCGTAAAGTATTTGAGGCCGGTGTTGCCAAATCGGCGTTTGTAGAGCTAAAAGGACTCAATCCAGTTGCTTGAATATCAAAATTAGATCTTGTTTCTTTGTCTCGTCTGGAATGTGGATTGGTTAACCTCCTCATCAAAGTTAGGGTTGTTATACGAATTTGTTTTGTTAAAACAAAACATTTTCATTACGTTCTAAATATAATACCAATTTAACATAAACAAAATCGTCATCATAATTATTACGAAAAATCATTATAATTTTCCTAATATTGGTTAGAACCTCTAAAAAACAAAAATTTACAAACTCTGATATCCTAAAGTGAAATTAGAGCATTTCTCTATTGTTTTTATAATGTTCTACGCTACAGTTGGCAACCCTGATCGGTCGGGTGCGATCTTGCCCGGCCTTTGTCTAGCTATTGACCCGATCCAAGTTTTTTGTTTGCTCAAGATTAATCCGTGGCGATATGGCCAGGATAGCTTTAAATAATAAATTGACTGGTCTATTTATACATTCTAGTTTTTTTTGTGTCGATTTTCCTTGTTTTACTATTGCCATTTTATATTCAATTTTACATTCTCAGAAATCCTCTTTAATGTCTTATATATTTTTTGGTTTGTTTTGCGTCAATTCAAATTATTTGATTTTATGTAGAGGTGATATCAGAAATAAAATATGTGTTTGTAGTGAATACAATATTGAGTCAATCAAAAAAATCATTAAAAAAACAGAAATTTTAGACAAAATGATAAATTAATCACTATTTAAATATGTTTGATCTAAACCTAATCTTTATTATCACTTTAACGCAATGAAAAAAACTTAAATTAATTATAAAGTCTATAAAATCACCATTTCAAAACTTAATCTTTTAATCTATGCAAATAATGTTGTTTATAATGTTCATAAAAAAGTTTACGCTTTTATGTTTTACCCAGTGTCGAATGAAGATTATGTTGTGAAATTAAAGTTGGTCTGCTGTCTGCGGCTGTTCCTATGGGAAAATTCCCTACAACGCAGAGCCAACCAGCCAACAAGTTGAGTAAATGAAACCATAATCAAGTCGCATTTATACCTTAACTGTACTAACTTATGGATGGTGCATACCACCGGTCACCCATCCAAAACTTTCGTAATCAATGCAACAGTCAAGACCACGATTTAGTTCAAATTCAAATTCAGTGTTAACTCGGTACAGACGCTGGCTATGAGAATCCATCATCTATTGCTACCGGTCACCCATCCAAACAAAGATTCTGCTTAGCAGTCGAGACCCCGATTTAGATCTAAGTCAAAACAAACTCAGTGTAAGTGAACTTGGTACGGACGCTGGGTATGGGAATCCATCATGTATTGCCACCGATCACCTATCCAAAGAAAGATTTGTAGCAGTCGAGACCTCGATTAAGATTAAATTCAAATTCAGTGTAAACTCGGTACAGATGCTGGGTATGGGAATCCATCATTTATTGCTACCGGTCACCCATCCAAAGAAAGATTTGTGCTTAGCAGTCGAGACCTCGATTTAGATTAAATTCAAATTCAGTGTAAACTCGGTACAGATGCTGGGTATGGGAATCCATCATTTATTGCTACCGGTCACCCATCCAAAACAAAGATTGTGCTTAGCAGTCGAGACCCCGATTTGGTTCAAATTCAAATTCAGTGTAAACTCGGTACAGACGCTGGGTATGGGAATCCATCATCTAATGCCACCGGTCACCCATCCAAAACAAAGATAGTGCTTCGCAGTCAAGACCCCGATTTAGTTCTAATTCAATACAAATTCAGTGTAAACTCGGTACAGACGCTGGCTATGGGATCGGCATAACTAGCGGTTCGCAAATAACTGGACTGACGACGCCGCTGCCGTGTCGAGTTGATGATACCGGTATGGCTGCACGCAGAAGCGACACTCGATAAAACGAGTGAAGCGTGGGTTAATACCTTAGTTAGTATTGATACGGAAACTTTAGATTTCACTCTTAATTAAGAAGAAGGAAGGGAAGAAGAAGAAATGTCCCCAACTGAACATAGGATATAAAAACCGCCTTCTGATTTTAATTGCTTGAGGATTAGGGACATACTAGACATAGGAAAATCAATACCACACTGCATAGTAGGCATAACCAGATTTGTACCAATTTTGTATTTTAGTTAATACTTTCAGTAGTAAAGACGTTTTTTCTAATTGTAGTAAAAACATGTACCGTTTATTATTTTTTACATTATTTTATACACAAGTGTTGGTTGGTTGTTTACTCATCCTGTCTCCAGGTAAACTTTTTTGGTAAAACATTTTCTCCATTTTGTACCTAGGTACATACTTACTTACCGCAGAAGAGTTCAGTCACTGTCACGTCTGTTTCATCTATTCTATGCAAAGCGTTCAGTGCGACTCACATTGTTGGCTGCTTATGTAAGCCGTAGCGTCTTCCACTTTCGAATCGAGTTTATTGACACGGCAAGTCCGCACCGAACCGCCACCCGAGCAGCCAGTACTGAGACCAGCATTCCACCAATTATTGTTGTATACTTTTGAGATTTGTTTCTTTTTTCTTTTCTTTTTTGTTCGATGTTTCGATGGCCAGTTCCGTATTTGAAGTTAGTCTATAGACTAGATTGCCAGTGAGCAGCCAACCAGCCAGTACTGAGATCAGCATTCTACAATTATTGTTGTATATTGTTGAGATTTGTTTCTTTTTATTATTATTTTATTCGATGTTTCGATGACCAATTCCGTTTTTAAAGTGAAACCATAGAATAAATAATAGTGTCAGACTTTGTTTAGAATACACTGCCAGTAGGAAGCTAGTACTGAGCCCAGCATTCCACCAATTATTGTTGTATACTTTTGAGATTTTATTCCTTTTTTCTTTTTTTGTTCATTGTTTGGCCAGCTCCGTTTTTGAAGATAGACCATAGAATACATTAAGTGTAGAATGAACTAGACTTATTGTACTGAGAACAGTATTCCGCCAATAATTCATTGTTGTATTCTTGGTAGAATTGTTTCCTTTTTGTTTAGGTCGAGTTCCGTTTTTGAAGTAAGACCATAGACTAGACTATCAGTATTGAGTTGAGACGAATCCTTATTCTATCTAGACTACAATGCTCAATCCATTGTCGTAAAGATATAATAATGCAGAGAAACAGATAGATATCTACGTATACGTATATATTGATTTGTTATTAATGAATATTTCTTGTTTGTAATTGGAAACTAAACAAATTTATTTTTTTACTACGGCGTGTAACAGTGTTATCAATAAATTATTTTATTTGCAGACGTCAGTTTCTTTTTCTCTTCTGAGTATTTCCCGTGGGCATCAATCTCAAAACATAACCTCAAATCTCTGGATTGAAAGTGTAAAGGTCAATTGCATTGTACTAAACCACGGAAATCAGCCAGAATGTTAAAAACTTACATTGTATTAAATAAAACCTCACCAAACAAAAATAAGGTTAATTTATTACTGACTTAGAAAAACACGCATTGTTTGTTAGTAATTTAACAGTTTAATTATAGTAATCACAAAATTATGGAAATAATTTAACCGCATTTAAAATTTATTACTTTTCAACAGCTCATGATACAGTCATCAGCTCATAATATATAACGTACATACGTGGGACACTCAGAAAGTTTTGCGACACTAAAAAATTTTTTTCTACAGGTACATATATTTTTATTAAATCTTTTCAAAGTACTCTCCACCAGCCTCTATACAAAGATTCATGCGTCTGAACCAGTTTTCAAAACACTTTTTCCAGTCCGCCGTAGACACCTCGTTTACAGCCTGCTCGAACGCAGCCAGCGCATCTTCCGGCGACGATAATTGTATCCCCTTGAGCTGATTTTTTATTTTTGGAAATAAAAAGAAGTCACACGGTGCTAGATCAGGGCTGTAAGGAGGGTGACCCAGGAGTTTGACTGGTGTGCTGTCCAGGAAGTCCCTCGTTTTGAGCGCGGTGTGTGCAGGCGCATTGTCGTGGTGGAGCAGTAGTCCGTTGAGCCCTGTGTTTGGTCGCTTGTTGCTCACAACAGAAAAAACTTCTGGTAAACATTTGGTAGTATACCATTCGGCGTTAATGCTTCTTTGATCTCGTAAGGGAATTGAGGCCAAGTGGCCAGTCAAATTAAAAAAGCTGGCGATCAAAATCTTCCCCCCGCTTCGAGATCGCTTCACTTTGGTAGGCGTTGGTTCATTTTGAAACACCCAAACTGTCGACTGGCGCTTGGTTTCTGGATCGTATTGATAAATCCAGGACTCATCACCTGTTACGATGTCGTAAACACGCCGAGACGAGCCTGCTTCAAATTTGTTCAGCATATCACGGCACCATTCCACCCGGGCCTGCTTCTGAGCGTCGGTGAGGTAGTGCGGCACCCAGCGCGATACTATCCTCCTCACGCGAAAATGCCCTTGTAGAATCTCGTGAACGCTTCCCGATCCAATCTTTAATATGTGCTGAATCTCTTGATATGTAATTCGCCTATTATCTTGGATTAAATTTTTCACTGCTAGCACGTTTTCTTCCGTAATAGCCGTCAAAGGGCGACCGCTTCTTTCTTCATCCCCCAAGGTTGGTCGACCGCGCCTAAATTCGTTATACCAACGATACACGGTTGCCTTGGAGGGGCTTTCATCCATAAATGCCATTTGAAGTCTATCGAACGATTCACCCGGTTTCAGGCGACACTTGAAATTGTAAAAAATCATAGCTCTAAAATGTTCCCGGCGCAGATCCATTTTTCAGTAAGACACGATACTTTGAATTGGCTCGCAAAAAATGTGGAGGGAAGTTTTGAAAATGGAACACACATATTTTTACTTACAAGTAATCATATTTTCAAAAAAGATTCTAACCGGCCAGTGTGCCATATATAAAAACTATTTATCGCAATACTTTCTGAGTGGCCTGGTATAGTAATAAATCAATTTGTTAACAACTATTGTTATTAACAATTTATGTAAATTTTATGGACTTACACCGCCCCCGAAAGAAATATTGCAATAAAATTTTGGAGCAATTTAGGACTTCTGTACATCATTATAATAGAAAGAGAGTAGAATTTAAATGTAGTCTATTTATAGTTAAAAAGGCTGATGGCCTTAAAAGATTTTAAACTTTCCCAGATTACATCAATCACCATACATTTTCTTGATAAGTAAATAAAAAAAATATAAATAAAAAAAAAATAAGCAATAGGGTCACTTTCAAAAAGTACTTATATTAGGAGATACTAATCTGAACAACCATCGATTAACTGAACAACTGTATCTAAGCATCATATTTTAAAATACAAAGCTCGTTAAATCTTTAGATACACACAAATTTGTATCCAATACCGAGTTCAGTCCAAAATTAACACCCGCTATAATTCATCGTATACTTTCCGAGAACAGAGTCAAACGGGGTCACAATGATCCAAACAGTGTACAGGTTGGCATCTGAGTGTGAAATGAGTACATCTTCACTCGTCTCTTGAAAGTAAAAGAGCGTTGACCTTACGGTATACAGGGTCTTAGGTGGTTTAACATGAATTGTCTTTTAATACACATGATAATTATGATATTGATGATTGATTGAATGATTTATACTTACGATTTTGAATTAAGATCAAATTATTACGGTAAAGATATATTTTGACAATAAAGTATCGTTATTATTATGATAAATATTTATTTGACTGAAGTTTTTTTTAATAATAGCAATAAATATTTTATATTTAGTTTTAAAAGTTATCAATTCTCACTGGTATTTTTTATAACTCTAGAGCAATCAATTGAAATTTGATAATTTTATTAATGATAATTGATTGATATCTTAGAACCCAAGGTTGATTATTAATTTATAGAAGGAAAAACTGCAGAACTTAAACATTTATTTAAAATTCATACATATAATTACGCCTTTATCCCTATGGGGTAGGCAGAGCGTAAACGACCTATACTAAGGTCGTTCCGCCACGTCTGACAAAGTTTTGAGGGTTATTCCAAATAGATTTGTAGGTATATTGCTGTAGTGACAGATTGTCAGCCCATCGCCTAAATTGTAAAATACTAAAACCCTCGCTACCTTAGCTGATTTTTACAGCATGCCCGGGAGGAAATGCTGCTGGCACATTCTATGTTTTTCTTCCACTCCCAGTCCAGCATGGAATTAAATTGCAAATTACTGCAAAAAAAAAAAACAAGATTGTATCAAAAGATAGATAACACTTAAAATATCTTTCACATATTCAAGTGTATATTCTAGTAGAATGAGTCAGATTTAATATGGCTTAGTGACAAGCTCAAAGTTAAGTTAACAAACATGCACTTGGCGTAACACACCTTTAGAATTTGTTTAAAGTACGGCTCGTATACGCCGAATTGTAGGCAATCGTTTCTCACGCAGATTGGCGATCATAAAACTGAATACGTGCTTCGGAAGGCACGTTAAGCCGTTGGTCCCGGTTATTATTGTTTAACACCGTAGATATTAGTCGTTAAGCCATGTCAGAGGCCAGTGCTAAGCATTAGCGGCTTGAAAACTCTGCCCTAATCTAGGATTGGGTCTGTTTTCCCTTCTGGGTTGCGGAGGTCAGATGGTAATGCTCTGTGTAAAAACCAGTACCCTCGTATAATCCCCTAGACTAGGTAGCTGACCCAGTGAGATACGGGATAAGGCTAGGGAGATGAAAACTAAATAAGATAACTTAATACAGTATTATGATTTCTTTAAACTAATGAAATGCCGATATCAAATTGCAAAATGTAATATGTTTCTCTAGCAATATTAATGTTTTTTTATCTTTAATCATTAATTATTGTATTACAAATAAGTATACCTAATTTAACTAAATGTATTTGAGAACTGAGTCAAATAATTTTACGTTTTGACATGATGTTATGAAATTTGAAGAAAATGTTAGTATGTTCGTACAACAGCAGTCTGAAATATAAGAATTTTGAATATGCGTAGATATCTAGTATTTTTGTAGCAGATTCGTCGTAGCAAAGCTGCCCAACAAGAGGCTTGAATCAAATGACGAAACGCGTGTGATTTAAGACGCGATTAGTGGCCGCTATATTAATAGTATTAATTGTTTTATCTTCTATTTTTGTAGCAGATTCGTCGTAGCAGAGCCGCACGTCGAGCGGCTCGTATTAAATGACGAAAGGCTTGTGATTTAAGACGCGATTAGTGGCCGCTTACCAACTGCGATTGTGCGATTGAGATCGCGACAAAACGCTTGTTTTAATGTAGCCTTTTAACGAATTATTTTTAATTTATCATTTTAGGAAAATACTACTAATTTAATAATATTTTCTACCTACGTGGTAATATTAGGCTGTACGTACTAGAATCAGCCCTCAGAAAGAGACGAGCTAGACAGAAAGCCAATGATCTCATTAAAGGGTGTTTTCTTCACGTCTGATATGTTTTGGCGATGATATCAGATGTAACGTTTAATTATAAACTGTAGCTTAGCATATAATAAATAATATTCTTTTCGATGAATTTAATTGTTTAATTTCGTAAGTTCAGTAGCTAAGCTAAAGTGGGACTGGGCAGGTCGCATACCAGACGAATTATGGGCCAAAATTACCACCGCGTAGATGCCCAGAAGAGACAGAAGGCGGCGTAGCCGACCCAGACGGCGGTGGTGAGACGAACTCGATGCCTTCCTAGAGAACTGGCCGGAACAGATACAAGACAGAGAGTCATGGAGAGACCGGAGAGAGGCCTTTGCCCGGCACACTAATGGCTAGATAAGATAAGATAAGAAATTCTTTATTATATTTTAAACTCAATGTTTTGGAGACTTTAACTTATTTGTTAAAATGGTTTTATAGTTATAAAATGTATTAATTACCTCCGGTATCCATGATTGATATGCCACGATCAAGACCGTGATAATGTCGTAACGTCTATTTCCGGTGACATCCATGGTCTAAGCCGAGGCAATGGCGACAATTTTCAACAATCTATTTCGACGTACTTCTATCAAAATTGTAAGAAGTCAAACAATCAAGTTTAAAAAATAACAAGTTAGTACCTAAGCTTTTTACACGTAGATACTTCTAGTAACATTTAAATTGGGTCTGGTTTTCCTTCTGGGTTGCGGAGGTCAGATATCACCCTCGTTCAATAACCTAGATTAGGTAGCCGACCCCGAAAGATACGGAATAAGACTAGGGAGATGACTTGATGGGAACTTGTACTAAAATACCGGGTGTAAGCATGTAAGGGATAGCGTACTAGAAACTGACAGGGGTTGCTCAGTTAACCAAACTTTTACTCAATTACTTTTACTTGGAAATTCTTTATTATTATTTTTTATTATTTTACATTTTAGTTATTTTTTTACATACATACATGCATATAGTCACGCCTTTATCCCTAATGGGGTAGGCAGAGCATAAAACGACCTAAACAAAGGTCGTTCCGCCACGACTGACAAAGTTTTGAGGGTTATTTAAGATAGATTTGTAGGTAAATTGCTGTATATTCTGGTAAAAGTTGTTCAGTTTCGATGACAGTTAATGGTACGCTGTCCCTTACACCTGTTATATTAAATACAGCACCTTTTAAAACGAAAGCTGTCTGTTGTGCCATTTAAGAGTAACCGATACACAAGCAACAAAACTAGTTGTAGGCAAATCTAAAAGATCGTAAAACGCAATTGCTAAGTGTGTCATTTCTGGCCGATTTCTCCGTGCGTTTCGATGTCAGAGAATGACGATTACCATTCTACTTTACAAACACGCTTCTTGGCTATTGTACATACATATTGTAGCGTAAGTGTAGTGTAACTGCTTCCGTGGTCCAGTGGTTTGAGCCTTGAGGTCCAGATCCACAGGGGTTGGGTTCGATTTTCAAGCGAGACACGATGTTTTGTAATTTTGTGACCGGCTTGGTTAGGGCAATCTGCATGCATAGCCTTATTACATAATACGATTACTAGTGTTCTTTACAAACACGTTTTTTGGCTATTGTACTTATATGCAATGTACTATAGCGGTAAGTATAGTGAAACTGCCTCCATGGTTCGGTGGTCTGAACCTGGGAATCTCGGTTCGGAGGTCGTAGGTTCGATTCGCACTTAAAGTCACACGGAGTTGATATAAAAAATACGTACCGGCTGTAAGGGACAGCATCCCGCAAACTGATACAACTGAACAACTTTCACCGGAAAATTATTTCAGGAAAAATTTACCTTCCCATACAAAATAACCACTATGGAAAGGCTAGATTTTGTTTTGACTTCCTTAAAATAAGCCTGCTGATAGTTGTTTAGTTTCGTTGACTGATCAACCCCTATCAGTTTGCGGGACTCTGCCCCTTACACCCTGTTGTATTGAATTAGAATTTGTTCTCAATTTGGTTACGTTACGACATCAATGCTAAATCGGATCATCTGAGAAGATTCCGTGCTTCGGAGGGTACGTTAAGTCGTCGCTTCCTATCTATCTATGTACCCGTTTTTTCATTACACACTGTTCAATTGGAACGTGATGGCTTTATTATACAATCTGCCTAAATTATTTTTTGCGAAGACGTATTACATCGTTAGCCGGTCATTACCTTGCTTAGGCTAATGCTATTTACTAACAACAAAAGACTGTTCTACTAGTTTTTTTTCGTAAGTCATACCTACTTTAGGAATCTTCGTATTTAAAGTGTCTTTTAAAAAAATACGTTTACAATACCGGCAACAAAACCATGTCAGAGGCCTAAAAACTCTGTTACCAGGGATCATCTGGTCGATTGACTGGAAATCCACACGACTGAAGAAGTAGCAACCTTACTGGCGCCAGCAACAATAGAATTTCCTGGATATGATATAGGTAATATTTAATACAGACACATATACCTACATAACATCACGCCTTTATCCTTAATGGGGTAGGCAGCGGAAAAAAAAGGCCGTTCCGCCACGTTTGACAAGTTTTGAGGGTTATTACAGATGATTATGATTTTTATTTACTATAGCGACAAGTTGTCGTCAGCCCATCAACTAGAATATCAATACACTATTAACCCTCGAATCTCTTAGCTGGTTTTTACAGCATGCCCGGGAGATGCAGCTGGTACTTCAATATTTATCTGTTACTCCCTGCCCAGCATGGAAGGAATAATATTTAATACTTGTCACAAAAGTGGAACTTGACTAGACTACTAGATCACATACGGCGGGCGGTGTTGTGTTATTTCCACTCTCCATGAAGAAGACTCTTTTAAAAATCAAAACGCTGAGGTCTAATACCTCCATTAAACAAACAAGTGGGTATTCGTTGATTTATCAGTATAAACCTTCTAGACTTCTTCTGTCCTTGACTCAACGTTTGATTTTAGTCGTACCTTCTGGCTTATACAGCTTCCTTCAACGCCAGTCAGTTTCATCATAAAATACTTGTGCAGTAATTTTCACAAGTTGGCAATACGCAGCCGATGTCGCGACCGCACTCTACAAAACAAGGAGCACTACCGGACAGGTTCCAGTAGGAATGCAACTGAGGTACGTACACTCCATGACAGAGATACTTGGTCACAAGAAGCAGGACTCTAGCTCTTATGTGGTTGACGTAAAGATTGAGGGAAGACCAATGTGACATGTGTGTGACTGTACCTTATGTATGGTCAACCAGGGCTACCTTTTAGATGGATCAATGAACAATGAATTTACTTTAAAGCTAAGATTATAATATGGTTGTGATTTCACAGGTTCTAGTAGGAATGCAACTGAGGTACGTACACTCCATGACAGAGATACTTGGTCACAAGAAGCAAGACTCTAGCTCTTATTCATCTGACTTAAAGACTGACAGAAGACCAATGTGATATGTGTAGAACTGTACCTTATGTGTAGTCAACCCGGGTCGCCATTTAGATGAATCAATGAAGAGTTGTTAATCTTATTGTATTAATTTTAGGTAAGAACTTGTTTATATGTGGCAGGGCCTAGCTCTTATGGGGTTAACATAAGGAGTTAAGGAATAGCAGGTATATAAGGTTGTGTGGTTGTTGTTATTTGGACTGTATCTTATGTATGGTCATTGGTCACCTAGGGCTACCTTTTAGATGAATGAAGAGTTGTTCAATCGTATGGAATTGGTTTTATTCAAAGGTAAGATACGCTGTTGTGATTTCGTCAAAGAAGGAGGCAATGGCCATCTTATGTAATTTTGTTAAGGTACAAAAGATTTTCCATGCTGGCCTGGGAGCGAGAAAAAGCATAGAATGTGCCAGCTGCATTTCCTCCCGGGCATGCTGTAAAAACCATCTAGGGGATCCAAAACTTTCTGTATACTGCAATTTAGGCGATAGGCTGACAACCTGTCACTGCAACAATATATCTACAAATCTATGTTAAATAAACCTCAAAACTTTGTCAGACGTGGCTGGGCGACCTTTGTTTGGGTCGTTTACGCTCTGACTACCCCGTTAGGGATGAAGGCGTCATTATATGTATGTATGTACAAAATATTCCACGAGCATGTCTATCTACCCCCAAGAAATATGCAACTAAATAGCTGCTGACAGCCTGCCAGAGATATTCAATGTAATTAGGCTAACTACATACATACATATAGTCGCGCCTATATCCCTAATGGGGTAGGCAGAGCGTAGACGACCTAAACCAAGGTCGTTTCGCCACGTCTGACAAAGCTTTGAGGGTTATTTAAGATAGATTTGAAGGTATATTGTTTAGTGACAGGTTGTCAGCCCATCGCCTAAATTACAATATACTGAAACCCTCGGATCCCTTAGCTGGTTTTTACAGCATGCCCGGGAGGAAATGCAGCTGGCACATTCTATGTTTTTCTCTCGCTCCCAGGCCAGCGTGGAAGATTAGGCTAACTAAGCCAATACAAAACAATGTTCGGATGTATTCTTTTCCTTTCCTTTTAAAAATTGTATAATTCAAAAATCAAAGATTTTTAATTAATGGTGTTTTAGGTTTAATTTAATTTAATTCAAATTATTATTAATGTGATATACTTAAGTGCTTATAATTTTTTACTTGTAATTTACAATTATTAATAAATTTATCTCTATCTCTCTATCTCTAGGCAATGATGAACAGGTGATGTGATAATGATGACTCGGCTTCTACCTGCCTCCGTGGTGTAATGGTCTGAGCTATGGGCTTACGACTCGGAGGTTCCGCGTTCGAGTCCCGGTAGGGGACAATGAGTTGGGTTGTTGTTTCTAGTTTGGTCAGGACATTGCAGGCTGAGGCTGATCACCTGATTGTCCGAGAAGTAAGATGATCCATGCTGTCGGATCGGCATGTAAATAGCCGGTCCTGCGCCTGATTTCTCTCTGGTCGTGTCAGTTAATCTGTCCCATCAGAATAAGAGATTGAAGGAATGGAGAGTGCACTTGTGTAGGCACTAAAAACTAGTCCTGCGCAGATGACCGATCCTGGAAGCCGTCACCGAATAGCGCTTGGGAAGACATTTTATTTTCTGATTGACAATTTAGTAAGCAATTTAAAATATTAAATTAAGGTTAAGGTAGCAATTTCTTCCAAATAGACGACTGAAATCCACGACCGGTCTGTCTACCATAGGATCTGCGGAAGTAGGTGCAGTAAAGAGCGAGTGAGACGGCACATTATTAGCGTACTGCAGAAAGGGACGGCGATATTGTCACTACAAAACGAGGAGAGGTAAAGTAGCGATTACACTAATGTCGTTCAGGCGCGATTTGGTATTCATTGCTGCTGCTTAAATAACATCGGCAAATATAATATTAATAATCGTTGTTTTTGGGAGCTTATTCCTCCAAAAAAATATACGTCTGAGGAAAAAGTTGATGGCCTGCAACTGCAACATTTAAAAAAAATCTAGGTCATAAACAAAGTGCTTCAAAAAAACTTAAAGTGAAGCTGTTTTTTTTTGGAAATTTCTCATTCTTCCTAAACTATAAGCACCGGTTTCACGGTTTACTCTGGAACATATCCGTATTATGTCTACCTGCAACTGCAATATAGCTTTTTTTTTAAATAGGACTTGTATTTTTAATTAAATTAACTTTTTGTACGTAACCGCCATGCCACGCCGTAGACCACTCTGATTTGAACGATATTTCTAGGTCATTACGGGCGATGGTTGCATATCTTGAAATCTAATTGCTAATTTTAGGGCAATTTTTCACTTAAGGTGGCGAAAGGGCCTAAGTGGCGCCCCCATTATTAAAATAAATATTACACTAAAACTACAATGAATCGAAAAACCGGTCCAACAGACTCAAGTAATGGTAATTAAGATAATTTAGAACCTTACAAATTAGCGACTCATAGTTTGTTGTAGTAACAGGTAAAATAATTGCGATATACGGCCACAATAAGTATTAATTTAAAGTATTAATTTAAATTAATAACTGTGAACTAGCAATGTAACTCAAATCGGGAATCGGGACGATATTGTCACTACAAAACGAGGAGAAGTTTGACCGAGCACTCCCGCGTCTCATCAGACTGGTTCCACTCGGAATGCAGTATATAGTACGCACTATACGGTCAGCAGGGCTGCCACTCAATCCAACCAAAACATATATACATACATATAATCACGCCTCTATCCCTAATGGGGTAGGCAGAGCGTAAACTACCTAAACAAAGGTCGTTCCGCCACGTCAGACAAATTTTTGAGGGTAATTTAAGATATATTTGTACGTATATTGCTGTAGTTGCAAGTTGTAAACCCGTCGCCTAAATTGCAATATATTGAAACCGTCGGATCCCTTACCTGGTTTTTACAGCATACTCGGGAGGAAATAGCGGACAGGTTTGACTGTCCATATATACAGTAATGTCAAGAGCAACATGCCCCAGTAATTAAAGAAAAAATAAAATTGTAACTTTATTTACCTACTTACTAACATACTTAGTTCGAAGTCTACTAACAAAGTGAGTCTTATGTTAGGTACTTGAATAAATAAATTTATTATTATTATAATACAGGTCGCACATTCTATATTTTTCTTTCACTCCCAGTCCAGCATGAAAGTAAGCTGCATCTCCTCATTAAGAATAAAGGCGTGTTTATATGTATGTATGTTTAAATGTCCCATCACGGGTAACGTGCACTAAGAAGTACGGAATCATCTCACTTTTCCGATGGACAAGTAATTTAACCTTATTCAAACGTGGACTGGGCTCGAAGTGATAATGTCAAATTAACCGCACTACAAACAGAAGTCGCCACCTAGCGGCGAAACAAGATTGAAGCAAGGAAACTACGTATTGCATCCTTGGTATGTTGTATTTCATTGATTCACTTCATGCTGCTCTTTCTTCCATGCTGGACTGGGAGCGAGAGAAAAACATAGAATGTGCCAGCGGCATTTCCTCCCGGGCATGCTGTAAAAACTAGCTAAGAGATCTGAGGGTTTCAGTATATTGCAATTTAGGCGATGGGCTGACAAACTGTCACTACAGCAACATACCTACAAATCTATCTTCAATAACCCTCAAAACTTAGCCAGACGTGGCAGAACGACCTTTGTTCAGGTCGTTTACGTTCTACCCACCCCATTAGGGATAAAGGCGAGACTATATCACTACATAGTATAAAACAAAGTCGCTTTCTCTGTCCCTATATCCCTATGTATGCATAAATCTTCAAAACTACGCAACGGATTTTGATGCGGTTTCTTTAAATGGATAGAGTGATTCAAGAGAAAGGTTTATAAGTATAATACATGCATAATATAGTAGAGACACTGATCATTTCCGTGCGAAGCCGGGGCGGGACGCTAGTGTATGTATTTATGCATTTCGGTTCGAGCGGTAAATTGCCGCTTCAGAGACGTAATTATGTTCGCGAATTCGCCAGCCCTACTAGTGGCATACGGCAGAGGTTAATAAAGCGCGCACTTGCTTGCCACTTTATTACTTTTTGTGGCCATAAATAAAAACGGTTAAGAGAAAAAACAATTTATGCTTTATCGGCCCTGTCAATTTCTGGTCGATGCGTGCGAATAATGTTTTTGGAACGCAAAGTGCGAATGTATATTTTATTACGATTTAAAATTGCCTCTGATGTGTAGTGGTCGCAGGCTTGCGTTCTTGGTCCGAAGGACTACGTATCCAGGAGAGGCACACAAACTTATTTATCAGATTGTGAGATGAATTCTAGTTTAATTAGGACAATGCAGGCTGAACTGAACCATATCATTGTCAGACAAAAATATGATTCTGTTCATACACAAACCATGTTACAGGCCTTTCAGCTCATTTAAAACATTGAAACCAGGTACGATCGGGTGCTGGATTGGCAGCGAGAGAAAAACATAGAATGTGCCAGCTGCTTTTCCTATCAGGTAATTAACACGTTTACAAAACTTTTTGCATACAATACCTTAAGAAAAACATAAATTTCGAATACTCACGAATACGTAATATGAACAATAAAAATATTCATCTAGTAAATTTAATTTTACTATTATTGCAACATATTAAATAAAAATAGTATTTCCTAACGCAATACAAAATATTTTTTGCAAATAATAATATCATATCATATAAAAGGGACTCGAGGGTTACAATGTATTGTAATTTAGGCGATGGGCTGACAACCTGTCACTATAGCCATACACATTACAATCTAAAATTGCCTTTTACGAGGCGTTTAACG
The DNA here is from genome assembly GCA_949820665.1 of Scrobipalpa costella. Taxonomy (NCBI): domain Eukaryota; kingdom Metazoa; phylum Arthropoda; class Insecta; order Lepidoptera; family Gelechiidae; genus Scrobipalpa; species Scrobipalpa costella. The sequence goes on along the minus strand of OX463305.1, from coordinate 4,129,932 downwards.
CTCTGCCTACCCCGTAAGGGATAAAGGCGTGATTTTTATGATTTTATGTTATGTATAATATCATAATAATAATTTAACGGGCTGGGTAGAAAGTAGTTCTTCCATGAGTACATGCACCTATAGTTAAGACCTCCCAACCCTTAATACCTTATCCCCCGCAACATTTTACATAAATCGCTTTTAGTAAATTCCCACACAAGTACGATTAGCGTCATATAATACTTTACCTACTTTCTCGCCTTACTAGCGACCCGCCCCGGCTTCGCACCAAAATTGTCAGTGTTTCTCTACTACATTATGCATGTATTATACATATAAACCTTCCTCTTGAATCACTCTATCCATTAAAAGAAACCGCATCAAAATCGGTTGCGTAGTTTTAAAGATGTAAGCATACATAGGGATAAAGGGACAGAGAAAGCGACTTTGTTTTATACTATGTAGTGATTAGCAAACCTAAGCAAAACAAAAAACATTTCACAACTGAACGCCGTTTTCACTGAAAAATGGTAAAGGTAATTTAAGATTTTCTTCCATACTGGACTGCGGAGCGAGAGAAAAACATAGAATGTGCCAGCTGCATTTCCTCCCGGGTATGCTGTAAAAACCAGCTAAGGGATCCGAGGGTTTCTGTACATTGCAATTTAGGCGATAGGCTGACTACCTGTCACTACAGCAATATAGAGTACTTACAAATCGATCTCAAATTACCCTCAAAAGTTTGTCAGACGTGGCGGAACGACATTTATTTTTAAGGTTGTTCTCTGCCTACCATATTAGGGATAAAGGCGTGATTATATGTATGTATGTAATTTAAGACTCTGACACAAGCGGCCATTGGGTCGCTCTAACCATCAACCCTTTGATAATGCGGGGTAGTAGAAAGCAGTACTTCCGTGATCACCTGCTCGAGCAAACTAAACAATTTATCACCACACATTCTACGTTGGTTAGGCACCTATGTCAAGACTTTTCAACCCTTAGGACCCCGCCCTGCAAAATTTGAAACAAATCTCTTTTAATAAACTCCCACACAAATACGAGTAGCGCAATATTATACAATACTAAGGGTCGTAATTATAAATCAATATCAAAATTGAGAATAATATTAAGTATGAATTTGAGAGGCCATTTTGTACTGTAATGACATTTCTGATACGAACTCAAACTGGCTGTCAATCTTGAGATCGCTTTATAAATATGAGCATTAGGCCCGTAATTATATCAACTCTCAAGAGTGACAGCTGGTTTGAGTTTGTATCACAAATGTCATTTTAGTGCAAAACAGTCTGTCAAATCCTTACTAAATATTGCTTTCAATCTTCAGATCGCTTTATAAATACGAGCCTTATTACCTTATTAGCAAACCTACGCAAAATAAAGAACATTTCACAACTGGACGCCCTTTTCACTGCAAATAAATAGTTTTACAGCAACATCCACCCACTAGAACCTCGTAGCCTACGCATTCGTAGCGTCGTAGGCGTTCACGTCACGGTGACGTCACGCCTCTACGAGCTACGCCGCGCCGGCGGGATGTTGAAATACGAAAATACAATACAAAATACTTTACGCATACATATAGTGACGCTTTTATCCCTAATGGGGTAGGCAGAGTGTTAACAACCTAAACAAAGGTCGTTCCGCCACGTCTGACAAAGTTTTGAGGGTTATTTAAGATAGATTTGTAGGTATATTGCTGTAGTGATAGGTTGTTAGTGTACATAAGGCGGCCTTATTCCTAAGTGGCAATCTCTCCCAGGCAACCTAGTTAATTAGGTTACCATCATCCTGCACCTTCTCCAAGATGTTGTAAAAGCCGACTGGATAGGACAAATCCAGGAAATGAGCAGCGAAGATTTTATGTCTGACATACCTTCATACTACTAGTGAAACCTGCCTTACTAATGTAAGCGTACAAAAGTACAAGGTTATTTCGTTAAAAAAAAACTGTTGTTTATTGCACAATGAAGCACAAATACATACATACATACATATAATCACGCCTTTATCCCTAATGGGGTAGGCAGAGCGTAAACGACCTAAACAGAGGTCGTTCCGCCACGTCTGACAAAGTTTTTAGGGTTTTTTAAGTTACATTTGACAGGTTGTCCGCCCTTCGCCTAAATTGCAATATATTGAAACCCTCGAAACCCTTAGCTGGTTTTTACAGCATGCCCGGGAGGAAATGCAGCTGGCACATTCTATGTTTTTCTCTCGCTCCCAGTCCAGCATGGAAATACATACAACAGAAAAGTAAGGTACAAACTCAATACTCAAATGTTTATTGCATTCATGTTGTTCAAAAGTTGTTCACAATACAGGGTAAGGCTTCAACATGAACCCGGTTAGGGCACAGCAAAATACAGTAATACTTAACTAATACATACATACATACATAAAATCACGCCTTTATCCCTTATGGGGTAGGCAGAGCGTTAAACGCCTCGTAAAAGGCGCTTTCGCCACGTCTGACACAAAATTTGAGGGCAATTTTAAATTGTAATGTGTATTGCTATAGTGACAGGTTGTCAGCCCATTGCCTAAATTACAATACACTGTAACCCTCGAGTCCCTTTTGCTGACTTCTACAGCATGCCTGGGAGGAAGGGCAGCTGGAACATTCTACGTTTTTCTATCACTCCCAGTCCAGCATGGAAGTTACTTAACTAATATACCTACAAATAATTAACAGTATTATTTTTAATGAACATTATTTATCACAGTATTATCATATCGGTATAAAGGCGGCCTTATTTATAAAGCAGCAATTTCTACTAGGCAACCTTTGGCTATTAGAATAGTAACTAATTAACAAAGCATTCTTATATTCTTCTTCTTAGCGAGTAGATTTTCGAGTCGAACAACGACCCGTTAAACCCTAGTGTCAGAGTTCTCAAACCGTGCTAGTAGCACAGCTATAGATAAGCCTCTGACATGGTTTCCGTAACGACCACTATCTTCTTCTGTCGAGTGGGTATCGAGTCTAAGGACCCGATGCACCCTGGTGTCAGAGTTTTTAAACCGCCTAGTAGCACAACTATCAGGCTTCTGACATGGTTTGATTATCGACCACTATCAAAGACAGCGACCGGGACCGACGGCTTAACGTGCCCTCCGAAGCACGAAATCTTTTTTTTCGGACAATCAGGTGATTCAGCCTTCAATATCCTAACCAAACTGGGGAAAAAATCACAAAGTGAATTTTCAAATATCAACTTTGTGTTTCCCTCCTGGGAATCGAACCCAAGACCTCCGGATCGGGAGTCCATGGCACTAGCCACTAGACCACGGAGGCAGTTAACGACCACTATCAAAGACATGCGACCAGGACCGACGGCTTAACGTGCCCTCCGAAGAACGGAATCATTTTTCTTTTCGGACAATCAGGTGATTCAGCCTGCAATGTCCTAACCAAACTGGGGAAGATTTAACAAAGTGATAAAATGACGAATATTAACTCGAACCCAGGACCTCCTGATCGTAAGCCCATGGCTCTGACCACTAGACCACGGAGGCACTTTATAGTCGATGAAATCATGCGTAGAATGAAGTTTTTACTGTTTTATGGGGTGAAAAGTGGCACGATGGTGGATCTATCAGTTTTGAATTAATTGTGCCTTAAATACAATCATTTTTGTGCATATTCTACGTTTAATAGGTACTGTGTTGTGTAATGAAAATAATGAATTGAGTAGGTAGGTATAATTCAATGATTTCAAAAGTACCTAGGTATCCAACTGTTTCTTTGTGAATTATATTGATGTCAATGTACACAAAATAATTTAGTTTTGTTTTGATTTTAATAAAGAAGAGTTGATTAAAAATCTGTTGTTATATTATTTTAGTTTTTAGGGTGAATAAAATACAAACCATTTTACCAAAACTAGCATTTGACTAAATGCTAGTTTTATAATACCGTAAAAATTAGGTAAAGTTTAATAAAATGTAACATAGTGCCTTAAATACAATCATTTTTGTGCATATTCTACGTTTAATAGGTACTGTGTTGTGTAATGATAATGAATTGAGTAGGTAGGTATAATTCAATGATTTCAAAAGTACCTAGGTATCCAACTGTTTCTTTGTGAATTATATTGATGTCAATGTACACAAAATAATTTTATCTTAATTTGTTATTATACTAGTGACCCGCCCCGGCATCGTACGAAAATCATCAGTGTTTCTCTACTATATTATGCATGTATTATACATATAAACACAAAACCTCTTGAATCATTCTATCCGTTAAAAGAAACCGCATCAAAATCCGTTGCGTAGTTTTAAAGATCTAAGCATACATAGGGATATAGGGACAGAGAAAGCGACTTTGTTTTATACTATTTAGCAATGGTATTAAAATATATATGTAGAGCTATGTAGTGATTAAAATTAATCCAAAGTGTAAGTGCAACGTTGGTTGTGTATGACTGTACCATTACAACAAAATAGTAAACTAAATTATTGTGCGATGAACAAAAATGTAAATGTTGTCAAGCCAAACGCAGATCAAATCAAACGCGCGAACTATAAATAGACTCGACAACATCTCATGAATCACGCGGGGCGCGAACGCAGAGCGTAACGACAGAATAGCGATAACAAAACGATACCTAAGCGATACGTTGTCGAGGCGAAGCGAGCGACCGACCGCCCTCGTTCGGCGGCGGCGTCAGCTGTCGAGCTGTGGCGCAAACGTTGTACCTTGCTCCCCGCTACCCGCTGCCCCGCCGCGCGGCCCCTCCCGCTTGCCATTCCGCGCACCGCTTCTATTCGGTCAGCACGTCACATTCTACCGCACAACAATCAGCTGCAATTTCGCCGCCATTTTGTTTACTAGGAGTTAGAACAATCCAGACGAAAGCAAAATGCCCGAAAACGTACGTGCATGGAATTCATTGGACATTCAATTAATAAATTTCGTAAAACAACATCCGGTTTTTTACGATCCAGATGTACAAAGCGTTGTAGGGCAAAGTATAAGAGCAAAAGGGAATAATGCACTTGGTCTAGGAACACTTTGGAATACATTTGCGAAGGAAACGGGCAGATCAGGTATGTTCCGTACTGACCTTTATTTACTCCTAAGATTTTTTTAAAGTTAAAATATCAATGTTATTAGAACATTGTTAATGTTAATGCATGTTACAAGTTACATGTCCAAAAACACAAATTTAATTTATTATATAATATTATGTAATAAATAGTATAGTATATTTATACATAATATTATGTTTCAGCAAAAAAATGTGAAGTGCGTTGGAGATACATATATCAGCATTATTTAAGTGGAAAAGCACATCCCTCTTCGAAATATAACGATGGCACACTGTCCTTCTTAGATTTTTTAGTAGAGAAAATACGACCGTACAGAAAACCACAAGTTCAAAAAATCATTACTATTCCTGGCGCACAAATTACCAAACCCATCGAACCTAAATTTAAACCAAAATGGAGCAGAGAAATGTTACTAAACACTACAGTCGTAACTCAAGACATGATCGAAGAGGTGATAAAGTTAAAAACCGAAGAAGAAAGAACCTTTAGTACTGAATATGGACCGGCATCCTCACCAAAAACTGAAAGTGATAGAATATTATTTAAGAGCATAGCATCTTTTGATCTTGCAACTCCTGATCCAGATAGCATCAAGATTCAAAATACATTACTGTCTACGATTATACAAAAACAAAATACTGTTTCTAATGAACAGGAAACCAATGTTGCTAATAATGAAAATTTACCATCAACAGCGCAGTGTAGTAAAGAAGGAAATGATAACTCCGGGATCAATAATGTTGAGTTCTTTGAGGATATGGGTACCTACGTTACGAATCACTTACCGGTCAACCAGCAAAAACAATTACGATTGATGCTCTGGTCACTTATAACAGAAGAAAAGAAAGGGATGTCGCAAGAAGAATGAAATTACTAAGTTAGATAAGTAGGAAACAAATTTGTATCATATTTGGTGACAAGAAATTTAGTTTTGTTTTGATTTTAATAAAGAAGATTTGATTAAAAATCTGTTGTTATATTATTTTAGTTTTTGGGGTGAATAAAAAACAAACCATTTTACCAAAACTAGCATTTGACTAAATGCTAGTTTTATAATACCGTAAACATTAGGTAAAGTTTGGTAAAATGTAACATAGTAGGTATACTTATCTTGCTTATGTCTTTGTCTCTAGCAATGCCGCCTATGTTTAAATTAAACGAAAATTTTGTAGCGCAGTCATTGTCTAGTGGAACGATACTTTGGAGCAACGTAGAATACACCAGCTCCGGGTGACTGGCCGACAGCCGCGAGCCACGGCGCGTGGCTTGCGATCGTCACTTCCCCGCCCCCCGTCGCCCGCCATTCCGCGCCAAACAGTCGACGCGCTTACACGCACGGCTTTTATCAATCCAGTGACGTCATCGCGCACTTTTGTTTTCGCGCCAATGAAGAATACAAGATGAGCCACATGAACCAATACCCAAAACAAACACTCAAAAGGACGTATCTCTCAACTTGGACAGAATTTGAAAAGAAATTGATTGACTTCGTGAGAGATCACCCGGTCATTTACGATGTTAAGGCGGACGACGAAATTACTCACGTAATAAAATGTGATAAACTCTGGACAGACTTCGCTAAGAAATGGTATTTTTCTGGTAAGTGAATAATCGCTTTATTTATCAAAAATACTAACATTTAAATGCGGTGTCGATGATGTCGTCCTTTTGGATCGTACTGCATTATCGACACTTGGAAAGAGATAGCATGAGCATACAGGATGTAAAAAAACGTACTGCGTGTCTTTTAACCACATGTTTTACTTATGATAACAAACAACTTGCTCAAAGCGCAATAATTTTAACCGGAAAAATAAATGGGTTCCTCAGAATAACTGTCAGATCGAGGTGGTACTTATGTAAGGGGAAATTAAAAACGATTTTTCAAGCAAAAATTTTTGTGTTTTGGGAAAGTTGTTTGGTCTCATTAGTAGAGGCGGTGGTACACGCCGGCCGCCACACTGGCGACAGCTAGTGCACCACCGGTGGTACACATTTCCACACAGGCGACAGCTAGTGCACCACCGGTGGTACACGCCTCCAGACTGGCGATAGCTAGTGCACCACCGATGGTACACGCCTCCAGACGGGCGACAGCTAGTGCACCACCGGCGGAACACGCCTCCAGACTGGCGATAGCTAGTGCACCACCGGGGGTACACGCCGCCATACTGGCGATAGCTAGTGCACCACCAAGATGAATGTCGAGAGAGTCGAGAATATCAAGAATGTCGAGAATCTCGAGAATGTCAAAACTCACGAAACCACGAGGACTATAATCGAGTTGACCCAATAAACCGCGTCGACCTATCGACCCTCGTCGACCAACCAACCCACGTCGACCCAACGAACCACGTCAACCCAGCAAACCCGAGAGCCAAAAGCCAATACCGAAAGAGGGAAATTTTGATGTAAAATATAGTATTTTAGGTGAAGAAAAGGGAATAATTAGGTGAACAATCCAGTATTCTAGTTAAACAAAAGGGAATAAATAGCTGAACATATTTAGGTGAACAATCTAGTTTTTTAGGTGAACATTCAGTTTAAAAGGAGAGTAAGTTTCACGTAAGGAGATGTAAATATTTTAACCTTACATTAGTATGAATAATGTAACTGAACAACTAATATTTATAACATACTCGGAAATACGCGAAAAAAGCTTAATACAAACTGTCTTACCTGATTCACTCATCATTTTGTATGGAGACTTTTTGCTTTACGTTCTTTTTTTGAAAATGTTTTAGGGTTTAAGATGTTCAGTTCAGTTTTGTCGTCAGAGTGCTTGGTTAGTACTTATTATAAGTGAAAATAACCTATTTAACTAATTATTAACCTACTACTGAACATTTTATTCCAGCTGTTACCTGCAAACGACGGTGGAAGATGATAAGATCTGCGTATATGAAATTGAAAGCAAATCCAAAGAATAACGTTGTGTCTCTTTGTTCTTACAAAAGGCTTACAGATGGTCGTTTATCCTTCTTAGATCATCTGCGTTCTACAGAACTGAACACCCAACCTAGTGACGTTAATTCGGAGACAAGTGACCCACAAACAAATAGTGACTCAAATATCATCGAAATTGTGTTGTCAGATGATGAAAAGAGTCCTCTGCAGATGACAAGTACAGATAATCGTAAAACGGAACAACCGCTTTCCAAAATATTAGAATCTACTATAGACGTATTATTTAAAGGCAAATCTATACCAACAGATACTAATCGCACTGATTCAGGTGGAAGACCTAGTAAAAGGGATACTAAAATATACAGGGTTCCAACTAAAAAAAAGAAAAAACAGTACGAAAAACACCCAATAGATCATCCACAAACGAGTAGTAACTTAAATAACGATGAAGTCATTATGCTCTCTGATGAAGATGATGCTATGGAGTCGACAAATAATGATAATTTTATAAACAAAGAGCAACCGTTTTGTAAAATATTAAACAATATAGACGTTAGCCATCCTAATGTAGTTGATTCTGAAATGATAATTTTGAAACCTATTGATGAACAATTGCTAAATGAAGAAAAAAAATATACCGACCCAAATAACCAAGATGATATTATGTTAACTGGAGAACAAGATCCTCTGGAAACAAAATATATAGACAATTCTAATGTAGATCAACCGCTTGGTCAGAAATTAGAAACAACAGTTAGTGATCGCCCTAAAGTAGTAGTTACAGAAATCAGAATTTTGAAACCTACCGACAAACAGCCAATACATGAAATACCAATGAATACCGAGTCAAATAGCAACCAAGAGATATTTGTTTCAAGTGATTATGAAACTCTCTTTACGAAAAAGAATGACAATATTTTATGTGATGATACACAATCGCAAAATCCAACAGTGACTGATCGCCTTAATGATGTAATGAAAGTTATCAAAAATAATAATATTATGTTCAGCTATTTTGAAATCAGATTAATAAATTACGCAGAAAAACATCCCGTGCTTTATGAAACGAGAGATTTTCAGGATGATCCAGCAAGACGCAAACGAGTTAAGTTTCTCTGGGAAAAATTTGCTGAGACTTTCTATCCTCCTATAGAAGCGAAACGTATGAGTAAGAATAAAATAAATGATTATTATTTCTATTTATTGTGGTATTTTAAAATGATTCAACTGATTTTTAAAATTGTTTCTAGGTACTCATTGTCACAATATCTGGAACAGGATAAGACTGGAGTATTTCGTAGTGTATAAACTAATAGATGAGAATATGGATATCAAACTGGGACCGCCATTGTCTAAGTACGTAGGAGGACGCTTGAGCTTTTTAAAAGAAATGTATGATTACGTAAAGACGAATAACTTACGAATATATTACAAAGGAACTGGATCGACGGAAGATAATGGTTATCTTGAAGCATGTTCAGAAACCATACCATTTGACTGGGTAGTCATACATTTTGTCAAAAGATTCCGTATTCTATACGATAAAAGATCAATATCGAAGAAAGCTTCATCGAATTTAACTCTGGCACGTGGAACCCGGATGCTTTGGGAAGAATTGGCTGTAAATTTGAATACTTCGCGTAAGTAAATTTTTCATTGGAATATTTTTTATAAGTTATCTAGTCTATTGTTTGATCTAAGTTCAATTCCTGTCCTAAATCACTACATAGTATATAACATAGTCGCTTTCTCTGTCCTTATAATATTATATTATCCCTATGTATGTATAAATCTTTAAAACTTCGCAACGGATTTTGATGCGGTTTCTTTTAATGGATAGAGTGATTTAAGAGGAAGGTTTATATGTATAATACATGCATAATATAGTAGACAAACACTGATAATTTCCGTGCAAAGCCGGGGCGGGTCGCTAGTTAAATATAAAAACAAAGTTATATTAATGTGAATAAGAAATAATGTTAAGCAAATTGCTTTGGGATTACAGTAACACAGTAAATATTTTTAGGTATGGACTGCGAAGAAAGCTGGAGTCAAACATTGATAAATTATTTAAATTTCGTAAGAAGTACGAGAATAAAGCAAAAAATGAAAATTCCAAGTAGATTCAACGACTTGTCCTTCTTAAACGAAGTATATGATATTGTGGTTGAATATGATGATGATACAAAAGGCCGGACTGCTTCGTCTCTTACTAATAATACTCGAGATATTAAAATAAATGGGAAAAAGAAACGGAGTGTAAAAAAGAAAAATACCGTTTCTGAAACAATGCCTATATTAGAAGATTTGGCAGAAAAAGAAGTCAGGTGTAAAATTCTAGGAATACTTAGTAATGCAACCCAATCTCCAACAATTATTGAACAGACTGATATAAAAAAAGTAACTCAGACAGTTAGTACATTTGAGGAATTGATAGGAGAATGGGATGATAATCTGGAAAATGAAACCCAATCTTCAACAATAATTGAACAGGCTGATAAAAAAGAAGTTACTCGCACAGGAGAATGGGATGAAAATCTGGAAACACATAAAAATAAAACCCGATCTCCAACTACAATCGACCAGTCTAATCAAAAAGAAATACCAATCACTTCTGATAATGAATATTACAAAACAACTGAAGAAATTAAATCCAAATCAAATATTGACCTTAGTTTAGAAAATGAAAATTTCTTTAGAGCGGTAGGAAAATACATTACAGACTCTTTTCCTGAGAAGATACAAAAAGAAATTCAGGTAAAAGCCTGGGCTCTGGTCACTCAATTACAATTAGAGATGCTGGAAGAAGATTAAGAACATTACTTGGTGCAAGACACTTTCTACTGTGATGATTAATAAAATAATAATAATAATGTTTTAAAATGTCGTATTAATTTTCCTTTAAGTTGCTCTTTTAACATCCTGTATCACACAAACTAGAAAACCACAGAAGCCGTGAGTTTATATCGGGGATCGGGAGAAAATATCTGAGGTATAATATCCGCGATAATCTGATCAAGTCATCAGCTAGACAGCAGTTGGCACGCAATCTGAAAATCTAGTTTATTTATCAATAATTTTTAGGAATGAAGTATTTTCCCCCGGTTAAAAGTACGTCGTCTTCGTTCTCAAGATTCCCACTGCCGGTCATCAATATCTGATTCTGATTCTGAAAGGGTAGTAATAAAAGTTCTGAAAATAAATTCAAATTTAAGCTTTTTCTAAATATGAAATTTATTGTTTGAATAACGAACTGGATGACCACATTTGTTCGAATTAAAAATAAGAAACGACTGATTGAAAAACTATTAACTACTTTTTTCCCATGTTAAAAAAACTAAAAGTTGCCAATAAATTAATTCGTAACGTACTGATGGAAATAATTTTCATCCAGCTTGATTTCCATTTCAACAAAAATTATGAGACATAATTTTATTCATGAAAAAAACTTAAAAATTATTTCGTATCTTACTGACAGGGATACTTTTCTTCTAGCTTAATGAACGTGGAACTGCGCTCTTCGAGCCCCTGACCCCCCGCTTCGGAGTTCGCGGCGGTTTTGGTGTAAATTTATTGTAAGACTGACATTTTTCCAACATTTTTTCGGATTTTCATTGAAAATTTGAGTAAAAATATATATTTTATAACCAAAAATAAAAATTAGGTGAGTAAGGAAACGATTATTGTAGCAGTACATGTGCAGCTGGAAGTTCAGTATTTCTGTCACAAGTTTAGAATACTCGTTGGAACTTTAGATTATTGTTCATAAAATTATGAATTGAGAAAGGTTATGTTTGTTAGTTGATTATGGAATTTATTGTCTGTAGGTTTCGTGTTTATTTTCTAGTAATTCATTTAAAACCAGCTTAGTTAGAATAACAATCAGACACATTTCGCTGGAGATTCATTTGTTGTTCGGATCCTTTATTATTATCCAAAAAAAACAAGCAAAATTTCAGACAGACTTACTTGTGCATTTTATAATATAATTAGGGATAGTGTTGCTAAAGCTACGTATGTAGATTCAATTAAATGAGAACCGTCCAAAGAAGTTAAAACCTCGCAATATTGAGAAACACGTAGGTACCAAATCATAAAAGTTCATTTAAAAATGATCCACTCTTTGGCTAAAATAATTAAAAACATAAACACTCACGGCTTATCTCCCCTCCACGCGTGAACCAGATAACGATACACTAGGCAAATATATCTCGTGATAAATGCTTTACTTACCATCGGAGCCGGCGCGTATTTCAATAATAACCGTGATATTGCGATGATACTAACTGGAAAAACTTGTTCGACGGATGTCGATATCCTTAAAGGTTCACATACTGACACTGACGACGACGCTCTCGATCGTATTGATATCGATTGCTGTTTCGTTGAAGGCGTTGGAGAGAAAGCTGCGGATGAACAAGCAGTGGATGATGTGCGATGTGTTTATGTCGATGATTATTTGTATTGCAATGTTGTCAGGGCGGTTGTGGTGGATGTCTGAGCTGCTTTCATTCATACCGCCCCGGGCGCGTTCGAGATCGCATCTTCCAATTATCGAATGTGCTTGCCTTCGTGTCATTGTTGACCAATAGTCATGAAATTTTGGAGCTAAGCGTGCATTACTCAAACGTGTGTTACTATTGCTAACGTGTACATTTTGAATACAACAATATATAAAATTTTAGAAAACCGCTAAAGCTTGTTGCATCTTTGTTTTGCTATCTTGTTTATGCTGTGTCTTTGCTATTTGAAGCTTGAAATCTAGTTTATATTGACACATATTATTGTTGTTGACTACATAATAGAAAGTTGATACTTTAACCAGGTGTTGCGGCCTTGATTACCTGAACCGATTGCCGATTATGATTTTGTTGAAGATCAACACGTTGGTGGTAAGAACAAATATGGCGACATTTAATTTTAAAGTGGAAGCAGGGTGGTTCTACCCATGAATCTGAACAAATCCAAGAAACAATGTGTCAAATTGATGAGTCGGTAATTTTATGCGGAAGGAGAAAACATTTATTGTATTCTTCATATGGTGGCCTATTTTCCTTAGGAAAATTTTGTCCAGTTTAATATTTTGTACTTATCGCGCGTAATTATAAATAGTTCTTGAGACTGACAGCTAGTTTCAGTCCGTATCAGGAATGTCATTTTACTTAGTCCAAAGGAACAGGAATAAGAAGGGAACTTAGGACCTGTCAAATCCGTACTTAATGTGACTCTTAAAATAAATAAATAAATTCTTTATTTTCAGTCTAATACATGTTTGACAAATTGTAGTGTCCCAAGCCACCTTTTAAGCTAATAAAGCCTATGTCAGGTGGCTTAATCTTGAGATCTCTTCATAAATATGTGCCATAGGCTCGTATTTATAAAGCAAACTTTCGCGGAAAGCGGATTTGACAGGTCGTTTTGTACTCAAATAACATTACGGATACGAACTCAAACTAGTTATCAATCTCGAGTGCTGTTTATAAATACGGGCCTAAGTGTCACAGTTCAGCTACTCACTTCACTTCACTGAGGGCCGGTTGATTTGGTTGAGCATCATTCCGGTATTACACAAAAGTACACTCAGCAGCAAAACTAAACTGACCTCCCAATATATACGTACTTATTTACTTATTTCGCTGACTCAGCGATCCGAAGTGGATCTATGAATGTATCACTACATAGTATGAAACAAAGTCGCTTTCTCTGTCCCTATATCCCTATACATATGTAACTATGCATAAATCTTTAAAACTACGCAACGGATTTTGATGCGGTTTCTTTTAACGGATAGAGTGATTCAAGAGGAAGATTGATATGTATAATACATGCATAATATAGTAGAAAAACACTGATAATTTCCGTGCGAAGCCGTCCCGGGTCGCTAGTAGAATAATATAAATTAAATGTCGTTGAAAATCAGGTGTAGCTAAAATAAATCTATTTATTATTTCAGTAGATGTAAAAATAGCACGTTTTTGCTTCTGTGTCTAAAAATCGTGGGTTCGATTCCCATGGAGGGTACATGAAACGTCTAAAGCATCCTCGTTCACATCAGATGGAAAACAGACTGTGGGGTTGCATTCTGTACCCCTTCACCGATAATAGCATGCTATTAAAATATTTACATGTATCAATATCCTTTAACTATTTAAAAAAATCATATTCCTTTCCTAATTGTCCTTCTTTGTTGACCTGGGAGCGAAAGAAAACATAGAATGTGCCAGCAGCGTTTCCTCCTGGGCATGCTGTAAAACCAGCTAAGGGATCCGAGGGTTTCAGTATATTGCAATTTAGGCGATGGCACATAATTTATAATAATACTACATAGCGATGGGTTTACAACCTGTCAACACAGCAATATACCTACAAATCTATCTTAATTAACCCTCATAACTTTGTCAAACTTGTTGGAGCGACCTTTGTTTAGGTCGTTTACGCTCTACCTACCCTATTGGGGATAAATGCGTTATTATATGTATGTATGTATATTCCTTTTTTCAGTTCAGTTCTTCACTCGCTGCTGACTACACTGACTCCGGCTAAAATCAGGTTCCCTCTTTCAGTTCAGTTCATCCGTCTTTGAGTTGTGCTGCCGACTGTACCGGCGCAGGCGCACCGAGCACCGAGCGCAATCGCAGTTTCACAATCGGGGTTCGCCGACCGGCGGCCGACACCAATACCTAAATTAATTTTCTTTTCGGCTCGTCGCTTCATTGTCCAATTGGAGGCATTTCGAGTTAAACGAGTTAATACGGTCACAGAATATAGACATACATATAATCACGCCTTTATCCCTTACGGGGTAAACGACATAAACAAGGGTCGTTCCGCCACGTCTGAGAAAGTTTCGAGGGTTATTTAAAATAGATTTATAGCTATATTGCTATAGTGACAGGTTGTCAGCCCATCGCCTAAATTGCTATATACCTGCTGAAACCCTTGGATCTCTTAGCTGGTTTTTACAGCATGCCCGAGAGGAAATGTAGCTGGCGCATTCTATGTTTTTCTTTCGCTCCCAGGCCAGCATGGAAGAATATAGACATACTGCGGGTAATAGTCGGTGCAACAATCTCTTGTTTACCTACAGCTACACCATCATATCATCTCCCTAGCCTTATCCCGTATCTCACGGGGTCGGCTTCCTAATCTAAGGGATTGAACGAGGGTACTGGTTTTTACACAGAGCGACTGCCATCTGACCTCCGCAACCCAGAAGGGAAACCAGACCCAATCCTAGATTAGGTCAGAGTTTTCAAGCCGCCAATGCTTAGCACTGGCCTCTGATATGGCTTAACGACTAATATCTACGGTATTAAACGATATTAACCGGGACCAACGGCTTAACGTGCCTTCCGAAGAACGGAAAAAGCACCGAATAAACGTACATATGAAATTCGAAAACCGAAAAACACATTGGTACGTGGTGACTGGTGGGGTTCGAACCACGACCTCCCGCTCAGGAGGCAGCGGCCCTATCCATTACACCATCGAGAGATAATCTTCTTGTAGTGTGGGTTCGAGTCAAGAAACCGCCTAACAGCACAGCTAATATGCCTCTGACATGGTTTGTGTCCACTATCAAAGGCAGCTACTTTGCTTGCCCTCCGAAGCCCGAAATCTTTTCATCCAGACAATCAGGTGATCCAACCTGCATTGTCTTAACAAAACTGGCGTAAATGTCACAAAGTGATTTGGCAAATTTTTCACCCTACTTATAAGTTGAGCATAATGGTGTTTTTCATATTCCAACTTCGTTTGCTTCTTATTCTTCGTGAGTGGATTCTCGAATCAAAAAACGACCCGAAGAACCTTAGTGTCAGAGTTTTCAAACCGCCTAGTAGCATAGCTAAGGCCCCTGAGATAGTTTTGAGTAACGACTACTATCAAAGACAGCGACTGGGACCGACGGCTTACCGTGCCCTCCGAAGCACGGATTCCTTTTACTTTTTGGACAATCAGGTGATTCAGTCTGCATTGTCCTAAGTCCTAACCAAACTGGGAAAAACCTCACAAAGTCATAAATTGACAAATATCAACTTTCGAATCGAACCCAGGACCTACGGATCGTAAGCCCGTGGCTCTGACCACTTGACTACGGAGGCCGTTCTTTTGCTGTAACTAAACAAACCCTAGCAGTGCCTAGTTTATTAATCTAAGCTCATAGTTTAGTTAGCCCAAACACACGATCATGACATTTTATAACTGTAACAAGGTTATAACCGTTCATAGGTAATATTGTGAACGGTATTGTACTTACGAGCGCTGGCCTTACGCGTAACGTGTTCTAATCTACTTAGGGTCCAAAGACCCGATGAATCCTGTTGTCAGAGTTTTTAAACTACGCATTAGCCCCTCGATCTGACGACCACTGGCCGACTGCTTAACGTGTCTTCTGAAGCACGGAACCATCTTGTCAAACAATCAGTTGATACAGTCTTCATTATCCTCTTCATATTATCGAACGGGTTTTCGAGTCAGCGATCGATCCTATACTATGTTAACTAATTCCTAGCTACCGCTGTCACTTTCTTAATTTTGACATAAGAACAGGATATCAAATGAACACATGACTTTGACGTTCCTTATTTGACGTAAGACACTTTAAATAAGAACTGAGCAAAGAGCACGCTTCCTTATTTTACGTCAAATAAGCAGTCTTATGTCAGATTAGGAATGTCAAAGTAATGTGTTTATTTGCTATCCTGTTCTTATGCCAAAAAATAAAGTGACAGCGTATAATAGGTAAAACGCCATTTTACCTATTATATTCTTGGCGCTAGCTATGAATTAGAATTAGGATTATGTCGCGAGAATCGTCGCCATTGTCCTAATAAACTTCGAATTGATGAAGTCATGTGACGAAATAATAAAATCAACTTCGTGAGTCTTCCATAGGAATCGAACCAACGACACCTGTATTAAGAGCTCAGGGCTCAGACTACCAGACTTTAGAGGCAGATTACAGCAGTATACCTAATCATTACAAATGCGTAAAGTTAAAGTGATTGATATTTTCTCTTTCTTTTCACTAGTATCACTTTTACCGACATTGTAAAGATTTTAGGTCACTCAGTATAAGTACTTCCATGCTGGTCTGGGAGCGAGAGAAAAACATAGAATGTGCCAGCTGCATTTCCTCCCGAGCATGCTGTAAAATCCAGCTAAGGGATCCGAGGGTTTCAGTTTATTGTAATTTAGGCGATGGGCTGACAACCTGTCACTACAGCAATATACCTATAATTCTATTTTAGATAACCCTCAAAACTTTGTCAGACGTGGCGAGACGACCTTTGTTTGGGTCGTTTGCGCTCTGCCTACCCCATTAGGGATAAAGGCGTGATTATATGTATGTATGTATGTGGTATAAGTACTTGCTCACTTGTTATGATCATTCATTTCACTCGGAGGCGGCAGGGGCAAACCGTACGTTTACGTTTCAACTTCCGTGCTGGACTGCTAGCTATAGAAAAAGATAAAATGTACCAGCCGCTTATCTTCTCGATCATTCTTATATATATTTACTAGCGACCCGCCTCGGCTTCGCACGGAAATTATTAGTGTTTCTCTACTATATTATGCATGTATTATACATATAAACCTTCCTCTTGAATCACTCCATCCAATAAAAGAAAACGCATCAAGATCCGTTGCGTAGTTTTAAAGATTTATGCATACATATGGATATAGGGACAGAGAAAACGACTTTGTTTTATACTAGGTAGTGTTATACTTTATTGCATAGACACAAAATAAATGTTATTTATAAACATAGAGTGCAAGGGCAAACTTATCTCTATGAATAGATCTCTTCCAGCCGTCCCAATGGTAGTAAGAGAAAGTGAATAATTTTGAGGGGACAAGAAAATGCAACATTAACAGAGACTAATAAATCAAAATAAATACTTACATACCTATACATAGAATAAATACCTACCATAGATTACTATCTTAAATAAACATACATATATACTAAACAATATATTGATACATACATACGAATAAACTACATAAATACATACATCAAAATTGTTCAGATAAGAAATGCTCTTTTAATCTTTTACTGTAGAAGTAAGTTGAAGGAGGCGAATGTTTTATCGCACTGTAGACAACACAAAGATCGTTTTTACTGAAAGCTCTTAAAACTTGTCGAACATGGCGAAAACGCCCATTCAATGAAGTCATCGACGCTCTGCCTACCCCGTTAAGCACAGACTTTAATTACATATGTATGTAAAGATATTAGGTCACTTATACTTACTTACTCATACTTACCTTCCATGCTGGACTGGAAGAGATAAAAACATAGAATGTTCCAGCTGCCCTTCCTCCCGGGCATGCTGTAGAAGTCAGCAAAAAGGGACTCGAGGGTTACAGTGTATTGTAATTTAGGCGATGGGCTGACAACCTGTCACTATAGCAATACACTTTTCAATCTAAAATTGCCCTCAATTTTTGTCAGACGTGGCGAAAGCGCAATTTACGGGTCCTTTAACGCTCTGCCTACCCCGTAAGGGATAAAGGCGTGATTTTATGTATGTATGTATGAATACTTACTCATTCGGTTGTTATGATCATTCATTTCTCTCGGAGGCGGCAGGGGACTGACTACGTGATCCAGTCTTGCGACATTTTGTCAAACAGTTGTTTACGTAACGCACGCTGCAACGTTTTGCCTGTTGTTGTATTGTCACTGAGGTAGGGTGGATACTTACTGAGATGGTTTGTTTACTATGTAGGTAAACAAATCTAGTTATCATTACTGCCCTCAGAAGGAAAAAAAACCATAACTGCATCCTACCATGTTGCGCGTAAAATGCAAAAGACTTTCGACTATCATATCCTTTGGTTAAATAAACTTAAAGGTACAGGGTTTTTTTAAAAAGAAAGCATTTTATTTCTTTTATTTTTTGATTTACATAGATTTTGCATATTTTGAATAGTTTTTAAGATTTCGCTAAAATCTGTAGTTATGGTTTTTTTTTCTTCTGAGGGCATATTAATAATTTATGGATGAATCAAGCTATGTCGAGAACTCTACCGCGCTGGTTTGCATCATCAACTAAACAGGCAAGCCGGTGAAACAATATCCTGCTACGAGATGGATCCTGCAAACATACACACATATAATCACGCCTTTATCCCTAATAAAAAAAAAAAAAAAAAAAAAAAAATACTTCCAAGTTGGACTGGGAGCGAGAGAAAAACATAGAATGTGCCAGCTGCATTTCCTCCCGGGCATGCTGTAAGAACCAGCTAAGGGATCTGAGGGTTTCAGTATATTGCAATTTAGGCGATGGGCTGACAACCTGTCACTACAGCGATATCCTTACAAATCCATCTTGAATAACCCTCAAAACTTTGTCAGACGTGGCGGAACGACCTTTGTTTAGGTCGTTTACACTCTGCCTACCCCATTAGGGATTAAGGCGTGATTATATGTATGTATGTATGTTTATCCCTAATGGGGTAGGCAGAGCGTAAACGACCCAATGGTCGTTCCGCCACGTCTGACAAAGTTTTCAGGGTTATTGAACATAGATTTGTAGGTATATTGCTGTAGTGACAGGTTGTCAGCCCATCGCCTAAATTACAGTATACTGAAACCCTCGGATCCCTTAGCTGGTTTTTACAGCATGCCCGGGAGGAAAAGCAGCTGGCACATTCTATTTCTTTCTCTCACTTCCGGGCCAGCATGGAAGTATGGATCCTAGATCAACATATACCATGCCAGTCACAAAAATCCACTGCTGGATAAAGAATTCCCCTTGACGGAGTGTTGTCCACCTGAACCACCTCTGGCAGGCGGATTGGCAAGCGGTATGTCGTTGCAAGATTTGTATTTACAGTATTTGCTCGGAACGATTTACTCGAAACTTCCATGCTGGACTGGGAGAAATAGAAAAACATAGAATGTTCCAGCTGCCCTTCCTCCCGGGCTTGCTGTAGAAGTCAGCAAAAGGGACTCGAGGGTTACAGTGTATTGTAATTTAGGCGATGGGCTGACAACCTGTCACTATGGCAATACACATTACAATCTAAAATGACCCTCAATTTTTGTCAGACGTGGCTAAAGCGCCTTTTACGAGGCGTTTAACGCTCTGCCTACCCCGTAAGGGATAAAGGCGTGATTTTATGTATGTATGTATGATTTACTCGAAACCAAGAAGACGTGATGGCTGCTATTATAATCACGCCTTTATCCCTAAGGCAGAACGTAAATGACCTAAACAAAGGCCTGAGGGTTATTTAAGATAGATTTGTAGGTATATTGCTGTAGTGACAGGTTGGCAGCCCATCGCCTAAATTGCAATATACTGATCCCTTAGGAAATGAAGTTGGCACATTCTATGTTTTTCTTGCGCTCCCAGTCCAGCATGTTTTCTGAATATGCTAATATTTAATAGGTACGTTGCTATTCTATTCTGCCATTCAAAAACATCCTAACAAGCTGTAAAATACAGTATTAGTGGTTGGATAAGTTGTAGAGTGATATGGTAACTTCCATGCCGGACTGGGAGCGAGAGAAAAAACATAGAATGTGCCAGCTGAATTTCATTCCGGGCATGCTGTAAAAACCAGCTATGGGATCCGAGGCTTTCAGTATATTGCAATTTAGGCGATGGGCTGCCAACCTGACACTACAGCAATTTACCTACAAATCTATCTTAAATAACCCTCAAAACTTTGTCAGACGTGGCGGTACGACCTTCGTTTAGGTCGCTTACGCACTGCCTACCCTATTAGGGATAAAGGCGTGATTATATGTATGTATGTATGTAGGGTAACCGTTAAGTTTCTGCTCAATCGCTTCGAAGACTTCACGGTCTTCTGAAATCAATAACTTGTGGACATTACATACGGATTGTGTACTCACACTTAAACATGTAAACAGGTATTTGATATGCTAAATACTTAAATCGAATCACGCCTATATCCCTTCGGGGTAAGCAGAGCATAAACGGTTTTAAAAGCCATTTTCGCTAAGTTAATAAGTAAAGACAGTTGTAGAGTAATGATAAGCCTAGAAGAAAATCGATAAAATGTAGTCTTATTTTAATTACAATACGATGAACCCTAGTGTCAGGGTTTTCAATTAGCCTAGTAGCACAGCTATTAGGCCTCTAACATGTTTTGAGTAACGACCACTATCAAAGACAACGACCGGTACCGACGGCTTAACATGCCCTCCGAAGTACGGAATCTTTTTTCTGCCCTCAATGTCCTACCGAAACTGGGGAAAACCTCACTTAGTGATAAATTGGCAAATATCAACTTTGTGTTCCCCCCCTGGGAATCGAACACAGTACCTCCGGATCGTAAGCCCATGCCCGGCTTTGACCACTCGACCACGGACCACGGACGCAGTTGTAAAACCTAAATTAAGATTCTTTACGGGTTTACTATAATCTCCTTAAAGACATCCACGAGCATGAAGACTTCACTCAGTCATGTAATCGAGGCTAAAATTGGCTTAGAAAAATCTGATAAGTCATTGTTTGGAGGTGAAGAAATTTTATAACGTAGGTCACGTGGCGGAACGACCTTTGTTTGAGTCGTTTGCGCTCTGCCTACCCCATTAGGGTAGTATACCACTATATGTATGTATGGTGGTCACGTTTTTAAAATACTAAGCAACATTGTGTACGAATGGAACAATTCTGTATATACAACGTGTAACATAAAGGGTATATGCATCGTGAAATGTGTGAATCTACAAATGACACTGAACAACTTTCCCTAAGGAACATAGGTCAAAAAACGAAAAAGAAAACATTACCTTCCATACAAAATGCATCAGCCGATGGCGCATTTGTTATGGGAAGTCGTTTTTTAGTTTTTCATATTTCGACCTATGTTCCTTAGGGAAAGTTGCTCAGTGTCATGGGGAATATACCCTTTATGTAACACGTTGTATAAAAGACGTGTTACGCAAAATAAGTATACATTTTATTTTTTAAATTATGTAAATACAGAAACAATAACTTTACACGCGCGGGACATGAAAACGTGGGTCGAAGATCGTGGGCTGAACTTCCTCCCACCCCATTCCTTTATAATTTTCAGTCTCTATATTTTCAAGTTCTAAACATTAAATTAGCACTGAGAGGTCTGAGAGTGTCGATATTTAAAATAAAAAAAAAACAATCACAATCGTAGCCCCCACTAGGTTTCCCTGTATCGGGGTGCCATGGACATACACAGAAACAATCACAAAGAACACCCAGACCCAGAAACAGACATTTAAATTCATTTCTTGAAGTTGTATAAGAACTAATAATAATCATTATGTAATGACGTACATGAAATTGCGTCAAATCTATGACTACGACCACACTACGAGGACGTCATATCTATTCGGTCAGAGTTAGACTGTGACGTCATTCCATAAAATTATTTTTGATCCCAACAAAGCGGTGGTAGGCTCCGCAAAGGGCCGCCTGGCTCGCGACCACCCTCTCACCGGAGTCCGGCGCCAAACAGCTTGCTGTGTTCCGTCGGTGCGTGAGATTATCAGTTGTTACTGCACTGACAATGGCGAACAGGCATCTTTTGGGTGAGCTCGCTCCATCGTCGACTCTGTCACGGTCATTCCTGGTCTAGTGTCTAGAGTCAAGAGCAAACCCATTTAAAAAAAAATATACCGGGTGTAACTGACAGCATCCCACAAACTGATAGGGTCAGTAAACGACACTAAACAACATTCACTAGGAAATTAATTCAGAAAGTAACAAAAAAATCTTTTCGGTACTAAATGACACCTTAATCAGTAAATTTGTATGCAAAAACCATTTTTTACTGCCTGATAGAATTTTCTGGTGAATATTGTTCATTGTCGTTGACTGAGCAATTACTATCAGTTTGTGGGATGCTGTCCTTACACCTCGTATTATCAAATCATCATAATCTCTTCGGTATAAACATCACCATAATACTCTACCTACGTCTGTGTACGCATATATACGTATGTGTCGTCACTTGTTTCTTCCATGCTGGACTGGGAACGACAGAAAAACATAGAATATGCTAGCTGCATTTCCTCCCGGGCATGCTGTAAAAACCAGCTAAGGGATCTGAGGGTTTCAGAATATTGCAATTTAGGCGACGGGTTGACAACCTGTCACTACAGCAATACACCTACAATTCCATTTTAAATAACCCTCAAAACTTTGTCAAACGTCGTGGAAAATCCTTTGTTTAGGATGTTTACGCTCTGCCTACCCCATTATGGATAAAGGCGTGATGATATGTATGTATGTATGTCGTCACTTGCCATTGTTGTGGCTCGCGACGCGGACGTTTCAAAACAAATGGAGAAAGTATGGATGTACCAACTACACTGTTTCTTACTTCCCTATCGTTTGCCGGCACCACAGACTGATGAACTGAGCATACCGACGAGTTTAGGCCCGTATTTATGAAGCGATATCAAACTTGAGAGCAATATTAAGTATGGATTTGACAGGTCAGTTTGTACTGAAATTACATTTCTGATACGAACTCAAACTCGCTGTCACTAATGAGCGCTGATTATAAATACGACCCTATATGTTCTTGGCGACTCGAGCTGTACCTAGAACCTACTATAGTCACATGACTGATAAAATGAAAGAGCTGAGCTGTAATCGAGATCCAAGGGGCACATTTTCGAGTCGCTGAGAAAAATAAAGCTAAACACGCTGTTAAAGTTTCACTTATTGCTTTTATTGAGCTTAGTGACCTTTTAGAAAACTTAAGAGAAGATATTATGGTTTTGTGTTCATCGAAATGCCGCAGGGTATTTATTACGATAAAACTTATTTATAATGGCAGACACCGGTCCAACAGAATAAAGTTATAGTAATTAAGATAACTTAGAACCTTATAAATTAACGATTCATAGCTCGTTGTAGAAACAGGAAGGAATAATGCGAACAACGGCCACCAACGGCAACTTTTCCTGTTACTACAACGAGCTTTGAATCGCTAATTTATGAGGTTCTAAATTATCATAGTAAAGATAACTTGATTCTGTTGGACCGAATTCTCGATTGACAGCGTTATTAGTGAATTATGTTCTTTTTTACTAAAGGGGGCGCCACTTGGCTAGTATCGCCACCTTAAGCTCGGCACTTCATGTTTTTGATTTTTGATGACACAAGCGTCTATCAAGCGAAGCTCTCTACATACATACATATAATCACGCCTTTATCCCTAATGGGGTAGGCAGAGCGTAAACGACCTAAACAAAGGCCGTTCCGCCGCGTCTGACAAAGTTTTGAGGGCCATTCAAGAAAGATTTGTACGTATATTGCTGTAGTGACAGGTTGTCAGCCCATCGCCTAAATTACAATATACTGAAACCCTCAGATCCCTTAGCTGGTTTTTACAGCATGCTCGGGAGGAAATGCAGCTGGCATATTCTATGTTTTTCTCTCACTCCCATACCAGCATGGAAGATGCTACATACATACATACATATAATCACGCCTTTATCCCTAATGGGGTAGGCAGAGCATAAACTACCTAAACAAAGGTCGTTCCGCCACGTCTAACAAAGTTTTAAGGGTTGCTTAAGATATTTTTGTAGGTATATTGCTGTAGTGACAGGTTGTCAGCCTATCGCCTAAACTGCAATATACAGATACCCTTGGATCCCTTAGCTGGTTTTTACGGCATGCCCGGGAGGAAATACAGATGGCACATTCTATGTTTTTCTCTCGCTCCCAGTCCAGCATGGAAGTAAAGCGAAGTTCTCTCCTGGTTATTAAGTCTGTGGATACAGGTACTCATACTTATTATGTGTTATAGAAAAGAATCGCAGAGCCGTGACGACCGACTGGATGCTGGTTGGTTTCCCTTTCTCTGTTTTTATTTTCTTGGGGTCAAGAGGTGAGCGGTATTTTGCATTCTAGAGGGACTGGAGACTATTGAGGCAGCAGCCTAACTAGACAGTCGTAACTTACTTTGAACTAAGCTTAGTTTAAAGCTGAAGGACTATGTTTATACCGGGTGTAAGGGATAGCGTCCCGCTAACTGATAGGGGTTGCTTAGTCAACGAAACTGAACAACTATCATCAGGATTTTTCATCAGGAAATAAAAGGAAAATTGGCTTCCATACAAAATATCCACCTCGAAATATTCGCCTTTTTTTCACTTCCTGAAAGAATTTCCTGGGTGAAAGTTCATCAGTGTTGTTGACTGAGCAACCCCTATTAGTTTGCAGGACGCTGTCCCTTACACCCCGTATTAAAATAAAAATATTTGGTGTAGCTTATCTAATCATATTTCTAACTGGGGTCATCTCTTCTGATCGTCTTTCTACACATAAATCGTTTCTGGATCGAGTTTTACGTTTTGATTACTTCTTCTTCTTGCAAGGTATTGTTAATACATACATATGTTCACGCCTTTATCCCTAATAGGACAGGCAGAGCGTAAACGACCTGAAAAAAGGTCGTTTCGCCACGTCTGACGATTTTTGAGGGTTATTTTTATGATAGATTTGTAGGTATATTGCTGTAGTGACAAGTTATCAGCCCATCGCCTTAATTACAATATACTGAAACCCTCGGTGCCCTTAGCTGGTTTTTACAGCATGCCCGGGAGGAAATGCAGCTGGCAAATTTTATGTTTTTCTTTCGCTCCCAGTCCAGCATGGAAGAATCTTTCGCTCCAACAGTTCAGCATGGAAGAAAAATTTACAATAAGGAGCTAAATAAAGGTGTTCAAGGATCCTTCACTATTAGCCATCTTTCTAGGTACTTATTACCTAACTTATTTATAGACACGAACTTAAATGTCCCAATCCTAAAGTTGTGAAAACCTCTTAATAATTTGAATATTAGACAAAGCCTGTTTTACAGCTGTCAAATTAATAGCAAAATGTTTATTATTAATCAGCATGAGAAAATAACCTTTAAAGCTTGGTCTCCTAAGGTAGCCATACTAACTGTACATACTACATAAAATGGTATCATCTCCCTAGCCTTATCCCGTATCTTACGGGGTCGGCTACCTAATCCAGGGGATTGAACAAGGGCACTGGTTTTCACACAGAGCGACTGCCATCTGACCTCCGCAACCCAGAAGGGAAACCAGACCCAATCCTAGATTAGGTCATAGTTTTCAAGCCGCCAATGCTTAGCACTGGCCTCTGATATGGCTTAACGACTAATACCTACGGTATTAAACGATACTAACCGGGACCAACGGCTTAACGTGCCTTCCGAAGCACGGAAAAAGCGCTGAATAAACGTACATATGAAATTCGATAACCGAAAAACACATTCGTACGTGGTGGGATTCGAACCACGACCTCCCTAACACTGCATAAAATGGTATAGTCCAAATAAATACCATTGACTGGACAACACGGTTGCTCAATCAGTAATCGTAAAACCTTTATAAGTATCGTATGCCTTAAGACATTCGTCCTTGAGGCGATTATGCGAACGCCAATACAATAGAATACTCGAACGTATGAATAATCATGAGCAATAAGTTGGCTATCTACAGTCAAAGGTGTCAGTTTTTTATACACCTTTATAATCAGTGCGGTGCTGGGTTAGGATAGCATCCCGTAAGTCTAATTGCTGGGGTCAGAAAAGTGACATAAGAGGGACATTTGTGGGATGGGATGGGATCTACTTCCTAATGGTCTACCCTGGGCAACGGCAACACATGCTCTCCTGTGAATAAATACGGCTGAACGATCCAAATAAATCGGTACCTAGCCACCCTCTCACCGGAGTCCGGCGCCAAACAGCTTGCTCTGTTCCGTCCGTGCGTGAAAATGCCAGTACCATAACAGGCATATTCTGTGTGAGCTCGCTCCATCGTTGACTCTGTCACGGTCATTCCTGACCTAGTTAGTGTCTAGAATCAAGAGCAAACCCATTTATTATAAAAAAAAAACATTTGGAAAACGGGTATATTAATATTATAAACCAAATCAGATTTAGAATTTTATTTTTCATGATGTGGTCATATCCAATAGCTTAAACTTATTTTAGAAATAAGATCTCCAATTAAAAGACATGAAACTTTGTTTACCTTTATTCTAAAACTGACCTGGAAATACTATAGTCACATCAATCCACCTGCCAAGTTTGGTAAAGGCAAATATCCTCAAAGTGCAATTGAGGGAGGGGGGGGGGGGGGGGGAAGCCCATTTCATGCCCAGCAGTGGACTTTTAGTGGCTGTTATAATGTGATACGCAGATAAGGCATGGGGTTGCAGCTTGTGTCCATAATTTAAACCAGATGTAAGGGGCACCGAATCGAAAACTGAAAGAAGTTGCTTAGTCGAAGAAACTGAACAACTATCAGCAGGAAATCCGTTAAGAAAATTGAAATCCATCCTTGGCTTTCCCATACAAATTGTCTGATCGATGTAGTCATAATTGTTCAGTTTCGTTGGCTGAGCAACCCCTATCAATTTTCGATATGTTGTCCCTTAAACCTGGTATAGGAATGTACAAACTAGTCTTCATCCTATCTCTACATCGGTTTTACCCAAAAAGTTATGTCAGAGGCACAGAAGTGGAAAAGCTGGGGAGCGGTAGCAACTTCTCATATCAGTGGTCAGAGGCCTATTAAAACTCTAATCTGAGGGTTCTTTAGGTCGTCAACCCAATCTTCCTCAGCGTGACCCGCTAACCAACTTGAAAGAAGTAACCGCTGACCTTCAAACCTCTTCACAATAATAAAATTTCGTAACAAAGTTACCTACACTTCGATCGAGAATGTTCACAAACTTCACCCGTGAGCCGTACAATAAGTAAAACTTGTCCGAATTCAGTTTACGTTTCGTAAACACGTGATTACTACGGTCGTTTTGTTTGGTTCACTATTGCATAACCCTATCGGCCGATTAGATTAGCTTCCACAAGAGGTATAGCGATTGTTACTTTCATTTTTGCGACGTAAGTTGTGAGTGCTGTGACTGATATTGTACCTGTTATGATTTAATAGTAGCCAGTGTATAATAGGACTAAAGAATTACCATACTCTCTTTCAAACTTTACTTTATTGATAATTAACCAAAACAAACTCACAATTTATTTGTTTCTTCCAGTCTATCGACCCGATGAACCTGATGACTGGTGTCAGAGTTTTTTAAACCGCCTAGTAGCACAGCTATCAGACCTCTGACACGGTTTGAGTAACGACCACTATCAAAGACAGCGACCGGGACCGACGGCTTAACGTGCCCTCCGAAGCACGAAAATCTTTTTCTTTTCGGACAATCAGGTGATACAGCCTGCAATGTCCTAACCAAACTGGGGAAAAATTCTTCCATTACTATATTATGTATCTATTTGTTTGTTCATGTTGTCTTTTCTTTTTTACTTTCTACGTGTTCATAATCTCCCCTTGTAACATAAAAAAATTGTTCAAAAACTAATACCCGACTACTGAAAAGTATGAAACGGGTAAAAATTAGATTTTCCAGATGTACCAGACGACATTGTCTTTATTGCCCTGAACAAAAAACCAGTCTTCTAAAATGCTTTTCAGGCACTGTTTATTTAGTCTGGAATAGACTTAAAGGCCTATGATGATATTTAAACTCCTTTCGAAAATCCAATAACAGTGGTTACTCCCGTATCTTTCAGTCACCAATCGCAAGGTAGGTCAACTGCAATTTAAACATTTATTTGACACGGTGTTAGTATGAACAGCTTTCCGAAGGCCGGAGTTAACGATAATTTTGCATTTCGGGTGCGGCTAAGGTAATTAGGCGGGACGACTTAATTTATAAGTCGTACTTGTAATACTGTGTTTAGTAAGTACATCAATATCCTCCAGTACTCATAATTGGGAATGTCTATTGCTGGACAAGTGGTCAGGCTTCTTCCCTATCTAATCATACTCGCAGACTTGCCAGTCGAACCTAGTTGGAATGATGAAGATGAACTATTTCATCGGATCATTATCAATCGTTTTGCAAAGACGATCCTTTTAGCTGCCAATTTGTAACCGATTCAGTCTACATGTCTTCAAAAATCTGCTGGATTTTAAACATTTGTTTAGATATATACATATTATATTCACGCTTTCATCCCTAAAAGGGTAAGCAGAGCGTAATCGATCTAAACAAAGGTTGTTCCGCCACGTCTGACAAAGTTTTGAAGGTTATTTAAGATACCTAGATTTGTAGGAATATTGCGGTAATGACAGGTTGCCAGCCGATCGCCTAAATTACAATATACAAAAAATCTCCAAGCTAGCTGGTTTTTACGGCATGCCCGGGAGGAAGTGCAGCTGGCACATTCTATGTTATTCTCTCGCTCCCATTCCAGCATGGAAGAACTGGTTTTTAAAGTAAGTACATTTTTATAAGTATTTCGCAGTAAAGCATTGATCTAATGTTACAAGGACTACATTCGTCGGTAAAACATGGTGATCGAGAGAATTCTCCAGGAACGATTACTCACTGCTGAAAGCATTCCTGGCATTCCGATCCTCTGATCCTCAAGAGTGTTTACTTGCTTTATTTTGCATATTTCTGATAAATGTATTTAAAATAAACGTAAGCAATGCTATGGGTGACCTGTTTTAGGTCACAAATCTTTCTTCGTTTAGATTTGGATTAAACAAATAAATAAACACACACATTTATTTGTATTTATGGATCACACTGTAAGTGATAAGTGTCATAACAACTTATTATAGGTAACGTTAACTTATTAAGTAAGTTACTCTTTATTGCACACAGAAAACATAAACATACAAAAAATCAAAAGGCGGTATTATCGCTTAGAGATATCTCTACCAGAAACCTTTGGTTTAATTCAATTTATCATCTCCTTGTATTTGGAACAATACAGTTACATCACGGCGGATGTACCGTCGGGTAAAGAGCCCAAATGTTGTCAATTCGTTACACTTTGCATTCCGTTGGGTAATTTTAGGGCCCGTTTTTATGATGATGTAATATCTCTTGTAATATCTTGTGCCGTGGCTTCGGAATCGAAACGGTAAAGTTACTTCCTATAATACAACACGATGATTTGAACCCGTGTCATTCACCTTTCTAATATCAATATGCAGTGTAGGTGTGATGTGTGATCGGAGGCCATTTTGAAAACTCTGACAACAGGGACAGAGAGGCTGACCAAGTGACCACTTTTTAACAACCCTGTAGAATACCAATTTGACAAAGTCACGTACTATGAAAATAAAATTGATCGTCTCTTGTTAGTAGTAAAGCTATCAGATACCACAAATTAGGTATGCGGCGGCGCAATTTTGTGCAGATACAGGCTAGTTTTGTGTAGGAAGCAAATCCTTAATATTATACCTATGTTACTCAACTGAAGTGGTTCAGTTTTATGATTATCTTCAGGATTACTTTATCATACCTTTTACACACACAGGTTTATTGCTGTAGTGACATGTTGTCAGCCCATAGCCTAAATACTGAAATCCTCGGATCCCTTAGCTGGTTTTTACAGCATGCCCGGGAGGAAATTCAGCTGGCACATCCTATGTTATTCTCTCGCTCCCAGTCCAGCATGGAAGAAATGTCTTTTACAGCTTGTGTAATTTCACGAAATACTCACTACTACTATTTAGGTCTCCCCAATCATTTGATTGAGGTTTTTCAATAATAAAATTATTGGAATACCATGTTTTACTTTTCGCATCAAACGCGGTCTGTCTGCTATAAATCACGCTGCGTCGAAGCCTGGGCCGGAGTTGTTGTTTTGCAACGTGTCCCCACCTTCTTAGACCGCCGGCGCCTATCGCGCCTTTTCCTTACATTTGTACACGGAGCTTGGAAGCAAACTCTAGTAAAGCCCTTTGGGCCTCTTAAACATTTCACCCCCTTCTTATTCCTTGCGTCCCTGTGGTCTCTTGCGGCGCTCTCGTCCCTCTTCCTTGTTCACCTTCTTGTCCTTCGCGTCCCTCTCATCTCTTGCGTCTCTCTCGTCTCTCACCAGGTCTGTCTGCTATAAATCACACGGCATCGAAGCATGCGCCGGAGTAAATGTTTTATGCACTATCTTAGACAGCCAGCGACTTTCGCACCTTTTCCTTCGATATGGAGCTTTGAAACAAAGTAAAGTAAAGTCTCTACCTTTATTGTGTTAGTTTTAGCTCTCGCATCTGTTCGTTGCGTTGCGTCCCATTCGTTTCTTGCGTCCTTCTCCTCCCTCATGTCACTCTCCTTTTCATCCCTTACATCTCTGTCGTCCCTAGCGTCACTCTCGTCATTGTCGTCCCTCTCTCCTCTCATCCTCTTCCTCGTCTCATGTTCTTCACGTTCTTCTCATCCCTTGCGGCATATATTATTTAGTGTCTAATTTTTAGAATTATGGCAGGCTTTTGCTTTTCTTTCTTCCATGCTGGACTGGGAGCGAAAGAAAAACTTAGAATATGCCAGCTGCATTTCCCGGGCATGCTGTGAAAACCATCTAAGGAATCCGACGGTTTCAGTATATTGCAATTTAGGCGATACACATATCTTAAATAACCCTCAACTTTGTCAGATGTGGCAGAACAACCTTTGTTTAAGTAGTTTACGCTCTGCCTACCCCATTAGGGATAAAGGCGTGATAATATGTATGTATGTACTTTTTGGAAAAATATTGCGGCATATCACATTGTTTCTTATATCCGTGGTCGTGACTAGGCGGGCATACCGCAGGGTCTAATCTTGCTAATGTTCTTGGCTAGTTTTGAGGTAGGTCAGTTATTCGGATTTTTAGAAGACATGGTTTCTGTTCATGCGCATTAAATGTAAACGGTAACTGAACTAAGTAATAGTTCGTACGTTCGTAGTTTTGTTGTAAAACAATAAAACTATAACAGGTCCAATTAATCTTTCGCCATGGCCCTTTAGGAAACTATTGAGATTACTAAGCACTTTTTACCACGGGAAATTCTTATTCACTAAGCAACCAAGCATGTTTTGACTAAGTTTGGAGAAAAATTAACTCAGCTTATTGGGATTGCGATGACTCAGTGGGTAGAGCGATGGATCGGTATTCTAAGGTACCAGGTTCAAAAAGATTTTTTTTCTTTCTTTTAATTTTGTCATACATACGATACATATTACGTACATACTTATAATCACGCCTTTATCCCTAATCGGTTAGGCAAAGCGTCAACGATCCAATCAAAGGCACCACGTCTGACAAGTATTGAGAGTTATTTCAGATAGATTCTATGTATTGCTACAGTGACAGGTTGTCAGCCTGTCGCCTAACTTACATTACACTGACACCCTCAAATCCCTTAGCTGGTTTTTAAAGCATGCCCGGGATGAGATGCAGCTGGCACATTCTATGTTTTCTATCGCTCCCAGTCCAGCATGCTATTTGTCAAGTTTTAGATAACCCAACTCTACAAAATGCAGGCATTCAAATAGGGTACATGCACAAGTGTAGTACACACAGCTCGCATCTGCATAACTGAACCGCTCTGTTCTCATTAGAAGGAGCCGTTAGCTCGACCCGACTCGACAACGGGATTGCTGGCCCGACAAATGGCGCGTTTACCTTATTCCAAGTTTGAATTTTTAGACGATTTTGTTTATGTTTTTAAAATTGGAATAGGCCCCTGTTTTGTTGACAGCCAGTGTTTTTAGGTGACGAAGTGTTTCTGTCTGTCTACTGTCATTAGTTCCAAATTCAAATATGGTGTTCTGTTCTGAGACTTGGTTACTGGGTAGCAACCTAGTAGCTGAATAGGAAAAAACTGGGTATTTGAAAATGCAAGCTCTATGCCTCATTGTCTGATAAGTAAGATAGATCTAAGCCTCGGAGGGCACGTTCAGCCGTCAATCTGAGTTGCCGTCTCTATTAGTGGTCACTATAAAACACCATGTCAGAGGTCAATCAGGTGGCCTTGAAACTAACACCCAATTACTAAAAATTGCCTTTTTAAAGACAGTGTATAACAGACTAGTATACAAGCACTATAGAGGAGGTCAAAGGCTTTCTCCGTGGGCAGTATTCGGGGGAGGGAAAGTATAAATAGAGGGGGGGGGGGGAGTCACGTGCTCAAGAGAGCACTTAAGTATTGTTTCCTTCATTATTGAACTTCCTCTATTTAAAATCGCAGTAGAAGTAACTGCATCTGTGGTATAGCGATTTGAGCTTTAGGTCTAAAAGAGGAGATTGTTGGTTCTATTTCCTATGGGAATATTAAGTTTAAGAGGTGATTTCTGGTCATGAATTCTACTGTATGAAGAGTATTCCATGCTTGCCTGGGAGAGTAAGAAAATCATAGAATGTTCTACGTGCTTCTCTTCCAGGGTATGTTGCAAAAACCAGCAAAGGGATTCAAAGGCTGTATATTTTTTATTTAGTCGATATGGACTGACAACCTGTCAATCTGCTGTCATCTCTGTCACCTCTTAAACAAGATTCAAGATCAAATTCCATTTAAAAAAAGACATCACTAAATCATGATGATTAACGATGCAGCTATTTTTATACTCTGCATTTTTATGCAAATCCTAAGGTCATAGAAACTTAGTATACCTAGGCAGTCTAGATTTCTATCAAGGTCTCCATAATTGTTGGTGACTTCTAGTGTGTTATTATCATATTAGCTGTGCATGTATTATTTTTCCTTGAATTAAATCTATTTACTTTGTAAACTTTACTACGTACTTTTTCTTCCATGCTGGAGTGGCGAGAGAAAAACATAGAACGTGCCAGCTGCATCTCCTCCCGGGCAATCTGTAAAAACCAGCTAAGGGATCCGAGGGTTTCGGTATATTGCAATTTGGGCGATGGGCTGACAACCTGTCACTGCAGAAATATATTTACAAATCTATTATAACCCTCAAACCTTTTTGTCAGACGTAGCGGAACGACCTTTGTTTAGGTCTTTTACGTTCGCCTACCCCACTAGGGTTAAAGGCGTGATTATATGTATGTATTATTTTTCCTTGAATTATACCTATATACTTTGTAAAGGAAAGGCTGAGGTTTGTCGTAAATAACACGTAACATTTATTTAAGGTCGAGTATTTATGGAAACACAAATTGCATTGTATTTTCGACGAATATGAAGTAAATACGGTGTGTAACGGACAGGATCCCACAAACTGATAGGTGTTGCTCAGTGACACTGAACAACTTTCACCAGGTTTTTTTGTAGGAAATGATATATTTTTGACTTTTCTATTCAAAATATCTGATTTGGTATGGTCATAAGATGGACATTATGTATGGAATAGTACTTATTTTTTTCCTGAAAGAATTTCCTGGTGAAAGTTGTTTTGTGTAATTGACTGAACAACCCCTACAGTTTGTGGGATACTGTCTCTTACACCCGATATAGTCACGCCTGTATCCTTTACAGAGTAAGCAGACCTTTGACTCCTTTCTAAGTTTCCGCTAATTCTGTCTTTTCAACAATGAGTTCAGATTAGTGCGTGTATTGCTGCAGTGACAGGTAGCCAGCCTATATCGTAAAAAAAAATAATAGAATGTCTACAATTCCTTATCTAACTTTTACAGTGCTCCTGGGAATAAAAGCTAGTAGAATTCTATGTTTTGTATCACTTCCTGTCAAGCATGCTTCTCAATAACACCGTCAAATCAAATGTTTGATAGAACACAATTTTGAATAGCCAAGTTCAAATACAACCTCAACAGCCCAGCCTTGCTTGTTAATTAGAATTTCGTTCTTGAGAAATAATACATCGTGTAGCTAGTAGGTAGCTACATACAAACATACTACATTCATATCGTTAATTAATAAACAGCAACTAACCACACAAAGTCATTGGCAGCTAGCAGGAGCCCTATTTTTGAATCACTCGAACTCCAATGCGCATACGAAAGAGAAACTTTACATGCATATAATCACGCCTTTATCCCTAATTAGGCAGGCAGAGCGTAGACGACCTAACTAAAGGTCGTTCCACCACGTCTGACAATGTTTTGCTGTAGTTACAGGTTGTCAACCCATCGCCTAAATTGCAATGTACAATACAATACAAATATTCTTCATTGCACATTAACAACATATAACAAAACACACAGAGTACAATTAGGCGGCCTTATTGTTTGGGTAGCAATTTCTGCCAGTATACTGAAAACTTTGGAACCCTTAGCTGGTTTTTACCGCATGCCCGGGAGGAAAAACAACTGGCACATTTTATGTTTTGCCCTTGCTCCCAGTCCAGCATGGTGATATAACATCAAAAGTCACGGGGAAGTTAGCTAATGAATTTCGTGCATATCACAAAGTACTTAAAGTGGAATGAGTCAAGAGCCCGATGGTGTAGTGGATAGGGCCGCTGCCATGTCCATAAGGTGGCGTTTTCGTTCAGGCTGGCAGTAAAGATTTGGTATTTTTTATGGATGGACTGCGTATTGGTATAGCCCGATGGTCTAGTGGATAGGGCCACTGCCTCCTGAGCGGGAGGTCCTTTAATTTTTTTTTTTAATGTGTTTGCTCTTTACTCCAGTATAGGTCGGAAACGACTGAGATGGAGTCGACGATGGTGCGAGCTCACCCAGAAGATGCCTGTTCACTGTAACTTTGAAATGGTGGGGGTTGAAGGCGTTCGGAAACACAGACGCAGGTAGTGAGTTCCACACTTTTGCCGTGCGCATTACAAAAGAGTTTTGGAAGCGCTTAGTACGTATTGGTGGAATATCAACCAGGTATGGATGGTATCCTGCGGTGCGTCTAGATGTCCGATGGTAGAAGGGAGCTGGCGGGATAAGGTCGTGGTTCGAATCCCACTACGTATCAATGTGTTTTTTCGGTTTTCGAATTTCATATAT
Organism: Scrobipalpa costella; assembly: GCA_949820665.1. Taxonomy (NCBI): domain Eukaryota; kingdom Metazoa; phylum Arthropoda; class Insecta; order Lepidoptera; family Gelechiidae; genus Scrobipalpa; species Scrobipalpa costella. Next base: position 4,094,226 of record OX463305.1, on the reverse strand, counting down.
ACGTTTATTCGGCGATTTTCTGTGCTTCGGAAGGCACGTTAAGCCGTTGGTCTCGGTTAATATCGTTTAATACCGTAGATATTAGTTGTTAAGCCATGTCAGAGGCCAGTGCTAAGCAATGGCGGCCTGAAAACTCTGATCAAATCTAGGATAGGGTCTGGTTTCCCTTCTGGGTTGCGGAGGTCAAATCTCAGATGACACTCTGTGTAAGAACCAGTACCCTCGTTTAATCCCCTAGATTAGGTAGCCGACCCCGTGAGATACGGTATAAGGCTAGGGAGATGAGTTAGAGTGGAATGAGTTAGTGAAAGAAAAAACGTATATATTGCTTCCCTGTACAAAATTACCTCCCACGATACGATAAGATACTAGGTATGTCATACGGGGTGTAAGGGACAGCGTCCCGAAAACTGATAGGGGTTGTTCGCTCAGTGAACGGCACTGAACAACATTCACCAGGTAAAAAAAAAATGGCTGTTCCATACAAAATGTCCTAAAAGAATTATTTAGTCAAAGTTTTTGAGTTTGTTTGACTGCATCGCCTATCAGTACGGAGAATGCTGTCCCTTAAACCCTTTATTATTGGTTATCCAAAATATAGCTGGTACTTATTTCTGGAAACCAATATAGTCTGCACCAATTACATAATTCTGCATAGTTTTATAGAGTAAAACCATTAGCAAAAACGCAACTGATTCATTTTGCCTATTGTCAACTTTATTCAGTGAGAAATTAAAATTTTGCTCAAGAATTTGTAATGTTTACTTATCCCTAAGACATTTAGTTGATTTAACGGTAATTTTGATTCCATTTACAATATCAACCCAAAATAAGTCAAGGGTGTCCTAGACAGCTGATGTTACCCTCATCTTAAACCACCCTTCCTCTTAATCTAGCTACATTTGCCCTTCCGCATTCTTAAGTGAATCTGTTTGTTTGTTATTTGTTAATAACGGGTTTACCGTGTTCCCCGAAGCACGGAAACTACGGAAATCTTGACCCGGGTGCAGCTGATTTCATAAAGGGCGTTCCCCTCTGTGGCGTGCATTTATCGACAAGCGGTCCAAGTTAAAAGTGGGTATACTGATTATTTAGGTGCTAATAACCCCATTCATCTTTTACGTTGCTTGCACCAAGCTTGCACCTTTAAATTAAATTTAGTTTAGTTTTACATAGAGGAATTTTATACCAATTTGATAATAAATTTTACCCCTATTAAGAATGAAATTTCTTCCATGCTGGATTTTGAACGAGAGAAAACATAGGATGTACAAGCTGCATTTCCTCCCGGGCATGCTGTAAAAACCAGCTAAAAGATCCGAGGGTTTCAGTATTTTGCAATTTAGGCGATGGGCTGACAACCTGTCACTACAGCAATATACAACTCTATCTTAATTAACTCTCAATTTTTTTTCAGACGTGGCGAAACGAGCTTTTACTTAGGTCGTTTACGCTCTACCTACCCCATTAGGGATAAACGAGTGATTATATGTATGTATATATGTAGAAAAAGAAGACAGGAGAAGTAGGAAGATTGATGAATTTGTCCTCTAAATCCCGAATTCATGTCCATTGCAAGACGATTACATGATACGACTACTGACAACATTTTACGTATAGTAATATTGTTTGGGTCCTCTCTAAGATTCACATCTAAGAACTCTGGTTTGAGAACGTTAGGTTCCATTTTTAACCAATGCAAGGAATTTTGCAGCCACGCAGCAGCGACGAGCACTAGTGTCTAGCGAAAACGGAAATCAATACATTTATTTATGGCCACAACGATTCCTTTCCCGCTCCTGATTTTGCCGCCACGTCATGTTTGCCGTGATTGATCAGGTCGATAGTTCATTCCCCGCTGTTTTCCTGTGACATGCACCATCGCCAATCCCGCGACGTAACAATTACATAAAAATGGCGTTCACATCGGCCGTCGTCGGCCGCGTTTCCTCGCCGGTGTAAACTTTCACGAAATCAAACAAAGAAATAGCGAACACTCATTTGCATCGTTCCCACGGACACAATAGAATGACCCAATCCGTTCGGCAAGTGATGTGTTGCCAGAAATCCTACGGTCACGCTTCGGACGCCACAAATATGTGACAGAACAAATTGAGATTTCGATTCTACGTTTTGGATGGATCGTTTTGAGGTTCTCATGGGACCGTTGCACCTTTCTTTTCCATAGTTCGAAAGTCTATATTTTGAGAAGTTCTTTTATAGGTCAAGTTTGTCTGGAAATTGACCTGACATATTTGTTTAGTATCCAACAGACATACAGTAACTGGGACCGACAACGCGTTGAAGCACTGAATCCTTTTCCTAACAGACAGTTGATTCAGCCTGCATTGTCCTTACTATACTGGGGCAAATCCCACGAAATAATAAATTATCAAATATCAACTTTGCGTTTGTGTCGAACGCCCAACCACAGGATCGAAAACCCATTGCTTAAACCACTAACCCACGGAGACAGGAGCGATATCTGTAATGCGCGTTCTTGCAGCAGAAATGACCATTTTTACCAGATATGGACGTCAGAACTCGTCACACATAGAAACTCATACATAATAACGGTTGTTATCGTCAGACCTCGACAGAACCTTGATTCTTGATTCTAGTGCATGGTGATTACGTGTACTCACTCCCTGACCTGGTTTCCTGAAGCATCCTTAGAGGTAAATCAGGTCTATAGATAGCTTTCATTAATGATGAGATCGTCAACAAAATTGCAATATAAATTGTCAGGCTTACAGGCAGTATACACTACAATTTAGGTGATGTGCTGGCTGATTTCCTATCACGACAATAAAATAAACTACCTATCTAATTTGTGAGACGCTCTACCCTGTCTCAAAGAATAAATAAACAAGAGTTCCTTTTTATATTACGTTGTTGAAATTATTATGTCCGTTTAGATTTTTGCGTTGGTACAAATTGGCATCAATCTTTCAAAGTATGTTTATTATAAACTCTTAGTATCTCTCATCGGAAAACCAAGGCTGACCAGAACGCAGAGGCACCATACAACAGGAAACTATTTTGTGTGCAAAAAAAGCAAATCATGCAACAAAACTCATTTACGTATGAGATTCACACCAATACACCAAATCGATTATTTGATAACTCCATCGTTATCGCGAACGTGGCACGTGAAGCGGCTTATCACTCGCTTATCGCTAATATGCCCATTGGTTTTGTTAAGTGAAACGATATTACCTTTATATTACCATAAGTTGTATTGGTTATTGATTTGTTTTGAAGTGTCGGAAATAGCAAAGGTTTATTTGTGTCGGACCTGATGTTTCACCAGTTTGAGACAGTTTCGACGGTACGAGCATACCAAAAAGCCTCAAAGGCTCAAAACACATCGAACTGCTTGGCTCCAGTTGGAAGATCATCGTTTATTTAAGAGCTTAGCTCTTGTCAGTTGAGTATACATGAAGTGAAGAAGGTGAACCTATCACAGACAGAATAGACGAAGTAGCGAGATTTACGAGAAGGATGGGTTATGTTAGGTTAGGTTAGGGACCGGATTCCCTTTCGGAAAGAGAGCCACGGGCCCACACTTTTGTTGTTTACAATTATGCACCAGAGACGCTCAATCCGCTTTGGTTTTTGATGTTTCTTGACAGACCATCTATTCCATGCCTTCTTCTTCTTAAATTTAAGTGCTGGGCACTTGTCGGTGGAGTAATCGCGAATTTTCTCTGTCTTCTGACAACGATTTTAATTCCTGATACGACTTGACATTCACCTTCTCTTTAATTTGGTCAAAGTAACTGCGTCTAAGTCTTCCCCTTTCTCTCTTGCCTTCTAGTTTACGATTTTTTTAAGAATTCGTCATGGCGTATTACCATACTTTACTATTAAATAAATTCTCTATAATCTCCCATACCTGCACAATATCACTATTAAAGAAACAGGCCAAGGAGCCCAATTTGTTTACATTAACAAAGACTCATAGTTTCCGTAATGCCGGCGTACAGACAGTAGTTAATACATAACAGTGATAATAATAGACGGTGGGAATCTTTATGCCGCCAGTAGTGTTAGTGTTGCCAGAGTCAGATAACAGAAATACTTTTTTTATTATCTAAGGACTTGTTCTTGATTCCAGTCTAGGCTAAAGATGACCAATCCCTCAGGACAATGGTCTACCCACAGACCGAGAATACACAGCAAGCTGCTTCGCGCCGGACTCTGATATATTTTAATGACCACTGTTTTATTTGGTGTTTTGATAGTATTTCAATTCCAATTTAAAGTTAAACATCAAATGAATCGTCAATTCCCGGGTCCTCTACATTAAAAGTGACATCATACTCTTAGTATTTTGCAATCAACTTCTAAACTAAGGTATCTCTCAACTAGTGTACTTACAACTGCCTTGTCCTGCTAGCCAGCATCTTTCTTCTACATTATTCGTCTCCACTGTGACAATGCAATCAGTAATCAATAAGGGTAATTGGTCACTCCTAAGCACTCTATATTTTCTAAAGTTTCAATGTATAATACAACTAGGTTTCTGTCAGCAGTATCAACCGCTGCTAAATAAGTTTTCTCGTGAGAATTATGTACTTTCCCGCGGTAAAAAGTAGTCTATGCCACGAGCGTAGCTTTATAATGGTAAAATATTTTTTTAAATCCGTTTAGTACTTTTTGAGTTACAAACATACACACACACATCTTTCCTCTCTATAATTTAACTAGTGGTTGCGTAGTGCGCGGGCTGCTAAAGCAGCCCGCGGTCGTTGTGCCTGCGGTGTTTTGTTGGGCGGCGCAAGTTTTTATTATATTTTGATTTGTGCCCTTTCAATTTGATTTTGTATGGCGGCCATCTTGAAAATTATTGAAATCTACAAAACAACCACATATCCTAAGTCAGCAACCCATAAAACCCCCAGATGTCAATTTTGAGTTCAATCTGATCAAGTCTGGTTTTTATCAGCCGCCATCTTGAAAATTCTCAAAATCCACAAATCAACCAAAGTATATGATCAGCCACACAAAAAACTTCTTGTCAACTATTGCAAGTCAGATCGGAGCAAGATTAGTTTAAGCCGCCATCTTAAATCCGCCTTTTGTTTTTCTATAACATGTCAAAATAGCTGGTGAGGTGAATTGTGCGCAGGCAGCTAAAGCAGCCCGCGTGCTGGTGTCCAGGTAGGGCGCCAGGTGCGCGGGCAGCTAAAGCAGCCCGCGTGCCGGTGTCCTGGTAAGGTGCTGGGTGCGCGGGCAGCTAAAGTAGCCCGCGTGCCGGTGTCCAGGTAGGCCGCGGGGTGCGCGGGCAGCTAAAGCAGCCCGCGAGCCGGTGTGCGGGTGGGGTGCGAGGTGCGCGGGCAGCTAAAGCAGCCCGCGAGCCGGTTTGCGGGTGGGGTGCGAGGTGCGCGGTCAGCTAAAGCAGCCCGCGTGCCGGTGTGCGGGTAGGGTGCGGGGTGCGCGGGCAGCTAAAGCAGCCCGTGTGCCAGTGTGCCGGTGTGGTTCGGGATGCGTGGGCAGCTAAAGCAGCCCACGTGCTGGAGTGCAGGTGAGGTGCGTGGTGCGCGGGCAGCTTAAGCAGCCCGCGAGCCGGATGTGACTTTTGTATGGCAGCCATCTTGAAAATGCACGAAGTCACAAAAAAAACTTCAGATCTGTAATCAGCGACCCCGACAACCACCAGATATCGATTTTCAGCCGGATCAAAGCAACTTGACACCCGGCCGCCATCTTAGATCCGCCATATTGGATTTTCGACAAACACAATTTTTTGTCCTAATACATACCTACCATATTTCCAAAGAAACTACCAACCTACCTGCAATAAATACCGCGATACAATGAAATAAATGATTTACCTATACAATGTTGTATGGCGGCCATCTTGAAAAATGACAAAAACACAAAACAAACCATAAAAATAAAAACACTGACCCCGAAAACCCCCAGATACCGATTTTGAGCCGGATCGGATTAAATTGACTCCTGGCCGCCATCTTGAATCCGCCATATTGGATTTTGACATTTCTTAAAACATGCCTACCCCGGAGAGGAACAATACAAAGTATGGCGACCCCCCATCTCGGGGACACCGTTTCCGCGCCAGAGCCAAAAAAAGCTCCCCATACAAAATACCCTTGTATGGCGGCCATCTTAAAAAATGAAAAATTCAAAAAACTAACTTAAAATATCAAATAAGCTCCCCAAGGACTACCCGCATGCCAAATTTCATCCCGATCAGAGCATTTTTTTTTTTGGCCGCCATTTTGGATCCGCCATCTTGGATTTTCGTGACCACTGGCACTTGACCCCCACCGCCCTCTATCACATTTGGTCGAACACCCCCCATCTATCTCTAACAGTTTCCGAGATATTCAACTTTTTATTTTGTATAGCAGCCATCTTGTTTTCCGCCATTTTGGATTTTTTACACAAAAATCTGAAATTGCCTAGGGTGTGCTCCAAAATTAGTTTGAGAACCACCCCCCTTGCTCTTATAGTTTAGCCAGGCCGCAGGGTCACTCCATGATGAGGAGCAGTTTTCCAAGATTTCGGAATTTTCCCATACTCACCAAAACCACCTCCACACTTTTCCCATACACGACTTTCACCCCCCGACCCTCCTTCTGGGAGAACAATTATGTCAGTCAGTGAGTGAGTGAGTGAGTGAGTGAGTGGGTTTCCAGCTATATATATAGTAATATACCGGATGTAAGGGACAGCGTTCCGCAAACTGCTAATGGTTGCACAATTTCCACCCAGATTTTTTTTTCAGGAAGTGAAAATAAAAATTGGCTTTTCCATACAAAGTGTCCACATCGATCAGACAATTTGTATGGTAAAGCTAATTTTTTATTTCACTTCCGGAAAGAATTTCCTGGTGGAAATTATTCAGTTTCGTTGACTGAGCAACCCCTATCAGTTTGTGTGACGCTGTCCCTTACACCCCGTAGAGAGAAATCACGTTCACTCCGGCAGATTCTGTTGGCAGTGTGAGAACCGCGTAAAACTCACAAAAATATTACAAATCCAATATTCTGGCAACTTTTCTCACCGGTAAAACATCATTGGGAGCTATTGCCCGCCAAGGCGACGCGTGCGCCGCTTAGCCTTGCAAATTAGTAGCATCCGATTGTAATGACAGTTACGGATGCGTTGTTAATGATTTGATGAATAATAAGATAAGATCTTGAGATCCTGATGAGGTGTTGCTGAATTTAATTTGCGTGTTTTATGTGTATAACATCGTTGAAGCAAATCGTTTTATTATATTTCCTTTGCTGCCACAAGAAAAAGCACATATTATTCTGAATTATTTTTCTTCTACGCAGCAGAGTTCCTTTTTATTCCTGGGCAAGGTTCGGAATGCTGCAGTAAATCTAGTAATTTCGTAAAATATTTTTTTTTCAAGTTTTGGGGTGGGATGGGATTAACTCCTAGTGGTCCACCCCTAGCAACGGCAACACAGGCTCTACATACATACATACATATAATCACGCCTTTATCCCTAATGGGGTAGGCAGAGCGTAAACGACCCAAACAAAGGTCGTCCCGCCACGTCTGACAAAGTTTTGAGGGTTATTCAAGATAGAATTTTAGGTGTAGTGACAGGTTGTCAGCCCATCGCCTAAATTACAATATACTGAAACTCTCGGATCCCTTAGCTGGATTTTAAAGCATGCCCGGGTGGAAATGCAGATGGCACATTCTATGTTTTTCTCTCGCTCCCAGACCAGCATGGAAGTAACACAGGCTCCCCTGTGAATAAATCCGGCTGGACAATCTCTAAGACAGAGCGGTGGTAGGCTCCGCAAGGGGCCGCCTGGCTCTCAACCACCCTCTCACTGGAGTCTGGCGCCAAACAACTTGCTGTGATCTGTCGGTGCGTGATATTTCCAATGCCATAAACGGCATCTTCTAGGTGAGCTCGCTCCATCGTCGACTCTGTCACCGTCATCCCTGACCTAGTGTCTAGAGTCAAGAGCAAACCCATTTCAAATAATAAATTAATACTAGATTTCTTGCTACTTTTCATCTATAAAAAATGAAACAGGTGCACATGTATTTATAACTCGTTATAACACGATAACCATAAAGTATTATCTGACTCGCGAATTCAATACAAATGCAATTTTGTATTATGAATAATTTCCGGATCAAGAACATACTACAATAAAAGTCAACTAAGTTATAAACTAGATATCGTCAGGTTACGAGTATTTCAATGTTATTCAATAGAGTTTTCCCCCTGCTGAGCAATTATAGGCTCGTATTTATAAAGCGATCTCAAGGTTGGAAGCAATATTACGTATGGATTTGACAGGCCATAATTTACTTTAAATGTCATTTTTGATACGAACTCAAACTAGCTGTCAATCTCAAGTGTTGTTTATCAATACGGGCCATAATTTATTCCATGCTGAAGTGGGAGCGAGAGAAAAACATACAATGTGCCAGCTGCATTCCCTTCCGGGCATGCTCAAAAACCAGCTAAGGGGTCCGAGGGTTTCCGTATATTGCAATTTAGGCGATGGGCTGACAACCTGTCGCAACAGCAATATACCTACAAATCTGTCTTAAATAACCCTCACAACTTTGTCGGACGTGGCGGAACGACCTTTGTTTAGGATCTACTTACCCCATTATGGATTAAGGCGTGAATATGTGAATGTATTGTATGTAACGTGATATCACGTCCTATGCCGAGCAAGGACAACGACAACAATAAATTGGTATTACGGAAGAAACACGATTGTGGTCAGTGTAATCCGACTCTATGATAAAAAACTTAAATATTTTAATGTTGAATACAATATGTCAACAATTAGACAAGGACGCAGAAGACCACGACAACTGGTCTTCTGTGTCTTAACAAACTGGCACATATTTTTTACATGGTCCTGACATACATACATTGATACATATAATCACACCTTTATCCCTAATGGGGTAGGCAGAGCGTAAATGACCTAAACAAAGGTTGTTCCACCACGTCTGACAAAGATTTGAAGGTTATTTAAGATAGATTTGTAGGTATATTGCTGTAGTAACAGGTTGTCAGCCCATCGCCTAAATTGCAATATACAGAAACCCTCGGATCTCTTAGCTGGTTTGTACAGCATGCCCGGGAGGAAACGCAGGTGGCACATTCTATGTTTTTATCTCGCTCCCAGTCCAGCATGGAAGAAATCTTGACTCCTGCTAAAATATGGTATCAAAATGGTCTGCATCCTGAAAGACTTTTTAAAAATAATAATGGAATTCTCTCTGGGTAAAGGTTTTGGGTTGACATCTAACACCTACGCAAACCTTAAAAGGTCACCAGCCAACGTAAAACCAAAAACACCCCAAATTGCAAAAAGCGTCGTTACGTCACCAGTAGATTATTAAGAGCCGTATTTGTAATCAGCTCTCAAGAGAGACAGCGAGTTTGAGTTCGTATCAGAAATGTAATTTCAGTACAAACTGGCCTGTCAAATCCATACTTAATATTGCTCTCAAGTTTATTATCGCTTTATAAATACTAGCCTTGAATGTCATAGATTGAGGTGCACATATACCTTCAGAGTTTTAGACGGTCTGTATGCTTGTTGGTCTTTTTGGACTATTCTATATTAATAAAACAAAATATACGTACTACCTAGCACGTATGTATGTACTTCTTCTTCTGTCGTGTGGGTTTCGAGTCGATCGACCCAATGAACCCTGGTGTCAGAGTTTTGCAACCGCCTAAGAGGAACATGATTATTTTTGAGGAGCATTACTAACGAAACAGCGACCGGGACCGACGGCTTAGCGTGCCACGGAACTTTTCTTCCGGGAGTTATGTGATTCGGCTCGCATTGTCCTGACCAAACTGGGGAAAATCTCACCAAGTGATAAATTGACAGATATCAACTTTGTGTCCTTCGAACACAGGACCTCCGGTTCGTGAGCCCATGGCTGTGACCACTAGACTTTGTACTACTAAGTACAAAGTATTATACATTATACGCGGTAGTATTAGACATTGCGTAAACTGCCCTTGTAGCATCAGTCACTGTTGAACTAAGTCCTATTTATAGAATAGTGTGTAAATAGGCTTTATGATTGTATTACAATATCATAATACTAGACACGATCCTAGATTCCACCGGCAAAAACTAAAATTAAAATCTATCTGTCACTTACACAATAATACAATTGAAAATGGACAGGCGAATTTATACTCTATGGTTTCATACTTTGTCTACTAGATTTTGACGCGCTTTTGCACAAACGTGCTTGGGAAACCCCAAGTATTCTGTCAATTTTATCCGCCACATCATATGACAGCGGATAAAAATGACAGATAACACAAAAAACACAGACTGTAAATTAAAAACTGGAGAGAATCGATCTCCTGTCCTTTTCCAATGTTTTTAGTCTGAAAGTAACAAATAGATTTTATTTTTAGTTTTAGCCGGCTAATCTAGAATCGAGCCCAATAAATTATTATAATGTGATGTAAATGCCCTTCGTCTTGTTTAGTTTTTGGTCTTGTCTTATCTGAACAATACATATTTTACGAAATGAAGGAAAGGCTAATAACTACTAGCTAAATGGGTAAGTGGTAGTAAATATAGCAACGAAAGTATTTTCCCTGCTTAGGACGTTATAATTTTCTTCCATGCTGGACTGGGAGTGATAGAAAAACATAGAATGTGGTTTTTACAGCATGTTTGGGAGGAAATGCAGCTGCATTTCCTCCCAAACATGCTGTAAAAACCAGCTACCACTTTGGTTTTTACTTTACTTCACTACTGCAGTACGTACAAATCTATCTTAAATAACCCTGAAAACTTTGTCAGACGCGCTGGAACGATCTTTGTTTAGGTCGTTTACGCTTTGCCTACCCCATTAGGGATAAAGGCGTGATTATATGTATGTACGACGTTGTAAGCCGTTGGTACCAATTATTTCTTCTAGTACGTACGTCAGGTCAAACAAAGATATCGATTCGGTGAGAGCACGATTTAGCCAAACCTTTACTGAAATTACTGTCATCTTTTTATGTTTTCTCAGGATAGTAGACGACAGGTGACAATTTAGGTAAAGATTTACCCTGCATCATCCTAGACAACCTCAGCAAACTGTTTCGCTGATTTCTTAGGTAAATAAATATTTTGCTACATTCCATATTATGTGCCGTATGTCTTCCATGCCGGCCTGGGAGCAAAAGAAAAACATAGAATGTGCCAGCTGCATTTCCTCCCGAGCATGCTGTAAAAACCAGCTAAGGGATCCGAGGGTTTCGGTATATTGTGATTTAGGCGATGGGCTGACAACCTGTCACTACAGCAATATACCTACAAATCTATCTTAAATAACCCTCAAAACTTTGTCAGACGTGGCGGAATGACTATTGTTCAGGTCGTTTGCGCTCTGCCTACCCCATTAGGGATAAAGGCGTGATTATATGTATGCATTTATGCATATTATGTGAGATTTCTAGAGCCTGCTTACATTAGAGTCCACAGCAAACTGATTTAAAGAAAGAGTGCGATAATTATTTGAAAAACAATTTCCCATTCAATATCCGTTACGCTCAATCAGCACAGCATATCAATAGTACTATAATACAGTAGATACTGTAGTGTAGTGGTAAACGCTGTGGGAGCGGACGCTACGCGTGAGAACCGCAAGTTGACCCTACTTACTATTCAGATGCAACGGCGACGGTGGTTTACTTGCGCTCTTTGCTGTACATTGCTTGGCTTTATCTAAACTTTAATAGGACAAACTCAAGACTGCTGACATGCTCGGGTTTTTTAGCTGCGTAAAAGGTTTTGACTTCTGGAGACGTAATGGTATCGATTCGTGGAGAGCATGCCTCTTAATCTTAACTAAAACTGTTGCCGTCTCTTTCTGTTCTCTCAGGATATACAATGACAGGTGGCCCTTTTAGCAAAGATTTTGTAATTTTGAGTTTCATTCATTTTGTAATAATCAGTTAAGTTAACCAGACTCGTTGAAGTTTTGAAGCACCATACATACATATAATCACGCCTTTATCCCTAATGGGGTAGGCAGAACGTAAACGGCCTAAACAAAGGTCGTTCAGTTACGTCTGACAAAGTTTTGAGAGTAATTTAAGATAGATTTGTGGGTATATTGCTGTAGTGTAGGTTGTCAGGCCATCGCTTAAACTACTGTATACTGAAACCCTCGGGTCCCTTAGCTGTTTTTTACAGCATGCCCGGGAGGAAATGCAGCTGGCACATACTAGGTTTTGTCTCGCTCCCAAGCCAGCACGGAAGATGCCGCAATGTATCTAAAATTCCCAATTGTCGCCGTTAAACTTAATGCAGCTAGAGTCCATTGTTCTTTGAGCAGATGAGCTCGGCTGCGGTGAATCAGTTCCGATGACCCGACTCGTTGATTCGAAACGCGTGTACTTAATTAAGTAACTCGGTAAAAATTGCCGGGCCCTCTTTTAGAGGGTCACATGAGTCGTTAGATGGTTGCTTTTGAGTAGTATGCGGGTTAGAGGTATCAAAGTGGATTTGTTATATCTTCTTGTCTTATTGGGCAGCAAATTACCTTTTCATTTATAATATGGGGTCTCAGTCTGTAACTGCCTCCGTGGTCTAGTGGCTAGTGCCATGGACTCCTGATCCGGAGGTCCTAGGTTCGATTCCCAGGGGGGAATCACAAAGTTGATATTTGAGAATTTATCACTTTGTGAATTTTTCCTCAGTTTGGTTAGGACATTGCAGGCTGAATCACCGGATTGTCCGAAAAAGAAAAAGATTTCGTGCTTCGGAGGGCACGTTAAGCCGTCGGTCCCGGTCGCTGTCTTTGATAGTGGTCGTTACTCAAACCATGTCAGAGGCCTGATAGTTGTGCTACAAGGCGGTTTAAAAACTCTGACACCAGGGTTCATCGGGTCGATAGACTCGATACCCACTCGACAGAAGAAGAAGTCTGTAAGGGTAGTTCTGGCCGAAATCGTACTTAATTCAATGGCATGATTGATATTTGGGTTGCTGGTGTAAACACTTTATATTATTATTATTACTTTTTAATCACAGTATATCACTAATCATCGAAAATAATCTTAGGGGCCGTATTTATAATCAGCTCTCATGAGTGACAGCGAAATTGAGTACGTATCAGAAATGTCATTTCAGTACAAACTGGCCTGTCAAATCCATACTTAATATTGCTGTCAAGTTTGAGTTCGCTTCAAAAATACTATTATTTTTTTACTAATTCTAATTATTTATATTCCTTTTATCAAGTAGAGTTTTTTGCTATTGTGGGATATACACGTATTTATATTGTGCAACTCGAAAATGTTTTGGATATTTTTTTTTTCTATACTTCACCTGGTGTAAGGGACAGCGTCACACAAATTGATAAAGGTTGCTCAGTCAACGACATTGAACAACTTCCACCAAGAAATTCTTTCAGGAAGACAAAACAAAAATGGCTTTTCCATACAAAATGTTCACCTCGATCAGACAGTATGTATGGAAAAGCAATTTTTTTTCAGTTACTGAAAAATTAATCCTGCTGATAGTTGTTCAGTTTCGTTGGCTGAGCAATCCCTATCAGTTTGCGGGACGCTGTCCCTTACATCCCGTATAAGTCACCAAAACTGCATCATTGTAAATTATACAAGGTCAATTAATACTATGTAAATAAAATACACGTAATCTTCCATGCTGGCCTGGGAGCAAGAGAAAAACATAGAATGTGCCAGCTGCATTTCCTCTCTGGCATGCTGTAAAAACCAGCTAAGGGATCCGAGGGTTTCAGTATATTGTTATTTAGGCGATGGGCTGACAACCTGTGACTACAGCAATATACCTACAAATCTATCTTAAATAACCCTCAAAACTTTGTCAGACGTGGCGGAACGACCTTTGTTTAGGTCGTGTACGCTCTGCCTACCCCATTAGGGATAAAGGCGTGATTATATGTATGTATATATATGTACTATTGGCTGTTAGTTTTATTGCATGTCATCCATAAAGTAGGACACTATTAATCATACAAAGTGGATATCACTACATAGTATAAAACAAAGTCGCTTTCTCTGTCCCTATATCCCTATGTATGCATAAATCTTTAAAACTACGCAACGGATTTTGATGCGGTTTCTTATAATAGATAGAGTGATTCAAGAGGAAAGTTTGTATGTATAATACATGCATAATATAGTAGAGAAACACTGATAATTTCCGTGCGAAGCCGGGGCGGGTCGCTAGTTACCTATAACCTGTCAAACAACGACCTACAATTTTGGCATAAAGTACTTTACCACGTACACCGCTCCCTTCTTCTTCTGTCGAGTGGGTATCGAGTCTATCGACCCGATGAACCCTGGTGTCAGAGTTTTTAAACCGCCTAGTAGCACAACTATCAGGCCTCCGACATGGTTTGAGTAACGACCACTATCAAAGACAGCGACCGGGACCGACGGCTTAACGTGCCCTCCGAAGCACGAAATCTTTTTCTCTTTCGGACAATCAGGTGATTCAGCCTGCAATGTCCTAACCAAACTGGGGGAAAATTCACAAAGTGATAAATTCTCAAATATCAACTTTGTGTTTCCCCCCTGGGAATCGAACCCAGGACCTCCGGATCAGGAGTCCATGGCACTAGCCACTAGACCACGGAGGCAGTTAGGTTACCGCTCCCTCACGGAAGCAAACGGTAAAGGTCTCTTACATTGCTAGTTCATTAGGCACCATACAGGGTGTTAAAAAAGAAACGTGGTCATTTGAGAAAAGAAACACCTAGAGTAAAAGAGAGTAAGAGGGTACTGATGTATTGCAATTTAGGCGATGCGAAGGTCTGAGAATCCGTTACTACGGCACATTCTTCTTCTTCTGTCGCGTGGGTCAGTCAATCTATTTATAGCAATCTTCTTCTTAGCGAGTGGATTCTCGAGTCGAAAGACCCGATGAACCCTGGTGTCAGAATTTTCAAACCGCTTAGTAGCACAGCTATGTAGGCCCCGAATACGGTTTGAGTAACGAACACTATCAAAGACAGCGACCGGGACCGACGGCTTAACGTGCCCTCCGAAGCACGGAATCCTCTTTCTTTTCGGACAATCAGGTGATTCAGCCTGCAATGTCCTAACCGAGCCGGGGAAATCCTCACAAAGTGATAAATTCACAAATAGCTACTTTGTGGTCCCCCTGCGAATCGAACCCAGGAGCTCCGGATCGTAAGCCCATGGCTTTGACCACTAGATAACGGAGGCAGCTATGTACACCTACCGATGATTAGCTGATTGATTTATTAACCAAATCAAACGGAAGCAACAAGTCACAAGTTCATCGCAATTTGATTTATTATTGGAAGTCCAATTTGTATGACGTAATTTATTTAAAGCGCATTCTTCATCTCGCAGATACTTACCTTGTACTTAAGTTTCATATATTATACTAAAAAAATAGGATGGTAGCTGTGACATATGTAATTCGTATAGATTTCATATACATTTTATTTTGTTTTCCTCTTGAAAGGCATCTGAAGCAGCTACCATCCTAAACTGCTTCCGTGGTCTAGTGGCTAGTGCCATGGACTTCCGATCCGGAGGTCCTGGGTTCGATGCCATCTGACCTCCGCAACCCAGAAGGGAAACCAGACCCAATCCTAGATTAGGTCAGAGTTTCAAGCCACCAATGCTTAGCACTGGTCTCTGACATGGCTTAACGATTAATATCTACGGTATTAAACGATATCAACCGGGACCAACGGCTCAACATCAATATACCTACATATCTATCTTAACTAACCCTAAAAACTTTGTCAGACGTGGCGGAACGACTTTTGTTTAGGTCATTTATGCTCTGCCTACCCAATTAGGGATAAAGGCGTGATTATAAGTATGTATGTACATATTAAAAATGCGTGTCTCTCGAATATAATGTCTTCCGCTTTGCTTAATCCCTCGCTCTTGTCCAGAATAATTTCCTATAGATAGGATCCTACAAAGTACCCAGTATCACTAAAGTGTACAAGAACATTGTTTTGGCCTTTCTTTATTAGTCTAGTTCAGACTGGTTTTGATGGAGTTCCTCTCTAAAAATCCGGAATCTAGTCAGGGTCTTGCCATTCACGCAGCGATAATGCTGAGGTGGTTAAGGTGGCGATACTAGCCAAGTGGCGCCATCATTATAAAAAAAAACAATTCACTAAAAACGCAGTTAGTTGAAAAACCGGTACACCGGAATCAAGTTATAGTAATTAGGATAATTTAGAACGTTGTCAGACGTGGCGGAATGACCTATGATTTATTTATTTATATCTACAATTTGTAACCTAACAGTAACAACCAAATCGTTATGTTTAAGTCTTTTACACTCTGCCTTCCCCATAAGGGCTGAAGGCGTCATTATATGTATTTATGTAGAATGTTTTATATTAGCGATTTATAGCTCGCTGTAGTAACAGGAAGAAAAGTTGCCGTTGGTGGCCGTTATTTTCAATTTTACTTTCTGTTACTGCAACGAACTATGAATCGCTTATTTATTAGGTTCTTAATTATCTTAATTACTATAACTTGATTCTGTTGGACCGGTTGTTCGATTCACTGCGTTTTTAGTGAATTATGTTTTTTTTCTAATGTTGGCGCCACTTGGCTAGTATCGTAACCTTAAACGGCTAAATTCTGTCGTGAATTGATCAATAATAATAATATTATGACGGGTGCTAGTTATTTGATGTCATGTGCTATCTTTACTAACTGGACTTGGATTTGATTATGAAGTTCCAATCCATTCTTAGTAGGACAACTTAAGCAGGCGAGAAAAGAAGTTAAAATTTTTCTGATCAATCAAAAAATTAAGTTATAATATTTTTTGTATAATAGTGTTACGTTTGTTTAAGCATATTTTTGAACAATTCATGTTTAGTGAAATAATTCCTGCTTCACTACATAGTATACAATAAAGTCGCTTTCTCTGTCCCTATATCCCTATGTATGCATAAATCTTTAAAACTACGCAACAGATTTGGATGCGGTCGGTTTCTTTTAGTAGGTAGAGTGATTCAAGAGGAAGGTTTACATGTATAATACATGCATAATATAATAGACAAACACTGATAATTTCCGTACGAAGCCGTTTCGGGTCGCTAGTAACATAATAAATGCAAAAAATTGTATGTTTGGTTTTTTTGTTACTCAATCACGCTTCAGCCATTGGACCGATCGAGATGAAACTTGGCAAACATCCATATGTTTGCCAAGTGAAGATATTCCAAAACCTAACCCGTGTTATGTTTTGGAATATGACATAGACTACTTTTTAGTTCGGGATATCTTCATTTCCACGGGAAAACTCATTTAGCGCGGGAGAAACCGCGGGAAGTAAGCTAGTTGAAACAACCGCGTAGCTAAATATAGACGACATAATCCGAAGGTCTCTCAATATTAAAGATACAAGAAATCTACGGCCTGTAAGGAACAGCGTCCCGCAAACTGATATGGGTTGCTTTGCCAACAAAACTGATGAACTATCACCAGGAATTTCTTTCAGGAGATGAAAAAAAAAATTGAATATCCCATACAAAATGAACCAGCTCGATCAGATAATTTGTATGGAAAATAATTTCTTTAAAAAAGAAACATACTGATAGTTGTTCAGTTCCATTGCCTGAGCAAGCCCTATCAGTTTGCGGGACGCTGTCCCTTACTCCTGGTATACTCTAGATAGGTTTTCCACGCATCTTTCCTTACCCTATTACCACCGTTTCTAGTTACTAAGCGACATTTTAGCGGCTTACCGCGTCCGTGGTTACCTCTAGGTGTAGTGACCATGACCGCTAGTAACGACACCAGACATACTAGGTTAGCTATAAACTATCTAGATTTATAGATATTTGTGTATCTTCTCTTGATAATGTCTATTATACCAGTTATAGTACAACTTTTACTTGTCTATCTCCGTTTAAATACTTACATACATAAATATAATCACGCCTTTATCGTTAATGATGGGGTAGGCAGAGCGTAACGGACCTAAACAAAGGTCGTTACGCCACGTCTGCCAAAGTTTTGAGGGTTATTTAAGATAGATTTGTAGGTATATTGCTGTAGTGACAGGTTGTCAGCCCATCGCCTAAATTGCAATATACTAAAACCCTGGGATCCCTTAGCTGGTTTTTAAAGCATGCCCGGGAGGAGATGCTGATATGAGATGAGATGTTTTTCTTTCGCTCCCAGTCCAGCATGGAAGAAAATACTTCTAGTAAACTACTTGATACTTGAGAACTGGCCTGGTTGAAGCACAGGATGGAATAGAGAGAGTCATTGAGAGATGAGACGGAGACCTTGGTCCATAGTTGGACACTTTTTGGCTAGAGTAGGCAAGTTGAATAGATACATGCTTTGTGACATTGAAGTTTACACAATTATCAATGAAGACTGCTTCAAATGACCTTTAATGTTGTTCAATGTTCAACGTTCATTACATCATCAGATTCCGCATTTTTTATCCTACTTGATATCAGTGCTTCTTCATGGTCCATAAGGCCATTAAATTGATGCCAGATGGCGGATCATCATTAGATTATTTGTAGGTCTCGCCGTGTCTTCTCCTATTATAACATACATACATATACATACATAAAATCACGCCTTTATCCCTCACGGGGTAGGCAGAGCGTTAAACGCCTCGTAAAAGGCGCTTTCGCCGCGTCTGACAATAATTGAGGGTAATTTTAGATTGTAATGTGTATTGCCATAGTCTAGTGTAAGGTTGTCAGCCCATCGCCTAAATTGCAATACACTGTTACCCTTGAGTCCCTTTTGCTGTCTTCTACAGCATGCCCGGGAGGAAGGGCAGCTGGAACATTCTATGTTTTTCTATCTCTCCCAATCCAGCATGGAAGTATTATAACGATTTGAGAAACCATCCGATGAACCCTTATATCAAAGGTCTGAAAAAACTATTAATGAGATAGTTCCCGCAACAACCAGCAACTGGGTTAACGTGCTCTCTGAAGCACGCACTCATTGAAATTGGAGTAAACTTTACTAAGATCATCAAACGAAGCCAGATGGTGGTTGATATTAGCTTATTTGTAGGTCCCGTTGTGTCTTCTCAAAACCAACCGATGAACCCTGGTGTCGGAGGTTTGAAAACAGCTATTAATGAGATAGTTTCCGAAACAACCAGTATCCAAGATAGCAACTGGGTCCGATGGCTTAGCGTGCTCTCCGAAGTACGTAATCATCTATCTAGACAAATTATCAGTGCAAAACGGGGAAAATTTTACTAAGGTCATCAAACGAAGCCAGATACATACATACAGACATATAATCACGCCTTTATCACTAATGGGGTGGGCAAAGTGTTAACGACCCAAACAAAGGTCATTCCGCCACGTCTGACAAAGTTTTGAGGGTTATTTTGTAGGAAAGTTGCAGTAGTGAGAAGTTGTCAGCCCATCGCCTAAATTGCAATATACAGAAACCCTCGGATCCCTTAGCTGGTTTTAAAGCCGGAAGGAAATGCAGCTGGCACATTCGATGTTTTTCTCACGCTCCCAGACTAGCATATTAAAGCATGCAAAACGGGGAAAATCTTACTTCTTCTTAGCGAGTGGATTCTCGAGTCGAATGTGTGCTGAGCCCTGGTGTCAGAGTTTTTAAACCGCCTAGTAGCACAGCTAATAGGCCTCTGACATGGTTTGAGTAACGACCACTATCAAAGACTAAAATTTACTAAGGTCATCAAACGAAGCCAGATGGTGGATGATATTAGCTGATTTGTAGGTCTCGTACTTCCATGCTGGACTGGGAGAGATAGAAAAACATAGAATGTTCCAGCTGCTCTTCCTCCCGGGCATGCTGTTGAAGTCAGCAAAAGGGACTCGAGGGTAACAATGTATTGTAATTTAGGCGATGGGCTGACAACCTGTCACTATAGCAATACATATTACAATCTAAAATTGCCCTCAATTTTTGTCAGACGTGGCGAAAGCGCTTTTTACGAGGCGTTTAGCACTCTGCCTACCCCGTAAGGGATAAAGGCGTGATTTATGTATGTATGTATTGTCGGTCTCGTCGTGTCAGTAACTTGCAGCGTATCCTCAATGGCCGTGACCACCAGGCGCCTGCGCTTGTGTCACACACGGTCGTCTGGATCAGCTAATAACATCGTTTGAGATATCATATCAACTAGGTTTCGAGCAGTTACGTGGTATCAAATTGGCAAGGAATGACAGCCAGCTGATAGACCATACTTTTATTTGGAAGCAATGACAATAATTAATTTTCTTTTAAGAAAAATATGTAACATCACTACATAGTATAAAACAAAGTCGCGTTTTCTGTCCCTATATCACTATGCATGCATAAATCTTTAAAACTTCGCAACGGATTTTGATGCGGTTTCTTTTAATGGATAAAGTAATTCAAGAGGAAAGTATATATGTATAATACATGCATAATATGCTAGAGAAACACTGATAATTTTCGTGCGAAGCCGGGGTTGGTCGCTAGTATATGTTTGTGTGTGTAACTTCCATGATGGACTGGGAACGAGAGAAAAACGTAGAATTTCCTAGCTGCATTTCCTCCCGGGCATGCTGTAAAAGCCAGCTAAGGGATCCAAGGGTTTCAGTATATTTCATTTTAGGCGATGGGCTGTCAACCTGTCACTACAGCAATATACCTACAAATTGAACTTAAATAACCCTCAAATCTTTGTCAGACGTGGCGGAACGATCATTGTTTAGGTCGTTTACTCTCTGCCTACTCCAATAGGTATAAAGGCGTGATTATATGTATGTATGTGTGTATGTATCAAAACCGTGAGTTTTCGTGACCTACGATGTCTCGTAGGTCACGACAGCCAGTAATTTTTCAGAATTCTAGTTGAGAGGTTAATCTCCTCAGGTGCGAAACGGATTATAAGGTCATGGCCTGTCAATTAGAACGGGTCAGAAGCATCCATTACCGTGGTAGGTCATGCTTTATTAAAACTAATTTTACTTTACTTTTTAATACTTATTTAATAAGATTTATACTTTGTATAGTGATAGGTCAATACAGATCTTGTTTTTCTCTCAGAAGGAAGACATTGCGTTTGATCACTACATAGTATAAAATAAACTCGCTTTTTCTGTCCCTATATCCCTAAGTACGAGTAAGCTTAGATCTTTAAAACTACGCAACGGATTTTGATGCAGTTTCTCTTCATGGATAGAGTGATTCAATAGGAAGGTTTATAAAAATAATACATGCATAATATAGTAGAGAAACACTGTTGATTTCCGTGCGAAGCCGGGGTGGGTCGCTAGTATTATATATAAAAGCGCATTTCTTGCAATTTATCAAGTAGCCCCACTTTAAATTTACGGATAATCAAGTCACTGTCTTCCTACTACCAAACCTCCATGAAAATCAACTGCCTACGGTTCAGACCACCTGAACTACGAATGCAGGATGCTTCGCATACAATTATGCTTATGGCAAAGAAATTATATTATTACATACATACATATAATCACACCTTTATCCCTAATGGCGTAGGCAGAGCGTAATCGACCTAAACAAAGGTCGGACCACGTCTTACAAAGTTTTGAGGGTTGTTTAAGATAGATTTGTAGGTATATATATTGCTGTAGTGACGGGTTGTCAGCCTTTCGCCTAAATTTTAATATACAGAAACCCTCGGATCCCTTTGCTAGTTTTTACAGCATGCCTGGGACAAATGCAGCTGGCACATTCTCTGTTTTTCTCTCGCTCCCAGTCCAGCATGGAAGAATAATATTACCATGGACGAATATTACTTATGGACTCAATATCCGACCGTATTTCACATCATAACTAGTCCGTCTCCTACGCAAAGTAGTCATTTGGCCTTACTAATTAATACCAAAGTTCTTTGACACTGTTTTCGATATTTAGACAATAACTTAGCAATGTGTTATCAAGAACGAACTTGGAGTTAAATGTTAGTATCAGGATGTTTCTCTTCTGGTTGGTAAGTTGCTATGGTTGGTAACTGCCTCCGTAGTCTAGTTAGTGGCTAGTGCCATGGACTCCCGATCCGGAGGTCCTGGGTTCGATTCCCAGGGGGATACACAAAGTTGATATTTGAGAATTTATCACTTTGTGAATTTTTCCTCAGTTTGGTTAGGACATTGCAGGCTGAATCACCTGTTTGTCTGAAAAGAAAAAGATTTCGTGCTTCGGAGGGCACGTTAAGCCGTTGGTTCCGGTCGTTGTCTTTGATAGTGGTCGTTACTCAAACCATGTCAGAGGCCTAATAGTTGTGCTACTAGGCGGTTTAGAAACTCTGACACCAGGGTTCATCGGGTCTATAGACTTGATACCCACTCGACAGAAGAAGTTGCTGTGGTAACAGTCTTCCTACGTACTTGTAGATTTCATACAGATAATATTATTTGACCAGAAGTTGACATCATAGGTAGGTATGGCCCGTATTGATAAACAACACTTAAGTGTGATAGCTAATATGAGTTCGTTTCAGAAATGTCATATCAGTACTATCAACAATGTGGTCTGTCAAAACCATACGTAACATTGCTGTCAATCTTGAGATCGCTTTATAAATACGAGCCTAAATCCGTCTTAAATAGTCCACTAATTTTTTTTTAAATATGAAATTAAATCGTTACCAAGACAAGAATGTTGTACTTATCCGTATGACGTCATAAATTGTATAATCCAATATGACTACACATTAAAGCAATCATCTAATTCCATACCAGATCCAATGACTTCATCTATTTACAGGAAACGTTCACGGATTTTAAAGAAGGTAGAGTTTGGTGCAAATTCTGCCTAGGGTACTCCTCGAACCATTTCTGCAAGCTGTGTTCTACTTTGAAGGGCGTAGAAGCTAGCAAAATTAGTGGCACATCAGACAATCCAACTTAGGTTTCACTGTACATGCCTAAGTATCTACATACATAGATACATATAATCAAGCTTTTATCCCCTAATGGGTAGGCAAAACGTAAACGACCTAAACAAAGGTCGTCCCGCCACGTCTGACAAAGTTTTGACGAATATTTAAGATAGATTTGTAGGTATATTGCTTTGGTGAAAGGTTGTGAGCCTATCGCCTAAATTGCAATGTACAGAAACCAGCAGATCTCTTGGCTGGTTTCTACAGCATGTCCGGGAGGAAATGCAGCTGGCACATTCTATGTTTTCCAACGGCTTAACGTGCCTTCCGAAGCACGGAAAAAGCGCCGAATAAACGTACATATGAAATTCGAAAAACACATTGGTACGTGGTGGGGTTCGAACCACGACCTCCCGCTCAGGAGGCAGCGGCCCTATCCACTACATCATCGGACTCTTTTCGACATTTCAGAACCCCTTATCACTATTTTCTAGTATCAAGAAGATCTTGTAATTCCTTGCTTAACCCAATAACTTCATTTATGTACAGGAAATGTTCACGGATCATACACATCTGTGGTGGAGATTTTCCATACAATTCACAAGATAACTCATTAGACTATTTGCTCGGATAATTTCATAACTATGACGCGTTTGCGACTGTTTGTCCGTATGGATGTTTACATATAGTTTTGTTCGACGCGCATAAAAGCGTAGTTGCGGTTTCGTTGTGGGACAAAGAGTAAGTGACGAGCGGTTTAAAGTCTTAACACCGTTCTTTAAATTTAATTAAATCTTTATCACTGTTATATTTTATCGTAAAATCGTTGATCTATTAATTGATTTTAATTTGCAGATGAAAGATCCTTCGCGAAAAGTAACTTTAAGTTAGTAACCAGTACCCGTGTCTATTTCGGCTGCTAAGTAGAAGTGTTCGTACTTCCGTGTTCCGATCTGAAGAACGTAAGAGTCAGTTAAATTTGTGACACGTGGAAAAATCAAATAAATTCTAAGGGACTAATTATGTTGTGGTGAGCAAAGGTGTTACTGTGTCGAATGCATTGGGAATTTGAGATAAGAAAAACGACTGAAACGTAACCTTTGAATCTAATTTTAATTAGACAACTGGAGTTTTAAGCTAAAGTGACAATATTAATAATATTGGAAATCCTAAACTACGCTTATTTATTTTATACAGACAGCTTCATAAAATATCCAAGCAGTTCATCGCTTGTCGTTTTTCCCTTGATCCGGCACCCAACGGATATGAGGTCTTGCAGCGGCCCTGACCGGCCGACGGAGTATGTAGGTGACCTCAGTAGAACCTTCGGCTTTCGGGCAACATTGACATCCTACTAAATATATAAGCAGCACTGCTTCTTCCAAAATGGCCGACGGTCAGTGCCCGAGAATTTTGTATTACTGTTTTTGTTATTCTTTTAGTTTCACTAGATAGTTACTTCTATGCTGGACTGGGAGCGAAAGAACAACATAGAATGTTCTAGCTGTCCTTCCTCTCAGGCATGCTGTAGAAGTCAGCAATATGGATTCGAGGGTCGCAGTGTATTGTAATTTAGGCGATTGGCTGACAATCTGTCACTATAGCGATACAAAGTCATTACCATCTAAAATTGCCCTCCATATTCGTCAGACGTGGCGTAAAAGCTTTCACTAAGCGTTTTACGCTCTGCCTACCCCGTAAGGCAAAAAGGCGTGAGTTTATGTATATATATATGTAGATAGTAGCAATTTGGTTATCTTGTAAGTAGAAATTACGACATGTGAAAGATATTTAGAACCTTGGAACGAAAGAAACTGTCCGTTTGTCATCAGCACCATATTGAATAATTAGGAGTGTGCTACTCTAACCTGGCATCAGATTAACACAAGAAAAGTTCATAAACAATTAACTTTGTTCAAGTATAGTCCTACCAATTGTTTTTTGGTGATGGCGGCTAGTCTCCCAGAGATCAGATGCGCGGGATTAGTTTTAGTGCTCAAGTGTTAGCACAACACACAAGTGCACTCTCTATTCCTGCAATCTCTAATTCTGATGGGACAGATTGACTGACACGATCGGGCGCAGGACCGACTATTTACATGCCCGTCTGACAGCATGGATCATCTCACTTTTTTATTTTATTTAGATATAACCAAACAGAGCCCGACGGTGTAGCGGATAGGGCCGCTGGCTCCTGAGCAGGGAGGTCGTGGTTCGAATCCCACCACGTACCAATGTGTTTTTCGGTTTTCGAATTTCATATGTATGTTTATTCGGCGCTTTTTCCGTGCTTCGGAAGGCACGTTAAGCCGTTGGTCCCGTTTAATATCGTTTAATACCGTAGATGTTAGTCGTTAAGCCATATCAGAGGCCAGTGCTAAGCATTGGCGGCTTGAAAACTCTGACCTAATCTAGCATTGGGTCTGGTTTCCCGTCTTGGTTGCGGAGGTCAGATGACAGTCGCTCTGTGTAAAAACCAGTACCCTCGTTCAATCCCCTAGATTAGGTAGCCGACCCCGTACGGGTCGTGAGCTTTCTCGGTTTTTCCAGTATCCACCTAGGTATTTCCAAATTACAACGCAACGAAGGATAACAGCCCCAGTTATCTGCAACAGTTACTGCACATGCAAGTAAAGATGCAAGCTGCGATTATGTTTACAAACATTCCCGACTGCATTTTGTCACAGATTGTAACTGCAGTTTATGTAACAACAAGATATGGAACTATCGCAGTCGTTATGTAACAGTTGTAATACTGTATTGCAAAATTGTTAAAAGACATTATTCTTATATCCAAGTGGATTTTAAGAAAGACCCGATGAACCATGGTATCAGAATATTCAAACCGCCATTTAGTAACAGCTAATTTACCTCTGACAAGGTTTATGTAACGACCACCTTCAAAGACAGCGACCGGGACTGACGACTTAACATGCACTCTAAAAGCACAGATTCTTTCCTGCATTGTCTTCACCAAAATGGCGAAAATCTCACAAAGTGATAAATTGAGAATTATCATTCGGATTGGAAATCGAACCCACGACATCCGGATCAAGAGCCCATGGCTGAAACAACTAGATCACGGACGCAGCTACGGTTATGAAACAGTTGTAATACAGTATTGCAAAATTGTTAACAGAAAGTATTCAATTCGCTTAGTTACAAGTGTTATTGCTTTTATTACTAAATTGATTAGAAATATTGGAGACGGGATTAGGTATTATTTTATTTGATATTTGGTTATGAAATTGTTATGTAACCAGCATATACGACAATTTTACTTGACATACATGCATATAAACACGCTTTTATCCCTAATGGGGTAGGTAAAGCGTAAACAACCTAGGTAAAGGTCGTTCCGCCACGTCTGACAAAGTTTTGAGAGTTAATTACAATAGATTTGTACGTATATTGCTGTAGTGACAGGTTGTCAGCCCTATTGCCTAAATTGCAATTCACTGAAACACACGGATCCCTTAGCTGGTTTTTGCAGCATGCCAAAGAGGAATGCTGCTGGTACATTCATTTTTTTTCTCTCGGTCCTAGTCCAGCATGGAAGTAACTACTAACTACCTCATGTCTACAATAAGTTCTAAGCTGGACTGGGTTTTTTTTCCGCTGGAGACTGGGATTGAAAGAAAAACATAGAAAAAGCCAGCTGCATTTCCTCCCGGGCATGCTGTAAAAACTTGCTAAAGGATTCAAGGGTTTCAGTGTATTGTAATTTAACCTGTCACTATAACGATACACATTTTCAGTCTAATAAATAGCTCTCAAATCTTGTCAGTAGTGGTGGAATTACTTTTTCTTTGGTCGTTTACGCTCTGGTTACCCCATTTCAGACAAAGGCGTGATTACATAAATACAGTATTGAGTATGTAGGAATACTGGGTGTAAGGAACAGCGTCCCCCAAACTGAAAGGGCTATATTCACCAGGAAAATGTTTCAGGAGATAAAAAAATAAATTGACCTTTCCATAGAAAAACCACCTCGATCAGACAATTTGTACAGAAAACAAAATTATTTTTTTCTTCCTGAAAAAACTTACTAGTGATATTTGTTCAGTTTCGTTAACTGAGCAACCCTTAGCACTTTGCGGGACGCTGTCCCTTACACCCGGTATATATGTCTGACCGTAGTGTAGCCCAGGGTTTGCAAAAATAAAAATGGTATTAGTTTATTATTAAGAAGAACAAAAATCTGCAAATCAAACATCCAAATGTAAACTTTAGGACATAAAGTTATTAAAAGACCACACCAAGATCGAGCAGCAAATTAAAAATAATTCTAAACAGAAGCGAGAAGCGTAGTTGAGCAAGGTCGAAGTCAGTGGAGTGCTTCACGGAACCTATTCTAATAATGCATAGACCAAGAAAACGATGGCACGATTAACAGAAACTTTTGACAAACACTCTGTAATTAAGTTACTGATAAATCAACGACTACTCACTTGCTTGATAAACAGAGTAACATCACAACGTTTCGACTCTTTACGAGAGTCTTCTTCATGGAGAGTGAAAATCACACAACACCGCCCGCCGTGCGTGATCTTTAACTGACAAGTGAGAAGTCGTTGTTTATCTTATTATTTATATATCTTTATTATCAGCCTGAAATGTCCCACTGCAAGGCAAAGGCTTCCCCTATCGCCATTTATCGAGGTCTTGGGCCAACTCCGTCCTGTCGTGGGCATCTATCTCGTCTCTACACTTACTATACTTCCTTCGTAGTCTAGTGGTTAGAGCCATGGGCTTACGATTCGGAGGTCCTGGGTTTGATTCTCAGGCGGGAAACACAAAGTTGATATTTGTTAATTTATCACTTTGTGAGATTTTTCCCAGTTTTGTTAGGACATTGCAGGCTGATTTACCTGATTGTCAAAAAAAAAAAGATTCCGTGCTTCGGAGGGCACGTTAAGCCGTCGGTTCCGGTCGCTGTCTTTGATAGTGGTCGTTACTGTAACCATGTCAGAGGCCTGTTAGCTGTGCTACTAGGTGGTTTGAAAACTCTGACACCAGGGTTTATCGGGTCATTCGACTCAAGAATCCACTCGCTAAGAAGAAGAAGACTCACTATACTGATTGCTTCTTTTTATTCAAAAGGTCACATTAAAAATTATTAGAATACGATTGCAGGAAGCGCGTCGTAAATGCGTCGTAAGATTGAGTCTGTCACGTCAAAAACTCCGCTCAAATGTAAACAAACAACCGGCAAGTGTTCAACACGCGATGTTATGTTTTCGAAGAGAATTTTGTGGGTAGACATTATGAAGTAGTTTACAGTTGAAAGTATTAACTTAATTTTAAAATGATTGATATATAACTTCCATGCTGGCCTTGGAGCCAGATAAAAACATAGAATGTGCCAGCATTGAATCCCGGGCATACTGTAAAAAACCAGCTAAGGGATTCGAGGTTTTTGTATATTGTAATTTAGGCGATGGGCTGACAAAATATCACTACAGCGATATACCTGCAAATCGATCTTAAATAACCCTCAAAACTTTGTCAGACGTGGCGGAACGACCTTTGTTTGGGTCGTTTACGCTCTGCCTACCCAATTAGGGATAAAGGCGTGATTATATGCATGTATGTTGATATAATTTAATCGGTCAAGTAGCACCTTGTAAGATTACCGTGATAAAGAAATAGTAAGAATGAACCACTGACCAATTTTAGGTGATTTACGTCACTTCGAATGAACCCATGAAGTTAGCTGTTGATTTCCTATCTTCTATATTCCTTATTTGAAAAAGTTACACCGATATTTTGATATTATGATGTGTTTGATAGATTTGCCACCAATTTTCAGTTCATTACCTATACTCAGCGAATCGTAACAGTTTTGCCGCATTTTAATTTATAAAGCGACATTTGTAGTAAGTCAAACCTCCATTTCCTCCAGAATTTTTAACACTCTTAGTACATACATATAATCGCGCCTATATCCCTAATGGGGTAGGCAGAGCGTAAACGACCTAAATAAAGGTCGTTCCGCCACGTCTGACAAAATTTTGAGGGTTATTGCTGTAGTGAAAGGTTGTCAGCCCATCGCCTAAATCGCATAAATTGCAATATACAGAAACCCTTGGATCCCTTAGCTGGTTTTTACAGCATGCCTGGGAAGAAATGCAGCTGCATTTGCCAGCTGGCACATTCTATGTTTTTCTCTCGCTCCCAGTCCAGCTTGGAAGAATAAACTCTTAATACAGTTGATATAAACTTAGCATAAACAGTAAGTGCTGAAAATCTTGACATTGAAATGTTCTCGGTCGGTTTCACGGCAAGGATGGCATTACCGATAAACGGAAGCACGTGCTGACAACCTCACGTGTATCATGCGCATGAGTCGATCGCCATCTTTAGCGACCAGCCGCCATCTTTGATTTCCATCGATGTCTTTCTCATACTGGCCAGTGACAATCCTTCTTTAAACTGTCAATGTATAGCAACTGAGGTTTTGAAGTGTGGTACGATATTGTGCATTATAATTGGTAGATAATATGCGTATGCTATTGTTCAATATCAGCGATGGAATAATTACACAGGTGTTTTCAAGAATGTTTTAAACAATTTAAACACGAATCTTAAATGTATTTTCTTATCATTGTATTTGCGTTTATTGGCAGGTTTTTGTGAATGCGCGCTGATAACAAATAGCAAGTCGTTTATGTAGAGAACGCGAGTTATTTCATTGTTTTGTTTATATTTTGTTCTTTGGTGTTTAATATGCTTATGGACTTTGTTTGTCATGTACCTATAATACTTGATTTTGCAGGTTGTGATCGTTCGACCCAAGTCCCAGCTAATTATTCCTAAATCTTGAAATGATAAGAGTTTTAATGTCTATTTGGCATTTTCAAGAACTGGCGTGACTGACTAAGAGACCAGCTGCCTTCACGAGTAGATTATCGATCATCTACTCTATGTCAGGTCGTGCTTTCTTCCAGAAACAGATTAAAACTAGAACTCTTGAGAATATCGGAGAGTTTACCGCCAGGATCGACTATCTCTCTACTATGCAGGGAGGTCTGGAAGCGATCTCTTGAAGCGATAAGGCCGCCTTTGCGCACATTGTTATTCTTAAGCTAAACTGTACGGATTACGCGCAATAAAGAGTCTGTCTATCTACTCTAGTTATGCCTGTATTCCGTTTTGTTGTATAATAAAAAAGAACACTGACTCCTAGCGCCATCTATTGGTTTTATAAAAAAATGGTTTATCAGTTGTGTAGTTAAGTACTAAAGTTTTTATTACCTAACAACGCTTTTGCACGTGGTCGTGGTCAAGGCAAGATAAAGGTTTATAATATTTTTATTATTTAACTGGCTCCGTGGTCTAGTGGTCAGAGCCATGGGCTTACAATCTGGAGGTCCTGGGTTCGATTCCGAGGGGGGAACACAAAGTTGATATTTTCCCTAGTTTGGTTAGGACATTGCAGGCTGAATCACCTGATTGTCCGAAAAGAAAGAGGATTCCGTGCTTCGGAGGGCACGTTCAGCCGTCGGTCCCGGTCGCTGTCTTTGATAGGGTTCGTTATTCAAACCATGTCAGTTGCGAGGTTTGAAAACTCTGACACCAGGGTTCAGGGTTCTATAGCCTCGAGAATCCACTCGCTAAGAAGAAGAAGATTATTGGATAATAAGTATTGAAGTTTCTTCCACGTTGGAGAATATGCCAGCTACATTTCCTCCCGGACTGTAAAAACCAGCTAAGGGATTCGAGGGTTTCATTACATTGCAAATTAGGCGACGGGCTGACAAACTTTCATTACAGCAATATACCTACAAATCCATCATAAATCAAACACTCAACACCTTGTCAGACGTGACATAACGACCTTTGGTTAGATCGTATACGCTCTGCCTACCCCATAAGGGATAAAGTCGTGATTATATGTATGTATCTAATGAAGCTTTGATTGTTTCTGTAATGGTTTAGAATTCATCTTTTGCAATATCTGGGTCTACCGTAGAATGATTTAGTATTTTAGGTTGGGAGTATGCAAATATTTATTCTACGGTACTAAGTTTTTAAAATTCTTTGTGAAAATGCAATCACTACATAGTATAAAACAAAATCGCTTTCTCAGTCCCTATATCCCTATATATGCATAAATCTTTAAAATTACGCAACGGATTTTTATTGCGGTTTCTTTTAATGGATAGAGTGATTCAAGGAGAAGGTTTATATGTATAATTAATGCATAATATAGTATAAAAACACTAATAATTTTCGTGCGAAGCCGGGGCGGGTCGCTAGTTAAAAATAATTCCATAACCAACGGTATTCACTCCAGTAAAACGTCCTACTTGTAGAACGGTAAATATTTAGACAACAATTATCAAGACGTTGCGATCATCTTACAGTTTGACAATCACTGGTGTAATCTTCGCTTTACAACTATTTCATTGCTTCTTTAAACTTAAGACTCTACTAGTCGCGCATTGGAAAAACGCAATGTATCAAACACTATTCAATAGTATAGCCTGTGGTACAAGTTTGGTTGTATATTTTGGTAGTGAGTATGATTACTACGTAATCGTCTAGGCTACTATGATATCATTTGGTGAGTGGTCACGCCTAGAGTTTGATGCTTCAGGCTGTCGGTCAAATTGAGACAAGCGCGAAATTCATTGAAGCTTTTGTTCTAAAATTTACATAGAACATTGTAATGAAAACAGTAATGTATCTCGAGGATTGCTGTGATTAAGACCAGTATTAAAAGGTAGCTGCAAAACGCAAGGCTGATCTGATAGCTCACTCACCTGCGCTGGTAGGAACGCCTAGTTAAATGCTTTAGTTTGTTAATGTCTAATATTGTTTAAGGATTTCTAACTTCTTATTGGGTGTAAGGGACAGCGTCCCGCAAACTGAAAAGAATTACTAAACAACTGTCAGCAGGATTTTATTTCATGAAGTTAATAAAATATTGATCTTCCCTTACAAAATGACCAACTCGATCAGACAATTTGTATGAGATTAGTAAAAGAAATTTCTTTGGATAGTTGTTCAGTTGCGTTGACTGAGCAACCCGTATCGAAAGTCCACTGATTTTTAGTAGATATCATAGTACCTAATAGTATTATGTACATACTCACATATAATCACGCCTTTATCCCTAATGGGGTAGGCAGAGCGTAAACGACCTAAACAAAGGTCGTTCCGCCACGTCTGACAAAGTTTTGAGGGTTATTCAAGATGGATTTGTACGTACATTGCTGTAGTGACAGGTTGTCAGCCCATCGCCTAAATTGCAATATACTGAAATATTATTATTATTATGTACCTTATTTACCTTTCCTAACACTGTGTACCTAAAGGTACCTGCTATAGTAACTATGCAAATATCTTATCAACATCCTGCTATGTGCGTAGAATATCAAACGTGAACTAAATATATACGTAGTTAGGTAGCCTACTGTATATATAACACATCAACCTACACACCTTATAATATAGCTACTATATATACATTTAATCACGCCTTTATCCCTAATAGGTAGAAAGAGCGTAAACGACCTTACAAAGGTTGTTCCGCTACGTCTGACAAATTTGGAGGGTTATTTAAGATAGATTTGTTGTTTGTAGTATATTGCTGTAGTGACAGGTTGTCAGCCCATCGTCTAAATTACAATATACTGAAACCCTCGGATCCCTTAGCTTGTTTTTACAGCATGCCCGGGAGGAGATACAGCTGGCACATTCTACGTTTTTCTCTCGCTCCCAGGCCAGCATGGAAGTATATATACCTACAAATTAATTTTAAATAATCCTCAAAACTTTATCAGACGTGGCGGCAACTACCTTTTTTTAGGTCGTTTACGCTCTGCCCAACCCCATTAGGGATAAAGGCGTGATTATATGTATGTATCAACCTACACCAATTTAAAGGACAAAAGCCTTTATGAGAACATTATAACGTGCCCAGATACCTCGAGTTACCATCTCTCTAGGTATTGTACATGTATACATATAATCACGCCTTTATCTCTAATGGGGTAGGCTGAGCGTAAACAACCTAAACAAAGGTCGTTTCGCCAGGTCTGATATAGTTTTGTGGGTCCAGCATGGAAGTATGGTAGTAGGGTAAGAGCGGGTATTACCGGTCACCTAAGGACAAAAAAGAACAACTCATAAAATAATCAACTTCTCTTTATTAAAGTTTTAGAAAATGAAACATAGTCTTACCCTGTAACGAGTGACTTGAATTGAGATCAATAGTAATTGTATTTTTGGAATAATCAACATAAGAAAAAAAAAATGTAACTATTTTTATTAATTTCTCATACCTATTATTGATTTCTTTATTTCACCAAACTTAATATATTTCTGTTCTTTGTTGCCCAATCCAATACAGTTTCCGATTAGGTAGATCATTTATGCCGTTATCTCAGTTTGAATGTTTTGTCTATTAGAATGATTATGAATTAATTTACATGAATAAATACGCTCCTAGATTGTTGTTGATTGTACCTCTAGGCTATATAGACGAGTTGATGTCAAATTGAGAAATTGTTCAATATTTTACTAAACGATTAACATGTGTTATTCATTAAAAAAATAATACTGAACGGCTTACTTGATTTGAAAGGAGGGTTAGCCCTCGACGTTTCGACACTATAAAGTTCGTTTATTTAGCGTTTTATGAATACCAACTTGTTTTGCAGCACATAAACATTTTTTTTCCTTACAACTTTAAAGAAAGTAAACCGCAAATCAAATGTTTGTAATAATTGTATGCGGTTCCGAAATTTGAACCTCTCCTAAGTTTCAAAGAAAATGCTGTTCACAGGCTGCAAAACACGTTGGTATCGATAATGCAACGTTAAAAAAACGCACTATACGATGATCTTCATTATATCCGGAGAAAAGAAAGTTACACTCCATCGACCGCCAAGTGCGACCTTCGACTGTGGTTCGCTAATCCTCGTATAGGGTCGAAACGTCGAGGGCTAAACCTACTTTTAATTAAAACAAGTGTTCAATTGAATAAAAAAACAAGTTTTAGTTACTTTAAATGAAATAAATAATTATATATATGGGAACGTTTTCTTTTTCTAATCAAGTAGGTTTTCGAATTGACGAACGAACCGATGAACCCTGGTGTCACAGTTCTTAAACCTCCTATTAATAATATAATATAGTGAGATCATTTATTTGTTTCATTAGTTAGGTAATCCCAGCAAGAATATATCAGAATCAGCCAATTTTTCAACTTTCGATGTTTATTTTGATGCTTTAAAAATGAAGCATTCTTCTTCGAGCTACAATACTAAGTACGTATTTTTTAAATTATTTAAACAAAAATGTCCCATAAACCACAAGGATTGAATACTCAACATGCTTTGTCCGCTACTTTGTATCATGGCAGGTTAAAACCTTAAAACCTCTGTCCGCTTTTTGCCGCCATAATTAACAACCCATCCGTCTCTTAACCTATAACACACCGAAAGCCCAACAATAATCTACATTAAATCGACGATATAGCCGGTCACCGCTCTGATTGGTCGTCACGTAGTGTTGGGATCTATCGATAACATAGTAATAACTATAAAATATAGTAGCTTCGATCAGGTTTCTTTTCTTCCTGCGTTTGCTGTGAAAAATTGTAACTAGAGGATTCGGGGACTCAATTACGCCTTTCGTCCGGTGACGCATTACAAACACTAAGGGCCGTATTTAAAATCAGCTCTCATGAGTGATAGCGAGTTTGAGTTCGTATCAGAAATGACATTTCAAACAAACTGGCCTATCAAATCCATACTTAATATTGCTCTCAAGTTTGAGATCGCTTCATAAATACTATCCTAAGTAGATTTATGCAAATTAGTCCATTAAATAAAAGGAAGTCTCAAAGACGAAGATGGGTCAAAAATCTTATCAGCTGTAACTTACAGTACTATTACTAATGGTACCTAAATTATTCCTGTAAATTGGCTAGCTGCAGCAATACTAAATTTACCAATTCAAAGTTACCATTAACGGTTTATAAACCAATTTTGACTTGTAAGTATTTTTCTTGATTATTGACACATTATATCGATATCACATGATTGATCGATGCCAAAACTATCGACAGTTACAACACTACAATGATATCGGGACCACACGCGCGCGCGCAGGTAATATGCCATCGTAACATGCCTTCACGGATCTCGATCGATCGAGGAATGCCACCTCAACGTTTATAGTGATGTGTTGTATTGATTTTTGGTTCAGTGTTGCCATCTTTGGGCAGCTGATGACAGCTGTAAAAAGTCAATCTCTACAGAGATAGAGATCGATCTAGATTGTAAAAAGATTTGCATTTTTATGGAATTGTTTGGATGGGAAAGGTTGGAAGGTTGTCTTGGAAAACATAGGACTCAAAAAAATCTTCATCGTTTTGTAAACTGTCTCATATTAAAAAAATAATGTTTATGATTAATTAGAAATAAAACTGTGTAACGTAGTTAAATTTTTTGTTCCGGATATATCGTATCGGTAGATCTTTCTAAGCGAATCATAAAAATATGATTAATAATTATAACGTTACGTTAAAGATTTTTCGATTGCACATAAAAAAACACTTCCTTCTTCTTTACGTATAATACTTGTAAAGATTTAAATCATTTTCTGAAAACTGCTGCGAAACCACTTCAAAGTCTATAATCTTTTTTAACAAATATAGCCACATATGAGCGGAACCTTTGATGAGTCCCAGTTCCATAAAGATCTGATTTTTGTATGGTGTATGGTGCAGGTAGTAATAAAAAATTGTCTTGGCGGTGCCAGTGGCGGCACCATCAAACGGTAGAACACTCCCACGATTGGGCTTTGAAAATATCCAGTTTTTTTAAGTGAGTTCCTTTTACAACTCTTTTTTTAATTCTTTGAGGCGTATTTACTTTTTTTTTTGCGTCGTTGTGTTTTACGTTGCAATTGAATTTCTTTATGTAAAATTTTGACTAGGTACAGCTGTGGGAATATCTTAATATCTGTCTGCTGAAAGTTTGCACAGTATGTTAAAATATATTTTTTTAATTGCTTTGCTGCATAGTGATAGGTTTGTCAGTCCATCAACTGAATTGCACAAGGAATAATGAAGACTACCACTACATTATTTCCATGCTGGACTAGCTGCATTTTCTCCCGGGCAAGCTGTAAAAAACAGCTATTATAGTTTTACATACATACAAATAATAATGCCTTTATCCCTAATGGGGTAGACAGAGCGTAAACGACCTAAACACAGGTCGATACGCCACGTCTGACAAAGTTTTGAGGGTTATTTAAGATAGCTTTGTAGGTATATTGCTGTAGGGCAAGGTGTCAGCCCATCGTCTAAATTACTATACCGGGTGATAGGGGTTGCGCAGTCAATGACACTGAACAACTTCCATCAGGAAATTCTTTCAGGAAGTAAAAAAAAGATTTTGGCTTTTCCATACAAATTGTCTGATCGAGGTGGACATTTTGTATGGAAAAGCCATTTTTTATTTTACTTCCTGTAATAAAGTTTTGGTGGAAATTGTTCAGTATCGTTGACTGAGCAACCTCTATCAGTTTGCGGGACGCTGTTCCTCACACCCCGTATACTGAAACCCTCGGATCCCTTAGCTGGAAAGCAGTTGACGCATTCTATGTTTTTCTCCTGCTCCCAGGCCAGCATGAAAGAAATCTATATCTCTATAATCCAAGTTACCATTATCACCTCAAACTTACAAGGCATTTGATACAATTCGACTTCACTTATCGAATAACAACTACTAGTAATAGTGGTGTAACAACCTGTTATCGACTAACACATGTTATCGACGATGTAAGTCGAACAAGGACATCGATAAATGCACCGCACTCGTCCTGTTTTTTTGCAAACAACTCTAACTTTAACCGCGATACCTATTAGGTACCTAAAGTTTGTTATCTAAACGTTTACCGAGTTGTACTTGATTTCTTCCATGCTCTACTGGGAGCGAGAGAAAAACATAGAATGTGCCAGCTGCATTTCCTCCCGGGCATGCTGTAAAAATCAGCTAATGTATCCGAGGGTTTCAGTATATTGCAATTTAGGCGATGGGCTGACAACCTGTCACTACATCAATATACCTACAAATCTATCTAAAATACCCCCAAAATTTTGTCAGATGTGTCCGAACGACCTTTGTTTAGGTCGTTTACGCTCTGCCTAACCCATTAGAGATAAAAGCGTGACTATATATACTTAGAGGCTAGAGTATAATTAATCATTATAGAGGTAAAGAACCTTTAAATAGTAACTTAAGTAGGTAGGTGATAGCAATATGGTACACCTAATTTGTTTAAATATTGATAGAGATATATATTTTTTTAATGTAGAGTCCCCTTGCGTATTTAACACGTTCTCAGTTAGCCAAATTATATTTAATATCTAATCCTATTTGTCTAACAAATCCGGAATTTTCCGTATTTGTAAAATAACTGGCTGTTGATAATGTGTACTTCTCACATACACACACTTTGAAAATCGAACATAAATCGTGCGAATTATTTATTCGCAATTAAAAACTTTATGTTCGAAATTCGAATGGCCGCGACGAGCTGCCAGGCGCGGGCGCGTGGCTAGTTGGCGCGAAGACAGCCAGCGATTTCGCGCCAATTAACACGCGGGTTCTCACACTACTGAGACAACACTGAGCACGCAAGTCGAGGTTGCGTTTTTCACACTACGGTAGCACTGAATCGCTCTGAACTGAACTGAAAGTCGAATCGGAACGTAAACGCGTGCGTTACTTTATAAAATAAATAAAATAAAAATGATTAATTTCTCTTACAAAGGAAACGTTTCTTACATACAAAGTTACATCAATGTATTTTAGTACGATAGGTGTTTCTTTTGTGAGAGTCTGGTGTCCATACTAGGATAAACCTGTGTTATAGAGTACCAATGCACGTATTTTTTTAAATATAAGGTTATAGGGGGTGTAAGCAGCGTCCCACAAACTTATAGGGATTGCTCAGTCAACTACACTGTAAAATTTCCACCAAGAAATTCTTTCAGCTTTTCTTTGTTAAAAACACAATGCTATGCGGTTGACTTTCTTTAAAGTAGTATCGAAAAAGTCATTAATGGGACGCAAAATAAGTTGGTATCGGTAATCGGCAAGTTGGTATATACCGGGTGTAAGGGACAGCGTCCCGCAAATTGATAGGGGTTGCTCAGTCAATGACACTGAACAACTTTTAACGGGTAATTCTTTCAGGAAGTGAAATAAAAAATTGGCTTTTCCATACAAATTATCTGGTCGAGTTGGTCATTTTGTATGGGAAGGAAGAATTTCCTCGTGAAAGTTGTTAAGTTTCGTTGTCTGAGTAAGTCCTATCAGTTTGCGGCACGCTGTCCCTTACATCTGGTATATTCTGCCTCTAATATTGCAAGAACGTGGCGGAACGACCTTTGTTTAGGTCGTTTACGCTCTGCCTACCCCATTAGGGACAAAGGCGTGATTATATGTATGTAATATTGCAAGAGTCTATAGAGGACTATTTTCCATCAGGTAGTCCGTATATATTTTCAAGACAAAGAAGTTCTTTACAAACATTTACCCATTTCCGAAATAACCCTTCAAACAAATTCATAGTTTTGATACATCGAACGTCTAATAGCTTTCAAAACATTTAAATTCCGATGATTGATCGTCCGGCTAGACTGAATTCTTCTACGGTCATGCGCAGGCGCATCATATCCCACAATAAAATATACCTCGGTTACTAATAGTCGCAAGTTAAAACCGGCTACAAATGGTAATAAAATAAAAGAGAGCAATAGGGATGTGCCTTGCCTTTATAGGTAATCCTATTCCTACTGTCGTTGTAACTGCCTCCGTGGTCTTGTGGCCAGAGCCATGGTCTTACGATCCGGAGGTCCTGGGTTCGATTCCTAAGGAGGGAACACAAAATTGATATTTGTCAATTTGTTATGTTTTTTCCCCAGTTTGGTTAGGACATTGCAGGCTGAATCACCTGATTGTCCGAAAAGAAATAGGGTTCCGTGCTTTGGAGGGTATGTTAAGCTGTCGGTCACGGTCGCTGTCTTTGATAGTGGTTGTTACTCAAAACCATGTCAGAGGCCTAATAGCTGTACTACTAGGCGGTTTGAAAACTCTGACACCAGGGTTCATCGGGTCATTCAACTCGAAATAATGACTAAGATAAGAACATCCCTAGTTCGTACACAACGTGTCGAAACGTTCTCGATATAAATAGTGCGAGGCGAGGCGACTATCGACAGCGTCCTGATTATCGGCCTAGAGTCCAGTTTCTCTATTTTCAAACGACGAGACAGAGTCTGTAGGTAGAAATGTACTTACGTGTGTGGTATTGGTATTGGATGGTACTTCCATGCTGGTCTGGGAGCGAGAGAAAAACATAGAATGTGTCAGCTGCATTTCCTCCCGGGCATGCTGTAAAAACCAGCTAAGGGATCCGAGGGTTTCAGTGTATTGCAATTCAGGCGATGGGCTGACAACCAGTCACTACAGCAATAAACCTACAAATATATCTTAAATAACCATCAAAACTTTGTCAGTGGTTGCGGAACGACCGTTTAGGTAGTTTATGCTCTGCCTACCCCATTAGGGATAAAGGCGTGATACGAGTAATATGTATGTATGTAAAAAAAGTTTCTGAATAGAATAGTTTTATGAAACCTCCATTGTTGCTACTCTACAACCTACTAGATAAAATAAAAAACCTAATTTTTATCCCAAGAACAAAAATGATGAAAAACCATATCAACGTGTAAAGTACCTGGTTGATAATAGGTAGGAACCTTGTTGAACCTTGCTAGGTACCTATCAATTTACTAGTAGGTCATCATCTCCCTAGCCTTATCCCGTATCTCACGGGGTCGGCTTTTTCATCTAGGAGATTGAACGAGGGTACTGGTTTTTACACAGAGCGACTGCCATCTGACCTCCGCAACCCAGAAGGGAAACCAGACCCAATCCTACATTAGGTCAGAGTTTTCAAGCCGCCAATGCTTAGCACTGGCCTCTGATATGGCTTAACGACCAATATCTACGGTATTTAACGATATTAACCGGGACCAACGGCTTAACGTGCCTTCCGAAGCACGGAAAAAGCACCGAATAAACGTGCATATGAAATTCGAAAACCGAAAAACGCATTGGTACGTAGTAGGATTCGAACCACGACCTCCCGCTCAGGAGGCAGCGGCCCTATCCACTACACCATCGGGCTCTAAATTTAGTAGTAGGTACCAACCTATTATCAACAAAGTACTTTTAATAGACACACAATTTTACCGCAGAATTTGAATATTATCGGGCGGTCATTGACCTGAGGGCAACATGGCGGCACATTTTAGTTTGTTTTTGCGAAACCTGCGCGATTTCTGTGTGATATCTATGCCAGCAGCGGTTGCCTCTTCCGGTTGTTCAGGTCAGGTCACTGGCATTAAAAATGTCGTGACAATTTTTTTTTCGCGACATTTTTACGAGGAACATTTAAATCTGAGTTAGCTCCTTTATGCTTTCCTGTAGATGAACAAAAGTAGAGCAAATATATCCTGTAGTGCTTAATATGATAAGTTAATATTTAAAGTATATTTTGAGTTATAAATAACCGCTAACTATGCCGTTGTCAATTTGATTAACTCGTCAGGAATAAAGGGATAATTAATAATATTTTAGACAGAGTGTAAAGGAGAGCTTCCTGCTGCTGTATCAACGAAACTGGACAACTTTTTTCAAGGTTTTTTATTTCAGGACTTATCTTAGCAACCCATAGCTGTTTGCTGGAAGCTGTCCATACTATAGCCCATATACCTACAAATTTATCTTAAATAACCCTCAAAACTTTGTCAGACGTGGCGGTACGACCTTTGTTTAGGTCGTTTACGCTCTGCCTACCCCTCCGGGAAAGAGGCGTGACGTTATGTATGTATGTATCTACAAGTACGTAAATATACTTTAGGATTTTTATTTTCTCTCTTAAATCTGACTTCACCACAGGCCACTTAGCTAAGCGGCAATGTAGAGACAGCTCAATAAAGCAAACACTGAAAGAGCCGTGGATGTAACAAAGGGTCAGACGTAGGTCGTAGGTAGGTATCGACGACTGGCCGCCATGAAAAATAACCAGAGGTACCTACTACCTTCGAAAACCGAAAAAAACATTGGTACGTGGAGGGATTCGAACCACGACCTCCCTCAGGACGCAGAGGCCCTATCCACTACATCATCGGGCCCTTTGAAGACGTTTTAAGGAATATTTTGATTTATATAAATACACAATGTTAGTCACACTGTAAAAACAGTTTTCTGCTGCTCTATCAACGTAACTGATGTACTGTTTTCGAGGAAATTCTTTCAGGATTTGTCTTAGCTGTTTGCTGGAAGCTGTGAATGGTGATATGTAATCTTTGTCGAGTAATTAAGGGGTCAAAAGTGGCTCCAAATGATTCCTGTAAATATACACTCGGTGCTGCTGGCCAGTTCTCTTCGTTTGGATTAAGCTTGGCTTAGACACGCTGCCGCGTGTCTAGATAGCTAAGCTATAAAGATTACATGTCTATACTAACATACCTATACACTAGTATTTTATTTTCTACTCTTAAATCTGACTTCACCACTGACCACTTAGCTAAGCGGCAATGTAGATACAGCTCAATAAAACAAACACTGAAAGAGCCGTGGATGTAACAAAGGGCCAGACGTCGGTGTAGGTAGGTATCGACGACTGCCCGCCATGGAAAATAACCAGAGGTACCTACTACCCGGATATGATGCTGTCTGGACCAGGATGGAACACTTAAACTGCGAACAGGGGATAGAAATCTATAAGAAATTGAGCTTTATATTCTGAAAGCGCCGAAAGACAGCGTTACAAGCGTGACTTTTATGTCTTCTACAACTGGACATTAGGTTTAAGTAAAACGAATATACTTGCTGAACTGGGTAAATAATTTAAAAACATACAGTGTTCTATCTTTTCTTCTTCCTAAGAAAACTGCAAAAGCCAATAAAAGAACTCTAAAGTGTAATTACGATTTATATTTTTATTATTATTATTCGATGTTGCATCGACTTTATCAAATCCACCCGGAAAATCAGGAAATTCTAACATATGCAAATGCGCCTGCCTACCCAGTAAGGCGTAATGTATATAAACAGTTCTGAGGTCCATGGTTTTCGCAGCATCGCAGTGCAGTGCATTTCACAGATTATATTCTATCGCGAAGATAGAAAGATTTCTTCCATGCTGGACTGGAAGCGAGAGAAAAACAAAGAATGTGTCAACTGCATTTCCTCCCGGGCATGCTGTAAAAACCAGGTAAGGGATACGAGGGCAGTAGGTATATTGCAATATATCTATATTATCTTAAATAACCCTCAAACTTTGGCAGCCGTGACGAAACGACCTTTATTAAAGTCGTTTACGCTCTGCCTACCCCATTAGGAATAAAAGCGTGATCATATGTATGTATGCGAAGATAGATATCTAGTTAATGTACTTTTATGTCTCGTCGAATGCATAGTCATCCTCAGTTACATATGTCGTAGGATGATTTGATAATTTGAATCTTCGCAAAAATCCAAGGAAGTTTGCGAAAACACGGATAATTAGACAGTGGTGAACTATAATGAAATCTTTTTGGCAAAAGTCAGGTTTTCTGCGAAAAAACTTGTCGTTCTGGAAACATTTGCTATCCTTTATTGAAATAAGAGCGCTTATTGGTCGGTTAGCGCACTCAATAACAAGATCTCCTCTAATTGGTTGACGTATTGAATGCCAATCATAAACGCATGTTATTTGACCAATCAGAATAAGATTGAAAAAATAATTAAAAATCTAGCCAATCAGAGCTAAGGATTATTGAACAACAAGGTTTTTCACAAATATCCTGACTATTTTCAGTTATTTCTATGTTTGTCAACATTGTCTAATAATCCGCGTTTTCACAAAATCCCTAGGATTTTCGCGAAGATTCGAATTATCAAATCGTCCTACAACGTATATAAATAAGTCTTTAAATGCTTACACGAGTTGGTATCAGTACCAACTCGTGTAAGTAGTTCTCAGGAACTGCACTTAAAACAGTGTTAATTTTACATGACATTATTATGTCGCGGTTTTTGTAGGTAGATACGAGATGTTTTATTCTTAGGGTTTTATAATTGGTTTTATTAAATACTAGCGACCCGCCCCGGCTTCGCACGGAAATGATCAGTGTTTCTCT
Organism: Scrobipalpa costella; assembly: GCA_949820665.1. Classification (NCBI taxonomy): domain Eukaryota; kingdom Metazoa; phylum Arthropoda; class Insecta; order Lepidoptera; family Gelechiidae; genus Scrobipalpa; species Scrobipalpa costella. Next base: position 4,051,155 of record OX463305.1, on the reverse strand, counting down.
ACAATTTTATGCAAGTATTATATAAATATAAACCTTCCTCTTGAAACACTATCCATTAAAAAAAAACCGCATCAAAATCCGTTGCTGTAGTTTTAAAGATTTATGCATACATAGGGATATAGGGACAGAAAAAGCGACTTTGTTTTATACTAAGTAGTGACGTACCCAACGTTTATTAAAGTCTAAAAAGTGATTTTGATTTTCGGGCGTCGAGAATAATTTTATTAAGGCAAATCTCTCTAAAAAGTGTTCAAAATAATAAGAGCATCTATAAATGGTTGTATTTATTTGACACAAAGAAAACTTTGTACATAATTATTTATGTCGCATTGACAAACCACATGAAATATTAAAATAAAATATGGAGACAAAATAAATACACAAAATATCAAGAAGACCGTAAAATAAAACTCGTTTATATGATAAATAACATACTACATTATAATAGTATTTATTTTATAGTAATGTTATATAACTTACACGTGTGGACGGTAAAATGTGATTACTATTGTCTGCACTGGAAGAAATACATGGTTATTGAGCTATTGTGTTTTGCTTTAATATAACCTATAATTTTGAGCAATTCAACAAGGCCGACTCCTGTACTATAGCTGAAAATACCAGGAAGACTATCAAGACTCAAAAGGGACCAGATAAAAAGAAATCATACATATAGTCACGCCTTTATCTCTAATAGGGTAGGCAGTGTCAACGTACCACATAGGTCGTTCCGCCACGTCTGACAAGTTTTAAGGTTTGTTTAAGATAGATCTGTATATGTGCAGTGACAGGTTGTCAGTCCATCTGCTGAATTTCTCGAATCCCTTAGTTGGTTTGTACAGCTAGCCCGGGAGGAGATGCTGCTGGCACATTCTATGTTTTTCTATCTAAACGAAACGCATCGGTTCGTCGTTTGTTGACCACTGTTTCGTCTTATTTCGACTCATCAGATGCGGAAGTGTCCTCATTACAGTTGGTTTGCAAGTGCTTCGCTCTTGTGAGCTTAGCTTGTTTGGATCGGAACGGAATCCAACTCTTTAGGGGGCTCTCGCAACTCGCAAGGGGGCCCCTTCCCACGTGTATCCCTGTCGAGATAATGCAATGTTTAGTGTAAGTATGTTTAGTGGTGTTCTAGGATTTTTTCCGTCGTAACAACCAAGTAACCATTTAGCCTGTATTTTTGTAAAGAATCTGGGAACAAACTCGCACAGTTATTACATAACATAAAATCACTTTATTGCACGTAAGAATACAAATCATACAACACAACAGATAACAACAAAAGACAAGTGCAATATAGGCGGCCTTATTGCTAAGGTAGCAATTTCTTCCAGGCTACCTTTGGGTTAAAGAAAAATTTATGTAATATGACATGATCACAAGCAATTAGTCCCCTCACAGAACTTAAAAACGCTGAATCAATTGATAGGAATATTGATTGTTTTTCCATGAAAAAGCATTAGATTTATTTTAACTCGGTTGACAACAATACTGTATCAAATGTCACAAAACGAATACTAATCATAATCATAAATATACTGGGCTCGATTCTGGATGACACCGGCTAAAACAAAAATAAAAATTTATCCGTTTGTTTCAAAATGATATAATTGAAAGAGGACCGGCTATTTATACTCTACGAGTATGGTTTTACACTTTGTATGCTAAATTTTGACGCACTCTTGCACGTTTCCCCTGTATTTCTGTCAATTTTATCCGCCATATTATTTGACGGCGGATAAAAATGACAGACAATGCATAACACCACCGACTATAAATCAAAAACTGGAGAGAATAGATCTCCTCTCCTTTTCCAGTGCTTTTAGTCTGAAAGTGACAAATAGATTTTAGTTTTAGCCAGCAAATATAAAGTCGAACTCATTCACTACTTTTATTTGCATTTGCAATAATTAATTCTATAAACAGAGTACGCTGTTACCTGCGTACTTTACATACTCTGGCTCAGCTAAAATTATACCAATTATAAAATAATTAAAACTAAAAAACATAATCTAGAATGGTCTTTAATGGTTCTTTATGTGTACTGGCCACATAATTATAGTGGTGGCATTGAGTGCAAATGTGCACTGGTAGTGTGTGTACCACCTAGAAATAAATTTATGATTATTTTGAAGCATCGTGCCAACGGGCTGCGTAGAAGGATGAGGGACAAGGATTGATAAATAGTAAATATGTTGTGGATATGGTAATAATTATTAAATTAGATTCCCAGGCGGGAATACGAAGTTGATATTTGTCAATATCACTTTGTGGGGTTTTCCCCAGTTTGGTTAGGACATTGCAAGCTGAATTACGTGATTGTCCGAAAAGAAAAGGATTACGTGCTTCGGAGGGCACGTTAAGCCGTCGGTCCCGGTCGCTGTATTTGATAGTGACCGTTACTCAAAACATGTCAGAGGCCTAATAGCTGTGCTACTAGGCGGTCTGAAAACTCTGACAGCAGAGTTTTTCGGGTCGTTGTTCGACTCGAGAATCCACTCGCTAAGAAGAAGAAGAATTATCATCCACCATTCGGTAAACGTCTACAGCTGAACCTATGTCTTTCCCAAGGTGTGCCTCTGACTGGGCCCAGTCATTGGCTCTTCGCATCCAGTAACTATACCAGTTACTAATCGTAGAACCTCGCTCCGTGCACTATGGAATTCATATGCCGTCCTACACTGTGTTCACCTAAACATTGTACTTCAATGGAGCACTCCTTTGCACAATCGGTATTAGCAATTGTCGGTTACTTAACTAGGGTGAATTTATACTTTTAAACACATGTTCATAAAATCACGCTTTTATCCCTTACCTGCCTACCCCGGCAGAGCGTTAAACGCCTCGTAACAGGCGCTTTCGCCACGTCTGACAAAAATTGAGGGCAATTTTAGATTGTAATTTGAATTGCTATAGTGACAAGTTGTCAGCCCATCGCTTAAATTACAATACACTGTAACCCTCGAGTCCCTTTTGCTGACTTCTACAGCATGTCCGGGAGGAAGGGCAGCTAGAATATTCTATGTTTTTCTATTTATCCCAGTCCAGCATGGAAGAAACTACTATTAAACGATACTTAAAATGTAAGTATGAGCTAGTAGTAACAAATTATGATTTGTGGTCCTTGACCAGGGTTATAGTAATCATAAGTTGACATTTGAGCGGAGATTCGGGTGCAGACAGAAGATAGATCACTCCAATTCCAATGCGCATATGAAAAAGTGCGATTCATTCGCGGATGCGATTTTCATACAATTTGTCATGCAAATGTTAGCCTTTCGTATGCGCATTTCGCTTTGAGTGATTAAAAAATACGGCACCTGATGGAGATTTACAATTAGCTGATGGGACTTAGAGGGTTGCCTTGAGAGAGTTCTATTGGAGAAACACTTGAGAAGTACTTATACAATGATGCCACATCCAAAGCTATTACCGCTTCCTACTCCCTAAGGCGCTGACGTTTCGTTTCTGTTATAGTTTAACGACAGAGTTGACATTTGAGCGGAGAGGCGCGCGCGCAGACGGGCGATCGACGCCGGATGCGCAACTTATAGTAAGTTATATTTGCAACGGAATGCGGATGTTCGAATATTGAAAAACGAGTATGTTTGTATTGTCTTTGTTTTGAATGAACTGGGTTTCGAAGGTACGAGTATTTTCATAGTTAAACTTGGGTAAAATTAAATTTTAGTATTTACCTAAGTTAAGTTTGGTTATAAAAACAAAAAAAGCAGTCTAGAAAGTTATAAAACTAATAACAATAGTCCTCCCACCGATTTTCGGTGACGGCGACTAATCTCTCAGTGATAGGCCAACTGCGCAGGACTAGTTTTTAGTGCCCAAGGAAGAGAGAGTGCACCTGTGAGTAGCGCAAACTACTCACAGGTGCACTCTCTCTTCCTTCAATCTCTTATTCAGACGGGACAGATTGACTGACACGACCAGAGATAAATCAGGCGCAGGACCCACAATTTACATCCTCATCCATTAAAAGAAACCGCATCAAAATCCGTTGCGTAGTTTTAAGATTTATGCATACATAGGGATATAGGGACAGTGAAAGCGACTTGGTTTTGTTCTATGTAGTGTTATGGTTGTAAATTTGATAGGCATTAATGTTCCAATAATACTTTTCCTAGAAAGCCTTCACCAGAAATAGTCTTACCTAAAAAAGTTGTTTACGTTCTCCGAAGCTGATGAAAGCAATTTACCGTACGAGCCATAAGGTTTTATTATTAAGTCCTTTTTATTACTCACTAGCGACCCGCCCCGGCTTTGCACGGAAATTATCAGTGTTTTTCTACTATATTATGCATGTATTATACATATAAACCTTCCTCTTGAATCACTCTATCTATTGAAAGAAACCGCATCAAAATCCGTTGCATAGTTTTAAAGATTTATGCATACATAGGGATATAGGGACAGAGAAAGCGACTTTGTTTTATACTATGTTGTGATGATGGACATTATAATAGCTAGCTGCATTTAATCTCGGGCATGCTGTAGAAATCAGCTAAGGGATCCGAGGGTTTCAGTATATTGTAATTTGAGCGATGGGCTGACAACCTGTGACCACAGCAATATACCTACAAATCTATCTTAAATAACCCTCAAAACATTGTCAGACGTGGCGGAATGACCTATGTTATATCGTTTACGCTCTGCCTACCCCATTAGGTATAAAGGCGTGATTATATGTATGTATGTATGTTTATAGAAATATGTTTATATATGCGTTATCTTTCCATATTTTTGTGGTTGTTCGATATATTTAGATAGTGTAGGTATGTCATAGTAAAATAACTAATGGAAATATTCTAATTGTGGTTTCTGTTATCGTTATCAAAATAATTGTTGGTATTTTCCATCGCCATTTTGGTATTTAGTCAGTAATAGTAGCAATGTAGGAAGCAGCCATATAGGGTATAGATAATACTAATAGGAAAATTATTTTTCTTTAAATACATACACACACACATATATATAATCACGCCTTTATCCTTAATGAGGCAGGCAGAGCATAAACTACCTAAACAAAGGTCTTTTCGCCACGTCGGACAAAGTTTCAAGGGTTATTTAAGATGGATATGTAGGTATTGGATTTATAGATTTATAATATTTCGAACACAATGTATATTGTTCACGAATAAATTGAATGGAATTGTATATTGCTGTAGTGACAGGTTGTCAACCTATCGCGTAAATTACAGTATACAGACGCTCGGATCTTTTAGCTGGTTTTACAGCATGCCCGGGAGGAGATGCAGCTGGCACATTCTATGTTTTTCTCTCGCTCCCAGTCCAGCACGAAAGAAAAGCTCTTCTTCTTCTTCTGTCGAGTCGGTATCGTGTCTATCGACCCGATGAACCCTGGTGTCAGAGTTTTTAAACCGCCTAGTAGCACAACTATCAGGCCTCTGTAATGGTTTGAGTAACGACCACTATCAAAGACAGCGACCTGAGAAAAGCTCTTTAAATATACTTTTGAAAAAGAAGCAACTGATCGCAAGCAATAATAGCTTTTCAATACGCTTAATTCTAACTTTACTTAGGCTAGAAACCATTGTACAAAAATCGATATCAAATGCAAACCTCCAACAATAAACTAGAAATGGCTCTAACCAACTAATCTACGACACATTTGCCATTGCACATGAAAGTCATTATTTTAGGACTGACCAAGACATAGTTCTTCATGAACGTAGGCTAAGGCGCTACTGAGTAGAGAGAAACGTAAAGAGAACTGTTAAGTCTAGTGGCTACTGCCATGGGCTCCCGATCCGGAGGTCCTGGGTTCGATTCCCAGGGGGTAAAACACAAAGTTGATATTTGAGAATTTATCACTTTGTGAATTTTTCCCCAGTTTGGGTAGGACGTTGCAGGCTGAATCACCTGATTGTCCGAAAAGAAAAAGATTTCGTGCTTCGGAGGGCACGTTAAGCCGTCGTCGGTCCCAGTCGCTGTCTTTGATCGTTACACAAAACCATGTCAGAGGCCTGATAGTTTTGCTACTAGGCGGATTAAAAACTCTGACACCAGGGTTCATTGGGTCCATAGATTCGATACCCACTCGACAGAAGAAGAAGAAGAAGAATACCGGGTGTAAGGGAAAACGTCCCGCAAACTGATAGGGGTTGCTCGCTCAGTCAATGACACTGGAAACTTCCACTGGGAATATTTTCAATAAGTGAAAAAACTAATTGGCTTTTCCATAAAAAATGTCTGCCTGAGGGGAACATTTTGTATGAAAAGGATTATTTTTTCACTTCTTGAAAGAGAATCCTGGTGGAAGTTGTTCAGTATCATTGACTGAGCAACCCCTATCAGTTCAGGGGACGCTGGAATAGCTGTCAGTAGTCAGAGTCCTGGGTTTAATTCCCAGACTCAGGAACACAAAGTTGATATTTCTCAATTTATCCCTGTATATATGTCTGGAAGAAAAAAAAGATTGGGCATGGGCATGTTAAGCCGTCTGTCCCGGTCGCTGTCGTTGATAGTGGTCGTTACACAAATCATGTCAGAGGCCTATTAGCTGGGCTATTAGGCGGTTTAAAAACTCCGACAACAGGGTTCATATGATTGATCGACGCTATACCCACACGATACATACATACATAAAATCACGCCTTTATCCCTTACGGGGTAGGCAGAGCGTAAAACGCCTCCTAAAAGGCGCTTTCGCCACGTCTGACATAAATTGGGGGCAATTTTAGATTGTAATGTGTATTGCTGTAGTGACAGGTTGTCAGCCCATCGCCTAAATTACAATACACTGTAACCCTCGAATCCCTTTTGCTGACTTATACAGCATGCCCGGGAGGAAGGGCAACTGGAACATTCTATGTTTTTCTTTCTCTCCCAGTCCAGTATGGAAGTTACACACGATAGAAGAAGAATTATGGCGGCGGCGTATGTTCCTTATTCTCTCACGTTCATTTAAAACGTAGTCGCACTGAACTTTTCATGTTCAATAAATTTCTTACAGCACGAACAAGAGGTAGCCACTTCTACTTCTAATATTGCATAATTCTGCCGATAAGACTTGTGCAAATTCAAATTTCGAAGTGAATTGAGTTGTTTAAATTCAAATCAGCCAGTTGTTGAATTTGAAATGTGTTTATGTTTTTTCGTCTTTCTTTTGGCAATCAAATTCTCGAATGAGTTTGAATTAAGAATAAAATAATGAAACATTTCTTCATGATTACTTAAATCTTTTCTTTTTAAATCGATTTTAGCTTCACATGAAGTCTAAAGGTTATACAATCGATCGATCGGCACCATTTTTACAGAAGTCTACCTAAATATGAGATACTACCTAAATATAAGGTATTTGTAGATAAACGTCTAAGTTTTTTTAGATATAATATCTTTTTAGAAGCCATATTATTTATTTCAGTTGATATTATAGGTAGATCTTTGACAGATACCTTAATTTGAAAACCTAAATTGACCTAAACAAAGGTCGTTCCAGCACGTCTGACAAAGATTTAAGGGTTATCTAAGATAGATTTGTAGATATATTGCTGTAGTGACAGGTTGTCAGCCCATCGCCTAAATTGCAATATACTAAAATCCTCGGATCCCTTAGCTGATTTTTACAGCATGCTCGGGAGGAAATGCAACTGGCACATTCTATGTTTTTCTCCCACTCCCAGTCCAGCATGAAAGTAACCATTTCCATACAAATTGTCTGATCGAGAAGGTGATTGTGAATGGAAAAGTCTTTTTTTTATGTCCTGAAAGAATATCACACACACACACACACACACACACACTTAATCACGTCTTTATCCCAAATAGGGTAAGCAGAGCGTTAACGACCTAAACAAAGGTCGTTCCGCCACGTCTGACAATTTTTTGTGGGTTATATAAGATAGATTTGTAGGTATATTGCTGTAGTGACAGGTTGTCAGCCCATCGCCTAAATTACAATATACTGAAACCCTCGGATCCCTTAGCTGGTTTTTACAGCATGCCCGGGAGGAAATGCAGCTGGCACATTCTATGTTTTTGTCTCGCTCCCAGACCAGCATAGAAGAAATAAATAAAGAAAGAATATCCTGGTGAAAGTTGTTCAATATCGTTGACTGAGCAACCAGTTTGGGATGCTGTCCCTTACACCCCGGAGAACTCAGTGACATAGTCAAAGATGGCAGGAAAACAGTGGGTACTTACACGAACTGCATTTGAACCTCTGCCAAGTATTGTTCAAAAACTTTTCTCTAATTTAGGCTCGTATTAATAAACAATACTTGACACTGACAGCTAGTTTGAGTTGGTGTGAGAAATGTGTCATTTCGGAACAATGTGACCTGTCAAATCCACACTCAATATTGCTCTTAATCATGGCATTGCTTTATAAATACGACCCTTATTGACACACGGAATCTGCCAAATCGATTTCAGCTTCAGGGACTTTGTATGTATTGCCTTCTTCTGAAATTAGAGTATCCAAGTTTCTGCGATACACTACAAATACCTACCTGCCTCGGTAGTATGGTCGTGTAAGCCTTGAGCTCTCAGTTTGGAGGTCGTGTGTTCCCTCCCTGTGAGGGACTTCTGTATGTAGCGCCATAATACCTACCTGCCTCGGTAGTATAGTCGGCTCTCGGTTTGGAGGTCGTGTGTTCGATTCCCACAATTACTCAAATAATATTTTCAATTTATAAATTTGAGATTATTCCTAGTTTGATTGGGACAAAGCAGTCGCCTCATATCATATAACTCAGTGACATAGTCAAAGATGGCAGGAAAACAGTGGGTACTTACACGAAATGCATTTGAACCTCTGCCAAGTGTTGTTCAGAGACCTTCCTCTAATTTATTGACACACGGAATCTGCCAGATCGATTTCAGCTTCAGGGACTTCTGTACGTTTCGCCATAATACCTACCTGCCTCGGTAGTATAGTCGGCTCTCGGTTTGGAGGTCGTGTGTTCGATTCCCACTATTACTCAAATAAAATTTCCAATTTATAAATTTGAGATTATTCTTAGTTTGACTAGGACAAAGCAGTCGCTTCATATAATACAGAATGCTGTCCCTTGTATAACTAAGTGACATAGTCAAAGATGGCAGGTAAACAGTGGCTACTTACATGAACTGCATTTGAACCTCTGCCAAGTATTGTAGAGAGACCTTCCTCTAATTTATTGACACACGGAATCTGCCAGATCGATTTCAGCTTCAGGGACTTCTGTATGTAGCGCCATCTTCTGAAAAACAGAATTAAAGTATTCACAAAGTGTCCGTAACATACTACATACCGGGTGTAAGGGACCGTGTAATACAAACTGATCGGGGCTGCTCACTTAAAGATACTGAAGAACTATTACTAGGTTTTTTTTAGACGGTGATTTTTTGGCCTTTCCATACTTATGGTCTGATCGAGGTGGTGATTGTGTATAGATAAGTTTTTTTTTAATCCTGAAAGAGTATCCTGGAATATAATAAACGTTACTCAAACCACGCCAGAGGCCTGATATCTGTGCTACTAGGCGGTTTGAAAACTCTGACACCAGTGTTCATCAGTGTCATAATACAAATGGTATGTTCCGGAAAATGAATTCTGTTTACAACTCATTCCAATAAGTAGGATGCATAAACACGTGTCAGACGTCATTTATTGTAATCACTGGTAATTATACCGAGAATTCCTAACCTATATCCGTCTATCATGACGTCACGATGCACTTTGGATGCAAAATGCAGATGCAACTGGCGTTGAAGGACTCCCTTATTTATGCACATAATTGCATGCTATCAATCAGTTATACAGAAGACGGAAAGAAGTGCTGATTGTTTTTAATTATAGGCCTTTGGGGCATGAAGTATGTACTTATATAGTTGAGAAATCCGTGGACATTCTGGCTGACATCTTACACGGCACGAGACTATAGTATTTCCAACTCGGTTTTAGAAAAAAGAAAAACAAAGTTTAATGTATTTTTATTCATAAATACATTTAAAAAATGTTGGCAAATTTGTTAAGTTACTAAAACTAATATTTCATTATGTTGTTATATCTAATAGCTAGCTGCCATGATGGCCTGGGAGCGAAAAGAAAAACGTAGTATTTGCCAGCTGCATTTCCTCCCGGGCATGCTGTAAAAACCAGCTAAGGGATCCGAGTGTTTCAGTATATTGCAATTTAGGCGATGGGCTGACAACCTGTCCCTACAGCTATATTACTACAAATATATCTTAAGTAACCTTTAAAACTTTGTCAGACGTAGCAGAACGACGTTAATTAGGTCGTTCTGCCTACCCCATTAGGGATAAAGGCGTGATTATATGTATGTATGAAACAGCTCAAACAAATTTTAAAAATGTGTTTCTGAACAAAAATACATAAAACTTTGTTTACTTTTATTCTAAAACCGAATGAGAATTACCACAGAAATACACATTTCACGATATTTATTTTTATCGAGCGTTTATTATTGTTCATATTGTATGGATAGTAGGTACATGACCTCTGCAAAAATACCAATAATAATTAGGGTACAAATTCATAAGGAATTGTCTCCTAACCTTTGTAATTTTTGTATGGGAATATTAGTGTCTTAAAGAACTCTCTGCATTTAGACTCTGTTTCTAATCAATCATCATTGACCTATATTTTTATTTAAAGTATTATTATTTTTTTTGCACCAAACACAAGCAAATCAGATTATTACTGTTAAACGAGGTGTGATCACTAGATCGATCACTCGTTCGCTAGTTCTAGTGCGCAGGAGCAGATCAGCTTACACTGAGCAGTGAAAGTTCACATTCTTGCCGGCTGTCGCGTGCGGAGTGACCTATGGATGTGCTGGAAGTGACAATTGTTATGATAAGAAGGGAAGAGTAGAATTATGTAACTTCCATGCCAGACTGGGACCGAGAGAAAATCATAGAATGTACCACCTGCATTTCCTTCCGGGCATGCTGTAAAAACCAGCTAAGGGACCCGTGGGTTTTAGTATATTGTAATTCAAACGATGGACTGACAACCTGTCACTACAGCAATATACCTACAAGTCTATATTAAATAACCCTCAAAACTTTGACAAGCGAGGCGGGACGACCTGTTTTAGTGCATTTATGCTCTGCCAACCTTAAGGTGGACAAACGACCTTATACATACGTACATATAATCACGCCTTTATCCCTTATGGGGTAGGCAGAGCGTAAACGACCTAAACAAAGATCTTTCCGCCACCCCTGACAAAGTTTTATGGGTTATTTAAGATAGATTTGCAGGGATATTGCTGAAGTGACAGGTTGTCAGCCCATCGCCTAAATGATAATATAATAAAACCCTAGAATCCCTTAGCTGGTTTTTACAGCATGCCCAGTAGGTAATGCAGCTGGCACATTCTATGTTTTCTCTCGCTCCCAGTCCAGCATGGAAGTTTGAGACGATCTAATAACAGTTCCCGAATAAAGGACGTAAGACATTACGCTATATCTGGCCCATTTTCGGGGAAGGCTGTATCTAGCAATGAACTGATTGTGATGAAAATAAATCAAAAAAGAAAAATTATTGGTCAAAATTTACAAGCATTTAAGGCAACTTTCCTGGCAGATAAGTGCAGCCCATAGAAAATAGGGTAGAGGTTTCAGTATTCTGGAAAGATACCAGTTCTAGTTCTATTTTGAGTTCTATTTTCATAGCTGTAGACTACACAGCGGAGACAGAGTCGATGGAGCGAGCTTATCCTTCTGATGTTTGTTACATGAAAGCTGCACGTTCTAGTAAAACTACATCTTCGTCTTTCTCTATAATTGTGCAAAACTCGTGTGACGGTTTTCCCTACAACGCTCTAGGTCAACGTATTGTCGCTTTCCTCCGTATCATTAAATTTGTTGAATTACCTTGGTAAGGCATTACACCAATTAGTTCCAAGTACATGACCGGTTTTTAATGAATGCGTTAGGTGCTTCGTATGCAAAAGAAGCAATGTAGGTCCAATTAGTGAGCCTTGCGGTATGTGCTTTCTACTAATGGATGGGACGATTTTTGAATTCGGAACGGAACTCAAACGGAACTTAAGAAATCTGATGGAAGAGCCTATGTAGGCTGTGCGAAAGCCATAGAGTAAGGGACAGTTTCCCGCAAACTGATAGGGGTCACTCAGTCAACGTAACTGAACAACACAACGTTCACCAAGAAATTCGTATTCCATCCTTCCTCCGAACAATACATGATTGATTATGGAGGCGAAAATTAGACCATACTAGATAAATTTAACTAAAACCTACAAAATACTAAGCATTCTCTTTACTATAAATACTTAACCTTTCTTCTTACCTCAACAGCGTTTATAGTGTGTTAATAGCTTAGCTGATAGAGATATGACATTGTAATTGTGGCGGGGATCACCTAGCATCGGCTCGCGCGACCGCCGCGGCTGGAAACACATTGAGGAGGCGTTTGCCCGACAATGGGCGTCCGAATCAAATTAAATTAGAATTAACATACATACATATAATCACGCCTTTATCCCTAATGGGGAAGGCAGAGCGTCAACGACCTGATCAAAGGTCGTTCCGCCACGTCTGACAAAGGTTTGAGGGGTAGGTTAGGTTTTTTTTTTATATTATTTATTTGGTTCACTTTTATACAAAGTACAAACATGATAAACTAACTTAGCATTAAAATGGGTAACACAGACAAAAGCTCAGCTATTTGATACTGGCTTTTGGGATTTACAATATTTTTAATTTACTGTAAGATTGTACAAGTATACATAGGTACATAATTATAATAGGGTAGGTTAGGTTAGATATATTGCTATAGTAACAGGTTGTCAGCCCATCGCCTAAATTGCAATATACTGAAACCCTCGGATCCCTTAGCTGGTTTTTACAGCATGCCCGGGAGGAAATGCAGCTGGCACATTCTATGTTTTTCTTTCGCTCCCAGTCCAGCGTGGAAGTAATATGAAAATGTCAGATGAAGATGTACTCGTAAGTAAGTAGTATGAAAATTAAAATGCATGATTTAATTTATTTAGGTACAAAATGTAATAAATTGTAATTTTATATAAAATTAAGTAGACGAAGATTTTAATAAAATTTTCTATATCTGAAAAAAAAAAACCGTCGTTTACGCTCTGCCTACCCCATTGGAGATAAAGGCGTGACTATATATATATGTATGTAATGAAAAAAAACACTAGAGTTTTTGAAGAGGATTGGAAATAAAATTCAGAAATAATAAATGTTTACTGCATAAATTAATACAGAACTTGCTTTTTTCAGACATTTCAATATACTTATTGGTCGTTGAAAAAAATATTTTAATGACATTCTTTAGGAATTTTATAATAACTATTTCTCTCCACACATAATAATTAATACTAAGCTTTCCCCTGCTGTCAAGTGTATTGTAAATTCCACCCGTGAGGGTTTTTTGATGGCCCGTATTTATAATTAGCTATTCAGACTGACAGCGGGTTTGAGTTCATATCAGAAATGTCACTTCAGTACAAAATACCTGTCAAATCCATACTTAATATAGCTCTCAATCTTGAAATCGCATTAAAAAATTTCATGCTCAAACAAGATTTTGCTAGAAATACGGATTAAAACATTTTAGTCCTGATTTAATTGGCAACCCAGCGTGTGCCCTTTACGGCGACACTTTCTAGACATTGCAGTTTTCCATATTCTATTCTCGGCCTCGACCACGGCTCATGGAATATGTAGATGGTGTGATAACCTACTGACGGGAGGGGAATTTTCTCGCAAGAGAGGGAATCCTGTGACGTCATTGGAAGGCTCTAGATTGAACCTTATGCTTGACTGTGGCTTGACCTAGAAATTAATGCAGTCTTCTTCTTATTATCAAGTCTATGAATGACCCGATGAACCTTTGTGTTGGAGTTTTAAACTGCGTCTAAGTAGGTAACAGTTACTGACATAGTTTGTGTAACAACTACTATCACGTACAGTGATCGACGGCGTAACGTGCCTTTCGAAGCACGGAGTCTCATTTCTTTTCGGAAAATCAAGATATTTATTTGTAAACTGAGAAATTTCACATCTGATGTAGTGAAGATTTTCAATTATGGTTAGTAACAGTTTTTAAGCATACTTACTAAAAAAAATGCACTGAGGTGAGTATCTCTAAAACTTTTCTTGGAAGTGAGAACCACACTTCATGCGAAAAATTTCATAATATATTCTTTTCTACATTTTGACCGTTTTGTAGCAAAATTTTATCTAGCGTTTACCGCATGCTTACTCGTAGATGAAGCAAGGAATTTACTCTTTTGTATTATATTTAAAAAAAAGTTATATTTAGTTTACACTGTAGACAAAAAATAAATACTGATACTTTAATATGACAAAGGAGAGCCCGATGGTGTAGTGGATAGGGCCGCTGCCTCCTGAGCGGGAGGTCGTGGTTCGAATCCCACCACGTACCAATGTGATTTTCAGTTTTCGAATTTCATATGTACGTTTATTCGGCGCTTTTTCCGTGCTTCGGAAGGCACGTTAAGCCGTTGGTCCCGGTTAATATCATTTAATACCGTAGATATTAGTCGTTAAGCCATTTCAGAGGCCAGTGCTAAGCATTGGCGGCTTGAAAACTCTGACCTAATCTAGGATTGGGTCTGGTTTCCCTTCTGGGTTGCGGAGGTCAGATGGCAGTCGCTCTGTGTAAAAACCAGTACCCTCGTTCAATCCCCTAGATTAGGTAGCCGACCCCGTAAGATACGGGATAAGGCTAGGGAGATGATGACTTTAATATGACAAAGGCTTTTGACTACGTATGTCATAAATTACTTTTGAGTAAATGTGAAAGATTTGGCATAAGAGGTGTTGTTAATGATTGGCTTTGCTCATATCTTTCAAATAGAACACAATGCGTAGAAATTTCAAAATTAGATGTAAAGTCTAATCTGATTCCTTATAGATCCAGTTTCAAAGACAATAATCATGGTGTTCCTCAAGGAAGCATCCTTGGGCCCCTTTTGTTTCTATTGTATATTAACGACCTACCGGAAATCACAAGTTATAAATCAATACTATTTGCTGATGATGTATCATTAATTATTCCTTGTAATGACATAATCACTTTTGAATCTGAAATTAACAGATGTATTGATATAACATATGATTGGCTACAATATAATAATCTACAGGTAAATATTAATAAAACGAAATACACTATATTTAGAAATTGGAAAATGCGGAAATTAAATGTTGACATAAAATATAATAATATGAATTTAACGGAGGTTTCAGAAGCCACCTTCCTAGGTATAACTCTTGATGAGCATTTTACATGGGCCCCTCATATTAAAAATGTGTGCAGCCGATTAAGTAGATTCGTGTATGCCTTATATAGAATCCGTTCCATATCAGGCATTGATACAGCCCTTATGGCCTATCACGGCTATATTGCGTCTGTTTAACGTTATGGCTTAGTGCTCTGGGGTAACTCCGGAAATTTGTATGATGCGTTTGTTATTCAAAAACGATGTATTAGGGCGATGTGCAATGCTGCACCTCTCGATTCTTGTCGTCCACTGTTTCGTAAATTAAGAATACTAGCTTTGCCATCTTTATACATATTCGAAGCTGCCTGTTTTGTTAAGAAGAACTTACATTTATTCAAATCCAAAAAGCAAATTACAAAATTCAACACTAGGTATCCAAATAGTTTGGTTCTACCACGCGGTAAAGGCGCCTTATTTGATAAAAACTGCTCTAGAATGGTAGTAAGAATTTACAATGCTTTATCAGAGGAAATAAAAAGCTTACCTTTTCCGATATTTAAAAAAAATATATTCGACTGGCTGTGTGATAGATGTTTTTACAATTTTAAGGAGTTTTATGACTACAAGTATAAATAAATTTTTTAATGGCAGTATTCATATATTATTAATGTTATTAATTTTATTGTAATAGTTGTGTGTAACTAAACATTTTTGACATTAAATAATGACAGATTTAATATTGAAATACGGACAAAATGTAAAATGATAATTATGATAATTTACCTTTTAATTGAAGACTTAATATTTCCTAATTTCTAATGGGCATTTATATATTACATTGTTAACATAATAGTACCTATTGTAAGGTTTTACTAATATTTGCATGTCACGAAAATGACGAACTTATGTGATTCTGATAAATTTTGATTGACATCTATTGTACCATATTTTCAAGCAAATAAATATCATTTCATTTCATTTCATTACTGAAAGAATTTCTTTGTGAAAATTGATCAGTTTCTTTGACTGAGCACCCTCTATCAGAGCCTGTGGCCTATGGGCTATTTTATATTTTGTATTTGTATTTTGTTAAGACAAAAAGATAACATGTCAATTTTAACATTAGGTGTAGAGACAGAGCCAAAAAGCAAAGGAAATTAAAAGCATTATTTTCTTCCCGCAATGAAATGTCAGTAGCAGTCCAAATAGACCAAGGCCCGTGCCAGGACTAGCTACTTCTCGTTACTGAGCAAAGATCATGTCTTAGCGACGCAAACCACCACCAATCTATTTATTAAAAGCATGGAGATGTTAGTATATATTAATTTTTAAATCAATAATAAATATGTATTATGATTCGAGAACGTATATATTATGGAAGTATTTATTATAAAAATATAGTATGTACCTACATACATATACATACTTATAATCACGCCTTTATCCCTAATGGGGTAGGCAGAGCGTAAACGACCTAAACAAAGGTCGTTCCGCCACGTCTGACAAAGTTTTGAGGGTTATTTTAAGATCGATTTGTAGGTATATTGCTGTAGTGACAGGTTGTCAGCCCATCGCCTAAATTACAATATACTGAAACCCTCAGATCCCTATGTATGTATGTATGTATGTACCTAACAAGTATATAACTGCCTCCGTGGTCTTGTAGTCTGAGCTTTAGTCCGGTGACGCATTAATAAACACACTTTGTAGTGCAAATAGCTCCATTAAAAAAAAAACCTTTAAATCCATGCTGGCCTGGGAGCGAGAGAAAAACATAGAATTTGCCAGCTGATTTTCCTCTCAGGCATGCTGTAAAAACCAGCTAAGAGATCCGAGGGTTTCAGTATATTGTAATTTAGGCAATGGACTGACAACCTGTCACTACAGCAATGTACCTACAAGTTATCTTAAATAACCCTCAAAACTTTGTCAGACGTGGCGGAACGGCCTTTGTTTAGGTCGTTTACGATCTGCCTACCCCATTAGGGATAAAGGCGTGATTATATGTATGTATGTAAAAAAAAAGTGGTCTGAGCCATTGATCCGGATCCGATTCGATTCCTTACATTGGACATGAAAGTTGATAATTATATTTAACACTGTGAGATTTTTCCCAGTTTGGTTAGGATATTGCAGGCTGAATCCTCCTGATTGTCTGGAAGTAAACGGATTCCGTACTTCGGAGGGAACTTTAAGCAGTCGGTCCCGTCGTTACACAAACCATGTCAGACTCCCAATCTCTGACACCAGGGTTCATCGGGTCGATCGATTCTAGATATGACCCACACGACAGAAGAAGACCATGTAGGTATGTAGGAAAAGAGGTTAGTTGGGCCGCTGGTGTGATCGGGTTGGTAATAAGGCCGCGGGCTCGGCGGGACGGCGCCTTGTCGGTCGACGCCCCTTGCTTACCTATTAAGTGAATTAACTGCCTCTCTGGTCTAGTGGTGTGGTCTATAAGCTCTCGATACGGAGGTCGTGGGTTTGATACCCGCGGGGGGGCACGCAAAGTTGATATTAACAATTTATTGCATTGTGTTCTGCGATGGTCTCTGTTTTGAACTTTGCACGCTATCAAAATCACCAAATCGTTGTTCGCCACTTAAAAACAAGGTAATACTCGAGTAAAATTAGTTCATTTTAATCCCCTAGATTAGGTAGTCAACCCCGTGTGATACGGGAGAAGGCTAGGTAGATGATGACTCATGTAAAAACTTATATCGATTAATATTCCTATGGCTTATAGAAAGACCCAAATATGAGTGAAATATTTTTTAAATTACTTATTTTGTCATTAAATAAACTTATTATGTTATTGATTACTAACTACCTAACCAGCGGGACTTATTACTCCAACCGCAATACCACCTTCTCTGATTAACACATCTATTTATGTTCACAGGTCCAAATTTATGAATCAGTTATTACGCCAACGCGCGATCGGGGTCCTTGACCTCTACAGCGACTTCCGGTTGCGCGTGCGCCGGTCGACTTCCGGTTTTGGACATTCGAGACACTTGAGCAAACGGAGGCGGTTGTGAGCAGGGTTTGGGGCTATTCGGTAACAGATGTTCATGGTCCAAATGTCAGCTAAACTAATAAAGTGTATTAGAGTAGTTAAAGTTATGAATTGTAGAGGCTAACTTGCTGTAGGGGGTGATTTTTGACTATTGAGCGATACTTTAGACCATCATTTGACCAGCAACACACAATCGTTACTTACTGCGTGCAAGGTTGCCTAACGGCAACCTTTTTCCATTGCCTACAAGACATAGAATAGAATAGAAAATATTTATTTGCCACCAATGCGTCATCTTACGTTTTACGCGCACGTACTGGTAGAGGGATGCGCCGACGTAGAGTTCATCGCTACGTGTGCGTAGCGCGTAAGGCGATGCATGTGTGTTGTAGGCAACGCAAAAAGCATTGACATCGTGATGAGCAGAATCTTGCGCGCATTAAGTGACGCCTGTGTGTTGCTACCTTTAGCTGGTTTTTACAGGATGCTCCAGGAGGAGAAGCAGCTGAAACATTCAAATTTCTTCTATCGCTCCCAATCCAGCATGGAAGCAACTTTGCAGTTCACACACACACACACACACACACACACATAATCCCGCCTTTATCTTGAATGAGGTAGGTAGAGCGTAAACGACCAAAGAAAAGATCGTTCCGCCACGTTTGACAAGTTTATTTTAGACTGAAATGTGTATCGCTATAGTCACAGGTTGTCAAACCCTCTGATCCCTTAGCTGGTTTTTACAGCATGCCCGGGAGGAGATTTAGCTGGCACATTCTATGTTTTTCTACCACTCCCAGTCCAGCATGGAAGCAGTCTGCAGTTCATCGTATATTTTTTTGGAACACTATCTTAATTATTACAGGAATAGTTTATTACTCATAGAGTGTTGCAACGAACTCTTCCCATAGCTTCGATGATTCACGGCTTAGCTTGAACGTGCAGGATCACGGATTACGAATCATTCTACGATTTTGTAGTCATCGCGTTGGTACCTACTAGTTACTAGATAACAACTACCAGTAAACCATACTATTTGTAGGGAAATGATATGCAAAAGTTCTTATGAGGTAATTGTAAGTCCATGAATATAAACACCTGGTAATCGAAATGAGATAATCTCTGATCATTATTGAGCTCGATTAAAGATTTGCCGGCCGGCTTTTTGTCACTTTTAGACTAAAATTCTAACTAACATTGGAAAAGGACAGGAGACCTATTCTTTCCGGTTTATGATTTATAGTCGCTTGTTTTATGCGTCAAAATCTAGCGGTCAAAGTATAAAACCATCGTGTAAATCGCCTTTTTAAATTTTATTGTTTTGAAGGTGACAGATAGATTTAATTTTAGTTTTAGCCCGTGGTATCTAGAATCGAGCCATTATCATTTTATCGGTAGGTACAGTCAGCAATTGCAGAATATTGTTAATTGATTTTCATGAAATTTCGTATGTTAGCACAATTCATTTATCGCATCAAATGTACGAAATTTCATGAAAATCAATAACTAATTTCATGAAATAATCTCATCCGTTTACACCGGCGGCGGCCCTACCCAGCAATCGCCTTCAATGAACTGTACTAATATATCAAGCTGAACTTGGGACAGTAAAACATAGAATTTATCAGCTTTTCTCGCCGCGGTTCCTATTACTACTCTTAAATGTCAGTTAAGGAAGGAAATAAAAAAAATTACTGAATGTAAGTAAATATTGTAAATTGAGCGAATTCACGGATCTATCTAAAGAAGCTCTCCCATGTTTTTTTGTAGCAGCAAATTTGGCTCTTAGTAGGCCGTTGACTCTCTACCTACCCTGTAAGCGATAGACGCGTGATTTTGTATGTAAGTATAATTGATGGGCTGACAACCTGTCACTATAGCAATGTACAATTCTATCTCAAAAAAACCTCAAACCTGACTTTGAGGGTTGTTTGAGATGATCCGAGGCGAAATGACCTTATGTTTGGGTCGCTGTCGTTTTGCCTACCGCATTAGATAAAGGTGTGATTTTATGTATGTATTTATGCATATTTATTTATTGTTTTAGCAATATACCTACCTACAAATCTACCCTAAATAACCCTCAAAACTTTGCCATACTTAGCGGAACGACCTTCGTATAGGTCGTTTACGCTCTGCCTACCGCACTAGGGATAAAGTTGGAATACATACACGTAATCACTAAAATTGTTTCGAAACATGTACTTTCTGCGACTTCTGGCCCAGATGGACACACTGTAAATTGTATCAAGGATAGTTTATCACGTGCGCGCGCGCTGCCGCAGACCTATTGTTTGTAGTAGAGTCAGCAAGTTTTGCTTTTATTTACAAAAGTCTTCGATTATAGGAGCTTTGAGTCTACCTAGCTATATAAATCAGTGATTTGCATCATTTAATAATATCTCTCTATGGTATAGAATACATCTTCAGTTAGTGACAAAATGGTTACAGGTACTATTTTTATTTGATACGATACACGTAAATACAGGACCATAAAATAGAATACTTCCTAAAAGTACGATAAAACGGGAATCATTGGTAGCCATTCAGCGCATTTCTTAACAGCCTCCGTGGTCTTGTGGCTAGTGCCATGGATTCCCGATCCGGAGGTCCTGGGTTCGATTCCCAAGGGGGAAACACAAAGTGGATATTTGAGAATTTATCACTTTGTGAATTTTTCCCCAGTTTGGTTAAGACATTGCAGGCTGAATCACCTGATTGTCCGAAAAAGAAAAAGAATTACTGCTTCGGAGGGCACGTTAAGCCGTCGGTCTCGGTCGCTGTCTTTGATAGTGGTCGTTACTTAAAACCATGTCAGAGGCCTGATAGTTGTGCTACTAGGCGTTTTAAAAACTTTGACACCAGGGTTTATCGGGTCAAAGGACTCCATACCCACTCGACAGAAGAAGAAGCGCATTTATTTTCCATTGTTTCCATTTTCGTCCAATCCATTTTTCCTTTTTCATTCATTTAGTCTTTTTCTATCAAGAGAGCAGAAAAGGATGGCAATAGTTTTAGTTGGGATTTAGTTAAGTTATTTTTGTGCCCCATTGAAACCAATTGCTTTAAAAAGTTTGTAGAGTTTGCGTAATCTACTAAAATTAGGTCTGTATACGCTGCTGAGTCACGCTGCGTACGCGCACGGAACTGTGTCAACTGACGTGATCGTTGTACGGTTGTACGCGACCGAAACTGTGAATGGGTTTGTACCTGCCTGTTGTGTACCGGATAATGTTCCAGGTATGTATTGCTATCTCACCACTTAACTAAATCTTGTCTAAAATGTATTGCCGTCCCTTTCTGTACACTCATGATAGAAAATGATAGGTATAGATTTATTTGCAGCTACGAAATGATAAATTTATTTGAGTATGTTTCATTATGGTTAAGCCACATACATACATATAATCACGCCTTTATCCCTTATGGGGTAGGCAGAGCGTAAACGACCTAAACAAAGGTCGTTCCGCCACGTATGACAAAGTTTTGAGGGTTATTCAAGATGGATTTGTATTTTGTACGTATATTGCTGTAGTGACAGGTTGTCAGCCCATCGCCTAAATTGCAATATACTGAAACCCTCAGATCCCTTAGCTGGTTTTTACAGCATGCCCGGGAGGAAATGCAGCTGGCACATTCTATGTTTTTCTCTCGCTCCCAGTCCAGCATGGAAGAAAGCTACAGATAACTTATGATTGCTTAGAAGGCTAAAGGCTTACTTTAGATTTGTTTGAGTATTTTTTTTTTCTTCTAGCATGCTGGACTGGGAGCCAAATAAAAACATAGAATGTGCCAGCTTCATTTCCTCACAGGCATGCTGTAAAAATCAGATAAGGGCTAAGGGATACGAGGGTTCCAGTATTGTAACCTGACCCTATAGCAATTTAATGCCATCACTATCTTGGTACATTGCAATTTAGGCGATGGATTGACAACCTGTCACTACAGCAATATACCTACAAAGTTATCTTAAAGAACCCTCAAAACTTTATCAGACGTGGACGGGACGACCTCTATTTAGGTCGTTTACGCTCTGCCTACTCCATTAGGGATAAAGGCGTGATTATAATATAATTATGTATGTAGCAATTACTGCCAGGCAACCATTACACCTTCAATAAATTTCTGTGACTTTGCTTACTGCTTCTTTCTTACTATTGGTAATTCAATATACCTGTAATGTCACTCGTAAATTGCTACTAAGACAATCGCGTGCGGCTTGTTCTACATGTACAGTCGACTCCATATAAAACTTAACCATCAGGCCGTTAGAGTAAGTTCAGTAGGTATTGAATTTAGATAACTGATTACAGGATGGACTGTAGCCTACCCTAGCCTACACTATTACCGACGTAGCGAAGCCTATGAACAAATCCAAGGACGTATTCTAATTTGACTGCCAACCGGTGTCTTCCTTGGTATAAATAGAAGTTTATTATAGACCTTTCACTAGATGATGGAATTCTTCTTCTTATCGTATCGATCGTAATGACTTAGATTAATTTTGACCAGTACTCTGACAAATGCACTGCGACATCAGTGGCGTTGTAAAGGTTTTCTTGGGTGCAAGATGAAGGGCACGCGGGGAAAAACACGATGATGGAATTTATACGCTAAGAGTAAACAAATTAATAAAAAAGATGGTGATACTTTTTTTTTACTAGAAATGTTTGCACTTGACTCTAGACACAAAGGTCGACGATGGAGCGAGCAAACCCAGAAGAACACGGAACACAGCAAGCTGTTTGGCGCCGGACTCCGGTGAGAGGGTGGTTACGAGCCAGGCGGCCCCTTGCGGAGCCTACCACCACTTTGTTGGGATCGTCAGCCGGAGTTATTTACAGGAAAGCCTGTGTGCCGTTGCCCGTGGTGGACCACTAGGAGGTAGAACCCATCCCACCCCATATCTCATTCTCTGGTGGGAAACAGACTTTAAATAAGTTCAGTTACAAAATATAAAAAACATCCGCCTACACACTCCACCCATTCAAGCCTAATCGCTTATTTAACGACTGCGCAAATAGAACTACCGCTAAAAGACAAAAAATAATTCTAATTACTCATCAACTCCGCCACCTTTCAGAAGTTATCAGTATTTAGTAAGTTATCCACTCAATAATCAAACGGCACGCGCTCACTCCATTAGAGGAAATCGCAAACAGACCAATCCGCTTCCCCCACCCTCTGTTGCGGATTCCACCACCCACAAACCCCACTCCAACCCCCCCTCCTCCCAACACCCCGTTACTCCCACCTTCCACCCTACGGCCGCTTTCCGCGCATGTGTTTCAAAAACCGGTGAATTTTCCCACCCACTCGACTTCCTTACTCAATCAGTTAAAAGTCAGCATTGGAAAGAAAAAACGTGTAACCGCACTGAATTTAACATTACCCTTGTCTTTTTGTTGTTCTTTTGGCTTAGTTGTACGAAGCTATCGAATTTAAACTTAAACTAAAGCGGTAGATCTATTATATAAACTCTACCTCTGGTGAAGTCTATAAACTTTATAAGGCTCCAAGATTTTTTACGTTCTTATATACTTTCAAGAACTATTATTTATTATTTATTTTCTTTGGTTGTAGTTTCAGTTCTAAGCGCTACAACAAAGGTCATTGCTCTATGTTACAGTATTTTCTTTGTTGCTAATCCAGATCGTTTCATCTATCGCTGGAACTTCTTCCAAAATTCCTCCCGTCTCTGCGACATCTTAAAGACAGTCTGCAAAAGTGTGTTCGTGTTCGTTTCTGTCCCCGTTAATATTTGAAATATGTAGGTAGGAGTGTATTTATAGATATTTTCGTTGAGATCCGGGTGGCGGTCGAGGGTCTCAAGATTTATGGCGCGCGGGAGAGTCCCATCTAACTGGGCTCCTTGAGGGTGGGCCGCAAAGTAGCAGCGGTGAGAGGGAATCGGGTGTTAATTCCACCTACACTGTATTTGGTCAGAATAATAAACTTCACATCGGAAGTTTTATTCTGACCCTAAAAATACTTCTTGTACCTAAGTATATCTTTCTGGCTCCATGCTTACAGGGAGTGATAGAAAAGCACAGAATGTGCCAGCTGCTTCTCCTCCCTAAAAATTAGCTAAGGGCTAAGGGATACGAGGGCTCCAGTATTGTAACCTGACCCTATAGCAATTTAATGCCATCACTATCTTTCTGAAATAACCCTAAAAAGTGGCGTGGCGTGGCGTGGCGTGGCGTGGCGTGGCGTGGCGTGGCTGTTATTGCTGGCTGGCAGAAACTGGATGTGAAGAGTTAAACACATAAGGAGATGTAGTGTTATTGTTCAAGATAATGATGGCGATGAGTTGCACAATATCAGTGTTTAAAGCCAAAGGAACAAACTAATAGACCTAAAAATATACTACCACAGATCAGACCATTAAACCGCAACCTCTTAACACTTGTCTTGTACAACAATCTCGAACGCCTCACACCCTTGCCAGCTAAGGGCAACTCATTTCGCCTCGTACTATCTACGCTCCGAGATATTTTTCCCCGTAATGCTATATTTAACAAGCAAATTGGAAATACTAGCAACGAACCAAATTCACTGAAGATGCCTCCGAGGAAATGTTAAAATTCTGGATAAGGGCGTGTGCTGTTGGGATGAACATTTGGCCAGTAACAATGAGCTAAGTTTTTGGATAGGTATTGATGGTAATCATTTGTAAAGTAACATTTTGGTTACAATTTATTATTAGGTCTTAACTGCAAATCGTTGGATTTCATCTATTATAGTTAGGACTACTAGAAGACAACACCTACAAATTAACTTGACATTTTTGACAATGAATTGAAAGTGTTAGGGTCTAAGAATTTTCAGGTCGATATGTTGATGCTATTTGTGAATGATATTAGCGTTATAGGTATGACGTACATACAATACATATTCTATGAAAACAAGATTCCACAAGAGATTTACTAAAAATAGAAAAGTACTCATAAGTAGCTGTTATAAAGGTTAAAAGTTCAACAGCAGGTGATAAATCAAACATCAACCACAATAGTGTTGACATTACGAACAAAGTTGCCAACAAGTACTTAGTTGACGAGTTATAGCAAAATGCTTTGTCTACAAAGACATATTATAGACTAACCAAATTTAAAAGACACTCTGTTACATGAACATTTGTATGTAGAAGAGGGTCTACTTGTAAATAAGATGGTACCATCGCGCCAAGTGTTAGAACACATAAAAAACTATATCAGGCAAGCTGCAGTCGCACGTGGCAGTCCTTTCCGCTGCTCAACTTTTTTTTCTAAAGCAGGTAATGATTTTTTTGACGAAATTAGTTTGGAAGATTTTGGTCGTGTTTGAGTTGTATTTCATTCAGGTATAGCATTTCCCACGTGGGTATCGTACCTGTCTTACGCCAATTGAGATGCCTTCAAGTAGATGTGTACATAGATTATGCAGAGTATCTGAAAGGCGTAATTCTGTTGTCGAATACAAATCTTAGGACTTGGAATACGATTTCCTTAAAAGTAGAACCCGTTGGCCACTTTAAAGATATTACTGTTCTATTAGGAATGCAAGTAAGGTCTAAATACAAGCATGATGTTATCAATGATGATGAGGATAGTCAATCATCTCCAGAAGTGAAATAAAAATTGTTCAGTAAACTACCATCAAAAGGTTATAAAAGGGACCATCTAAATCTGAACACACACATCAATGTATAAACGAAGAATTAAGCGAGTAAATATAAATACAGACACTAAAAATTTTGCTGGATTATGTACATCCTGTAATATAAATATATATTCGATGCTGGACTGGGAGTGATAGAAAAAAATTGAATGTGCCAGCTGCATCTCCTCCTGAGCATGCTGTAAAAGTCAGCTAAGGGATTCGAGGGTTTTAGTATTGTAATTAAGGCGATGGGCTGACAAGCTGTCACTGTAGCAATGTACAGATTTATCTGGAATAACCATCTCAACTTGTCAGACGTGACGGAACGACCTTTATTTAGGTTGTTTACGCTCTGCCTACCCCATTAGGGATAAAGGCATGATTATATGTAAGTATGTAATATAAATAAATATTTCCATTTCAACTTAAGGTTATTGCAAAGACAAATCATGTGGACGGTCTTCCTCAACAAACTCAGGGTATAAAATGTAATCCTCTTTCGCAAGTTCATGTCCATACAATTTCGGAATGTCATCACCTCGAGGCTAAATCAGACCATTCGCGTGAAGGCTATAATTTGGCCATTTATACATGAATCGTCGGGTGCAACATTCCGATCCCGATTCCCTAATTTGTGGTCCTTTCTTTCTGTTTTACTTTTTTAGCTCCTTTTTTGTTAGCGGTGTGTTACCCAAAGGATTTTTTGTTGTTGTTCTGGTACAAAAGGTGGCCGTAACGGTATCGGTAGCCTGTAGACCTGCGTATACGCAGTTTGGGTCGTCTTGTATCGTGGAAGATGGTTGTCAATGGTGGGAATTGATGGTTATCAAATTGTTATGGTTGTTTGAATGTTGCTTTTATTTCTTTGATGTCAATTACTACTATGGCTTTGACAATTAACTACTGTTCAGTAATGTTGAGTTTAGTTTATTCCGAAATTTATTTTATGACATTTTTGTAAACTCAAATTATCATCATTAACAACAACATACCGTACGGCTATCTCTGCTTACATACATATAATCACGCCTTTATCCCTAATGGGGTATGCAGAGCGTAAACGACCTAAACAAAGGTTGTTCCGCCACGTTATTTCAGATAGATTTGTTGGTATATTGCTGTAGTGATAGGTTATCAGCCCATCGCCTAAATTGCAATATACTGAAACCTTCGAATCCCTTAGCTGATTTTTACCCGGGAGGAAATACAGCTGCCACATTCTATGTTTTACTCTCGCTCCCAATCCAGCATGGAAGCATACTATCTCTTCTTAGATCATATAAATCGATTTACGCTTTTAAGTCAGCTTTTCGAGATATTGCAGATTCTCTTCAGTCAGTCAGACTACATCTTTTCTTTTCCAAACAGGTAAGCAAGACGTAAGGTATTTTTACATCTTCAACATACCCTCGTACTTTTACACGACGTACCTAAAATACAGTCTAGAAAACAATTTCGGCGAAGAATTGAGAAATAAAATATTAAAATTTCGTTAGCCAAGATGAGAAAACAAAACTCAGACAAGACTGAACTGAACTGAACGAGTTAGCTTTTAGGTCGGGGTGTCGCAAAAGGGGTCCCAAAACATAGGTTTTAAAAAAAAGGTCAATGACCTCGGGTCAATGACCTAAGGGTTATATACGTCGGGGTCATTGCCCTCAGAGGTCATTAAACCCATTTTTTCGACCTGGGTTGAGAGTCGAAAATTTCACAAGTCCAGCTGCCATACAAATTGCACTCGAAAATTCGGCTAAGTCGATGGTCCATACAAAATCAATCAAAACTTTTCTAAGTTCCGGACCCCTCTTCCGACACTACATGGATTAAAGTCGAAAAAATCACAAGTCCCGCTGCCATACTAATCGCACTCGAAAATTCGGCTAAGTCGATGGTCCATACAAAATCAATCAAAACTTTTCTAAGTTCCTGGGAATTTTTAAAACCTTAATTTACTTGAAAACTATCAATCGTAGAGAAAAATCAAAAGAGTAATAAAATTATTATTTAGCTTTAATCTAACAGCGTAAAACATAAAAACTGCTTATTTTGGTATTTTATACATTTCGCCGAAATTCGCCAGAGTCCTAAAAACATAAAAAATAAAACCTCAATTTACTCGAAAAATGACGGACGGTGGCTATACAAGTCAATGCCGCTCTTGGAACTCCCATCCCTAACACTATGGATGTACAAGTCAAAGTGCATACAAATACCATTGAGCGGCAGTGGCTGGAATTAAAGAGGCACTGCCGCACTTGTCGTAGTGACACTAAAATAAGGTGGTACATGGGGGAGTACATGTACCGTCAGAATATTTTGATGGTACTCCCCAGTGACGCTGCGCGATTCCGACGCTTAATCCGAGATATACACAGAGTATATCCCGGATTAGGCCGTCGCGGAATCAGAATTCAAGGCTGCAGGTGCTCGCCAAATTGTCCCCGTCGATGAGAAATATCACACCAGGCTTTCCTTGGCTTCCAAATACTGGCTGTGCAATATTGGTCCAGGTTGCAGCCTCGTTTAGACACTAAGTATTGATTCTGCCACTGCTCCGGCGCTGCGGGAAGTGCAGCCCCTCCGCCCCAGCGTAACTAAGTGCTGGCACCTAGCTCACCTGCGCAGCTTCGGCTTTTTGGTCGCCTTCGGCGACCAGCCTCGGCCGCTGCGGCTCGTACGGTGCCCGCTCTTAGTTACAGCGGGCGGGGGCTGCTCTCCCTCCGCGCCTCCGGATTTTTATATACACTCTAGGGGTAAGAGCGGAAAGACCACGTGGAATTCGGGGTGGATAGATTCGGTTCTGTCACTTTTCTTCGCTACACGGCAACAAACTTTATATGCTTTGTTTAGATGGTTTTGGTAGATCACGCCACGCTACTGGCGTGATCTAAACAAAGCATCCAATTATTGCCTGTACAATAACAGTCCGTGCTGATAATTCACATTCACTCGTTCGCAACATTGATTTTTCCCTTTGATTGATCCCCAAAAAACTTATCCAGCTCTAGTACTAATTGCACTCGAAAATTTGTAAAATTGAAAAAAATCGCAAGTCCAGCTGCCATACAAATCGCACTCGAAAATTCGGCTATGTCGATGGTCCATACAAAATCGATCAAAACTTTTCTAAGTTCCGGACCCCTCTTCCGACACTACGTGGATAAAAGTCGAAAAAATCACAAGTCCCGCTGCCATACAAATCGCACTCGAAAATTCGGCTAAGTCGATGGTCCATACAAAATCGATCAAAATTTTTCTAAGTTCCTGGGACCCCTTTTGCGACACCCTAACCAGCTTTTAAAATATCGTAATGAAGAGAAGGTAAAAGAAGTTTCATACTAGATGTACGTACAATCGATATTTATGTAGTATGTTACATGTACATATTGTACTGCACATGTCAGTGTCAAAAGTCAAATTATTTGTACTACACACATCCTAGAAATTTGTTTTTTTTTTTTATTTAAGTAACAATATCTGTCAAAAAATAGAGTCCGATAGTGTAGTGGATAGGGCCGCTGCCTACTGAACGGGAAGTCGTGGTTCGAATCCTTCCACTTACTTATGTGTTTATCGGTTTTCGAATTTCATATATACGTTTACTCGGTGCTTTTTCCGTGCTGCGGAAGGCACGTTAAGCCGTCCCGGTTAATATCGTTTAATACCGTAGATATTAGTCGTTAAGCCATATCAGAGGCCAGTGCTAAGCATTGGCGGCTTGAAAACTCTTACCCAATCTAGGATTGGGTCTGGTTTCCCTTTTGGGTTGCGGAGGTCAGATGGCAGTCGCTCTGTGTAAAAACCAGTACCCTCGTTTAATCCCCTAGATTAGGAAGCCGACCCCGTGAGATACGGGATAAGGCTAGGGAGATGATTTGTCAAAAAAATGCTAACGATTTGTTTGACATATTGACGCTCTTTAACGTATGCTAAAGCTACAGTACACTACGCTAGACATCAGCTCGATAGAAAATCAAAGACGTAGGTGCACCAAGTCTAGACTCCAGACTTGAGCAATCCTCAACGGATCTCCTTTGCAGACCCCTCGATGTAAATAAATTAGCCCAGCTTCGAGCTGCTATTTTTAAACACAAGTAAATTAGTGGCTTTTTAATTAAAATAAACGAGGGAAGAATCGGATTACTGTTGGTTTTATGGATCGGGTTTTCGTAAGTATTCTGAGGAAAATCATTTTTTTCTTATCGAACAGTTTACCAATGCGTTATCTGCGCGATAAATGGCCTCTATTTGCTTTATCGCTAAAAGTGTTGTGTTTTCTACACTGCTTCTTCTTAGCAAGTGGGTTTTCGTGTCGAACACTGCTGAAATATACAATGAATATATCGACCCAAATAATTGAAAATATTCTTTTTCCGGGACTATAATATTTTTTGAACTCACGCTGTGAGTCTCACAGTGCTATTTTATTTTTATTCATGTATATTTGTTCTATTTTTTATGTATCATTTGTGTATGTTTCATTTTATAAGTTTAAAAAGTAGGATATGAAAAATTCGACTACCGCCTGAGTTGCTCAATTAAATAGTCAGAGAGATGGCATTCTGAAGTTTCAAATCCTGCCAATTTATTATGTCCTTCTTTCCAGAAGTATATATGAGAATGTAATTTAATCCCGCGGAAAATTATATAAAGCCGCGACTAAAACCACGTAGTAGATGACTAAAGTAAGTCTATAAATACTTAAACTGCCTCCGTGGTCTAGTGGTCAGAGCCATGGGGTCACGATTCGGAGGTCCTGGGTTTGATTCCCAGGGGGTGACACACAAAATTGATATTTATCACTTCGTGAGGGTAAGGATATTGTAGGCTGAATCACCAGATTGACCGAAAAGAAAAAAACTTCGGATGGCACTTAAAACCGTCGGTCTCGATTGCTGTCTTTGATAGTGGTCGTTACTGAAACAATGTCAAAGGCCTAATACCTGTGCTACTAGGTGGTTTGAAATTACAGCGGAACGTTCAAGTCGAGAATTCACTCGCTAACAAGAAGAAGAATACTCAAAAATATTTCCGTAATCACAGTAGGAGTTCACCGGTTGCACTGATCGGAACACACACGGAAATAGCTCCGTTGTTCCAAAATTAAGAGGAGTGATCGCCCTCTGTCGGCTATTTCTGAACGCTTATAAAAAGAAAATATTTGGATAGGGCCGATTAGAATGTAGTTGGATTTAAAAATATTAAGTGTGAAAAGGTTATCGATCTCTTGTTAAATTATAAAAATTATCGATTGATAGTTCTGTATCACCTTACATGTAAAAATGTTAGGTAAAATAAGAACTCAGCAATATTGATTATAATCTCTGAAGTTTCATTTTTACCATTATCTAGCCGGAGATTCAAAGAATACTGTAGCTGCAAAGGTGGTCTTTCGCTTTGTCATTAAATTTTCATGCATTCCATCTTTGCTTCAAAAAATTCTCCATGATTTCTGTTCACAAGTATTCAATAAACAAGTCAACACGTTGTCGGCAATATTGAACAAACAACATAATTACCGAAGTTCCTATGACACCATGTATCTCAACAACGTTTTAAATGAACGTGGCAAAAATTGAACTAACGCCGCCATCTTGTAATTTGACATTGCATTGACAGTTCTCTTTATTCTGCAGCCCCCGCACACGTTCATTCAGAACCGCGTCGTAAAGTAGTCAAACAATGATAGAGCCTACTATAGCACCCTACTGTTTCTCTGATGTTTCTGCTAAGGTGGTCTATCCATTGTCATGCATTTTGCATGTTTTTGGTAGACGGGTCAAAACAATGATCACAAAACGATTTCAGACATGGGTGACGATGGTTACCCGCTGGCAGAAGACGGATGGTTGCAACGATTTCGATAAATAGATGCATTGTTTTGGAAATTAGGTAGGAAGTGTAAAACTGTGTGCTTTGTAGAGTTTTTTAAGGTTTCAAGAATCGGAGGGTTTATTTTCTATGACGTTCTTCAAAGAAAGAGCGCGCAAATCCTTTGTTCTTATTTTATTGCAAAACATGTAGAGGTATAGATTTTAAATTGTTTATTGTATAGATTTTGATAACGTTAATTCCATGCTGGATTGAATGTCCAAATGGAATAAACGTTTAATGAGCCAGATGCATTGCTGTCTCCCAGGCATGCTGTAAAATCCAACTAAGGGATAAGAGGGTTTCTGTATACTGCAATGTTGGCGATGGGCTGACAACCTGCCACTACAGCAATATACCTATAAATCTATGTTAAATTACCCTCAAAACTTCGTCAGACGTGGCGGAACGACCTTTATTTGGGTTTTTTACGCTCTGCCTACCCCATTAGGGATAAATGCGTGACTATATGTATATATGTAATTTAAAGCATCTGAAATACTTAGTTAAACCTAAAGCCACACCTCGCTTCTCTGCAAATCCGCAAAGCGTAAGTAGTAGAGTTACATACGGTTACAAATTTTACTGCGTTGTTGATGAAATATGTACACAGGTAAAACAGCTGTATTTACATACAAATCCTCTGCAACGTCTTACATCTCGGTTAAATTCTAATTTAGCCTGTCAAGTTTTATGTATACTGCTGTTGTTGGGGTTATTATGGAGACAGTGAAGGGGTTGGTTTCAGAACGATACTGAACAACAACAAAATAACCTCCCCCTAACTCTGAACCAAGTGGTCTCATTTTGTATAGAATAGAGACTACATTGTTTTTTTATTTTATAGAAATATTATAGGTATGTAGGTATGTTTAAGTTGTTCAGTTGCGATGCTTGGAAATCCTTTTCAGTTTGCGTTCTGGCTCTGAAATAACCCTATACAGGGTGTAACGGACAGTGTCCCGCGAACTGATTTTGGTTGCTCAGTCAACCAAACTAAACCACTGTCACCATGATTTTTTTAGAAAGCGATTTGTTTTTCTACTTCCATGCTGGACTGGTAGCGAGAGAAAAACATAGAATGTACCAGCTGCATTTCCTCCCGGGCATGCTGTAAAAACCAGCTAAGGGATCCGAGGGTTTTAGTATATTGCATTTTAGGCGATAGGCTGACAACCTGTCACTACAGCAATATACCTACAAATCTATCTTAAACAACCCTCAAAACTTTGCCAGACGTGGCGGAACTACCTTTGTTTAGGTCGTGTACGCTCTGCCTACCCCATTAGGGATAATGGCGTGATTATATGTATGTATGTATGTATTTTTTTCATACGAATTGTCTGTTTTAGGTGGTCATTTTGTATGGGAAGGTCAAATTTATTTTTCATCTCTTGAAAGAATTTCCCGTTGAAAGTTGTTTAGTTTTGTTGACTGAGTAACCCCTATCAGTTTGCGGGACGCTGTCCCTTACACCCGGCATACCTGCTTAAGGATTCTAATGTTTGTTGTTGGTTAAACTTACACCGTGTTTAGAGTTTGAAGAGAGAGGGAGAAATTATTTAATGTGACAAAGTGGGATTAGAAATTTGTAAAGACAGTTTTTTATTACAATGTTGTTGAGCGCAATCTGAATTATTTTTATGCGGAATGTCATTCTACAGAACATTTGATTGCTTGAGGTAACTAATACTATTAGCATTAAGACTGAACAATGGGTTCGATTCTAGAATTGACCGTTAAAACTAAAATTAATATCTATTTGTCACTTTCATATTAAAAATATTGGAAAAGAACAGGAGATCTATTCTCTCCAGTTTTTGATTTATAATCGCCGGTTTTATGCGTTATCTGACATTTTTATCCGCCGTCATATGATATGGCGGATATAATTGACGGAAATACTGTTGAAACGTGCAAAAGCGCGTCAAAATCTTTCGTACAAAGTGTAAAACCATAGAGTATAAATCGCCTGTTCTTTTTAATTTGATTATTTTGAAAGTGACAGATAAATTTTAATTTTAGTTTTAGCCGGTAGAATTTAGAATCCAGCCCAATATTTACTTAAAAATATTCAGATCCCGTCCCTAGAAAAAAAGCGCGTACCTTACTAGGTCATCCCTCCACCTAGCAACCAGTTCTTAGTAACTATTTAACCTTCCAAAAATAACAATGGCGGACGATGATAAATAAATTTTAATTACGGAGCGGCTGTGGCTACCGGAAAACGAGAGCTAAATAGGGCAGAGAAATGAGAAGCTACCTAATTGTAAATTAAAAAGTTCGCGAAGTTACGACACCACAGTCCACAATGACACCCCGAAGGAGGGTGAGGGGGTAGTACCCCCCCCCGGGGGGCGTGGGGTCTAAGCCCCCC
Organism: Scrobipalpa costella; assembly: GCA_949820665.1. Lineage (NCBI taxonomy): Eukaryota > Metazoa > Arthropoda > Insecta > Lepidoptera > Gelechiidae > Scrobipalpa > Scrobipalpa costella. Next base: position 4,017,029 of record OX463305.1, on the reverse strand, counting down.
AGACGGGGGGGTGAGCTCGACACCCGTGGAAAGCGTGTGACATTTTGTTTTAAAATATTGTCCGCGCGAATACGTTCACGTGGATCATTTTTAATCGTTTGTTTGTTTTTCCTTTTTTCCGGGTTAACGAACAAAGGGGCTGGTTTCGAGCCTACTACGGCCATTTTGTAATCATGGATTGCATGATTTCTAAATTTGTTACGTAATCCTTTTGGAAAACGTTCAGGAATTTGCTCGCCGTATTACAAACTTTTCGACTAAGTACATTTTGTTTTCATATCTGTAATGGTTTAATTATTAAATGATCTCGTAAAACCAATACTCTAGTCTAAACTGCATTAAAACGACCGTTCATTCGAGATCGGATGCGTCGAAGGCGTCTTAATTACCGTGTAGCGATAAGAAGCGCCGGCGCATAGCGTGAAAGCTAACTGGTCTCGTCACCCGACTCATCAACTCCACAGTATAAATAACTTCTATACAACGCCTTGACATACTGAGGTCTATGAGCGCGTGTTGTAGGGTTGCCTCTGCTCTGTGGCTGGTAAGGTAAGCGCACCAAATATTGTCCCGTGTCAAGGTCGTCAGCTTTCCTCGCATTCCGTTCCCGCCGCCCACAGGGATATCTCACGTTCACGTTACGTAACATTTGGACTAAGATTCGGTTACGATTGACACACTATCGGTGTATACCTGTTGAAGTGTTGGATTGTAAGGATGGACAATTGAACTATTAAATGAATATTTAGTGAACTGTATAAATATTTTGAAACATATCATCTTATCAATATTAAATTGAGTATCAAATACGAGCTTATTCATACAATGACATGACTATACATACAATACAATCTTTAAAAACCTACAAACAAAATAGATGAGAAAACTAGTAAAGAAAAATCGTCGTGTTTTAATTTACAGCTTAATAATTTTTCATAAATAACTGCCCGATTCTAATCTTAACCGTTAGCAATCGCGATGAGTATTCTTAATTCAAAATGTGATCGCTCATCCAATCACATCGCGAGGACAAAGCCGATGGTGTAAATAAAAGACGCGATTATCCTTAACGGGATCCAACTCTCCTTCGCAGCCTGCGACCCGTGGAGAATCTTTTAAGAACAGTGTTGCCAGAGTAAGGGATGATAAAGGATAAATTGATGGAGGATTTAGTTAGGGTAATTAGACGCCGTGCTCCTAAAAAAATAATAGGGAGATGCTAGATCACTTTTCAGGGAACCTAAGTATAAAATCTATGATTTACAAATAATTGAAAAGAAATATTTAATCGATTCAATCAGATTTTTATGCCATTGTACAAAAATTGGAACATATTTTTGCATGAAGGATCAAAAGAAATATGGACGTTCTTGATACTGAATCGAATTTTCCACGGAACACCAGTCGTCTCTACCTACCTCGTCTCTATTTCTAATATGATGTATGATCATCAATCTGCTCTTCTTCCATTCTGGCCTGGAAGCGAGAGAAAAACATAGAATGTGCCAGCTGCATTTCCTTCCGAGCATGCTGTATAAACCACCTAAGGGATCTGAAGGTTTCAGTATATTGTATTTTAGGCGATGGGCTGACAACCTATCACTACAGCAATATACGTACAAATATATCTTAAAAAAAAGCTCGAAACTTTGTCAGACGTGGCGGAATGACCTTTGTTTAGGCTTTGTTCTGCCTACCCCATTAGGGATAAAGGTGTGATTATATATATGTATGTATCATACTAATAATTTCGGGTTTTTCTTAAAAAGGTACCAAAAATATTCAACTTCGAGGCAGCTTCTTGCCCTGGTTACCCTGGACTGGCCGAGGAGGCGATTCGGGCGACAAATGTACCTTACTGACTACTGCCTCGAAAGTCACCTAGCGCTTAAATAACAACTAAAGGAATATCGTCAGTCGTCTCAAGATAAAGACAATATTCAGAAAAATATACCAAAAAGCCCCAACTTTGTAGTACCTTCTAACCCTGGTAAACCTAGACAGGCCGAGAAGGCAACTCTGGCGGCCAATGCAAGGTGCATTGACTGCCTTGAAAGCCACCGAGCGCAAAAAAAAAATCAAAATGTCTCAACTTTGTGGCAGCTTCTAACCCTGGTAACCCTGAACTGTCAAGCCACCGACCGCTACCGAGAGCTATCAAAGTTCAAGTAAGTCAAAAATGATACCAAAAATGTCTATGACTGAAGTTTCTTTCTTCCCTTGGTAACCCTGGACTGGCCGAGGAGGCGACTCGGGCGGCCAATGCACCTTATTGACTGCCTCGAAAGCCACCGAGTGCTACCGAGAGCGCCCGAACGTTATCCCGCTTTCCCGCCAATATTGCGATTCGACGCGACGCCGCACTGTGGAACGAAAATCGGGTTTCATAGACTTAGGGACTTGAATTTTTAAGTGCCACTTTTTTTGATGAAAATGGATACTGTTCATCATCATGATCCTCAAAAACATCATCTGACTTACTTTGACTTTGTATTTACTGAATAATCATTTTTTTACGAAAAATTTGTATGGAGCCCGGATGAAAAATCAAGATATCTCCAGACCCGCAGAATTTCCCGTTATATCCTCGCACACTATTTTAGAACTAATTATTTATGATTTTTTGACATACTACATATAACGGTATCTTCTGCGGAACTTTTTTTAAAAATACGAAAGTGATTTGTATGGAACCGGAACAAGAATAACTTTTTTTTACGGATCCGCTGGTCATACTACTATATCCTCGTACGTGTTTATAGAACTATTTTTTATGATTTTTTGACATACTTGATGTTACGGTCTTTGCGGAAAATACTTTAAAAATACGAAACCAAATTTGTATAGAGCTGGGAAGAAAAAACCCTATTTCTTCCGAACCGCAGTTCATACCGTTATGTTCTCGCACATTGTTATAGTACTATTTTTTATGATTTTTTGACATACTTCATGTTACGGTATCTACTGCGGAAAATACTTTAAAAATACGAAACCAAATTTGCATAGAGCTGGGAAGAAAAATACCTATTTCTTCCGAACCGCAGTTTATACCGTTATGTTCTCGCACATTGTTATAGTACTATTTTATTATGATTTTTTGACATACTATGTTACGGTATCTATTGCGGAAACTATTTTAAAAATAAGAATTTATGCAGCTGGGAAGAAAAACACCTATTTCTTCCGAATCGCAGTTTATACCGTTATGTTCTCGCACATTGTTATAGTACTAGTTTATTATGATTTTTTGACATACTTCATGTTATGGTATCTATTGCGGAAAATACTTAAAAATACTAAGCCAAATTTGTATACAGCCGGGAAGGAAAATACCTATTTCTTCTGAACCGCAGATCAGTTATATTTTTCAACCTTACCGTTATAGTACTATTTTTTGTTACTTTTTTTTAATCTTCATACATACATACAACAGTATTTACTGCGGAACTTCACATTTTGTGTGGAGCTGGGCTGGAAGCCTGGAACGAATTAGCTGTTGTGTTCTCATTCTCTGTGTTTTTGTTCTGTTTGTGTTTCGTGTGTTGCAATAAATTGGTAAATAATAAAAAACATGTATATCATTGTTTTTCCGAAACCGTAGGTGATACGGTTATAATCCTTGCATACGGTTATGTTTGGTACTATTTTCTTCCCAGCTGCATACATTCGTATTTTAAAAGTATTTTCCGCAATAGATATCATAACATGAAGTATGTCAAAAAATCATAATAAAATAGTACTAGATTTTTTGACATACTTCATGTTATGATATCTATTGCGGAAAATACTTTTAAAATACGAATGTATGCAGCTGGGAAGAAAATAGTACCAAACATAACCGTATGCAAGGATTATAACCGTATCACCTACGGTTTCGGAAAAACAATGATATACATGTTTTTTATTATTTACCAATTTATTGCAACACACGAAACACAAACAGAACAAAAACACAGAGAATGAGAACACAACAGCTAATTCGTTCCAGGCTTCCAGCCCAGCTCCACACAAAATGTGAAGTTCCGCAGTAAATACTGTTGTATGTATGTATGAAGATTAAAAAAAAGTAACAAAAAATAGTACTATAACGGTAAGGTTGAAAAATATAACTGATCTGCGGTTCATAAGAAATAGGTGCTTTTCTTCCCAGCTCTATTCAAATTTGGTTTCGTATTTTTAAAGTATTTTCCGCAAAGACCGTAACATCAAGTATGTCAAAAAATCATAAAAAAATAGTTCTATAAACACGTACGAGGATATAGTAGTATGACCAGCGGATCCGTAAAAAAAAGTTATTCTTGTTCCGGTTCCATACAAATCACTTTCGTATTTTTAAAAAAAGTTCCGCAGAAGATACCGTTATATGTAGTATGTCAAAAAATCATAAATAATTAGTTCTAAAATAGTGTGCGAGGATATAACGGGAAATTCTGCGGGTCTGGAGATATCTTGATTTTTCATCCGGGCTCCATACAAATTTTTCGTAAAAAAATTATTATTCAATAAATACAAAGTCAAAGTAAGTCAGATGATGTTTTTGAGGATCATGATGATGAACAGTATCCATTTTCATCAAAAAAAGTGGCACTTAAAAATTCAAGTCCCTAAGTCTATGAAACCCGATTTACGTTCCACAGTGCGCCGGGAATATTCGAAATTTAAATCTTTTTACTTTTTCAACCTTTAGTACTCTGCAGCCAGTGCTGCAACTTTGCATGTAAATAATTTACGGTTGCATTTTTTTTAATGGTTCGTTTTTGAAGTTATAGAATATTTTTGAATAAAGAGCGTAAATGAAACTGCCCTTCATATTTCTGTAATTATTTTTAAATCAATGTACGTACTGAACTACACACAAAACAAGACAATTACTAAAAAACAAAAATATGAACTTTAACATTCAAGTGACTTTTATTTAAACTTTTAAGTTATCTCAATATGACACTAAAGAAATAGGGTTGTCCAAAGTTTGAGCTTATTCGAAAAGTTCGTAATATTAGTCTGATGTGAAGCCAAAGGGGACAACTAATTGACTTTCATTTTAGTTTGCGGCTAAATAATTATTCAAAAGTTTACTTTGATATGTTGGTTTATTTATAGCAAATCTTTAAAGAATATTGAAATAAATGGTCTTAAAATTCTAAACCTACATATTTACTTACAATAAAATTTTGTCTTTAACATAAAATAGATACTAAACATTTCAGTTTGATGAGATGCTTTAGATTAGTATGAAATGGGTACATTTGCTTTTCTCCTACATCCTCTAACGCGCCGCCATAAGCTGCAAAAACAAATACCTACTTATATTTTAAACAAAGAACCCCGCCAAAAATTCAAAATTCGAATATCTCATGCACTACGCCCGCCCGATTCGCTTATAATTCGAGATTCATACCGTGGCTTATTCTCATAAAAAGTTGTACCCTTCAAATGTAGTAATTTTGCTGGAGGGTGGCCCCCTCCCCCTCCCCCGATCTCAGGCTGGCCTTTTAACGCCGGAGATATTGTCTCTTTAGTTAGATCTGTATTTGCTGTAGTATAAGTCTGGTTAGGAGAGAAATCTTGAGGCGACAGAGATGTTTGGGGGTTTTCTATAGAAGGGTGTCGTGTCGGTGTTAGAAATATTATTGGAACTGTTTATTAATTTGATTTTTAAAATAAATTTTGGCAGTACACAATTGAATCTATTTCTATAGCTGGTAATGATATAATTTTTACTAGTGATAGATACTTAAACTTTAGTGCTCCTGATTATAATTAACTGTCCTTAACTAACTTAAGTAATAATTTCAACGATCAATCTGGTTGACTGACTGACTCGCTTATTAAATCAATATTGTAATTTTCATAAAATGAAATTGTGTTAAAGGATCAAACAATAGATTTAATTTACCAATATTGTCTCAAGCAACAATAAATAACAACTGTGCGCCGAAGCGTAAAAAACAATGTCTGGGCCAGTCTTCTCGCCTCTGAAATTAATAATTAATTTGAAAACAAAAAGCTTCAATTTTCGCGAGATCAGTTCGTTATAACTGAAAACTCTTGGATCCAGGCCGCTGGCGAAAAACTTTGCCGAGTATTTTAATGAATTTTTCAGTAAGTTAATTTCAGAATACGTTATACGGGATTTACTGAACTTATCTTTACTTTCGTAAAGATTTTGAAACTCTGTGTCAAAAATTGAGATAGATAAGACTGTTTTTCTTGTTAGAGAAGTAAATGATATGATACACCATTAATACACCTTTAATAGTCATGAAATGACTTTAAAATGGTACACATCAATATATCAATGATGCCATGGATTTTTACTCTGTACTGTTACAATGTTTTATTATTATAAATAAAATAATAAATCAATACTTTTCTGCAAGCCCATATAAGTTATTATGATTTGTCGCCAATATCATTTGTATTTCAACATCAACAGTTCATGAATAGGATTTGTAATATAAAACCTGACGTTTATTCAAATCAACACCAATGAAGCCATAATACTTTTAAAACTCTCTATCGTTAACTTTTTAAATCTGTCTCGAGGCTGGTATACGTTATTGATATTTGTGAACGGGCTGGATAATAATATTTGTATTCTCGCGCCCATTTTATATTGAACTGTCCCCTTTTTACAAAATGGAATCACAGATGATTTTGCAAGCAAAAATACTGATTAAATGGAAGCTGAAATACTTTTAAAAAGTGGCAAAGTCAATAAAGTAACCTTTATGCATTTATGTATTCTGCTCTCGCACTAGATTAAACTAGAAAACGGTCTTGCTAAACTTGGGAAAGTCGTGTAGATTGCTAAGATCTTCATTTGATCTCGTTATGTTTTGTGAATGGGAATGGATATGAGTTCAGTGCCTTACGTGACCTTGGTGCTCTTGATCTGGTCTTAGATGTGACATTGAATTTAGAAACTATTTTGGAATTTGATTCCTTTTAACAATCAGTATCATTCACAACATGATCATCACTAAGTACATCATTATCAATACAGAGATTCATAACTTGACCTAGAAATTTATTATTAAGTTGCCCATCACTTGAAATCTTTGTAGGATATTGTACAAAGTACAGATTAACACATAATGCTCTACTGAGATGTGTCAGGGCTTCCCCACCATTGGCCGAGGGTATAGTGGTGTCCACAATGGATGGAGTAGGGTCGCACCACAATGAGTCGGGTAATTGTTAGCCCGAACAGGGGTTGCACACCCTGTCAACCATCGGCCATAGAGTAAGCAACACAAACATTCTGCCTTTTAAGCCCTTGTCGCTTCTAATTGATTGGGCTTCATGATTCGAAAATTAGCTGGATGTTTTACTCTTATTATACTTGCATTATTATCAGTTGTGTCATTAGCTTTATTATGATCTTTTGGAACGGTTTTTTCAATGATGTTTTTGTGCATTGTTTAATCTTTGACACCAAAAATTGTGCCATCAGCCCATCAGTCATCAGAACAATATTCATTCATGTTATGGTATTGCTTTCGTTTAACAAACAAAAACTGAAATATTGTTTTATTTATAGTAGTTTTGGAATTTGTGTCGTGGTTTTGTTAGATTCGTTTATTCGTTGGTTCGTTTACGTAGATATACTAACTATTGATAAGTTATTTAATTAGTAATTATTAGGAGCTTGTAGTTATTGATTGTAATATAACTTTGTAATGTTATTGAATAAGATACTTTACACCAACATTAAAATAAACAAAAAAGATCTTATCAAAAATGTTCTGTAAATTAACAAACCTATTTACAACTTAAACGATAAACATCATACAATCATTGACTAAGTTCGAACAATACACAATAATTAAAACAATCACGTCATAATCATAATAAACTGTAAAACGTCCCTTGTAAAACCATAGTCAGGTAAGTGCGGTAAATGGCCAGATACGATCGAAATCTGCCTGGCAACAATACACTCCATCCCTTATTAATTATTTTATTGTAAGCATAAAGGATGCCGTAATCGCCAGAATAATAATATCATCGGCGTAAAGAACCCGGCAACACAAGCGTAAAAATGACACGCTATACCAATATGTTTGTGTGTATGTTGTGGGGCAAGTCTGACACACTTTTGAGGGATGAAATTGGGGTTTGTATGTGTGAAATTTATTTGAGTTTTATGATTCCTTATAATGCTGGAAAGTATAAGTTACATTAACTTAGATGGTGTTTTTAAGTAACATTTAGGAATATTTACCCTACAAATTTAAATCACCATAAAGTATTTTTTCCTTAAATTTGTTTATTTCATTAAAATTAATTCTATCTTCACCAAAATCTTACTAATTACAGGTACCTAAACCTAAGTTAACCCTAGCAAACTTAAGTTTACCCTCTCTTCTAACTCTACCCGCAACATGTATAACATTAGATTTATTCGAATGGGTCACGCATACAGAGACAAGTCACCCCGACTCTCCGTCCCCAAGTCACCGTACCAACGTGGGGGCGAAACGCACACAGACGTAGCTACTACCACCCGCCAGATGTCGCACACACACAGACGCGTGTGAAAGGGAAAGCTACACTGTGCAAACAAATCGCATGCTTCCATCCCTCTCGCTACAATACTGTGTGTGGCATGGTAGTGTGCTGTTGACTGTCTGGTGAAGACTTCTGGCATGTGATACGCGCGGTTTGAGACCTTTAGCGTACATTGGTTTGTAAACGATACAAGTAGAATGTATGTTTTGTATACCTCTGATTCTTTCTTTGTTAGGTAGAGTTAGACAATTTACTCTGGTATAGTTGCAGAGTTATATTCTTTTACTATAAGTTAGTTTAAATGATAGTCTAATGGTTGGTTAAATAGTTAAAATCCTACTTAAAAATGTATATTTTGTTTAGTTCAATATTAATCCTCATAAACTTTATCATGTTTCAAAATTTCAGATGTCTCCCTTACTATATGTTCTTATTTTACTTGCCTTTTAAATTTAGACGATACGACAATATCTAAGAGGAGAAGCAATGTACGACAAAATGGCGTCGAATCCTCCATTTCGCGCACCACGTTCCAGATTCGAGATTGTTCAGTGAAATTGCCAGGTAATAGGCCGGGACTATAGCATTACACTTACTTATTGGTGGGTTTAGCGCTCAACGGCCTAATCGAATTGAATACCGTTGATATTGACGGTAGCCTGGATTGAGGAATGACGATGAAGTGACATAGCGATGATGCTGATGACATTATTGATGCTAGGTGTGATGATGATGGATTTGATTATGAATATGATGAAAATAAGCGATTTATCACTACTACCATTCTCATAGATGATGACGGCAACGACTAGTTTGATAATCTTAAAGTAGGTAATGTTTTTAATTGGATTGAATCAAAACATGCCGTATTCTCAATCAGAACCGATATATTAATAAAAATTCTATACAAAACTGAATTTGCTATAATAAATAAGTGTACAAAAACACGAGAATGGTCAAATGATTTTTCCTAGTTAGACAAGGTCATATAACGAAATAATATAAATATTTTCTTATGAGAACTCATTTAAATCGCCTAGGAGTTAAATTCGATCACCTTCCAAAACCTCTTAATAGCTCTAACAAAGATCTGCGTAATCCAATTTGACAATCCAAAATAACAATCAACGAAAGTAAGAGACACAAATTGAGCTTGCCCGCCCGCCCACGGACTCGAACAAAGAGAAAACTGTTGTTATGAACCGATGACGTCACACCACTCCAGTTGACATGTTCAGACGTGCGTGACGTCAGAGAGGATTGATCCGAAGATAGAAACTGACGGGTAGAAAATTGATCTTTTCACTTTATTGTTGACTTTTGGTTACCGCTTTAGAACATAGGGACGGTTTTGGAAACAATTTACGGATGTTGTTACAAATCTAGTGCACTGTTGAATTTGGGTAGTTATGTTTGAAATTACATACATACATACATAAAATCACGCCTTTATCCCTTACGGGGTAGGCAGAACGTACGTGTTTGAAATTAACGCACTTAATACGAAGTACGAAGGATTTTTTTTATTCAGTAAACAGGAGACTGCGTACCCGGTACAAACAGATTTCTTTTAATTGTTTGGGATCTTCCATGCTGGCCTGGAAGCAAGAGGAAAACATAGAAAGTGCCAGCTGCATTTTCTCCTGGGCATCATGCTGTAAAAACCAGCTAATTGATCCGAGGGTTTCAGTATATTGTAATTTAGGCGATAGGCCTGTCACTACAGCAATATACCTATAAATCTATCTTAAGTAATCCTCAAAACTTTGTCAGACGTGGCGGACCTAACCTACCCCATCAGGGATACAGGTGTGATTATATGTATGTATAAATGTTGTAGAACCTTAAGACTAAACTATTATTTTAAGGCAAGCCTTGTTTTTCTCATCAAAATTAGCAAACGACTAAACAGAAGCAGAATTATTATTTTTTTCGTCAAAAAGGATTGTCGGAAATATTTCTAATGCTTGTGGTGGCTTAGAAATTGATCCAAGACTGCGAAACGGCACTTCATGTCTACATTATCACCGTCTGAGCATCGCTACAGCCACGCCACCCCTATAATACCCTTGCAATAGTCTGGCTAGTGATGTCCTTGCTGCTCAGCATTGTTGTTTTCATCGATATCTGTATTTACTATCGTACATGGCTCGTTCTCCGTATTTTGGACAAAAACGTCATTACTGTACGTTTTTTACGAAGCTAAGATTTTGAATATTTGAAGTATAAATCTAAATTTAGGTTTGTTTACGTATTATGAAACTGTGGAAGACACATATTTAAGACAATTCGTTTAACTATTGTAAGTAATACGGTGATGAGGCAATTATGGCAATGAGTATACGCATTATGGTTATAAGTAATCAGATTATGGCAATGATCACGATATACAACTTTAACTTTTTGTGTTTTTAGGTTGGTAGTAAATTAATCGTTTGTATTGTTTATTTATAAGAAGAAAGTGATTAATAAGAAGTTGAAATGTAATACTAGGTGTAAGGGACAGCGTCCCGCAAACTGATAGGGGTTCTTCAGTCAACGAAACTGAACAACTAACACCAGGAAATTCATCAGGAAAAAAAATAAAAAATGCTTTTCCATACAAACTGTCTGATCGAGGTGGTAATTTTGTATGGGAAAGTAAAATTTTATTTTCATCTACTGAAATAATTTTCTGGTGAATGTTGTTCAGTATCGTTGACTGAGCAACCCCTATCAGTTTGCAGGACGCTGTTCTTTACTCCCAGTACCTCTTGATATTATAGTTTAACATTGTAGATTAAATTCTAGCAGTTTTGTAATAGCAGTTCAAACCATTGATAACACTTAAAGATTAGTCATTTTAAAACTCTCTCTCTGGTTATCAACATTATATTGATTAAAAACAGGAAATTTACGTTTCCACTCACCCAAAAATGGAAAATCAATATGTTAGCTTAAATATTAGTTTTAAACGACGTGGAAGCTTGTAAACGTCTATTAAAAAAATACAATTCACCTGATTTTATTTAATTATTTGTAAAAAACAGACAAATAATTATAAGAGTATGTTATATTATGAAACTCATTCGTTCCTTGCATAAACCTGTAAGGGTTTTCTGAGGGACGTCTCATCTTTAACCATGTAAAAGCTATTTTTATTTTGAATAAACTTCTTAATAATAAAAAAAAGTTGCGTAATAAAGTTAAGTGATCAATAAGAAGTCAAAGGGTAAAAGAATACTTTCTTATTAGAATCAGATAAGCGCATAACCATCATGAACATCGATTGTGACACCAAAACACTCGTCATTGCTCCCACAGCGACGCAACCGGCGAATTATGACTATGGTACTGTTAATTCGAAGTCACCCTAAAATTTATTACTATCGACAAGAGGGAGACAGCAATCTACGCAGATCGCTATCACGGAAAGAGAAAGAAAACGTCTAAATGAGGGGGTGTTGTAAATAATTTTCCCGCTCAAATTGACAAGGTCTGGGTTTTGGAACAAGGAAGATTTAACCTTGTCTTAGTGGGATATGATTGGTTTTTATTTGCGCGTCTCGTTGTTGAAGTACAATGTGCTATTGTTAGGTAAGGAAGGGCTTACAGAGAAGCGTCGGAAGCTCTCAACGTTTTTAATGAAGATTATAACATTTTTCTTTTACCCCCGCAAGATGCGGTACATCTTGATTACATTTATTAGAAGTAATTGCTGTTGTGCCTATTTATTTGTTGGGAGGTTTGAGGGCAGTGAAATTAAAGTTGTTTTTGTTAAGCTTTTTATTACCTCTACATTGTTTATATCTACAACGTGTAACAGAAAAGTTACATGCACCCGAAAGGATTATGAATCAGCCCATGAAACTGAACAACTTTTCCAAAGGAAGATAATAACAGAAGAGTAAAAGCTAGCGAGGGAGCGGTAGTGACTTCTCAAATCAGTGAAGATAATAGTCGAAAAAGGTAAAAAAAAAGATTAACTCTCCATACTACACGCGCTATCAGCTGATGCATTTTGTATGGAAGGTCAAACCAATTTTTTTCTTATCTTGACCTATGTTCCTTTGGGAAAATTGTACAGTTTCATGGACTGGTTCATATCCTTTCTGTTACACGTTGTATAGGCTTAGTAGTAGCAGTAATGCATAATTGACAAATTGTATAACATTTAAAAAGATATTAAGGATCTTATTCGTTTTTCGAATTTCATATCTACGTTTATTCGGTGCTTTTTCCGTGCTTCGGAAGGCACGTTAAGCCGTTGGTCCCGGTTAATATCGTTTAATACCGAAGATATTAGTCGTTGAGCCATATCAGAGGCCAGTACTAAGCATTGGCGGCTTGAAAACTCTGACCTAATCTAGGATTGGGTCTGGTTTTCCCTTCTAGGTTGCGGAGGTCAGATGGCAGTCGCTCTGTGTAAAAACCAGTACCCTCGTTCAATCCCCTAGATTAGGAAGCCGACCCGGTGAGATACAGGATAAGGCTAAGGAGATGATGATTAAGGATCTTATTATTGTAACGACGACAGCGTAACGTAAAAAGTTCTAGGGAGGAAAATGTATTTTAAATAATATGTATACAGTAATAATACTGCAACATGCTGGACTGGGAGCGAGAGAAAAACATAGAATGTGCCAGTCGCATTTCCTCCCGGGCATGCTGTAAAAACCAGCTAAGTACAAAAGATGCACTAAATCCAGGGGTGTCAAACTGCCAACTTGCCAAGCCAATTCACGAGGTTGCTAATCATAATCGAATCTCCGCATTCAAATGAAGTGATCAATCAGGCGCAGGGTGAGCTGACAGCTCATCCTTGTTTGTTTTTTTTTTAAGAGGAAGGCAAATAGGTAGATTCTTTGTTCCAAAGATTAAAATTTCTTGTGCCATTGTTTACACCAAAAATTAGAGCTAGTCCCATAGAAAAGCAGAGGAGGGTGCTATTGTTAGAATGACCTCGAAATTAGCTCCTCATATTTTAATAAATGAAAAATGAGTACATACATACATACATATAATCACGCCTTTATCCCGAATGGGGTAGGCAGAGCGTAAACGTCGTTCCGCCACGTCTGACAAAGTTTTGAGGGGTAGATTTTTAGGTATATTGCTGTAGTAACAGGTTGTCAGCCCATCGCCTAAATTACAATATACTGAAACCCTCGGCTCCCTTAGCTGGTTTTTACAGCATGCCCGGGAGGAAATGCAGCAGGCACATTCTAAGTTTTATCTCGCTTCCAGGCCAGCACGGAAGAAAGTAGCTTTAAAACATACCACTTTCCATAAAAAAATGTAGTTTTAGTTCTGCTCATTGCATCGCCTGATGACACTCGTGGTCAGATTACACTCAGCACATGTCAATCGCGCAAATATACGGTTAATAATTCGTTTTCCAGATAAATGATAGTCATTTTCCTGTCACATCAGCAGTGAGCCAGTGGAGCTAGTAAACAATCGAGTAACGTGTCAAGTGGGAAACAAAGGATCCTGTGCGGGAGTATTCTGGAATTTAGTCGATTTATTTATTTTTTAATGAAACACCAACAGTACACATATTACAAAAAAATATAAGAAAATACAAATATTAGGACACAGCCTGATATGAGTACCAATAACAGATGAACACGGCATTCTTAAAATTTATTTGTTTGTGCCAGCTGCTTTTCCTCCCGGGCATGCTGTAAAAACCAGCTAAGGGATCCGAGGGTCTCAGTTTATTTTAATTTAGGCGATAGGCTGACAACCTGTCACTACAGCAATATACCTATAAATCTGTTTTAAATAACCTTCAAAACTTTGTTTAGGTCGTTTACGCTCTTCCTACCCCATTAGGGATAGAGGCGTGATTATATGTATGTATGTATGTAGTAGATTTATAATCTGGAGTTGCTATTTTTGGATACACAATGATTTGAGACATTTCGTAGAGAAGGCATGCTTATGTTACAAATAAATATTGTGGTTTATTAATTATTTATTTATACATACATAGATATAATATGCATAATATTTTTTATTTCCATGCGGGCCTGGGAGCAAAAAAAAACATAGAATGTGTCAGCTGAATTTCCTCCCGGGAATGCTGTAAAAAACAGCTATAGGATCCGAGGGTTTCAGTACTCGTATATTCTCGATTAGGCGTTTACGCTTTGCCTGTCCCATTAAGGATAAAGGCGCGATTATATGTATGTGTGTATATCAGTTATTTTGTAAATAAATATACTTACATACCGGGTGTAAGGGGCAGCGTCCCGCAAACTGATAGGGGTTGCTCAGTCAACGAAACTGAATAACTTTCACCAGGAAAATCTTTCAGGATATGAAAAATAAATTTGACCTTCCCATACAAAATGACCACTTCAATCAGACTGTTTGTATGGAAAACCAAATTATATTATTCACTTCCTGAAAAAGAATCCTGTTAAAAATTGATCAGTTTTATTGACTAAGCAAACGCTATCAGTTTGCTGGACGCTGTCCCTTACACCCCGTATACTCGCAATCAAAGTGGTCCCCCAAACCTTCAAGTCATTGTAACAATCTATCGATTGGTCTCCAGAATAGCGGCTGCAATTTGGCACAAAGGGTAGATAAAGTGATTTGACGAAAGCCGGGCACCGGGATCGGTGTAATTGAGTAGTTTATTGTCCTCTTCGATACGGATATATCAGTTAGTTAGCTTTCGTGTAGGTATAGGCAGATAGTGCAATCTATTGTTGTATTGAGTACGAGTTGTTGTTCCTTTCTTCCATGCTGGACTGGGAGCGAAAGAAAAACATAGAATGTGCCAGCTGCATTTCCTCCCGGGCATGCTGTAAAAACCAGCTAAGGGATCCGAGGGATTCAGTATATTGTAATTTAGGCGATGGGCTGACAACCTGTCACTACAGCAATATACCTACAGATCTATCTTGGATGACCCTCTAAACTTTGTCAGACGTGGCGGAACGACCTTTGTTTAGGTCGTTTACGCTCTGCCTACCCCATTGGGGATAAAGGCGTGATTATATGTATGTATGTATGTATGTTGTTGTTCCTTTAGCACAATCAATTTTGCTGATCTGATATCTATCTTCCATTCAACAATATCATTTTTTTTTCTGTTATAGAATGATATTTCAACTTGATAAAAGAAGTTAAGCGCTTTATTAATAAAAATAATACAGAATTAAAGCTAGCTAATGCTAAAAAAATAAAGCTATATACAATTTTAGGATAGTCATCGAGACAAACCTATTACGGGTTTAGCGATGTCTTATAGATTGTATAAGGGTCATTTATTGTAATAAAATTCTAATAAAAAAAAAAAAAGGCAAAAAGCCTGCCTCGAATGGTAGCCGATGCAATTGTGTCCATGACACTGGCCGCGTTCCCGCGCTGTATGTTGATGTTTATAAACAACTAGCGACCCGCCCCGGCTTCGCATGGAAATCATCAGTGTTTATCTACTATATTATGCATGTATTATACATATAAACCCTTCTCTTGAATCGCTCTATCCATTAAAAAAAACAGCCTCAAAATCCGTTGCGTAGTTTTAAAGATCTAAGCATACATAGGGATATAGGGACAGAGAAAGCGACTTTGTTTTATACTATGTAGTGATGATGTTATATGTTACTTCGTAACTCTTTGTTAATGAAGTTTTGTGGTGATGCACCCCAAATAGTTTTTTTTTACAAAGATCAAATTGTTGCAATCACAAAAGCAACAAAATAATTAAATATACCACACTCACACACACACGTAGCGTTATTATTATTATTGTTTGATTTTTGTATGTATTCTAGAAATCTTTAAGTTCTTTTAATTATAATTTAATAAGAGAATAATTGTTTAATTCACTATTTAACTCTATGTGAACACTGAATTGGCTATGGAAGAGCGAAACCTCCTGGCACAGGTATTCCTATACTTAAAAGGAGGTTTCAGCGTTTGCTATTAATTGTGTACAATGTTAAGTTGAAATAAACGATTTATTATTATTATCATTAAATATTTTAACTTCCATACTGGACTGGGAGAGAAAGAAAAACATAGAATGTTCCAGTTGCCCTTCCTCCCGGGCATGCTGTAGAAGTCAGCAAAAGGGATTCGAGGGTTACAGTGTGTTGTAATTTAGGCGATGGGCTGACATCCTGTCACTACAGCAATACACATTACAATCTAAAATTGCCCTCAATTTATGTCAGACGTGGCGAAAGCGCCTTTTAGGAGGCGTTTTACGTTCTGCCTACCCCGTAAGGGATAAAGGCGTGATTTTATGTATGTATGTATGTATTAAATATTGAGTTTTAATTCGAAATTTAATTCGAATGTAGTTGCGATCTGGGCTCAATCGGACCTATCGGTCGGAATACCTCAATATTATTCGTACTTAATTTTCATGGCATTTTCCAATATCAACATCAGGAGTTTTTTGTGTGTATTTCAGTCTTGCAAACTACCCAGGGAAAGTTGCTGACTGGTGATGTTTTTTTTCTGATAGTAGAAGATATGCTGATATTTTGTAAGATTAATACGGGCTGAATTATATTATGTCACCAATTGTTCTGAGTAATTTTGTAATGTGAAAGTTGTTATGTCGCCTGATTTTAATTTTGAGGACGGAAACGACATACATCAGTAAGTATGCTTAATTGTTATTATTTTAAAAATCAATACGGTCAAAATCACCATTACCTACAAAATATAATCGTATTGAGATCGTTATTGTAATTAGACTCAATACTTCGAAATTCGGAATAATTATCATTGGAATTATATTCGTGACGAAAGTGGAACCATTATCAGCCAGGAGTCAGGGACACCAAAACAAAATGACACTTTTTAAGTACTTGCATCCGTGAGACGTATACGTAGAAAGCTGTTTGTATTCAAATGAGGTTGTTTCACTTGACTGATACATTCAAATTCAACTATAAAATTGGTAGAGTTTTAGTGAAATCTGGATTTTCAAATTCAATTTATTTAACTATATGACAGGCGTACTTATTAGGTACCTACTACTTGACGAATCAATTAAAAAAAATATATAATTAAAATTAAACATAATTTTATTTTTTTGCTCTCTTCATAAATATTATCACATCCCATTGCGCCTTTATGTTCTTCTTTTCGTTCTGGATTGCGGGTTACAACCTAATCTTATCTATCATCTATCTTTTCATCATCATCAGAAACTATTCAACTTCTGCACAATCCAACTATAATATTCCGATACTCTAGTATACACTCCTGGATAATTCCTATCAGCACAGCCTTCGCCCCAAGATACGATTCCTACTAAAGTGCCATTTGCAACCAGAGGCCCTCCCGAGTCTCCTTGGCAAGCATCCCTTGGAGGGCTGGTGGCGTTTGCGCAGACCATTCCTGAGGATATCACGGTGATGCGAATGTAGGCCTTGGAGCAAGTGGCCTGATCTACGATGTTCACGGTCGCTGCAAGAAGGACTGGTGAGGGCGTACCGTCCTTCTGGAATATTAGAAATGTTTGTGTAAATATTATTTTGTGAAAGTGATGTGTGTAGTCGGTTTTTAACCCCACCTGATTCTGATCTGATCAAGAACCATAATATAGATAGCAGTCAAAATAATTACTAGCACTATAACTGTCAAATGCAATGTATAACAAAAGGGATAAAGGCGTGATTGTATGTATGTAACAAAAGAGATGCCTTGTCCAAAAGCAGTTAATAATGATGTTGATATTATTGAAAATGTACATTTAGTTAGTTCAAATGTTGTGAGAAGTACTTGTGATGCTAAGTAATTTATAGTCGAACTTACAGAAGTCATCCCATATCCTGATATCAAAGCTGACGTCCCACTAGGAAGTGTCGTAGTTGGCGAGGCAAAATTTATAGGTTGTATACTAGAAGAGAAGGCCATTCTTGTGTTTGTTATCAATAAGGCAATATCATTGACCAGCAATTCTTGATCGTAGGCCTCATGGACAATGACCTTAGATACATCGTAGACTTTACCTCCTGCGTTTCTGTAGGAACTTCCTACTATGACTCTTAAGGATGATGGAGCAGATATATAACTGTAAAAGTAAAAATACGTAATGAGATTTTTTTTATTAAAGAGCGGCTTTCCTACTTGAGAGATAGTTTATTTTTCTTTTCTAAGCCACTCTGAAATTGTAAGTATTGCTTTCAAATAAGTGTGAAACCCCGATGGTGTAGTAGGTAAGGCCGCTGCCACCTGAGCGGGGCGGTCATGGATCCAATCACACCACGTACCAATGTGTTTTTCGGTTTTGGAATTTCATATGCACGTTTATTCGGCGCTTTTTCCGTGCTTCTGAAGGCACGTTAAGCCTTTTGTCGAGGTAAATATCGTTTAACACGGTATATATTAGTCGTGAAGCCATGTCAAAGGCCAGTGCTAAGCATTGACGGCTTAAAAACTAGGACCTAAGCTATTGGGTCTGGTTTCCATTCTGGGTTGCGGACGTCAGATGGCAGTCGCTCTGTATAAAAACCAGTTCCCTCGTTCAATACCTTAGATTCGGCAGCCGACCTCGTGAGATACGGGATAAGGCTAGGGAGATGATTTGTTATAAAAAACAATACAGATATTTGACATGAATAGCAAGTTTCACGTTGAATACAAAGATGTCGTCAAGATAAGCTTACTTGACGACGCAATGTGCAGCAGTGACAACAGTGGAGTTAGTCAAAATAGAAGCCTCACAGGTAAAGAGCCCGCCTTGAGTCATTCTCCTTCTGACAGCGGCCTAGTACGGAATACTGGTGATGTTAATCTTTTGCTCGTTGACCGTACTACTGGAGTGGGACCTAACATTGACAGCGGGGTTCACGTTGAATATAATAACGTCGTCAATATAGACTTACTTGATGGCGCAATGAGCAGCAGTGACAACAGCAGAATTAGTCAAAATGTAAGCCCCACAGGTAAAGAGCTAGCCTTGAGTCAGTCTTCTTCTGGCAGCGGTATGGTATGTAATTATACTAGTGATGTCAATCTCTTGCCCGTTAACCATACGACTGTAGACCTAACATTGACAGCGGGGTTCACGTTGAATACAAGAATGTCGTCAATATAGACTTACTTGATGACGCAATGAGCAGCAGTGACAACAGCGGAGTTAGTCAAAATGGAAGCCCCACAGGTAAAAAGCCAGCCTTGAGTCACTCTCCTTCTGATAGCGGCCTGGTACGGAATACTGGTGATGTCAATTTCTTGGCCATTAACAATACGACTGGACCGTGACTTCGAGACATCCAACACTGGGTTTGGTATGGACGATGACAGAGTGGCTAAGGCTGTGTAAAAAATGTTTTAGGAGGTTAAAATATTTTTAGTATTAGTATGAGTGGAAGGATGGGAGGCCTTTACCCATCAGTGGGACAACATAGGGTAATAATGATAATGATCATGATGACAATCAATATGGAAACCATAGTTTTATGAAGACTGAACGTAATCGCCATGTTTAAAAAATCAAAACTGAACTTACCCAAAATAACAAAAACACTAACTGATATCTTCATTTCGAGGCGAGAAAATATAGACTAAACAATATTTCTATGAATTTTGATGTCAGATGATAATGATAACACTATCGATGAAGTCAAGATCATATTGATATTATTTTGAGACTAACCCGAATAGCTATGTCAAGTGCGTCATGTGATAATGGATGATAATATTGTAAACTACTAAGATTTTTACCAATTACTCAAGAAATGTTCAAGATTGCAATGTTTTCTGTGTTTCTTTTCTACTATATTCAACATGGATATAAGTATTCGGATATTTCAGCATTTCCTAGTTAGATTATTTTCATTTCGCTAGTTAATTATACCTTCTTTGTCTTTCACCTATTTATAATACCTCTACCAATTATCGTTAAAACAATTTGCTCGCTATCCCAATCACTTCATTTTAATAGAAAATTTGGTACTTTCAGCCCTAAGTTACTGACGATGGCAAGTAGCTTTCAAATAAAGTTACAATGTGCAAACATTTCAATAAGATGAGCACATAAAATACAGTATTATATCAAGATAATCAAATTCTAACAATAAATATAAGTTTAAAATAAATACACGGTCATTCAAAAATACCTTCACAAAAAGGTCAGTGCTACCAAAAACAGAAATTTACAAACTTAAAAAGGTGCAAATGATATTAATAGCATATTAATTGGTGATGTAATTTCAATAAGGGGAGGATCAGCGTGCAATCACACCCTGTACCATGACTACAGCAGGAAAATGAAGTTTACAAAATTATATTTAAAACCGACTTACACTGCTGCTTTCACATTGAAGAATCTGCCTAAAGCGTTAACGAAAAAGGTAATCAGCATCAAACTGCTGATTGTAGCAACAAATACGATTATACGGAAACCCAAAACGAATCGGAAATTGAGAGATATAATGAGCTTTAGTGAACGTGGATAACTTCGTTACAATTGCGGTATCAGTACCAAAATGGCTCGAATATTGTATCGATGACGTATTCCAGGAATTATTTGGATAATAAATTAATTTGGACAAAGGATTTTGCATTTAACGAAACTGGCAGTTTGCGGTTTTAAATTCTGATAAACACACAACTGACATAACATGGGTTTCTGATAGCTTAATTAGAAATAACTTTAGTATCAATCACCATATAATTAATTAATTTCTATTAAAATTCTTCCATGCAGGCCTGGGAGCGAGAGAAAGATATAGAATGTGCCAGCTGCATTTCCTCCCGGGCATGCTGTAAAAGCCAGCTTATGGATCCAAGGGTTACAGTATATTGCAATTTAGGCGATGGGCTGACAACCTGTCACTACAGCATTATACCTACAAAACTATCTTAAATAACCCTCAAAACTTTATCAGAAGTGGCAGATCAACCTTTGTTCAGGTCGTTTACTCTCTGCCTACCCCATTTGGGACAAAGGCGTGATTATATGTATATATGTACTATTAAAATAATTTGATATTTGAAAACTAAAACAACAACGACTATTCTTCAAACTACTAGCTATATAGGGCATTTTCAGAAAACTCATTTACTTAAAACCTCTGACCAGAATTTCACATTAAAAGGTCAATTAATCAAATTGCCATTGAGACAAAGGTATCGTATTAGAAACTAAACCCACCAAATATGCTCCGGAAAGCAGACGGTCAAGATCTTTTTTTTAAAATACCATTAACTTCGTATTTAAAACAGTTAGAAAACCTTCCACACGATCCCTGCTTCCACACGAAAGGTCAATGAATCAATTGTCATTGAGACAAAGGTATCGTATTAGAAACTAGGCCCACATCCAGGAAGCGAAGGGTCTTTGCCTCTCCGGAATGCCTGCGTGGGCGCAACTGACTCTCCGGGTTCCATTGATTTAATGAACACAATCTTATCACCAATAACCTTATTACTGGCTTCAATTGGATGAAGCTCAATTGGTGTGGGATATGCGACTCGGTTTTGACAATTAGTCTGATGTTGGGTGTTGGCTATAGTGATTGCGAATTGGGGTAAATTTATACGGGCTTTGGAATTGGGTTTTGATTCGTTTAATAACTTAGTTTTATTTTACTGGTTTAAATAGCTTTTGAATAAATAAATGTACTTTAAAGTAAATCATGATGTCCATAAAATCTCTATGACGTGTGCATAAGAAAGACAATGATTAATTCGTCACTCCCGCTATCTTTTATGTAGCTCAGTTGGTAGAGAGATTGACCGGCATTCCAGAGATGCAGGTTCAAGTCCTGCCAGAAACGAATTTATTATTCTATTTTTAATTAGTTTTCGTTATTTGAAAGCTACTTTTTCTGCTTGAAATTCTACAACATTTTGTAGTTTCCGTCCTGGTTCTCTCTATTTTGACGTTCTTTTATTCCAGAAATACATGTGCAGCGTTTTAAACCCCATCAGTACTCAATCAATAATTCCAAGGCATCAAAAATAAACTTCCATCAATTCCTAATCAAGCCCACACAGAATGTAGTGTTATAGACAATATATATATGTTATGTATGTATATTGTTTATATAGTATAAACAATATACATACATACATCACTAATGGGGTAAACTAAGATCTAAACAAAGGTCGTTCCGTCACGTCTGACAATGTTTTGAGGGTCATTTAAGATAGATTTGTAGGTATATTGCTGTAGTGACAGGTTGTCAGCCCATCGCCTAAATTACAATATACTGAAACCCTCGGATCCCCTATCTGGTTTTTACAGCATGCCCTGGAGGAAATGCAGCTGGCACATTCTATATTTTTCTCTCGCTCCCAGTCCAGCATGGAATATAAACAACAGTTGGTTACTATTGAGTAGTTGAGTAACCGAGTGCGCCTCAACCACTCAGCCGTGAAGGACAAAGCATCGCGCAATTATTTGACCGCCACCTCTGCCACTAACGTTGTATGGGATAAGCTGGGACATGTTGCAGATTTGACTATAATTAAATCCATCTTGAATAACTCTCAAAACTTTGTCAGACGTGGCGGAACGACCTTTGTTTAGGTCGTTTACGCTCTGCCTACCCCATTAGGGATAAAGGCGTGATTATATGTATATGTATGTATGTATGTATGTATTATATCGCTGATTAAAGTCCCCGTATGTTGCCGGGTTAGAATAGCAGCACCCCGTAACTTCGTGTGGGTGTCGTAAAAGGCGACTAAGGGATAAATCCAGGGAATGGGCAGCAGCGTTCCCTGTGAATGGAAAACATCTACTGCGCTTACCAGCCCGCTTGCCGAGCGTGATGAGTACGGCATATACCCCCTATTTTGGGGAGGCCCATGTCCAGAAGTTGAATGTTGTGGCTGATGTTTATATAGCTGTATATCATATATTGGATGTGTATGAGCTTTTCGCGTTTGCTCTCACCAGTAATAGTTTTTAATAGTTTATTATAGGTTATTATTTCTTCCATGCTGGACCGGTAGCGAGAGAAAATCATAGAAGTCATGCTGTAAAAACCAGATAAGGGATCCGAGTGTTTCAGTATATTGTTATTTAGGCGATGCCCTGACAACCTGTCACTACAGCAATATACCTGAAAATCTATCGTGCCCTCTGAAGCACGGAACACGTTTTCTTTCAGATAATCAGGTGGATTCAGCCTGCATTTTCCTAACGAAACTGAGGAAATAGTGATAAATTGACAAATATAACTTTATGTCCTCCCCCTGGGAATCGAACTTAGGACTTTCGGATCGTAAGTCCATGGCTCTGACCACTAGACCACGCGGTCTATAAATTTGAATAATTTGCCAAAGATAACATCCACATCCTCGTTTAAAAAAAACTCATACACAGAGTAATCATCGCGAACGTTTCATAACTTGGACAGCAACCTGAAGTATCGTATCAGATAACCAACTTGTCGACATTATCAAGATCGCGACCGAGTGATTTCGTCAACAGTCAGCCATGTCATCGCGTGTCTGCTACTTCTTCTTCATAGATACCTAGATATAATCACGCCTTTATCCCGAATGGGGTAGGGAGCGCGTACCCCACGACCTTAATAAAGGTCTAGTCCAGCATAGAAGTAAGTTGTTCTTTAACTTGTAAAATTTACACAAATGGATTTCATGGATTTTGTAATATTTTCAGCAGTTATTTTCTTTTTGATCTAGACTCGACATCACTTAAGAATGACAGCTGGTTTGAGTTGGTATCAGAAATGTGATTTCAGTATAATTATGACTGTCAAATCCGTACTTAATATTTCTCTCAATTTTCAGATCGTTTTATAAATACAACTCTGAGACCTACAAGACATGTTTTTCCTGACCTTAAAAAGATTGAGCGTTCTATCCTTCGTCATTTCTTTTTTAAATTACTTTTCCTTTATGTCTTTATTAATCAAGCCTACAAACAATCTTTCTAAACCGTGTCCTTATTAATTTACCAGTTTTCCGTCCCGCGGTTCCATACATACATATATATAATCACGCCTTTATCCCTAATGGGGTAGGCAGAGCGTAAATACGACCTAAACAAAGGTCGTCCCGCCACGTCTGACAAAGTTTTGAGGGTTATTTAAGATAGAATACTAGGTATATTGCTGTAGTGACAGATTGTCAGCCTATCGCCTAAAATACAATATACTGAAACCCTCGGATCCTTTAGCTGGATTTTACAGCATGCCCGGAAAGAAATGAAGCTGGCAAATTCTATGTTTTTCTCTTGCTCCCAGACCAGCATGGAAGAAACTCCCAGACCAGCATGGAAGAAAGGTTCCACCCGCGGCTCAATAGTTTTCCCGTGGAAATGAGTTATTTTCCCGCGGCAAAAAGTATGTTATGTCCGTCTCTAGGTTACTATCTATCGTTTTGCAAAATTTAATAAAAATCGGTTCAGTCGTTTAGGCGTGAAAGAGCAACAAACAGTCAGACAGACAGAGTTACTTTCGCATTTATAATATTAACTAGCGACCCGCCCCGGCTTCGCACGGAAATCATCAGTGTTTCTCTACTAAATTATGCATGTATTATATATACAAACCTTCCTCTTGAATAACTCTATCCAATAAAAGAAGCCGCATCAAAATCCGTTGCGTAGTTTTAAAGATCTAATCATACAAAGGGATATAGGGACAGAGAAAGCGACTTTGTTTTATACTATGTCATCATCATCATTAGGCCTTTTTCATCTTGACAGTGTAGTGATATATAAAATTGTATATAGTATAGAATGGATGATAAGACTACCTTAATTAATCTTCCATACTGGACTGGGAGAGAAAGAAAAACATGGAATGTTCCAGTTGCCCTTCCTCCCGGGCATGCTGTAGAAGTCAGCAAAAGGGATTCCAGGGTTACAGTGTATTGTAATTTAGGCGATGGGCTGACAATCTGTCACTACAGCAATACACATTACAATCTAAAATTGCCCTCAATTTATGTCAGACGTGGCGAAAGCGCCTTTTAGGAGGCGTTTTACGCCCTGCCTACCCCGTAAGGGATAAAGGCGTGATTTTATGTATATGTATATGTATTACCTTAATTACCTCACTTTCATCGGAGCCTACGCAAAAACTTGCCTCAATAAAGACGTCAATACTTGTTGACAGCATAAATGGTCGCTCATCCCAGCAATAGGTGGCAAATACAACAGCCATTGAGGACATAATGGCGTTTTACTGTACAGGCGTCATGTGACCGATTAGTATTGTGTATAATTATTGTGTACGTAGAGAGACACGAAATGAATATTAAACGTGTTGTGATCCGACTGACTGTTTTGTGTTTCATACATACATTTCATAATCACGCCTTTATCCCTAATGGGGTAGGCAGAGCGTAATCGACCTAAGCAAACGTCTGAAAAAGTTTTGAGGGTTATTTAAGATAGATTTGTAGGTATGTTGCAGTAATGACAGGTTGTCAGCCCAACGCCTAAATTACAATATACTGAAATCTTCGGATCCCTCACTTGGTTTTACAGCATGCTTGGGAGAAAATGTAGCTGGCACATTCAATGTTTTTCTCTCCCTCCCAGTTTAGCATGGAAGTAATGGCGATTGAAAACAATATAATGGCGTTATACTGTACCGGCGTCATGTGACCGATTAGTATTGTGTATAATTATTGTGTGTGTAGAGACACGAGATGAATATTAAACGTGTTGTGATTCGACTGGCTGTTTTGTGTTTTACTTAGCTTTGAATAATAGTGTTGAGATTTAAAATAATGATAAATCATTGGATGACCCGATTCTTTTATTAATTAGTAATTTTCTACTTACAATACAAAATTCTTTATTGCACAAAGAAACACATAAACACATTACAATCTAAAATTGCCCTCACTTTTTGTCAGACGCGGCGAAAGCGCCTTTTACGAGGCGTTTAAAGCTCTGCCTACCCCGTAAGGGACAAAGGCGTGATTTTATGTATGTATGTATGTATGTAGAAACACATACATCAGAAATAAAAAGGAACAAACGTGTCAGTACAATATAGGCGGCCTTATTGCTAAAGCAGCAATTTCTACCAGGAAACCTTTGGGTATAGAAATTGTACAAGCAGAAAGCGGGATAGTGCATATTACTACATAATTATAATACTTTACAATACTTACACACTATTAAATAAATATTTCAATAAATTATACTGATACATATCTTATAACATACACATATATAATCACGCTTTTATCCCGCAGAGCGTAAACGACTTAAATAAAGGTCGTTCCGCCTTATCTGGCAAAGTTTTGAGGATTATTTAAGATAGATGTGTAGGTATACTGCTGTAGTGACAGGTTGTCTGCCCATTTCATAAATTACAATTTACTGATTTCTTCAGATCCCTCACTTCGTTTTACAGCATGCTTGGGAGAAAATGTAGCTGGCACATTCTATGATTTTCTCTCGCTCCCAGTCCAGCATAGAATAATTGTAATTTTATGGGTTAAGATTATCCAAATTACATGTCTTTATGCTGGTAGTCTTGGATGAATCCTCTCGATCGAAGAGTAAGAGCTGAGATCTTGCTTTAGAGGTCATCTTAATTTGTTAGGTCCAGACGTTGTTTCTGCAATAAACCATGATTCCATGGGTTAAAAAGAGCAAGATTAGTATTTAAGAAGTAAAGATTATTTCTTGAAAGGTGTCATTGTTTTCATTTTTCATTCAGACTCTGGTGGAACTGTGGGGTTCAAGCTAGTCTAGAATTTAACAGTGTTGTATGATCGATTACTATTGTGTGCAATTGTAGTGTTTACCGAGCAAGGCTGAGCAGAATACTGCCCTCCAAATCATAAACGCCGTGGGGCATTTTTTTCAAAAATGAGTTTATTACATATTCTGAATCAGCGCGGGAAAATCTACCCGGGAATGAAACCCGTTTTTCGCTAGCTATATTAGAAATAAGAAAAACAAAAGTCATGAACGCCGTGGGTGCACCCTCGATATCGATTTTACTAAGCATGTGTGGAGTAAGATATCTTACGCCTGTTGAATTTGCAGAGCGCTACCTTTTTGTTCACCTTTCCTACGCATAAACGACGTGGGTGCGGTGAGGCTCTTTATTCTATGCTATTCATTGATACAAACTTCATTACATCCATAGCATAAACGCCGTGGGGCTCATAAGTGGTTAATACGTAATAAAATGTTATTCCAACAGTTCTCTATCCATAGCATGAATGCCGTGGGAGTAATTTATCGAGCACCGCTCCTATATCAGTGAAATACTGTTATTGCTCCTATAGTAACCTAACCGACCCTACCTGCAGACCCAGGGAGTGTACCCACCAGAGTAACACTTCTTAAAAGTTGCCTTAGGATATGTACTACCAGTGTGAGACCCATTCAACCCATTATGCCAGATTGCAAGCTTTGTCCTGATTTTGATCCTTAGCAGCCGTACTAATAGAGGAAGCGAGATAGAGATCTCCTGTGCAAGCGGCATCGGTGCAGTGCCCCCGCGGCGGTCAGCCATTATTTTGCAAATTACCTTTGACCCATAATTGTGTTTCGTGGAAGTAATTTGTTTTATTGAGACAATTAATTATTGTTTTCGTTAGTGTTTTGTTTCTTATCACTGCAATAACGATGCATGATATCAAGGCGTTATGTGAAAGACGAAAGTTCTAGAGTGAATTAAGAAATCGTGTCAAATTCAAATGCAAGACTTTGAAAAGAGTGTTACATGAAAGTAAAGTTTTTACTGGAAAAAAGCAGCAGCTGCACTCAGATGATAATGCTAAGACTTTGATACTGTCAGAAGGTAAGTTAATTGAGTATACTTATCAATGTAGGTATTTTTATTCTGAAATTGTTACATATGATTTGAGGAATGTGTGGAGTAAAAGTTGCGGGTAAGTATGTACACGCACAAAGAACTAATATCTAAATTAAGAGTAAGTTTATGTAGTTACTCAACTTGCTTATCTAATGATATTATATTTAAACTTTGTACTTGCATGTTATTTTAAGTGCTAAAGTAAAGTAACTGCATAAATAACTTTGTAAGCCCATACAAATATATAGGTTTACAAAGTTACATTTGCAGTTGGTGTATGTAGAAATCTGAACCAAAATTGCAAAATATTGTAGTTTTTCCTTAATTTGTACACTAAACAATAATTATATTCTAAATTGGAAGCTTCTATGTCTGCTAGAAGTGCTTTAGACTTTTGATGTTCGGTCAGCCAGTGAGTCAGTGAGTGAGTGACAAAATTAAGCATTGATTAGTTATAATTCCTAAACTACTATGTTATCACTAAACGCCGAATAAGTGTTATTCATATTGATAAATCTCCAATCTCAACGTTTCGACCCTTTACGTCTTCATGAAGAGTGAAAATCCCACACCACCGCCCGCCGTGTGTGACCTGACCTCCGACTCCGACTGCGGTTTGCTGCTCGCTGCGCCCGCGCTGATAACACGACAGGTGGCGCTGCAGTCGAAACTGGAGCTAAGTCTTGGATTGTTGGTTGATTTGCGGTTATCAATAAGTTCGAAAACATGACATAATAATATAATGATATCTTAATTATTCTCTAGGTTTTCGGACGCGGGTAACACAGATCTTAGTACCGGTTTCCACGATTGCGATAACAACCACCCATAGTCTCTATTGAAATATTCGTTCCTCGTAAAATACGAGAAGCTATCGAAATAAGTCAACGTCCAAATTTCAATACAGACAGTGGGTGGTTGTTATCGCAATCGTGGAAACCGATACTAAGATATGTGTTACCTGTGCGAAAACCTAGAGAATAGTGAATATGGTGTTCGAACTTTTTGATAAACGCAAATCCACCAACAATTCAAGATTCAGCCCCAGTTTCGACTGCAGCGCCACCTGTCGTGTTGTGAGCAGCGAACCGCAGTTGGAGGTCACCCACGGCGGGCGGTGGTGTGTGATTTTCACTCTCCATGAAGAAGACCCTCGTAAAGGGTCGAAACGTTGAGGTCAAACACCTCCGTTAAATACACAAGTGAGTAGTCGTGTGATTAATCAATCCTAAACTACTACTTCAAATTAAATAAAATTTGAAATATATCGTGTTTATATACATGCCCTCGATTCTGGCCGCCTCATTCTCAATTCATTTTAAGATAGCGCTGTCACTTTCTTTACTGTGACAGAAGAACAGGATAGCAAATAAACACGTGACTTTCACATTCCTTATTTGACGTAAGACACTTTAAATAAGAACTGAGCATAGGGCATATTCCTTATTTTACGTCAAATAAGCAGTCTTATGTCAGATTAAGGAATGTCAATTTCATGTGTTTATTTGCCACTAGGCTATCATGTTTTTATGTCAAAGTAAAGAAAGTGACAGCGCTATCTTAAAATTTGTTAAGAATGAGGCAGCCAAAATCGAGAGCAATGCCTGCTTTGTTAATGAAAATTCAGTCTCCTAGTTTTCTCCACAACAAAATTATAGGGGGTCAGAATCGGAAATGTCCTGAAGCCGTATATTTAAAGCGCTCGAACCGAAATGCACATACGAAATACTAAAATTCACATGGCAAATTTTACGAATATCACATGAGGAAGTAACTCTTTCGTAATACGCATTGGAGTTCGAGTGGTTTATAAATACGGATCCGCTTTGAGAAAAGGATAGTACGGCCGTGCCGCTTTTTGCTTGACTTGGGGGGTTATCTAATCTTGACCACTTTGAAAAAGAAATTCACTTACTTAGATATATGAAAATATCGAAATACTTTAAATATAAATGTATCATACTTACTGTTTTTAATTCAGATCAGATCGGGATACAACGGAGTTACTACAGAAATTTGTAATCAAATTGCAAGGTTTAAACCAAGACGATCGGACAACGGTAGACAACGACGACGACAAGACGACGGTAGATCCTACTATTAGCGAACTGACGACTCTTAGCCCAAAAAAACATTTTGCTAATTCAAATAGTTCTGAAGGCGTAAATAATATTACTGTTCACAATAAAATAACAGACCTACCATCTGAAGAAAAGAACTCACAAAATAAAGAAGATTTAGAAGAAGAAAAATATATACATACTTACTTTTTATATTTTTACTTCCAGGCTGGTCTGGGAGCGAGAGAAAAACATAGAATGTGCCAGCTGCATTTCCTCCCGGGCATGCTGTAAGATCCAGCTAAGGGATCCGAGGGTTTCAGTGTATTGTAATTTAGGCGATGGGCTGACAACCTGTCACTACAGCAATATACCTAGAATTCTATCTTAAATTACCCTCAAAACTTTGTCAGACGTGGCGGGACACCTTTGTTTAGGTCGTTTACGCTCTGCCTACCCCATTAGGGATACAGGCGTGAATATATGTATACTTACTTTTTATCATTTTGTTATTGCTTCGTACCCCTTAAATAATTTATCAAATTATCACAAATTGTTCGTATAATAAAGTTTATACTAACCACCTGTCTTATTCAAACTCAAACAATTCCTACTTATAAACGCAGTGAGATACCTTACGGTATTGCTAAGGTAAATCTAAAGTGTAAATCCTACGCATAAACGCCGTAAGTAACAACTCCACGGCGTTTATGCTTAGTAAAGCCTACTGAAAAGTCAATGTGTCGCTAGGCCGTAAGTACATTTTATTAATTTAACGCGAACTGTCTAAAGATAATCAAAATATTGTGATAAATCTGGGATCTGTGAGGTGGGTTTTACCTAAAAAAGCTCTTACTTGCGAAAAAAAGCTTTGTAGTAGTCGTGACAACATAAGATTCAGAAAAAACTTTGAAGGCTTATTTCTCGGAACAGTGAAATGTGCCCCACGGCGTTTATGATTTGGAGGGCAGAATACCAATCAGTTATGTTATGTTTGTGGACTGACTATATTGTTCTTAGACTTAAACTTAGAAGTGATGTTATTGTAAGTATAACTATGTGTGTCTTTTACCTGTAGGGTGCAACTGCTTCCGTAGTCTAGTGGTCAGAGCCATGGGCTTACAATCCGGAGGTCCTGGATTCTATTCCCAGAGGGGGACACAAAGTTGATATTTGTCAATTTATCACTTTGTGAGGTTTTCCCCAGTTTAGTTAGGACATTACAGGCCGAATCACTTGATTGTCCGAAAAGTTAAAAGGATCGGTCCCGGTCGCTGTCTTTGATAGTGGTCGTTACTCAAACCATGTCAGAGGCCTAATAACTGTGCTGCTAGGCGGTTTGAAAACTCTGACACCAGGGTTCTTCGGGTCATTGTTCGAGTCGAGAAGCCACTCGCTAAGAAGACCTATAGGTTGTTACTGTGTTAAAATTTGCACAGCGGCCTATATCTTTCTGTAGATGTTAAAATGCAAGAATGATTTTCTTATTACGCCATTGATATCAGTCTGGGAAGCTCCAATTTTATAAATGTAAGTTTGAAAAGCTCCGTATGCCAAACAAAAGGCTCATACGATTGACCTAATACATGATCTGTGAACGTAACAAGAACGTAAAACAAATCATCGTTAGTAATTTTAAACTGAAATATAGTACAGAATGATTTATCTAAGGTCAGCAATGAAATGGCGTGAGAAAATGATGCTGGGGAGACAATAATCGCCGCATCTCATCGCTTCGTGGACAATCGCACGCGCATTGAATAAAACTGTTCTTAGTTTTATTATGACTAGCTGGAGACTTTCTAACTGTATAGGCTTATTAACATACATACATACATATAATCACGGCTATATCCCTAATGGGGTAGGCAGAGCGTAAACGACATAAACAAAGGCCGTTCCGCCGTGTCTGACAAAGTCTTGAGAGCCAATCAAGAAAGATTTGTACGTATATTGCTGTAGTGACAGGTTGTCAGCCCATCGCCTAAATTACAATATACTGAAACCCTCGGATCCCTTAGCTGGTTTTTACAGCATGCCCGGGAGGAAATGCAGCTGGCACATTCTATGTTTTTCTCTCACTCCCAGTCCAGCATGGAAGATTATGGAAGCTTATTAACAGATGTGGGAAGCGCAGATACTCTTGGGAAAATACCAGGTGTAAGGGCCAGCGTACAGCAAACTGATAGGGGTGGCTTAGTCAATGATACTGAACAACTTCCACCAGGATTTTATTTTAGGAAGTAAAAAAAATATTTTTTTTCATACACTTTTTTCTCTTCGATTTGAATGGAAAAGAAAATATTTTTTTTCACTTCCTGCAAAAAGTTCCTGATGGAAGTGGTTCAGTGTCATTGACTGAGCAACCCCTATCAGTTTGTTGTACATACTGGTCTTCGAAAATGTGATATTTCATCTTGTATCATGGAGGTAGTCAAATTAATGAATGTTCCAATGAATCCAGCTGTCTGACACCAGGGTTTATCGGGTCGACTTTTTATCAGTCTATCAGAGACAATATTGGTGACGACGACATGACTTGATATCACTTGTCATTGACTGTAGGTAGATGTACCTACCCCTGGACAAACAATCAGGGGGACATAGGTATTCAGTTAATAGAAGAGGGTTTATCCAACCCACCTTCGAATTGAGATTCGAAAAATTCTTGAGATAATACCAAATGGTTAAGTTGTCTTTTCTCTGCGGGATGTTCATCCATGCGAGAGAAAAATATGGAATGTGCAAGGATTTCAGTATTTTGTAATTTAGGCGATGGGCTGATAACCTACAGCAATATACCTACAAATCTATCTTCAATATCCCTCAATACTTTGTCAGACGTGACGGTTTGTTTAGGTCGTTTACGCTCTGTCCTACCAATTAGGGATAAAGGCGTGATTATATGTATGTATGTTAATCCATTCCTTTCACACTTTGATCGCCACATGTCGATAGCTCAACCACGTCAATACCATCGCACTGATCTTGGCCCCGTATTGATATACAACACTTGAGACTGACAGCTAGTTTGAGTTCGTAATGTCATATCAGTACAATATGGGCTGTAAAATCCATACTTAATATTGCTCTAAATCTTGAGATCTGTTTATAAATACGAGCCTTAGATTTTTCGCTTTTACCTTGATACGAATGTTAGTACAATGGCACAGAAAGGAAACTGACGCTCCAGTGATTGGTATAATTCGCTTAGATCTCAGTTGCACATGAAAATTGTTATCTTGTATGCAAATCCAAATTACTATTGTAAATCGTCTGATGTGTTTGGAAATATTGACTTAACAATTTATATAGGTACCTACTTATTTTTTATTTTAGAATTTGATTATGATTAAAAAGTATGAGAAATAAATATTGTATGCAAGATTTTTACTTTTAATAGAGTTGTGTAATTATGTTTGTAAAACATTTATTTGTGCCCTGAACTAAAAATCTGGAAGATGATTTCCATCACACGTTGTTGTTGCATTGTCTTGCTCTATTGCAAATTACAGTGTATTTACTTCTGCTTCCATGGTCTAGTGGTTAGAGCCATAGGCTTACGATCCAGAGGGCCTGGGTTCGATTCCCAGGGGGGGGAACACAAAGTTGAAATTTGTCAATTTATCACTTTGTGTGTTTTCCCCAGTTTGCTTAGGACATTGCAGGCTGAATCACCTGATTGTCCGAAAATAAAAAATATTCCGTGCTTCGGAGGGCACGTTAAACCGTTGGTCCCGATCGCTATCTTTGATAATGGTCGTTACTCAAACCATGTCAGAGGCTTAATAGCTGTGCTAGTGCCGTGTCTAGGTGGTTTCGAATCGTTTAAAAAGTCTGACACCAGGGTTCATCGGGTCGTTGGACTCGCGAATCCACTCGCTAAGAAGAAACGTATTTACTTAGTTTAAGTTATTACCTCATACATTTAATCACGCCTTTATCCCTCATGGGGTAAGCAGAGCGTAAACGACCTAAATAAAAATCGTTCCGCCACGTCTGACAAAGTTTTGAGGGTTATTTAAGATAGATTTGTAGGTATATTGCTGTAGTGACAGGTTGTCAGCCCATCGCCTAAATTGCAGTATACTGAAACCCTCGGATCCCTTAGCTGATTTTTACAGCATGCCCGGGAGGAAATGCTGCTGGCACATTCTATAGTAATTACCTCACAAGTTCGCCTAACCGCAACATTCACTACATTTACATACACTGTCAGACGTTTTCTATTTTTCAATCGCATCGTTCCGCCTTTCAATACTTTCCTACACTAAAACATTTCACCAACCACTGTAACCTGATCCTTTTGGCCTCCGTGTGTACGTTTGATTTGTACGTGAGGAATGCGAAATAAAGGGTCTTGGTGAAATGGTTGGTGTAAGCGGAAGGCGCCGCCTCGGACAATGGCCGTAGGACGATCACTACTCGTTCCCAGCTCATTAGGAATTTACTATAAAACTTTGTTTTACACCCAGTATGGATAATTGACTGGTTGCCGCGCTTTAGTTGGGAATAAAACCTTATGACCGGTTTGCGAGCATGTAACTTCATAGGTGCACTAAAGTTTAGATAATTATTGTCCAGCGTTTTAGACTTGTTTTGTCGATGAAGTATGTAAGTAAATACTTCGTGTAGGACTGTTTTCTGCGGTGTGTTTGCTCTTGACTGTAGTCTAGGTTCGAGGCGACCGAGAATAGCATATTGCCTAATTCCCTATGTACGAGATAGTGTACGTCGTAACCAAACGTGCCTACCTCAATGTACGAAATAAAACTATTCTATAAATGGACTGTATATTTATTAACGAAAAACTACTAACAAATCTATATACGAAATTACTGGCAACACTATGGACGAACTGTCAAAAAAAGAACGAATGAAAATGGAAATTCTACAAAAAATGAAATGTTAAAACTATCTGGCAACACTATAAAACAGAATGGCACAAAATCTTAAATATTTATTAATTAAACTATAAACGGCACTTCACACTTCTGTTATCACTATTAATCACTGTTATTTCCACTGTTATTCTTGTTCTTGCTGCTTTCGGAACTATTCAAAAACGGATACGAAACGGAAACTGTTTACGGAACTCTTTGTCGATAACTATAAACGAACTATCACGGAAACAATATACGAAACGATTACGGAACTGTTTGTCGATAACTATTTACGAACTGTCACGGAAACACTATACGAAACGATTACGGATCTGTTTGTCGATAACTATTTACGAACTGTCACGGAATCACTGTCACTGTTACTATATACTGTTCACTGTTCACTTCACTATTTCTTCCCACTATTCGATCACTGATTCGAAACTGAATCTGAAAACTGTATGCTTGGTGCGGCTCACGCAGCCGGTTATATACCCCAATCTCGGTACTAAAGAATCTTCGGGAAACAGCTGGCAACTCTTTTCTCGAAATGACAAGTGTCTTCTGTAATGTTCGATCGAGATAGTTAAATACAAATTGTCACTGGTAAGAAAAGGATGGCGTTATATCGATTCTAGAATATTCTTGATCATACGTCAAGTTCGTAAAAAGACAAGAATAAAACACTATTGCTATCTCGTTCTATCACTCGCTCTGATTGGCTAATTTGAATTTGCCTCTTATTTTAGGGATGACAGCTCTCAAGTGTGGCCATCCTAAAAAATACTCCCTATTTCTATGGAAATAAAAAATACAAAATTAAATACGTTTGCGCCGTCGCGAACACCCTATCTCGCTAGACTGGTGGATTAAGTGCAAGATGTAGGTAATTTTCACAGGGAACGTAACCCCATTCCCTAGATTCATCCATGAGTTTTTTTTGTGCGGATAAAAGGGAATACTAGTTAATTTTGTATCATACATGTGCTACTAGTCAGTTTGAAAACTCTAACACCAGGGTTCATCGGGTCGTTGTTCGACTCGATAATCCACTTGCTAAGAAGAAGTACTCTGTCTGACTTTAAAAACCTTTCAATAAATAACTAGATAATTACCATTGTAATTCACATAAAAGCGCAGGTTTTCCTTCTTCAGTAATCTATATTACGGTAAAGGAAACCGTTAGTTACCTACGTACACTCAGCTACCGTATCAGATGCTACACTTTGGTCATACTTTTATATACCAGGTTTAAGGGACAGCGTCAGCGTTTCAGGGTTAAAAAAATATGGCTTCCATACCAATTGTATGATCGAGGTGACATTTTTGTATGGAAAAGCAATTCGTTTTCACTTCCTAAAAAAAACTTGCTGATAGTGGTCCACTGAGCTACCCCCATCAGTTTGCGGAACGCTGTCCCTTACACCTGGTATATTTCAGAGATTAAGTGCAAAAATCTGTCTCTGTGGTTTAGTAATTTGGGCTCTTAATCTAGAGTTCGAGGATTCCTTTCCCGCGGGATAACGGAAAGTTTTCTATGGCAAAGAAAATATAATATTAGCTAACGCTAAAGAAGAGACACTCCCAGCCCCGTTTTGAAAAGTTACCTCACCTCGTCTCCCCCGCGCCGCGAGCCGACTAGGCGGCGGCAGCACACACACACAAACTTCAAACCTGTACGAACACATTACTGCGCATGTAGTACGAAAATCAGCGGCTTGTATGGAGTGCACGCCCTGTGACTCCATAGTCAAAAATATGTCAAAGTGATAACTTGACCATTCAAGTTATCACTTTGACATATTTTTTCCAGTTGGATAAGGACAATGCAGACGGCAAGTTAAGCTGTCTTAACTAAGTATGCCCCTGGCCTACCTAGGTATCAGACGGTAAGAAACTCTGGCACCAGAGTTCACTGGATCGTTGGTCTCGACTATAAAGTCGAGATTATTAGTGCAAATGCAATCATTGATCTACTGAAGACTGTACTTTATAAAGTCTTTGTAATAAAATAACTTGAGATTTTACTGCTGATTTTATCTCTTGTCCATGAGGTAGAAATAATTTACGTAATTAATTGATTATATACGTTGTGTTCCGTAGGTATTACTTCCATGCTGGACTGGGAGCAAGGGAAAAACATAGAATGTGCCAGCGGCATTTCCTCCCGGGCATGCTGTAAAAACCAGCTATGGGATCCGAGGGTTTCTGTATATTGCAATTTAGGCGATGGGCTGACAACCTGTCACTACAGCAATATACCTACAAATCTATCTACATAACCCTCAAAACATTGTCAGACGTGGCGGAACAACCTTTGTTTAGGTCTTTTACGCTCTGCCTACCCCATTAGGGATAAAGGCGTGATTATATGTATGTATTTATACGTTGTGTTCGCGTCGATAGATATAGAATGGCTACTTGTCGGTGTTTTAATGATTTTACTGTAATTATGACATTAAATATCAAACTAACTGACTGCTCACAGCTTCCTTCACCTTTTTTATACATAGATACATTATTATCACGCCTTTATCCCTAATAGGGCCGGCACGGCGAAAACGACCTACACAAAGGTTGTTCCGCCACGTCTGACAAAGTTTTGAGGGTCATTAAGACAAATTTGTAGGTATATTGCTGTAGTGACAGGTTGCCAGCCCATCGCCTAAATTACAATATACTGAAACCTCGGATCTCTTAGCTGGTTTTAGAGCATGCCCTTGAGGGAATGCAGCTGGCGCATTCTATGCTTTTCTCTCGCTCCCAGGCCAGCATGGAAGTATTCATTAGTTTGTTTAGTTATCATCACATATAAAAATAATCCAAATGTAGGATTCTAAAATCATTTATGGATTCGAATCGATTTACGTACTAAACCTATAGTTTAATAGTTATTAGACAAGACGCTCACACACTCTTGTCTCTATTAGACGCAATTGACCAACGCGCAAAATGTCATCAGAAGTTCGCATAATGCAATAATGTTGCATGTTGTCAGTGCATTTAAATGGCAACTGTATTTTATTATAAATTATCGTAAAATTATGACATCGCCATGTTTTAGAGAGGGTTTATTTGGGTTATCATAATTTAGGGTATAGGTAAGTGTGATTTGTTTCATTTGAATCTTCGAACATTATGATTTTCTTCCATGCTGGACTGGGAGCGAGAGAAAAACAAATAATGTGCCAGCTGCATTTCCTCCCGGGTATCCTGTAAAAAACAGCTATGGGATCTGAGGGTTTCAGTATATTGCAATTTAGGCGATGGGCTGACAACCTGTCACTACAGCAATATACGTACAAATCCATCTTGAATAACCCTCAAAACTTTGTCAGACGTGGCGGAACGACTTTTAGCCTAGTAGCACAGCTATTAGGCCTCTGACATGGTTTTGTGTAACGACCACTATCAAAGACAGCGACCGGGACCGACGGCCTAACGTGCCCTCCGAACCACAGAATAGTTTATCAATAGTTCTGTATTACTTTTCCTACATAATCTTAGCCAGGGACAGGATTAAGTGGTGATCAAGATAGACTCGACAAAATTTTAAAAGTTATTCGTTATAATTTTCCTGTACTTTTTAAAAATAAATTTACTTACCTAGCCCTCATTAAAAAAAAAAAATTTACTCCAAACTACAAAATTTACGTTTTCTCTTGTCATATAAAAAACAAGAGGCGTCGTCAATTGGACGCTGCGTAGGAGGTAGCTAAACTTAATGAACTACATTGTCTTATTACTTTAAATGGAAAAGCTGGTTTTTTCGTCTGTCTGCAATGTAATCCCAATATACTGTTAGCGACAAAAACTGTTTTTTGACAGCTTTGATATCCATTTCTCCTTCGGATGTCTTGCCTCTTTTCTTTTCACATTACATGCTACTTGGCAAACATATGTGATCTGATCATTGATGCCTTCCTTACTGCTATTTATATAATAGTCCTTTAGGCCTGTATCGGGAAACAGTACTTGAGACTGACAGCTATATTGAGTTCGTATCAGAAATATAATTTCAGTACAAAATGGTCTGCCAGATACATACTTAATATTGCTCTTAATCTTGAGATTGATTTATAAATACGAGCCTTAGTTAAGGCACAGCCAGGAAAATTATAAGTAGGAAACCTACAGCAACGGGTAGAGACGACATGATGTTCTATTATTTATCAATATGTGCTCTGGTACGAAGAAATATCAATCATCATCATCTCCCTAGCCTTATCCCGTATCTTATGGGGTTGGCTACCTAATATAAGTGATTGAATGAGGGTACTGGTTTTTACACAGAGCAATTGCCATTTAAACCACGCAACCCAGAAACAGACCCAATCCTAGATTAGACTTTTGCCAGGTTAGTGACCTACCCAGCTGTAAGACTTTTCAAGCCGATGCGTCAATGTATAACAAAATCATGTAAACTCATTTTGTTCGCATTTTATATACAACAAGACCTTATATGTTGGACACATGTAAATATGTCTGTGGGTGGATGGTTTCCGCTATCCCATCATGAAGGTAGCCAATTTTATGTACCTACTACATTCAAGTTTAGCTTTTGTTTTATATAATCTTGAATTTTAATTTTGACCAATTTTAAGTACTCGTTAATCTTTGAAATTTACTTATTGATTTTCATATTTTACTGAGCAAAGCTTTCTTAATATTCTTTTAGTTCACAGTTCGATCGATCTAATTCCGTTTCAGATGTTGTTCTTCATAATCAAAATTTTCCAGATCAAAACTAAGCCCAAGCTTCAAAATAATATGACAATAATAATAGTCCTCCCACAGATTTCCGGTGATGGCGGCCAATCTCCCGGAGATGGGCCAACTGCGTAGGACTAGTTTTTAGTGCCCAAGTGTTTGCGCTACACACAGGTGCACTCCCGATTCCTTTAATCTCTTGTTCTGATGGGACAGATTGACTGACACGACCAGAGAGAAATCAGGCGCAGGACCGACTATTTACATGCCCATCCGACAGCATGGATCATCTTACTTATTGGACAATCAGGTGATCAGCCTGCAATGTCCTAACCAAACTAGAAACAACAACACAAAGTCATTGTCCCCCGCCGGGAATCGAACCCGGGACCTCCGGGTCGAGAGCCCATGGCTCAGACCACGGAGGCAGTAATATGACAATACAAAGTAACGCTTACTCATAACTCGACAATGACCAATCTGATCTTTATTTAATCATAAAATTACTTGTTCAACTACAAACAAACTACGTTTTACAACTGTGTCATTGTCATACCCCAATCAACTAGAAAATAGCCCTAACAAAATACTTACGTCGCTGAAATTCTCCACATAAATACAATAATACTTTTTTTTTTACTTACCCTGAAATGTCCCACAATAATACTTAACATAAGAAAAATTGTTATTTGATTTTGAATGCACATAAGGTACCACTAGCGTCATCTATTGGTACAACAAGTGTTCCAGATTGCGTTTAGTTTTTTTTTACGTCATCTACTGGACCAACTGGGACGAAACTTAGCTCAGTTATATCTACGTTGGATCCTAGAATTAAGTGAATTAATTAATTAATATTGTTTTAGCCACTTAAAACTCATTTAATGCGGGAGAAACAACGAGCGGAAAGCTAGTAAAGTCTTCTTCTTCTTCTTCTGTCGAGTGGGTATCGAGTCTATGGACCCGATGAACCCTGGTGGCAGAGTTTTTAAACCACCTAGTAGCACAACTATCATGCCTCTGACATGGTTTAAGTAACGACCACTATCAAAGACAGCAACCGGGACCGACGGCTTAACGTGCCCTCCGAAGCACAAAATCTTTTTCTTTTTCGGACAATCAGGTGATTCAGCCTGAAATGTCTTAACCAAACTGGGGAAAAATTCACAAAGTGATAAATTCTTAAATATCTACTTTGTGTTCTCCCCCCTGGGAATCGAACCCAGGCCCTCTGGATCGTAAGCCTATGGCTCTAACCACTAGACCATGGAAGCAGAAGTAAATACACTGTAATTTGCAATAGAGCAAGACAATGCACAAAGTGATAAATTCTCAAATATCTACTTTGTGTTCTCCCCCCTGGGAATCGAACCCAGTACCTCCGGATCGAGAGTCCAAGGCACTAGCCACTAGACCACGAAGGCAGTCAAGTCAAGTATAAGACGGTCTTGTTTTATCACGTTGTCGTGTAGATGGACGACTCGTCTAACTTTGATAGTTGTTTTTAAACTTCACTTGCACTTTTACATACCTGACGAAAAATCATATTCTCGTTCTTGATTTGACAGACGATCAGGTTCATCCATTGTCCTAGCCAAACTGTAAAAAAATCTCGCAAAATTATAAATTGAAACTTAACCGCATAATCCAGACGTGGATTTTCACGCTTTTGGATTATCTCTTTTATAATATTTTAGTAATTTACCATTCAACATCAGCCACAACAGTCCATTGCTGGACATGGGCCTCCACAAAATTCGGGTTGGTGAGAATATTTCCATTCACAGGGAACGCTGCTGCCCATTCCCTGGATTTATCCATTAGTTGCCTTTTACGACACCCACGGGAAGTTATGGGGTGATGCTATTCTAACCCGGCACCACTTTACCATTATTCAGCGATAAAAGAATTTTGACGAAGTTCATCAAACAAAAAGCTCTTAATTTACTGGGCTATATATTTACTTGCGTCTACGCATCGACACTGATGTCATCTCGGTGACCTGCAATGATCAATTTTCCAGTTGTATACCTACTGCCCTTGTCAAGGTATTGTAGATTTTATCTAGTATTTATTGAGACAACTAGAATACAATCTGTCAACAGTAATAACGTGTTTGTGGGTAATGTTTACATTTATTGACGATGTAAACGGATATAGAATACATTGTTACAAATTAATTTATTTAGTGTTTGACTATAGACTAAGACATGACAACTAATTAAGATATTCTCAATGTTGAAGCACGCTTATGCTCGATCAGAATCCTGAAAAGCATTGGCATCTTTAGGTATTTTATATTTGCAAGCCAAGTTACCAGAGAAACTACAATACATCTAAGGGTAGCAACACACAGGCATCATTTATTGCGCGCTGTCAGTGCTCTTTGCATTGCCTACAACCCACATGCGTAACCTTACGCATAACCTTACGGACTACACGCACGTATTGCCAGAAGGATTCGCCGACGACGTAGTGTTTATCGCTAAGAGCGTAAGGAAATGCATGTGTGTTGTAGGCAATGCAAAAAGCATTGTGAGCGTGTTGAACGCAACCTTACGCACAGTAAGTGACGCCTGTGTGTTGCTGCACTAATACTTTACCTAAGTGAGATGGTTCAGTCATACATAAGAACAGTAAAGCTTACCGATATTCTTTTAATGTGGATAAGAAGACAGATTCTGATGACTTTTTCCAGTACATCGAAGATTCTGTAATATTAGGTAAAAAAATGTGGTCAAATAAATTAAAGAACATAAACAAACATAAACATACAATAACGCCTTTATTCCTAATGGGGTAGGCAGAGCTTAAACGTCGTAAACAAAGGTCGTGTCGCCACGTCTGATAAAGTTTTGAGGGTTATTTAAGATAGATTTGGAGGCATATTACTGTTATGACAGGTTGTCAGCCCATCGCCTAAATTGTAATATACTGAAACCCTCGGATCCCTTAGCTGTTTTTTACAGCATGCCCGGGAGGAGATGCAGCAGGGACATTCTATGTTTTTCTCTCGCTGCCAGTCCACCATGGAAGAAATTAAAGAACTTGTCGTAAACATACCTATCATTAGGATCTAGCTCATCTTGTATACATAGCTTTTTACATTAAATAGATTTATGGTCAGGACCACATTATATTGATTGCAGATCTGCTTATATCAACATACGTAAGATACACAATCTCGTCGCCTGTCGCTCAGGCTAAGCCGACAATTTTACCAAATATGGTGAGGTCCTTGGGACGTTGTGCCCACATGTTATCTGAGGTTTTAATGTGGTTAATTGAGCTCTCAGGTTCATTTCTATTGATAGCGACTGCTATTATTGACTTGTCAATCCATTGCGTATCTTGAAATCAGATAAACTTTTTCTTATTTTAGGTGGTCGATAATGCAAAGTGCAACTTCCATGCCGGACTGATGAAAATCTGTGTTGCTCTGTATGGGCAATAATACACTGAGCTCTGACCCTCTGCATCGCTTCAGCAAACATGTAACAGAATTTATAAAGTGTATGTTAGTTTAAGTTTTTCATATTTATGTCTTTTATATTTTTTTTGTTACGTGTGTGATGTTTTTTTTGCTATAAACCTTGTATCTATCTATCTGTCATATAATGTGCCCCAATCACAGGAATCTATCTACATACATACATACATAACGTCACGCCTCTTTCCCGGAGGGGTAGGCAGAGATCACATCCTTCCATTTGCTACGATCCTTGCAAACTTCTTTCACTTCATCTACATTCATCAATCTTTTCATGCACGCTCGTCGGTTTAGGGTACTCCTGACCTGACCTTTCCCTAGAACGTCCCCGATTTGATCGCGGTACGTTCGCCGAGGTCTTCCCCTTCCAACATTCCCAATCTATCTACGCTATTATAAAAGCTCTGACTTATATATGTATGTGTTAGTCAGAATATTACTTCAGATTCAAAGAGAATAGATGAGCTGATGTAAGGAGTAAAAACTAAGTTGTAGCTAGAAAGTATGCGAGCGAAAATAACCCTATCTAACCCAGCAATGTACGTCTTATAAAAAATATAACTCAACAAATAATAGATTGATTTGAAAGAGCCTTATTAAACAAATGTCCGAGAACCCCTCCTACGCGAAAACGGTGACTTTGTTTTACTTTTTCATTACAACAG
Source organism: Scrobipalpa costella (assembly GCA_949820665.1). NCBI lineage: Eukaryota > Metazoa > Arthropoda > Insecta > Lepidoptera > Gelechiidae > Scrobipalpa > Scrobipalpa costella. Next base: position 3,972,971 of record OX463305.1, on the reverse strand, counting down.
TTTGTATGGAAGTTTTATGGTATCAGAATAATTATGTTGTGAACCTGGACACATTAAGTATCATTATAATTACACGCGGTGTTAAAATATAGCCCAGCCTTTACCGAATTTGGGCAGAAACTCTGTTGGAAGGTGATGGCAAAGATAAATATAGCGCCTTAGTGAAACTCATTAACAATTTTGTATTGATGTTGTTTTTTGTTTCTGGATTTGTATAACATTTACCAAATTTTAGATTTTGGATAGTGAGCACAGCTACAAACCGGCTGCAATCATTTTTATAATTTTATGAAAGACTATATGCAAATTATGTAAAAATTATAATATAATCACAAAAATTAAAAATAATGTATACTCAAAATGTTACCTTTAAAACCATGGAATCCACAGTAGTGATTGATATAAGTGATGCACTATCTAATGTACAGACAGAGTCTTTGACAAACATCTATGACCTAAAGAAGTTTTTCTTTAAAAGATTTGAAAATGCCTCAGCAGTTTGTCAATTTACTTTTGAAATCCGCAAATCCTATGACTACGAGTAGTATAAAACAAAGTCGCTTTTTCAGTCCCTATATCCCTATGTATGCATAAATCTTTAAAACTACGCAACGGATTTTGATGCGGTTTCTTTTAATGGATAGAGTGATTCAAGAGGAAGGTTTATATGTATAATACATGCATAATATAGTGGAGAAACACTGATAATTTCCGTGCGAAGCCGGGGCGGGTCGCTAGTAAACAATAAAACAGTAAATTCCAAAATACTGTGCGCAGACGCTATTGATTGAAGTGTATGGCGATTAGCATAAATACCAAAGTGTTCATTACCCAGTACCATGACGCCATGATGTCATTCTCACCATTGTTAATTGGAAATATCATTGAAACCTGATTGATACATGGCTTTAAAGGATGTTCGAGATTCATAAAGACTTGAGAATGCTATACCCGTATTATCTACTGTAGTCCTGTTCAAATTGTGTCAATAACTTAGGGTACGGTTTTTTCTTCTGAAATTTTCGAATCTTCTTCTTCTTCTACTATGGCTTGTATTTATAAAGCGGTCTCAAGATTGAGAGCAATATTTAGTATGGATTTGACAAGCCGTTTTGTACTGAAAGTATATTTCTGATACAAACTTAAACTCGCTGTTAATCTCAAAGGCTAATTATAAATACGGGCCTTAGAGTTTTTCTGGTCTGGTGTTGGAGTTGGAGTTTTCGGTTTTAACAACTCCACTTCACCAAATCTTTTGTAAGATCGTTTTCTCCAATGTCCGTTTTACCAATCTTAAATGTTCATACACTATTTAAACAAACAATCCCACCGATAAGATTATCACTAACATATTACCTATATTAGGTAGCCGACCCCGAGAGACACGGGATAACGCTAGGGAGATGATTATTCTTTGCAGTCACCTTTATGATATTCAAAGGTTTTAAAATCTAGTTCAAACCGATTATCCAAAGACGAAGCTTGCCCATATCTATCATCATCAAGTTGTGTATCAAAGTTGTCCCGGCCTGTCGGAGCGTGTGTGAGCTATGCGCTGGAGTTGTCATTTTGTGTCATTACATTACCTGCCGAACGGACGAGCGACCGCCGCTGGTATGGGGCTTTTACATTGACGAATATAGCCATTTCTAATAATAAAAATGTTGATTTGGTTCCTAATTAAAATAATCACTTTTTAATCAACCTCTTCACAATCAACAATTTGTCATAATTTTCAGTCGACACTGAACGAATGATTTTTATTTATGTCACCTATAATCTTAGCGTTTCATCAATGCTGGACTGGGAGCGAGAGAAAAACATAGAATATGCCAGCTGCATTTCCTCCCGAGCGTGCTGTATAATCAGCTAAGGGATCCGAGGGTTTCAGTATATTGCAATTTAGGCAATGGGCTGACAACCTATCACTCTAACAATATACCTACAAATCTATCTTAAATAACCCTCAAAACTTTGTCAGACGTGGTGGAACGACCTTTATTTAGGTCGTTTACGCTCTGCCTACCCCATTAGGGATAAAGGCATACAAGTTAATCAAGAACAAAATCTATGACTATATGTATGTATGTAATATAGCCACTTGGATTTTTATCTTTTAATTTACAGACTCTGTGGTTTAGTTATACATATCCTTACTTGATATTATTACCCCTTTAACTTACTTTACTATTTGTTATTTTTAAGTTTCCTCTTTTACTCCTTGGTTTTTGTTAATACGATAAATTATGTTTAAATTTATCATCATATTTGGTGACTTCATTTGGCTACTGGTTGATAGACAGGTAACGGTAGTTATATTTGATAGTTCTGTTACTTTTCTGAAACAAACGAAGAATCATCAATACTTAACGACGAAACTGTCTATGAGGAAACAAGCGTTGGAAACGTCGCGTTTTTACCGCTCCATGTACGAGCCTCGAAAATTTGTCTTATTGGGCAATGAGAATGATATGCAGCAACAAAAGGATTCCCAGAAGCACCCGTCCCTCGGTGTTTGACTCACAACTTACGTGTGGTTTAATAATAACGCCGCTCCGGTGCATTTGTTGGGGTATTATAATTCTGTGCTTCCAAAGGTTAAATGCTTGACGATTTTGTTTTGCAGTTTTTTTTCCTTTTTTGATATAGTTCTTGTAAATACTAAATCGTTTGGTAGAGCATATTTTGCTGTGACGTCTTAATCTGGGTTGTTGCGTAATAGAGGTTTTCAGTGTCTGAATCCTGTCGTAGTTCCTGTGCAACCATACTTCATAATATGTGATCGTACTTTCTTTAACACTCGAAGGTTCATTGAATGAACTCTTTAGTTTAAAAGCTTCTTCGTCTATTAACTTAGTTTCTTCAATTTTGTCAACATTTTCCAATTTGCACAAATCAGGCAGTTCAGTAGCAGTTGAACTGGCGTCCGGAAGCGCTAAGCTCTAATATTAGCAGGGCATATCGGCTCCATGATTTGCGGTAAATACCATGTTACTGCGCCTGCGCCGCTTTACTTATGCAACTGCTTTCACCATACGTTAAGAGAGAGTCCCTACGATTTCCTATTAAGCACTATGCTAGATTGCAAAGTTGGGTAATAAGTGCGTACGATCTCATCTATGTTGTAAACTGATTTGATTTCCCTTTTGCACAATTTGTTGGGTCCATTAGGTTAGGATGGTAAGCTTTCGATTCTATTAAGCGTCCATTTATTAGACCTGCAGGGTTCATTTGACCTTCACGGCATACATAGTTTTGTAGTCGAAATAGCAAGGGCAAAGAATCAAAGCTGTGAAACGAAAAACACACATACATATAATTACACCTTTATTCCTACCTAAACAAAGGTCGTTCCGCCACGTCTGATATAGTTTTGAGGGTTAATTAAGACAGATTTGCAGGTATATTGCTTTAGTGACAGGTTGTTAGCCCATCGCCTAAGTTGCAATATACTGAAACTCTCTGCTGGTTTTTCAGCATACCGGTAGGAAATGCAGCTGGCACATTCTATGTTTTTCTCTCGCAGGGTTAACATGCCCATCAGTACATACTTTAGTCGACAAAATAGAGTTAGACGGCTAACGGTTAAGAACCAAATACGCAAAAATATCAGTAAAAATTCTTTAAGAAAATCCTTCTGGAACGCCTCTGTTTACATTAAACTCGTTTTACAGACGCTACTATTGAGACTTTGTGAAACGGAGCCGAAAAGGTATTGAATTTAAGAGGAATTTCGATGACTGTTGTTTTTTATGTTTGTATTTATCTGAAGCCCTGCTGAGTAGTTAAATTTACTCATCATTAATAACAAAGTGCTGGAACGAGAGGCATCAAAATATTAAAAACTCATCTACAATATTCATTTGGGTGACGACCTCCCAACAAGGATGTTCCGTATGATAGCAGGAAGGAGGAAAGTCATCTGACTGTACTGTGACCATAACTGGAGGCTACAGTAAACTAGCTGGACGGACTGTGTGTATAGTATATTTGTTATTATATGCCCTTTTATTATCGTGAGTCAGTGGTCAAGAACAACTAAGGCAGAAAAATATATAGCTAGGTATCATTTTAACATACATACATACATATAATCACGCTTTTATCCCTAATGAAGTAGACAGAGCGTAAACGACATAAACAAATATCTTTCCGCCACGTATGACAATGTTTTGAGGGTTATTTAAGGTAGATTTATTACATTGCTATAGTGGCAGGTTGTCAGCCCATCGCTTAAATTGTAATGTACAGAAACCCTCGGATCCTTTAGCTGGTTTTTACAGCATACCCAGTAGGAAATGCAGCTGGCACATTCTAAGTTTTTCTCTCGCTCCCAGTCCAGCATGGAAGAATCATTTTAACACATTATTGAAAAGGGTAATTTTGAAATCACCGTTGGAAATACTGCAAACTAATAGAGATTTCTCAGTCAATAAAATAGAGCAACTCTCACAAAGAAATACTTTCAGGAAATGTACCAACACCACTAATTTGAACCACTTTTAAAATTTGCTATTATGGTTCACGCCATCTTCACTAAACCAACAAAATATCAAATCAAAGACAAAAGCTCCACTTCGACCATACGAATCATCATAGACCCAAATACAAAATAACTGTGAACGCATTTCATATAGATCTGAGCACGAAGAAGCTAAACAATGAACGGTACAGCAAGCCCGATGCGGTTTAGCTAAACCAACCGTCAAATGTGTACAGTCGGGAACTGTTAGCGGCTCGTATCAGCGATCGCATTCTCACGGACCAGTGGCGACGATATTCACAACCGTGGACTTAAGAATTGACGGCGTATTGGAGAAGGCAGTATAGAAAGAAGAAGCAGTATAAATGTACCAACCGTCAAAATGTGTACAGTCAAGAACTGTGGCTCGTATCAGCGATCGCATTCTCACGGACCAGTGGCGACGATATTCACAACCGTGGACTTAAGAATTGACGGCGTATTGGAGAAGGCAGTATAGAAAGAAGAAGCAGTATAAAGGTACCAACCGTCAAATGTGTACAGTCGGGAACTGTTATCGGCTCGTATCAGCGATCGCATTCTCACGGACCAGTGGCGACGATATTCACAGCCGTGGACTTAAGAACCGGCGGCATATTGGAGAAGGCAGTATAGAAAGAAGAAGCAGTATAAAGGTACCAACCGTCAAACGTGTACAGTCGGGAACTGTTAGCGGCTCGTACCAGTTGCGACGATATACTCAGCTGTGGACTTTGAAACCGGCGGTATTTTGGACAAGATGTCGCGCGAAGGTTACAGGGAGATAAGATCCAGAGAGCCTCAGTCACAAGCATTATCATTTGGGGTGAACCGCGAGGTAGCTTTTATTTTTTTCATATCTTATGTGGCTACAAAAATAGAATATTCTTCACAATTTATAAGAAGAGCGATCGCAAGACGCCTTAACTGAAAAGTACACCGTCGTGAAACTGGTTTAGGTACTAGTCACTGAACATACCTCTATATTTTTAATACCTGGTCTGATAATTCAAAGATGCAACGGACTGATACAAGAATAATGAGAATTGAGATAAAACTGCATACATACATAAATTCACGCCTTTTTGCCTTACGCGGTAGTGAAAGCTTTTACCCCACGTTTGACGAATATTGAGGGCAAGTTTAGATGGTATTGTAAGGTTGTGTATTGCTAAAATGACAGGTTGTCAGCTCATCGCCTAAATTACAATACACTGCGACCTTTGAATCCATTTTGCTGACTTCTACACCATGCCTGAGAGGAAAGGCAGCTAGAACATTCTATGTTTTTCTTTCTCTCCCAGTCCAGCATGGATAGAACTGCGAGAAGAAAATTTATATTTATCAGCTTCTAGAAGATAACCCAATAGAGAAAATGCTATGCTATGCTAGTTACAGATATATTTGAGCGACAAAATGGCATCTTCAGTACTTTTCACAATTGCCGCATCTACCTGAAGGATCGCTCCATGTCACCTTGCGCGTACGCTCCTCAACTAGCCAAGTTTATTTATTTAAATACGAGAACGCGCCTGCGCTCTTGCGCCTTTGTCTCGCATTCTTACTAATAGCCCTTCCTGGTCATCTTGTTGTTCTATGTTATAATCTGTTATATTATGCGTCGGTGGTCTATTAGTTTATGTGCTTTTGGCTCTTGAGTCAGAAGCCGTGGCTTCGACTTCGATTCGTGATTTTGTGACTCAGACTTTTTTGTTGCGACAATACACACTAAGTCATTTGATTGTTAGACATGTAATGTGTTTCCGTGCTTCGAAGGTTATAATAAATATAATATCTAAGACACTTCAAGAAGTCTGGCACTCAATAATATACTATAACTATAACTACTGAAACTCACAATACAGATTCTTATCTGACTGCAGAGAAGATAATTCACGGCATTAAAAAATCTGTTAAAAAATTGGACTTCTAAATTGTTTATTTATCATCGAATTCATCGATTCTGAACCCAGTCCTTTTAAACAGAAAATTGTTTTACACATCTTACTCATCACCGCAATTTCATTCCACATTTTGCATTTTACAATCATAAACAACAATGTTCCCAAGCTTGCAATACTCATGTCCAAGCTATGCGCTTTCAGTTCGCCGGAATCGGCGCGTAAATTAATGGCGTACGCGCAAAGAACGCGTAAAGATGACGACTCAGAGCGTAATTCATCGCTTGAAGTCGTAAAACTTGAACGCGACAATGATTGTTCCTCAAAGGTTTCAAGGTGTGTGGTGATTTGAGGCCATGGGGAATATTTCGATTCTCGGAAATCATTCACAAGCATAAAAGTTCTGTAATCATCTGCAGGCTTAAAGATAGAGTCCTAAGGCCTGTCCTGTTAGTTAATTTGCATAAAATTTGGTTTTTACATCTATTGTTTAGTCTTCCATGCTGGACTGGGATCAAGAGAAAAACATAGAATGTGCCAGCTGCATATCCTCCCGGGCGTGCTGTACAAGCTAGCTAAGGGATCCGAGGGTTTCTGTATATTACAATTTAGGCGATTGGCTGGCAACCTGTCACTACAGCAATATCTATTTTAAATAACCCTCAAAACTTTATCAGACGTGGCGGAATGACCTTTGTTTAGGTCGGTCACGTACTGCCTACCTCATTAGGGATGTAGGCGTGATATGTATGTACATCTATTTAATAGACAATTAATATTTGAAAATATAAGCTCCTGACGATTTATAAATCCACTGCTCGATACGCGGAATCGATGTTCTCCAAAACTGTCAAACGCAACATTAGGGATGTGCCCGTATTGCACGACAGAATAGAGTTGTTCCTCTATAATCGATTTCTTCATCTAACATATTCAATGATGGTGTTATCTGATTAAGCATTTATGTAAAGGAAGACCAATTTTGCTATCATATACCTTCATTAGGTAAGTAGTTTATAAATTATCCCCCTTCGGCTTAAAAACAAATGGTATTATGGATTCATTTTCTAAAAACATTATGTCTTCTTGAATATCGTCTCTGAAATTTAAGTACATTTTACACACTTTAGCATTAATAAATATTTACATTTGTTTATGGACTGGGAGCGAGAGAAAAACATAGAATGTGCCAGCTGCATTTCCTCCCGGGCATGCTGTAAAAACCAGCTAAGGGATCCGAGGGTTTCAATATATTGTAATTTAGGCGGTGGGCTGACAACCTGTCACTTCAGCAGTATACCTGCAAATCTATCTTGAATAACCCTCATAACTTTGGCAGACGTGGCGAAACGACATTTGATTTGGCCGATTACGCTCTGGCTACCCCATTAGGGATATACGCGTGATTATATGTATGTAAGTAATTTTTTTTATGTGTGCGTAGGTAAAACAGAGACACTTTTTTTTAAGTCAGCGTTAACAAAACAGGTAATTACGACTCTACGGTTGGATTCTACCTATTTTTTTTTTTGCTAAATGAATCAGGTCGAGTTTGTCCGGGTCATACACCCGAATAACCATTGTTGTGACTCATCACATCATCATAAGATTCGTAACCATATTTAGTTGGAAAAATGGCTAAATTCTGTAAAGTCTTTGGCTTAATTTGGCAATTCTTTATAATCAAGAGTTTCTGAAGTAATTGTCTAATTTATGACTCTGATGAGAAATAATAAGTAATATATATTAATAAGTAAATAAGAGAGTGAGAGTGAGTCTTCGGTGAGTGTGCTCAAGAGCTCCACGACCTTATCCCGCCAGCTCCCTTCTACCACCGGACATCTAGACGCACCGCAGGATACCATCCATACCTGGTTGATATTCCACCAATACGTACTAAGCGCTTCCAAAACTCTTTTATAATGCGCACGGCAAAAGTATGGAACTCAGTACCTGCGTCTGTGTTTCCGAACGCCTTCAACCCCCAACCTTTCAAAGTTAGAGTGAACAGGCATCTTCTGGGTGAGCTCGCACCATCGTCGACTCCGTCTCAGTCGTTCCCGACCTAGACTAAAGTCAAGAGCAAACCCATTTTTTATATTAAAAAAAAACAACGCGTACACAGTCTATCTGTTTTTATCTTACTCTACTCAGTGTTTTCGTCCTGTTTTGTCAAATCAATCCTTCTAGACAAACAACTACATAATATTTTTTTTAGTATTTTGCATGAAGAAGAAGTATACCAAAAAGGTCACAACATATTGATTGTGCATTAAGATTATGACTTCGAAAAATGTGGTCACTCCTTACCCCTTTAAGAAAAGGGTAATAAGGGTAACGACCTATGTCACAGACAGCGACCGGGACGGGCGGCTTAACGTGCCCTCCGAAGCACGGAGTCTAATTTTTTATCGACAATCAGGTGATTCCGCCCGCAATGTCCTAACCAAACTAGGGAAAACCTCGATAATATAAATATCAACTTAGTGTTCCCACCCCTGGCAATCAAACCCAGGACCTCCGGATCGTAAGCCCAATAGACCACAGAGGCAGTTAAAGCCAGTTAAGCCTGGGTGGTAAAAGCTGGACACTCATTAAATCCCAGTTAGCTGCGCCTTCTTCCATGCTGGCCTGGGAGCGAGAGAAAAACATAGAATGTGCCAGCTGCATTTCCTCCGGGCATGCTGTAAAACCAGCTAAGGGATCCGAGGGTTTCAGTATATTGTAATTTAGGCGATGGGCTGACAATCTGTCACTACAAAAATATACCTACAAATTTATCTTAAAATAGCTAAGGGCTAACTCTCATAACGTTGTCAGACGTGGCGGAACGAGCTTTGTTTAGGTCGTTTACGCTCTGCCTACCCCATTAGGGACAAAGGCGTGATTATATGTATGTATGTAGCTGCGCCTGCACATATTCATCTCAATGACAGCATTCCGGTGGCATCGCGAGCGAAGAGTTTACTGCCCAAGTATCATCGCCTGTCTGAGATTATCTGTGAGATGAACTAACTGACCTGACTGCTTCAAGACTGATGCTGGTGTTTTTAAAGTGATCTCAGGTTTGAGAGTAATATTAAGTATGGAGTTGACAGGCCATTATGTACTAAAATGTCATTTCTGATACGAACTCAAACTAGCAGTCAGTCTCAAGTTCTGTTTATTACGGGCCTGAATACTGTAGAGCAAAACATAGAATATGCCAGCTACATTTCCTCCCAGGCATGCTATAAAAACCAACTTAGGAAGCCGAGGGTTTTTGTATATTGCAAGCTAAAGGTTACGAGCGTTTCAGTATATTGCAATTTAAGCGATGGGCTGACAACCTGTAAGTACAGCAATATACCTCCAATTCTATCTTAAATAACTATTCTATCTTATGACCTTTGTTTAGGTCGTTTACGGTTCGCCTACCCCATTAGGGATAAACGCGTGATTATATGTAAGTATGTATGTGTTTTTCATCCAGCTTGCCGACAATCCAGCTTGGCGACAAAGGCACAGTCTATAAGTTTACAGTTCTGTGGCTATAAGCATAAAATCGGGCACGATCATTGCGTCTGGTTTGTGCATGTGTGTGTGTGTGTGTGTGTGTGTGAATATTATTGGCAGGTCCCGACACCAGGGCTGAGAACTAAATCTGCCTGTTCATCGGTGGATTATATGCGCGATTTGGATGCACATTCCTCATCTGGTGTTTAATAGTTTCTATTGTTGGGATCTGTGTGTTGGCTGTGCATTATAATTATACATTCTCGTATGGAATATGGGGTGAAAGGGACAGCGTCCCGCAAATTTAAGGGGTTGCTCAGTCAACGAAACTGAACAACCATCACCAGAAATCTCTTTCAGGAAATAAAAAAAATTGGTATAAAAATATATTATGTATCGGGAAGTTTGTTTTTTTTATCTCCTGAAAGAATTTCCCGGTGCATGTTGTTCAATATCTTTGACTGAGCAACCACTATGAGTTTGCGGGACGCTGTCCCTTACACCTTTTTGGGTGATACTTAGACTTATATTGAGATAAAGTTCATCATTTATCTGCTGGTTATGGTAAGGCGACCACAGATGCAAAATTTTGAAGCACTTCTGACTATGCCCTTGATTTAATTTATCCTTTAGTCCACTTTTACGATACAGCTTTTAGAAAGATTAAGTGGTAATGACCCAACTTAACATCACATAAGGATGAGTTTCTATAAGTCTTGTATTCATAAACAGCTCTTGAGACTGATAGTTAGTCTGAGTTCGTATCAGAAATGTAATTCTAGCCTTTTGCCTTTGTGCACATTAATTTAAGTTTATTTTTGTGTACAATAAAATGCTTTAACTTACTTTTCTTACTTTAGTACAATATGACCTGACAAATCCGTACTTAATATTGCTCTCAATCTTGAGATCGCTTTATAAATACGAACCTAAAAAAGGTTAACTATCTAATTTTCAAGCAGTTGTCTCACCTTTCAAATGTTCATCTCTACGATTACAAATGATCCTTTCAAATATCATTATAAACAACATACATACATACATACATACATATAATCACACCTTTATCCCTGATGGGGTAGGCAGAGCGTAAACTACCTAAACAAAGGTCGTTCCGCCACGTCTGACAAAGTTTTGAGGGATAATTTAGACAGATTTGTCGGTATATTGCAGTAGTCATAGGTTGTCAGCCCATCGCCTAAATTGCAATATACTGAAACCCTCGAATCCCTTAGTTGTTTTTTACAGCATGCCCGGGAGGAAATGCAGCTGGCACATTCTATGTTTTTCTCTCGCTCCCAGTCCAGCATGAAAATAATTATAAACAATGCAGAACGAAACGTTCCAAGTTCAAAATATTCACAAGCAAGCTCAACCAGACCGAACTTACATTCAGTGTATGGGAGGCTTTATCCAGTTGAGATGCAGGAAGGCTCCACAAATAAAATATGTGACTGGAAGGCGACGGGTAGGTGGCGGCGAGATGAGGCTGCAAACATGAGAGAGCGGGATAGAAGATAGTATTACAAATGTGGAAGAAAGGGATGGAAACCTTGGCTATCTGGAGAAACGCGAGCACCTCATTTAATCGGTATACGCTTCGTTTTGTAGGATAAGGAAAAATTTGCGATGTTTCAGTACATAACGTTTATACACTATCAACTTTATTTTAATATGGGCGCAGGAAAAAGAAATGAAAAGCAAAACTGATCAGTACCGGGTCGCGTATTCGAATGAAAACGATTTACAGAAAAAATCGATCAATAATTGCTGGCTTGGGATGAAGCTTATTTGCCAGACGAAAAGATTGAGCTAATACTTACGGATTCGGAACCCAGTTAATTCATTACTGTCTTATTTATTTACTGTTTATTGTACACAAGTAACATGTGAAAGACAATACACAAGGAATAACGACACAACAGGTACAGCTTATTTCTACTAAGAAATTTCTTCCAGCTTACCTACTGAAGTGAGACTTAAATTGAGAGGTAAATTAGGCATTTACTGTCATTATTGGTTTAGAGACTAGCATACTTGTTTACTACCAACAAGCTTTTTGCCCCTTGGTTTTACTCGCGAGTTCGAATAGGAATTTTTGAATGGGAATAAGGTTAATTCCTGTGTTAGCATGCAATTCGTCATATAATCAAATTCCGTATGCATATCCAATACCATATTTAACGAAATACCGCGTTCAAATACCTTTATTCTTGTGTGAATAAGATCACAGTTAAGTGTAGCCAAAGGTCGTTTCCAGGTCACTCTTTTATTAACAGGCCAAATTTCACCAAAATCTGCTCAGCAGATTAGGTTTGTAACAGCAACAAACAAACTGAATTATTTCCACATGGATAAGTTTTCTACGTGTGAGTGTTTATAGATAGTAGACGTTGGTAGTTTATTACGAAGAGGGTCGGTGGTTTCAATTAGTTAAATTGAAGTGGTACTTTATTGATTTCTATTTATCCTTTTTGGGCCATTACTTCTCGTTTGTTTATACATGTTATCTTCTTAGGAAATACTTTTAAAAATGTTGGTATTGTTCAAAAAGTTCATTAATTCATAAAATATACCTACTTTAACTTAATTTATTACGTATTTTTCTTTATTAATTAAAAAAATACAATCACGTATAAATATGAATTCTATAAAATCCACAATAATTCTAAAGAATTCCAATAATACAAGTTAAGTTTCTGTTTTTATTTTTATATTAGTCTTTTTATTTTTTAGTTCTAAATTTTGTTTTTAATTTGTTATAATTAATTATTAATTAATTGTTAATTACTTTTATTTATGTATTTAGATGAAGCTTACAGTGAATTTAATGTATCCTGTGTTTGCATGGAAACTTCCATGCTAAAGAAAAACATAGAAAGTGCCAACTGCATTTCCTCCCGGGCATGCTGTAAAAATCCAGGTAAGGGATCCGTATATTGCAATTTAGGGCGATAGCCTAATAACCTGTCATTACAGTAATATACCTACAAATCTATATTAAATAACCTTCAAAACGGAACGACCTTTGTTTAAGTTGTTTACGCTCTGCCTACCCATTAGGAATAAAGCCGTAATAATATGTATAAAATATCAAACCCTAATTTGTACTTCAAATATTTGATCGAATAAATATGACGCGTTATTTTTTTACCGCCATTGTTATGCAAGTTTTTCGAAAGTATTTGCAACATGTGACAATTTCGTATATTCTATAGTTTTAAAACGCTTACAAACAAAAGTAACTTATTGCAAGATGCCGTCGGCGAGGCACAGGTTACATATTGTCATAAACCCACTCGCTGGGCAGGTTATACCGCCAAGTTGAGTGTTGAGGAAACTACGCACTGGACTGATCAGCGAAGGGTCCTGTTGAATCCGCCGGGTTATACATAATGCGGAGTACACAGTGGTCAACCTCTAGGGCTGGGTAAGAGTCCCGATTTTATTGATCCCGAAGCACTTTTCTAATTTATTTTTTACCAATGATGATGCACATTTTTCTTGACAAGCGTCTTATTTTTTTAAAGAGTTTTTGGATAGAGTCGTTTAGAATAACTTTTAGTAGTTTTCCTTCAATAAATCTTATCAGTTCGAATTCTGTTTTCTATTAAGGGTGAGTGAGTATTTGTTCTGGTTATGACGTCCACCTGAACTCCTAGAAAAATTATTCTTTTTTATAATAAGTCCCGCAGCTAGATCCTAATTTGTAAATACCTTCTTTGTAAATAAAATAAATAACATAATTGTCTATCCTGTAGTAAAATCTTACTCTATATTTTTATACATACATATAATGACGCCTTTACCCCTAACGGGGTAGGCAGAGCATTAACAACCTAAATCAAGGTCGTTCTGCCACTTCTGACAAAGTTTTGAGGGTTATTTAAGATAAGAGTGACAGGTTGTCAGCCCATCGCCTAAACTACAATAAGTATACTGAAACCCTCGATCCCTTAGCTGGTTCTTACAGCATGCCCGGGAGGAAATGCAGCTGGTACATTTTACGTTTTTCTCTAGCTTCCAGTCCAGCATGGAAGTAATAGTATACTATATTTTTCTGATTTTGATAAAATATGAAACTTCAGATATCTTCAAATCACGGTCCCGTATATTCACAGCTCTAGTCCCCAAGCTTCGAGATCTTCTTGGACTTTTCTCGTTCATTAGAGAGTGGATTATTTAGTGGAGATATTATTCGAAACAAGTTAGAAACCCGGTATTTATGGCTCAGTAATTAACACAATAAGCTGGGCTAGGTAATCAGTAAGCACTTACTTCTATATATACCTAGTTGTATATTTATTTTGTTTAACAAAGAAAGTAAGTTCTAGAAATTGTATTATCTCGACAGGAATACACATGGGAAAGGGCCTCCTTGCGGGGAAGTCCATTCTGCAGAGATCATGCTTAACGACTGCTCCTAAAGAGTTGGATTCCGCACCGATCCAAACAAGCTAGGCTCACACGAGCGAAGCACTTGCAAAGCAACTGTAATGCGGACACTTCCGCATCTGGTGAGTCGAAATGAAGACGAAACAGTGGTCAAGAAACGACAAAGCGATGCGTTTCGTTTCCTCTCACAGTCATAACAAAGGCCAAAGTGCTTTTACACTAGACCAAAATAAAGGTCGTCCTGCTACTCTGACAAAGTTTTAAGAAATATTTAAGATGGATTTATAGGTATACTTCTGTAGTGACAGGTTGTCAGCCCATCGCCTAAATTGCAATATACTGAAACCCTTGGATCCCTTAGTTGGTTCTAACAGCATGCCAGGAAAGAAAAGCAGCTGGCACATTACATTGTTTTTCTTTCGCTCTCAGATCAGCATAGAAGAAATGTTTAACTTGTGTCTATCAAAATCATAACATACTGTGTTATTCATGATGGTTTCCTAACTAAATTATTAAATTGAAAATTGATTGATCTATATAGCGATTGAGCCTAAATGCCGCAAGATTTGTTTTTCGATAAATAAATTAATAGGGCAAAAGTTACTTCAACTTCTTCTTAGCGAGTGGATCCTTGTGTCTAAAGACCCGATGAACCCTGGTGTCAGAGTTTTCAAAGTCATTCGACTCGAGCGAGCCCCCAAGGATCCACTCGCTCTTTCTTTTTTTATTAATTCTGCGTGATTCTTCCACTCGCTAAGACGAAGAAGAAGAGTTTTCAAACCGCCTAGTAGCACAGCTATAAGGCCTGTGACGTGTAACGACCAATATCAAAGACAGCGACCGGGACCGACGGCTTAACGTGATACTAGCCTATCATGTAGCATCAAAAATTAAATGACCAACAAAATACTATGACATGTTACAATGTATTCGTAAATTCGGATATCGAAAGGGAACAAAGAGAATCAATGGAATGGATGCATGCTAATGTGGGATAAATACCGGCACATACCGGTACATACTGCTTTCACACACACAGAGAAGCAGTGTGTATGTACAGAGGACATATTTTGTAGTGCGAGTGTAAACCTGCGGAATACTTTGTCAGGGTTGTGGGGAAAGTTTTATGTCAAATTATTTTCAGAATATATAATTTGATGGAAGGCATTAACAATTATTTTTTCACGCAAACGGGAAAAAGTTTTATACGAAAATTGGCCTCGATGTGAAAATATTTTTCTTGAAACATAGTTTATATTCTTT
Source organism: Scrobipalpa costella (assembly GCA_949820665.1). Lineage (NCBI taxonomy): Eukaryota > Metazoa > Arthropoda > Insecta > Lepidoptera > Gelechiidae > Scrobipalpa > Scrobipalpa costella. The sequence goes on along the minus strand of OX463305.1, from coordinate 3,957,416 downwards.
AGTACCCTTCCCCATAACGAAATTCAAATATATTTTTTTTAATAATATCTTGGGGAAAATACTGTAAGACGTAAAAAATAGATGTAACTGAACAACATTTTCAAATGCAGATAAGTCGTTTTGAAACTAGTGCTAAAAAATTATCTTAAAAATATTTAAGCTAATTCAAGATAGCTTAGCTAGCTATAGAAGTTCCTCGTACTAGAACTTTTCTTCCTAACTACTTTGATTATTCTAGTTTAAATTGATGTAATGTTGAGAGCCACGATAAGGATCGCATTCTAAAAATCACTACATAGTATAAAACAAAGTCGCTTTCTCTGTCCCTATATCCCTTTGTATACATAAATCTTTGAAACTGCGCAACGGATTTTGATGCGGTTTCTTTTAATGAATAGAGTGATTCAAGAGGAAGGTTTATATGTATAATACATGCATACTATAGTAGAGAAACACTGATAATTTCCGTGCGAAGCCGGGGCGGGTCGCTAGTTCTCTATAAATAAATATTGAGTAAAAAGTTAGCTTTATTTCAATTACTCAAGTCAAGTTTTTGTCAACCCTATAGATATATGGATGGAAAGCGTTTAAATGCAACAGCTTTTAGCAAATGGAGCCTTCACTCAACACAATGAATATTGTCATATTCACAAACTGCAAAAACCTTTCTATCATATTGGAATTTGATTAATAATTGACTGCATACAATATTTATGTTACTGGTATAAATAACTTTGTTTCAAACCAGTAAAGTTTAAGGTGCATGTCCACCTGTTATGAGGAAATAATTGAAGACAGTTTTGTGGACCTGTTAGAGTCTAACCAGACGAGTCAAGACCATTATTAGTGAATGGGTGTAATAAAGAATTTGTCGTAATATTCTATGCAAAGCTTGTATATGATTTTGTGTTTCCCCTCAGACGTGTCAGTAAAGTCGTAACAAAAGAGGCAGCTATTACTGCCTACCACGGATATATAGATTCTATTCTTCGCTACGGGATTGTCATCTGGGGAAATTCTTGTGATATTGACAAAGTGTTTCTTATGCAGAAGAAATGTGTTCGTGCCATAATTGGAATTAAACCGACGGATTCTTGCCAGCCGTTATTTATTAAATTCAAATTATTGACAGTTACCTGCTTGTATATCTTGGAAGTATGTCTATTTGTTTTTAAAAATAACAACCTATTCCAGGCTAATCAGACGGTTAGTAAAAGGAACTTACGTTCACAATATAAAAATAAATTATATAGGCCTCCAACAAAATTGGCCCTAGTTGACAAGAATGCATTCATAATGTCCATTAAAATATTTAACACGCTTCCAGATTCATTTAAAGATAAAAGCTTAAAAGATTTTTTTATTTTTTTATTTATGTGCTTGCCAAGCAGTGGGACACAGTAGGCTAGTAATAATAATAATAATAAAAAGGCGTAGGGAATTGACGACCCCACCGCCCACCACCTCGGTGGTGCAGTCAGTCCCCGGAGGGGCAGCTTGTGTAGCGAGCTGATGGTGCGTGGCGACACCCCGGACCCCCAGCTCCGAGGGCCCGTATTCATTTGGCCCTCACCTCCTGGCTTGCTTTCGTTGACCGTCCAGGAGTGGAGTTCGCAAGAGCAGAACCTTTGCTCCAGGTTGGAAGTGTAAAATATCATAACGCCGGGGGCCTGCTGACTGGAACACCACGATCTGGCGCCCGCAGTCTCACCTTTCGACAACCTTAGTCGCTCACACGATGTTGCCCTCTTGTCGTTCCTTGCGTTCGGCCGTTTTGAGGGGCCCATTATAGTGAGTTGGCGAGTCACCGTCTGCCGAGATTATCAAAATTGAGACATTTGATTTGGCAGGCGTCCCGTAGTCTCGATCAATATCCCAGCAACCGGTCCAGCTAAATCCCTTCCCATAGACCTAGTTATCTTACCATTATCTGCAATAGTCCTTGCATCAGGCGGGTGCTGGCTCTGGTTGTATTGCTATAGTGCAAGCAGAGCGAGTATCTGCATGATGTACACATCACAATACATTATTTGGTATAAAAAGGCCTCTGCGCTGTTGGCTTCGGCCCCACGTATGCCTCAAAGGACCGGGTCCCTGTGGGCCCATGATACTGGAAAGTATACCAACATAATAATAATAATAATTGACGTGCTAAAAGTGTGGCTGACAAATAAATGTTTTTACAATTTGAAAGATTTTTTTGACGCTAAAGATATATAAATGAGTCCTGTATTAAAACTAATTATTTTAAGATTTGGTTTGTTTTGGTATGGAACTTATCTATTGAATGTCATTGTTGAATATTTATTATAAGCTTTAATTTTTAAATTATATATGTATTGAATTAATGAATAACTATTGCCATCGGCCTAGTTTTGATAGATATTATTTGAAATGTAATGAGCTTGCATTTTTTTGACATGTATGTACTTTTGCTTTTAATTTGATTTTAATGTTAAATAATTTATTCTTAAAAATCTTGTGTATACGCCTGAAAAGCCAGTTTTTAGTGATACCTTATAATAATGTATAAAATCTGCAAACATGTGACCTGAATTCTTTACTCAATAAATCATTCATTCATTCATTCATTCATAAAAATAGATCTTCTTATCTTACATCGCTATTTTTTGCTGCACAATGCCAGGAAAATAATATGAGAAGAGAAGTTACATCAATGCTGGACTGGGAGCGAGAGAAAAACATAAGCTGCATTTCCTTCTGGGTATGCTGTACAAACCAGCTAAGGGATCCGAGGAATCTGTATACTCCAATTTAGACAACCTGTCACTACAGCAATACCTACAAATCGATCTTAAATAACCTTAAAAACTTTGTCAGACGTGGCGGAACGATCTTTGTTTAGGTCGTTTACGCTCTGCCTACCCCATAAGGGATAAAGGCGTGATAATATGTATGTATGTAATATTAAGAAACAGGAGCCCCTGGATCATTTTTCTTGCACATATCGAGTGAACAATGTGGATATACACCTTTAACGTGAAAACCCTACAGATCTATGAATGATGGATTACCTATACAATCATATTAAAACGGGAAATCATTTTCAAAATTGTGTTTTTTTTTAACTGTTTTGATTGGTGAACTATTTCACAAAAATAAAATAAAGTCTGAAATGTTGTTTACATGGCCTAGTAACATTTATTTATGTTTTGTATAAAAAGGGGCTTTAATTTAATAAATAAATGAAGTTAAAGTCACATAACCAACCTAAATGACTTATTTATCCAGCTTAAGGTGATAAAACTTAAGTGGTGATAAATACCGACGAAATTCTGTAACTTTTATAATTATGAAGACGGTTTAAATGAATGTAAGGTGGCAACCTTGCGTCTTGCGACTTTTTTCCCCCATTTTGAGGTCGTGCCGTTTTGCCATTTCGCGTCAAAGGTCTTTCGACATTTATTTATTTTTATGTGGAAGATTCTCCAGTAGTATTCGGAGCCTTGATAAGTGACAATAACAATAATGAAGCGTTTAAACTGACGGAACATTTCGAACTGGTTTCGTTCAGGATGTTCGAGCTTAAAATAGTCCTCAGATATTTATTGGTGATCGGAAAAGGTGAAAAGGTGATAAATGTGTGACAACACAAGAATTGGCCAATTAATATATAAATTATATGATATACCTACAATACCAGCATATTTCTCAACTATTAATGACTTCATAATTGTATTAAAATAGTAGATTCATTTAGACAGGTAGTTTTGATAATTGTCATTTTATGAATAAAAAACAAGAGTGATTTTAACTTTAAAGTTTATAAAGACACAGAAGGACGACAAAAAATCTTTGATAACTAGATCCCACTGCTGGGCAAAGGCCTCCCACGCGGTCTTCCACTCAACACGGTCTAATGCAACCACAGTCCAATCTTTCAGATAGGCGTCGAGATCGTCACGCCATCTTTTCCGAGGGGTACCTCTTCGCCGAAATCCGCCATGTCCGCAGGTACCCAATTCTGTGACGATCTTTGCCCATCGACCTGGGTGCATCCGACAAACATGCCCGGCCCAATCTCACTTTAGCTTGGCGGTTTTGAACCCTATGTCAGTTATGCCAGTCTTGGCTCGAAGCGTAGTGTTTCGGACCCTGTCCGCTCTTTTTACGCCTAAGATGCTCCAGTCCATCGCTCTTTGGCAAACCTTAAGTTTGGACTTTTGACCCTCGGTTAGAGACCAGGTTTGCGACATACATAGTAAGTTAAATTTGTTTGCTCTTTACCTGACTACAATACAGAAACATCTGATTCCCGCTCGCTTTATTTGCCCATAAGAACATGCCATAAAACATTACCAGTCATAAGTACAACAGAAAGTATTTACTTTCAAAATACTATAAGAACCGTTGAGTTGCTCTATTGCTCAATTGTTTACTTTCAGTAGAGCCCATTCTAGCTAGTCTGTGGCCAGTAGCAAATTGGATAGAACGCCCTCTATTGTAAATGCAGAAGCAGCATTAAATTCCTTAATAAATATCCAACACGACACTTAGTTTTGGCACGGTATTGTGTGAGATCCTGTTCTGTAGACAGTTTATGCGTCAAATAATACAATAAATAGCTCGCTAAGGCGCCGCTTCTAATTCTTTATTCGCTTTGCGTTGTGCATTCTGCATAGAACTCGAAGTAAGGAGTCTCGATTAGTAAGAAATGCGCTTAAGATGGTGTCACAGTAAGGAGATTGAATATGTATGAATTTTAATAAACTTTAAATTATAAACTGATAAATAGAACGCATGTAGCAGGTATTATCGAGGTGGGTGGGACACTTCTTGCAAATGTAGACGGGTTGACGATGGACGATGGACCAAAGCAGTCACTGACTGATGACTAGCGGAAACACTGCCTGCCTGACAGTCTGATGACATCGTAAAATTTACATACATACATACACATAATCACGCCTTTATCCCTAATGGGGTAGGCAGAGCGTAAACGACTTAAACAAAGGTCGTTCCGCCACGTCTGACAACTTTTTGAGGGTTATTTTAAGATAGATTTGTAGGTATATTGCTGTAGTGACAGGTTGTCCGTCCATCGCCTAAATTACAATATACTGAAACCCTCGGATCCCTTAGCTGGTTTTTACAGCATGCTAAAATAAGCACGGAAAAGCAGCTGGCACATTTAATGTTTTTCTCTCGCTCCCAATCCAGGATGGAAGAAACGCTAAGATTTTAGGTGCCATAAATAAAAATCATTCGTTCAGTGTCAACTGAAAATTATGCCAAATTGTTGATTATGACGAGGTTGATTAAAAGTAATTTCTTAGGCCATTGATGATTAAGAACCAAATCAACACTTTGATTTTCCACTTCTTCTGTCGTGTCGATGGTTTAATCAAATATAGGTATTTTTCATTGCCTTTACTATGAAGGTTAAATTCCACCAGGTGTGTCACCACCACAACTGTCCCTAAGTATGCGCGTCGGCTAGTTTCCTAGTTTCACGCAAGAATAAGGTTCTATACCAAGGCCCCTAGATTCGTATTCGCGATCCCGCTCTGGAGAGTCGGGGTCACCACTCCACGAAACCAGTTCCATTTCAATATCACACTGATATACCAGATATATCTACTTAGCTTTGCGCCCCTGGTTTCTTTAGGTTTCACATGTAAATTGATTATCGTTCACCTTTTAAGTATTTGTTCACTTCTCGATCTTGCATGTCAAAAAATTGTATCACCTTGTGTAAACAAGGTTTACACATGCCATTTATATGTCTAACATAATTTTAATTAGGCCATTGAAGCCTCTTCTAGACCTGGTTGATCCGATTGGTACAGACACACCTCTCTATTTTTTTTTCTTAGTAATTCTAGATGCTACCAATAATATATCTAATACTGGACGCTGGCTACCCTTTTAATAGTCCTGGATATTCTCACGGCCCCATGCTTGTTATCAGGAATATAATTTCAAGGCGCATTTCTTGGGTTCAACCGTTCGACTGCAGAAATATTGTCATACCCATTTTAGTTTACATTTTACACCGATATGCGTTGTGCTATATTTTTGTCCTCTACGTTTTGATGAACTTTTCGCAAAATATCCAAACATGGTGGCAGTGTTTAGATATCATCTACACGAAGTAGTACCTTTTGTTTGTTTTATAAAACATTTTGAAAGATTTGTCGGATGTGGCAGACCTTTATTTGGGTTGTTTGCGCTCTGCCTACCCCATTGGGGATGAAGGCGTGATTATATGTGATTGTATGCTGACATTTTGCTTAATATGGTGCTACTCATTTTTTTATTTACCTAGAGTGGAATAAGAATTTGAAATACCTTTCTTAAACATTTTCAAATCAAAATTGAATACCAGTTCGGGTAATAATTTGTTTACTCTCTGACCGTCGTAGAAACCATCTAAACTCTCTCTTTAATAAAACCGACGGAAGGAATGTTCGACTTATTAAATACTTAATGTTTGATCAAATTTCAAAACGACCTTAGTTGTTATCGTTTACCATCGAGACTGTTGGTCGTTTCGTCACCTCATCTTTTATGGGATTTCTCTTTTTTTTCTATAAAATACGACAATCTGGGGCTTTCACGGTTCGAGATTTTGTTTTTTGAGTTCACTTAGGTTAATGCCCTGTTTATGTTGTTGTTGGATTGAAATCTATTAGCTATATTGTTCATTAGCTAGTTAATATAAAGTATATTGTCAAATATATTTGATGACAAAATGATTGTATGTGCCGTAGTTATAGCTTTTATTGCATCGCTTAAAATTGTATTATTTTAGATGTCCAACTGATTTTTCCTCATGGTATGACAGGTATTAAAATAATAGTTTTAAAAGACCACTGCCTAATATTAAAGCCATCTTCTAGTTGAAAATTTTGCAATATTTTCGAGGACTTTGACAAATCGCTGGCAGACATGTTGTTTTTATTTCGCGGTCAACGCACTTGTTGGAATTATTTTCGAAAAACAAAGTCAACAAAAAAATTTAATTGCTAAATCAAAGCTCATCTACGCATGGAAACTGATGAGGTGCCATTAATTTTCCCGCGTTTTTTCTTATTAATGAGTATCCAAATTACGTTTACTTTGACAACCAGAGGCACGACAGGAGTCACAACATAGTCCATATTAGAATTAGTAAATATTAAAGAATTTAAAGGATAAGAGCTGTGAGCTTGTTTAGATTTGGCTGTTTAGAGACAAAAACATCATTGGTTGATTATACTGAAGTTTTTCGAGTCAGAAATTTATATTTATGGAGTCAATAAACATTTAGGAAATTAAAAACTGCTCCCTTGTCACCTCTGACCTAAATAATGGTCGCAAACCCGTAAAAAATAATCATTTATTCCCCGAGTGGTAAAAATCTTATCTTAATTTTGGTTCCATATTTCTAAATTTATATTACGAGTTTGGTTTCAACCCACCACCATTTCCTTTTGTTTGTAGACTATAAACATTTTTAAACATTGGCTGATCTTTTATAAAGTGATATTGTTATTTGAATCAAAATTGAAATAAAATGTCTCTATCTCATACTCCAATAAACCAGATGAGGTATCGTTGTGATCTCGGGTCGTTGCCCGCCGTCTAAACCGTCCACTGCTGTGTGAATAAATAGAGCTAACACAGATTTGGATACGGTATCTTGTGAGAATTAGAATGTACTGTACAATACAACAAAAATATACTTTATTGCACAAGAACATATACTAGTAAAAAACATAGCAAAAGAAAAGTTGAACAATTGGCGGCCTTATTGCTAAGGTAGCAATATCTTCCAAGCAACCAGGCAGTAAAGAAAAGCTATAAAAAGAGTTTGAGACCGGTCAGTACAACAATGTAAAAGGCAAATAATATTATAATAACAACACTACTAATACTGTACTGTATGAACTATAAGTATCTTACTAAAATATTTTTTCCGAGAAGAAGAAGAAGGTACCGTATTTAACCTCATGTATTGTTTGCTGGATTGGAGGCTTTGTTTAGAAAAACAGTACGGCATGTCTTTCCGCCAGTTGAACTATTATCGGTATTTGACACTTTTTGACACTTACCGTAGATGTTGAAAATGTCTCTTTCTTTTACTCCCATAAATGCGATGAATCTCTCATATCTATATCTCTTAATAATAATTTTATGGTGTGTTGCTGTGATATTGGATTGTAACTGTTTTATTTACTTAACAAACATACATACATATAATCACGCCTTTGTCCCTAATGTGGTAGGCAGAGCGTAAACGACCTAAACATTGGGTCGTTCCGCCACGTCTGACAAAGATTTGAGGGTTTTTAAGATATATTTGTACGTATATTGCTGTAGTGATAGGTTGTCAGCCCATCGCCTAAAATACAATATACTGAAACCCTAAAATACAATATCAGATCCCTTAGCTGGTTTTTAGTCCCAGTCCAGCATGGAACATTTACTTTACATATTAACTGCAATACATATTACTTTCATAGTATTTTTCTGATCCGCACTTACTTCTGAACACATGAATATAAATAACTTTGCTGTATATGCCGCATCTACTTCTAAATCTTACGGACATTTCATACATCCCTGTCATTCCCATGTAGACGTGACCATTTCTCTAATCAAATCTTGGTAACCGCGGTATTGTTGCATTAAATTTTTTTACAGTCTACTGTCGAATGATGATTCCATCAATTATTTACTACCGTTAAGTTGGTACTACGGATGGGAACTTAGATTGTTTGTAAATTGCTGTATCAATGTACTTTTTTTGTATCAATGTATTTTTTATTTTTGTATCAATGTAATAGGTTCGATTAATCGTCTACTTTTCTTAATCTACAGAAGATAAGCTTCTGGTTTTTTATGCTTTGTGTTATCTCAGAAGCCCAACTTTTTAGTTTCCTTTAATTGAATATATTGTAGGTAATTTAGATGTCAGCATCAGACATTTAAGATTTTTCTTACCATCATCTAAATCAATCAGCTGGAAAACTAATCATTAATTACAAGAAATTATCACAAGAAACCTTTTTGATTTGAACAACGTCATTTCATAAGTAAGTTTTGTCACTGATTGTAAAACTCATCTCCAATAAACTTATCATACGTACATCCATCAAATCACGCCTTTCATAATTACATGGTAGGCAGAGCGTAAAACGCCTCGTAAAAGGCGCTTTAACCACGTCTGACAACACTTGATATCAATTTTAGATTGTAATGTTGTGTATTGCTGCAGTGGCAGGTTAAATTACAATACACTGTAACCTTCGAATCCCTTTCGCTGACTTCTACAGCATGCCTGGGAGAAAGGGCAGCTGGAGCATTCTATGTTTTTCTATCTCTCCCAGTCCAGCATGGAAGAATATAAGGAAGAATATACTTACATACATACATATAATCACGCCTTTATCCCTAACGGGGTAGGCAGAGCGTCAACGACCTAAACAAAGGTTGTTCCGCCACGTCCGACAAAGTTTTGATGGTTATTTAAGATAGATTTGTAGGTATATTGCTGTTGTGTAGTAGTGGCAGGTTGTCAGCCCATCGCCTAAATTACAATACACTGTAACCTTCGAATCCCTTTCGCTGACTTCTATAGCATGACTGGGAGAAAGGGCAGCCAGAACATTCTATGTTCTTCTATCTCTCCCAGTTCAGCATGAAAGAATATAAGGAAGAATGAACTTTGTTTTTTTAGCCTATAAATCATCCCACTGCTGAGCAAAGGCCTCCCCTTTATCTCTCCAGGCTTCTCTGTTTGCTGCCTCCGTCAGCCATGAATGAACATATCCCTCTTTAATTATTCTGATAAACTGCAAAATATCTACCTATATCAGCTATCTATTTGTATTTTTCCTGCTAGTTTAATAACTGTTGGCATCAATAGTTTTGTCTACCGTTACATTAGTATTGCAGATGTAGCCCCAGATCTTTTGTTGTCGGGTGCAATGATCTAAGAACAAAAAATTATGACATCAACTTAGTGGTTTTACATACAAACATACAGTCACGTCTTTATCCGTAATGGGGTAGGCAGAGCGTAAATGACCTAAACAAAGGTCAATTCGCCACAAATGACAAAGTTTTGAGGGTTATTTAGGATAGATTCCTAGTGAAATGTTGTCAGCCCATCGCTTAAATTGCAATATATTGAAACCTTTGAATCCCTTAGCAGAATTTTACAGCATGCCCGGGAGGAAATGGCGCTGGCACATTTTATGTTTTTTTTTCGCTCCCAGTCCAGCATGAATGAAGTATGGACTTAGTGGTTTTGAAGATTTTAAAAATATAACAAATAGCACCAAATAGGTAAATGTATGTGTTTGTAGATCACCAGCCAGATGGTCTGTCGACATAAAGAAAATAGCTGGACCGACCTGGATAAGAATCGCCAGAAACCAGAACGGATGGAGAGGACATCAGGAGGCATACGTTCAACAGTGGACAGATATATGCTGAAAAGAAGAAAATGAAGAAGAGGTAAATGCTATGACGTAATCACATTATTAGCATAAATGTGTCAGTTTTTAAACCACTTGACAGCACTGTTAATTAGGCCTCTCTCATGGTTTGTCATGCTGGCCTGAGATCGAGAGAAAAACATGTAATGTGCCAGCTGCATTTCCATCCGGGCATGCTGTAAAAATCAGCTTAGGCATCCGAGGGATACAGTATATTGTAATTTAGGCGATGGGCTAACAACCTATCACTACAGCAATATACCTACAAATATATCTTAAATAACCCTCAAAACTTTCTCAGACGTGGCGGAACGGCTTTTGTCAAGGTTGTTTTCGCTCTGCCTACCCCATTAGGGATTCGTATTCTTCGCGTGTCGCGGCAAATCAATTTTTTTCAGTCCAAATAGTTGCCATACCTATTACGTTGGGGGATTAAAGCGTGATCATATGTACGTATGTATGTCATGGTTTTTATAACGACCACTATCAAAGACAGCGACCGGGACCGACGACGAGCGATGGCTTTTCATGTCCTCCGAAGCACGGCATTTGTTCTTCCAGACTATCAGGTGATTCAGCCTGGCTATCATAGTCTTAGTAGTATTAATCTAGGACGACTTCTACCCATTTAATAATAGCTCTACCTTACATGTGTCTTTCTAATTACTGTGACTTAGGTGTCTCTCCGGTAGAAATTATTGGACCAGTTTAATTTCTAACCATTTCTAACTCGCTAACAACATACATCAAAATGTTGCTTGGTGGAGATAGGGCTGCCTAGGGAGAACTATTCACAATATGACCTATTCGTATGCGCAAAACGATAAAAAAAAGAAACAGTTAAAAAAAGGGAAAGAAAGAAGAAAAAGGAAAAATGTTCGTTAAACGATAAAAATCAAATTCAGTTAAAAAAGAAGAAAGAAAAAGGAAAGAAAGCAAATAAATAAGGTAGGTGACTATTCAGATAACATACGAAAAGTATTTTTTGAAACTTAAAGAGCATCACGTTATAGTTTCTTCTATCGTTTTTATCTAGTTTTTCAAATGTATCATTGGCTGAATTGAATGCCAAAATGAGAATATGAAATAATGTGACGTGAAAAATTTAATGTCCATATTTTTCGAAAAGATCAAAAGAAAATTATTCTGACCAAGATCGTAATGTACATACATACTACATATTATCACGCGTTTATCCCTAAGGGGGTAGGCAGAGCGTACATTACCTAAACAAAGGTCATTCAGCCACATCTGGCACAGATTTGAGGGTTATTTAACTTATATTTGTAGGTATATTGCTGTAGTGATAGGTTGTCAGCCCATCGCCTAAATTGTAATATAATGAAACCCTTGGATCCCTTAGCTGATTTTTACACCATGCCCGGGAGGAAATGCAGCTGGCACATTCTATGTTTTTCTCTCGCTTCCAGTCCATCATAGAAGATCTAATACTAATTTTGTAAAACTAACATAAGTGCCTTATTTTAAACAATTTATTCTTAAACAAATCGCGGCTATTCGTAACTCTCGTAGTGTGCGTATTGACGGTTTGATCAATGTTGCTCTCGCCTGGCTCGCCTCAAGCGCAGTTGATTTGCAAGGCTTCGCATATAATTTGTACCATGTACTTTCTCTAATAGTATAGGTGTCGACTTAAATAAGAGTAGATCACGCAACCTTTCAAGCTGTATGAAGTAAAACGTAATTTTTTTTCGTGGCAACTGTAATGGAAACGACTCAATTTTGTGTCAAAACTGTAAATGAGGTTTTGTACTTCTCAATATTGCATTTTCGTGGCTGTAGACCAAATTGGTTGTCGCCGTGATCGGACCAAATTCTAGATACGATTGACATGCTTTTTCAAGATGCGATAAGACAAGATTAGCGACAGCTTAGCTCAGAAAAACTTTCTTACAGTCACGATTCTTAGCAGTGTGGAATTGACTGAGGAGGAACTATTAGATCGACAAGCAGCACAACTGGCTTTAGCAAGCCAAATGTTTTTGCACATGCAAGATATTTCAACTCGAGGCATCTTCTCAAATCTAAGTCTGAGAATAAAGTAGCATGCATGATATGAAATATCTATACGTGTGTAGTCGCAATTAGAGGGGCTATGAGTGATGCCAATCGATTTGTGTAGTGTCATCAGATAACGGCCAGTGTAGCCAGGCGGATTTAGTTCGAACTATGTATTTGTTATCTGTCCGACCCATGGTTATTCATTTGGGTAATAGTGCTTTTAATTATAGAGCTGATAGCTTTGTTTTAGGCACACTTAAATATATATTCGAAAAGATTCCAGTACTCATGTGGGAAGGTTTTCGAACGACGGTAGTCTAATTTTAATTGTAGTAGAAATGATAAAAAATATGCGTCTTTGGAACGGCGGCGTGCTTTTGTAGACGAAAGAATTATGACCTATCATTACAATGAAACCTAGTTTTCTTTACTGTGAATTTTAGTGAACCATTGACGCTCTTTCTACGCCTGAAGAAACACACCGGTGTAATGGCTACATGCATGAACATACAAACAAACACAAGATTTAACAGTAAATTTTAGAATTAACAGGTCTCGGACAAATAAATCCCGCTCGGTTTGTCCGCGCGTGACGCCCGCGGCGCGCAAGCCGCGATCAAAGAGATGCGCGCGCGCCGAACGAGCGGCAAAACGCGCCAATTGATTTCCGCGTTGCCCGCGCACCGATCTGATTGGCCGAGAGTTACGACCCGCGATCGTTTGAATTTCGAACACATTCTTTGCTAATGTATTGCTGTTAGATGATTTGGGATATTTATAGTATGCATTGTTTTGTTATTGGATATTTATTGTGACCTCGATTAGCGTAGATCGAAGTCAACGAACGAGACCTACAGCTAACTTTAATAGCATAAACCTGAAGAAAGACCATAAACAGAGCAAACCAATTAGTAATGTCAAAATACCCTATAAAAAAAATCGATTAATCGAATCAGCATCAAAATAATAGAGCTCATTGCATATATTGATCCTTTAAATAAAATTAAGTTGCCTTCTGAAAAAGCGATTTTCTTATTTAATAAAGCCTAAGATAAAAAGGATTCCAAAACAGATAATCCTCTCTAAACAGAACAAATATCACCGACCAATTACCAGGAAGATGCCTATGGGGCCAACAATGCCATATAAAGCCCATAAACGCCACGGCGTCCCGTGGCTGCGCTGCCATAACACGGGAGATCTGTTAACGAGTACGAAACACGTCTAGTAGTGTACCGCCATAGAGTAGTGGAGAAAGGTGACGCAGAAGGGACTGTAGGTAGGTAGAACATTAGGTACAAAAAGGGGCGGTAACAATTTTAGTTGACATTTATTTAAGTTGTGTTCTTACCGAATTGTCCCTATTGAAAAAATATTAACTTTTCTTACAAACAATCAAGTGACTCAGCCCGCATCTTCCTAACCAAACTGGCGAAAATCTCAAAAAATTATACATGCGTTCACAAATATAAACTTTGCGTGAATCGAACCTACGACCTCCGAATATGAAGTCCATAGCTCAGCTCACTAGATCACGAAGGGCAAGACGCCTATGGGGACAACAATGCCATATAAAGCCCATTAACGTCACGGCGTCCCGTGGCTGCGCTGCCATAACACGGGAGATCTGTTAACGAGTACGAAACACGTCTAGTAGTGTACCGCCATAGAGTAGTGGAGAAAGGTGACGCAGAAGGGACAGTGGGTATTAGGTAAAAACTTCTTTTCATCGAGTGAGTCATCGTTTCGGTTTCGGTGTTCGAGCCGATGAACCCTGCTGTCAGAGTTTTTAAACGGCCTAGTAAGAACATCTCATAGGCAACTGACATGGTTTTTCTGTGATGGTGACTGAACCTATTCCTTAATTTTGTTTACGTAGCATTCATCGTAACAACCCACTCCATAGGTAAGTAAATAATCACAAATGCTGAAAAAATGTATACCCTTCAGAGAAATAAACCAATTAACATAACCGAACAATATTACGCCTAGGTAAAATAAAAGGTATATTACAAATGCTTAAACCGATACCTCTCATAGAACTACTCCACTAGGCACAAAGCTACCCTCTATGTTATCTACACTATCAAATAAACAGGTGACGTAGGCGCAGATCCGGCGGGTCAATGATTGGACTGTTACGCGCTTACATAACACGTAGCTTACGGGCCGTAGTCTTCATATGTAACCGATAGATGGCGCCAAAACAAGAAACAAAAGTTCTGAAATGCAGTATCGAAGTGTCTCAGCCAGCGATCTGTAGATACAAGTTCCAAACATGTCCGGATGGACTGCGATCCCCTGTTCACAACAACCGACTAGGCGGGTAACTACCCTTTTTCCATTTATTATCACTCGGCCAATTAGTCCCAACAATCAACTCCCAAAAAAGGATGCCTTTCAGAGAACTAGACCACTAGGCACAAAGCTATACCCTCTACGTTATCTACTCAATAACAGGCGACGTAGGCGCAGGTCGGGCGGGTCAATGACCGGTCCGTTACGCGCTTACATAACACGTAGCTTACGGGCCGTAGCCTTCGTCATTCGCGGACGTACGGTCAGGCACGGGTGGAGATTGTCCTGGGGCATTTTCTAGCCTTGGCGAAAAGGGTAAATTTGATGTAGAAGGGATAAGTGGGTGTGAGCTTGACTGTAAGTTCGCAAAATAGGAACTAGAGCTTTATGAAGAGTAGTTAGATGATATTGGGTCAAATTTGTCGCATTGAAAAAAATATATCTTGCCCAGAAGTTGATTGACTTTATTTTACACTCTACATTTCTTAAACTTTAATTTTACAAAAAAAAAATATATTCATCCAAACTAAAATTTAGTAGGTACCTAGTCAGTAAATTATATTATAACAATGAGCACCTAATTATATTTAGATGACTTCAAAACACCACACAAATCCACGTATTTAAATCTCACAATCTTAAAAGATGTCAACACCCTTGCTAAACAATTAAAATTAACTTCAAACTAACACCAAAAGCTTAAATTATTTTATTGTTTAAACAGGGTAAGGGCATGCTTACAATATGAGGCGGAGCGAAAACGTTTCTTGATGTAGAGCAGATAGAATTCAGGTAGAATTTGAATACTTTATTCTTTTCCTGTGTGTTATTCTAACTTCTATGGTTTTGACACTCAGATTTAGTAACTAGGTTCTAATTCTCGTATTTATGTAGCGATTTCAAACTTGAGACCATATATGAATTTGACAGGCCAGATTGTACTGAAATGACGTTACTGATACAAACTCAAACTGTCTGTTACTCATGCGAGCTGATCATTAATACGGCCCTAAATTATTGTTATTGTACGAGTTTGTTTTTACAAAATTATGTAAAAGTTTTAGGCATAATAGAGATTTTCTTCCATGCTGGACTGGAAGCGAAAGAAAAACATAGAATGTGCCAGCTGCATTTCCTCCCGGGCATGCTGTAAAAAAAAGCCAAGGGATCCGAGAGTTTCAGTACATTGCATTTTAGGCGATGGACTGACAACCTGTCACTACAGCAATGTACCTACAAATCCATCTTAAATAACCGTCAAAACTTTGGCAGACGTGGCGTAACGACCTTTGTTTTAGTCGTTTACGCTCTGCCTACCCCATAAGGGATAAAGGCGTGATTATATGTATTTATGTTTTGTTTCTTCATACTTGTGGTTACAACAGAGCACTCGTAGTTGTTGCATGTTAATAAGTAAGTACATCTACCTAGACATAGTAAATGGAGCCAATTAAGTAAGGACACGACTGAACTAAAACGCAACTAAAATTTCCGTCCTTTTCTGTCCTCTCAAGACAGAACACTTCCATGCTGGACTGGGAGCGAAAGAAAAACATAGAATGTGCTAGCTGCATTTCCTTCCTCCGGGTATGCTGTAAAAACCAGCTAAGAGGTCGGAGGGTTTCACTATATTGGAATTCAGGCTATGGGCTGACAACCTGTCACTACAGCAATTTACCTATAAATCTATCCTAAATAACCCTCAAAACTTTGTCAAACGTGGCGGAACGACCTTTGTTTAGGTTGTTTACGGTCTGGCTACCTCATTAGGGGTAAAGGCGTGACTATATGTATGTATGTATTTATGATAGAAAATGAGGTACGCTGAATTGCTACCACTATCGAAAATCACTTCTTCTGCCGCTTCCGCTACATATGTGACCGCACCCTTAATCTCAACAGACAGTAGTTAAACCACCGACGTAATTAACATTGAATTAACTGTGATAAAATCTAAGCACATTTTGTTCAGTTTGTTAACTTAGATGTGAGCAGTTTAAAAGCAGCTATTTTTATTACTATCATTGTTTTCGCAAATTTTACAGTTCGTAATTTGCTTCAGAGTACACGTTTTATAATTTATTATGGCACGGTTTAGTTATTTTGGCATTTTTGAACATATTGTGTAGCTGGAACTGGAACATATTTGGTTGGGTAAATTAGGTTCAGAAATAGATTGATGAATTTTTAATAACAATGGAGTTAAGAAGGTAGGAAAAATATCTACTCAAAGTAAAAAAAAAACCAAATACAGTAGGTAATTTAAATATAGAATATATTTTCTTAAATCTCTATATTTGTTTCTAAATGCATTTTAGCACCCAATAGTGATACCGCCTCAAATTTTTGTAAAAATTTCTTAATGTAATAAATGAAATGACTGGTCATATCATAATCATAAACTATTTCAATCATGTAGAATAAACAATCGGTAGGAAATCTGTGAAAAGGCAACGTTGCCGCTCCGTGCACTCATACGTACCGTGCGAGCGGAACAGATAACTTTCCCGCCATAGCAAACTTCGCTACCAGTAACGCCATCTAACGGGGGTTTTACGTTCCATTTTACGAGTCTGCCCGGTAACTGGGTTATTTTATTAATAAAATATATTATGCAATGATTGCTACTAGAACTTCATAATTTTAGGCTGCTAGATATCAAATTGTTTGTACATAATTAGAATTAGGCAAATTATTAAATGATATAATTTCTATATCTTCCATGCTGGCCCGGGAGTGCTTTAAAAATCAGCTAAGGGATCCGAGGTTTCATTATATTGCAATTTAGGCGATGGGCTGACAACCTGTCACTACAGCAATATACCTACAAATCTATCTTAAATAACCCTCATAACTTTGTCAGACGTGGCGGAACGACCTTTGTTTAGGTCATTTACGCTCTGCCTACCCCATTATGGATAAAGACGTGATTATATGTATGTATAATTTGTATTCTATTTATTTAACTTAAAATAATTATTTGACAATATTAAAAGCTCAAATATGACTCTATCATCTTTCATTTTATTTTATCCTAGATTTATTACAATTTTAGTTTTTCCAAATGTCGAGAAATTCTCACGGATATATCGGAAAATCCAAAACCAATAGACCCCGTAAATATTCATGAAGATCATTTGCTTTGCATCATTCATGTCATTCGCACATTATAGTCAATTATGGTACATTAACAACATACAAATGACCATGAACAATACAGTAAGCACACATTCATACACATTCATCAACCCCTTTTTATTAAGACAGCAGCTCAGACTATTATGGGATCAATATCGGATACAATGGGATTGTATAGGGGGCTCATATTTTGATATTCACGAAAAAAAAAAACAACTCTCCTCTCTTAGCTTTCATTCAACTTTGAAACCTCTTTCATTGACGATAGTGGCATTTTTTCTTCGATAGAGTTTTGAAAAATCTTGCGACTTCACCCGTGACTTTAGCCTTTCTTTTTATAGATGGAAGGTGGAAATTTGAGTGGTGAATGGAAAAGAAAATCTAGCTATAGTATCGTGTATTGATTGAAGTGCCAGTTTTACATATTTGTCTTCTGAGGGTGGCGTATAGGTTATGTACAATGAACCACAAGTTATGACTCTTTTTTCTTTTATTCCGTGGAAATAAGGCCCAATTTTACATTGTTATTTTTTGTGCAGATTTGCGTTTGACTGTAAATATTTGTGCACGTTTACGGATATTTATATGCTTCCTTTTTTCAGTAACGAGTTTGACAACGTAGCATTTTTTTTTTATTATAGGTAGTGGCGTATTTGACGTGGCTGTCAAATAAAAATGACATTGGACGTATAAAATATGGTGCTATATTTATAGATTTTATAAGACTTAAATACATTCTCTAGTTTAGAGATATGTTAGTCCTATCTAATTAATAACAACATTTCAAATTCAATTTGGTCGGTACCCACTCGACAGAAGAAGAAATTCAATTGCAAATGAATATGTAATACTATTCTCCATTCATTAGAAATGTAACTGATATTTATAATGAACCTAAATTATGTATTTTTTTTTACTTAAAGATAAAACTTTTTACACGTGTTTTCTAATAAATTCTATACACGTGCCAATATGCCACGAGATATCTTTTTTTAGTGTTTGTTTTCCTTAAAATCGCTTATTATTAATAAGTCTAATGGATTCTATTCCATGCTGGACTGGGAGCGAGAGAAAAACATAGAATGTGCTAGCTGTATTTCCCCCCGGGCATGCTGTAAAAACCAGCTAAGGGATCTGAGGGTTTCTATATATTGCAATCTAGGCGATAGGCTGACAACCTATCACTATAGTAATATACGTAAAAAACTATCTTAAATAACCCTCAAAACTTTGTCAGACGTGGCGGAACGACCTTTGTTTAGGTCGTACACGCTCTGCCTACCCTATTAGGGATAAGAGCGTGATTATATGAATGAATGAACTTCACCCAGAAGATGCCTGTTATGGCACTGGCAATCTCACGCACCGACGGAACACAGCAAGCTGTTTGGCGCCGGACTCCAATGATCGGGTGGTCGCGAGCTAGGCGGCCCCTAGCGGAGTCTACTACCGCTTTGTAGGGATCGTTCAGCCGGACTTATCAACAGGCAATCCTGTGTTGCCATTGTCCGGGGTGAACTACTAGGAAGTAGGTCCCATCCCACCCCAAAAGTCTATACCTACAAAAACCACCAACAAAAGCTATACTTCTTCCATGCTTGACAGAGAGCAAGAGAATGCTCGCCTATATATATTAAAAAAAAAAAAAAAAAAAAAAAAAAAGAAATACATAGAATGTGCCAGCTTTATTTCCTCTCGGGCATGCTGTAACAATCAGCTAAAGGATTCCTGGGTTTCAGTATATTGCAATTTAGGCGATTGGCGGACAACCTGTCACTCTACAAAGGTATCATAAAAAACCCTCAAAACTTTGTCAGACGTGGCGTAACGACCTTTGTTTTGGTCATTTATGCTCTGCCTACCCCATTAGAGATAAAGGCGTGACTATATGTATGCATGTAAAAGCTATATCTAAAACTATAACCATCTGCGATGATGTTTTATTCTCAAAGCAGTATAGGGGGCGCTACCGGCTCGCATTTTTTACTGCCCCTTTATTTATTACAACGAAGATTGAAAGGGGTTCATAGGAGATTGTGACGGGCCCCAACATGGCTGACGTATGGGTCGCCAAATGTACATATGCACTTACACTCATGGCAAGGATTCGTCATTCTGGGGTTTATTGTTTTATAGACAGTTGTGAAGAATGGTTATGGAAGGAGGCTTTTGGACTTGAGGTTTGGTATATGATTGAGATTGAATATAGTTCAATTCAATTTAATCATTTATTAATAAATAAAAAGTTACACGTTACTAAATTCATCAATTACATAATTTGAAGTGACATTCAAAATGATCAATAATAAAAATAAAAAGTAGTAATAGATATTTTTGTACATACTATTTATTTGTGCAACTTGGGCAGTTAATTGTCAATTAATTCATTTATATTATAATTGCTTGTGTCAGTAGTTTCTGTTTTATATACAGCTGTAGGGGATTATAAGAAAGTTGAATGGAAAAGTTATCACATTTTATCATATTGTGTATTCGAGACAGTAAATTTCCACAACCGAATAATAATAATAAAAAACAATGAATAAAGGTTAAACCGCACTAGGACGTTGCTGCAGCGGGGCGGCGCGGCGCGACAATGCGCGGCAACTGATTCTTTGTATGAAAATGTATGAGAGGTATCGCACTGAAGCAGCACTGGAGCTGTAGCGAAGCGACGCGGCAATGTCAGGTTTATACATTTTGTCAGATTTGGACGCGCCGTTCCGCTCCGCTGTAGCTACGCCATAGTGCGGTCTAACCTTCAAGTACATTTATAATTTGTAATTTATATATAGTCATATTTTGTGATGAATTTAATTGCAATGCAACAAGCATAATGCAAAAAACATAGAATGTGCCAGCTGCTTTTGTTCCCGGGCATGCTGTAGAAACCAGCTAAGGGATCCGAGGTTTTTAGGCGATGGGCTGACAACCTGTCACTACAGAAATATACCTCTACAATTATGTTTTAAATAACCCTCAAAACTTTGTCAGACGTGGCAGAACCTATGCTTAGGTCGTTTACGCTCTGAGATAAAGGCGTGATTGTATGTAAGTATGTATGTATGCAACAAGCATACCAAATCATAATTGTAAATGAAGCTCTAAAATTACCATAATCATCGAAAGCCAATCAAAACACTATTCCAATGACGGTCTATAGTGGCCATAATAACAAACAAGTGATACATGGACAATACATGGACGATGGAACTTGTTAATCCGGAGCCAATCTGCAAAATCAATACGTTGTAGCGAACACATTTCACCTTTCCATAAAAGCGGTGCACTTGTCCAAATTTATGTGAAGATAGTGATGTTGCCACTGTTGCAGTATAAAGTTATCGATGGTATCAAGAACTGTGAAGTGGTGATCTGTCGATGAAGTCAAAGAATTTTTTTTTTTAATACTACGTCAGAAAGAGATGCCTCGATCTCATTGTCCAAGGCCCTAGATCACGCGGAAGACCAAAGAAGCGCTGGCTTGATGTCGTAGAAATATGGAACGATCTCACACCAGTTGATGCTGAAGACCGGGCAAAGTGGAGTAGAAAAAGCCGGAAAGCGGACCTCAGCTTCAGGCCGGGAAAACGCTAAGCAGAAGAAGAATACTCTTACGTTATACAATAGCTGCTCAGGGTTAAGAGAAAAGAGAACACTTTTGGATCACTGAAGACACTGAAGAATTAACCTACAGCAATCTGGACCTCCAGAGACTGAGGCTCGTATTTACTAAGCGATCTTAAACTTTAGACCAATATTAAGTATGGATTTGACAGGCCAGTTTCTACTGAAATGATATTTCTGATACGAACTTAAACTCGCTGTCACTCATGATAGCTGATAATAAACATGGCCCTGATAAGCTAAGCAATTAAGCACAGGTAATCATAAGTTTGAAAGTAATGCCTATCAATTATACATCTATTATTGAATTATCTCCAAAAGTATGGTTAAAGAAAGATATAGGATGCAATGACCGAAAAAAGTGGTATGATGTTATCTCTGCCTGCCCTCCGGCTCCCGGCAAAACAGTGAGATTTTAAAAATACATACATATAATCACGCCTTAATCCCTAATGGGGTAGACCTAAACGAATTTCGTTCCGCCACGTCTGACAAAGTATTGAGGTTTATTTAAGAAACATTTGGAGGTATATTTAAAAAATGCATGATACATTCAGCAGTGGATTGATTTGTCTGACTTCAACTTTCAATAGAGAATCAGTTCAATAATATTCATGTAACTATATCAATATTTTCCATCACTTGTGCAAGGGTGACCGGTTTAAACCGATATTACTGCGCGCTATAAAATATTGATGCCCTGTAGTGTAAGGTATAGTATCGATATATCTGCAGTTCCATCGCGTCACATCACTAGTGCAAGGGTGGTTCCCCATAAAGTTCAGATGTGCAATAACGAGGCGGCCGGTTTAAACCGATATTACTGCGCGCTTTGAAATATTGATGTCCTATAGTGTAAGATGTGGTGGCGTAGCTGGTGCGTGGCGATTTGAATTGTATCTCATGTGTGTGTTACAGGGTATATACATACATATAATCACGGATAAATTGCAATATACAGAATCCCTTAGCTGGTTTTTACATCATGCCCGGGAGGAAATGCAGCTGGCACACTCTATGTTCTTCTCTCGCTCCCAGTTCAGCATGGACTTTTTTTTCTTCCATGCTGGCCTGGAAGCGAAAGAAAAACATAGAATGTGCCAGCTGCAATTCTTCCCGGGCATGCTGTAAAAACCAGCTAAGGGATCCGGGATCCTACAAATCTTAAATATCCCTCAAAACTTTGTCAGATGTGGCGGAACGACCTTTGTTTAGGTGGTTTACGCTCTGCCTACTCCATTAGAAATCAAAGCGTGATTATATGTATGTATGTAAAGTCAGGTAATAAGATGTTTTTACTAAGTATAGAAATGTACCTAACTAGATACGAACTGCATACCGTTTCTTTGTACACGATCAATCAAATAAAATACTAATTTTAACGTTGTTGCGAGTAATTTAGAGCATAATGTTTTTTTTGTGACTGCTTCTAAATTTATTGCAAAACATTATTGCAAAGTTTTTTTTTAAATACATTTAAGACCTAGAACCATTCTAATTTTCTACACAATCATAACTCGTAATACCCGAATCAATCTACGCATTCACAGTCGACCCTCGCCGTATAAAACATCTAAGTACAGTTCTACAAGAGTGTCCGTCTGTCACCCCTGCAGCCTGCAGGGAAAGGCAGGGAAAGGGCGAAGGGTAGAGGGGATAAGGGAATCGACAGAATCATCCCGCGAATGCTACACCAAAAGCTCAATCGGAACGATATATTGCGCCGATACGCGAGTGGTCCGCACTAATCCAGTTATGGAATTTCAAAGAGTAAGCAGTGTGAGGTATAGAAGCGACAATCATACATGCATGCATATAATCACGCCTTTATCCCTAATGGGGTAAGCAGAGCCAAACGACCTAAACAAAGGTCGTTCCGCCACGTCTGACAAAGTTTTGAGGGTTATTTAAGATATATTTTTAGGTGTAGGTAAGCGACATCCAGATTATTCAAATAGTTAGCTTAAGGAATCAATTATAGAATGATACACCAAAAGCTCAATCGGAACGATATATTACGCCGATACCCGCGTGACCCATGCTAATGCAGTTAAGGAATTTCAAAGAGTAAACAGTGTGAGATATAGAAGTGGCATCCAGATTATTCAAATAGTTAGCTAAAGGAATGAATAATAGATTGATTCCGCGAATAATACAACAAAAGCTCAATTGGAATGATATATTGCGCCGATACGCGCGCCTGTCACGCTAATCCAGTTATGGAATTTCAAAGAGTAAGCAGTGTGAGGTATAGAAGCGGCATCCAGATTAATCAAATAGCTAAAGATATCAATTACAGAATCATCCCGCGAATGATACACCAAAAGCTCAATCGGAACGATATATTGTGCCGATACGCGCGCGGCCCACGCTTATCCAGTTATGGAATGTCAAAGAGTAATCAGGGTACAGAAGTGATATGAGATGTGCCATGTAGTAGCAATGCTGCGCCTTGCAAAGCTACGAGGCACACCCTAAAACCACCGTAGGGACTTGTCACTCGGTGTATTCAATAAAAGATTCGTTCAATATACAAGCCGTGCATATTTTTTTGTAACGACTTAACTCAAAGACGCGTAGCCTCTAGGTAGGTACTAGACTGATATTAAAATAATCGCACACCTAAAAAACTTACGTCGTTTAGTCTATTTGGTTTTAAGCTTAGGTGATGTTTTGTGTAATCATTTTTACATATTTGAGTTCATCATCTTCTGCTCGCTGCATGCACTGGTTGTATATTTCACGCGGTGAAGCGGTATCGGCATTCGGAGCCTGCATCGCCTCCTCGGCCTAACACGGTATAATCCACATTATACCTACTATCCCTTCTGCTCGCTGTCTACTCTATGCATGCACCGGTTGTATATTTCACGCGGTGAAGCGGTATTGGCATTCGGAACCTGCATCGCCTCTTTGGCTAAGCTTAGGTGATGTTTTGTGTAATCATTTTTACATATTTGAGTTCATCATCTTTTGCTCGCTGCATGCACTGGTTGTATATTTCACGCGGTGAAGCGGTATTAAGCTCTTTGGCGCAACACGCTATAATCCACATTATACCTACTGTGCCTTCTGCTCGCTATCTACTCTATACATGCACCGGTTGTATATTTCACGCGGTGAAGCGGTATTGGCATTCGGAGCCTGCATCGCCTCCTCGGCGCAACACGCTATAATCGATACCGCAAATACACTAACAGTAATATCAATAATGTGTATACGTTACTCACTTGCGATTAGCGCGATGGTTATTCTATTGGAATTGTTTGTTCTGCGGGGTCAATGTCATTGATGAGGTTTCTTCCACAATCACGTTTTGATTGAAAGATTTGAGTGAAAAATAACACATTAAGGGCTGTATTTATAAACAGCGTTCAAGTGTGACAGAGAGTTTTAGTTAGTATCAGTAATGTCATTACAGTACAAACTGGCCTGTCCATACCTAATATTACTCTTAAGTTTGAGATCGCTTCATAATTACGAGCCTAAGAAACTTTAAGGCCGATTTTAGTAATACTTTTTCCATTAGACAGATAAGTTTACCAGGACCAACAAGGCTTTTTACCATGGGAAAGTAATATATTTTCTTCGGCAGAATTCTTGGGACAGTTTGATACTATACTACCTGCTTATGACACTGGAATTCAGCTCCAAATAAAGTTTTGTTTTCCATCTGGAAAAGCACTTAAAAAAACCTACTTCAACTTTGACTCTACGTCGGGCATTTGACCTACAAAGACTCTAAAACCGTAAAACAAAATCTAGCAAATAACACTTACCTAAGCGGTACGATCAAACAATCATTATGCATTAGAAATGTACATTCATCGCATAATTTCATTATCTGTACGTGGAGATAGTCAACCACAATATGTGCAGATAAGTGTACTTGAGATATCGACCGGGTTAGTTGAGTCATACTGTACTCGAGAGATGCGTGGTATGATCGTGCTGGTGATGTGAGTTTAGGCTCGTAATTATGAAGCGATCTCAAACTTGAGAGCAATATTAAGTATGGACTAGATAAGCCAGTTTGTAATGAAATGGCATTTCTGATACGAACTCAAATTAGCTGTCACTCATGAGCGCTGATTATAAATACAGGCCTAAGTCTTCTTGATAGAAATAGTAAAAAAATATTCCTCCCACCGGTTTTCGGCGATGGCGGCCAATCTCCCAGAGATCGGCCAACTGCGCAGGACTAGTTTTTAGTGATCAAGTGTCAATCTCTTATTCTGCTGGGACAGATTGACTGATACGACCAGAGAGAAATCAGGAGCAGGACCGACTATTTACATGCCCATAAAATGATATGAAAATGCGATAGTTAACCAAAGTTACTAATGACTTTTAGATGGGTGATCGAATCAATAGTCTAAAAGAAAAACGTTTGTTATGTTTCTAAAGTTACGGTCAAGGCTAAATAAAAGCCTGCCCGTAAATTCACTGAAACCTTCACGATGCTATTAGGGTTACGACTTTTCTACCTTATCCAGCTTCAAGCAGCATGCTGTTTTCCATCGGAGTGTATAGGAATGCCAATGGGCGTTTTTGCACTAGATGGCACGGCGACGGTGGCGTCACGGTGCCGTGGCTCTGTTTTTTCACTAGACGGCTTAGCAACGACACGACAACGTCCCTATAACGTCCACCTAGTTCCAATCTGAGTGCACACACGCATATGCATGTTTCGTACGAATACAAACACATGCAGTTTGGCAGGTTGGCGACGGTACCGGTAGGAGTCAATGCCGTGCCGGCAAGTGGAAAAGCATTCCCTTAATTTCATTGAATTTCATAGATTATCTCTTACACGATACTGTCGACGGTGCCGTGCCGTCGCCGTTGCCGTCGCCGTGCCGTCTAGTCGAAAAACGCCCAAAGCTTGAAGCTTTTAGCAGATTTAATTTCAACGTCGACTCTATCTTGATCACCACCAGCCAACTAGAGTCCTGATAAAATAACTCTTCTGATAGGTTTACTAATAATCCTCATCTGTTTAGGTATTCCATAAGAACATCAAAATACAAGCAATACAACACAAACTCAATCTAGCAAACCCAGTGATTGTATCCAATATCCAAAGAAATCTTCCGCCCTTTAAGGTACTGTTTAAACAGTAAGGCGTCGGTATCGGCGATGAAACGAACAGCCCGTCAATAAGTCCTGCGTCGGTCAGGGCCGAAGTAATTGACTGAGGGAGGAACAGGGTTGTCCATCACTACATAGTATTAAAAAAAGTCGCTTTCTCTGTCCCTATATCCCTATGTATGCTTAGATCTTTAAAACTACGCAACGGATTTTGATGCGGTTTCTTTTAATGGATAGAGTGATTCAAGAGGAAGGTTTATATGTATAATACATGCATAATATATTAGAGAAACACTGATGATTTCCGTGCGAAGCCGGGGCGGGTCGCTAGTTGATTTATATTTAGATTGCTGTAGTAGTCGGATTTCATGTTGAATTGTTTTTTTTTTACAACGGCTTATACAAAAAGGAATACATTGGATTTAAAAAAATATAAGAGTGATAAATATTTTTCCTCTAGTTCTGACAATAAAGTACAGATAATGGTTGTGTTGTGATAGTATTGGTAGAACAATGGTACGGTGTTTTATGGACGAAGCGCACGTTTAAACCCGTGTATTTTTTATTTCAGATTAAGAGTTGGTAATTTTCTTATTTGGAAAATCGTTTCTCGCTTTGAATGTGCAGATCAAATGAATATTATTTCCATTTCGCTTTTTTTCCACTGTGATGTCTTTAAAGCTCTCCCTTCGATAATAGAATCTCACACCCAAAAATAATAATAACCCTAAATCACTACCCTCACATTTACACACAAAAAAATACAGTCGCAAAACATTACGCGACTAATTTACGGAGTTATTCCAATGATTTATACAACGCTGTCAAGTTGAGAGGCAGCCCTGAGAGGGACTCTTTCTTCCCCTACAACATTGTCATCTGAATTTGTGCCCGGGGTAAATAAGAGTCCCGGGGTGTCCTCGCCAGTGTTGCCAGCTACGAAAGGAGGTTGGCCGCTTGCAAAATGTTGTCTCATTCTGAAAAATAAATATATTTTAAATAATAAATTGTTGTACCAATTGAATTTACTTAGATTGGATCAATAATACATCAAACAAAGTAAAGGCACAATAAACGGAAAGTAAAGTTATGAACTTTATCGAGTAAAACTTCTACAGTTGCTACGGCGTAGCATCTAGATACCAGGACCCGTATTTTTGAATCACTCGAACTCCAATGTGAATACGACAGAGTAACGTTCGCATGAGATTTTCATACAAATTACCGTGCGGAAGTTCATTTCATTTCATTTCAAGTTACTCTTTGAGTGATTCAAAAATACGACTTCAGAGCTCTAACAAATTGGGGGTATTTGCCATGCTATCCATTCTTGGCAGGCGTATTGGCTATTTATTATAGTGAAGAATTCTTCAAACTGTAGACTTTCTCAGCATCGATGAATACCTAAACCTTCTTTTGTTTGTTTCAGATCGCAGCGCAGTATTTCCTCACCTCGAGTTGGCAACCCCACGGCGGTGTAATGGCGGCAGATTTATAGATTTCGCCGGGCCCGCCGCGTGGCCCGCCGGATTAAATTACGCCGCCGTATGCCCGCCGGTCGCCGGAATATTAGCGTTTGCCCCGCGCTGTGTGCTGCTGCCTTTAGCTGGGTTGTCAGTTTGTAAACAAAAGTGTTGTGCTAAACATTTATAATATTAATTAATTTATTTAAAATTACATACTCTTTGCATCTAAAAAAATATAATTTGCAAAAGCCCAGCTGGTACCACGAGTTAGTTATTTGAATTAACTTAATGCATATGTCTTATTTATTTTTTGTAAACAATTACCTACATAATTATAATGCATTCAGTCTCATATAATTATCATAAACATTCAGATTCCACGACTTTCAGCATAGCAGGTAGAGTCACTTAGGCCCGTAATTATAGTCAACTCTCAAGAGTGACAGCGGGTTTGAGTTTGTATCAGAAATATCATTTCATTACAAAACGGCCTGTCAAATCCAAATTTAATATCGCTCTCAATCTTGAGATCGCTTTATAAATACCAACCTTATTATATACTAATGTGCTATTTATATTAACCATGATAACTATTCTTCCATGCTGGTCTGGGAGCGAGAGAAAAACATAGAATGTGCCAGGTGCATTTCCTCCCGGGCATGCTGTAAAATCCAGCAAAGGTGTAATTTAGGCGATGGGCTGACAACCTGTCATTACAGCAGTATACCTAGAATTCTATCTAAAATAACCCTCAAAAAATTGTCAGACGTGGCGGGACGACCTTTGTTTAGGATATTTACGCTCTGCCAACCCCATTAGGGATAAAGGCGTGATTATATGTATGTATGGTAACTATTAGCCATTCAAAAGAAAAAAAAAACTCTCAATAAGAATATTATTACACTTAATTCCAAATTCAAAGAAGCTATTTGTCACATTATAATATGCAGCGTTATCCAGTGAGATAGCTGTTATTTAAAGTAAGTTTGACCGAGGCAACCCGTCTGCGATTTTTTTAAATCAGGGTGTGGGGTGGGTGCCCTCCATCGCTCGGCGGTCGAAGGGTTATATGGCTAGGGATGTGTCTACGGAGTAAA
Organism: Scrobipalpa costella; assembly: GCA_949820665.1. Taxonomy (NCBI): domain Eukaryota; kingdom Metazoa; phylum Arthropoda; class Insecta; order Lepidoptera; family Gelechiidae; genus Scrobipalpa; species Scrobipalpa costella. The sequence continues at coordinate 3,928,229 of OX463305.1, read as the reverse complement.
ACAAAAAAAAGTTGCGATACTTAAAGCAAAATAGCAGTGAGGGGGTGGAGAAATATATTTTTTTTTACTGGAGGGGTAAGTAGCGCCCTCATCAATAATAACCTAAGTATTTTTAAAGAATTTTTAAAGTTTTATTCATGACAAATGAAATAAGAGATACAAGCTTTCTTTACCACATCGTTTTTTTTTAATAGTTACTGTATCGAAATAATAAACATACATACATACTGAATACTCGTATAATCACGCCTTTATCCTTAATTTCTTCCATGCTGGACTGGGAGTGAGAGAAAAACATAGAATGTGCCAGCTGCATTTCCTCCCGGGCATGCTGGAAAAACCAGCTAAGGGTTCCGAGGGTATATTGGATCTATATATTGCAATTTAGGCGATGGGCTGACAACCTGTCACTATAGCAATATACATTCAAATCTATATTAAATAACCCTCAAAACTTTGACGGACGTGGCGGAGCGACCTTTGTTTGAGTCGTTTACGCTCTGCCTACCCCATTAGGGATAAAGGCGTGATTATATGTATGTATGTAATACATATTATTCCATGCTGGACTGGGAGAGATAGAAAAACATAGAATGTTACAGCTGCCCTTCCTCCCAGGCATGCTGTAGAAGTCAGCGAAAGGAATTCGAAAGTTACAGTGTATTGTAATTTAGGCGATGGGCTGACAACCTGTCACTACAGCAATATACCTGCAATTCTTTATTAAATAACCCTCGAAACTTTGTCAGTCATGGCGGAACGATCTTTATTTAGGTTGTTTACGCTCTGCCTACCCCATTAGGGATAACATACATACATAGCCTTAGCTGGTTTTTACAGCATGCCCGGGAGGAAATGAAGCTGGTACATTCAATGGTTTTCTGTGTTCCAGTCCAGCATGGAAGGAAATAATAATAAAAATCTTCGAAAATATCTGAGTAGTATATTAGTCCCATCCCTAGTTGAAACTAGGGGAGTGAGGACAGAGTGAAGAAAACTGTTATTAAAACGCAAGAGATTAGAGTGGGCTGTTTTAAAAATAAAGATGGCTTTTTATTTATTTTATGCCTACTTACTTTTACTTCAAATACATACATATAATCACGCCTTTATCCCAATTGGGGTAGGCAAAGCGTAAACAATTTAAACAAAGGTCGTTCCGCCACGTCCGGCAAAGTTATTTAAGATAGATTTGTGGGTATATTGCTGTAGTGACAGGTTGTCAGCCCATCGCCCAAATTGCAATATACAGAAACCCTCGGATCACTTAACTGGTTTTTATAGCATTCATGGGAAGAAATGCAGTTGGCACATTCTATGTTTTTCTCTCGCTCCCAGCCCAGCATGGAAGAAATCTGTACTTAAAATATGTTTTCGATAATGTGTTAATACACAATGTACCTAATATTTAATTATTCAGATCAGTTTTCATACTTATAAATTATTATAAGTATGAAAACAGATCCAAAACAGGTCTAAAATTTATATATTTTTTATATTTTTTTTAAGATTATTCATGATGGATCAATTACACCTAAGACTGACTAACATATAATTTTATTTTATGTACAAATATTTAAAAAAATGAAGTGTCCTTTATAGTATTAACAATAATGTATCTAATATTTTATTATTCAGATCAGTTTTCATACTTATAATAATTTATAAGTATGAAAACTGATCTGAATAATAAAATATTAGGAACAATAATGTATCTAATATATTTATTATTTTATTATTCAGATCAGTTTTCATACTTATAATAATTTATAAGTATGAAAACTGATCTGAATAATAAAATATTAGGTACATTATTGAAGTTTTTGTTAATACTATAATGTTCACTTCATTTAAAATATTTGTACATAAAATAAAATGATGTGTTAGTCAGTCTCAGGTGTAATTGATCCATCATGAATAATCTTAAAAAAATATATATAAAAAAAAATTATGGACCCATAACAATACTATAAATACTAAGAGAACAAAATATGCTTACCAAAATAGAAGGGATATTTTGCCTACCCGATAAGGGATAAAGGCGTTATTATATGTATGTAAAGTAGAAGGAAAAACCTCACTTCTACGAATTTCTCTTCGTAGCGCTATTCGTAGAGAAAGAGTTGAACTTTGCTACGAACGCTACGTAGAGATTTTTACCAAAATAACTACTAAAGAAAATTATTCAGTGGCTAAATAATCCTAGTGCAGTTATACAAAGAAAAGTAAAAATCGCATACTTAGAAAAAAAGAATTTTGTTAACATTGACAGCGCATTCGTTTCGCCACGTTGACAAAGTTATTAGGGAGTATGTGTGAGTTATGACTAAGTAGTTAGGGGGGGGTCAAATAGATTTTGTAGGTATATTGCTGTAGTGACAGGTTGTCAGACCATCGCCTAAATTACAATACCCTCGGATCCCATAGCTGCTTTCTACGGCATGCATTTCCTGCAGCTGGCACACTCTATGTATTTCTCTCGCTCCTAGTCCAGCATGGAAGCAAAACTATAAAACAAATTTTAATAAAAAAATATTAGGTGGCTAGATATTCACAGTGTAGTAGTGTAAGTACTTTAAAAAGTATTTTGTTAATTTTGCCTTTTGTCAGTGCACTTTTAATTTGTGTGACTAAAAATATGAAATGTTAACGTTTTAGGCCTGACGATAAGAATGTGTAACTGCGCCTATTTATATACATACATAAAATCTCGCCTTTATCCCTTACGGGGTAGGCAGAGCGTTAAACGCCTCGTAAAAGGCGCTTTCGCCACGTCTGACAAAAATTGAGGGCAATTTTAGATCGAAAAGTGTATTGCTATAGTGTGTGCAAGAGGCACAGGACCGGTGTAGATGGCGAAAATAAGAGGCCTATACTCGTAGGCTGAATAATGATCATGATTGCTACAGTGACAGGTTGTCAGCCCATCGCCTAAATTACAATACACTGTAACCCTCGAGTCCCTTTTGCTGACTTCTACAGCATGCCCGGGAGGAAGGGCGGCTGGAACATTCTATGTTTGCCTATTTATATTGTGTAGTCGTATTACATCATGTTTACGAAAATGTGAATAAAACAAATAGAGGGCGTGCCGGGAACAAAGCATTTCTCAGCTCAAGTCGGGCCTGAAAATCAGCGGTTCACTTCCTTGCATTCGATGATAAGTGCCTCTGTAAGTGAGTGGGCTGACCCTAGGACTCTTGATCTGTAAGGAGTGGGTTCGATTTCCCGAGAAAGATTACAAAGTTGATAAAACAAAAAATTCTTCAAAGCTGGCTTGGAAGCGAAAGAAAAACAGCATGTGCCAGCTGCATTTCCTCCCGGACATGCTGTAAAAACTAGCTAAGGGATTCGAGGGTTTCTGTATATTGCAATTTCGGCGTCAGGCTGACAACCTTTCACTAATACAGTATACGTAGAAATCTATCTTCCCCTCAAAACTTTGTCAGACATGGCAAAAAGACCTTTGTTTAGGTCGTTTACGCTCTGCCTGTCCCAATAGGTATAAAGGCGTGATTATATATATGTATGTATAACAAAAATAACTGGTTGACTCAATCCATTCTTCGGTCATTGACTCTTATAGCTGTTTCTGATAGTGATTGTCTCAAAAAACATGTCATGTCAATTACTATTAGCTAAAAAAACCTGAGATAGGTTTCATTGCACCTTTCATCGACTATGCTAAAAAAAATATATATATCTCGATCACACTCATAGCCCCCACTAGAATTCCCTGTATCTAGGTGCCATTGACATACACAGAAACAACCACAAAGAACACCCAGACCCAGAAACAGACCTTTAAACTCATCATTCAAATTGAAAATTCAATTCTTAATAAACTTTGTGCCTCTCTCAATACTCTTATAATACATAAGCACTTACTTAACCATAGCTTCAAAATCACAATGACCTTCAGAATTCACAAAGCCACGATAGATAGCTTAGAATCCGCGATTCTCCTACCCACATTGCGAAAAGGGAAACGATTGAGGATAACCGTGACTTCCCCTTGCCATCCCTTACGTCCTTTTCACGTCAAAACTCTTCCATCTCCTTTCATACTTCAACATCCACCGCAGTTTCATAACCCAAAGCTTCTAAATCAGCAGGTCTCCAGCCAGCAATGTATAGGTCGCATATCTAACGTGCTGATCGAGTCTGTTCATATATACGCATTGAAAAGGTGTATATCTATTGATGCTCAGGGGACGAATGTAAATTAGGCGAATATTTCTGCGTATAAGGAGACGTGATATCAGAATATTCCACAACAAAACAGCGGGGAGGTATGTATGAGGTGCTTACTTGTTTTATTTGAGTGGATGTCTCAGTATTGATTTAGCTATTTAAGGGTATCTAAATGTATAATCATTTTGGATTTTAAAACTAAACGATAAGCAATGAAATAAATAATAAATTATTCATAATGAAAACTGATCATACATACATACATATAATCACGCCTTTTATGTATCTGTCACTTTCAAAATAATAAAATTGTAAAAAGACAGACGATTTATACTCTATGGCTTTACACTTTGTTTGCTAGATTTTGACGCGCTTTTGTAAGTTTCCCCAGTATTTCTGTCAATTTTATCCGTCGTATCATATGACGGTGGATAAAAATGAGAGATAACGCATAAAACCATCGAGTTATAAATCAAAAACTGTACAGAATAGATCACCTGTCCTTTTCCAATGTTCATAGTCTGAAAGTGACAAATTCATTTTAATTTTAGTATTAGCCAGCAAATCTAAAATCGGGCCCATATATCACATTTTATTTTGTTTTTCTTGCAATATTTAATAACCGAATAACTTTTAATACTTTGGTGAAAATCTCTACGGCGTAGCCGTCGTAGCAAAATATAACTTTTCTCTACGAATAGCGCTACGAATAGGAGTTCGTAGACCTGAGGTTTTTCCTCCTATTTTCACAAACTTTTATTCCCTATTTGTAGTATCGCCTTAATCTTTTGTCTAGTGGTATGATCAATACATACATACATACATATAATCACGCCTTTATCCCTAATGGGGTAGGCAGAGCGTAAACGACCTAAACAAAGGTCGTTCCGCCACGTCTGACAAAGTTTTGAGGATTAATCAAGATGGTTTTGTACGTATATTGCTGTAGTGACAGGTTGTCAGCCCATCGCCTAAATTGCAATATACAGAAACCCTGGGATCCCTTAGCTGGTTTTTACAGCATGCCCGGGAGGAAATGCAGCTGGCACATTCTATGTTTTTCTCTCGCTCCCAGTCCAGCATGGAAGTGTGATCTTTGGGCTGTCAATCCAGAGGGCGTGAGATCAACTCCTACATAGGACCATGCCATGATGCCATAGGAACATGACATACAGAGTTGCATTTATAAATAGATTATTTATTTCTTCTCCGTGCTTCAGAAAGCACGTTAAGCCGTTGGTCTCGCTTAATACCCTAAATATTAGTCGTTTAGCCATGTCAGAGGTTTGCTAAGCATTGGCGGCTAGAAAATTCTGACCTAGTCTAGGATTGGGTCTGGTTTCCCTTCTGGGTTGCGGAGGTCAGATGGCAGACGCTCTGTGTACAAACCAGTGCCTTCGTTCAATCACCTAGACTTGGTAGCCGACTCCGTAATATAAAATAAGTAAATAAATAAGGTTAGGGAGATGCTTGTTTATTTCTCCTTTTTTCACATCTAGTTATATGACACAATGTATCAAAAGATTTTCGCTAAGAGAAAGGCTTTAAATTTATCAAAGGAATAAGTATTTTTGTAATACACATTAAGTAGAAAATATTTTGTAATTTACCAAACCTTTGTTTTTCAATATCTTAATAATAACGTTGGTAAGAAACTTACAAGTAATATATTTTGAGATTTGATTAGAAAATAAAAGCTTTCATTGCTCTCAAATAACCAGAATCTATTAAAACATTCCAGACAAAAGGTAATAAATCAAAATGGAACCGTCTTTTAGTAATAATTATGTCGTTGTTACATAGAGACGAGACATTAATCATTACAATTATATTAAACGGTCCAAGTCTTCGGATTGTGTATAGGTATGCTGCAGCAATATGAATGAACAGGTATTTAAAAAATCGTCTAGCTTTTAAATTGACTCTACCTAAGCAACGATTCGAGATAGACAAAAAATTAAAAAGACAAAGCTGTAGGTAATTTTATAAGATTTCATTATGTTCTACAAAAAACATAGTACAATGCACCGTTTTTGAGATGTAAGCAAATAACCAAAAAACGGGACCTTTTTTTTACCTTTCCCTCGGTCAGACCTCAGAGGGGTCAGGACTTTTAGTCTGTATACGTCCTAACTAGTATAAACAAAGTTCCGCAGTCAAAAATCCTGCTTCCGACTTTTCTGATATGAGCATTTAAAAATCTTTTTAACCTAAATCATTAATATTATCATCATCATCAGCTCAGATAATAATAATAAGTCCTGCCACCGATTTTCGGTGTTGGCGCCAATCTCCCAGAGATCGGCCAACTGCGCAGGACTAGTTTTTAGTGCCCAAGTGTTTGCTCTACACACAGTTGCACTCTGAATGGTCTCTATTCCTGTAACGATGATGCTTCAAGGCTGATGGGACAGATTGACTGACACGACCAGAGATAAATCAGGCGCAGGACCGACTATTTACATGCCTAAACGACAGCATGGATTAACTTTCTTTTCGGACAATCAGGTTATCAGCCTGCAATGTCCTAACCAAACTAGAAACAACAACAAAACGTCATTGTCCTCCGCCGGGAATCGAACCCGGGACCTCCGGGTCGAGAGCCCATGGCTCTGAACGCTAGGCCACAGAGGCAGTTATCAGCTCATACATGTCCCTACCAAAGGACTTGAGCCTACCCTGAAGGGCGATCCCTGAATTCAATCGACCACGTGTCCCAAGCACGGATAGATCGACTTCACATACAACCTTTTTTCGTTGTAGTTGTGTGCAGGTTTCCTCACGATATTGTCCTTTACTGCCGAATAAAGGTCAGCGCTTTTATGGTGATAAACCTAAATATAAAAAAGATTTGAGACTAGAAGTTGAGATTTTAGGTAGCTGTTTGTTTTATCTAAGAATTCGTTTATCAAAATATTTTTTAATTTATCTCAAGACTGCTGTCAAACACTGTCAGATGACATGAGAGGACGTAACAATATTCCGTCTAGTGATTGTGATTGTTCAACGAGGCTGACGTCACACCCGCCATTTTGAGCATAGAAATAATAAATACTGGCGCCACATTGTGACACTTTGGAGTACTAATTGCTTTCATGTAACCGTTGCTTAGTAATAGATGGCGCTAGTTAATCCTACTCTAACAGTACATTTACAATCACTTACAAATACTATTTATAATAATAATAGACCTCCCACCGATTTTCGGTGATGGCGGCCAATCTTTCAGACATCGGCCAACTGCGCAGGACTAGGTTTTAGTGCTCAAGTGTTTACGCTACCCATAGGTGGACTCTCTATTCCTTCAATATCTTATTCTGATGGGACAGAGAGACTGACACGACCAGCGAGAAATCGGCGCAGGACCGACTATTTACATGCCTATCCGACAGAATGGATCATCTTACTTTTCGGACAACCAGGTAATCAGCCTGCAATGTCCTGACCAAACTAGAAACAACAACACTAAGTTATTGTCCCCCGCCGGGAATCGAACCCGGGACCTTCAGGTCGAAAGCCCACGGCTCAGTCCGCTAGACCACGGAGGCAACAAACCTATTATAATATATCTAGCTAGACACATTTCCAGTTAAGAACAGCTACGCAACACAAGGAGGCTCCTAACGTTAAGCCTGATTCCCCAATATGTCTGCAACATGAATACGTACTCAACTGACACTGGACAAATAACAGAACTGGGTTAATCTTTTACCTCCCGCAACGGGGGAAGGGGGGAGAATCATACCCTCAAATCTCTCTTTCACGTAACACTGAAACTGAAAAGGACGGGAGACCCCTTTCTAGTTGCGAAAGGTTGCAAAGTCCTGTAAATTATAACATTGAATAGATTTTAAGGTGAAGAGAAGAGGGTTGAAAATCTAATGGCAGGGTTATTTTTTTACCTCAGGAATTCAAAAAAGTTTTCCACCCTAGTTACAAACTCCACTGTATTCGGTTGGGAATTGAGTTGTTTTTCCAATAAACAGATATAATTCTAGATTTTTAGTATTATATTCATGTATTTGTTCCATCACGTCTGTGCTGAGAGATGAAAATGCCATGAAAATTTTGTCCCTTTCGCGCTTTAGGGGTTGGAGTGGGAGGGTGGATTACATTAAGTCACCGTGAGTGTTCGCATTGGTGCCATTTACTTTGTTTGCTTTAAGTTCTAAGTCAGAGATCGTGAACCTTTGGCACGCGCGTCAAAGTGTTGGTTGGACTGGTAATGATTTGCAATATTTGATAGAGCACTTATTTACTGCTAACTAACGAACTAACTCACTTCTTCTCTTTTAGATCTCATTATCACATCATCTGTGGAGAAAATTGCCACCCATGGCCAATTTCAAGCTAGCTTCTCTTATTATGATCTTATCTATTTATCTTCCAAGATTCGTCCTACATACATACATATAATCACGCCTTTATCCCTAATGGGGTAGGCAGAGCGTAAACGACCCAAACAAAGGTCGTCCCGCCACGTCTGATAAAGTTTTGAGGGTTATTTAAGATGATTTGTGAGTATATTGCTGTAGTGACAGATTGGCAGCCCATCGCCTAAATTACAATATAATGAAACCCTAGGATCACTTAGCTGGTTTTTACAGCATTCCCGGGAGGAAATGCAGCTGGCACATTCTATGTTGTTCGCTCGCTCCCAGGCCAGCATGGAAGATTCGTCCTCCCAGGCGTAAATCTAAATTTCTTCACTTACGCAGTTTTCGGGGTATAAATTTGGCGGCTTTCAGGCGAGATGTATCGAATATAGATTGGAATCCTGTGCCCGCTACTCAAGACATTGACTTAAAGGTTAAGATAAAGATAAAAGACATTTATTTCCACATTAACACAAACAACATTAATACAAAAGAATCATTCAAAATTTCACTTAAAACTAAAATGCATTATAATTTTAAGTGGTTAAGTGTAATTAATAACTAAACATTAATTAAATATCTTAGCGGAAAAAGGTGAGGGCACAGCATGGCTGATTTAAAGCCCTCCCTGCGTCAGAAGTCTTAGGAAGAAAAGTATAAAAAAATAATTATAGTTTTAATTAATTTTGTTTAAAGAAAATCTGAAAAATTATACATTCAAATGTTTTGTTCCATATGTATTTTTGAAGGTAGTAACAAAAGTAACAACATACTTTTTTAATTGTAAATTAAAAATAAAATAGTATGACAATTAACACGCATAGAAATATTTGTATAACACAGTGGTGTACAGAAACCTACTCTTTGTGGGGCACCGGATATTTTCGAATTGTAATTGAATTTTTAATAAAATATCTCTAAAACTATTTCGAAACTGTTTTAAGGTTTTGGATATACGTATAAGTGGGGGTATTATATTCCAAATTTTAGCAGCGGCGCAACGAAACGAGCCTCTAAAGGTTCTGGAACTACAACAGGCTATTCTTAAATTGTACGATATTCATGCACCTGTCAAAAAGATCAAAGTTAGTCATACTCCTGCTCCTTGGCTAACCACCGACATTTAAAACATAATGACTAAACTCGATAGGGCTAAAATAAGGTGTATTCCCAACTGACCGGAACTTGGTTCGGTTTAAGTCTTTAAGAAATCACTGTAGTCGTCTGTGTAGAGATGCCAAAAACGCCACATTCACAAATCCGTTGAAGATTGTAGTCCTATACCAGTGTGGCAGTTCCTAAAAACGCTTGACATTGGAAAAATTGCAATATCGTCTAATAGATCCGTCAATCTTAATGCTTTTAACACAAATTTTTCTTCTCCACCTACGATCTTGGACGATGTTGTTAAATCTAAAACAATATCTCTTCTTTGCAGACAACCGTTGCCAGTGTTCTTTTCCTTTTGTTTCACTGTTGTCTCTGAGGATGATGTAAAAAAGCATGTTCTTTCTATAACTTCAACCGCTGTAGGCAATGACAACCTGTCATCCCGTATGATCTCCCTCATTCTCTCCGAGCTCTTACCTATCCTTACTCATATATACAACCATTCCTTGGTAACGAGCTCCTTCCCATCAGGCTGGAAACGGGCCGACGTAATTCCTCTGCCTAAAACGTCCAATCCTTCCGCCTTTTCTGATTTCCGACCTATCTCTATTTTACCGTTCCTTTCCAAAGTCCTCGAACGCATTGTCCACAAGCAGTTAGCAACTTATATTACATCTAATAGTCTACTATCACAATTTCAATCAGGTTTTCGTCCTCGTCACAGCACTGTTACGGCACTTCTAAAAATCACTGATGATATCCGTTATGCAATAGAAAATAAGTTAGTGACAATCCTGATTTTGCTAGATTTTAGCAGTGCCTTCAATTCCGTAGACTTTGATGTACTTCTCACAATTCTTCGCTCTTTTCATATTTCATCCTCAGCTGTAGCTTTGTTCGATTCTTACCTTCGTGGCCGCTTGCAGTGCTCTGATGAGCTATGCTCGGATTGGTGTGATCTTGCTGCGGGTGTGCCGCAGGGTGGCGTACTCTCTCCTCTTTTTTTTCAATTTTCATCAACACTGTTACGTCAGTTATTTCCTCGAACTTCCATCTCTATGCAGACGACCTACAACTTTACCGTCACTTCAACATCTGTGATATTGATCGTGCTGTTGAGAAAATCAATGCTGATCTTAATCACATTGCTGACTGGTCTAAATCCTTTGGACTTTTGGTCAATCCCAAAAAATCGCAAGCCATGATAGTTGGTAGTTCATACATGTGTAACCAAATAGATGAGACTACGACTTGCATTCTTTATAATGGCACACTTATTCCTTTTATAAAAACGGCAAAAAATGTGGGCGTTATTGGATGCGAACTTTTCGTGGTCTTCGCACGTTAATGACGTCAGCAAAAAGATACAGTTCTCTTTCCAAATTTTAAATAAACTTGAGCAAATTCAAATTCTGTGTTTACGCTTCATCTTTGGACTTAAGAAATACGACCATGTCTCTCAATTTCGTTTCCAACTCAAGTGGCTCCCAATCCGTTTCCACAGGAATACTCATATCATTTGTACCCTTTATAATATCCTCTACAATCCTTCTTCCCCTCCCTATCTCCGTGATCGTTTTACTTTCTGATGTCCCTTGGATAAGCCCTGTCGTTCAAACGTCAGGACTCTTCTTTCCATCCCCTCCCACCGTACCGATTTCTACTCCTACTCTTTTACTGTTTATGATGTTCGATTATGGAACTCTCTTCCACCGACAGTTTGTGATAGCTCAACTATCGCCATCTTCAAAAGACTAGTTAAAGAGCATTATCTTTCCCTGTCAAAGTAATTAGTTTTTAGGGTATATATTTATGTATATATTTGTATATAAATAGCTAGAAGTATTTATTTATTTCTGATTATGTATGTAATTGGAAGTATTTATTATTTCTTGTTTATATTTATGTAAAGATTTACAAGTAAGTATTTTACAGTAGTATTATTTTATTGATAGGTATTAAATTTTATGCACGTTTTATCCGCGTATCGTTAAAATTAACACTTCTGTAAGTCTGCTATAAGAAAATTCTTTTTAGAAGTAAGCAGCGCCTGTTGTGCCTGTTGTGTCTTGTGTTTATGATGTATTTTCGTACAATAAATTGTTAAATAAATTAAATATTTTGTTGTATGTTGTACACTTTTTTATTTTTAGAATATAGTTTTGTTTAGTAATAATGCGCTTTGTAAAAAAAAAACTCTAATACAAAATTACCGATCAGCTGTTGTCTTACTTAGATCAAAATAATTAATTTTCTTAAATATTACTTGAAGATGTACGAGAATGCAAGATAGAAGAAGAAAACGTACTGTGCGAACCCGATATAAATGGGATCCTTTAGGCAGTATTATTATAGTACCTTGTCCTTGTAAGCGATGATTCTTAAAGATTCAACTTGCACTAGCCAACACATGTCCATAGCTACGATACTTCAAACAAAATCATTAGGTGTCAGTTAAAAACTACGAGTTAAAAAATAGATAACGCCAACATTTTAAAACGAATACGTAGGTAAGGTATGTTATGTTGCGCACCTCTGCTCTAAGCACCAATTGGAATGAATCTAGCTGAATATAGTAAATTCACCTTCAAAAGTCCAGACGATACTCATTCTAATATTGTAGTCAAAAGTTTTTGTGCGCTGCACAGCATTCCCCACGCTAAATAGAAAAGTTGGTTTCGGATTAAAATATTATTTTATTTAAAGCAGTCTAGACAAAACTTTCAGGTTAAAGTGCTTTAGTTACATTTTATTAGTGAGCTGTTTGGTTGATTAAGAGGAAAAACATTAAAGATAGCACTGAAACTGATAGGTTCATTAATAACATTTAAGCACGAGAAAAATAACGGGTGTAAAGGACAGCGTCCCTATTAGTTTGCGGGACGCTGTCCCTTACACTCGGTATTAAGGTGGCAATTATCGGCTTACTCTGGGCAATATGTTTGAATGTAACAGTCCAAGTAAAATAAATAAAAAATAAGTAACTTTTTGAGCCATTGAGGGTTCTTAAAAATAAGCTTGCTCTACTCTATCGTTGACTCTGTCTCCTTCACCACAAGTCCCATCGAAATGGGTAAGTAAAAGTCTTTCTAGATTATTTTCGTGATTGATAAAAACTGGCTGCACAATAAAAATATCGAACCACACTTTTCTCATAATTGCGAGGCCTAAAAGAAAGATAAAGTGATGATTAATATGGATGTAAAAATCAAACCCTTTCTTTTTTCAACCGTCTAGACTCCAAATTGGCCGAAAAAGGAATCAGACAATAACAACTCAAATTCCACAAACGGTAAAGGCAGAGCAGTATTGAAATAATATTATTAAGGTGACCTTCTTTATAACATGTTAAGCTAAACTTTTGCTCTACATTTCCGGCCCAAAAGAAAGTTTGATTGCAAATCTGGCTTTTAAAACAGCAATGTATATCAAAGTATCCCCTTTCTGAATGCTCATCATATCGCCCGTGTATAATTCTATTAAATCAATGACTGTAAAAAGAAGAAGACTGCGCTTATCATAAATTCCAAATAATGAGGATTGCTGCACACTGAGTGGGGTTGTAAGGCTGTATGGCGCAATTTCCTGAGTCTATGAACTGAAAAGTGACGTTTGCCGTCGCGCTTGCACTCTGTCAGTCGGAGGGCCAGTGCGGGTCGGTTATTTGAATAGGTACGTTTTCTTAGTGAACCTACGCAAAATTGTATAAAAAGAAGACGAGATATCAATTTAAGTAAACACGTAAATGAAGGTTAAGGAGCAGAGCCAAGAGCAGTTTTACATTTCCTGACCTCTTAGAAAACCCTGGCTCTGGACACCAAACAGATACCTAGTTGATCTCATCAAATTACCCCGATTGAATGTTTGGAAATGTCGCACTGTCTCTAGATTTCCGAATCGAAATATCTGTAAATAGTGTCGGCTATTTGGCCAAAATTATAATCATGAAGGCACAACAGCGAGGTCTTTTTCAGATGTTTAGTCTATGGATCAAAGGTATAATTTGATTAAATTCGAGAGGAAAAAGAAAAGATTGATAAAATGGATCATTAGGAGCGGTCAGTAATGATCGGTTAAGGTTGAATTTTGTTCTTTATATTATTCGAACAGTTAAAATTGGAGGTATGATATCAATCATCATAAAGCACGCTTTTGATAGGGATGATTTAACTAATAAATTATTATATTGTATTTAATTGATCAATTTCTCTTGCATGCTGGACTGGCAGGGATATAAAAACCTAGAATGTTCCAGCTGCCCTTCCTCCCGGGCATGCTGTGGAAGTCAGCAAAAGGTATTCGAGGGTAACCGTGTATTGTAATATAGGCGATGGGCTGACAACCTGTCACTATAGCAATACACATTATAATCTAAAATTACCCAAAAATTTTGTCAGACGTTGCGAAAGCGCCTTTCACGAGGCGTTTTATGCTCTGCCTACCCCGTAAGGGACGTGATTTTATGTATGTATTCAGTTGATCAGATATTCTACCTACTTAAAGTTGGTATTGACACTCGTGGTGTTTGGTAGTTGTAATTTCTATTTAATATTTTTTATTTTACCATAAAAATATAACTTTTCAGTATCAATATCTAAACAAAAATAATAACCCTCAAAACTTTGTCAGACGTGGCGGAACGACCTTTGTTTGGGTCGTTTTCGCTCTGCCTACCCCATTAGGGATAAAGGCGTGATTATATGTATGTATGTATGTAATATCTAAACAAAGGCCGAATTTAAAAAGAAAAGAAATTTTATAAAACTAATTATCCAAATCCTCACATTTATAAGTAAACACTCTTTTACCAAACACTAAAACAATCTCAAGATTGAGAGCAATATTAAGTATGGATTTGACAGGCCGCACTCTTAAGTTACTTGAATAAATAAATGTATTATTATGATATTATTGTACTAAAATTACGTTTCTGATACAAATTAGCTGTCAGTCTCAACTCAAGTGCTGTATATAATTACGGGCCTTAATAAGTTGACTGTACAAAATATAAATTTCTCATTCTCCATTTTTACAACGGAAAATTTCGGAAAAGGAATATTTAAGTTGAACTAGTAGAACTCTGGTGTCGCGGGAGCTTATTTCTCCTGGCGGCCGGCCAACACACTCAAATTGCTTCTAGCTGCACCTAGCAATGATACAGCCAGTTCATACCGGTTCCACTAAGACCTGGAATGTGTTTCCACGTCTGATCATCGGAGGATGATATTCCTATCAGACGTAATGATAAGCCAAAGTTGCGGACAGTCGAATTGCGTACACAAGCTATTAGTGAAAATACAAAGACAAAGGGTGGAAAATAGAAAGATAAAATGTAGTCTTTTCGGCCTAAAGTTTTCCTGGACTGGTCCTCTGGTCTATGCCGAAGTATGGACATAGTGGAAATGAAAAGCGGGCCCCAGCACTAGGTCAAGATCCTTTAACCTTTTGTCTCTGTATTTTGGTGTAAAATCATTATCTTCGCTTCCATGGTCGCTTTCACGACGTCTAGCCAACGCTTCTTCGTGATCCACTACAATCACTGAATTGTCGATGGTAGCAATTCAGAGTTGAAAAATCACGACTTAACCTAATATAAGTCTATACCTGTCATTTTCTATCATGAGAGAACAGAAAGAGGCAACAATTGTAATTTTGATTTAGTCAAGGAATTGATACCATTGAAGGTTCATGGCATATTGGAAGACTCCAGGCGATGTCGAAGCGACTTTTAACAGATTTTCTATAGAAATTTAAATGTGGGTTTTTCTATAGAAATTCAAATTGAGATTCGTATAGAAAATATGTACGCCGCTGCCTCGACTTTTCTGTTATGCCGTGCGAAGATCAAACTAGTAGAATCCAGTCTGTGCTAGGTTGCTTCGCCCAGCCTGATATCGGCGACCACACGTTACAGACACTGCAAATATTTTGTTGTATGCTCGGGTTCAGAATGTATAGCCCAATTCAAATCCGGCCGGCCGATTTAAATTGGACTTTATGCCCGCGATCGTTGAAGTAACTGGCACAGATTTTCTGTGAAGTTATGACCTTTGTCCACTGATAGGTGAAGAACTCTTCTTAGGTAATTAATCACAAAGGCTGCGAACACCTGCCTTTAACTAGGCTTTTTGAGTTCGTCGTTATCAAGAAGAAGGTGGCAATCTGGCAAAATTAAAGGTTATTTTAGTTAGTGTAATGTATTGGATAAAGTTGTTAAATACAGTTTTGGTAAGATTAATCAAAGTAAATCTTTGCTTCTCCAAATCAAGTTCACAAAATCATAAGAGTTCTACATAGGTATTAGCCTTATTAACAATATTAGAGTAGAGGTAAGTATAAAGAAAGAAAAATGTTTTGCAAAGTAAACTAGACCAACTATTAATAACAAAAAGTACTAAAACCCTCAAAATAATCGCAAGAAGTTCTCAAAGATCAGCTCCGAAGCGGTGTTTAAGTTGGGGGTGGAAGTTATTGCTAGTTGGCGACAAGCCAGCCTGTTCCAACTGTACTCTAGCAATATAGCCAATAAGTTTAGAAATTACACAATTTACACATTATTATAAAATACGGAAACTAAAAATTGCAGTATATGCTGTTCTATTTTTCTGTTTGATCTCTAGTCTAGGTCAGAAAAGACCGAATGGTCGAAGATAGAGTGAGCTATTGCAACGTTTAACCGTTGTGTGAAATCGACCAATGCGTACTGGGCCCACGTAGTCGACTTAGGCTCGATCACCCTATTCGGGGTAGGCTCATACCCCTCGGAATGAGCTGATGATGATGATTGAAACTTTAAAAATACTGGGAATGTGACAGCTTAACAGTTTGCTTGCAGATCAAATACAGAATTTTCATTTGAACACATAATGTCTTGGTTAAAGTTTAGAGAGACTAAGAAGCCAATAGTGCAAGCAGACCCACAAGAAAAGTGATTTTTGAAAAGAGAAGAGAATCTCGCTGCTGAAACAAAATTTGATTCTCATTGTCTCTCATTCTTAAGGTTGAATTGTCTCATGTTTTCAATAGGCTGTCTTGCCTTCTGCGTAAACCAAAGCAGAACTAGGAAACAATACCGGTGGTCAGGTATTTCCTGAGGAGGATCTGCAAAATATGATAAAACCCTTAAACTAATCAGGAAACTAGCAAAACGGTGTTCAGCTCGGTTGCAAGTTATCACAGCGATGTCTCTTTTGGCGGGAAGCCAGCCTGCTCCATACTTTGCTACGGACCATGTAATTTGCACTTGACAGGATTTAAAGTTGTTTTGACTTGGGGGATGAGGATTTTTGTGTGGATTCATGGGGTTTTCCTCGTATTGCCAGGCTGCTAATTTAAGAATACCTTCAACGTAGCAGATTCGTTTGAAGACGATACGTATTGTGATTGGCAGACAAATCGTCTCAAGAAGCTCAATGATTATAGTACCTTTGTTTCTGTAATGCTGAGTAAACCGGACCAGAAAACTGTGTGCCTACTGTTATATGAACTCCCCAAGATTCTCCAGTACCTGGAATATTGAGAACACTTTCTTCTTTGTTAGAGGAAGGTCATTCAGACCGAATCCTTCCAAGTCTAGAACAATCTCACGAGGTGGTTACAAACTTGGTACCTATGTTAACTTTTCTGATTTCTTGAAATCTATTTTATTTTGTTTGCATTGGTCACTATCATTGATGTATGATAAGTCTAATACAAATAGTGTAATTCAGGTCACATCTTAAAACTTAATCTACATAATTAAACAGTCCGGCCCTCGCATAATCTTAACTAGTACTCCCTTTAAATCTTATCCAAGATCTTAAGATTAAAAGCTCACCGCTCAGAACACTAGGCCTTTATACTTTTGGCGAGAGGTATTTACGCCAAACATTCCACGTGGAATCAGTATGTGTGTTCTGGCACTAAGTTCAGAAGTATTTTTATCATTGTTATCATAGCAACACTACAGTCGCTAAACAAAACCGTCGTTTACCGAAAACACTTGCACCGTCCAAAATTAATTAGCGGTCCTAATGCATGCAAAAGCAAAGAGTTTTGGCGGCAAAATCAATTTGTAGCGAGGCCGCTGGCATGTATCCAGCGATGGACGCCGACCGAACGCATATAACGCTTCAATAGTGCACGTCAGTCGATATTGTGGTTCATATTTTGAGATATTGAGATTATTTGGTGCTCTCAAACTGCTACTAGTTTTAGTTTCATATTTCAGCCACAGAAAATCCACTGTTGCACATGAATTTACTCTGCAGGACATGGATCTCAACAGAGTGTATTTACCATATTGAAACTGTTGGCTCGGTATATTCTTAACGCTGTCTTCTTCCATGCTGGACTGGGAGCGAAAGAAAAACATAGAATGTGCCAGATGCATTTCCTTCCGGGCAGGCTGTCTCTCAAAAACCAGCTAATGGATCCCAAGGTTTCGGTATATTGCAATTTAGGCGATGGGCTGACAAGCTGTCACTACAGCAATATAAAAATAAAATAAGACAAAAGATTCCAAAGTGAATCCATAGTCCATACGTACAATTTGAAGTTTCTACTCGTACATCATCCATTAATTCATCGTCTAGCACAGTCTTACGCTCTAGAAATACATCTAGGAAAATAAGAGCAGGTTTTCTGAAGAATATGACAATGGATGGATCACAGAAATACATAAATACATATAATCAGACCTTTATACCTAATGGGGTAGGCAGAGCGTAAACGACCTAAACAAAGGTCGTTCCGTCATATCTCTCAAACTTTTAATATCGGTATATTGCTGTAGTGACAGGTTGACAGCCTATCGCCTGAATTGCAAAATACTGAAACCCTCGGATCCCTTAACTGGTTTTTACAGCATGCCCGGGAGGAAAAGCAGCAGGCACATTCTATGTTTTTCTCTCGCTCCCAGACCAGCATGGAAATTATACGTATTAATCATTTTCCATATTTCTGCATTATCTGTCATCGAAGAACTATCGTTAAAACACTTCACGCATGAAAGACGCAAACTCTTATCAATCCTAAAATCTGAGATTTCACTCATCTAACAATTCAGACGTATCCAATAATTTACGATCAAAAGTAAAATACCAACTAAATTCATGCAAATAACAGCTCAAGAGCGAAATTATGAAAGAATTTCACTTTCCCGGTAGGCATGTCTGTCATTTCTTTTATGTCAAGACTTGAAATGAATGTGGGCGGAGAGGCTAGCATACAAAGAGAGCTGTCAAAAATGGTGTGGGTAGTGCTTATAATAACAATCTTTCCAACCGATTTTTCGGTGACGGCGGCGGCTAACTGCGCGGGACTAGATTATAGTGCACAACTGTTTGCACAATACAAAAGTGCACTCTCTGCTCCTTCAATCCCTTATCCTAATGGGACAGATTTACTGACACGACTAGAGAGAAATCAAGTGAAGGACCGACAGCATGGATCATCTTACTTTTCACACAAACAGGTGATCACCCTGAAATATACCCACGAAATTAAAAACAACAACATAAAGTCATTGCCCCTGCAGGGAATCGAACCCGGGGCGTCCGGGTCGTGGGCACAGACAGACCACTAGACCACGGAGGAAGTCAAAGTTTGGTAGTATCAAGGCAGCGGCGTTAGTTTCATTTTTGACCACATTCAATTTAAACCTTGTCGCAATGTTCGCGCATGCGTGATGTGGTATATGCGTGCGCGCAGCAACGGAAGCCAGAAGCGATCCAGCAAATGGCCAGACGATATCGGTTTTATGCAAAACCGATAATTTGGTCGATTACGATTATGAATCGGTAATGTGGGAAACTGATTGCGGCAGACTGTTGTTGTAGACGTTGCGACAGGCAAGAATTCTTTAAATTCTTTCAAAGCTAGTGGTATATTGGGTGGCTTCCTAAAAATCTAATTAATCTTTATTTGATTCACTCCCTAGCCTTATCCCGTATCTTACGGGGTCGGCTATCTAATCTAGGGGATTGAACGAGAGTACTGGTTTTTACACAGAGCGACTGCCATCTGACCTCCGCAACCCAGAAGGGAAAACAGACCCAATCCTAGTTAATTATTGATAATTAATCTTTATTTGATTATTCATGACAAATGATTAATATTAAAGTCACCTTAAAATATCTGTAACTTAGAAATAAAATTATTGTTCTAGTATGAAAACTAAATATATCTAAGTAAAATTATGTTCATGCTTTTTCAGATTTAAGCCATGTTAGAGGACTATATTTATAAGCAGTTTTGAAAATTCAATAGCTAGACCCAATGGAAGATGAAGTACCTATACGGGGTGTAAGGGACAGCGTCCCGCGAAATGATAGGGGTTGTTCAATAAAAAAAAAACTGAACTACTTTTTTCAGGAATTGAAAAATATGGTGGTCTTTTTGTATGGGAAGGTATTTTTTATCATCTCCTGAATGAATTTTCCGGTGAAAGTTGTTCAGTGAGCAACCCCTATCAGTTTGCAGGACGTTGGCCCTTACACACGGTTTAGCTACTTATACTAGTACTAGCGACCCGCCCCGGCTTAGCACGGACATTATCAGTGTTTCTCTACTATATTATGCATGTATTATACATATAAGCCTTCCTCTTGAATCACTCTATCCATTAAAGAAACCGCATCAAAATCCGTTGCGTGGTTTTAAAGATTTATGCATACATAGAGAAAGCGACTTTGTTTTATACTATGTAGTGATACGTACCGACTACTTACTGGTTAAATGTAGTTACGTCTATTGAATTATGTGAAATAAATTTAATTTTCAAGACGTAAATGTACACCAGTCAACAGTTCGAAATTTTTTTTCACCTTGACTATATTTAATTACATCGTTGCGGAGACAGGGAAGTGTAGATTTTTTCTATATTTTTATAGTTTTAACAGTAAACTTATTTTGAACTGGCACATATTAAAAGTATGTTATTCCCACTGATAAATTAACGACTATTCACTTGTTTGTTTGTTAGGCCGCTACGTTTCGACTCTTTACGAGATTCTTCTTCATGGAGAGTGAAAATCACAACATCATATATTTTGTTTAGTGCAGACTATTTATGGACTGAGAATGCTATCGATTCCAAGAACGCACAACTTAACTAAATTTTGACTAAAATTATTGGCGTCCCTTTCTGTTCTAAATGACAGAAAATGACAGGAATAGACTAATGTTAGTTAAGTTGTGATATTTCAAACTACGAACCAACCAATGTCGTTCTTAATCCACTCTCGATTATTTTTAAACAGCATGTGTTACAGTTTTATTGGAAAACGTTATAAGATACAATGACTGCCTACGTGGTCCAGTGGTCAGAGCCATGGGCTTACGATCTGGAGGTAATGGGTTCGATTCCCAGGGGGGAAATACAAAGTTGATGTTTGTCAATTTATCACTTTGTGATGTTTGTCTCAGTTTTGTTAGGACATTACAGGCTGAATCACATGATTGTCCGAACAGAAAAAGGATTCCGTGCTTTGGAGGGGTAGCTGTCTTTCATAGTGGTCGTTGCTCAAAGCACGTCAGAGACCTAATAACTGTGCTACAAGGCGGTTTGAAAACTCTGACCCCAGAGTTCATCTGGTCGTTCGACTCGAGAATCCATTTGCTAAGAAGAATGTAATACTGATGGGGTAGGCGGTTTTATGAAAGCCATTCTTGATTGTCAACAATAGTACAGTTATAGGTTTACCTATATTTATTTTATAAACTCATTTTGGCTGGCTGAAAAATCTGGATGAAGACATTTGATCCAGGCAGGGATTGCCATACGCTATGATGATATTAATGACGAACTCATTTTATTTTAGCCCTGTTAAATCTGATGAAATTGTAAAACGATAAATAATGCCTTCTATTTTTATCGTAATATATAACGTTGAGTTTTTGAGATGTTGTTCACTTTTATAAGGAAAAAAACTAACACTTTTTATCTTTACTTAACAACTAAACTACGAAATCATAATCTACGTAGGTACCTATGTAAGCAACTAAACACCCTCAAATTAAGTATTTGAAATCATAACGAAAAACTGAATATCAGTCTAAAATGGATAATTGAAGATCAAGAATTCAAAGTTTCGCGTGTCTCAATATTCAAATCAGCCAGTAGCCAAAACAAAATAAAAAGAGACACCGTTAAAACCGAATTTGATCGATTCAAAATCGATTCGTGTTCAAACCTAGTAGCACGAACTCCTGCGCACGATACACGGGTTATTCTGAGCTAATTATAGGTGGTATATGGACGGTATTGCGGTTATAATAAGATGCTCCTTCTTCCCAGAAACGAGGCCGGCGTTTTATTAATATTTATCCAATATGAACCGCTATTTAGCATAGCACTTCGACGTGTGCGCATTATTTTCATTTACATTGCCTGCTAGTCTTAGAACTTGAAACTCACAAGCAATCAAAAACGTCAATGTGCATCAAAGAACAGCAAGTTAGAAGTTTCTTTAGTAGATACATATATACATATAATCACGCCTTTATCCCTAATGGAGTAAGCAGAGCATAAACGACCTAAACAAAGGTCATTCCGCCACGTCTGACAAAGTTTTGAGGGTTATTTAAGATATCTATTTGTGGTTATATTGATGTTGAGACAGGTTGTCAGCCCATTGCCAAAATTACTATATACTGAAACCCTCGGATCCCTTAACTGATTTTTACAGAATGCCCGGGAGGAAATGCAGTTGGCACATTCTACGTTTTTGTTTCGCTCCCAGTGCAGCATGGAAGCTTTAATTAGACGCAGAAACATAATTATTACTTTTGTAGCGACGAATCTTTGACATTTCTGATATCCATTGCCTTGCGTCAACGCAACAGAGCCCCTGCTTTGTCTATTAGGAGTGCATTGTGTACAAAAACGTTATATTAAACTGAGTTTAAACGTTCAAATGACGCAGAAAACACGCTCGCCAGAAATAAAGTCGTAAAGCACCGGAACGATACCAATCGATGCTCTCGTTCGAGTTATAAATGTGTTTAAATGCGCAGAAAGTACTCATCTAGAGCGGTCGAGAGAACATCAGTGGCTAGGATACTTGGTTTAATGATTTTATTAACCAATACAATGGGCTGGATTCTAGATTTGCCGGCTAAAACTAAAATTAAAATCTATTTGTTACTTTTAGACTAAAAACATTGGAAGAGGACAGGAGATCTATTCTCTCCGGTTTGTTATTTATAGTCGATGGTTTTATGCGTAATCTGTCATTTTTATCCGCCGTCATATGATATGGCGGATAAAATTGACAGAAATACTGGGGAAACGTGCAAAAGCGCGTCGAAATCTAGCGGACAAAGTATAAAACCATAGAGTATATTTACCATAAAACTATAAACCATATAGTAATTGCCTGTCCTTTTTCAATGTTATTATTTTGAAAGCGACAGATAGATCTAGAATCGAGCCCTTTAATAGAAAAAGTTTAGTTTATGTTGCAGCGTGGTTTTTGAGCTGTAACTACAAAAGCAAAATGTATCTTTGCTACCAATTTTTTTTTAGTTAGAAATGGGTTTGCTCTTGACTATAGTCTAGCTCGACGATGGAGCAAGCTTACCCAGTAGATGCCTGTTCACTCTAACTTTCAAAAGTTGGGGGTTGTATGCATGCAAAAGCTACTTAAAAGGACTGTGTTAAAAGTTCTTGTAAATAACTACGAGTAATTAATTATTTAGGCCAGGCAATTTTTTTTTTAAGTTTGAGCACGTTGTTCTTCTTAGCGAATGAATTCTCGACTCAAACGATCCGATGAACCCTGTTGTCGGAGTTTTCGAACCGCCAAGTAGCACAGCTGTTAGGCCTCTGACATGGTTTCAGTAACGATCACTATCAAAGATAGCGACTGGGACCGACCGCTTAGCGAACCCTCCGAAGACGTGGCGAAACGCAGAAGGTCGATTACGCTCTGCCTACCCCATTAGGGATAAAGGCGTGATTTTATGTATGTATGCAGTATCCAAACCCAAAATCCCCTACAAAAGCAGACAGCACTCGTCCAGAAGGGCCGCATAAACCAGATTAAAAGTGGTTACTAAGTAAAAACAAAAGAATGAGTCAGGCGAGCCAACGACCGCGCGGGGTGATCTTCGAAATTCCCGAATAATTGTCGACATGTTTCAGATGGGAGGAAACTGTAGATGTGGGATGTTATGACGTGCATGGCTTATATACTCAATACTCAATTTCTTTATTGTCACCTTGTTGTGTTCAATTGGTCTTACAAAAACATATTCAGATCAACAAGAACTCTGTTAGGGCACTGCAATGTACATAAATAATAGCGTTATTATTACAAATTAATTAGTCTATATCTATAAACTTTTTAAGTCGCCTAGGTTGCAGATCCAGTTGGCCGTAGGCCGCATTTATTATCATAGACGTCTTTGTACTTCCATGCTGCTGGACTGAGAGCGAGAGAAAAACGTAACATGTACCAGCTGCTTTTCGTCCCGGGCATGCTGTAAAAACCAGCTAAGGGATCTGAGGGTTTCTTTACATTGCAATTAAGGCGATGGGTTGACAACCTGTCACTACAGCAATACACCTACAAATCTATCTTAAATAACCCTCAAAACTTTGTCAGATGTGGCGGAACTACCTTTGTTTAGGTTGTTTACGCTCTGCCTACCCCATTAGGGATAATGACGTGATGTAAGTATGTACGTATTTATGACGTCTGTGTCAGTTTGTAATTATCTCTGAAAATGTACCTAAAACATAATACAATTCGCTTGAACTTGGCATTAATGATTTACTTACCTTCTCACTAGACTTAGTGACTAAATTATAACAGCATTAAAATTACAACCTATAGCAACAACACTTTTTTATTACCAGGTATTCATCGAGTAGCTACCATTTTTTTTTATCCGGATAAAATTTTTATGGTGCGTAATCGATACAGTATCGCTGAAAAGTTACTAAAAAAATTCGGGATTAAACCAAAAATCTATACCTTAATAATTCACGTATTTAAAAACCATAACCTCCCAGATTTTAAAACTTGAACTATTTTTTTCAGGTTGACGGTGTAGATTCTACAGCTCACATCTCCAGTTTCCATCAACCAACCGCAACCCGACGACGCATAAGGCGACGAAAATAACGCAACACAGACGAACAAAGTCGTTCCCCTTCTTCAGTACAAATTAATTTTATTTTTATATTGATGAATCGGCGTATTTGTTGACTCTCGCGTCTAGCGTTGGGCAACAGATACTCTGGAGGTAGGCCAGGAATATATTATGTTGTATTTATAATGATATTTCAATGAATTAGCCTCTAACTTCAAAGACTGTGTCCCATATTTACGTGTATTTAGCATGCAGATTGCAGGTAGAGAGCAATTTCTTGACCAACAGGAATTTTAAAACACTATGCCCACCTTTCGTTCGAGATGGTATTTGAACAAAATATGTAGAGAATGTTTTGGGGAGCCGTATTTATGATTTTATGAATACTTGCACATTTCATTTGCTTCCATGCTGGACTGGGAGTGATAGAAAAACATAGAATGCGCCAGCTGCATATCCTCCCGTGCAAGCTGTAAAAATCAGCGCAGGGATTCGAGGGTTTCAGTATTGTAATTTAGGCGATGGGCTGATAAACTGTCACTATAGCAATATACAGATCCATCTAGAATAACCCTCAAAATTGGTCAGACGTGGCGGAACGACCTATATTTAGGTCGTTTACGCTCTGCCTACCCCATTAGGGATAAAGGCGTGATTATATGTGTATGTGTATGTTGCACATTTCACGTATTTTTTTTGGGATTCTACAGTAGTCGTATCTACAGCAGAAACATGACATCTCCACGGATGAGAAAATTGTATTTACTCTTCAGTAAAAAGAGATAGAGACGATATTAAATTACTAATTAATAACGTAATTTATTTAGACTTGCACTTTTTACGTCAGTTTTTTAAGACTTTCCTGGACTGGCATCCGTTCTGCAGGAAGCAAGACAGACTTTTACCACGACACGGATTGAAACAGAATTTATTTTTACATACATACATATAATCACGCCGTTATCCATAGTGGGTTAGGCAGAGCATAAACGACCTAAAGAAAGGACGTTCCGCCACGTCTGATAAAGTTTTGAGGGCTATTGAAGAGATTTGTAGGTATATTGCTGTAGTGACAGGTTGTCAGCCCATCGCCTAAATTGCAATATACTGAAACCCTAGGATCCCTTAGCTGGTTTTTACAGCATGCCCGGGAGGAAATGCAGCTGGCACATTGTATATTTTTCTCTCGCTACTAATCCAGCCAATTGTTTTTATTCTTCTTAGCGAGTGGATTTTCGAGTCGAAAGACCCGATGAACCCTGGTATCAAAGTATTCAAACCGCCTAGTAGCACAGCGATTTAGGCCTCTGACATGGTTTCAGTAACGACCACTATCAAAGACAGCAACCGGGACCGACGGGTTAACGTGCCCTCCAAAGCACGGAATCCTCTTTATATTCGGACAATCAGGTGGTTCAGCCTGCAATTTCCTAACCAACTGAGGAAAACCTCATAAAGTGATAAATTGACAAATAGCAACTTTGTGTTCGCCCCCGGGAACCGAACCCAGGACCTCTGGATTGTAAGCCCATGGCTCTGACCACTAGACCACTGAGGCAGTTATTTTTATTTGGATGATATTGATGTATTTGTCAACTCTTGGGCAACAGACACTCTGGAGGTAGGCCAGTAAGAGATCATGTTGACGCGTAATCATGTCATTTATTTTCGGCGAAAATATTGGTATTTTGAGACTCTGTTGTAACTCTGATCGATGTTGTAGTAAGATTTATTTCATTGTAACCTATTTAGAGTTCGATGAGGGGTCGTTTTGATAGTATTACTTTTGATTTGATCATCTTTATCTAAATTTTGTCTTTGATTAAACAGCATTTGGAAGTATTTTTTTCTTTTACATTATTTGTAATCCTCAAATCTATATTTACATTATGGCTGGGAAGATAAGTAGCTTAATTGTCTACAAACTACAGACGCCCTTATGTATATGTAAGGTGTCCTAAGTTGCTTGTTAAACGTCGTTATTAATTGATGTATTGAAGATAGTTAGATAATTGCATTGAGGGGTATTCCATATCCAATCATGTCTGTAATAACATAATCATGTGTCAGTTTAAAGAGCACGATGTTTTGGTAAAGTCTGAATCTTAAACGTGCTTTTCGAATCAAGGAAAACTATTTATTTCTTCCATACTGGACTGGGAGAGAAAGAAAAACATAGAATGTTCCAGTTGCCCTTCCTCCCGGGCATGCTGTAAAAGTCAGCAAAAGGGATTCGAGGGTTACAGTGTATTGTAATTTAGGCGATGGGCTGACAACCTGTCACTACAGCAATACACATTACAATCTAAAATTGCCCTCAATTTATGTCAGACGTGGCGAAAGCGCCTTTTAGGAGGCGTTTTACGCTCTGCCTACCCCGTAAGGGATAAAGGCGTGATTTTATGTATGTTTGGAAAACTATTTTGCATTCTTGCCTAACTGACTTATCTTAACTTTTCAGATAGATACGCTACCAGATTACGACCGCTTTACCAATAAATATGAAAGTATAATGTTGCCCGGATGATACGCTCTGGATGTGAGTCTCGTTCTGAACTACAAACATAGCCTGTGGGAGGGGTGGGAAAGTGGGAGGGGGGAACTAACCGTGGGAAAGGTGTACGGTCCGACACGAACAACGTTGTACTCAGCAGGGCCATATCGGGTTACGTTAGTGATCAGTTTTGAAGTAAATGGTAAAGTTGGACGTGTGGAAGATTGTACGTGTAGCTACCGTGTGAACAAAGCGCACACCTACCACCATTTGTTATTTTGATGCGGATTCTTGAGCAAGTATAAACAGTTTTTTTTTGCTACAACTGCGTTTGGTCAACCGAAATACTTATAAGAGGTATTTTTTTGTCATCAGAAGTGGGATCATCCATAAAAATATGTCCAATTTTATTTAATTGATATATTCTACCGTTAAAATCAATCACTATCCTATTGATATGTTGAACACAGCTCATCAGCGTCATCCACGTATATTGACAGTACACAAACCTGGCTAGTATTCAATAGTAATGATATTCCGCGAATTACTCTGTGTTTATACCAGTAATACACCTCGAGTGTGTGTCCAAAATGAGGGCACACATACTCTTAACCGCATGCGTTCACGTGGCAACAACGTACACAGAGTTACCGTAACCGTCCAGGTTTACTTGAGCTTTAAGGTAGCATCTTTCGAAGCGACGCCTCACCGATCGCTAGTAGCATCAACCCCCGCGCGGGAGCTGAGGTAGGTCTGGTGAAACTGGTCGATGAAACGTGCGGCAGACGTCATCCGCACACATGGAAGCTCACGCACACAGGCGCGCATGACCGTGGCATTCCATCAGTATCCACGCTTACATGCACACAGCGCACCTTATTAAAACGAGACGCGAATTGACGACTTATCGGGCAATTAGTTCGAGAGGAGAACAATGCGACCTGTTGGGATTGCTGCAGCATACATTGCTGGCTACTTTCCAAAAACAAATTTTAAACTTCTGTCATAAAACGCATTGTATACTACTATAAAGTCAATTTGTTTTCTGTTCTAAAAAATAAAAAAAATAATGTTACAATTGCAAATTACCAAAATGATCACCAAATTCCGCAATAGAATACCAAAATCCACACACAATTTGAACAAAACGGTCATAACCAAGATTTCCCGCCCAAAAACCTCTCCGCAAATCGTAAACCGTCAATGTAAGCGGAACACACCGACGGTGTTACCACGAGAACTCGAACTCACTAGCACTTGGTACAAGGTCGATCGGCACGCGCGGACAGCTACGCGCAGGCGCGGTTCGTGAAACGCGTCGAGAATATTTCACGTGTTGTCAACTTGTGAACTATAGTAACACCGCTACAACCTGCTATTAAGAAAGGATAATTAATGAAGAAATTATGTAAAATTTTCAAACTGATGGCATCCGACATCATTACAGATCTTTTCACAGACGACGTTGTAGAAATCGACTAAAGGATAAATTCAGGAAAAGATCATTCAACGTATTATTTACTACCTGGAGAAGTAGACCCTTATGTATTCCTTGGTCTGCGGATTTGGACTTAATCCTGTTGTCAGACAGAGAAATTCAAAACTAACTAATTACTACTTTTATAATAATGTTCGACTAAGTTGAGAAGTTACTCTAAATAACTTACTCACTTTACTAATAGCTGACCGTCTAAAGAAGCTATACATACATATAATCACGTCTTTATCTCTACTGGGGTAGGCAGACAAAGATTTGGGGGTTGTTTAAAATAGATTTATAGGTATATTGCTGTAGTGACAGGTGGTCAGCTCATCGCCTTAAAATTGCAATGCACTGAAACCCTCGGTTCCCTAAGCCAGTTTTTACAGCATGCCTGGGAGGTGATTGCCCAGCTGGCACATTCTATGGTTTTCTCTCGCTTGGAAGTCCAGCATAGAAATTACTAATATCCAATGACTAATATCCTATAATTACTACTTTAGTTAGAATCTTCTTTTATAATGATATTCGACAAAATTGAGAAGTTACTCTAAATAACTTACCCACTTTACTAATAGCTGACCATCTAAAGAAGCTATCAACCGAAAAGATGTTATCATGTTCAATATAAAAATGGCCTATAATCATCCGCCCTCTACGTAAATTGAAAAAGTTCCTTCAAGGTGTTAAGAGACAGGAGTACAGTTAATAATACCATAAAATTATGCATATTGCCTATAGAAACACCCACTGAACAACCGAAGGCCGATGAAGGCATCTTCTTAAGTGATCAAGCAAAAAAACGTACTTAGCCTTGCTAGATAAAGACCCTGGGCTATATATTTAGGTAGAACTTGTAAAAGGTAAAGCAAGCAAGTGAAACAACACTGGGGTCAATTATAATAATAATAATATATTATTTTATTTCAGGTGAGAGAGCCCGATGGTGTAGTGGATAGGGCCGCTGCCTCCTGAGCGGGAGGTCGTGGTTCGAATCCCACCACGTACCAATGTGTTTTTCGGTTTTCGAATTTCATATGTACGTTTATTCGGTGCTTTTTCCGTGCTTCGGAAGGCACGTTTAGCCGTTGGTCCCGGTTAATATCGTTTAACACCGTAGATATTAGTCGTTAAGCCATATCAGAGGCCAGTGCTAAGCATTGGCGGCTTGAAAACTCTGACCTAATCTAGGATTGGGTCTGGTTTCCCTTCTGGGTTGCGGAGGTCAGATGGCAGTCGCTCTGTGTAAAAACCAGTACCCTCGTTCAATCCCCTAGATTAGGAAGCCGACCCCGTGAGATACGGGATAAGGCTAGGGAGATGAGGGAGATGATTATTTTATTTCAGGTTCTTCTTCTGTCGAGTGGGTATCGCGAGTCTATCGACCCGATGAACCCTGGTGTCAGAGTTTTTAAACCGCCTAGTAGCACAACTATCAGGCCTCTGACACTGTTTGAGTAGCGACAACTATCAAAGACAGCAACCGGGACCGACGGCTTAACGTGCCCTCCGAAGCACGAAATCGTTTTCTTTTTCGGACAATCAGATGATTCAGCCTGCAATGTCCTAACCAAGCTGGGGAAAAATTCACAAAGTAATAAATTCTCAAATATCAACTTTGTGTTTCCCCAATGGGAATCGAACCCAGGACCTCCGGATCAGGAGTCCATGGCACAAGCCACTAGACCACGGAGGCAGTTATTATTTTAGGTCTTCTTCTGTCGAGTGGGTATCGAGTCTATCGACCCGATGAACCCTGGTGTCAGAGTTTTTTTTAAACCGCCTAGTAGCACAACTATCAGGCCTCTGACATGGTTTGAGTAACGACCACTATCAAAGACAGCGACCGGGACCGACGGCTTAACGTGCCCTCCGAAGCACGAAATCTTTTTCTTTTCGGACAATCAGGCGATTCAGCCTGCAATGTCCTAACCAAACTGGGGAAAAATTCACAAAGTAATAAATTCTCAAATATCAACTTTGTGTTTCCCCAATGGGAATCGAACCCAGGACCTCCGGATCAGGAGTCCATGGCACAAGCCACTAGACCACGGAGGCAGTTATTATTTTAGGTAATATTTACATTAGATGTTAAATAATGTAAACAGAGGCCCATAGAATATATACCTTACAAACTAACATTCATATTATTATAAAGACTTAAAAACTATTTTGACGTATGGACTTCCATGCTGGTCTGGGAGCGAGAGAAAAACATAGAATGTGCCAGCTGCATTTCCTCCCGGGCATGCTGTAAAATCCAGCTAAGGGATCCGAGGGTTTCAGTATATTGTAATTTAGGCGATGGGCTGACAACCTGTCACTACAGCAATATACCTAGAATTCTATCTTAAATAACCCTCAAAACTTTGTCAGACGTGGCGGGACGACCTTTGTTTTGGGTCGTTTGCGCTCTGCCTACCCCATTAGGGGTAAAGGCGTGATTATATGTATGTATGTATGTATGTTGACGTATGGACGAGGGCAGGAGGTCTGTAGCATCGAAATACCACCCCTATTATATACTTATACGGGGTGTAAGGGACAGCGTCGTACAAACTGATAGGGGTTGCTCAGTCAAAGACACTGAACCACTTCCACCAGGATTTTTTTTCAGGAAGTGAAAATAAAGGCTTTTCCATACAAAATGTCCACCTCGATCACACAATTTGTATAGAAAAGCCTTTTTTTACCCCTATCAGTTTGCGGGACGCTGTCCCTTACAGCCGGTATATTATGCCTAGAAAGATAGTCTTTCTTAAGTTAGAAATAGAAGAAAAAAAATCAGCAACTGGTTTTACGCTCAAAATGTCACGGGACGTAAAACTCCATCCAAAAACTCCATGCAAGTTCTTAAAAAATATACTAAAAACTAAATGTCTTTGTAAATGTGTGTACACTTTCTTAAAATAAAAATATGTTATAAACTAAAACCCGCCTACTGAAAAGTTCATAGTTTTCAACAAGACAATATTCTCATCTGAATTGGTATTTAATACATTATAGTGACGTTCAGAGGGTAGCCGTTCGTATGCCGCCGCCTGCATTGCAATACCTCATTTGTCAAATTCTAGTAAGTAGTTTAGAAGTTAGGAGGGAACACATACATACTTACCGGTCAAAATCATAACCCTCCTTTTTTCTTTGCCGTAGTCGGGTTATATCGTCCAACGTTCAGATCATTAGATATTTCTCCAAAGTATAATATTTTTAAGGATTTCTTTACTAATTGATTGAATATATCAAAGAGATCTAAGTTTTCACTAAATCAATAAACATGACTAATTTGTTAATAATATATTTTGTTGTGTTGTTAATGGCTTATTACTATAATAATAAATTATCTATACGAATAATTTATGCCATGATTATTATAATGTACAAATTATGCAAATTGTTGCAAATATTATACATTTATTTATCTAAAAGGTGATAATCGTTGAACTTGTCATACAAGATGTCAACTTAGAAATTATGATGCATTTTTTGCCAATAAAAAAACCAGCAGAACTTCTTCTTCAACACGTGTAACTATTTGTTAAATGGGACATAGTTTTAATTCAATTATGTAGACCTTAAGATATTATTATATTGACATAATATCATTGATATCTGCCTCTCAATTTAAGTCTCACTTCCGTAGGTTAGCTAGATGAAAGTTCTTAGTGGAAATAAGCTGTACCTACCTGTTGTGTCGTTATTCCTTGTGTATTGTCTTTCTCATGTGACTAACGAAATAATAAATAGAAACTTGAGATTAAAATAATAATGAATTAAATAAACATACAAAAATACTAAGCCGTTGGTATCATCAAAAGCAAAAGAGCAAAAGAAACTGCTTTGTGCAATTTGATACTCTTAACGCCATCTAGCGTCTGACTGACGAAGCTCGATTGTAAACACAGCATATTATCTTGAAAATTACAAACGAATTCAACCAGTTTCTATTTATAATACGAGAATTTGGGTCATTTAGCGTGTATTTAAAATAGAATACACTTAAGTTCTATCGTCGTTGGAGGAAGCGCCACCGTTTCGGACTATGTCGACTGAACAAAGAAAAACTTCTAATGTAGAAACATTTTATCTCACCATCACAGCTTGCCATGCACCTCTACAGGATAAAACAGAAAAGGTATTCAAAAGGTAACATTCTTCCATGCTGGCTTTCTTCCATGCTGGCTTGGGAGCGCGAGAAAAACATAGAATGTGCCAGCTGCATTTCCTCCCGGGCATGCTGTAAAAACCAGCTAAGGGATCCGAGGGTTTCAGTATATTGTAATTTAGGCGATTGGCTGACAACCTGTCACTACAGCAATATACTTACAAATCTATCTTAAATAACCCTCAAAACTTTGTCAGAAGTGGCGGAACGACCTTTGTTTGGGTCGTTTACGCTCTGCCTACCCCATTAGGGATAAAGGCGTGATGATATGTATGTATGTAAAGGTTTTTTTTTTAGTTTTTCTTTGTATGTTCCTCGAAGAAAATTGTTCATCTTAATGGACAGATCAACATCCTTTCGGGCCCCTTTCTGTTACACTAGTAGAGCCTGGTACAAAATGTTCACCAACATTTTGCTTCTAAATAACAAGGCTGACCTTAACTAAGCAGGGAGGCAGGAGCGACCATTGGATCTGAACCTGCGAGAGTAGATAGCGCATCGCTCGTAAACTGCGGAGACACAAGCAGAAACTACACGCTGCCATACACTCTCATAGACCTGCTATTATTTCTATCTTCTACTCTGACATCTGATACTGCGGAAGAAAATATCTTCTTTCGAGTTGGAATTCGATAAATTTTCAAAATTCTGGTTTTGTACTACATACAAATAAAACAGACATTACACAAAGGTCGTTCCGCCACGTCAGTCAAGTTTTGAGGGTTGTTCCAGATAGATCTGTATTTGCTATAGTAACAGGTTGTCAGCCCATCATCTAAATTACAATACTGACATCCTCGAATCCCTTAGCTGATTTCTACAGCATGCCCGGGAGGAGATGCAGCTGGCACAAGCTATGTTTTTCTATCACTCTCAGTCCAGAAAGTCAAAAAAAACATAACAATAGAAGAGTTCTGCCGTGGAAATCAAACCTACAATACCATCTGGAGGAAATACTCCGATAGCTAAACTGCAGAAGGAGAGTAACAGTAGAGTAAGAGTAACAGTGCAAATTGTTTCTATACAAGGGTATCAAGCAATTTCCTGTTCCGATAGATTTTATACGATCAGAATCTCTAAACACAATGCCCTCCTTAACTCTGAGCACCTAGGCTAGGTTCTCCTTTTCCATCTCGGCCCCTGCTAATATTTTAAAGCCTTCTAGCAGATCATGGTCTCCCTAGCCCTATCTCTCATCTCACAGGGCTAACTACCTAATCAAAGGAGGGGACTGAACGAGGATATTGGTTTTTACACCGAGCGACTGCCATATGACCTCCACAACCCAGAAAGTAAACCAGACCCAATCTTAAGCTTTTGCAGTACTATTATATATTCTGTGCTTTTGCCCAGTTAGTTCCCAACCTAGCTGCCAGAGTTTTCAAGCCGCTAATGCTAAGCAATGTGCTCTGACATGGCTTAATGACTAATATCTACGATATTAACGACTTAACGTGCCTTTCAAGGCACGGTAACGCTCGAGTTGTGATTCCACTACCAGTCACCCATCCATGGCCTGGCCATGGCGATGGTAGCTTCACATTCGTTGTAGAAATTAAGAAGCGCTAACTATATGACCAACGAACGCTTCAGAGCCTTTCAGATCAACCAAAGAATGTATTCTAGGAGCTTTACTGCATTCCTAGGTCTATGGAACCCCATGGCAGGTTGGTCACCCGCTCAGACGCAGCCGGTTCTCAGCTAATACGTATAAAACTATTTTCTCTCACAATTCTCCTTTATCTGCCTGCGCTAATCTCGACCGAAGAAAACTTGAAATAGATTCTATACTTGCTACAGCAAGAAATACTATACCGGGTGTAAGGGACAGCATCCACAAAGTTATAGGGGTTGCTCGGTCAATGACACTGAACAACTTACACCAGGATTTTTTTAGGAAATGTTTTTATATTCATACAAAATGTCCCCCTCGATCCGGCAATTTGAAATAAAAAACAAAAAAAAAACTTTCTGTTATAATTTTGTAATGAAAGTTTAATTGACTGAGCAACCCCTATCAGTTTGTGGAATGCAGTCCCTTACACCACGTGTAACAGGCCGCTAAATGGCAATGAACTGCGTAGTCTCGCGATAAGTTTGTTGATGAGTTGTTTTCCTTGTTTTTGTCGATATTTTAATAAAGAATAACCAAAAGATATATAGCTTTTCTTAGAATTCAGCCTATTGATATGCAAAAATGTAGAGCGAAAACAGAAATTTTATAAAAAAAAGATTGAAACGGGGCTTTACACGGCAGTGGGAAATAAAAATGGAGGACACGGGAGGAAAAGCAATTCTATGTTTTCCTCTTGCTCCCAGTCCAGCATGGAAGTAAGCAAGAAGAAACAACCTAAATTCTAATAATTAAAATACTAAATCCATTCATTCATTCGGTCGATTGCACAAAACGCATCCACGCGCCAACGGGCTCCTCCAAAATAGATTCCCGCGTTTAATACTGAGAAGTTCAAAAATAGTTTCTCTGGAAAGGCAGAGTATGACGCCTACGTGCGTGGATTTCCTTGTTTCTCTCCAGGTTTACAACTAGGTGGGATATAGTATAAGTAGCGAAGGCTCTAGGTTGGCTGGACCCGTGGCTTGCTAAGCAGCATTGGGTAGAATGTCCTATGTTGAAAGCTTTCAGCGGAGAAACTTCTGCGATAAGAGCAATACGGACAAACAGATGTGAAAACAAAAACCAGGCCCTAACAAGGACTTAATAACAATTCGAAAAGCAGGTTGACAAAGGCAAAATTTTTGATTTCCACAAGGCTGCTTAAAAACAATATATCGATTTTTATTAATATTTCGATTTTTCCGATAGTATCTTGTCAATAGAAAAGCGTATGGCACGACATCTAACGACAATAATACCAAACTAATGATCCCAAAACTGTAGATTGATATATTTTCAACTTGATTTTGCCGCTAGTTTCTCATACACTGCTGTCACCAAATAGAAATGCGTATGTCCATGGTATGTTTATGCGCAGCGCAGTCAATGAACCAGAGGTCAGGTGAAATTATCTTACACGCACGACATCTGACGACAATACTACCAAACTAATTATCCCAAAATTGAAAATTGATATATTTCCAACTTGATTTTCACGCTGATTTCGCACTAGATAGAAATGCGTATGTCCATGGTATGTCTACGCGCAGCGCAGTCAATGAACCAGAGGTCAGGTGAAATTATCTTACACGCACGACATCTGACGACAATACTACCAAACTAATGATACCAAAATTGTAGATTGATATTTTTCCAACTTGATTTGCCCGCTGATTTCTCATACTTTACATCGCACTAGATAGAAATGCGTATGCCAATGGTATGTCTAACTGCAGCGCAGTCAATGAACCAGAGGTCAGGTGAAATTATCTTACACGCATGACATCTGACGACAATGCCATTAAACTAAACCTTCCAAAAATATAGACTTCCTCGATCTTAATGTTTCTACTGACTAATCCGCTAGTTTCTCTTACTCTGCACCGCACTAGATAGAAATGCGTATGTCCATGGTATGTCTAAGCGCAGCGCAGTCAATGAACCGGAGGTCAGGTGAAATTATCTTACACGCAAGACATCTGACGACAATGCCATTAAACTAAACCTTCCAAAAATGTAGACTTTCTCGATCTTAATGTTTCTACTGACTATTCCGCTAGATTCTCTTACTCTGCACCGCACTAGATAGAAATGCGTATGTCCATGGTATGTCTAAGCGCAGCGCAGTGAATGAACCAGAGGTCAGGTGAAATTATCTTACACGCACGACATCTGACGACAATACTACCAAACTAATGATACCAAAATTGTAGATTGATATTTTTCCAACTTGATTTGCCCGCTGATTTCTCATACTTTACACCGCACTAGATAGAAATGCGTATACCAATGGTATGTCTAACTGCAGCGCAGTCAATGAACCAGAGGTCAGGTGAAATTATCTTACACGCACGACATCTTCGAAACTAAACCTTCCAAAAATGTAGACTTCCTCGATCTTAATGTTTCTTCTGACTCTTCCGCTAGTTTCTCTTACTCTGCACCGCACTAGATAGAAATGCGTATGTCCATGGTACTCGTATGTCTAAGCGCAGCGCAGTCAATGAACCAGAGGTCAGGTGAAATTATCTTACACGCACGACATCTGACGACAATACCCGGATGCTGTTATCTGCCGGCCGATGTGAAGGTATTTTGGGTGCAACGTTGACGTTGTTGAGGAAGCCATGTTTATCAATGTGTTTGAGTTTTTTTTTGTGGCGTCCCTAGATTACTCGCTCAAACATTACTAGTGTAAATACATATATGAGTAGGGAGTTATGCACACACACACACACATACATCACGCCTTTATCGCTCATGGGGTAGGCAGAGCATTAATTAAGCAGACCTAAACAAAGGTCGTTTCGCCACGTTTAACAGATTTTGAGGGTTGTTTAAGATAAATTTGTATATTGCTGTAGTGACAGGCTGTCAGCTCATCGCCTAAATTACAATTACTGAAACCCTCGAATCCCTTCGCTGATTTTTACAGTATGCGCGGAAGGAGATGCAGCTGGAACATTTTTATGTGTTTCTATTACTTAGGAAATTAGTACATGGGGAAATAAGCTCTTTGTAGAAACGAGTATTTTTTTAAATAATAGTCGTTAGAAAATTATGTAAGCGAGCAATGAGTATTCTTATTTTATTACTTCCATGAAACACATCCACGTGCCTTCCTCATAAAAGTAAAACCACAGGAAAACCACAACAATATCGTCAATTTTATTGTTTATGATAATACTTAGCCAAAGCATTATGTATATTATTATTATACACAGTGCAAATTAATTGGAAATTATATAAATTACTTGATTATGATTTTTTTTATTACACTAGCCTAAACTGTCCCACTGCTGGGCAAAGTCTGTATCAAACGTGTCATCCCGCCATCTCTGATGACTGATTATGATTACCTTACATCAATACTATTCGCATGGAAAGTCCAATATGAAATTTCCGCGAAAATATAAAGCAAAGTATCAGAAGAATCATTTCTTACTTAGATCTTTATCCAACACCAAACAAACAAAAAAGTCCTACGAAATAAGCTTTCAATCTTAAACTTAGCTGTCTCCAGTCCAACTTAACTGAACTAAAAGCTAAATGACCACACTAGACCTAAGCACACATACGTCTAGCAGACGATGCACGTGTGTGTGTAGCTACGTGTGTAGATAAGTATATGGACAACGCATATTGAAGCGAGAGCGCTTAGGAAAATGTTGCCCGCTATAAGCCAGGCTTAAGCATTTAGGAAAAGTTTGCGGAATTTAAATAACTGATACTGATACCTTAATATTGTGTAGGGTCAAGTCAAGTTTCAATTTATATTTATTTATAGTAGTTACCGTGAGTATAAAGAAAATTAAATTCTAATCTATCAAAAACCATGCATAAAATCCTAATATTGTAAGCAGCTCCTCTCCAACATTCATACTAATGAAGAGATGGTTTAGGATCTTGTCAACAACACAACACACTAGTCTTTTTGAGAGTTTATTTTATAAAAAGCACGGTTTACACAACACAACAGTTTATGGGTATAAGCGAAAACATGCAAACTAAATATTTAAGCTAAAGCGAAAGCCGGCCGAAAGCAAAATTTTGCACGGAAGCGTACGCGCGTCTCTTAGATTAGCAATGTATCGACTGATCGATCGGAGGTGACCTTCCTGCTAGCGCCCGGCTCAAGCGCAGACAATAGAACCTAACAAAAGACTGGATACGTTCATAACAAGGTAAGTGTTAGTTTATTACAAATATTATTTATGAATTTTAGTTAGAAAATATTTAGGTAAAACTTTAGTTACAATATTTTATCTATGTATGTACTTTATTTATTTATGTATAATAATATGTTTAAGTTATATGTATTACACAATATAAAATTAGGTTATTGACAATAGTTAAGACAAATGTAATAGTATTGACAATAGTTTTAGTTTAAGTATAGGTAAGTTTATAATTTAACACATAGGTAAGTTTTTAGGTATTTTATAGGTATGCCACAGTACTCCCCTACCGAGACCGTTTTTTACGGTCGATAGTAGTCAGGGAATCTGACTGTTCTACCGCTGCGAGTTTTCTTTTCTGGTGGAGAAGGAGTGGCTGCTGGTGCTGTCGTCAATGGATCTGGCATCACAGGTAAGAGCATACTTCTGTCATCTTCTTTGCATGCCATATGTGCAGGTTTCAATCTGTCTATGGTCACATTCATTTCTTTGCCATTAAC
Organism: Scrobipalpa costella; assembly: GCA_949820665.1. NCBI lineage: Eukaryota > Metazoa > Arthropoda > Insecta > Lepidoptera > Gelechiidae > Scrobipalpa > Scrobipalpa costella. The sequence goes on along the minus strand of OX463305.1, from coordinate 3,889,039 downwards.
TTCGATCTTGAATGTCTTGTCTTTCCTCTCTAAAACTTTGTGTGGTCCTGAGTAAGGTGCTTCAAGTGAACGTTTAGCTGGCCCACGACGAAGGAAGACATAATCGGCTGTGTAAATTGTCTTTGGCAAGTAAAATGTTTTCTGCCCGTGTCGGGTTCCAGGTGTTGGTGTCAGATTGGACATATGCTGGCGAAGACGGGAGACAAAATCTGCTGGATCGGCTACCTGAGACGACGGCATGAAGAATTCGCCGGGTAGCCTCAGTGGTTCGCCATATACAAGCTCTGCTGAAGAACTGCCCAGGTCTTCTTTCCAAGCGCTTCTTAATCCAAGCAATACCAATGGTAGTGCCTCTGTCCATTGTGAATTATTATGGCAAATAATGGCTGACTTGAGCTGGCGATGCATTCTTTCCACCATTCCATTGGCTTGCGGATGGTAAGAAGTGGTAGGATTGTGTTGCGCGCCGACGAGTTTTGTAATGCTCTGGAACAGATGCGACATAAATTGTTGCCCTCGGTCAGTTGTGATTGTTTGCGGACAGCCAAAGCGAGCTACCCAGCCCGACATAAAAGCATTAGCGCAGGTCTCGGCACCAATGTCTACCAGTGGATACGCCTCGGGCCATCGTGTAAATCGGTCCACAATTGTAAGGCAGTACCTGTAACCAGATGAAAATGGCATTGGGCCAATTATATCCATATGGATATGGGAAAAGCGGGTGGAACAGGTGGGAAAAGTGGAAAATGGTGCGGACGAATGACGGGAAATTTTACTTCGTTGGCAATCAGCGCATTGTTGTGCCCACAGCTTACAGTCGCGTCGCACACCAGGCCAAACAAATCGCTGTGACACAAGTTTTGCTGTGGCTTCTGGCCCTGGGTGACTGAGGTTGTGGAGATTTTCGAAAGCGTTGCGTCGAAACTTCGGCGTTAGGTATGGCCGAACAATGCCCATAGATACATCGCAGTACAAGTTGTTGTCCCCTTGTCTTTCTAGTTTCAGAGCTGTGCCATTGTGAAGAAGACTTAGCAGTTCAGGGTCTTGCTCCTGATCAAGTGCAAGGTCATCATAGTTAATGACAGCTGAAAATTCGTCAATGCGTGACATCGCGTCTGCGACGACATTATCTGGCCCAGGGACATATCGAATATCAGTTGTAAATTGCGATATGTAATCAAGGTAGCGAAATTGACGTGGCGAACAATTTTCTCGATTATTGGTGAAAGCAAATGTTATGGGCTTATGGTCTGTATAAACCGCGAAACTTCGTGCTTCAAGCATGTATCTGAAATACTTGATTCCTTCGTATATAGCCAGAAGCTCCCTATCATAGGGGCTATACTTCTTTTGTGACGTCGAAAGTTTCTTGGAGAAGAATCCTAGTGGAATCCAGTTTCCATTCAGGCTCTGTTGGATTACAGCACCTATCCCTTCATTGGATGCGTCTGTGAAAAGAGCTATTTCTGCCTGGCTGTTGGGATGAGCTAGAAGAGTGGCTTGAGATAGACTAGCTTTGCAGGCCTCGAATGAACTTATTAATTCTGTAGTGACAGTGATAGGCTTGTTTCCTTTCAGATTGCCAGACAAAGCGTTGTTAAGAGGTCCTTGTGTTGTAGCTGCGTGCGGAACAAATCGACGATAATAATTTATCATTCCTAAAAATCTTCGGAGCTCTTTAGCTGTTTTGGGTACTGGGTAGTTTTGTATCGAAGCTACTTTTTCAGGAAGTGGTCGAGTACCTTCGACAGAGACAGTGTAACCCAAAAATGTAATCTCTTTCACGCCCCAAACACACTTGTTCGTGTTAATCATTACTCCGTAGTCTCTCAAGCGTGAAAACAGTATCTCAAGATGTTGTAAGTGTTCTTCTGGTGACTTTGAGTAAATTAGGATGTCATCCAGGTATCCAAAGGTGAAGTCTAATCCTTGCAGCACCTCGTCAATAAACCTCTGGAAGGTTTGCGCCGCGTTCCTCAAACCAAAAGTCATAAACGGAAACTCGTAGAGTCCGAATGGCGTGATGATGGCTGTTTTAGGGACATCCGAGTCTTCCACTGGAATCTGGTTATAGGCTTTGATGAGATCCACCTTGGAAAATATTTGTGTTCCGGCCAGGTGATGAGAAAAATCTTGCAGGTTTCTGATAGGATATCTATCCGGAATTGTTCTTGCATTTAATGCCCGGTAATCCCCACAAGGTCGCCATCCATCATCTTTCTTGCGGGCGAGATGCAGAGGGGAAGACCAGGAACTTTCAGAACGACGTGCAGTACCGTTGAGAAGCATTTCTTCAAACTCTTTCTTCGCCACTAGCAAGCGGTCTGGAGCAAGGCGACGAGCTCGTGCAGCGATTGGGGGACCAGGAGTGGTACGTATAAAATGCTTGGTATTATGTTTAACTTCTCTAGGTGTTCCGGCTGGTATAGTTATTTCAGGGAAGCGACGTAAAAGATCGTGAAAAGGTGTATCTCCCGAGATAGCTTTAATCGCTTCTGATGGGTCTGGCATGTCGCCTGAGTGTGGAGCGGCAATGGAGAGGTGAGTGAGACCATCAATTAGTTTGTGATTGCGGCAGTCGACTAATAAATGATAGTAAAATAGAAAATCGGCTCCTATGATGGGTTTCGATACGTCAGCCACCACAAACTTCCATACGAAATCTCTACGAAGTCCAAAGTCCAGGTGTAATTGGATGACACCATATGTATTAATAACTGTGCCATTAGCAGCAAATAATTCATATTTTGTTTTATGTTGTGGTCCTCTTGTAGCTGATCTTGGGAACACGCATAAATCAGCACCAGTGTCGATCAGGAACTTAATTTTTGTCTTCTTTTCAGTTACAAAGAGGCGGCCCCTACATACTAGGCAGACATTTCCCGCCACTATTGGCTGCCGAGGGAGTTTAAATTCTCCATTTTGCAGGGTCTAGTACATCTGACGGCTTTGTCAAGGAAACGACGATGATACCAGCATAATCCGTCTTGTGCTTGGCTTGGCTTGCCTCTCGATTTGGAACGTGAGCGGGATCTGAAGTGGCGTTGGCCTCTAGTGTTCGAGCGACTACGATGTGTGTTCAAAGCAGCAACCTGCCTTGATAGTTCTGCTATCTGGACTGCCATGGCTTCCATTGTCGCAGAATGGGGGTCGGTTGCGAGTGACGTAGATGGTTGGCTCTGAACTACTGGTGCAATGATGTTAGCGGGCGTTGTAATTGCCAAAACTGTATCTGCTATATCAGCCAGCTTATCTATCTCCATGTCAGAATGCGAAGCTACTATTGGCTGAAGCGTTGTGGGTAGTCTGCTCGACCAAATTGTCCTGATGAACTCCTTTGGTACGTTCGGACCGGCTAGGAACATCAAATGTCTCAAAAATTGAGAAGGCTTTCTACTGCCCATCTCTTCATGATCCAAAAGCTGTTTTACCTTTTGTTCTTTAGAAGCAGAAAGTCGCCGAATTGTTTCGGCTTTCAAGGTATCGTACATATTTTCTTTAGGTGGATATTGTATAATATCCTCAATTTCCACTGCATATTGATGTTCTAATTGAGCCGTAGCAAAATAAAATTTGGTACTATCTTTAGAAATACCTGCTAGCGCAAATTGTCCATCTAGTTGTGCAAACCAGAGTTGTGGTCGATCTGGATAAAAAGGTGGTACTTTAACTCCCACTCTAAATAACTCCGACTGATTCTCAGATACCATGTTTTGCGTCTGACCAGTGGCCGTCCCGAACAAAGACTGGTCGAACAAAATATTTCTATGCGGCGATTGTTGCTGTGTATTTTGCGTATTTTCACCGGTGGGATTTCCAATATTTTCATCCTGCGTATTTGACATTTTTTCCGAAAATCAGAAGTACGTTCAAAAAATCGGCGGTCACCACTGAAGAGATGGTTTAGGATCTTGTCAACAACACAACACACTAGTCTTTTTGAGAGTTTATTTTATAAAAAGCACGGTTTACACAACACAACAGTTTATGGGTATAAGCGAAAACATGCAAACTAAATATTTAAGCTAAAGCGAAAGCCGGCCGAAAGCAAAATTTTGCACGGAAGCGTACGCGCGTCTCTTAGATTAGCAATGTATCGACTGATCGATCGGAGGTGACCTTCCTGCTAGCGCCCGGCTCAAGCGCAGACAATAGAACCTAACAAAAGACTGGATACGTTCATAACAAGGTAAGTGTTAGTTTATTACAAATATTATTTATGAATTTTAGTTAGAAAATATTTAGGTAAAACTTTAGTTACAATATTTTATCTATGTATGTACTTTATTTATTTATGTATAATAATATGTTTAAGTTATATGTATTACACAATATAAAATTAGGTTATTGACAATAGTTAAGACAAATGTAATAGTATTGACAATAGTTTTAGTTTAAGTATAGGTAAGTTTATAATTTAACACATAGGTAAGTTTTTAGGTATTTTATAGGTATGCCACACTAATAAGCAATTTTAAGATTAAGAGCAATATTAAGTATGGATTTAACAAGTCACATTGTACTGAAATTACATTTCTGATACGAATTCAAACAAGCTGTCAGTCTCAAGTGCCGTTTATCAATACGGGCCTAAGACTCATGGGATTAGTTGAAATTCGAAGAATTCTTGTGTTCATTTACCAAATTTACCACCATCGATGATTAAGTAAAGCATTTTCAAGCTCCTACGCTACGCAGCCTTCGAATTTGCAGCTTTCTACGTACCGTATTTCCATTAGGCAGTTATGTACTAATATGAAACACAGAAAATAATAAAATCGTTTCTGGCAGGACTCGAACCTGCGTCTCTGGAATGCTGGTCCATCACTCTACCAACTGAGCTACAGAAACGGTAGCGGGAGTGATAAATTTATCATAGATAGTCTTTCTTATGATCACGTCATAGCCACGTTAGCGACATTTAATAATAATAGTCCTCCCACCGATTTTCAATGATGGCGGCCAATCTCCCGGAGATGGGCCAACTGCGCAGGACTTGTTTTTAGTGCCCAAGTGTTTGCGATACACACAGGTGCACTCTCTGTTCCTTTAGTCTCTTATTCTGATGGGACAGACTGACTGACACTACCAGAGAGAAATCAGGCGCAGCACCGACTATTTACATGCCCATCCGACAGCATGGATCATCTTACTTTTCGGACAATCAGGTGATCAGCCTGCAAAGTCCTAACAAACTAGAAACAAGAACACAAAGTCATTGTCCCCCGCCGGGAATCGAACCCGGGACCTCCGGGTCGAGAGCCCATGGCTCAGACCGCTAGACCACGGAGGCAGTTTAACCATGTAGTTAAAATAGGATTGTGACTGCTAAATATCCTGAAAAATAGGTATGTACTAACTAATGTAAATTCTTCTTCTTATTTAGCCCACATCATCCCACTGCTGGGCAAAGGCCTCCCTCTTCTCCTTCCACTTATCCCTACTTTGAGCCTCCAGGCGCCAGTCCTTCGAAAATGTGTCCAGCTCGTCTTGAAAATTCAACAGATTTAAAAAAGAACGCAACAGGGTCTAGTCTTGTTCTGTGTCGATCGAGACAGAGTTAATGACAAAGAGAAACGCTAACTAAAATAAAAGCACCATAAAATAAAGCGATTTACTATAAATCAAAGTAAAGCTGGCAGCACTGACTGAGGCTGCGCCGTTTATCGACGTAGCGGCTTGCCTCGGTATGTGCGCCGATTAACTGGTACTTATACAGAGCTGCGAATACCACTTTCCCACTGTTTTAGTAAAATATTAACTGCCTCCGTGGTCTAGTGGCTAGTGCCGTTACACAAAACCATGTCAAAGGCCTGATAGTTGTGCTACTAGGCGGTTTAAAAACTCTGACACCAGGGTTCATCGGGTCCATAGACTCGATACCCACCCGACAGAAGAAGAAGAAGTAAAATATTGGAAGAGCAATTAATTTAATTCCGTTATCACTATAAAATTGCAGATGAGGGGAGCATCTTTGTATCGAGTTTATTTTTTATACTTTGGGATTTTTGTCATTTGTAGAATATGGTAGTTAAAAGGAACGCTGCGCAGTAGGTACTTTTTTACACCCTATATTTTGACGCTTTTATGAATCTCAACACAAAACACAGCTGCAAAATTTCAGCGTTATTGGAGTGTCTTCTTTTATCCCGCCATTTTGCATCCGCCACATTGGACTTTCGGGACCATCGGAATTTATTAAATTACAGAACCGTGGTTAGAAACATAAATAAGTACATTTGTAAGTGGTAGTAAAATAGTCGCCTTCAAATTGCTTAACTGGCGCCCCACAGGGGCCCACAGTATTCTTCGTCACAGTGAAGCGAGCTCTGTGTACATTCTTACATATTTATTTATATTGGAACCACATTTTCTTCCGTCACCATTGTGAATCCACCAACTTGGATTTTAGAGACAATCAGTCCTAACTAATGTTAAATTATGATAACGATTTTGTCTATCCAATATACAAAAATATCAGGTACATAATTTAAGCCTAGATAAAAGTAGAATTACCCGCTTAAAGTTGCTTAAGTGGCGCCCAACAATGGCCTACAATATCCTCTGTGACAGTGTAGCAAGCTCTGTGTACATACGCAGGGTATGTGGACAGATCTCGGTCCGATAGCGGGAGATGTCGACTGTACTGTCGCAGCCACCCTCCCCAAGTGGCATTGAACGTCTTCAGGGCCCAAGAGCCTGGACAATAGAATTCTAGAGCTTATAAAATTATTTACTTTTATTTGATTCTTTATATTGAAGCCACTTTATTTTCTGTCGCCATTTTAGATGTTCCATCTCGGATTTTCGAGACCATAGCTAATGTTGAACTATAATACTATTGGATACAAAATAACAACTCAAACGTATTAATTAACGTAACGTAAAAATTACCGGCTTAAAATTACTTAATTGGCGCCCAACAAGAGCCAAATGTAATATCTATCACAGTGTAGCGAGCTCTGAATACATACGCAGGGTATGTGGACAGATCTCGGTCCGATAGCGGGAGATGTCGACTGTACTGTCGCAGCCACCCTCCCCAAGTGGCATTGAACGTCTTGAGGGCTAAGAGCCTGGACAATAGAATTCTAGAGCTTATAAAATGATTTACTTTTATTTGCTTCTTTATATTGAAGCCACTTTATTTTCTGTCGCCATTTTGGATGTTCCATCTTGGAATTTCGAGACCATAGCTTATGATGCACTATAATACTATTGGATACAAAATAACAATTCAAACGTAGAAACAAGTAGAATTACCGGCTTAAAATTACTTAATTGGCGCCCAACAAGAGCCCAAAGTAATATCTGTCACAGTGTAGCGAGCTCTGTGTACATACGCAGTGTATGTGGACAGATCTCGGTCCGATAGCGGGAGATGTCGACTGTACTGTCGCAGCCACCCTCCCCGAGTGGCATTGAACGTCTTGAGGGCCCAAGAGCCTGGACAATGGGAAATAAAGTGAAATATTCAGGAAAGCTAAGTTGTTACTGGACTTGTGGTTTTCTTTTTCGACATATAAATCTTGTCTCCATATCTACAGGGATAGGCAAAGCGTCATCGAACTTAGGGCCGTATTTGTAATCAGCTCTCATGAGTGACAGCGAGTTTGAATTCGTATCAAAAATGTAATTTCAGTACAAACTGGCCTATCAAATCCATACTTAATATTGCTCTCAAGTTTGATATTGCTTCATAAATACGACCCTAAGTCATTTACGTCTGACAAGTTTAAAGGGTTTTTCCAGATAGATATGTATGTATATTGCTTAATAGTAGGTATTCGACCCATACTGTTTAAATAAGGTGTTTTCAGAATGACTAAGTGATAAGATTCTCTATATTGCCGATAGGTGGCTGTCCAAAAGATGAGCTGTCAATGTCATGGTTATTTCTGTTTGATTTGAGTTTGAGTGTTTTATTGAAAACTTATCCTTGTCTTCTTCTTCTTCTTCTGTCGAGTGGGTACCGAGTCTGCGGACCCGATGAACTTATCCTTGTCTATGTCATATATCTCCTTGCTATGATCTCTTGTTATTCTATTGGGAATAAATATAAAACAACAACTTTTTACTAAGAAATGGGTGCCAAATAACATGTTAGCCTGCGCTAGTCCTGCCGTAAAAATATTAATTTCACATACATACATATAATCACGCCTTTATCCCTAATGGGGTATGCAGAGCGTAAACGACCTAAACATAGGTCGTTCCGCCACGTCTGACAACGCTTTGAGGGTTATTTTATAATAGATTTGTAGGTATATTGCAGTAGTGACAGAATGTCAGCCCGTCGCCTAAATTACAATATACTGAAACCCTCGGATAGCTTACCCCATTTTTACAGCATTCCCGGGAGGATATGCAGCTGGCCCATTCTATGGTTTTCTCTCGCTTCCAGGCCAGCACGGAAGAAAAATTTCACGTTAAAAAAAATTATAATGCATGGCGAACGTACCTCAAATTTTGACAGTTCATGTGCAGCTAGAGCCATCTGATGGAGATTTTAAAACTATTAAGGTCACCTTGAAAAGACCTAATTATAATAAACGGAAACCCTTGAATCCCCAAGCTGACTTCTACGAGTAGTGCCTGACAGGAAAAACAGTTGGCACATTCTATGCTCTATTATCACGCTCTGTCTAGCATTTTAGCACTAATTTTGTATTTCTTCTAAGTCACTAGTTCTAAGAGACGAAGAGGAAAATGTATGTTAATATTTTATTTACTTATTTGTGTAATATTGATTAGCATAATACACCTATATACACACACATACCTATTTACTTATACATACATACATATAATCACGCCTTTATCCCTAATGGGGTAGGCAGAGCTTTAACTACCTAAACAAAGGTTGTTCCGCCACGTCTGACAATGTTTTGAGGGTTATTTAGATAGATTTGTAGGTACATTGTTGTAGTGACAGGTTGACAGCCCATCGCCTAAATTGTAATATACAGAAACCCTCGGATCCCATAGCTGGTTTTTACAGCATGCTCGGGAGGAAATGCAGCTGGCACATTCTATGTTTTTCTCTTACTTCCAGTCCAGCATGGAAGAAATATATATTAATATATATTTACTTATAATATGCGTTATAATTAGTATCTAGTAGATCTCTACTCTACTTTTACTAAGGCAAATATAATTCTCAAAGATAGTAAAAATCTTTTAAAAATATCGATCCAACAGAGTAAGTAAGACTTACAAAATCTATAAAGTAACTGTTCGATTACGTATGCAAACAAAAATTAGCGAGATCAATGCAGTAATAGAACCGAAGCTTTCACTTTACTTTCCAGTGGTACTCAATCTTTATATTACGTACTAGCGCCCCGCCCCGGCTTCGCACGGAAATCATCAGTGTTTGTACACTATATTATGCATGTATTATACATATAAACCTTTCTCTTGAATCACTTTATCCATTAAAAGAAATCGCATCAAAATCCGTTTCGTAGTTTTAAAGATTTATGCATACATAGGGATATAAGGACAGAGAAAGCGACTTTGTTTTATACTATGTAGTGATAACCAGTCGTAAAGTAGAGCTGTGGCAGAGGCTAGATAACAATTATCGACATCTAATAAATATTACTATATTTTTTTTATTGTAGGTTTGTGAACTAAATAAATAAAATTTAATAAAACCATGCATGTAGCCCGAACAGCAGCTAAGTTGAAGTGAGATTAGGCCAGCCACGTTTGCCGCATGCCAGAAGAACTATGGGCGAAAGTTAGTACCGAGTGGAAGCCACCCACCACGAACCGACGCCGCGGAAGACCCCGTCGCAGGTGGTGTGACCAGCTGGACATATTTTCGAAGGACTGGCGCCTGGAGGGTCAAAATAGGGATAAGTGGAAGGAGAAGAGGGAGGCCTTTGCCCAGCAGTGGGATGATGTAGACTAAATAAGAAGAAAATAAGAAAAGATGCATGTGTGAAAAACGTTAGTTCCTATTTCCTAAATAAAATTGTGTGAATAATTGAATAAATGTGCTTTATTTATTTAACTTTATGCACAAAAATTTTACATGGGCGGACTTAACGCCAAAGGCATTATCTACCAGTCTATCTTAGAGCATGTGGAAATGACAAGACAGGTGCAAAATGTTATCCTAAAAACTAACAAAGTTAGAACAATTGTGCTTCAATTGGATTAACTTTAAACCCTTTGCGTGGTTCGTAGATAATATTTTTAGCTCAGCAGACAGTCAGTCATCCTCTCCCATCATTAGATCAAACAAAATTATCATCAAAGATCTTACAATTTAAATATTTTTTTTGATTGATACCTACATTGACACATTACTTCCATTACTTCCATGCTGTAATGGGAACAAAAGAAAAACATAAAATATGCCAGCTGCATTTCCTCCCGGGCATGCTGTAAAAACCAGCTATGGGATCCGTGGGTTGCAGTATATTGTAATTTAGGTGATGGGCGACAATCTGTCACTACAGCAATATACCTACAAATCTATCTTAAATTACCCTCAAAACTTAGTCAAACGTGGCGAAACGACCTTTGTTTAGGTCATTGCTCTGCCTACCCCATTAGAGATAAAGGCGTGATTATATGTATGTATTGACACATAACGGTTTGAGCACCATTGCTTTACATAATAACAGGCAGGCTTGACGAAATCAGAGCACCGTCCATCTCCGTTTATGTAACAGTTGAGCAAGCACGTGGAAAGTAGGTATTGTTCGATTCCGTATTGTATGCTGCACTGGTATTTGCTTGTACTTTGTTAATAGAATGGAATAGAGAACTATCAGAAGAAATGTGTATGTTCCCAAACGCAGTCAAATTCAGTTATTATTAGTGCTGAGCATATTGAAACTGCAATTGATGCAGAAAGCAAACCGGTTTACGCAGTAAATTAAGAGACTTATTATGAATGATTTCATCCAAGGAAATGAAATTTTAATCCACTGAAATCAAAAATGGCGCACCAAATCCAAAATGGCGGACGCCTGTATTTACAAACATTAAATGACTTCACCCAATATTAATAATTAATTAGGGTGTCTATCAAATGAGTCTTAACGCCTGGATAAAAAGGTTATTGTTAAGAAAAGCAAAGATGGCGGCCAAAAATTAAATAAAATTACGAAATCAGAGCATCAAATTTGTCACATACCTATGTTTCATCATCATCCCATTGACTTTATTCCATTATTTGGGGTCGGCGCAGTATATTTTCTTCTTCCATACCTATGTATATAATTAGATTTAGTATCAAAATAAAAAAACCAAATAGAAAATTAGAGATCAAATCAAATTTTAGGCTTTTTAATGAAAAATCGATATTTACCAGCGAAACCGAAATTACAAACATAAATAAGTTAGAGTTGTTATGTGCACATAGTTTGGTGAATTTCAGACTTACCGTTTAATAATAGTCCTCCCACCGATTTGCGGTGATGTAGAGTGCACCTGTATGTAGCGCAAACATTTAAGCATTAAAAACTAGTCCTGCGCAGTTGGCTGATCTCTGGGAAACTGGCCGCCATCACCGCAAATCGGTGGGAGGACTATTATTAAGGTAGGTGCAGGCAAACATTTAAGCATTCTTTCAGTTTCTTATTCTGATGGGACAGATTGACAGACACGACTAGAGAGAAATAAGATGCAGGACCGACTATTTACATGCCTATCAGACTGCATAGATCATCTTATTTTGCGGACAATCAGGTGCCCAGCCTGCAATGTCCTAACCAAACTAGAAACAACAACAAAAAGTCATTGTTCCGGAACCTCTAGATCGAGAGCCCATGGCTCAAACCGCTAGACCACGGAGGCAGTTAAACTATCGTTTGAAAATAAGAATGAAACTACGTTTGTATGGGATTTCGTACTTCCGGGCGACACTTAGGAAAAAAAAACAATTCAAAAATGGTCTTTTTGGTGGATGGGCGCAAACCTCTCGTCTTCTGATGGCTTAACTCATGTTTCTGAACAACTATTGCAATAAAAATATTAATTCGAAAAATCTATAAAATAATTGGATCTTCATACAACGTGATAATCCGGTCGGGGATCGGCCAATTTGTATGAAATTCCTAAAATAAAAAGTCGTAAAACAAAAGTTATCCAGATACGCGAGAAGATTTGTAAATATCTACCAAACAAACACCACCCATTTTCTCAAACTAATATTAAAATCTAAAATTATTGTACATCCTTTCAAAAAAAAAGCTGTCAAGAGTATGTATATTTTTTTTTTTTTATAAGAAATGGTTTTGCACTTGACTCTAGAATTAGTAATCAGGGATGACCGTGACAGAGTCGACGATGGAGCGAGCTCACCCAGAAGATGCACATGCATCTTATGGCGTTGGAAATCTCACGCAACGAAACGCAGCATGCTGTTTGGCGCCGTTCTCCGGTGAGAGGGTGGTCGCGAGCCAGGAGGCCCCTTGCGGAGCCTACCACCGCTTTGTTGGAATCGTTCAGCCTGACTTTTTCATAGGCAAGCGTGTATGTACTACGAAGGGACATAAGCCAAAATTAATTAGCATTCTCTAATCCATTTTGGCAATTTTATTACTTACTTGCATATAATCGACATTTGACCACGATTTCATCAGCTGCATTTCCTCCCGGGCATACTGTAAAAGTCAGCTAAGGGATCCGAGGGTTTCAGTATATTGTAATTTAGGCGATGGGCTGACAACCTGTCACTACAGCAATATACCTACAAATATATCTTAAATAACCCTCAAAACTTTGTCAGACGTGGCGGAACGACCTTTGTTTAGGTTGTTTACGCTCTGCCTACCACATTAGGGATAAAGGCGTGATTATATGTATGTATGTATGTATGTATGACCACGATTGGCTTTTACTGCCCGGCAAAGCAACCTTTTAAAACTCCACCTCTAGCGTCTGCAGGCTCAATAGACAGGCTATATTGAACTTGTGCATAAAAAAAGAGATATGAGACCAAAAATGTATATAAAAAAGAATAAACGGGAAAGGTTTTACGGAGTGAAATCTACGTGGAAATATCAACGCGGCTCGGCACTGATGACGAGTAGCTAGTGATGTGGTAGTACTCTATTCTATATCGATAAAATGCTAACTGCACGTTGTCTGCACTTCTTACCAGCGCTAGTACTATACTTACATACATATATACATATAATCAGGCCTTTATCCGTAATGGGATAAGCAGAGCGTAAACGATATAAACAAAGGTCGTTCCGCTACGTCTGACAATTTTTTGTGGGTTATTTAAGATAAATTTGTAGGTTTTTTTTTTTTTTCTTTTTTTATCATATAAAAGTTGGTATATTGCTGTACTGACAGGTTGTCAGCCCATCGCCAAATTTACTATATAATACTATACTACTATAGATTCTTGGATCCCTTAGTTGATTTTTAGCATGCCCGGGAAGAAATGCAGCTGGCACATTCTATGTTTTTCTCTCGCTCCCAGTCCAGCATTGCATTGTCATGTTTGTATCCGCTTCCGGTATCCAAATGGACTTCCCTTGAAAACCTATGCCAGTACACCTTACTCGACTAGTTTTGTGTTTTAATACGGTTTACGGTCCATTGTAGCAGCCATTTTGAATTTTGAGCAACATACATACATATAATCACGCCTTTATCCCTAATGGGGTAGGCGAAAATGACCTAAACAAAGGTCGTTCCGCCACGTCTGACAAAGTTTTGAGGGTTATTTAATATAGATTCTATTATTTTAATGTTTGTGTCCTCTGAATGATCATGTGTGCAATAAATTGAAAATAGATTTGTATATTGATGTAGTGACAGGTTGTCAGCCCAGCATTTTGAGCAAGGAAGTCGAATTTGGCCAGGCAACATTCAGAATCGGATTCAACAGGCTTTTCTACCTAGGAAACCGCATGTTGGCTTGCCTTGCTTGCCTATACCTAATATGACTCAAAAAGAAAACAAATTATTTCTTCCATACTGGAATGGGAGTGAGAGAAAAACATAAAATGTGCCATTTCCACATTTGCTGCATTTATATACAAACCAGCTAAGGGATCCGAGGGTTTCTGTATATTGCAATTTAGACGATGGGTTGACAACCTGTCACTTCAGCAATATACCTACACATCTATCTTAAATAACCTTCAAAACTTTGTCAGAAGTGGCGGATCGACCTTGGTTTAGATCGTTTTCACTATGCCTACCCCTTTAGGGATAAAGGTGTGATTATATGTATGTAGAAAGCAATTAAAATGACTACCTCATTACGGCCACACTTACTTTTTACGTAGCTATAATAGATCATCATCATCATCATCAACGAGGGTACTGGTTTTTACACAGAGCGACTGCCATCTAACCTCCGCAACCCAGAAGGGAAACTAGACCCAATCCTAGATTAGGTCAGAGTTTTCAAGCCGCCAATACTTAGCACTGATTAGAACAAAAGAATAGGTTTACATTTTCACTCAGCTTTGTAAAACATTTCGCAATAAATCCGGCTGTCACCGGTTTATATTTAGACCGGTGACATTGTCGTCACCTGTAGTAAGATTAAATTCTCAATATCGTCACATAACACATTCAACTGCTGTCTTTCCTTCATTAGACGGCACGTGCACGGCACGGCAACGGCACTATGATTTTTCCACATACATACATATAATTACGCCTTTATCCCTAATGGGGTAGGCAGAGCGTAAACGACCTAAACAAAGGTCGTTCCGCCACGTCTGACAAGGTTTTGAGGGTTATTTATTATAGATTTGTAGGTTTATTGGGATAGTGACAGGTTGTCAGCCTATCGCCTAAATTGCAATATACTGAAACCCTCGGATCCCTTAGCTGGCTTTTACAGCATGCCCCGGAGGAAATGCAGCTAACACATTCTATGTTTTTCTCTCGCTCCCAGTCCAGCATGGAAGTCTGTACAGTATTATCGTCCACGGTATCGTTCACCTAGTTTCACTCTGGAGCCTTATGTTTGAAACACTCGAATCGAATATTATTGTAACCTTTATATTTCAGAGCAGATTCATGCTCCATCCATAGTCACAAAAGAGCAACTTTTGCATGCCAATTTGTATGTAAATCGCATGCGAACTTTTACTCTTTCGTATGCGTATTAGCTTTCGAGCGGTTCAAAAATACGGCTCCTAAGCGCATACACATACGCGCATACTACATATGTATACAAAACACATGCAGTTTGACTTTTTAGTCTTTTTGTAACCATGAAGCATGAATCTGCTCTGAAATATCAAGGTAACAATTAATATAATCGCGGTAACAATCCCGTTCAAAATAACAATCTAATTACATGCGGTTTGGCAGGTCGGCGACGATACCGTTGGGAATCAATGCCGCGCCGGCAAGTGGAAAATTGTGTCATATAATTTAATAGATTTTCATACATTATCGCTTCCACGTACCTGTTGTTGATACCGTGCCGTTGCCGTGGTCGTGCCGTCTAGTGGAAACACGTCCATTCTAACAGAAATAACCGCAGAAACGCATTTTGAAGGTGACACTCGCCAAATCAGTGAGTTTTTTGCTTTCGGTTTGGCATGCACCTCATGATTCGTAATTTGTGTTAATCTGTATTTTGTATAAGCTTAGTAATTGTTGTTGGGCACAAGTACTGCACGATAATTTTCGCGCCAATAATCCACTTCTGAGCGTAGGCTAGACGTTGGGGTAAGCAGAGTGTTTACAGTAAAAAAAAAATTGCATGATTGCAAAAAGTTATTTTCATGTGCGTAAAACATGGCGAAGATGGCAATATTGGGGGAATACCCATGTTAAGTCCACTGATGTAGCTGATGTCACCAAATGAAATCATAACAAAATCCAAGAACGGTTTGAAATCATCTGCATAGATGCATCCTAATACTTAATTATCTTTATTCTTTGACCACGATATAGTCACAATCACAAATTTACCTCTTGCCTCCACGTATGTCATCCACACGTGTCATGATTTGATAATTAGCTAGCAACATGTCATTACCTGGTACTAAAGTGACTAAGTCTTTGTTCCCACCTGTGGGTACATGATAAACGTGACTCTTGGGAGTTGAATTGGTTTTTCATTTCTGTTAGATGGTGTCACTTGATTTTTAAGGCATATTCCATATTTATAAGGTTTTAATTTCTACTGCCATGATTTCTGAGTTCCTTTAAATGTGGTTCTGGGTTGCAAGGCATGAATACTGGTCATTCTGTTAGGGCGATTAGAACAGCTTCAGTATTTCCTTATTATTGTTCTTTTTACGGCTACCTAATCTAGGTGATTGAACGAAGGCACTGGTTTTTACACAGAGCGACTGCCATCTGACCTCCGCAACCCAGAAGTGAAACCAGACCCAATCCTAGATTAGATCAGAGTTTTCAAACCTCCAATGCTTAGCACTGGCCTCTGATATGGCTTAACGTCTAATATCTACAATTTTAAACGAAAATAACCGGGACCAACGGCTTAACGTGCCTTCCGAAGCACGGATATGGTTCACTAGACAGTATTAATTTTAATTTATAAAGTTGTTTACTGCCTCTGTGGTCTAGTGGCTAGTGCCATGGACTCCCGATCCGGAGGTCCTGGGTTCGATTCCCAGGGGGAAACACAAAGTTGATATTTGAGAATTTATCACTTTGTGAATTTTTCCCCAGTTCTGTTAGGACATTGCAGGCTGAATCACCTGATTGTCCGAAAAGAAAAAGATTTCGTGCTTTGGAGGGCACGTTAAGCCGTCGCTCCCGGTCACTGTGTTTGACAGTGATCGTTACTTAAAAGCATGTCAGAGGCCTGATAGTTGTGCTACTAGACGGTTTAAAAACTCTGACACCAGGGTTCATCGGGTTGATAGACTCGATACCCACTCGACAGAAGAAGAAGAAGTTGTTTATATTGGTACCTCCATTAAAGACAGTATTTTAACGGATCTTCCCATCACTAGAGGCGGTTGAGTTCTTCGTTGTTGCTTTTTTCCCATTTACGAGTTTCACGGCGACCGTTGCCTGAAACTTACACGTACCGAGAATATAAATGTTACATAGCTCTGCCCTTTTCACTCTTATAGAAAAACGTAGTAGCCATCCCGCTTTTCCCACAAATAAAAATGTGTAGCTGCCGCAATGTTGAAATAGAAATTGCAATATCCATCTCTACTTTGCGCGAAACCCGACCTTCTTATTACCATCCTAGAACGCTTTGTTCTCAGTTTGTGTTTCAGGATTTAAGTTGTTTTGGTCTTGAGGTGTATAAATGTTGTCTTTTTCGAACCAGTTGCATTTAAAATCCTCCATCCCTGTTCGGTGGCCGTTGTTCGTATCTAAAATCATCTGAACCAAGTAAAGCGATTAAAGCGGGGAGTTTATGAAAATACGGAAACTTATTAATTCTGAATAGGTACAGATAGGCCTCAGTCACAATTTATTCGAAGATCCTTCTGATATTACTTCTTAAGCTATTCTTGTTTTAAAGAGGCTCTATTCTAAGCTTTCATTTTACAACCAAAACTAAACAGGAACATAAATGCTACAAAGAAAATTTTTTTAAGAAACTGGACATTAAAGGTTAGACCGCACTAGGACGTAGCTGCAGCGGCGCGGCGCGGCACTGCGCGACAAATTATTCTTTGTATGAATATGTATGAGAGGTACTGCACTGAAGCAGCACTGGAGCTGCAGCGGAGCGGCGCGGCGCTTCAGGGCGCTGCAATGTCAGTTCGTACGTTTTGACAGATTTTGTCGCGCAGTGTCTCATCGCTGCGATGCCATGTCGCGCCGCGTCGCTCCTCTCCGCGGCAGCTACGCCATAGTGCGGTAAAAAAAATGATTTTCATGAATGACTTTGAAATGAATGAATGAAATAAATGAACAAATTAATGACATGGAATGAAGTGATTGACAATCGAGGATAGTGCTCGCCTAGAAGGCACATTGGCAATACCCCCAATTTTGATGAGAACACACAAAGCAAGCTGTATATTTGACACCTCCTGTAAATTCAAACGACGCCCCACTGAACACGATTCATAACAAAACACAATGAGTATCAAATCAACATTATGATCATAAACCCATTTCACTTCATTTGCCCAGTTATCAAACGTATGAATACTAAATCACGCAGACACGTTGTACTGAATCACAATACGTAATGTGGAATCCGCAATGCATTTCGTAATTAACGTTCGACTGGTTACATACAGGTACCTAGTAGCGGTAGCACTAGTAGAGGGCCCATAAGACGGTCAATCAAGGATTGACAATCGTGATTGATGAACCTACTCATAAAGTTTCAGTTGTAGGTGACAAATCTATATCCATCTCCCATCTCCTTATCCTTATCCCGTATCTTACGGGGTCGGTTAACTAATCTAGGGGGATTGAACGAGGTTACTGGTTTTTACACAGAGCGACTGCCGTCTGACCTCCGCAACCCAGAAGGAAAACCAGACCCAATCCTAGATTAGGTCAGAGTTTTCAAGCCGCCAATGCTTAGCACTGATCTCTGACATGGCTTACCGACTAACATCTACGGTATTAAACGATATTTACCGGGACCAACGGCTTAACATGCCTTCGAAAGCACGGAAAAAGCACCGAATAAACGTACATAGGAAATTCAAAACTGAAAATCCTATTGGTACGCGGTGGAATTCGAACCACGACGTCCCAGCTCAGGAGGCAGCGGCCCTATCCAATACACAAAAAAATATATAATATGAATTTAGTTTGAAACACCTTTGTTTCTCTATTTGCGTTTTTGTTTGTTAGAGTTTATAAATATTACCGAAACGTGTGAAAAAAAAAATTACGAGCAATTTACGTATCAGTCAGTACCAAGCTTAGCTAACACCTTTGTTTCTCTATTTGCGTTTTTGTTTGTTAGAGTTTATAAATATTACCGAAACGTGTGAAAAAAAAAATTACGAGCAATTTACGTATCAGTCAGTACCAAGCTTAGCTCAAAAAACATTTACATCTTTCTATCTTTGACGTTCGTAAAGACATCAGTAAATGAGTGGTCCAACGTGAATTACCATCAAGTTGACTTGTCAATTGCGATGGATCGTTTCGCGATTGCTCAACGAACCAGTATTTATTTAGGCACTTCCTGCCACAGTCCAGATTTTGAATATTCGAACTATATTTTTTACAATGTGCATTTGATTCGGTTTTAGTAAAAGTAGGAAAGTTTGTGGATTGATAAATTGGTAGAGTACTATTTATTACTTTGTTAAATCATACATTATCATTATCGCCAATGATAAATTATACATACAAATTGTACAATGAGAATGATATTCTAATAAGAAAATGGCTTCGAGAAAATATATTTGATGATGTTAAAGTTTTTTGTTGGGTAAAACTTTCTACTCCCCAGCCCAGTGTTATTTTCATGGTCATTTTCTAGTCAAAAAATCATTTTTTATTTGATTGTATATCAGCTATGGAAAGAGCATCGTTGGAGATAGGCCAGGGATTGATCCAGTGGCTGGAATGTTACGATACTCAGGAGCCTATGACCTGTCCTACACTTAATATTTACCTTCTTACCACTCAAATTGAGCTTATAACGGTTAGACTACCCCGTGAAGGATACAGGCGTGATTGATCCAGTGGCTCCGACGCAACCTGCAATGTCAGGACGCTCAGGAGACTCTGACCTGTCCTACACTTAGCATTTATCTACTTACCACTTACACTGAGCTTTTGACGGTCTACCTACCCCTTGAAAGCTACAGGCGTGATTGATCCAATGCCTCTGACGCAACTTGGAACGTCGGGACACTCGTGACATCACCCGCGACCGGTTCTCACATACTACACTCAATATTTACCTACTTACAACTCACATGGAGCTATTGACGGTCTGCCTACCCCATAAGGGATACAGGCGTGATTGATCCAGTAGGTGCGACGCAACCTGGAATGTCGGGACTCTCAGGAGACTCTGACCTGTCCTACACTTAGCATTTAACTGCCTCCGTGGTCTAATGGCTAGTGCCTTGGACTCCTGATCCGGAGGTCCTGGGTTCGATTCCCAAGGGGGGAAACACAAAGTTGATATTTGAGAATTTATCACTTTTTGAATTTTTCCCCAGTTTGGTTAGGACATTGCAGGCTGAATCACCTGATTGTCCGAAAAAAGAAAAAGATTTCATGCTTCGGAGGGCACGTTAAGCCGTCGGTCCTGTTCGCTGTCTTTGATAGTGGTCGTTACTCAAACCATGTCAGAGGCCTGATAGTTGTGCTACTAGGTGGTTTAAAAACTCTGACACCAGGGTTAATCGGGTCGATAGACTTGATACCCACTCGACAGAAGAAGAAGCATTTACCCACTTACCACACACACTGAGCTTTTGACGGTCTGCCTACCTCATAAAGGATACAGACGTGATTGGTCCAATAGCTCCAACGCAACCCTGAATGTCGGGACCCTCGTGACATCGCCCGCGACCGGTTCTCACATACTACACTCAGCATTTACCTACTTACCACTCACATTGAGCTTTTAACGCTCTTCCTACGCCATAAGGGATGCAAGCGTGATTTATTCAATGGATCCGACGCAATCTGGAATTTCGGGACACTCAGCATTTACCACTCACTGTAAGCCTAACGATCTGCCTAGTGCCTACCTCATAAAGGATACAGGCGTGATTGATCCAATGGCTCCGACGCAACCTGGAATGTAGGGATACACGGGACATCGCCCGCGACCGGTTCTCACATACTGCACTCAGCATTTACCTACTTACCACTCACATTGAGCTTTTGACGGTCTGCCTGCCTTGTAAAGGAAACAAGCACGATTGATCCAATGGCTTCGACGCGACCTGGAATGTCGGGACACTCGGGACATCGCCCGCGACCGGTTCTCACATACTGCACTCAGCATTTACCTACTTACCACTCACATTGAGCTTTTGACGGTCTGCCTGCCTTGTAAAGGAAACAAGCACGATTGATCCAATGGCTTCGACGCGACCTGGAATGTCGGGACACTCGGGACATCGCCCGCGACCGGTTCTCACATACTACACTCAGCATTTACCTACTTACCACTCACATTGAGCTTTTATTGTATAATGAATACGAAGATAGTTAATTCACATACATACATACGGGGTGTAAGGGACAGCGTCCCGCAAACTGATAGGGGTTGCTCAGTCAACGAAACTGAACAACTATACGTAGGATTTCTTTTCAGGAAATGAAAAGAATAATTTTACTTTTCCATACCCATTTTCTGAACGAGGTGGTAATTTTGTATAGGAAGGTCAATCTTTTATTGCATCTGAAAAAATTACCTGGTGAAAAATGTTCAGTTTCGTTGACTGAGCAACGCTGTCCCTTACACCCCGTATACCTTTCTTTTTCTGTCAAGAGAGAACAAAAAGGGACGCCTATAATTTAATTTCTGCCATGCTGGCCTGGGAGCGAGAGAAAAACATAGAATGTGCCGGCTGAATTTCCTCCTAGGCATGCTGTAAAAACCAGCTAAGGGATCCGAGGGCTTCAGTATATTGTAATTTAGGCGATGGGCTGACAACCTGTCACTAAGCAATATACCTTCAAATCTATCTTAAAAACCCTCAAAGCTTTGTCAGACGTGGCGAAACGACCTTTGTTTAGGTCGTTTACGCTCTGCCTACCCCATTAGGGATAAAGGCGTGACTATATGTATATGTATGTATAATTTAAGTCAAGATTTAGTTAAGTTGTGCGCTCTACGAATCGATAGCGTTGTCTTCAAGGCGATAAAACACATCAAATTTCTTGAAGCCAGATTCCAAAGAAAGTGATTGCAAGTCAGGTGTCTTCTTGTAAAGATTTTCACCTCTTGGGGTAATTACAGAATCATCCTCAGATGCGTTTGTGATTTAAGTGGACCTCTATAATAATAATATAATAATAAATCATTTTATTTCAGGCAATATTTACATTAGTAGATGTTAAATAATATAAACAGAGGCCCATACAATGTATACCTTACAGACTAACACACATTTTTATAAAAAACTTAAATACTACTTCTATGATATGATTCCCATACTACCTATCCCAAAATCATTTTGATATTTCGTAATGAACCTGTTTGTCTAATTTTGTTAACATTCTAAACTCTAGGTATTTATTCCTGGATTCAGAACTAATTTCCTAATACTACTGCTGCATACCTATTTCGGCTTACACATTTCGTGGTATCCCGGCTAATTTGATTACTGTACTATTCCTGGCGTGCCCAATTCGAACAGGGTTTACATAGGTAATCGAGATAGGATAATGTATGTGGGGTTTATCGATCTGATTGTACAGTCTACCACATGACAGTAGATGGTACAGGTCTTCGTCAGAGATTTAAATCCGCCTAATAGCACAGCTAAGAAGGCCTCTGACACGGTAACATGGTAATGGTTTAACGACCACTTTCAAAGACAGCGACCTGGACCGACGGCTTACCGTGCCCTCCGAAGCAGGGAATCCTTATTCTTTTCAGACAATTAGGTGATTCAGGCTACAATATCCTAACCAAACTGGGGAAAACCTCAAAACGTGATAAATTGACAAATATCAACTTTTATTATTCCATGCCGGCCTGGGAGCAAGAGAAAAACATAGAATGTGCCGGCTGCATTTCCTCCCGAGCATGCTGTAAAAACCAGCTAAGGGATCCGACGGTTTCGGTATATTGTGATTTAGGCGATGGGCTGACAACCTGTCACTACAGCAATATATCTACAAATCTATCTTGAATAACCCTCAAAACTTTGTCAGACGTGGCGGAATGACCTTAGTTTAGGTCGTTTGCGCTCTGCCTACCCCATTAGGGATAAAGGCGTGATTTTATGTATGTATGTATCAACTTTTATGTATCAACTTTTAGGTCTGACCACTAGACCACGGAGGCAGTTAGCTTTACAATAAATCCTAGGTTTGTTTTCACATACCAAAATGAAATAACACTATACCAAACCCAAGGAAATCAATACACAATTCGAGACATAATCCGGTAAGTGGCCATCGTCATACAAGGCATCCGTTTTAGCCCCCCGCTGAGTGGCCATGGTGGCCTTTCCCCCCCTTCTACCACCCCAGCTTTTTTAAAATTTGTTTCTCTTTAATCACTTACTTCACGAGGTTTGAATGCCAAATTGCTCGGAGCCTGTTTTTGTTTTCCATTTTTGTTATTATTAACCAAGAAGATATAAATTATGGAGAATATTTTTCACCTACTATTTTTCCGCCTCTCGGCTTTATGGTGAGTTTTGACGTGGGGATGGATGAGTAGTTTCCCTGTAGTAAAATATAGCTGAGATGGTATATGTTACTCCAAGGCCCGTATTTATAGCTTGAACTTAAGACTGACTGTGAGTTTGAGATCGTATCAAAAATGAAATTTCAGTCAATATTGGCCTATCAAATCAATACCTAATTATGGCTCGCCTTTGTGAAGCGATCTCAGACTTGAGACCAATATTAAGTATGGATTTGACAGGCCAGTTTGCACTCAAATGACATATCTGATACTAGCTTAAACTTGCTGTCACTCATGAGAATTGATTACAAATGCGGCCATATAACTAACTCTCAATCTTGAGATCGCCTTATAAAAATACGAGAGTAAGTTGTACATTGCACCGCTTATGCATTTTTTGCACCTTCAATTGCATAATTTTTCATCACTCATTCAACGTCCTTATATTTACTCCTTTTTATTATCAGGATTGTATTTTTGAGGTCTCTTCTATTTTTCAGCATTTATCACTTCAAGAACATACTTATAGTTCCTCAAAATATTTGACCACAATTTTGCGTCATTTTCTGTAAATAAATAAACCTATACACCCAAATCCGGCAATTTCATTTTAATAAACCATAAACATTACCAAATACTCGAACATAATTAAACCTCAAACTAAACACACAAAATCACTACAATAATGCACCTACATATCAAATCAACAAGGGTCATAGTTGACTGCATCAATTTATGAGCAAGCATATCCTAATTACCGTAATGGCATTAGCCAGGACGGGTCAGGGGTGAGAGGGGTGGGGGTAGGTAAAGAGGGAGGGGGGGAGCACGTGGATGGAAATACTGATGCGGTGTATGCAGTAATGGGCAGTTTGTGTGATGAAGGGTGTGAAACCGTGTATCTTTTGTAAGGAGCAGCAACGTGCGTAGCAGAAGTATGGCATAGTAACTGTAAACTGCCTCCGTGGTCTAGTGGCTACCATGGGCTCCCGATCCGTAGGTCCTGGGTTCAATTCCCAGGGGGTAAAACACAAAGTAGATATTGAAGAATTTATCACTTTGTGATTTTTTCCCCAGTTTGGGTAGGATATTGCAGGCTAAATCACCTGATTGTCCGAAAAGGGAGGGCACGTTAAGCCGTCGGTCCCGGTCGCTGTCTTTGATAGTGGTCGTTACACAAAACCATGTCAGAGGCCTGATAGTTTTGCTACTAGGCGGTTTAAAAACTCTGACACCAGGGTTCATCGGGTCCATAGACTTGATACCCACTCGACAGAAGAAGGCATAGTATGATATGGTATGTCAAAGTTTATATTTAGAACATGAATTTTAAAATTATCTAATCCTCTGCCGGAAGAAAATGCCTTCTAGATTTGAAGGTTGCCACAGGAAACGCTGCTGTTGCCATTACTTGGATTTATCCAAGGATTGCTGGACTGGGAGAAAGAAAAACATAGAATGGGCCAGCTGCATATCCTCCCGAGCATGCTATTAAAACCAGCTAAGAGATCGGAGGGTTTCAGTATATTGTAATTTAGGCGATGGGCTTTCACTACAGCAATATACCTACAAATCTATCCTAAATAACCCTCAAAACTTTATCAGACGTGGCGGAACGACCTTTGTTCGGGTCGTTTACGCTCTGCCTACCCCATTAGGGATAAAGGCGTGACTATATGTATGTATGTATGCATGTATCCAAGGAGAAAGGTTATATCCCAGTTTAAAAATAAAATTCTTCCATGCTGGACTGGGAGCGAGAGAAAAACATAGAATGTGCCAGCTGCATTTCCTCGCGGGTATGCTGTAAAAACCAGCTAAGGGATCCGAGGGTTTCAGTATGTTGCAATTTAGGCGATGGGCTTACAACCTGTCACTACAACAACTGCCTCTATGGTCTAGTGGCTAGTGCCATGGATTCCCGATCCGGAGGTCCTGGGATCGATTTCCAGGGGGGAAACACAAAGTTGATATTTGAGAAGTTATCATTTTGTGAGTTTTTCCCCAGTTTGGTTAGGACATTGCAGGCTGAATCACCTGATTGTCCGAAAAGAAAAAGATTTCGTGCTTCGG
Source organism: Scrobipalpa costella (assembly GCA_949820665.1). Taxonomy (NCBI): domain Eukaryota; kingdom Metazoa; phylum Arthropoda; class Insecta; order Lepidoptera; family Gelechiidae; genus Scrobipalpa; species Scrobipalpa costella. Next base: position 3,863,718 of record OX463305.1, on the reverse strand, counting down.
ACGGCACGTTAAGCCGTCGGTCCCGGTCGCTGTCTTTGATAGTGGTCGTTACTCAAACCATGTCAGAGGCCAGTTAGTTGTGCTACTAGGCGGTTTAAAAAACTCTGACACCAGGGTTCATCGGGTCGATAGACTCGATACCCACTAGACATAAGACTACAGCAATATACTTTCAAATCAATCTTAAAATAACTCTCAATACTTTGTCAGACGTGGCGGAACGACCTTTGTTTAGGTCGTTTACGCTGTGCCTACCCCATTAGGGATAAAGGCGTCATTATATATATGTATGTAAAAATTTATAAAGATGAAAACCACCGTAACTTTAACGACACGAAATGATCGTTCATAATGTAGTATTTAACACTGTAATTAAAACAAAACGACACACGAAACGCACTAAAATTTGATGTCAATAAGTGAATTAGCTAATAAAATTTCAATACAAATGGATCAATTTCGGAAATTACGCAAAGGCGACCTAATTATTATAATACCGTTTCTCCTCGAAACATGATCCCATATTCCCACGGTAAAGTGAAGTTTATGTGTGTCTACATTTGAGTAATATTTATTGGACGCATGATTTTATGAATAGGTACTTGACATTGACATATTGTAGTAATATTTTTATTGACATTTGAATAAATAAAAAAATTGTATTTGATACTTTCTGTAGGATGTCCTATCAATTGTTACATATTCACACCCCATGCAAAAACATTGCTACGACCCCCCCTTGCGCAGATTCCTCCAAATATTTTATAAAACTTGTACAAATGTCATCTTAAAATTAAAATTAAATGTCAAAAATCCGTTGGTATACATATACACTCAAACCGCCCGCCCTCGCTCCCTGGGATTATGTCTTTTTCCTGAGCCAGATTCAAACTTTGATCCTCTACACTGCACTCAAGGCTCTCACAGCTTTACGAGATCGATTTGTTAAAGTAATTAGAACGCAACATAAACAGATACTAACCGAAAGTCATTTGTTTGTGTTTTGATGGGGCTGTCAACGAATTGGACTTTTCATGTCAAACTCATTAAAGTTTCATGTGCCCATTCACTCGTAAAGCTGCAATCATTGTTTGTATGAGCCTCTTTACACTCGAAAGCCGGACTTTCGCTCAGTTTGTGATTAAAAGAGGTTTTCTGCGATCTTAGCGCCATTTTTAAATCATTCCAAGTTTGCATTTATGAATAATCATACATACATACATATTATAATGCCTTTATCCCTAATGGGGTAGGCAGAGCGTAAACTACCTAAACAAAGGTCGTGCCTCCACATCTGACAAAGTTTTGAGCGTTGTTTAAGATAGATTAGTACGTATATACGAAAGTATTGCTGTAGTGACAGGTTATCAGCCCATCGCTTAAATTACAATATACTGAAAACCTCACACCCCACAGCTGGTTTTCACAGCATGCTCGAGAGGAAATGCAGCGGACACATTCTATGTTTTTCTTTCGCTTCCAGTGCAGCATGGAAGTAAAAATAATCATCTCTACATAATATTAGTATTCATCTCTATGTTTTCATTTAGAAGGCAGTCTTCGCTAAAAACAGACTTTTTGGCTTCTTAATAAAGTGCACTACCAGTCTATAAAGTTCCTTGTTTGTTTCTATTGTAATAACATTCTTCGGCTTGTTTTTCAATAGTGGCGCTAGTGTTAAAAATGAATTAAATTAAGGGATAAACTCTCTTAATATTAATTAGTTTAGTTACTTAATTCAAGAAAGCTTTCACGTTTGTCGCAATTAGCATAATAATCAAGAAATTAGTTATTGTAATTTCTAAAGATTTTATACGATTTAATCTGAGTAAAATTATAATGCAATAATCAGAAACTCCTGAACGTGTAACTTTATCAGTAGGTATGTAGGTTACAATACTTTAAGTTTTTTGCTACCTTGCATTAAATGCTTCCTTTTTTTTGAGTAAATTGTCTTGCCTGACAAAAAATATTCAGTGTCTTTTCTGTGTTTGTTATTTTTAATAATAATAATATATACTTTTTCATAGAATTTGTTTATTTTTTATTTTTATTATGATGTTTGTATCCTTAAACCAACATGGACTTCCGTTCCGTCCCAGCCTGTACTATAATAGTTTTTTTTTTATAAATATGTCCAACCTGCTATTAACAATATAATATACAGTATGTCTTTGTTGTAATTAAGTGTAGAAGGCGTCACTAGGCGGGCGAGAGGCTGTGCTGGGATCTCATTTCCATGTAAATGAGGTAGGATGTGTTATGCTGGCGATGTAAGAAGGTAGGCTAGACTGGGGGGTGCCAGTCTGGAACTGGTTGTGGAAAGTGGTCGGGTTATATCTGATCGATAGTAAGTATTTCGCGATAATGGCACCGACATGCAACTTGCAGCTACTGATTTGATCGTAATAGAATTATTTCTCTTCTTTATATTGATTTTCGAAAACAGTGTGCAAACAGGAATGAGTTGCTCAGACAACGAAACTGAAAAACTTCCACAAGTAGTCAGGTGAGGTAAGTTTAACACAGAGGGAAGTGAAACACTTTCAAAATATCTGAGCGTAATCAGGCTAATGTAGTTCATTGTAGAAACAGTAGTTCTCTGTAATCTGCAAAATGTTAAGAGGACTTCAAACTTTTACAAGAAATGTATGGCTGTCCGTACATTTTTTTTAAGTCTGCTGATATAGAGTTCCACTTTCCTCTGTGTCACTTTTAAGGAAACAGAAAAAAATACCTTCATGCAAAATTACTACTTTTCTTCAGACCTTTTGCATGGGAAAGCTGCGTTTTCTTTTCACTGTTTGTAACTGAGCTCTTAGTCCTTAGGCGTTGAGTTACTTAAATGCTAACATGTTTGTAATTTTCAATACTACAGTAGTAGTGTAGTCTTATTTTTCATTTATAACTAAAACAGGTAAAAATAAAAAATATAAAAATCAAATTTTAATTACGAATTTTATTTATAAAACTCTCATATACAAAATAATGTTGGATAAAATAAAACCTTATGAACTAAAATATAAAAAAAGTTAAGGTTTAGTTGGTATATTGGGCTCGATTCTAGATATAACCGGCTAAACCTAAAATTAAAATATATCGGTTACCTTTCTTACCTTATCTTATGTAGCCGTTATGTGTCCCACTGCTGGGCAAAGGCCTCTCTCCTCTCCTTCCATGACTCCCTATTTTGCGCATCTCCCGCCTAAAATAATAAAATTTGAAAAGGACAGACGATTTATACTCTATGGTTTTACAGTTTCTCCGCTAGATTTTGATGCGCATTTGCACGTTTCCCCAGTATTTCTCTTAATTTTATTCGCCGTATCATATGACAGCGGATAAAAATGACAGTTAACGCGTAAAACCACCGACTATACATCAAAAACAGAGAAAAGATCCCTGTCCTTTTCCAATGTTTTTAGTCTGAAAGTGACAAATACATTTTAATTTTAGTTTTGGCCGGCAAACCTAGAATCAAGCCCATTGTATAATTAAGAATTAGGAAGTCCATTAGTTCGGGGACGCAGATCTTGAATGACGTCTACTAAACCCAGAACACCAATTTTAAATTGTCTTTTCTCTTTGGGAGTAAAATGTTTCAGATCAGGAATCATACTTCGAAAGAACAGCATAAGATCTTCATGTTCTTCTGTATTCTGTTCTTTTTCTTTAACCATGTATCTTGGACGTTTGGATGTACTCGGCATACATTCATAACTTTCATTAGGAGTAACTGTTCTCTGATTAGGAGCATCTTTCTTTTCTTCTATAATGTTAGTTGTGTCTGAAACTTCGTCTGTGTCATCAATGTCTATCACTTCAGATTTCAAATCAAGTTCTTCAAATTCTAATCGTTCGGGTGAATCTTCGTTCTCAAATGACAAACTCTGTGAAGCTGAAGCACTGAAAATTAAATATAGTTGTTCAGAAAAAATAGGATAATTTTCATAATTTCATACATATGGCGGGTATTTAGGGAAGTAGGCTATGCAATGTAACATGAATGGTGTAAATATTATTAGATTTAACTTTTAATAAATATGAATAGTATTTGTAAACTATTGTAAGTAATTAGATATGAAATATGACTCAACCCTCAAGTCTTCAAACTGAGAATCAACAGGCATCTTTTGGTTGAGCTCGCATCATCATCGACCCTCTCTATGTCGTCCCTAGTCTGGGCTGGAGTCAAGGTCAAGAGCAATACCAATTATCAATAAAAAACACTTTAGGTACCTTTTGGTGTCGATGAACGGCTCCAGAAATTTGAGAGAGTCGTCCAGATAATACCGGTCACAAGAGAGCCCACGATGCATATTGAACAAATACCTAACGTAAGACGAGTGTATCCCTTTCCAGATTGATCTCAGTTCCTCAGCTGTAAAGGAAAATAAGAACAAATATTACAACTATCCAAAAGTACATACTTACATATATACATAGAATCACGCCTTTATTTATAATTTTGTATGTATATTGCTGTAGTGACAGGTTGACAGCGCATCGCCCAAATTGCAATATATTGAAACTCACAGATCCCTTAGCTAGTTTTTACAGCATGCCCGGGAGGAAATGCAGCTGGCACATTCTATGTTTTTCTCTCGCTCCAAGTCCAGCATGGAATAAAAGTGGACATACATTTAAACTCCTACATAGCATCAAGAATCATGAATGAGGACTCAGGCTTAGGGCTATGGTGGCACCGTGTAGTAGTTCAATAGAAGCTGGTTATAAAACCACCATGCCAACATCTAGTATAACTTGACCTCCATATTTTTTCTCCGTCGACTTTTTTCGCATCTTTGCGCGTGCAGGTCAAGATTTGCTGGACGCTGTGGTATTTTTGCTTCATAACCAACTTACATTGAACCACTACCCGGTATGACCTCCATAAGTCTGGTTTACACTTCCAGAAGTTATAGTTACGAGTTAATTGCTTGTGTGTTAAGAGCTCTGCTCTTATGAGTTTAGCTTGTTGAAACGGAACGGATTCACACTCTGTAAGCATGATCTCCGTTGAGTGGTCCTCCCCGCATTTGGGTTCTTTCATACATGTATCTCTGCTGAGATACAAATACAATTTAGGCGATGGGCTGACAACCTGTCACTATAGCGTTACACATTTCAGTCTAAAATAGCCCTCATAACTGGTCGTTTACGCTTTGCCTACCCCATTCGGAGTAAAGGTTTGATTATATGTTTGTATGTATCTCTGTTGAGATAATGTAATGTCAAGCGGACACTTCCGCATCTGAAGATTTGAAATGAAAACGAAACAGTGGTCACCATATAACCGATGCGTTTAGTACTACCGTGCCACTGTGGAAGTGTAAATTGGGCTTTATTTATCCTGAATGTAGCTAACATACCTGAACATTCTTCTTTGAGTTCGTATCTTACACAGCTAGCGATCTTTGTCCAAGCTTTCTTCTGAGGTGCAGGCATCTTGTATGTGTCCAAGCTTGTATTGTAAACTTCTGGATACCTTTCCACAATTTTGACATACTTTTTCATAAATTCCTGTTCATCTTTCATTTTGATCGATGATCTAACGACGATCTGAAATTGGTAAAACGAATGAAAAGATAGAAGAAGAAAGATAACAGAAAAGAAGAGAAATAATCAGTGCACCCAGTTTAGATAGCAGGTCAAAAAGTGTAGAAACGTATCTAAAACTGAAATTATCAAATTAAAAATGTTGCCATACTAAAGTTGTCTTGACAAAGACAGTGGCGCCCCCATTTTTTTTTTTGTAGTAATGGTCATGACAAGCTATTGTTAAATAATAATAACGTAACCTATAATATCAAAAATCAAACTTCTTACCTAATAATAGACGAAACCAAAATTTGTCGATTAATACACTTGATAAAACGCGCAAAATGCACAACAAAATTCACAACAAGTTCTACCGCCTCGCCACGGCACAGTGTCCTATCTTCTTACACGTTCTGTAATAAGTGCGAGTGAGATAATACGCGAACTCGTGTAAGTGCGAGCGAGGAAGCGAGCGCAGCCGGTTAGGGCCGGATCAGAGCGACGTTGCCAGACTGTTCAATGGTATCGCGCGGTCTATGCAGACGAGCGTTTAGTAGGTAGCTGATAATAAGTAGAGTAAGGTAAGGACTTATTAGTGTAATCAAATAGACTTGGGTATACTTGTAAATAGATTCGCTATGTAAGGAAGATTGAACAACTTAGTGTCATTTAATAACTGCCGTCCTTTTCTGTTATTTCAGGATAGAAAATGACAAGTATGGACTAATTTTAGTGTACGCAGTAAAAATCGACGCAAGAAACAATAACTTACAACTTGTCAGAATTTAAGTTTTGAAAAGAAACTAAAATAATTAAAAAATGTTGGTTTAAAAGCTTTTATTTAACTTACAATGTAGCTCTGCCTGTAGCTTTTATATTATGAAAACTGTGTACGTTATAAATTGATAATAAAAAACAATTTTATTCTTTTTAGCGCATTTAAAACAAAAGTTTGTTTTAGAAAGTTTATTTTACATATAATTTTTATATAGAAAATAAATTAATTTTCATGTGTTGCAACGACATAATTAAAACTGTTTTGGAAAATAAAACTTTGTTTATTTAATTAGATATCTCTACGTCACCCTAATATACATCACATACAGTTCCCGCTGCTTAGCCGTTATCTTGCGGTCGGCCTGCAAAGATCCGTACAGTGCAGAACACAGGTTTTTGTTTATACGTTCAAACTTGCTCATAAAAACACTTATATTGTTTAACCACAAAAGGCCATTTCAAGTTGCACACGTCATCTTGGATACATCTGGGATTATGTTTGCGAAAATTTGGCGCGAAATATAGGCACGTACGACTTATTCTACTTACTTATCGAGTAGATTTTTCGAATCTACTTAGGTATCTCCGGATGAACCCTTGTGTTGTGGGTGTCAGAATTTTTAAACCGCTTTTTAGTTACACTTACAGCTAATAAGCCAACCAACCTAGTGTTTCTAAACCGAATAGTATAAACCGCCTAATAACACAACTATAGGCCTCTGATGTGGTTTTTGTAACGACCGCTATCACAGACAGCGACTGGGACCGATAGAAGCACGAAATACTTTTCTTGTTTATTTATTAAATTTATTTGAGTTGAGTTGCACTATCCCGCTTTCTACTACTTATTTCTTTTTCACCGAAAGGTTGCCTAGAAGAAATTGCTACCATAGCAATAAGGCCGCCTATGTTATACTTGTCTTTGTGTTATCTGTTGTGTTGTATGAATATTTATTATGTCCAATAAAGTATTTTTATCTTAATTTATGTTATCTTTTATTTTCGTAAAATCAGGTCATTCAGACTGCATTATCCCCACCAAACTGGGGAAAATCTTACAAAGTGATTTACAAACATCAACTTTCTGTTGATAATTTATTTTAAGTATGTTTCGATTTCCCCCTTGGGAATCGAAGCTACGACCTCCGGATCGGGAGCCCATGGCTCACACCACTAGACCACGGAGGCAGTAATATACGACTAGGACAGAGTATAAAATCAGCTTGTTGACACATAAATCTGTGTTTAATTAACTACTCATTTAATACATTCATTTAAACATATAATCAATCCTTTATCCCTAATGGGGTAGGCAGAGCGTAAACGACTTAAACAAAGGTTATTCCGCCACGTCTGACAATATTTTGAGGGATATCTAAGATAGATTAGTAGGCATATTGCTGTAGTGACAGGTTGTCAGCCCATCGCGTAAATTGCAATATACTGAAACCCTCGGATCCCTTACCTGGTATTTGCAGCATGCCCGGAAGGAACCGCAGCTGGCACATTCTATGTTTTTCGCTCACTCGCAGACCAGCATGGAAGAGGCTTATAGTTGTGTTATTATTATTCTTCCACGCTGGACTGGGAGCGAGAGAAAAACATAGAATGTGCCACTAGACCACAGAGGAAATAACATACGATTAGGACAGAGTATAAAATCAGCTTGTTGACATATAATTCGGTGTTTAATTAATTACCAGCTAAGGGATCCGAGGGTTTCAGTATATTGCAATTTAGGCGATGGGCTAACAACCTGTCACTACAACAATATACTTACAATTTTATCTTAAATAACCCTCAAAACTTTGTCAGACGTGGCGGAATGATCTTTGTTTAGGTCGTTTACGCTCTGCCTACCCCATTAGGGATAAAGGCGTGATTGTATGTATATATGTTAATTAATTACTCATTTAATTATAATTTAATCACGATAATTGTAAAGTTCAGTGGCGATGTAATTATATTCACCGTTTATGTGTTTTGTTGATTTATTGTTGCATATAAAACTTTGTTTACTTTTCTTTTGTTTACATCAACCATATAGCTTATAAATACATACATAATATAAAATACAAATACATTTAATCAAGCATTTTTCCCTAATGGGGTAGGCAGAGCGTAAACGACCTAAATAATGGTCGTTCTGCCACGTCTGACAAAATGTTGATGGTTATTTAAGATAAATTTGTAGGTATACTGCTGTAGTGACAGGTTTTCAACAAATCGCCTAAATTACAGTATACTGAAACCATCGGATCCCTTAGCTGATATTTACAGCATGCCCGGGTGGAAATGCAGCTGGCACATTCTATTTTTTCTCTCACTCCCAGGCCAGCATGGAAGTGACAACTAACAATTATACAACACAATAGCTATATACCAATAATAATATTCCTAGCTCCTATATATTAATACACTACAGCTATATACCAACAAATCTATCTTAAATAACCATCAAAGTTTTGTCAGACGTGGCGGAACGACCTTTTGTTTAGGTCGTTTTCGCTCTGCCTACCCCATTAGGGATAAAGGCGTGATTATATATATATATATATATGTGTGTATATAGTTGCACAGCTATTAGGCCTCTGACAATATGGTTATTAAATAGATTGATCACGTCACGCTTCTAAAAACAAAACGGGTCATCCAACTGCCTATCCGGCCATCTCCAACCTAATTCCTGTCCAATAATCATGCGCGTTTAGCATCGGTCGGCACGCGCTCCACTCCACACGGCGCATGCGCGACATCTGCGTTTGCGCACGTGGCGCGAACACCTTTTGTCTACCCGCTACCCGCCACCTTTTTACCAATAAACCTATTTTCGAACTGGCTGGCACGGTGTTCTAAATTTAAACTTCAAATGTTTTATAAGAGGTAATTGTTTAAAGATGGTCCTTTAAGGATAACTCTTTGCGTGCAAAATAGTGGTAAAGGTTTTCAGGATGGTAAACGGGCAAGTATATACATATATATAATCACGACTACATCCCTAATGGGGAAAGCAGAGCGTAAACTTCCAAAAAAAAAGGGGTTCCGTCACGTCTGACATAGTTTCGAGGGTTATTTAAGATAGATTTGTAAGTATATTGCTGTAGTATGTATGTCAGGTTGTCAGCCCATTGCCAAAATGACAATATACTGAAACCCTCTGATCCCTAGCTGATATTTATAGCATGCCCGGGTGGAAATGCAGCTGGCTCATTCTATGTTTTCTCTCACTCCCAGGCCAGCATGGAAGTGACAATTAACAATCACTATCCCATTTGATAAGATAAGATAGAGACACTTTATATGAGAGAGACTGCGTTACCTACAGTTAAAGGTGAATCATCTCATAGGATGCTACTTAATTTTACTGGCTCCTAAACATTTCAATATACCTACAAATCTATCCTAAATAACCCTCAAAACTTTGTCAGACGTGGCGGAACGACCTATGGTTAGGTCGTTTACGCTCTGCCTACCCCATTAGGGATGAAGACGTGATTATATGTATGTATATATGTACACATTTCAACATTACACTAAACATTTCCTGGCTTACCGGGAAAAATTTGCTTTAAGATCTTGGACATAAGCCCGTATTGGTAAACAGCTCTTGAGATTGACAGCTAGTTTGAGTTTGTATCAGAAATGTCATTTCAGTACAAACTGGCCTGTCAAATCCATACTTAATATTGCTCTCAAGTTTGACATCGCTTCATAAATACGAGCCTTAATTTTTATTCCGAAAAGCTTTTTTTAAACATGAAACACCTTAGTCAACTGTTTACAATGGTGTGCTTCGTAACATTTACATCACCACCTACCTTAGTAACATTAAAAGTAACGTAAAGGTCACATTCCTAGTAATAAAAATATTTACTTACTTACAAAGTTTTATAGCCCATGGTAAAAATAGGACTAAGTCGATTGTTTAAAAAGTGTTAAGTGTCTTACCTACTTAAAGTGTTATATATAATCACGCCTTTATCCGAAATGGGGTAGGCAGAGCGTAAACGATCTAAACAAAAGTCGTTCCGCCACGTCTGATAAAATTTTGAGGGTTATTTAAGATAAATTTGTAGGTTAGCTGTAGAAACAGGTAGTCAGCCCATCGCCTAAATTGCAACATACTGTAACCCTCGGGTCCCTTAGCTGGTTTTTACATCATACCCGGGAGGAAATGCAGCAGGACGTTCTATGCTTTTCTCTCGCTCCCAGCCCAGCATGGAAGAAATCTCTTAAAAGCTCTTAATACAACTCTATATTATATTTTTTTTGGCTTAGGTAGTATTACATTCACAATTTTTTCACACCTTACTGTATTTAATTTGAGACGACTTTTCCGATAGTGGAGCGAGCTGAGCTGACCCTAAGACCTCATTGAGACTGTAATCATTCAGTTTTATAAATAAAATAGGCATATCGTTGACCAGATAGAGATTCTATCAGACTTAGAACACAATAAGACCCTATATTATTTGTTGTTACTTAAATTCGACCTTGAACTTCGTTTTATGGCTAATGTGACAATTTGAACGCAACTGCACACAGCGCAAATGATTATACTAATAAATTGACTTGACTTCCACCCGGGAGCGCGTTTCCATTGACTAGTTTATACATACATACATAAATACATACATATAATCACGCCTTTATCCCTAATGGGGTAGGCAGAGCGTAAACGACCTAAACAAAGGTCGTTCCGCCACGTCTGACAAAGATTTGAGGGTTATTTAAGATAGAATTCTAGGTATATTGCTGTAGTGACAAGTTGTCAGCCCATCGCCTAAATTACAATATACTGAAACCCTCGGATCCCTTAGCTGGATCTTACAGCATGCCCGGGAGGAAATACAGCTAGCACATTCTATGTTTTTCTTTCGCTCCCAGACCAGCATGGAAGTAATATAATATATATCAATAGTTCAATAGTTTATTGAACGGTCAAACGAGGTCAGTTTGGCGAGGATTCAATCGAATGATGTTTGTCCTATGAATAAAATTAGGGTTTAGATACTTGTGTATCATCCATGCTGAACTGGTAGAGATAGAAAAACATATTCCAGCTGCCCTTCCTCCCGGACATGCTGTAGAAGTCAGCAAAACGGATTCGAGGGTTACAGTGTATTGTAATTCAGGCGATGGGCTGACAACCTGTTACTACAACAATACACATCATTACAATCTATAATTGCCCTCATTTTTTGTCAGACGTGGCGAAAGTGCCTGTTACGTGGCGTTTTACGCTCTGTCTACCCCATAAGGAATAAAGGCGTGATTTTACGTATGTATCATAAAGCAATGAAAACTGCATTACAGAATCCGGACTTCTTTCTGTATTGTTCGGACGTATTATTGACAACCGTGCTCATGGGTACTTGCTTTGTAGGTATAGAGTCAATGAGAAGAATTAAAAAAATAACGTATGTTATTTGTACCTGTGTATATAATTTATATCCTTCTTTGTTTGTTTGTATCGCACACCTTTTACGTAAGTTAAATTATAGAACAAGAGCCATGTTCTATTATTTAACATGTTTTCCTTTTTTGACACTGCGGAATATTTCAGGATTATTTGAGCCGATAAGCTGTAGAAGGTGACCTTGTATTTTTTTGTGGTCTTATCTTATCTTATCTAGTCTACATTATTCTTTTTAGCGGTCAAAATGAAAAGTTACTGGAGTTTGCCATCATCTAGTTATGTAAAATTTGAATCCATGGCCCATATTCTGTCTAATTTCTCATAAGTACATAGGTATACGGATAATTGACGTACAGGGAATCAAATATCATGAATCAAACTGATCTTAACAGGTGTCAGCTTTTTTTTCTTCCATGCGGGACTGGGAGCGGGAGAAAAACATAGAATGTGCCAGCTGCATCTCCTCCCGGGCATGCTGTAAAAACCAGCTAAAGGATCCGAGGGTTTCTGTAAATTCCAATTCAGGCGATGGGCTGACAACCTGTCACTACAGCAATATACCTACAAATCTATCTCAAATAACCAGAAAAACTTTGTCAGACGTAGCGGAACTACCTTTGTTTAGGTTGTTTACGCTCTGCATACCCCATTAGGGATAAAGGCGTGATAATATATACGTCTATATGTAAATGCAACTTGCAGCTACTGATTTGATGGTAATAGAATTATTTGTCTTCTTTAAATTTTTAATTTAATTATTAATCGGAAGTATTCCATTCACACAGGTGTGAATTTCTCGTATCGTACGACAATGGGCACATACCACAGGACGCATATGCCAGAGAGAACAAACGCCTCCCGATTGGCCGGCAGGTGATTATAATAAGGGACAGGTGTCCTAAGCTAAATTATAAGCTAACCTGCATTCGCTTGCATATCGTTGTAATTGTTTTACCTATATTTTATACTGGTTATTTCTATTTTGCTCTAGACTAGAACACGGTCAGTGGAGCGAACCTGCTTGGTTTGCAGCTAAGCTTCTGAACTGTATATCAACAGCTGATTTAACTGCCTTTGTGGTCTAGTGGCTAGTACCATGGACTTGTGATCCGGAGGTTCTAGGTTCTATTCCCAGGGGGGAATCACAAAGTTGATAATTGAGAATTTATCACTTTGTGAATTTTTCCCCAGTTTGGTTAGGACATTGCAGACTGATTCACCTGATTGTCCGAAAAAGAAAAAGATTTCGTGTTTCGGAGGGCACGTTAAGCCGTCGGTCCCGGTCGCTGTCTTTGATAGTGGTCGTTACTCAAACCATGTCAGAGGCCTGATAGTCGTGCTACTAGGCGGTTTAAAAACTCTGACACCAGGGTTCATCAAGTTCACTCGACAGAAAAAGAAGAAGAAGAAGAAGCTGCTTGCTTAAGTCATGGTGATAGACGTCTCCAATCAATTACCATAAAACTTAGTTTTCCATTATTATTATTATTATTACTAGCCTGTTGTGTCCCACTGCTGGGCAAAGGCCTCCCCTTCTCTCTTCCATGTCTTATGGTCCTGTGATAGTTTTCCATATCTGTCCTAAATAAAAAAGTTGTTAGACGTGGCGGAACGACCTTTGTTTAGGTTGTTTACGCTCAGCCTACCCCATTAGGGATAAAGGCGTGATTACATGTATGTTTGTAGTTTTCCATAATCACCATTTTCACGATTCACTATCAAACAGGCTTCTTATTAGATCTAAAAGAATTTAACCATCGTTGGATCATCCATCAGAGAAATACGAAAATAATAGCAAACATACAATATATTTTTTAAACATATGTACCGAAAATTAAACTCTACAATTTGCCATTCAGTTACATAAAGACAAAGTTATTCACATCAATCAAACATCACCTGGATCAAAGTAATCAGATCAGTACAAAATTGTAATCATACAGAAATGCAGACATGTGTTCAACACCTTTCATAACCGGTCGATCGAAGGACATCCGCTTTTTGGCGGGTAATAATTACGACTAAGTTTTATATGAACATGGCGAACAAAGAACCTATCAGTGCACGAACACGATTTTTGACAGTTCCCCTATACCGGGCTAAGTGACAGCGCGTACCGAAAACTGAAAGGGATTGCTTAGTCAATGAAACTTAACATCAATCACCAGGAAATTCTTTTAGAAAAAACTTTCCCATATAAAATGACCACCTTAATCAGACAGAGCTTCCATGCTGAACTGGGAGCGACAGAAGAACCTAGAATGTGCCAGCTGCATCTCCTCCCGGGCATGCTGTAAAAACCAGCTAAGGCATTCGAGAGTATATTGTAATTTCGGCGATGGGCTGACAACCTGTCACTACAGCAATATCCAGTTCTATCTGAAACAACCCTCAAAACTTGTCAGACGTGGCGGAACGACCTTTGTTTGTGTTGTTCTCGCTCTGCCTCCCCATTAGGGATACAGGCGTGATAGTATGTATGTATGTATGTTAATCAGACAATTTGTATAGGAAAGCCATTTTTTTTTACTTCCTCAAAAAAAATTCTTATGATAGTTGTTCATTATCGTGGACTGAACAACCCCTATCAGTTTGCGGGACGCTGTCTCTTACACCTGGTATATCGTTCACTAGCTAAGTTACCCTATTTCCTGAGTAAATTTCCTGCTGACAATTTGTTCAGTTTCATTGACTAAGCAAAGCAACTCCTTTCACGTTTCGATACGCTGTTCCTTACATTACACCCAGTATGAAGGGCCCGCCCCGCGTTCATTTAAAGACTTGTCTTATAATAAGCCAAAAAGGTGAAAAAATCGGGTTCGACATTCTCACAGGAACCGTATCCGGTGCGCGGGCGCAAGAAGGCAAAAATGATCATTTATTAATGTCTGCGATTGGCCCAGGTAACAAGATTTGGAGCAAATTGATGGTAGAATACAAGATGTTTAGTTTGACGACATTCGAAATAAGGGATGTAATTTTAATAGAGTCCGCTATCAAACTAGATAAAACAAGATTTGGAGCCAAATGATAGAGGAACATTATGATGTTTAGTGATGTTTAGTTTGCCGACAATCTTTAAGGGGTGGACTTATTATTCTTAATAATCGTAACAAAACTTAATGCGGATCAGTGATAGTGACACTTTAAAGCTTCAAAATTATAAATACTGGACATAGCAAGTACTCAGTTCTACCCTATAGTATTCACAACTCAGTTTTAGAATAAAGGAAACAAAGTTTCATGTCTTTTAATCGAAGAGCTTGTTTCTAAAATTTAGCTATTAGATAGCAGTTTTAGTAATGTTACTAATTTGCTATATAAGGACATGAAACTTTGTTTACCTTTATTTTAAAACTATGTTGGAATATCGTTCACTAGCTAAGTTATCCTAATAGTTGACGTGTTTGATCCATCATTATGTCTCCAAAAATAAAGATCATAATTATAATTAACAAATTAGATTAAAATTAAATCAAATTATCTGAATATCGAGTATGGTTAAAACTCTTGCCTCAGTCGAATCTATAAACCACGCAACCGGAAATGCGACAGACCTCAGACCTCGATATTTCATTTATGAACAAAAAAAGTCTACATTCCAAAGATCCGACAGTATGACGACCTCTAAACTACATACTCCCAATGACTTCTATGGACAACGGTTACAATACCAACATTAAATTACCAATCATACCCAAGAAGACTATCTCTATTATTAATGCAATAGAGTTCAGAACTCTTTTGAGTTGGTAAAACTAGGTGGGATTTTAAGTTTGTAAAAAGAACAGTACGCAGTGAAAGGCAGTTACACACGTGAGAAAAGCAGCGCTTCCAAACAAACTGATATTTTGATGTCCGGCGTGATCGATCTGGTTAAATATTTTATTCCCATGCCAAGTGATTGTTTGCTCCATTTGAATTGAAAATAGAAAATAAAGTTACATAGGAATTTGAAGCGTAACATAATGTTTTATAGATTTCTAGAGTAGCGGATAACGCAAGCAAGCCTTCTTCTTAGCGAGTGGATTCTCGAGTCGAACAATGATCAGAAGAACCCTGGTGTCAGAGTTTTCAAACTGGCTAGCAGCACAACTATTAGGCCTCTGACATGGTTTGAGTAACGACCACTATTAAAGACAACAACTGGGACCGACGGCTTAGTGTGCCCTCCGAAACACAGAACCTTTTGTTCCCAGGCAATCAGATTCGGCCTGCACTGTCCTAATCAAAATGGGGAAAATCTCACAAATTGACAAATATCAAGGAATAAAGGAACCCCGGATCGTGAGCCCATGGCTCTGACCACTAGACCACGGAGGCAGTTGTGCAAGTGCAAGCCAACTATTGATTTTTCAAGAATAATATACGAACTAAACTTGTTATTACGATTTACTGAACTAGGTACGTGCGATATAAAAGTATTAAGTAAGTAGTATTAGATATTTCATTAATGTTTTTTTGTGAAATTTTTTGAGTTTCGTATAATTTCTCCTATCAGTTTTAATGAACAACGCATTATCTTTCCGGCGATGATTTAACATCCTGTCATTATAGCAATACCATCTGAAATGCCTCTCTAAAAGCCAAATTCGTAAGGGATATAGGCACTGTACTAGCTCGTAGCTAGAGAAATAGCCTACAACAGTACATTTCCTAGCTTCCTAGTAACTTTGTGGCGGAAGGCAGTATATTTGACGTCATTGGAGCAGTCATGCGATCCTATATTTAACATTTCATTGTTGACCTGAGCGGCTTTACCTTACCAGAATGGAACAGATCCGGCATATTGTTAACAGTTCGCCAACTGCCAAGAATATTATGGTGGCCCTACAATTTACTTTAGTGACAGCCCGATGGTGTAGTGGATAGGGCCACTACCTCCTGAGCGAGGAGGTCATGGTTCGAATCCCACCACGTACCAATGTGTTTTTCGATTTTCGAATATCATATGTAAGTTTATTCGGCGCTTTTTCCGTGCTTTGGAAGGTACTTTAAGCCGTTGGTCCTGGTTAATAACGTTAATAGTCGTTAAGCCATGTCAGAAGCCAGTGCTAAGCATTGGCAGCTTGAAAACTCTGTCCTGATCTAGGAATGGATCTGATTTCTCTTCTAGGCTGCGGAGGTCAGATTGCAGTCGCTCTGTGTAAAAACCAGTACCCTCGTGTAATCGCCTAGATTAGGTAGCCGACCCCGAACATAAGTCTACTTAATGATTGTTGAGTTTCGTATTGTTTCATGAATAAACGTTTTTCTTATCTATTCTACTGTACTATGCTTGTCGTAGCTAGAGAAATAGTCTACAAGAGTACATTTCCTAGCTTCCTAGTAAGTTTGCGGCGGAAGGCAGTATATTTGACGTCATTGGAGCAGTCAGTAAGTACACCACCTGACTTAGGGAGTAGACAGAAAATTAAATCCAGTTTTTTTTTATTCTCATTAGAATACAGTAAGTCTCATTACGCACACAAATATCGTGTTATACATGTGTTAGGCTTAGCTTACGCGATTCGTAATGACACAAATAAATAAGAGTAAACAGATTAAAACGTTCATCGAGACGATGGGCAACCCGACTCCGACCGCTTTTGGCGCCATAAACGTTGATAATAGACTGATCTATTCCTGCTTAAATTGTTGTCCCTTTTTGTTCCCTCATGATAGAAAAAGTCGCGTATAGACATCTTTTGCTACTACGAATTGGCTCAATTATTAAATTAAATCGAGCGAGGGGATCGCCAACCCGCCGATAATAAAACCACGGCTGAGTAACCTGGGACCTCCTGTGATCGGCGAAGTCGACGGCTTTCCAACGCGGTAAAAACTCAAAAATTCATCAGAAGTATTTGTATTCCCAAGAAAAATCTCACCACCGTGATCTAAAAATATCGCCAAATCCTAAAGAAAAAAGTATTGACAGTAAAACCCATACAAACCTAATCAAAAACTTTAGCACTTATGGTTTACGAAACGTTAAAGCGTAAAGTAAATTTGATAGGTCCGCCACTGACCACTGACATTATGTAAAATTTAAAAAAATACATCTCTATTTAAAATCATAACCACTACGCGTACGGAGTCGCGGGCATAGCTAGTTAATTTAATATAAATTGTATTCAATAATTATGGGAAGAAAAATAAAGAAAGAATATTATTATCATTAAGTAGGATCAAAAATGTATTATGTCTTCTTCTTTTTCCATCCGTAGTTACCCAATGCTAAGTTTGACCTACACTTAAAATCTATTAAGTAAAATTATTTTCTTCAAATTATATTGGTTGCAATAAAAAAAATAAGCTTGCCAAACTAATGTTTGAAATATTTTCAAGGATTGGTTTCCTTACTGTTATCAAAATACCCGACTGATATTGCGGCCTTTAAAGGTAGAATACAAGGGCTTTGCCAATGTTGACTTGCCTATCCAAGGATTATTTATTTTCCTGTAATTTATATCTACTATTGCCGGGTTTTAAAATGATTATTTTCTACCTGGACTAGAAGCAATAAAAATACGTAGAATTTTCCAGGTGCTTCTCTTCTTGATCATATTGCACAAACCAGGAGAGGAAGATTCAGTGTATTAGAATTTCAGGTGATAATTTGTATGAGATTTACATTTATTTCAGGATTTTTTAGACGTGAAGAACGCTTTTTATTAAGCTGTTAACGCCCTGTTTGAACCCTAAGGATTAAAAATGAAACCATGTATGAGTCGTAGGATAATATTATAATTAGAATCTTTGCAAAAATCGTAAGGATTTTGCGAAAACGTGAATATATAGACATGGGTGAAAACATTGTCAAATCTTACTGGAAAAAGTCATAATAGGATATCTAATATTACTAGAACGACGAGTATTCTTGCAAAAAAACCTAACTCTTTCAAGTAAAATTTAACAATGGTGTCACCATTTTCTAATTATTTTTCTGTAATTTATATACTACTATTGGCGGGTTTATCTTCCATGCTGGACTGGAAGCGAGAGAACAACATAGAATGCGCCAGCTGCATTTCCTCCCGGGCATGCTGTAAAAACCAGCTACGGGATTCGAGGGCTTCAGTGTATTGCAATTTAGGCGATGGGCAACCTGTCACTATAGCGATACACATTTTAATCTAAAATAGCCCTCAAAACTGCCTACCCCATTCGGGATAAAGGCGTTATTTTTTGTATGTATGTATGTATTGCCGAGTTTTAAAATGATAACTTTCAAGCTGGACTAGAAGTAATTTGCACACAGATTCGAATTATCAAATTATGTACCTATACCTAATTGAGTCAATACTGGTATCAACAAACTTAAAATCATTATCACTTTGTAAGTTTCAAAGTTGCCAATACCAAAAGTAGGTACATTCTTATTATGCTTTATCTGCACGTTTAATCTGCCTCTCAATTTAAGTCTCACATCAGCTGGAAGAAATTTCTTAGTAGAAATAAGCTGTACCTGTTGTGTCATTATTCCTTGTGTATTGTCTTTCTCATGTTACTTGTGTACAATAAACATTAATAAATAAAAACTTTCAGTTGTGCTGTTGTTGTTCCATGCTGGACTAGGAGTGATAGAAAAACATAGAATGTGCCAGCTGCATTTCCTCCGAGGCATGCTGTAAGAACCAGCCTAAGGGATTTGAGGGTTTCAGTGTATAATTAAGGCGATGGGCTGACAACCTGTCTCTTTAGCGACATTTCAGTCCAAAATTGCACTCAAAACTTGTCAGACGTGGCGGAAATTCCTTTTTTTTTCCTGTCGTTTACGCTCTGTATCCCATTCGGGATAAAGGCGTGATTATATATGTATGTATGTATTCAGTTGTGCAATTTAATATTCACGCTTTCTTTACAGAAAAGACTCTTTGTAGCGAGTCGGCAATAGATCAAATCCGTACCGGAAATAGAGTTTTACCGACAACACACGGCGAGTAACGCTACTTTCCGGAACAAAGAGATATGCTCGCTTCCTCATTCACACCTAGCATAGAGTATGAGGAAGGTACTACTTATACTGCCTCCGTGGTCTAGTGGCTAGTGCCATGGACTCCCGATCCGGAGGTCCCGGGTTCGATTCCCAGGGGGGAAATACAAAGTTGATATATGAGAATTTATCACTGTGTGAATTTTTCCCCAGTTTGGTTAGGACATTGCAGGCTGAATCACCTGATTGTCCGAAAAGAAAAAGATTTCGTGCTTCGGAGGGCACGTTAAGTCGTCGGTCCGGGTCGCTATCTTTGATAGTGGTCGTTACTCAAACCATGTCAGAGGCCTGATAGTTGTGCTACTATGCGGTTTTGAAACTCTGACACCAGGGTTCATCGGGTCGATAGACTCGATACCCACTCGACAGAAGAAGAAGATGAAGAAGGTTTGATTGTTTGTATTTGGATACAGTTTTTTTTTCATAATAGAAACTCTGTTTATTGGTACATAAAGCTCGTATTTATAAAGCGATCTCAAGATTGAGAGCAATATGAAGTATGGATTTGACACGCCATTTTGTATTGAATTGACATTTCTGATACGTATTCAAACGGGCTGCCTTGCCTGGAGCCTTAGTATAACATCGTACATTTTGTTTGTATTGATAAGCTTACATACATACATACATAAAATCACGCCTTTATCCCTTACGGGGTAGGCAGAGCGTCAAACTCCTCGTAAAAGGCGCTTTCGCCACGTCTGACAAAAATTGAGGGCAATTTTAGATTGAAATGTGTATTGCTATAGTGACAGGTTGTCAGCCCATCGCCTAAATTACAATACACTGTAACCCTCGAGTCCCTTTTGCTGACTTCTACAGCATGCCCGGGAGGAAGGGCAGCTGGAACATTCTATGTTTTTCTATCTCTCCCAGTCCAGCATGGAAGAAAAAGCTTACATATTTTTTTATAATTTGGGCAACCAAAGGTAGTAAAGCAACAAGTGCTATTCCTTTGTAATTTATTTGGTTTGTAGGTACTGAAAATGGGTTTACTTTTTGACTCAAGTTAAGATAGATTAAGCAAGAATCCACTCGCTAAGAAGAAGAAGCAGCAAGAATTGAAGCAAGGGTTTTCAGAAAACTAGAAAAGTGAAAACACTTTATTGTACACAAAAAGAAGACAATTTCTTCCATGTTGGCCTGGGAGCGAGAGAAAAACATAGAATGTGCCAGCTGCATGTCCTCCCGGGCATGCTGTAAAAACCAGCTAAGGGATCTGAGGGTTTCAGTATATTGTAATTTAGGCGATGGGCTGACAACCTGTCACTACAGCAATATACTTACAAATCTATCTTAAATAACCCTCAAAACTTTGTCAGACGTGGCGGAACGACCTTTGTTTGGGTCGTTTACGCTCTGCCTACCCCATTAGGGATAAAGGCGTGATTATATGTATGTATGTATGTAAAAGAAGACAAACAAAAACAAACTTAAATTTATGTGCAAAGAGGCGGTCATATCTCGTCTCTTCCAGATAGCCTTTGGGTAGAGGAAAATGGAAAGAGAAGATAGTAGTGCTGAAGTCATAATCATCTCCCTAGCCTTATCCCGTATCTTACGGGGTCGGCTACCTAATCTAGAGGATGGAACGAGGGTACTGATTTTTACACAGAGCGACTGCCATCTGACCTCCGCAACCCAGAAGGGAAACCAGACCCAATCCTAGATTAGGTCAGAGTTTTCAAGCCGCCAATGCTTAACATTGGCCTCTGATATGGCTTAACGACTAATATCTACGGTATTAAACGATATTAACCGGGACCAACGGCTTAACGTGCCTTCCGAAGCACGGAAAAAGCGCCCAATAAACGTACATATGAAATTCGAAAACCGAAAACACATTGGTACGTGGTGGGATTCGAACCACGACCTCCCGCTCAGGAGGCAGCGGCCCTATCCACTACACCATCGGGCTCTTCATAGTAGTGCTGAAGTATAGGAAATAATTTAAATACAACAAAAATAGAATATTGAATATAAGAATAATTAAACACTAAAATAAATGTATACCTTTAGATATATATATATATATATATGCAATATCTCATCTCCCTAGCCTTATCCCATATCTCACGGGATCGGCTACCTAACCTATATATAAAATTACTAAAATAACCTACCATTCTCGTTTTAAAGAGATTTGATTAAGTAAAAGAATATACTATTACTTCCATGCTGGTCTGGGAGCGAGAGAAAAACATAGAATGTGCCAGCTGCATTTAAATGGCAATGGCTGGCATGCTGTAAAATCCAGCTAAGGGATCCGAGGGTTTCAGTTTATTGTAATTTAGGCGATGGGCTGACAACCTGTCACTACAGCAATATGCCTAGAATTCTATCTTAAATAACCCTCAAAACTTTGTTAGACGTGGCGGAATGACCTTTGTTTGGGTCGTTTGCGCTCTGCCTACCCCATTAGGGATAAAGGCGTGATTATATGTATGTATGTATGTAAAAGAATATAAAAAGTATAATAGTATAAAAGAACTATACGGTTAAGCTCATGGAACGTTTCGATTTCATCTTTCCATCCTCTTCTTTGTTGTGACGCACCTCTACAGCACGTATGTCCGCAAGGGAAGGGGGAGGTCGAAAATAAAAACTCCCGGGATGCCTCCCCAAACATATTACGGGTATGTCGGCGGGTCGAGGTTCCAGCCTGGCAGTCCCGATTTTTTTTTGCGATAGTCACCCCTATTATAGGTATTGCAGGAGGTAGACACTTATCTCGTTTATCTTGAAGATATATTTAATGGACGTTCTATTTTTAAATCTGTTGAAAGCAGAATTGGCGAATACGCTTCCAATAATAATAATGATAACACATAAATTATGGGGTAGTTGTGTGATTGCAATCAAATAAAGTTGATATCACAGTTTGATCTAGTATTCCACAAGATCAAACTACATACATATATTCACGCCTGTATCCCTAATGGGGTAGGCAGAGCGTAAACAACCTAAACAAAGGTGTCCCGCCACGTCTGACAAAGTTTTGAGGATTATTTAAGATAGAATTCTAGGTATATTGCTGTAGTGACAGGTTGTCAGCCCATCGCCTAAATTACAATATACTAAAACCCTCGGATCCCTTAGCTGGATTTTGCAGCATGCCCGGGAGGAAATGCAGCTGGCACATTCTATGTTTTTCTCTCGCTCCCAGACCAGCATGGAAGTAAGTAAGTAAGAACAAACTAAATGTCATTAGATGGTAAAAAATGTATCTACTTAAGATTCCAAATCAATGGGTAACCCAAAACATCTCCTAAATACAGTAAACAGTAAATTTTCTGCAACTGAAATGTTGACAGGTTTTAGATTTGATGAACAGTTTTATAGATTTAGACGAAACCATCCCTTTGTTAATATTCTCATTCACATACATACATACATATAATCACGCCTTTATCCCTAATGTCGTAGGCAGAGGGTAAATGACCTAAACAAAGGTCATTCCGCCACGTCTCACAAAGTTTGAGGGTTGTTTAAGATAGATTTGTAAGTATTTTGCTATAGGTTGTCAGACCATCGCCTAAATTTCAATATACAGAAACCCTCGGATCCCTAAGCTGATATTTACAGCATGTCCGGGAAATGCAGTTGGCACATTCTCTCACTCCCAGTTCAGCATGGTTGATTTTCCATAATACAAGTGGATATTCCACAAAGATCAAAAATATTCGAGGCAATTTCACTCACGCCATTTCCAGTTCCTATCCGCAAAACAATCAGAACGCAACTTCCAACCATTTCCCTAATTTATGTTATACCGCGGATCCCAAACACTTTAATCTCTTCCAAGTGTATCGACGGTGGAGACCCAACTATTTATTCCCAGTTCTTATTTCAGTAAATAAAAACCACAGATGGAACCTTTACCTATAAGCTAGTGAGCCCACAATCCTTTGCACCGACTCACTTGGAAAACTCAGGTTGCTCGATCGGTTGGGCAACTAGTCGATTGATTAATTCTACCCTCACCTCAGCAGGAGATTTATTGGGACTCCCGTACGCAAAACTGCGGGCTGGTAAAAAATCTCTATCGAAAATTGAATAGAAAAGCCATTTCGTTGCTCGCCAATCCACGAATCTGTTGATTTGCTTCTCGATCGCTTTCACGGCTATCTTCATTTTGTGTATATGGATATATATGTTTATTAAGGCTCGTATTTATAAAGCGATCTCAACATTAAGAGCAATATTAAGTATGGTTTTGACAGGCATTTCTGATACGAATTCAAACTCGCTGTCAGTCTCAAGTGCTGATTATAATTACGGACCTCAATGTATCCTTTTATTCAGTGAACAACGATCAACAGAAATCTTCCGCTTCTGTCTTGTGGATTTCCAAATCGACCCGATAAACCCTGGTGTCATAGTTTTTAAAACTCCTAATAGCACAGCTAATAGGCCTCTGACATGGTTTATGTAACGACCACTATCAAAAACAGCAACCGGGACCGAAGACTTAACGTGCCCTCCGAAGCTCTCAGGTGATTTAGGCTGCTATGTCCATGTCCTATGTCCGAACTGGGCAAAATTTCACAAAGTGATAAATTCACAAATACCAACTTTGTGTACTCTCTGAATTGAACTGGGGACCTCCGGATCGAGAGCCCATGGTACAGACCACTAAACCTCGGAGGCAGTAATCACCAGAAATGAATGACAACAACTTGACATGACAACTTGACATGGTGTACTCTGCTAGGAGAGAACCGATTTAGAAGCGATCAACATTTAAGAGAACTACAAAATAAATAACAATTTAACATACATACATATAATCACGCCTTTATCCCTAATAAAGTAGGCAGAGCGTAATCAACCTAAACAATGGTCGTTCCGCCATGTCTGGCAAAGTTTTGAGGGTTATTTAAGATAGATTTGTAGATATAGTGCTGTAGTGACAGGTAAATTACAATATACTGAAACCAGCTAAGGGATCCCTTAGCTGGTTTTTACAGCATACTCGAGAGGAAATGCAGGTGGCACATTCTATGTTTTTTTTCCATACAAAATCTCCACCTCAATCAGACAATTTGTATGGAAAAGTAATTTTATTTCAATTCCTGAAATAATTTCCTGGTGGAAGTGTCGTTGACTGAGCAACCCCTATCAGTTTGTTGGGCGCTGTCCCTTACACCCCGGGTTTATTCAAATCCGTTCAGCAGTTTCAGCATGAAAAGTTTAAAAATAAATCCGCACATTTTGATAATGCAGGCACGAACTGTAATTAACGCAATCACAATCACCATCCAAAGCAAATAGGTACGTAAGCACTTAGGTAAAAAAAAGTATTTAAAATTCGAAATTCAAAAGCTGTTTCTCGCCCATTTGGGGCAAAGGGTGGCTGAAGGGTGTCGGGCAAGTTCGGGTGTCATCGGACAACGGGCGTTTTTCCACTAGACGGCACGTTCCCGGCAACGGCAACGTCACGATATCGCGAAAGAAATACTGAATGAAAATCAATGAAATTATATCGGGTGTAAGGGACAGCGTCTCGCAAACTGATAGGGGTTGCTCAGTCAACGGAACTGAATAACTATCATCAAGTTTTTTTTTTCAGGAATTGAGAAAAACATAAAATGTGTCAGCTGCATTTCCTCTCGGGCATGCTGTAAAAACCAGCTAAGGGATTCGAGGGTTTCAGTATATTGCAATTTAGGCGACGGGCTGACAACCTGTCACTACAGCAATATACATACAAGTCTATCCTTAAATAACCCTCAAAACTTTGTCAGACGTGGCGGAACGACCTTTGCTTAGTTCGTTTACGCTCTGCCTACCCCGTTAGGGATAAGAGCGTGAATATATGTATGTATGTAGAAAAATAGAGGCACGGTATCGTAACAATATCGTTATCGTGCCGTGGATGTGCCGTCTATTGGAAAAACGTGAAACTTCGGGCACAAATTAATAAACAACGCGGCCAAGGGCAGAGTGATTCGACCTTTTGGGCATATCCTTGTGCCCTTTACCTGTTTCCACTGGAGTAGAACTACAAATTGTGGTAAATTATTAATTGATAAATTTAAACCCCAAAAAAACATATTGTTGGTTGTGAAAGATTGTGAAAGCTTTGGTTTCGACTCAAGGGATTCACAAATTATTATTTTTTTTATCAATAACGGTACAAAAAATAATAAAATGGTATTTTTTCAAGAGATACTAATAAAACATTAAATTCATCGCAAATTTGGAGAGCGATTTTTAAAGAAAATTATTAAACTTGAGGACCTTATTATTCCGAAAACGGGCCGGAAAATTCAAATAATAAAAACGGACGACGTTGCGAAGTTTTAAATTTACAAGCTCCATAAAATAAAATCACAATATCAACTCTAAGGAAACACAGCAAAATTCAAATTAGTTGAAACAAGGACCGCGCGCGCGAAAGCTATTAAAGAAGATGATCGTGAGAGCAAATCCTCAATTCGCTATAAAACGTCGCCGAGGCGGCCGAGAAAACGTTGTCATTCAAAATCAGACCACGTGTACAATATTTCATCATCAGGGAGGGTGGGGGAAGGAGGGACAGGCGGGGAGGGAGCCCCCCTCGGCAGGATAGAGGGGACTCCCTCTCCCCGCTCCGACCCAAAAAGTCTATCTGCACTTGACATGGGAGGAAACGGGACAGATTAACCGTAGTGAAGGGAACAAAGCTAAATATGTTTCGAGCTGATACTTACTCCTACACAGTATATGGAGGAAATGTAGAAAATGCGTTACAATATAAGAGTTTTGGTTGGTTTAGTAGGGGATTTTTATCTGACTTCCTGCAGGTATACTGTGTTGGTGGTGGGTTAATAGTAATGAATACGTTAGTAAAATAGTAACAAGACAAGTTTTATACGAATTACAATAAAAAGCGTATTAACGACAATTATTGAACAAATCATCAAAAACACATACATACATACATACATATAATCACGCCTTTATCCCTAATGGGGTAGGCAGAGCGTAAAGTTTTGATCAAAAACACGTTATAGGCTTTATAAATGACATGATATGTCAGTAGATAATAAAATATGAAAATTCCCTTCGTATATTTTCTTGTCACTACATTTTAATAGACTCCATTGATTGAACAAAAAGTATCGTCGACAATTCAATAGATATAAATATAATACTACATAGTATAGAAGTAATACACCACTGAAAAAGGATGGAGGAATGAAATGATGGAACCATTTTCAGTTGACGGTGAGAGCTACCACACTAAAAGCTTCTGTATACACAGATGGACACGCACACATAAATAATCTCTACCCACTTTGGCGACATTTACCATCCATTAATGGTTGCAAAATGCAGTTCAGGGATTGGTAGAGCAAATGCAGCAATGCATAAAGAAGTAAGAGTTAATGCCGCGACGTGTCAGTGGGGGTGGTTGGTAAGCTCATAGGGTGGGATCAAGGAGAATTTAACCTATGGAGTAAGCATACGGAGGAAAATGCACTCACCAAACGTTAGCCCTCTTTGTTCCTTGTCACAATATTTCTGTCAGTATTCTAACACACTGATTGGCTAATTAATCAGTGGCATTGTGTCATGATTGCGTCAGCTAAAGGCAGCAGGAAATTTACCCTCCTCCCGCGCCATAAAGCGGCCATTTGCGTCTCGAACAAAAAAGGAATGAATGCTCACTCCATAGGTGAAGGTCCTGCTTGGGTGGGAGTCAGCGTGAAAAGTTCGAGTTGTAATTTATATGACGGTTTAAATAATTACCTCGCGTTTTCGGCTCAATTTGTAGATGGCGCTGAGGCTTCGTTGTCGACATCAACTGCGGTTATGTCGTCGTGGCAATATTCGGGAAATGGTTTTTGGTTTATTTTAATATCGTTTTACCTCATTTAAATATTTTCCGAGTGGTTTGTATTACGTTGTGAAAATATTTAAAGATTGTCGTTGACTTGTTGGCATCAAAGGTTGATTTACCTACTTAATTTTATTGGCATGAAATTTTTTAATATTTTTGTGGTTAATTAATTACTTATATATTTTTTTAGATTACAATGATGACCAAAGCCTTGGCACATAGTTATTCTATTCAACAGCCTCTTTCGTATAATTATTAGAGAAACGAAAGACACTTATAAAAGGCCCTCAAGGTATTCAACCCTTTGGTTTTTGCTAGTGCCTATGGGTGCCGGTGACCGCTTACCATCAGCTGACCTGCCTCCTTAAATAAATATACAATATCGTCGATTCTCGCGCCATAATCCTAATTATAATTCTTAGCTTGTGCTGTCACTTTCTTAACTTTGACATGAGAACAGGATAGCAAATGAACACATAACTTTAAAATTTCTAATCTGACATAAGACTGCTTATTTAACGTAAAATAAGGAAGCATGCTCTATGCTCAGTTCTTATTTTAAGCGTCTTACATCAGATTAGGAATGTCAAATGTCATGACTTTGACATTCCTAATCGGAGCAAGCTCTCACTTTCTTAACTTTGACATAAGTGTCAAAGTTAAGAAAGTGACAGCGCTAGCTAAGAATTACTTAGTTAAGGTATAGTGCGTGCAGAATTGCCGTCATTATCCACATCACCCTTCCTTAGCCTAGCGCAGTCGGCTGGAAAGACTCGCTCAAAATCGCCATCTGCTCGGAAAATAGATTGCTTGTCAATAAAAATGTAAATTCCCTTCGGCTCGGCTAATTCATTCCCCAATGGAAAATCCGTAGCGCGTCACCGGAGATCGATCGCCGTTCATTTCGACGACTTTTTCATTTTTTTACCTATTGGACTAGGGGAACGCAAAAGGAAATACAGATATGTGACGCACATTGACTCCAAGGAACTACTTTCTATGATATGAAAGAAAGAAAATAATAAATTCGTTTCTGGCAGGACTCGAACCTACGCCTCTGGAACGCCGGTCCATTCTACAAACTTAGCTACAGGAACGGTAGAGAGAGTGACGAATCTATCATAGTCTTTCTTACGTATACGTCATAGCGACGTTAGCGACATCTAACCATGTAGTTTAAAAACTACGTAGGGCTTGACCAGTCTAAATTAAGATTGGGATTCAAGTCAATAATAATATCGCCTTACTTTTTAACTACTATTTTATAAATTATACTTTTGAAGTAAAAAGCAAAGGTGCTTTGAGGTGCCTAGAGTGATAAAATATGGAAATAAAAAAACACGGACAGTATGGGAAGAAACAGAAAAAGAAAAAGGGAAAGAAAAGCTCTTGACGAGAGTCAAAACAAATGGAAATCTACTGGTTGGTCCAAATAGGAACGTAGTATGATTAATTTCTTCTATGCTGGACTGGGAGAGATAGAAAAACATAGAATGTTCCAGCTGCCCTTCTTCCCGGTCATGCTGTAGAAATCAGGAAAAGGGATTCGAGGGTTACAGTGTATTGTAATTTAGGCGATGGGCTGACAACCTGTCACTACAGCAATACAAAAATCATTACAATATAAAATTGGCCCTCAATTTTTGTCAGACGTGGCGAAAGCGCCTGTAACGAGGCGTTTTACGCTCTGCTTACCCCGTAAGGGATATAGGCGTGATTTTATGTATGTTTGAATGATTAAATTTTGTCTTTTCTTCTAATACCTACTAAACCTAGCTATAAAAATATCAGTTACAAATACCACAACATAACCTCTGTTTTCTTAAACCAATTTCACAATAGCCTGACGTTTGCATACGCGAATGTTTGCGCGCACAATGCGAAAAAATCGGAAAAAATCATGCAGAATGCGAAAAAATCACACAGAAATCTAGGAAACATACATGTAATCACGCCTTTATCCCTAATGAGGTAGGCAGAGCGTAAACGACCTAAATAAAGATTGTTCCGCCACGTCTGACAAAGTTTTCGAGATGTATATTGCGGTTGTCAATATACTGAAAGCCTCGCATCCCTTAGCTGGTTTTTACAGCATGCCTGGGAGGAAATGTAGGTGACACATTCTATGTTTTTCGCATGCTCCCAGGCCAGGATGGAAAAATACGACAATAACCCCGAACAGACTCGCAAGGTCGCAACCACCGGTTTTTGTGGAATTCAGATATTAACGTCTTTTTACATGATTTATAGAGGTCCTTCCTATGAAAGAGATGAAAAGGCTTTACTGGAACCCGATATGAATTCTAATACGGATTTGCGATACCAAACCATTGTTAGAGAAAATATTACAGATAAACATTTGCAAAGTCTAACTTACGAAATGTGATATAGGAAACAATTTCATATCAATTTGTTTCATAGAGGGTGCGGAAAAAATCGAAATACGCAAATTTGATCTGAAACCTCTACGCTCACACTCTATACGCTGACACCCCAATCAAATAAGTACCTTTAACACGGTCCGTGGCAAGATAATCTTACCGCTTCCATCTTTAAGGTAGAGATTCCAATGGGCCGGCGTCGTCTGACTGGCTTCTGTATAAAACGTATTTGTGGAAGGACGACCCAGAAAATGGATATAATGTACTCACACTGCCGCCTTCACCCGTCTCAGGGGAGCGGAGAAATTTATATAACAAGCCATCTCGCTGCTCGGCGGTTGTAGGGAAGAAAACGGTGGTGAGCCTGCCGAGGCGATGCTTCTAATTAAATGTAAGTACTGGCCGGTAATATTGGGATGGTTCACAGATTATGTATTTTTTTTTTTTATTGAGAAAGTGACATTGACATCCAGCAGTAAACAACTGTTGGATCGTAATATTTTTAAAACAGTTAAAAGAAGAATATAAAAAAGAAAAGTTTAAATTTCTTTTGCCAAAATTAAAAAACTATAATTCGAAAGTCAAACAAAATCTGATCTATTCAAATAAATAAAAAAAAATTCAAGATGGTTCAAGTCTTACACCCCTCAATAATAGTTCTAAAAGTAATACCTTAGAATAAAATACTTAGTTATCCCACGCATATCGTTTAAGAAATATACTAAAATTATTATCTATAAATTTAATATTGGTCTCAAGTCAGATTTAAAATCCATAAAAAAAGGTACAGCAAAACTTTTTTATTTCTCTTCTATTTGTTTAATCGTTTGATGAAAGAAATAATATCCAAGTTAAAAATAGTTAATTCCATATAAGTATGATAAAATTAATTTTACATATTTACAAAACACTTGAAATTAAAGAGCCAAATGAATCAAAAATCTACATGTCATTGAATCAAGCTGAAAAAAACTGCAAACGATAAATCCAAGTGCGCCCAGACGACCTGCAGACTACTCTCAGAGGACGAAATGTCGAACGAGTAGAGTGCTGTGACCCTGCAGGCGTGTTTCCACTGTCTCAATCCGACATTCAGTTGCAAGATACATACATACAATATAATCACGCCTTTATCCATAATGGGGTAGGCAGAGCGTAAACGACCTAAATAAAGGTCGTTTCGCCACGTCTGACAAAGTTTTGAGGGTTATTTGAGATAGATTTGTAGTATATTGCTGTAGTGACAGGTTGTCAGCCCATCGCCTAAATTACAATATACTGAAACCCTCAGATCCCTTAGCTGGTTTTTACAGCATGCCCGGGAGGATATGCAGCTGGCCCATTCTATGATTTTCTCTCGCTCCCAGGCCAGCATGGAAGATATCGTGAGTAAACGGGCATCTTACCCGTAGAAATACTTTATCCCCGGATCAGTTGACAGCTTCTGAAAACTCCAGTGTAACTTTTTTAATCCACAATCAATTTTCTATAATGATGAGATGAGTCATCATCTCCCTAGTTTTATCTCGTATCTCGCTAGGTCGGCTACCTAATCTAGGAGATTGATCGAACTAGTTTTTACACAGAGCGACTGCTATCTGACGTCCTTTCTGGGAATTGGGTGAAATAGTTCCAACATCAGGAGCTGATCACCCGTCTGCGTGCATCGCAGCCGTCCCACCAAGAAGTAGAAGTAGAAGTAGATCAGACGTCCGCAACCCTGAAGGGAAACCAGACCCAATTCTAGATTAGGTCAGTTTTCTAGCCGGAAATGCTTAGCACTGGCCTCTGACATGGCTTTACGACTAATATCTACGATATTAACCGGGACCAACGGCTTAACGTGCCATCCGAAACACGGAAAAAGCGCCGAATAAACGTCCTACATATGAAATTCGAAAACCGAAAAAGACATTGGTACGTGGTGGGATTCGAACCACGACCTCCCCACTCAGGAGGTAGCAGCCCTATTCACTACACCATCGGGCTTCCTCTTGAATGGAATCTAATCTCTTGAAATTATTAGATAAGTGTCAACCAGTATTAGTAGTACATTCAAACGCTCATACTACCAGATTTTCTTCACTGCTATGATCTGGCATAAGAAGAACAGAAAGAAGAAGTTATTAGTACATACATATAATCACGCCTTTATCCCTAATGGGGTAGGCAAAGCGTAAACGACCTAACCAAAGGTCATTCCGCCACATCTGATAGTTTTGAGGGTTATTTAAGAAAGATTTGTAGGTATATTGCTGTAGTGAAAGGTTGACAACCATCGCTTAAATTACAATATACTGAAACCCTAGGACCCCTTAGCTGGTTTTTACAGCATGCCCGGGAGGAAATGCAGCTGGCACATTCTATGTTTTTCTTTTGCTCCCAGTCCAGCATGGAACAAGTTATTAGTAACAGTCGTAAAAGTCAAAGTAAAGTTTTCTTATGAAAGACGTGACTAACATTTTCATCGGAAAGCATAGACAAAATCCATTGCTTAATATAGACCTCCCCATTGTACGCTACTGAGCTAGATCGTGCCCACTAGTTACAGGACGCTCTATAAGTAGGTAATTAACGGCCAAATTTAAAAGCGCGGCCACTTTCGACCTATTCATGACGTCAACGTCATTTGATATCGGATTGGTGTAATGGAGAAATGCGCTACGTCGTGATGAGCATTCGAAGACAGCTATTTATTTCTGTTACTTATTGTAATTGTTATAGAATTTGAAATTGCGTCAACAGCCGTTGACTCTTTGAGAGTTAAAATATTTGAAGGTTGATGTGAAATGATGACCTAGGATTGAAACAAGGTAAATTCTTGTGGTAGATCTGAATACACATATTTGCTTCTATTCCGAGCCTTGGGCTCTCAATCCGAGAGACGTGAGTTCGATTTCTACAAGTAAAGGCATAATAAGGCCCGTATTTATAGTCAGCTCTCAAGATTGACAAATGGTTCAAGTTCGTATCAGAAATGTAATTGCAGTACAAAATGGCCTGTCCAATCCATATTTAATATCGCTCTCATCTTGAGATCGCTTTATAAATACGAGCCTAAGTGTTTTAAAAACTCTGACACCAGGTTCTCCAACTTGACAACCTTTTCGATACAAAAAGTAGACCCTGAAAAAAAAAATAGGCAGTCCGATGCAAAAAGCAAATTTAAATCGGCATAATATTTATAAGTTCACTTATAGATGAACAGGCTGATTGATTTAGTATGGAAAGCTTTTTTTTTTCTTACACATAAATTTCTCACGTCTTTGGGTAAATTTTGTTAGTGACTTGAGTATATACATTGACCTCCTTTAGGGTAGTTATACATATAGGGTAGCTACTTTACCAGCTACACCTTGAAAACAAGATTGGGTATATAGGTAGATTAACCTAGTATGCGTATTAAAAGCTTTCAAATAAATTAAATAACGTTTCAGGGCTGTGCCTCGCCTTAGCAACATGTTAGGGTGTTCTACATTTTGATAGAGATATGAATCTTGCAGATAAGACAAGTTTCTGTAGTTTATCATCTCCCTAACCTTATTCTGTATCTCACGGGGTCGGCAACCTATGGGATTGAATGAGGGTTGAGCGACTGCAATCTGACCCTTGCAACCCAGAAGGGAACCCAGACCCAATCTTAATTAGGTCTGAGTTTTCAAGCCGCCAATTCTTAGCACTGTACTCTGACATGGCTTCACGATATTAATCGGGACCAACGGTTTAACGTGCCCTCCGAAGCACGGAGTTCCGAATAAACGTTTCTGTAGTTATTACCAGTTAAGTCATGCTGACAAATTAGCTTCGCTTTGATTTACAATTTGCTTCGACGACTACTCCTTTACAACGTGTAACAAAACTGAACAACTTTTCTAAAGCAACATAGATGGGATTTTTGTATTTCCATACAAAAACAACAACAATCAACGGTCAACATTTTCTTTTTGTTTATCGATCCTCGGAAAAAAATGATTAGTTTCATGAGCGGATTCACAACCTCCAGGGTGGATATACCCATTTTGATTCACCTTCTTCTTCTTCTTTCACACATAAATACAAACAATTTAAATTCCAAATAAACATATACTTCTTCGTCTTTTAGAAAAAAAGATAAGTCATTAAATATTACTTCCATGCTGGACTGGGAGAGATGGAAAAACATAGAATGTTCCAGCTGCCCTTCCTCCCGGGCATGCTGTAGAAGACAGCAAAAGGGACTCGAGGGTTACAGTGTATTGTAATTTAGGCGATGGGCTGACAACCTGTCACTATGGCAATACACATTACAATCTAAAATTACCCTCAATTATTGTCAGACGCGGCGAAAGCGCCTTTTACGAGGCGTTTAACGCTCTGCCTACCCCGTAAGGGATAAAGGCGTGATTTTATGTATGTATGTATGCATTAAATATCGTCAAGAATGAGCATCTTCCATCGCTTCCATGCTAGACTGTAATTAAAAAAAAATACTTTTAATTTACCAGTCGATTTTCTTCTCAAGAAAACTGAATTTTGTAAACATATCTCACACACAGCTTGTTTATTCCATTTAACATGTCTTCATACATATAATCACGCCGTTATCCCTTAAGGGGTAGGCAGAGCGTAAACGACCTAAACAAACTGACAAAGTTTTGAGGGTTGTTTAAGGTAGAGATTGTTATAGGTATGTTGCTGTAGGTATGACAGGTTGTCAGCCCATCGCCTAAATTGCAATATACAGAAACCCTCTTTTCCCTTAGCTGGTTTTAACAGCATGCCCGGGAGGAGATGCAGCTGGCACATTCTATGTCTTTCTCTAGCTCCCAGTCCAGCATAGAAGTAACACACACACACACAGCTTGTTTATTTCATTTAACATCTACCCTTAATGAAAAACCTGATAATAATGAATTAATTTATAAATTTATAATTGGACTGTTTTATAAGCGTTGCCACTTCTATTCATTACAACCCAATACCATGACATACTGGGAAATAGTCACCGAAGCCACATTATTGGTCGGACATGATAAGATCATCCATAACTCGACATTCATGGCTATTACTCGCACGATCGAACTTCAATTTTATTTCAATGTGACTGTTTCAGGTATATTGACTTCAGGAAGTCAAGTCAAAGTCAAATAATTTATTTCCAAATAGATTCCTAAGAACACTTTTGGAAAGTCACAAGCGAGTCTATTACAAGAATATTATAGCTTTGTCACAAAATAAAATATATCACAACTAGCGACCCGCCCCGGCTTCGCACGGAAATAATCATATATTATACATATAAACCTTTCTCTTGAATCACTTTATCAATTTAAACATCAAAATCCGTTGCGTAGTTTTAAAGATTTATACATACATAGGGATATAGGGACAGAGAAAGCGACTTTGTTTTTTTTTTTTTTTTTTTTTTATTACAAATACTCGTATGTGGTGATGAAGAAGAAGCATGCGAAACTCGCTATCTTGCTCTTACTTTTGATGCTATAATGGGTCTTCTTAGGCTTGTATTTATAAAATAATCTCAAGATTGAGATGGATATTAAGAACGGATTTGACAGGCCATTTTTACTGAAATAACATTTCTGATACCAACTCAAAATCGCTGTCACTCTTGAGAGCTGATTATAAATACGGGCTTTGGTTTGATTGTCAGGCAGAAAGGTATCCAATAGGATACACAACGTTGACCCTGTTTTTATAGGGCTTGCTCAGACAACGAAACTGAACAACTTTTACAAAGAAACAATAATTATTACAATAATTCTTTATTACGCAAGATTATTATAGATACAAAAAAAAAAATAAAAAAAATTGTAGGGAAAAGCAAAACAAAAAATCATTTCCCAAAAGTTTTATTTTTATTTGTTTAGCCTTGCGTAGTATATAAAAATTAACCTGAATTTATTTTTTCTCCTGGTTGACCACAGCAAAGATACTTCAAAGGAGCCCCTAATTCAAACCTGCTGACGACGCTTCTACGAATTCTTGTCCTGTCTACGACGTAGTAAAAGCTGAAACACTTTGTAGCTTTTTTTTTAATGGTCCTGCTTGCACCATACTACAAAGTGTATATTATAATGCGTCACTAGACTAAACTTTGTAGCAATTATGGTTCTGTGGATCAAAATTATATCAACCCACCTCTATATTCTATTTTTCCGCTTTTGGGTTATCTATTTTTATTTTTGCGTAATGTAATTGCTTCCATGCTGGCCTGGGAGTGAGAGAAAAACATAGAATGTGCCAACTGCATTTCCTCCCGAGCATACTGTAAAAACCAGGATCAGAGGGTTTTGGGATACTGTAATTTAGGCGATGGGCTGACAACCTACAGCAGTACCTACAAATGTATCTTAAATAATCCTCAAAAGTTTGTCAGACGTGGCGGAACGACTTTTGTTTAGGTAGTTTACGCTCTGCCTACCCCATTACGGAAAAAGGCGTGATTATATGTATGTATGTAATTAATAACTCTTCATATCGGATAAGCTGCGAGAAAGTCGTCTTCGATGTTATGGGTTATGGGCATATAAGTCGCATCGCAGACCGTCAGACTACGTCGGAAAAAGATGGCTCGAAGTCACTGTTCGGCAGACCGAATAAACGCTCGTAAGTCGACAGAAATCGGATATGGAGAGTACGATCTTACACCAACGGATGCCGAAGACCGGTCAAGTGGAGAGGAGTTGAAAAAGCCGGAAAGTGGACCCCAGCATCAGGCCGGCAAACGAGTATAGGCCTCTTCTTTTGCTCTACCAAAAACTTTAGAATATTCTCAGGGACCCCGTTACAAATATCTCTTAATTGACTGGGCTACTAGCCGTCAACTAATTACTAAAGGATCAGGAGGATTCGCTTCCGCAATAATAGTACAGTCGCATCCTGGCAATGATACGTGATCTGCACACTTATACCATCACATCACATAGATATATATCTTTCTAATGGGGATACAAAACTGGCAAATAAACCATGATTCTGATGGAAAAGTTAGTGTGGAAAACTTGTCAGACGTGGCGGAACGCCCTTTGTTTAGGTCATTTACGCTCCGCCTACCCCGTTAGAGATAAAAGCGTGATTATATGTTTGTATAAACAAACGGAATAGGTAGGTATAGACGTAGACAGGGTATTGGTTGTGTAAAGGTTAGACCGCACTAGGACGTAGCTGCAGCGGAGCGGCGCGGCGCGACACTGCGCGACAAACGATTATTTGTATGAAAATGTATGAGAGGTACAATACTGAAGCAGCACCGGAGCTGTAGCGGAGCAGCGCGGCGCTTCACGACATTTCATGGCGCGGCAATATTCTTCTGTCGAGTGGGTATCGAGTCTATCAACCCGATGAACCCTGGTGTCAGAGTTTTAAAACCGCCTAGTAGCACAACTATCAGGCCTCTGACATGGTTTGAGTAACGCCCACTATCAAAGACAGCCACCGGGACCGACGGCTTAACGTGCCCTCCGAAGCACGAAATCAGGTGATTCAGCCTGTAATGTCCTAACCAAACTGGGGAAAAATTCACAAAGTGATAAATTTTCAAATATCAACTTTGTGTTTCCCCCCTGGGAATCGAACTCAGGACCTCCGGATCGGGAGTCCATGGCACTAGCCACTAGACCACGAAGGCAGTTAGTCAGGCGCGGCAATGTCAGGTTCATACATTTTGACAGATTTTGTCGCGCATTGTCGCGCTGCTGCAGTGCCGTGTCGCGCCGCGCCGCCCCTCCGCTCCGCTGCAACTACGCCATAGTGCGGTCTCACCTTAACAGCGTACCTCACAAAAAGTTCTAAGTTTAAATGACCTTTCGAACAATACCTTGACATAGAGGCAATTTCTGTTACTATTTCGTTTGCACAACCTTTAGTCGAGTAGAACTCACTCTGGTCGCTCTGCGTTTTTAATGCATCTATAGTACGAGATGCAGACCTAGAAATGTTATAGACACGGCAAAAGCGAAGACTCGTGGGTTTTAGGCAATGGACTGATAACCTGTCTATACAGCAATATACTTCTTCTTCTGTCGAATGGGTATCGAGTCTACGGACCCTGATGTCAGAGATGAACCCTGGTGTCAGAGTTTGGAAACCGCCTAGTAGCACAACTATCAGGCCTCTGACATGGTTTGAGTAACGACCACTAGCAAAGACAGCGACCGGGACCGACGGCTTAACGTGCCCTCTGAAGCACGAAATCTTTTTGTTTTTCGGACAATCAGGTGATTCAGCCTGCAATGTCCTAACCAAACTGGGGAAAAATTCACAAAGTGATAAATTCTCAAATATCAACTTTGTGTTTCCCCCTGGGAATCGAACCCAGGAACTCCGGATCGGGAGTCCATGGCACTAGCCACTAGACCACGGAGGCAATATACTAAAGGTCTGTCTAAAATAACCTTAATACTGGTCAGACGTGGCGGAACCACATTTGTTTAGGTCGTTGATACTATGTCTGCTCCATTTAGGATAACGGCGTGTAGAAAGTTTAGATGAAAGTCTTTGGATGGATTTATATATATTCTTTATTGCGTACAAAAAATTTACAATAAATAAACAAATTTAAATTTAGTTCACAAAGGTGAGCTTATCTCTATAAAGAGATCTCTTCCAGCCAACCTGTAAAACTGAATATGAGATAACAATATATACGGGGACAAGACTGTACACGCTGTAGACTTTTACATATACATATAACCTAGAACCTACATAAACATACATATATGTTACTTAAATAAACATCTATAATAAATAATAATACATACATATAATAAATACAAATACCTACGTACATAAATACTAATTTTGTTGCGATAGGAAGTGCTCTTTCACTCTTTTTTTGAAAGATGATATCGATGGACAGTCTTGAACTGTCTTCGGAAGCTTGTTCCAAAGTTGTGTAGCTCGAACAGAAAAGGAATTGGAAAAGAATTTGGTATTAGCACTAGGACACTCAAGTACTTTAGTGATACGCGCATGCGCCTAGGCCGGGGGTCAGAGGGTAGGAAATTGAAACGGGAACGGAGATACTTAGGAGTGGACGGATCATGAAGGATTTTATAGAGGACAGCCAGGATGTGCACATCACGACGAAGGCGGATTGGGAGCCATTTTAACCGAGCACGAAATTCAGAAATACAGTCATATTTGCGGAGTCCGAAAATAAACCGGATGGCAAGATTTTGTAGGCGCTCAAGTTTATTAAGCAGCTCCTCTGTCACATCCAAGTAACACACATCGGCATAATCAAGAGTAGGAAGGAGAAGGGCTTGAGCAAGCATGATTTTAGTTTGGAATGGTAGGAAGGTATGGAGCCGTTTAAGAGAATGAAAAGAATAGTGCATGCGCCTGCTCACCTCGCTAACCTGTGCTGACCAAGACAAATTGCAGTCAAATATAACTCCCAGATTCTTAGCTTTGTCTGTGTATGGGATACAAACTCCGTCATAATAAATTTTTTGGTTGTCAGTGATTTCCTTAACCTTAAGCTTACTTCTAAGTCTACTGCTACCTATTATCAATGCTTGTGACTTAGTGGGATTCACCAGTAAACCAAAATTTTTCGCCCAATTCTGTACAGCCAGTAGATCTGAATTTATCGCTGCAACAGCATCGGAGAATTCAGATAAAGAAAAATGCCTGTAAATTTGTAAATCATCTGCATACAGATGGAAGGAAGAAGAAATTACTCGAGAAATATTATTTATGAAGATGGAAAAAAGTAATGGAGAGAGAACGCCGCCTTGTGGAACACCAGCAGTAAGATCCGACCAGTCCGATTTTAAATCGTCGATTTTCACACACTGCTGGCGGCCATGAAGATAGGACTGAAACCACTCAATAACCAAAGGAGAAATGTTAAGAGAGTGTAAGGAACCAAGGA
The DNA here is from genome assembly GCA_949820665.1 of Scrobipalpa costella. Lineage (NCBI taxonomy): Eukaryota > Metazoa > Arthropoda > Insecta > Lepidoptera > Gelechiidae > Scrobipalpa > Scrobipalpa costella. Next base: position 3,823,917 of record OX463305.1, on the reverse strand, counting down.
TGATATCAAAGTCAACCGAGTTAAATGCGTTACTGAAATCAATCAGAGTCATAACAGACATCTTAGTGTTATCCATCGCAAAGCGAATATCCTCTGTGACATTCAGCAACGCACTAACGGTGCTATGAGAGGGACGGAAACTGGATTGGAAAGGGCAAAGAAGGTTGTTGGAAATGAGATAGGAGTAGAGTTGTTTGTGAACAACACTTTCGAGAACCTTCGAAAGTACAGGAAGGATGGAAATTGGACGGTATTGAGACAGGGAAGTTGGATTAGTGACTTTAGGAAGTGGGATAACAAAGGCCTTTTTCCAAGATGTAGGAAAGACACTAGCCATCAATGAAAAATTTATAATGTGTGAGATGATAGGCGTAATGTTTTCCAATACAGGAAGGAGCATGTCTAGACTTAAGTCATCACTGCCCATTGCCTTTGTGGAAATAGAAAGGATACACTTCTTAACATTGTCCTCGGTGACTGGTTGAAATGTAAATTGAGTGCAGTCTGGTGCGACAAGGTTTGAAAGATAAGAGAGAGAAAACGTTTTAGTAGCAGTATCGAGTACAACGGGCGGGGTAGAAAAATGTGTATTAAGAGCATTAAGATCATACATACATACATATAATCACGCCTTTATCCCTAATGGGGTAGGCAGAGCGGAAACGACCTAAACAAAGGTCGTTCCGCCACGTCTGACAAAGTTTTGAGGGTTGTTTAAGATAGATTTGTAGGTATATTGCTGTAGTGACAGGTTGTCAGCCTGTCGCCTAAATTGCAATACACAGAAACCCTCGGATCCCTTAGCTGGTTTTTACAGCATGCCCGGGAGGAAATGCAGCTGGCACATTCGATGTTTTTCTCTCTCGCTCCCAGTCCAGCATGGAAGTAGCATTAAGATCCATGGTAACATTAGAGGTTTCCAAGGCCTTGCCCACACCTATAGACTTTAAGAATCTCCAGGTCAGAGCCTGAGAAAGATTTTCTAATTTAGAGTGAATGAAGCGACGTTTTGCATCCCTACACATTCTGTTGCAGATGTTACGTAGTTTTTTGTAATCAGCTATATTGGAATCAGAGGCATCTTTCCTTAGTCTACGTTTAGCTCTATCCCTTTTTGCCATAACTCTCCTGATAATGGGGGTCAACCAGGGAGCAGGAGCATGCTTCACACGAACCGGTCTAACAGGAGCATGATCGTCGTATAACTTTGTTAAAATTAAGTTAAAAGCAGCAACTTTGGCATCAATACCATCAGCAGTCAATACCGGCGACCAATCAATGTTTTCAGCATCTTTTATTAAACGGTCCAGGTCCATATTACGAAAATTACGTTGAAAAATTACTTTACTCTTGATTTTAGGAGGACGTACTTTAAACGCGAGAAATAATAAATTGTGGTAAGAGAAAGGGGAATCCATTTGTCCGTGTGTGATGACAGAATCCAGTTTGGAGACTATCATAACATCAATCCATGATGGCCTACGGTTAGGAACATGATGGGTTGCTGAAAGAGGGAGAATATGTAAATTATAAGAAGAGGTTAACGAGAGGAGTTTTTTGGATCTGGGATCGTTCTTCAAGATGCAAGTATTTAAATCACCCATAATAATAATATTGTCATACAATGTGCTATATTGTTCCAGAATAGACTCTAACGAAGAGAAATATGCCACACTGTCGTCTGGATTTGCCAAAGTTTTATAGCGCCTCCCCATATAGGCGTTTGGTGAACGAATCAGCTCACGGCCAATTTCACATGGAAGTACAGATATTTTTAATAAGTTGTACATACATACATCATCTCCCTAGCCTTATCCCGTATATCACGGGGACGGCTACCTAATCTAGCGGATTGAACGAGGGTACTGGTTTTTACACAGAGCGACTGCCATCTGACCTCCGCAACCCAGAAGGGAAACCAGACACAATCCTAGATTAGGTCAGAGTTTTCAATCCGCCAATGCTTAGCACTGGCCTCTGACATGGCTTAACGACTAATATCTTCGGTATTAAACGATACTAACCGGGACCAACGGCTTAACGTGCCTTCCGAAGCACGGAAAAAGCGCCGAATAAACGTACATATGAAATTCGAAAACCGAAAATCACATTGGTACGTGGTGGGATTCGAACCACGACCTCCCCGCTCAGGAGGCCTATTCACTACACCATCGGGCTCCTCCATACATACATATAATCACGTATTTATCCCTAATGGGATAGAAAGAGCGTAAACGACCTAAACAAAGGTCGTTCCGCCGAGGATTATAAGATAGATTTGTAGGTATATTGCTGTAGTGTCAGGTTGTCAGCCTATTGCCTTAATTAAGATATACCTACAGAAACCCTCGGGTCCCTTAGCTGAATTTTACAGCATCCCCGGGACAAATTGCAGCTGGCACATTCTATGTTTTTCTCTCGTTCCCAGTCCAGCATGGAAGATTCACTTGCTGAAAAAATATCTGTTAGTATCTTTCGTCAGCACACACCTAGTTACAGATCCATCGCTAGCAAAACTTGTTCAGTTCAAATTTCACAAAACTCATAATGTTAACACCTCCTATGTCTCCGTTCCAGCTAGCTTTTAATTTACCTCTGTTTACATACGAACAGACACATTACAGTGATTTGTGGTTTACATCCCACTCTAATGTCTACAGTAGTTTCCTAAGGGATCTATTCCAACTTTGTACACAGCAGAACCATTAGGTGATGGAGAAGTAGAATAATTATTTATTATAAGTTCTAAGGGGAGATACTTCGATGCTGGACTGGTAGCGAGAAAAAAAACCCGTCTACTAAAATGTGCTAGCTGCATATCCTCCCACCCAGGTATGCTGCAATAACCAGCTAAGGGATCGGATGGTTACAATACTGTAATTTAGTCGATGGGCTGACAAATTCACTACAGCAATATACGTACAATTCTATCTTAAATAACCCTCAAAACTTTGTCAGACGTGGCGGAACGATCTATGTTTAGGTCGTTTACGCTCTGCCTACCCCATTAGGGATAAACGCGTGATTATATGTATGTATGTTTAGGGGGAGTGGTGTCATGTTTCAAATCCTGAAATCATCCTAGAATCGTTTCTTTGGCAACTATTATTGCTACACTAGACTTTAAATACTAATTATTAGAATTAGAGGAATTAGTGTGTTTTCCTAGAGGAATTAGTGGGTTTCTTAATGTTGTTCAGAGTCTGTGACTTCTTAAAAAAAAAAAGACAACAACTGATTAAAGTAATAGTCCTCCCACCGATCCTCGGTGATGGTGGCCAATTTCCCAGAGATTGGTCAATTGCGCAGGACTAGTTTTATTTTAGCGTCCAACTGTTTGCGCTACACACAGTTGCACTCTCTATTCCTTCAATCTCTTATTCTGATGGGACAGATTGACTGACACGACCAGAGAATAATCAGGCGCAGAACTGACTATTTACATGCCCATCCGACAGCATGGATCATCTTACTTTTCGGACAATCAGGTGATCAGCCTGCAATGTTCTAACCAAACTAGAAACAGCAACACAAAGCCATTGTCCCCCGCCGGGAATCGAACCCGAGACCTACGGGTCGAGAGCCCATGGCTCAGACCAGAGGAGGAGACTAGACTACGGAGGCAGTTGCTTGAAATACTAAGTGTGTGAAGCACATGGCACATATCTTTCATTCTGCTTTGAAAAATCTAACCAAGATTCATCAGGTCATTTGGCCAGAAAAAATACAGACATTTAAAGGTGATCAAGAACCCAGCTGACCAAACACTTTAGGACAGAGGTGACCAAGACAGAGAAAACGACGAAGAATTGAGCTGCTAAGCGCCAAAAAAAATTTATACAACCTTGACAGTGGCTGGATCATCACGGAAACGCCAAACGACTAAGGCTCGTATTTATGAAGCGAGCAATATTAAGTATGTATTTGACAATCTCAAACTTATTAAATTTTACATGCCAGTTTGTACTGAAATAAAATTTCTGATACGAACTCAAAATCTCTGTCACAAGAGCTGATTATAAATACGGCCCTAAAAGTTGAACTGTTTTCCCTTTATTTTCACCTTCGTTGTTTTATTTACCCAACATTCTATCGCTTCGTAAGCTCACCTAAACCGTTTCGCTTCAAAACTCTGTGGCAGCATGCAAGGACGGTCGTCTTCAAATATTCATACGAGATCGATATGGGTACGGTCAGCAAACAAAAACGTACCGCGTTGTGTATCTGAGCTCTGTTGTGGAATGGACATAACATAACGTAACTGCCTCCGTAGTCTAGTGGTTAGAGCCGTGGGCTTGCGATCCGGGAGCCCTGGGTTCGATTCCCAAGGGGGGGACACAAAGTTGATATTTGTCAATTTATCACTTTGCGAGGTTTTCCCCGGTTTGGTTAGGACAGTTCAGGCTGAATCCACCTGATTATCTGGAAGAAAACGGATTCCGTGCTTAGGAGGGCACATTCAGCCGTCGACCCCGGTCACTGTTTCTAGTAGTGGTCGTTACAGATCGATGTTGCTCCACGTCCATAGGAACAACCTTTAAAACCCTATATGTGACTCTAGTGGTGCTAAGAGTGCAACAATACTGGCTGCTGCACTGTCCTCTGGACCTCGCAGCAAATAAATGCCATCTTGTGTTGTCTTGTCTTGTCTAGCCGTTAATGTCCCACTGCTGGGCAAAGGCCTCTCTCCGGTCTCTCCACGACTCTCTATTCTGTACGTCCTCCGACCAGTCCTCGAAGTAGGAGTCGAGCTCATCTCACCATCGGCGTCTGGGTCGGCCATGCTGCCGTCTTAGGCATTCACTCGGTGGTAATTTTGGCCCATAATTCATATGGCATACGACAGACGTGACCTGCCCATTTCCACTTTAATTTAGCTGCTGTATAGGCTACATCAGTAACACCAGTTTTGGAGCGGATTAAGGCATTTCGGACTTTATCCGTCAGTTTCAAGCCTAGTATCCTTGCTCCATTGCTCGTTGGCAAACTCCGAGACTGAATCTCTGAGCTTCTGTCAAAGACCAAGTCTGTGCCCCATATGGGGAGAATGCACATGTCCATGAGTTTCTGTTTCAATGATAAAGGCAGTGCGCCTTTCATGTGCTCCTTCGTCGACTAATAACTCCTTCAGGTATTTTCTATCCGTCGCGCCACTTCTTTCTCTTGGCGAGCCTCAAAGGAAATTAATTGGCCGAGGTAAATGTGGACATATTCCATCGTCCCGCTATCGACTGTTACTGTCCTTTCGATGCTATTTGACATAAGCTTGGTCTTTGGCAATATATTCATCATTAATCCAGCCTCGAAGCTTAAAAAAAAAACCATGCGATAAATAAATGAATAATGTAGAAAATCGAACAAAAATAAGTAGAAACAGTGATAATTATAGTCTTACTAATGGGTACAAAATCCCTGGAGAAGGTATATGTATTTACCTTCTAACAGCAATGAAAGTTCAGTCTGGTTCGCATTTACACTACTAAAATTAGCCAGCAATGACGTTTTTTTTTCTAGTTTCTTTTGGTGCGCTCGAATTGTTTATCCTGACCTTGGTTGTTAATTTGGGTGTCAAAAAGTCCTTCAATATGATCGTCCTTCTCTTGCTACTTGGCTATTTGAGTACTTGTACTTTTTTTTTGTGCCATTGCTAGTCTCATTCATGACTTTTGGGATGAGGCCGGCTCCGCCCTGACTTCTTGAGAGGTTTCATTCAAGTGTTGGATACAGCTTAACAAATTATTTCTCACTAAGTGGCGTGCTATGATCAAACCCTCTAAAGCTGTTTTTTATACATACATATAATCACGCCTTAATCCCTAATAGGCAAAGCGTAAACGACCTAGACAACGGTCCGCCAGGTCTGACAAAGTTTTGAGGGTTATTTCAAATAGATTTGCAGGTACGAGTATATTGCTGTAGCCTGCCTAAATCAAGACACTGAAACCCACAGATCCCTTGGATGGTTTTTCCAGCATGCCCAGGAGGAAATGCAGCTGGCACATTTTAAGTTTTTCTCTCGCTCCCAGGCCAGCATGTAAGTTTTCATAATGTATTGTAATCCATTGTTGTTGTTGTTGTTGTCTGTACATAGCCATGCTCAACCCGAGGTCGTACTACACTAATCAAAACATAATTCCGAGCTAATATTGTATTCTCCACACACAACTAGAGTACACCAACCTGCTAATGGCAAAGGTTAAAATCGTCAAGACATTTCATTTCTATTTTTGTAAGCTGGAAAACATCATCGAGGTATACCACATAAACATACCGGGTATAGGGGACAGCGTCCCGCTAACTGATAAATTGAACAACTGTCCGCAGGATTTTTTCCAGGCAAAGAAAAAAAATGCTTTTTCATACAAATTGTCTGATCGAGATAGTAATTTTGTATGGAAAGGTCTTTTTTTTTCATCTTCTGATAGAATTTCCTAGTGAAAGTTCAGTTTCGTTGATTGATCAACCCCTCTCAGTTTGCGGGACGCTGTCCCTTATGCCCCGTATATGCTAGGGCAATAAACATAAAAATCAACAAAAATATACATCTAAGAAATTAGTTCATAGCCGGCAATTGCAATATTTAAAAATAGTCTTCATAAATAAGTGTGCTTAAATAAACTGGAAGTAAAGCTGTTGTTATCAGAAAATTTGATATTTCTTCTAAACTATTAGGAGTGCTTACACGTTTCCTTCGCAAAAATATCCGTATTACGATTATCTACAATCGCAGCATAGCTTTTTTTTAATCCAACTAGTATTTTTTACAGAATTAGCTTTTTTATGCAATATACGCACATTTTTGACGGGCCACGGATGTAACCGCCACGCTGAAGTGCACGCTGATTTGAACTATTTTCTAAGGCTTTACGGGCGATGGTTGCATATCTTGAAATCTACCTGCTTATCTGTCGTCGGGTCACTCCTTAATTTCTGTCAACAGTTCGTGGACCATGCGGTCCTGAGCTTTACTAGACTTTCGATCCTGAGATGATGGATTAGGGTCAGTTCAAACTGGAAATGCTTGCGTAGACGCACTGCTTGAATTTGCGTCTCATCTCGTCGTCTCGTTGGCGACATCTACTGAAAGAGCATTATATCAACTATATATATCTAACAGCTTACCAGCATTATATCAACAGTATGTTAACTTTTTGCCTATGTACTAGGTCATCATCATCATCTCCCAAAACAAAGGTCGTTCCGCCACGTCTGACAAAGTTTTGAGGGTTATTTAAGATAGATTTGTAGGTAATTTTTGGTATTGCGGTATATAGAGGTTGTCAGCCCATGGCCTAAATTACAATATACTGAAACCCTCGGATCCCTTAGCTGGTTTTTACAGCATGCCCGGGAGGAAAAGCAGCTGGCATTTGCTTTTCTCTCGCTTCCAGGCCAGCATGGAGGAATCCTTAGAAGAACTACCTTAGTCTACCTCATGAGCACCATATCAATTTCAGGGTAAGAGGGAATAGCCCAAAAACGTTCCTAGTCAAAGTATCGTAACAACATCTTAACATTAAGCGATCTAAGGTTTACCTTTGGCTTTAGCCGGTTGCAGTCGGGATGAAGACTTGCTCCAGTTAGGGGTCATTAGGGGGTTCCCAAACTCTGACACTAGAGTTTATCAGGTCGTTGCTCCGGTCTAAGAGCTTATTTGATGTAGCGACTCTGACATCAACGATACATAAGACGTTTGTTGATCACAACCAACTAACACTACAGAATAATCTTCTTTGATGTTCTGATAGAGGAACTCAAAGGCACCATATCCATTTCAGGGTAACAGGGAAAAACCCAAAAACGTTCCTAGTCACAGTATCGTAACAACATCATGGCAACATTATGCGAGCTAAGGTAAAGCCGGTTCCAGCCGGAACTTAGGCTGGCGCTTCTCATTCCAGAAAGAGACCATCAGGAGGTTTTAAACTCTGACAACAGAGTTTATCGGCTCGTTGCTCCGGTCAAAAAGCTTATTAGGTTTAGAAACTCTGACAACAGAGATACAAAAGACATGTGTTGACCATAACCAACCAAGGCTGGCGCTTTTGGTTCCAGAACCTGACCATCAGGGGGTTTTGAACTCTGACACCAGAGCTTATCGGGTCGTTGCGGGCAGAGAGCTTATTGGGGTTGGATTGACATCAGACATACAAAAGACGTTTGTTGACCACAACCAACCCACAAACAGAAGAAACTTCCTTAATGTTCTGATAGAGGAGCTCAACAGCGCTATATCTATTTCGGGGTAATGGGGAATAGCCCAAAAACGTTCCTAGTCAAAGTATCGTAACAACATCAGGGCAACATTAAGCGAGCTAAGGTAAAGCCGGTTGCAGTCGGGACGTAGGCTGCGGCGCCTCTCGCTCCAGAATTAATAACTTTCTCACCCCGACCCATCCCACAAGCGTCCTGCTCACCCTATTGTCCCCACCCGCCTATTCCAGAGGTGGTTCCTACTATTGGTTGTAAAAGTTGACGCGGAAATGTAACGAGATGTTGGCGACCGCTTCTAATGCTTCGCCGAGATGGTTTGCGGCGATGACGTGCGGGAAAGACAATAACTTATCCATCGCAAATAAACTTAGACCTGGTTGGAGTTAGACCAACATCATCAAGAAAATGAGCTGAATCCCTGTTTTATAAATTATAATGTACATTGTTTTATAATTGTAATTGTATCATCCCCGGCGAACAGTTTTAATTGCGGCTAAATGATTTTTCAGGCGAGAATGAGATATTTTCCCACGGTTTTCATATGTAGTCCTACCAAATTCAGTGTAAATTTCTGAAATCCGAAGGTCGACCCAACAACTCACAGAACAAAAGAAAATTAATTGTGTTATTTACCGGGTATTGCGTTTGCTGAAAAAATATGGTAAGTTCAGTTCGAGATCCACTAGTAGCAGCTAGGCCCTCCATCCCACCAGCGGGCGGAAAGCCTTCGGAAGTTTCCGAGTGTTTCGGTTTGCCTCTTTGACTCTGTTAGGTAATGATTTGGTGGCGTAATTTGGTGAAAAAATGTCCTGCGACAACACGCTAGGGGAGATTTTGTGCCGTTGATTTTATTGTCCGGCCATTTTGTTTCCGAAAAATTGTATGAAAATATTCGATTTTCTAACATTGGAATGATGGTGATGTCTTGTTGATTCAAATATAATAATCATAATTTATTTTAAATGAGAAAACATGGTTCCATATTATGTTGTTTTTATAAAGGTTTTAGCTTAATAAGTAATTTGTACATGCCACAAAATAAAAAAAAATGTTACTTAATAAAGAGAAATAAGAAAAATTCAATGAAATGTCGGTTAGGTAATAATTATGATGCAACATGCAACGTACAATAACCAAGGTAGCTTAGCTACTTTAATATTTAATTTGCTTTTAATACAAGTCATGGGTAATACTTAAATGATTCACAAGAAATCAATAGAGGTGGGTGAAGGTAATAGAATAAAGAACCAACTTATAGCGAAACCATATTATACCGGGTGTAAGGGACAGCGTCCCGCTAACTGATAGGGGTTGCTCAGTCAACGAAACTGAACAAAACTCACCAGGACTTTTTCAGGAGATGATAAAAAAATGAACTTTTCAGTTACGTCTGAGTGTTGTTCAGTTCCGGGAAGCTGTCCCTTACACCCCGTATTACTCAATGTCCAAAGTGAAACCGAGAAAACCCTGCAATGTTGTTTCAATTTTACATGCACAGTGAATGCCGCAGTCCTTTTCCTGTAAATAGTCGATACATAAGAACTCTGACACCAGGGTTCTTCCGGTCGTTGTTCGACTCGGGAATCCACTCGCTAAGAAGAACAAAAAACACCTTCCCATGTCCCGACGACATCTGTCCAAGCTGATGCGGCTTCGTGTTCAGCAGAGGTTTTACGGAGACGCAAATACCTCAGTTTGGGCGACTCCTACATATTTTTGCCTTTCGCTGTCGAGACTTTCGGACCTTGAGGCCCAGAAGCTCAACTGTTTTTAAAACGGGTTACCGCGCGCCTCATCGAGGCAACGGGAGATCCAGGACCTGGCAGCTATTTCGCGCAAAGGATTAGTTTAGCTATTCAAAGAGGTGATGCTGCCAGCATCTTAGCTACTTTGCCTCGGTGCGGCGCGCTGGATAAAATATTTCAATTTATAATAATTTCTTGTTCAATTAGCATTGTTTTACATTAATTGAGTCGGTTGCAATCATCATCATCTTAAATCATTCATAGAGTCGGTTGCAATAAACTATTTAATACGTGGAAATGTTGATTGATTTCTTCCATGCTGGCCTGGGAGCGAGAGAAAAACATAGAATGTGCCAGCTGCATTTCCTCCTGGGCATGCTGTAAAAACCAGCTAAGGGATCCGAGGGTTTTAGTATATTGTAATTTAGGCGATGGGCTTACAACCTGTCACTACAGCAATATACTTACAAATCTATCTTAAATAACCCTCAAAACTTTGTCAGACGTGGCGGTACGACCTTTGTTTGGGTCGTTTACGCTCTGCCTACCCCATTAGGGATAAAGGCGTAATTAAGAATAAGAATAAGAATAAGAATTCGTTTATTGCCATAACATAAAGTACATACAACATTTAAAAGAAAGACAAAACAGAACATAAATTATGGCAAAAGGCAGGGACTCAGTTGTTGTCAACATGCTGCCGGGGACAGCACTGTTGACACTGATTTTCAGCCCTTACCCTTTTCTTTCATTACTAAAAAAAAACAATGTACTTAAGCGAGGGCAAGAAAAAAAAAAACAAAAAAAAAGAACTATTTGTATCTAAAACAGACTTATAAAAAACAATAAAATCTAAAAAAATAGCTCGAAAATAAAGGAAAAAAAATTATATGTATGTATGTATGTATGTATGTATGTATGGAAATGTTGATGTAACTTACGGAACGATACGGGTGATGCTTTTCTGACCTATCAACATTGAAAATATGATATTGTACTGTGCATCAAACAATTTTTGTCATATCACAGTCACTTCGGGAAAAAGCGACCAAAAGAAGAGGCAGTAAGCGTGGGGGGGGTGAAGGCGTGCCAAAAAAGGATTAAAACGTCTGAATCTAAAAATAGACTTCCCTGATGTGGGCGTAACCGTAGAATAGAAAAAGGAATTTGGATTAAAAATATTATGTTGATGTTATAAATATTCGTCCGTACCTAAAGAATACAGCAAGCTGTTTGGCACCGCACGGACTTCAGTGAAAAGGTGGTCTCGGACCAAGCAGAACAACACCGTTTCAGTGAGTATTTACTGCCTTGTGAGATTTTCCCCAACTTGGTTAGGACAATGCAGGCTGAATCACCTGATTTTCTGGGAGAAAAAAACCGTGCTTCGGACGGCACGTTAATCTGTCGTTCCCGGTCGCTGTCTTTGATAGTGGTCGTTCTACAAACCACGTCAGACGTCTATTAGGCGGTTTAAAAACTCTGACAAAAAAAGAATTAAGACAGGCTTACCCACCCACAGGGTAAAATATTGATATTTTTTTTCAAAATGGCTCTAGCGTCCTTAATACCAGGAAGAAGGATATCATTTTCATTAGAATAAACCAAAACACAAGCTTCAAAAGTTAAGAAAATTATATCTGTTATTAAAGCAAGTTGGATCTTAATTTCATATTCCACCCGAGTTTAAAGCCAGAAGCGATTCTAAGAAGGCTTTGTCTGTTGGGAGTTTAGATACGTAATACCAAATTTTATTCAATATTAGATTTCCGTGGTTTAACCTGCAGGTTAATGAGTTTTCCACAGGAATACCATTTTCCCGTGGTAAGTAGTGGAGTAGGTATTTTATTTTTGGTAAATTTATGATCCTTTTTGATCCTTTTTTTTTCATTAGTCTATTATATCAGGTTTCAATGTATTGCCTTGAGCTGACAATCCAACACTACTATCCCAAAATCCTCTCTGTAATAACACTAAAAAAAATACCTAACGGGGGGCTCTGCCTTCCCTTTAAGGAATTTAGGCGTGACCTGAAACACTAACCTTAAATACGTACATATCATCACGCCTTTAACCCTAATTGACAAACGATCTAAACCAGGGGTTGCATATTTATTATTTATCTAGCGACCCGCCCCGGCTTCGCACAGAAATTATCAGTATTTCTCTACCATTTTATGCGTGTATTATACATATAAACCTTCCTCTTGAATCACTCTATCCATTAAAAGAAACCGCATCAAAATCCGTTGCGTAGTTTTAAAGATTTATGCATACATAGGGATATAGGGACAGAGAAAGCGACTTTGTTTTATACTATGTAGTGATTATCAATATTTTTGGCTTGTGGATACTTGACATGACAGTATATAATTATCGACAAAATCGTGTTGCACAATCCTAAGAACGCAACGCACAATCCGTCTGCTCATCTGTCAAACAAAAACGAGTTACTTCTCCTAGGCCCGTATTTGTAATAAGCTCTCAAGATTGACAGCGAGTTTGAGTTTGTACCACAAATGTCATTTCAGTACAAAACCATCTGTCAGTTTCTCACTTAATATTGCTCTCAATCTTGACATCGCTTTATAAATACGAGCCTTAGACACGCAATGGAAACTTACCTTTGTTAAACAGTTTGTACAAAACCGTACTTTTTAATGCTCTTGTTTTGAAAAATATGCCGCATTCAACTTTTTCCCTATAAGAGGAATATGCGGGTTACCGAATTTGTTGCAGCGGTCAACCGGTCGACCGCAGTCGACGTCTTGGCTACCCCTGATCTAAACAAAGGTTGTTCCGCCACATCTGGCAAAGTTTTGAGAGTTATTTGGGATAGATTTGTAGGTATTTTGCTGTACTGACAGGTTGTCAGCCCATCGTCTAAATTGCAATATACATACTGAAACCCTCGGATCCCTTAGATGGTTATTACAGAATGCCCGCGAGGAAATGCAGCTGGCACATCCTATGTTTTTCTCTCTCTTTCAGACTAGCATCTGCCTCCGTGGTTTAATGGTCAGAGCCATGGGACAAAGTTGATATTTGTCAATTTATCACTTTGTGAGGTTTTCACCAGTTTCGACATTGCAGGCTGAATCACCTGATTGTTCGAAAAGCAATAAAAAGGATTCCGTGCTTTGGAGGGCACGTGAAGCCGTTGGTTCCAATCGCTGTCTCTGATATAGGTCGTTACTCAAACCATGTTAGACGCCTAATAGCTGTGTTAGTAGCGGTTTAGAAAACTCTGACACCAGGGTTCATCGGGTCGTTTGACCCGAGAATCCACTCGCTAAGAAGGAGAACACCAACCTTAACCCTATTATATTTACCAAGTTGTATCTATAGTTTGGTTGTAATACTGGGATTGGTTTAAATAAGTAATGTTATAGCTGTACAGGGAATTCCTTGGGCTTGCTTAGCTCCTTACTACTCTGGCTGTATTTAACTTTATGTTATTAAAGTTTGCCAGTTCTGTTTACTTATCAATATTAATGAAATATTTGATACATATTTACTTACGAACTTAAGTAAGATTGAGTCTAGGGTAGGCAGAGCGTCTACAGGTAAATACAAAATGTATCTATAATGTATTTATAAATTAATCGCAAGTTTGAGAACAATATTAAGTATGGATTTGACAGGCCGTTTTGTACTAAAAGACATACGTACCTAATACAAACTCCAACTCACTGTCAATCTTGTGAGTTGATTGTAAATACGGGCCTAAAGTATGGGAAGTATGTTTTTTTTTCTTATTCCTTGGGAAAAGTTGTTCAGACTCTCACCCATCATGGTAAACATACCCTTATTGTTACACCCTATCTTATCTTATCTTATTTAGCCGTTAGTGTCCCACTGCTGGGCAAAGGCCTCCCTCCGGTCTCTCCACGACTCCTTATTCTGTGTTTCTTCTGGCCAATTTTTGAGGAAGGCATCGAGCTCATCTTTCCATCGCCGCCTGTCTCTTCTGGGCATTCACCCGGTGGTAAACTTGGCCCATAATTCAGCTGGCATACGACACACGTTGGCATACCCCGAGTCTGAATTTCACCCTATACAACTTATTATTTCTAGAGTATTGTATTAATTAAAAGGAAACACAACCTTTATTTTCTTTACTGTTTTATTCTGCTCTTCTTCAAAAATAAAAACAACTGAATCATTTTTATTTTCTCTTTTTACAACCTGATTCTTCAGCGCTATTACTTCTGAGAAAAAGCTGGGTTCTTAACACGTTTATTGCTATCTGTTGCTCTGTCAGGGATTTAAGATAAACTAAACTTAAGTATTCTTCCATGCTGGACTGGAAGCGAGAGAAAAACATAGAATGTGCCAGCTGCATATCCTCCTGGGCATAGTGTAAAAATCAACTGAGGGATCCGAGGATTTTAGTATATTGCAATTAAGGCGATGGGCTGACAACCTGTCACTACAGCAATATACCTACAAAATCTATCTGAAATAACTCTCAAAACTTTGTCAGCCGCGGCGGAACGACTTTTGTTTAAGTCGTTTACGCTCTGCCTACCCCATTAGGGATAAAGGTGTGATATGTATGTATGTTATTTCAAGATCCCTTTTTAATTTTCCTTCAATGGAATTCCACTAAACCGCACTTATATCTGGAATAATCTAATTTCAAATTTAAATTTGTACTTTTGAGTTATACGAAACGCGTTGAAGTCTTTTACACAAGGTCCAAGGTGTACCCGAGGTAAAATATTTGCGTAAATGAAATGCAAATCAAACCAATCATATTTCTCAATTTCAAAGGAAATAATAAAAATTGTTGCCTGATATTTATGCACTGGATGTTTATGTGCAAGAGACTTAATTTTTTTTAAATATATTTTTTAATCTATTTATACCTATTGTTAGGCCAATGTTTAAAAACTACTTCTAAATATCGTCCTTTACGCACTTTCCCAAACTGCTTCTCATACCTAAAACTTATATTATTTTTCACCCCACAGTTATTCACAGTCCGCAAATATTACCAAGTTTAGTAAACCCTAGAGGTCGCTAATCACAAAGAAAAGACAAAGACGCTGCAGGTAGCGGTGGGGGGAAAGGGGGAGGTGGGGGGCGTATGCACCATACATGACGATATGCATCGCAGCGCTGCATTCCTCGCACTGCGGACTGAAAGATTGGTGTGGATATTCCGTGATAAACTTTATTTTGCGATAATCTTATGACTAAGATCAGCATATTTTTTTAAAAAACGGGTTTCGGTTACAGAAAAATTCTGTTGAAGAAAGAAGCTATCATCAAATAGAATTTTATTTCGGCACTCGAATTTTGACTCGATTCGTGATTATAAAAAATATGTAAGTCTATCGCAACAAAAAGAATGGTTTCCTTTTATGTGCTTTTGATTTTGAAACAAGAGCAATTAAAATTTGATTTTTCAAGATGGGAAATTTAATAAATAATCAAAATTTTAACCAAATATGACAAGAAAAAAATTAAAAACAGTAGGACTCAATCTGCTAACTGAAAACTGGTAAAGACCGACTTAGATGGACCAACATTTCACTTCAAAAATCATGTAGATTTTTTAAAATAATCTGTTACTAACTGAAAATTAAAGATGGAATAATTATTTACGTTAAGTCCCTAATTAAACAATATCCCTGAGGACATATCTTAAGTAAATCTTAACTAAAATTGTTGCCGTCCCTTTCTATTCTCTCATGATAGGTACCGATTTTAGTCAAGATTTAGTGATTTTGTGCGTATAAGAATTGCTCCCAATGCCTCTATTATATCCGACCAAAAATCATAAATTAATAAAAAGCTTTACTCCCAGCATATCCACCCTATTCTTTCCCTCGTGAAGCTGCTCTTACTCGGAGTCCAGTCTCTAATTTACTCGCCGCCGGACTGATACCACAATACATTGCTCTGCACTTCACTATTAGCTAACTAACTAAAACTCGTATAAGTCCCACCACTGGGCAATGAGTTTAAGTAGCATTTATTAAGTTGTACAGGGATAACTCGTCTAAAGTAATACAAGAAAAAGTGTCGATTAGGTAACAGTAGAATAGAAGTAGCAAATTGTAATTTAATTTAAGGGTTTTAAAGCAGGGTGGATTTAACAGTCAAAATCTCAAAATAAAATCCTGATCTGCTACAAACTGAAAACAGAAGATCGACTTCAGATGGAAGAACTATTTACATTCTCATAATAAAACCAAGTCCCCAATGAAACAAAATCCTTGAGTCAAATTGTTGCCTTTCCTTTCTGTTCTCTCATGATATAATTATAGTCAAGATTTAGTAATTTTGTGCGCATTTGAATTGTTCCCAATTTTTCAGACCAAAAATCATAAAAAAAAAATAGTTTTACTCCCGACATATCCACTCTATTCTTTCCCTCGTGAAGCTGCTCTTACTCGGAGTCCAGTCTCTAATTTACTCGCCGCCGGACTGATACCACAATACATTGCTCTGCACTTCACTATTAGCTAACTAACTTAAACTCGTATAAGTCCCACTAGTGGGCAATGAGTTTAAGTAGCATTTATCAGGTAATAAAGAAAAAAATCTCGTGGCTTGTGATGGCCTGATGGGTGACCGTTTCTGAAATTTTAAACCTACAATAAAGTAAACTCGTATAAGTCCCACTAGTGGGCAATGACCGTGAGTAGCATTTATCAGGTTTTACGGAGAAAAATTGTGTCTTTTGGAATTATAATTCAGTATATATAGATACAATCGTCTATTACGATGACTGATTTTAAAATCTGCACAAAACTATTTTTTTTTATGATTAACTTGTTTTTTTTTGTTGGGTGAAGACCAAGTTTGAGTCAATGATATAGAAAGATGTTGAAGCCGAAGTCTTCTACCACCGCTCTAGCAGGCCTGTCCAGGTAGTTTAATAACAAAAAAAAACATCTGACCTTTAACATCACAGACGGTAATACTAATTTTGTATTCCAAATGAGTACGAAATGCTACAATAAAACTCGAACTAGTCTTAGTAGCAGCAGAATGACGAATTGGTAATTACTTCATTAATACTGCCATGCTGGCCTGGGAGCGAGAGAAAAACATAGAATGGGCCAGCTGCTTTTCCTCCCGGGCATGCTGTAAAAACCAGCTAAGGGATCCGAGGGTTTCAGTATATTGAAATTTCAGCGATGGGCTGACAACCTGTCACTACAGCAATATGCCTACAAATTTAAATATCCCTCAAAACTTTGTCAGATGTGGCGGAACGGCCTTTGTTTAGGTCGTTTACGCTCTGCCTACCCCATTAGGGATAAAGGCGTGATTATATGTATGTATGTATGTATACTTAACAAACCAAAACTAATCTAATATCAAGGCCCTCAGTACACTCACTTTGGTCAACCGAATGCCCTTTACGAACAACTTAGCCTATGTCCTTTTGACCCTTAATATCATTGCAGTCGAAAAGGTTAGACGAATCCAATTTATAACTCTTTATCTTTTAATTTTCCAACAAAAATAACATTGTTATACATAAAGCTGGTTATTTTAAGTCAGTACACAAACTAATAAGGGTTGCTCAGACAACGAAACAGAACTGAACAACTTTCACAAAAAAACTTGAAAATGAAAAAAATGCCCATGCAAAATGACCAATCAGACAATTTAGCATGAGGCTAATAAATATAATAAATTTCCCAGAAGTCTTTTTTTCTGTGATAGTTGTTCAGTTTTGTTGGCTGAGCAACCTGTATCAGTTTGCGTATTGACTAAAAAATAACCCCGTATAAAAAATATCAAAGACAAAAATAAGAAGACAACAAAGACAATGAAGCGACTAGAAATCCCAAAAAAATAAAGAACACCGTTAAATTAGACAATAACGATTAAAGCATAAAAATTCAATGGCGCTGGTAGGTCGACAATTCGAAAGCCGTATCGCGACCCACTCCAAATTGTGATTAAGGCAACCCAATATACACACACAACAGGTCACGCGTTTACTAACACCCGAATCTTCTACTGAAACAAAAAGATTACAAGCCCAATTTTCTGCAAACTACACAAAATTCACTTAAAACATTTGGCTATTAGGGTTGAAAATCGCTCAACGCGTTTCAATGGTTCGCTACGCCTGTGTGCCTCGTGAAAGCTACACATTTCATTTATAATAGTACCTACAATACGAAGCATCATATTGTACACAACACTCTACTACTGCTCATAAATGTTGTATGTGTGCGCGAGTCTCAAGGCAAAACAGCTTAAGTGACGTTTTGAGCGTATTACAGAAATTTAGGTTTTGTGTACGAGCCATAGAGCGTAAAATGAGATGTAGAGATTTGGGTAAACGTGAATATGTTTTGTATCTGTGTGTAACGGAACGGCTTGAAGTATCGAAGAATGCGGAGCGTGAATTACCATGTTTAGATTAGGGAGCTGTCAGTTTGACAATAATTCGCTCTTGTTCGCTCGTACAAGATTAGAACTTGATTATGATACAAGATTTCGATGACAGGATTATTGTTTGTTTTAATCAGGTGTTTGTTTAATTAATTAGCCTAATAAAAATAAATAATGCAAATTTTATGTATTAATTTATTATTTATTTACATAAATAGAACAAATATGAGAAATATAAATGATACGAGCTTAGTTGGTGTAAAATGAACGGTATAGGATAAATAGAACACCTTTCTTAATTGAATTATTGCTTTTAGATGAAAATGTATATAAAACTTTTCATTATTAAGAATCATAATTAGTTTATTATTAATCATCTAAGCAATATTCAAAAGTAACCCGCAAATGCATAAAGTCAACCGACAAACGTATCAATTACTAAATTGAATTAAACGGTATAAACCGCTGAAGCGCGCGCCACAATAAGCGATCACGGCGCATCGCATTAGCTACTGACAGCTCGAACGTGTGTGTGCCACGGTTGTTACATTTACCCCTCACACTACAGCAGCAACCCACCGCGCGTAAAACCCAATATCACCCCTATCTCCAAGAGACAAGTGCCCCCGCAGTTGCAAGAGTAACGGTGCAGGTTTATAGCTCGCGCCCACCGGGTGGTGAAGTCCGGCAACGTCGCGCCCGAATTACTGTGACATTTCCAACCAAACGCTACACCTAGCGCCATCTAGCCGTGATGAGCGCAAACCGAGCTTCGGCTATTAGAGCGGGACGGAAAAACTTGACAATATCACTTTCACGGTCCCGTACTTAAAGCTAAGCGGTTTGCTGTACTGTTTGTTTGTGTCTGTAAACAGCGCCGCCGAGGTGTACCGCGCATGAATGAAAGGGATGACCGTAGGAGCGAGACGGCGCGTGACGGATGTCTTACGCTAGAGTGGGATGGGGCAAGCGCGAAGCGTGCAGCGTACATCGTTTATCAGATTACATGCGAGGCACCGCGAGCGTGGCGATGTTTTGACACGCGATAATCACGAGATAATGCGAGCGATCTCGGCGACGTTTAGGTTTATATTGGCTTTTTATAGTGGCGGTGGAGAGACAGAATAATAACGAGTTTGAAATATGACGCACTCGGCCGCCAGGTGACGCCTGCAGACTGGTGCGCCGTTTTTTTATTAATAAATGTAATTTTATGTCTCCTCTCGTGTCTGTCAGTTATAAAACAACTGATGGCCGCACATGTCAACATTTACTAATTTTAGTTATAGTCAGTCATTCATTACAAAGTAATGTATCAAAAACTGAAATATTATTTCATCCATTAAATTATTTTTTCATTTCCAACATAAATAATTTTAAAATATGTATAAAAATTTGATGCACATAATTTCAGGTAATAAGAAGAGCCATTTTTTAAAGAACCTACCTACTATAAAAACTAACCTAACGTAATAAAATAACATACTGGCTTGCACGAAAAAAAAAACCATTAAACGCATTTGAACATTTTGAACTTCGAACATAATCCACAACTCTAGAAAACTAAATATTCACTCTGGATGTGAAAAGTGGATCTCTTTCCAGCTAACTCCTCTGAGGCAGGTTGCCAACCGAATGCGGGGGAATTCAAACTCGGTAGTAACAAGTTACTGTGAATATACAGCTAATGGTAGAATATACATATAATACATTTATGGAGATACAACATTGGTCGAAACAAGACTGGTAGCGCCATCTATTAAGAGTTTTTGGTAGCTGTCGAAATTTGAGGATGCTATAGTGTTGTTTATACTGATAAGTATGTTATGTACTATTTTATAGTATGTATGACAATATAACTTACGAATATACGTTCTCGAGATAAATAAAAGTAGAGTTTCAACAGTAATAATATCGATTCGTAAAGCGCACAACTTATCTAAATCCTGACTAAAATTATAGGCGTCCCTTTTTGTTCTCTCATGATGGAAAATTACAGGTATAGACTTATAAATAGTTAAGTCGTGATTTTGCAACTACGAATTGGCACCAATGTAATGTTTGTAATGCAGTTATACCACAACATTGCTAAACTTAGATATTGTACATGAATCAAATCAAGTAAGCGTAAAAAAAAAACTTTATCAAGTAGGTATAATTCATTAATTCAGTCATAAAAATATTTATCGAGTTTTAAAATGTAGGTAGAACAAATCAGAAAATGATACTACTACCGCCATCTGGTGGCGAGTAGCACATGACAGAATGTGAAATTGAAACTGTCTGGAACGGTAGAACCACAAAATTTCAAGAAGAAGTCTTCCTGTTACTCTACCGTTGTTAGATATTCATACGTCGAGCTACTGTAAAAGCAAAACAAAGAATTCATCATCTCCTAAGATCATCTGCCTATAAGAATTGGCATGCGAATATAAAAAATAGTACTAATTAATCATTTGGACAAATTATTAAAATCTAATAAAATAATATAACTGTTAATTTACATAAGTCAATAAAATGAAATAAAAATACAAATATGAAAATGTCACAGTAATAAAATATGTCATAATTTTAATGATTTCAAAAATATTAAACAATAGCAAATGTCAAACGTATCTTAAATATAAACTTGAAAACCTAACTTGTTATAATTTCTCAAAATTTATGCGTCATGAATTCTTGGACACTATAAAAACAATTAGTAACCAGAATTTTAAATATTCATTTCTTAAACATAGTCAAAGGCATTTTTTTGGCGTCAGCAGGTAATATGTTAAATATCTTTATACACATATTGAAACTATTTTTTGCAAAACAAGTGGTTTAATGTGACTCTACTTGTAAGCGGTGCGGATATCTTGAGGAGAATGGAACAGTTCTATATTGGAAAATATTATCACTTTTTTTAACTAACATACACAACTCGAAAATGTACAAACATGGTAGCGTAAGTAGTTTTAGGGATTGAAACAGTGGCTTGCAAGTTTCAAAGGGACCAACACAACACATTGCTCTAACGCATTTTTTTTGCAAGATGAAAACGCGTTCGATATCAGTAGAGTTGCCCCACATGATAAGGCCATAGCGCATAGCCGAACACACGTACCCATGGTAAGCAACCATAGCTGTTTTTTGGTCACAGATATTAGTTAACCTATAAAGTGCATAAACAAACTTATTTATTCTTTGACATACGGATTCAATATGCTCTTTCCATGATAACTTGTGTCAAGAATTATGCCGAGAAATTTTGTAGTAGTTGATTCTATTATGGGCACATCTTTATGTTTTATGGGCAAGTTCATCGGCTTACCATTTACATTAATAAACTGTAAAAATGTAGTTTTTTTAAAATTTACGTGGAGATTGTTATGTTCTAACCATTCAACGACTTTATCAATAGTAATATTAATTTCGTTTCCATAATCCAGTTTATCTCTCTTTTGGATAACAACAGATAGATCGTCAGCGAATAGGGTACAGGGGTACTGTATATTAATAGGTAAATCATTAATGTAGAGTATAAACAATAGTGGTCCCAGAATACTCCCCTGCGGCACTCCTACATTATTAGCTTTAAAAGATGAGCGGTAACTAGAATACTCGTGCTTATTATTGATCTTATGAATATCTACACACTGAGTTCTGTCATGAAGATATTCAGAGATTAGATCATTTGCTAGGCCTCGAATGCCGTATGTATCCAATTTTGAAAGTAGAGTTGCATGGCAAACGGAATCAAATGCTCTACTCATGTCAAACAGTATGCTAGTGACAGGTATACTTTTATCCATAAAGCTTGATATTTGTTTTGTTAGTGAAAAGCATGCTGTTGTGGTCGACTTCCGTTTTTGAAAGCCATGTTGGTCTAATTATATTAAACTTATTTATAAAAGATAACAGCCTGGTCGATATAACCTTTTCCCATATCTTTGATAATATCGGAATAAGAGTAATAAGGCGATAGTTACTCATGTCATGTTTGTCATCTTTTTTATGAAGTGGTTTGACCACAGACTGTTTGAAAGTTCTTGGATATTTTCCATGTTCAAGTGACAAATTAACAAGATACACAACAACTGGGGCTAATTCATGAGCACAAGATTTTATTATTTACTTGTGGTGCTCAGCTCATCATAGCCAGTCGAGGTAGAATTTTTCCGGGAATTAATAATTTTAATTATTTCATTTTAATCAGTAGGTGCTAAGTAAATGCTAGCCGTAGTTTTATTTAAGTTAAATTTATAATTATTTGGAATATTTTGTCCAGTGTTTGTCATGTTAATAAAATGTTAATTAAAAGCACATGCAATTTCAAGAGGTTATTCAAACTTGTTGCTGTAAACAGTCACGTACTCAATTGTTGGTTTGGTGTGTTGTGAAGATTTGGAGTTAATTACATTCCATGTTGCCAAACACTTGTTTTCCGACTTTTTAATATATTTATTATTAGTGTCTTTTTGAGCCGTGAAAATACATCTTTTTAGCAGCGTATTGTATAGACTGTAATGAGTCTTAATGGCAAGCGACTTAGTCATATAATAAGACATACTAATAAGACATACGTAACTTTCTTTTAGCTATACATGAAGTTCGAATTCCCTTTGTAACCCACTTTAATTTGCCGTGATTATTTTTAAACATTATTTTAAATTTTGGAAAACATAAATTATATAATAGTATTAAATCTTCGTGAAATGTTTTAAAGGTATCTTGAATATCTGAGATAGAAGTTATTTGTAGGAGTTTGTTATAATTAGTTATGAAATATTTGAACTTTTGCTGAAATCTCTTCTCATCTCAAACCAATGTTTGAGTGGGGGAGATTTTTCAGCTACGGGTATAGTAAGCATCTGGCAATAATTGTGGTCAGACAAACCAAGATGAATGTTCCTACCTATAGCTCCACTAATGTTGCTTGCGAAATGATCAACGCAGGACATCTTTCGAGTTGCTGTGTTAATATGAAGATCAAAATTATGAGTAGCCAAAAGTTCTTTTAATTTAATTGCTTTGGGTTTTGTACCAATTGTATTGATATTCCAATCGCCCGTGAGAACAATATTTTTACTCGTTCTTCTTTTTAATCTATCGAGCAATTTTTCAATTTTAGTGAAAAAAACCTCTTCATCCGAATCAGGAGTTCGATAAATGCATACAGAAATAAGTTTATATTTCTTTATCTCTATTCCGCAGCATTCAAAGGTGTATTCTGAAGCTAACTCTGTGACATAAGCAAGGTTTTTGGACTCTATAGAACCTGCACACAACACGCAAACACCTCCTCTACTTTTACCTTTTCAAAAAGATGATCCTACGATAGCGTAGGATCATCTTTTTGTAGAAAAGGTCCATTCATTTAACGGTATATTGCACTCATTGCAACGAGGAATAAAAGTCTCTGTTAAACAAATTAAATCTATTTCTTCTTTTAGTTCATTTATTGCGATATTTAACTGATGTTTTCCGCTCAAAAAGCCACCCATATTTTGATGAATTATTGTTAGTACATTGTCGTTTTCTATAAAAAATCTTTATTATTGGCTTCATTTTCTTGAATATGAGATAATCTACTATTTGAGTGCACTAGCTGTGGAGAGTGCTGTAAAATGGCAGACATGTTGGTGAATCTTTTACTTTCAATTTCAGCCTCACAGGGCCGGCTAACTAATCTAGGGTATTGAACTGGTTCTATACCATACCACTATCAAAGACAGCGACCGGGACCGATGGCTTAACGTGCCCTCCGAGGCACGATATCTTTTTCTTTTCGGACAATCAGGTGATTCAGCCTGCAATGTCCTAACCAAACTGGGGAAAATTCACAAAGTGATAAATTCTCAAATATCAACTATGCGTTTCCCTCCTGGGAATCAAATCCAGGACCTCCGGATCGGAAGTCCATGGCACTAGCCACTAGACCACGGAGGCAGTTAAAAAAATTTGCTGATTTGACTAGTAGGAAAATAGCGTATGATGTATTTATTGTTTAATTTACATAAATGTCGCTAATAAATAAACAAAATATATGGAGTCAACGAAAAGCAGTATAAGATACAGTCTAACCAAAAAAGTAGGTACTGGTCACAAGAAGTATCACCGCATCAGATAAAGCAGCGAGTGAAAAGCTAAATTAATAGTAAATATTACGACAAGTGCTTCCATGCTGGCCTGGGAACGAGAGAAAAACATAGAATGTGCCAGCTGCATTTCCTCCCGGGCATGCTGTAAAAATCAGCTAAGAGATCTGAGGGTTTTTGTATATTGTAATTTAGGCGATGGGCTGACAATCTGTCACTACAGCGATATACCTACAATCGAGCTCAATAACCCTCAAAACTTTGTCAAACGTGGCGGAACGACCTTTGTTTAGGTCGTTTACGCTCTGCCTACCCTATTAGGGATAAAGGCGTGATTATATGTATGTATGTATTATGACAAGTGGTTCGAATCCCACCACGTACCAATGTGTTTTTCGGTTTTCGAATTTCATATGTACGTTTATTCGGCGCTTTTTCCGTGCTGAAGAAGGCACGTTAAGCCGTTGGTTCCGGTTTATATCGTTTAATACCGTAGATATTAGTCGTTAAGCCATGTCAGAGACCAGTGCTAAGCATTGGCGGCTTGAAAACTCTGACCTAATCTAGGATTGGGTCTGGTTTCCCTTTTGGGTTGCGGAGGTCAGATGGCAGTCGCTCTGTGTAAAAACCAGTACTCTCGTTCAATCACCTAGATTAGGTAGCCGACCCCGTGAGATACGGGATAAGGCTAGGCAGATGATGATGTATTACGACCAGTGCATGAAACATGTCAATTTTGTCCGAGATTTTTAGCTGCGAACTTCGATTGCCAGGAAAATCGAAGAAATTCAACAAAAATACAGTAAACTAAACAATTCATTCCCGCCATTTGACTTTTTATATATTTTGACGTGAAATATTAGGCTTGGTCTGGAAAAATACTATAACAACGAGAGAATCTTACTGGTCATTGCGGCATACGTAGATCTAAATGCTTCCATCGCTATTTTCAGTAACCTGATGTTTACATTATAAAATACCGGAGCCATGTGTTATTCCAGTGTCGAATTTGCTTTCTTTCTTTTTAGTAATTTTATCTGTTATTGCGTTTTAATCGATTAATTGGGTATTTCGGATGAGGTCAGTTTGTGTGTGTTTTGGAACTGTATGTATTGATTTATGCAGATTCTTTCGTGAGTAGTAAATTGTAAATATCTGACGATAATTTTTATCTGTATTTGATTTTACCTGCGTGATGCTTTGCTAGATTAGCACCT
This sequence comes from Scrobipalpa costella, assembly GCA_949820665.1. Taxonomy (NCBI): domain Eukaryota; kingdom Metazoa; phylum Arthropoda; class Insecta; order Lepidoptera; family Gelechiidae; genus Scrobipalpa; species Scrobipalpa costella. The sequence continues at coordinate 3,798,291 of OX463305.1, read as the reverse complement.
AGTCCCGGTAATATTATCAAATCTCAAGAGTGACAGTGGGTTTGAGTTTGTATCAAAAATGTCATTTTGGTACAAAACAGCCTTTCAACTCCAAACTTAATATTGCCCGCAATCTTGAGATCGCTTTATAAACACGAGCTCTAATCTCTTCCCGCTGTCATTTAAGGAATAAATCCAGTAGACCAATGAACAGACTTCCCTGAATCATGAATTAACAATTATATCAATTTGTCAAGATAAGATAACAATAATATGATCCTAACCTAAATTCTATTTGCATTAGCTTTTGAAAACTTGTAAGACCATTTATTAAGCCGCTGAGAAGCAGCCTGTCCCATATGGGAAAAATCGCAATTTTTTTTTTAATACGGAGTTTAAGGACAGCGTCCCGCAAACTGATAGGGGTTGCTCAGTCAATGGAACTGAACTATTATCAGCAGGATTTTATTTTCAGGACGTGAAAATGGTTTTCCATATACATTGCTTGAGGTGGGCATTTTGTATGGGAAGTTAAATATTTTAAGAAATTTATGGTGATAGTTGACCAGTTTCGTTGACTGAACAAATCCTATATCAGTTTGCGAGACGCTGTCCCTTACACCCCGTATGTAGCTGCCATTTCGTAGCTTCAATGTTACTTCAATATACCTACGAATCTATCTTAAATAACCCTTAAAATTTGTCAGACGTGGCAAAACGATCTTTGTTTGGGTCGATTGCGCTCTGCTTACCCCATTAGGGATAGAGTCGTTACTGTATGTATGTATGTATGTAACGTTACTTCCGTCAGGTTGCTACGAAACTGTGTTTTCAATCACATCAAGTGGGCCATAAAACCACCACATTAGTTAATGAAGGGAGTGCCTTACATATTTAAACTAAAGTTTTAATGCTCATAAATTGTGATCGTTTTACTATGGTTACTTTAATTAATGTCATAAATATTATCAATTAAATTACGAACTTACCCTCGGATCCCTTAGCTGGTTTTTACAGCATGACCGGGAGGAAATGCAGCTGGCACATTCTATGTTTTTCTCTCGCTCCCAGGCCAGCATGGAAGAAAAGTTGTGCTATTAGGCGGTTTAAAAACTCTGACACCAAGGTGCATCGGGTCGATTGACTCGAAACCCACACAACGGAAGAAGAATGCATTTTCTAAGTTGAACTCTGATTCTATTCGACGGATATAGACCGTCACGTCTAGTTGGGGGCGCCACAATATTCGTTTACATAACCCACCGACGGATTGTAAATCTTGGCTTGATTTACGCAGAAGCACGTAGGTACTTTAATTTATAACTGCCCCGATTTAGCCAAACCACCCAGAGGCAATGACGAAATTGAGGTGATGTCTACTGGGATTTTTCTTCCATGCTGAACTAAGAGCGAAAGAAAAACATAGAATGTGTCAGCTGCATTTCCTACTGAGCATGCTGTAAAAACCAGCTAAGGGATCCGAGTGTTTCAGTATATTGCAATTTACAACCTATCACTATAGTAATATACCTACAAATCTATCTTATATAACCCTCAACACTTTGACAGACGTGGCGGAACGACTTTTATTTAGTTTGTTTACGATCTGCCTACCCTGTTAGGGATGAAGGCGTGATTATATGTATGTATGTCTACTGGGATTGATCAGAGATAAACAAAAGAGGTAAACGAAAAATAAGTCTTCTTGAAAGCTTGATCTAGCTAGGCGAACGATTTGCCTGATAGTAAACAGCATTTGATATTAGATGCATGTAAATGCTTACTGATTAAGGTGTACCCCAACGGCAGATGAGCTGGTAGATTTCAAGATATGCAACCATCGCCCGCAATGCCTTAAAATATCGTTCAAATCGCTAAGGCGGCGGTTACGTCCGTGGCCGCGTCAAAAATGTGCGGAAAACGCACAATAAATCTAATTCCATAAAAATGGAATCGGATTGAAAAAAGCTATGTTGCGATTTTAGATACTCATAATACGGATATTTTCCCGAAGGAACCCTGAAAGCGCTCTTAATAGATTAGGGAAATCTAATTTACTGATAAAAACAGATTTATTTCTCGATGTTTCTATCATACTCGTACTTATTTATGAACATATTTTTAAATATTGCAATTGCAGGCTAAGAACTAGCTTCTTAGATGTATATTTTTTTGGATTTTTCCAATGATTCTTTTAGGAGAAATAAGCTCTTAAAATCAACCATTTGCCGGTAGGAAATATTTTCCTTTGAACAAATATTGGCTTTATTACCATATTGGGCACGATTCTAGATTTTCCGGTTAAAATTAAAATCTGTGTTGTCACTTTCGGACTAAAATTATTGGAAAAAGATAGGAGATCTATTCTCTCCGGTTTTTTATTTGTGGTTTCTGGTTTTATGCGTTATCTATCTGTCATTTTTATCCGCTGTCATATGATATGGCGGATAAAATTTACAGAATTACTGGGGAAAAGTGCAAAAGCGCGTCACAATCTAGCGGACAAAGTGTAAAACCATAGAGTATAAATCGCCTGTCTTTTTTCAATTTTATTATTTTGAAAGTGACAGATAGATTTTAATTTTAGTTTTAGCCGGTTGAATCTAGAATCGAGCCCATTCTTCACTCACTATATTTATTTTATTACAGCAAGATACCTCTGTCAATCCTCTATTACGCGAATTGAAAACGTTAAAAAATCACCTCGGGCATTGTGGCTTAAATAAATTATAAGTACCACACGAGTTTCCTGTTACTACCATTGGACCTCTACCTCCCCTCAGCTTACATACAATAGTGGATCATTCGGGGAGGATGTTAGGGAAATGGGAGGTCATGTAGAAGTGGTCGCTGGTCGACCTACTTACGCGCGGTCTCAATATTGTTGTACCAGATCAATTGTAGGTGACTGGAGTCCTAGTTCTATGATTATTAACTTGGCTTAATGGGTGCATGGAGTAAATGAACGTTGCGGTGGAAAATACCTTCTATTTACACTTGTTATGCAGTGAAAATTGGATAGAAGGAGTTGTCAGATAGTTTTTTACATGCATGAATTGACTCTCTTGGGCTAAGTGGCGACCTCATCAGACAAAAAAAAACATAATTCACTGAAAACACAATCAATAATTTCAATCGAAAATTTGCGAAAAACTACCACTTTGAGCTCTTATCTGTAACTGCAGTGATCACTGAATTATTAATTTATAATGCTTAATATAAACCACAGTACCTATACTTCAATTTTACGATTGATTGCGTTTACAGTGAGTAATGATTTTTTAACTGATGAGAGCGCTGGTGTGCACTGGGGATCCTCTTATGATAGTGGACTCTATGATGAGTGTCAGTGACTTTCTGAAACGATTGCTTGCTTGGGACTTTAAAAATAAAAAGTTATAGAAAATAGCCAGCTTTTTACTAAAGACATCTTATTTTAGACACCAAGCCTCGTATTTATAAAGGGATCTGAAGATTGAGAGGGATATTAAGTATGGATTTGACAGGCTATTTTGTACTGAAATGACATTTCTGTTACGAACTCAAACTTACTCTAACTTTCAAGTGCTGATTATATAAAGGCCTCAACTATTTAAAGGTTAACCAAGATTTAATATGAAATTAGTTAAAACTAGGAAGAAGTCATTTACGTTGTTCAGTTTCAATACACGTCTACTTCCTCTGCTATCCTTACACTTTGTCATCAGTATTCACATAACAATGGCGGAAATTTTAAGCGCACTATTCCTTAACTAATTCTTAGCTAGCGCTGTCACTTTCCTAACTTTGACATAAGAACAGTATAGCAAGTAAACACATGGCTTTGACATTCCTAATCTAATGTAAGACTAGCCTTTAAATAAGAACTGAGCATAGAGCATGCTTCCTTATTTTACGTCAAATAAGCAGTCTTATGTCAGTTCAGGAATGTCAAAATCATGTGTTTAATTGCTATCCTGTTCTGATGTCAAAGTTAAGAAAGTGACAGCGCTAGCTAAGAATTAGAATTAGGAATATGTTGCGAGAATAGATGCCAATACCTACAGAAATAACAACATAAACTTCTACGTATGTAGCTTTTCGCTTTAATGCTGGAGATAAATATAGAGTGTGCCAGCTGTATTTCCTCCCGAGCATGCTGTAAAAACCAGCTTAGGGATCCGAGGGTTTCAGTATATTGAAATTTAGGCGACGGGCTGACAACCTCTCACTACAGCAATTTACGTACAAATCTATCTTAAATAACCCTCAAAACTTTGTCTGACGTGGCGTAACGACCTTTGTTTAGGTCGACTACTCTCTGCCTACCCGATTATAGATACAGGCGTGTTTCTATGTATGTATTTACGGAAAAGCTGCGTAAAAATATATATCACGCTCAGATCTTCGATCAGCGGAAATTATTGGAGTGATAAAACCGGGGCACGGAAAGGCTATACCGTCTTAAACTATCGGGGAATTATACGCTCCCATACACAATGACAAGGGGTATTTGACGAATGGAACAACCTCGTAATAGTGTTTTTATACAGGGTGTGACAAAAGGATATATGCACCCAAAAGGATGTTAATCTGCCCATGAAACTGAACAACTTTCCCCAAGGAACATAGATCGAAAAACTAATAAAAAGGGCCTTCCATACAAAATGCTTCAGCACATTTAGTATGAAAGGCCCTTTTTATTCGTTTTTTGTGACCTATGTTCCTTGGGGAAAGTTGTTCAGTTTCATGGCCAGATTCATATCCTTTCAGGTGACGGTAAAAAAAATTCGGTCTATATTTCTTAGGGAGAGTTGTTCAGTTACATGGGCAGATTTACATCCTCTGGGTGCATATATATACCCTTTTCCCTGTGTTACCCCTGTATATTCTGCGGTTGTAGAAATATCCGGGAAAAGAAGTAGAAGGAGCAATTTCTTTGAAAATAGGTAGTTTCAAAATGATTTTATTTGTGACTAGGCGACCCGCCCTGGCTTCGCACGGAAATTATCAGTGTTTCTCTTCTATATTATGCATTTATTGTACATATAAACCGTCCTCTTGAATCACTCTATCCATTAAAAGAAACCGCATCAAAATCCGTTGCGTAGTTTTAAAGATTTATGCATACATAGGGATACAGGGACAGAGAAAGCGACTTTGTTTTATACTATGTAGTGAAGGAAAATCATATGTTAATATTTTCGATTCCCTTCTAATTTTTTTGCCAAGCTAATAGTTTATTGTCATTACATCTTCAAATAAAATATGCGTTTATTATTTTACTAATTGGCCAGTATTATTATTGATAATATTATTTTAATGATACCAGATTGTAATTTGAAAAAGTAACTTCATGGATAATACAATATTTAACGTATTTAAGGACACGCCCCCCGTAACCCGGATAGTATAATACATCCGGGTAGTGGCCCCGGAGGAGGTATCACCCGGTACCCGGTCAAACGCATAACTCGGGCCGTGGGGTCAAATGGTACGATTTTATGGGGTAACGTTACTTTTTCTATTTAAAATGTAAAGCGTTTAATCTAAAAGAAAATACAAAGCAAATCGTTAAAAAGAAAGAAACCTTTAAACTTAACTTACTGACTTCTTTTTAACTTAAACTTAGAGATGATTTCTTTGTCAATGAATATTTTAAACTCTATACGTAATCGAATAAGCATTTTTCAGAATACACTGCGCGACAATGTCAGTTTCATACATTTTGACAGATTTTGTCGCGCAGTGTCGCGCTGCTGCAGTGCTGTTCCGCGCCGCGCCGCTCCGCTCCGCTGCAGCTACGCGATAGTGTGGTCTAACCTTGACTCATCATGAAAATATAATATTCACCGAGAAAGCCGCTGCCATTATTTGGATTTCCCTGTTTCTATGAAATCGACATAATATTAACCATTCATATACATAGCAACAAAAATCCAATTCTTTTCCGTCAATGCCCTAATATCACACCCACGTTCACCGCCCAACATATTATTAACCAAACATCGTTGCCCTAAATAAAGGCAAGAATTACTGGCCTGTTGTCGGAAAGTCGGAATGAAGCATTTGTACCTAATATTCCTGTATAAGGAAGTCGCAAAATGTAGAGCGACGAGCTTCTAGTTTGATACCGCCGCTCAACGATAGATGGCGATTGTTGAGAAATGGAAATAGTAGAAAGATGCGTGAAGTTGTAGTGTAGAGTATAGAATTAGAACCAAACGATACATTATAAAGTAAATCGTTTCACTTTTTTTCTATTTTTTAAATCTAAATATTTGCAGTCACAGTCAGCACAGTAAGAAATCTAACAGTTACTAATGAAATGTGTATCAAGTTATGATCTTTTTTGTTATTGATAAAACTTTTAATGTTTTAAACTTGTGTTGCAAATACACATTTTAAAGTTTGCGAAATGACTAGATGGATCCCTTTAACGTATTTATCTCACTACTTAGTTACATTAAGTCAGGTATCTATAAAAGTAAAAGTATCACATTAAATATATACGTATATAGCTTTTCGACTCCATAACTTTGCATAATGTTTCTCAAGGGACGTAAGATACTTTACGTATCAGATACTACTTTGCCTAGCAACCTACTAAAGGATATTGAAATTAAAAAGTGCCTTAGTAAAACTACAGAGCAATCGTTATAAAACTCGTAGAAATCGTTAGTAAAAGGATAAAAATATAGGCGTAATATGAAACGTGTTTTGAGCATTGGTCACTATTCTTCTTCTTCTTATCGAATGGATCATAATGGCTAAAATTAATTTCAACCAGTACTCTGCCAAACGCATTGGGACATCAGTGGCGTTGTAAAGGTCTCCTTGGGTGCAAGATGAAGGGCACGCAGGGCAAGACAATAGATGTGCCATTGTTTGAGGGGAGGCACCACATTCGCACTGGTTGTTCGTGCTGTATCCCCATCGGCACAAATTGTCCCTACAGCGACCGACTTGGGTCCGGAGTCTGTTTAGGGACTTCCAAGTCATCCACAGGAGCTTATGCCCTGGGGGAAGAACCTCCTTTGGGGAGTGTGGAGAAGCTGAAGGATATCTCTCTTGCCAAAGCTTACACCGGGCTTCTGGGGCGCTGCAAGTGTTTGGGGCAGCGTGTTTCACGAAACTATGTCGGCTTTTAAGTCTTTGGGGTCCCTGGGTATGATTATAAAGTGGGATGCCTCGTGTCATTTGCTCCTGTTACACTCAACTACAATGCCTGCCAGTGGATACAGCTTTTCAACTGAAGTAGGTTTAAGACATTGGTCACTGATTTTTTTTGTTATTGAAATATAAATATTAAAGTTAATACATACATGCATACATATAATCACGCCTTTATCCCTAATGGGGTAGGCAGAGCGTAAACGACCTAAACAAAGGTTGTTCCGCCACGTCTGACAAAGTTTTGAGGGTTATTCAAGATGGATTTGTACGTATACAGCTGTAGTGACAGGTTGTCAGCCCATCGCCTAAATTGCAATATACTGAAACCCTCAGATCCCTTAGCTGGTTTTTACAGTATGCCCGGGAGGAAATGCAGCTGGCACATTCTATGTTTTTCTCTCGCTCCCAGTCCAGCATGGAAGAAAATATTTGTTTAAATTTATAGTTAACATTTGTTGTATTTTCAAAGTCACTAAACCGTCATTGACTCTGCGTCGGTCACCTAAAATCCTGTGAATATAAAGTGATTTCACATTTCGTAGACATGTACAAATGGTTCTATCACGGTAATTGCGTTGATCCTCTGCATATCCCGTAACAAATATAAGCGTGAACATAGCTCGAATAATTGTTTGTCTTTAGATAAGCAACAATGTTGCAGAGAATAACACATACACCACGCTGCTATAGCGAGAGAATTTGAGATCTAATTTTGTATTGAGTTCGAGACTCTGTATCAGAATACAGAGATGTTTCAGTTCTGAACTTACTTTCGCGCGCTTTGCTTTCTTTCAGTGGTTATGTGACAAAAAACAAAAAAGTAAGTAAATATATACTTGTCAATATTGTAATAAAAGGCACAGGTTCTTGCAAACTTGAATTAAAAAAATGATTAAAAACTGAGCCACTTTTACCAAGAAATAATTTCAAAAATAAAATTAAAAATTACTCAGTCACTGCTATCAATTTGCTGGAATCTGTCCCTTACATCCCGTATACTACCCACCTAATACTTTGTGAGATTGTTTCCAGTTTTATTAGTACAATGCAGGTTGAATTAACTGTCTGAGAGTTAAGCATAATTCCTTGATTTCAAATCAATCAAGCGCGTAAGCCTTCGTTCTCAGTCTGCTGTATTTTATTGTGGTTTTCATTACACAGACCTTGGTGGCTTAAAACTTTGACATCAGGCTTCAGGGTTCATCGGGACATATATCAGAATACAAATCACTTTATTTCCACAAAACCCATCAAAAGAAATAAAAACACACAATCAAGAATAACATAACAAACAGGACAGGACATATAAATATTTATTACAAAAGTGGAAAAAGGTATGGACACAGCTTGGCTGTGTTTAAGTCCAATGAATGAAAAAAATATGAATTAAATATTAACACGACAGAAAAACTGACATAGTTTTTTCTTCCATGCTGGACTTCCATGCTGGACCGAGAGAAAAACATAGAATGTGCCATCTGCATTTCCTTCGGGCATGCTGTAAAAATCAGCTAAAGGATCCGAGGGTTTCAGTATATCGCAATTAAGGCGATGGGCTGACAATCTGTCACTATAGCAATCTTAAATAACCCTCAAAACTTTGTCAGACGTGGCGGAACGACCTTTGTTTAGGTCGTTTACGCTCTGCCTACCCCATTAGGGATAAAGGCGTGACGATATGTATGTATGTATACTTATTGATGTGTCGTCCCGTCTCAAACAAAACGAAAATAGCAACCGAGTGATTCCCAATTTAGATTTCAGGATTGTGTAATGATATTGTTTTTATTAGTTTCCCGAATTCACGGGAGTTCATTGACCTTAGACACTTGAACAAGATAAATTATTCTAACATCTATCTAACCTCTGTATTGGCCTAGACTAGAGTCAATATCAAACAAGTCTCTAATTAAAAACAATTATGTTTTTGTAGAGTATGATACTCTGCCTTTTGTACTACTTCCATGATAGCCTGGGAGCGAGAGAAAAACATAGAATGTGCCAGCTGCATTCCCTTCCGGACATGTTGTAAGAACCAGCTAAGGGATCCGAGGGTTTCAGTATATTGTAATTTAGGCGAAGGGCTGACAACCTGTCACTACAGCAAAATACCTACAAATCTATAGGTATTAAATAACCCTCAAAACTTTGTCAGACGGGGCGGAACGACCTTTATTTATGTCGTTTACGCTCTGCCGACCCCATTACGGATAAAGGCGTAATTATATGTATGTATGTATACTCTGCCTTTTGTTTTGACGAACGTAAAAATGTTTGTATTATACTTAGTCACGGTTTTATACCTTAGAGGATAGAAGATAGTTCAAGCTATCACATAAAGTCCAGTAGACTTAATACCTTACCTCTCAAAAATACAACTAGAACATTAGGGGCCGTATTTATAATCAGCTCTCATGAGTGACAGCGAGTTTGAGTTTGTATCAGAAATGTCATTTCAGTACAAACTGGCTTGTCAAATCCATACTTAATATTGCTCTCAAGTTCGATATCGCTTCATAAATACGAGCCTAAGTTATTTACCGCTTACAGTTTAGTATGGAAGGTAGAAAATTAAAGAAAGTGAAAAGAAGACAAGCTTAACATCTTCACTTACCAAAACGTCATCCAGCTCAACGCTTCGACAATGCGCCAAAATTAAATTTCCTAACCAAATTAAACACCATTTATATTTCAATGACTACACTCTATTTACCAATTGCAATTTGTCCTCCCAATGTATGCAAATCTGTTGCTTACGTCACTTTCTCGCTGCGAGGGTGTTGTAACTACAATTAAAATATGTAAATGAAGATATCACCCACTGCTCGTGTCCTGGTAGTGTCAGATGGGGTGTCACCCTAACAATAATGGCGGTGACGAAATATGGACGTGTTTTGAGACTTGCAACTTTCACTGTTTAGTTTTAGGACTTATGATTTTGTAAGAGAATAATTAGTTGATTTAATTTTCGGTGAAAGCGATCTATGCTGATTTTGTGACAGAAATGCCAAAAAATCGTTTGTTAAATCTATGCGCCAGTAGGTTATTTTTTTTATTAAAATTGGGTTTGCTCTTGACTCTAGACACTAGGTCAGGGATGACCGTGGCAGAGTCGACGATGGTGCGAGCTCATCCAGAAGATGCCTGTTATGGCACTGGCAATCTCACGCACCGACGGAACACAGCAAGCGGTTTGACGCTGGAACCCGATGAGAGGGTGGTTGCAAACCAGACGGCCTCTTGCGGAGCCTACCACCGCTTTGTAGGGATCGTTCAGCCGGACTTATTCACAGGGAAGCCTGGATTGCCGTTGCCCTGGGTGGACCACTAGGAGGCCGATCCCATCCCACCCCACAGGATTCCTTAGGATATCTACCATATTTTATTTTGATGGGTTTATAGCGAGGATATAACATGATATCACCTAACTTTTTGACTCTTGTCCTTGTCCTCTTCTTCTATGCTGGCCTGGGAGCGAGAACAAAACATAGAATGTGCCAGCTTCATTTCCTCACGGGCTTGCTGTAAAAACCAGCTAAAGGATCCGAGGGATTCACTATATTGTAATTTAGGCGATGGGCTGACAACCTATCACTACAGCAATATACCTACAAATCGATCTTAAATATCCCTCAAAACTTTGTCAGACGTGGCGTAACGACATTTGTTTAGGTCGTTTACGCTCTGCCTACCCCATTAGGGATAAAGGCGTGATTATATGTATGTATGTATGTAACTTTTTGACTGTCAGACCACAAACACAAGTGAGTAGGATTTAATTTCATGTGTATCTTTTCATTAAATTCATGTTGTGTCTAACAAAGAATATTACCTGATGACGCGGAATCGTTCTCATTGTCACCAGCTGGTATTTGGTCAGTCTAAACAACCTGTTGGATAGTGTTTCAGAATGTCGATAGTTTTGGATATCGATATTATCGATGTTGACAAAAATACTGTACTACTACACCCTGCAACTTATTTGAATCGTATGTCTTTGCGCAAGGTGTTTCTTCCATGCTGGCCTGGGAGCGAGAGAAAAACATAGAATGAAAAAATCAGCTAAGGGATTCGAGGGTTTCAGTTTATTGTAATTTAGTCGATGGGCTGACAACCTTTCACTACAACAATACACATTTTAATCTAAACTTGCTCTCAATTTTAAGAAAGCGCGTTTTACGCTCTGCTTACCCCATAAGGCATAAAGGCGTGATTTTTTGTATGTATGATAACTGCAATCAGTCAAGCTTCATTTGCGTTCAAAGTTTGTTCTCCATATTCAGCAGGTTACTTCATCTTAGCGAATGGATTCTCGAGGCGAACTACGAGCGCCTAGTAGCGCAGCTATTAGGCCTCTGACATGGTTTGAGTAACGATCACTAACAAAGACAGCGACCGGGACCGACAGCTTAACGTACCCTCCGAAGCACGGAATCCTTTTTCTTTTCGGACAATCAGGTGATTCATAAGATAAGATAAGATAATTATTTATTTGCTCTTAAACAAGGTACATATTACAGGTGTTACAAATTATGTATTTAGAATCACTTGTTTAAATATTTACAATAGCATGCAAAAAATAAGAGAGCCCGATGGTGTAGTGGATAGGGCCGCTGCCTCCTGAGCGGGAGGTTGTGGTTCGAATCCCACCACGTACAAATGTGTTTTTCGATTTACGAATTTCATATGTACGTTTATTCGGCGCTTTTTCCGTGCTTCGGAAGGCACTTTAAGCCGTTGGTCCCGGTTAATATCGTTTAATACCGTAGATATTAGTCGTTCAGCCATGTCAGAGGCCAGTGCTAAGCATTGGCGGCTTGAAAACTCTGACCTAATCTAGGATTGGGTCTGGTTTCCCTTCTGGGTTGCGGAGGTCAGATGGCAGTCGCTCTGTGTAAAAACCAGTACCCCCGTTCAATCCCCTAGATTAGGTAGCCGACCCCGTGACATACGGGATAAGGCTAGGGAGATGATGAGCATGCAAAAAATAATAATATTAATATAATTAATTTCTCAATAATTACAAAATATAATATACTAGCAGCCCGTCCCGGCTTCGCACGGGGTAGACAATTATTTATTTTTGGAAATTTGGATATAAAACACTTTTATTCACAAATATTTTTTTTATTTGTGAAAAAAAGTGTTTTATATCCAAATTTCCAAAAATAAATAAAAATATTTGTGAAAAAAAGTGTTTTATATCCAATTTTCCAAAAATAAATAAAAATATTTGTGAAAAAAAGTGTTTTATATCCAAATTTCCAAAAATAAATAATTGTCTACCCCGTGCGAAGCCGGGACGGGCTGCTAGTAAAATATATCTGCAGAAATTGTGGGCTTGACATATGCTACCGCGGAGTTTTTTGTAGACATTATGATGTTCTTCAATATTGTTGTACATTATTTTGTTCTATCGCTAATAGTTTCGGCAGCGCATTCGACGAAAGACATTTTAAGACTCATTTTTCTACACCTTCGGTTACATTGTTCAAATTTTACCAAGGATCCCTAATTTTTTTCAAAATGAAATGTAGCCTATGTCAAATTGGAAGAATGTAGCATTCTATTGGTGAAAGAATTTTTTAAATCGGCCCAGTACTTTTTGAGCCTATTCATTACAAACATACAAACATACAAAAATAGGTACAAATCTTTCCTCTTTATAATATTAGTGTAGATTCAGCAGGTTACTGTTCCGCTAGTTCCATTATTTCACGTCTTTTCAGTCGTCTAGTGAAGTGTGGCTCTGTCAGCTTCTATATTCTATGGTTTTCTATCGCTCCCAGTCCAGCTTGGAAAATGCAGATATCAGAAAAGAAAAAAAATAGAATTTATCGACAGTCACGTCTAATGAGAACATCTCTATTGAGCACAAACACATATTTTTTCAGTTTACATTCAAGAACTTGTGGTAGGTTAGTGTTTGTGAATTGTCTACATATGAAGTGATTAAATTAGGTGATTCTGCAGAAAATGTTGGCAATGATGTCATCATCATCGTAAACTTAAGAGCGCTGCTCTTGTCGGTGGAGTATGAAGTAAACGCTAGTCCTCTTTCAAGTCCGCCTTCTCTCTGACTTCCTTGTACGATTGACATTAATTTTGGCTTTAATTTGGTCACTGTAGCTTACTTCCATGCTGGACTGGGAGCGAGAGAAAAACATAAAATGTGCCAGCTGCATTTCCTCCCAGGCATGCTGTAAAAACCAGCTAAGGGATCCGAGGGTTTCTGTATATTGCAATTTAGGCGACAGGCTGACAACCTATCACTACAGCAATATACCTACAAATCTATCTTAAACAACCCTCAAAACTTTGTCAGACGTGGCGGAACTACTTTTGTTTAGGTCGTGTACGCTCTGCCTACCCCATTAGGGATAAAGGCGTGATTATATGTATGTATGTAGCTTATCCTCAGTCTACCTCTTCCTCTCTTTTCTTCTATCTTACCCTTTATAATGGTATTTAAAAAGCGGTCATGGCGTAGCGAGTGTCCTAACATCTTCCCTCTTCTATTTTCTATGATATAAATTAAGTTTCGCTTCTTATTTACTATATGAAGAACTTCATTTTTTCGGTCCAACTAATCCTCTCCATACACGGGGTCGGCTACCTAGGGGATTGAACGAGAGTACTGGTTTTTACACAAAGCGACTGCTATCTGACCTCCGCAACACAGAAAGACAACCAGACCCAATCCTAGATTAGGTCAGCGTTTTCAAGCCGCCAATGCCTAGCACTGGCCTCCGATATGGATTAACGACTAATATCTACGGTATTAAACGATATTACCGGGACCAACGGCTAAACGTGCCTTCCAAAGCACGGAAAAAGCGCCGAATAAACGTACATATATGAAATTCGAAAACCGAAAAACACATTCGTACGTGATGGGATTCGAACCACGACCTCACGAGCTCAGGAGGCAGTGGCCCTATCCACCATCGGACTCATCGTCTAAAACTGAGGTATCTATTATAAATACTAAAGCAAACCGGTAAATGGTATCGATTTGTAAGCGCACACAATCACTAAAGGTTAGGCCGCACGGCGCGACACTGTGCGACAAATGATTCTTTGTATGAAAATGTATGAGAGGTACCGCACTGAAGCAGCACTGGAGCTGCAGCGGAGCGGCGCGCCGCTACGCTGCAGCTCCAGTGCTGCTCGGAGCTTCACGACGCTTCACGGCGCGGCAATGTCAGGTTCATACATTTTGACAGACTTTGTCGTGCCGTGCCGCGCCGCTCCGCTGCAGCTACGCATAGTGCGGTCTTACCTTTAATCTTGACTAAAATAGTCACCCGCCTTTGTCTATCCTGAGAGAACAGAAAGAGGCAGTAACAATTTTGGGTGAGATCTAGTAAAGTAAAATCATGCTCTCCACGAATCGTTAGCAATGTAGGTATATCTAAATTCATATTATTTTTCTTAGAGAAACTTCTTCTGTCGAGTGGGTATCGAGTGTATCGACCCGATGAACCCTGGTGTCAGAGTTTTTAAACCGCCTAGTAGCACAACTATAAGGCTTCTGACATGGTTTTAAGTAACGACCACTATCAAAGACAGTGACCGGGACCGACGGCTTAACGTGCCCTCCAAAGCACGAAATCTTTTTCTGTTCGGACAATCAGGTGATTTAGCCTGCAATGTCCTAACGAAACTGGGGAAAATTCACAAAGTGATAAATTCTCAAATATCAACTTTATGTTTCACCCCTGGGAATCGAACCCAGGACCTCATGATCGGGAGTCCATGTCACTAGCCACTAGACCACGGAGGCAGTTACTACTTAGAGAAACTAATTAGTAATATCACCAGCAAATATCAGTTACCTACCGCCTTTGAAGAACTCTACATTTATTTCATATGACTATCTTACTATTATTCTTCCATGCGGGAGCGAGAAAAAAACATAGAATGTGCCAGCAGCTGGATTTCCTCCCGGGTAAGCTGTAAAAAACAGCTAAGAGAAATTTCAGTATATTGCAATTTAGGCGATGGGATGACAACCTGTCACTACAGCAATATACCTACCAATCTATCTTAAATAACCTTCAAAACTTTGTCCGACGTAGCGAACCGACCTTTGTTTAGGTCGTTTAAGCTCTGCCTACCCCATTAGGGATAAAGGCGTGATTATATGTGTTTATGTATCTTACTACGAAAATATTTTATTAAAAACTAAGGAGCCATTTTATATTAGGAAGCTCGTATGCTTGTTTGCTACATCGTCGACTCTGATTCTGGCTGCTCTGGTTATAACATGCCCAAGTTAGTCACCAAATTGCGACTGCGGAGCAGTTGACCAAACCCTTTCCCATGTATACTCCGTTTTTTAACGCTGCGTTGTCCGAAAAGAAAAAAGATGCCGTGCTTCGGATGGCACGTTAAGCCGTCGGTCCCGGTCGCTGTCTTTGATAGTGGTCGTTACTCAAACCATGTCAGAGGCCTAATAGCTGTGCTACTAGGCGGTTTGAGAACTCTGACACCAGGGCTCATCGGGTCATTCGACTCCACGAGAATCCACTCGCTAAGAAGAAGAATAACGCTGCGTTATCGATATCAATCAATACCAACTTGTTTTGCGGCCCATAACCTATTTTTGCTTTACAACTTTAAAGAAAGTCAACCACAAAACATTACGTTTGTAACATGGTTACCGTCTTCGGATCCGAAATTTGAACCTCTGCTAAGTTGCAAAGAAAAAGCAGTGTATGGGGCGCAAAACACGTTGGTATCAATATCTCAACGTTAAAATACGAACTTCTTCTCGAGTCAATGTCTTTAAATCCTTGAATACGAACTATAGAGTGTTCACTTTGCTGATGTCCTGTGTCGGAGGCAGCGCCAAGCTGCACAAGTTCAGCCCTGACGAGGGAAGCTGGTTGAAAAACCTGGACATAGACGTTTGATCCAAGCAGGGACTGCCATATGCTATGATGATCGTACTACTAAAAATAAAAATATAATAGACAACGTTCGATAAAAGATACATACACATATATATAATCATACCATTATCCCTAATGAGGTAGGCAGAGCGCAAAGGACCTAAACAAAGGTCGTTCCGCCACGAACGACAAAGTTTTGATAGATTTGTGGGTATATTGCTCTAGTGATATGTTGTCAGCATATCGCCTAATTTATAATATACTGAAACCCTCGGATTCCTTAGCTGGTTTTACAACATGCCCGCGCAGAAATGCAGATGGCACATTCAATGTTTTTCTCTCGCTCCCAGTCCAGCATGGAAGATATCATCAGTAAAGATATCATTTGAAATGTCGTCCGTTGACATAACTGAAATAATATAAATCATACTAATTACTGCCATTAATCACAAGAATGAATAACATTGATTTGATCCTATAAAATACTTACAAGAACAATACTTCAACTGTTTTGTAAAATTAATGTTGAAATGTAAATAATATCTCATAACGATCAATATTGCCAACCGTAAAAAAAATATAGGATGCGAATGCTAACCTAAGTATTTTTCATTATTACATAAATTACATTAAATACATACTATAAATCAAACGAAAGGGTGTTTTTCGACTATACGTCACGGCGACGGCAACGACGACGAACGGCACCGTCGAGGTTAGCGTGGAAGACATAATCTATGAAAATCAATTAAATTATACAAAACGCTTTACCACTTGCTGGCACGGCAACGGCATGGCATTGATTCCCACCGGTACCGTCGCCGTCCTGCCAAGCTGCATGTGTTTTGTATTCGTACGAAGCATGCGCGTGTGTGCGTTGAGATTGGAACTAGGTGGACGTTATCGCGCAGTTACCGGGTCGTTGCCGTGCCGTCTAGTGGAAAAACAGAGTCAGGGCATCATGAATTACGGCCAATCTCTAAGTGGAATGAACATTTTCAAGCGGCTTTAATCAAGAGACGACAAAGAGATTAATTTCACAGAAAAATATGCGAATGATGTTCAGTTTCAGTTTCGTTGTCTTATCAGTTATTAGTATGGGTTCCTGAATTATAATTTTAAACAAACCTAAATAATATCACATACAAAAACTTATTACCTCTATTTACTCAAGAAAGCCCGATGGTGTAGTGGATAGGGGCGCTGCCTCCCTTGCAGGTCGTGGTTCGAAATCACACCTCGTAGCAGAGATTTTTTTCGGTTTTCGACTTTCATATGTACATTTATTCGGCGATTTTTCTGTGCTTCGGAAGGTACGTTAAGCCGTTGGTATCGGTTAATCGTTTAATAAAGGCCTCTGTTTGTAGGTAAATTATTGATTGTACATACATACATAAAATCACGCCTTTATCCCTAATGGGGTAGGCAGAGCGTAAACGACCTATGAAAAGGTTGTTCCACCACGTCTGACAAAGTTTTGAAGGTTATTTAAGATAGATTTTGTAGGTATATTGCTGTAGTGTATCGCCTAAATTGCAATATACTAAAACCCTCGGATCCCATAGCTGGTTTTTACACCAAGCCCGGGAGGAAATGCAGCTGGCACATTCTTTGCTTTTCTCTCGCTCCCAGTCCAGCATGGCAGAAATTATTATTAATTATTAATTGTCTTCATACATTATAAAGAACTTGGTCTTTAACCAAACTTAAATGTAGTTTTTCTTGAAAATCACGTAAGGTGGGCAACACTGAAAGAGATTCCAGTGTTTAAAAGTCATACGCTGAAAAAAGACGCGATTCTTTTCAACATTAAAGACATTTATTAAGTTTCTTATAAGTTTAAGTAATAAAAATGTGATAAGTAATAAAAATGATTTAGGAATTTGACGCTGCCGAAATGATAAGGTAAGAAAGAGCAGTGGTTATTTATATCCAACTAGCAACCCGCCCCGGCTTCGCACGAAATCATCAGTGTTTCTCTACTATATTATGCATGTATTCTACATATAAACCTTCCTCTTAAATCACTCTATCCATAAAAAGAAACCGCATCAAAATCCGTTGCGTAGATTTAAAGATCTAATCATACATAGGGATATAGGGACGGAGAAAGCGACTTTGTTTTATACTATGTAGTGATTATTATTATTTATTTTATTTCACATATAAAAGATTCTACAGACATCAAATTCTTAGTACCAATAAACCTTAAAAAGGTTTGTCTTGGCACTGCACATTCCTCCTTAATCTAAAAAAAACAAAACAAAACACTTAATTAACTTAAGAAACAACATAACATATTCATATTTTCTAAATACATATATATGATGATATATGATGATTACCCACATTGTATTTGTACTGCAATTAGCAACATCAAAATCTTTAAATCTCTTCTTTATCGAGTTACCCGAAGACCTGACCTGATAAACTGGACTTTGAAACTGAAGTTTTAAGACCGCCTAATTAGGCCTTTGATAAGTCTTGTGTTACGAGTCTTTCATGCTGGACTGGGAGCGAGAGAAAAATATAGAATGTGCCAGCCACATTTCCTCCTGGGCGTGCTGTAAAAAACAGCTAAGGGATCCGAGGGTTTCAGTATTTTGCAATTTAGGCGATGGGCTGACAAACTGTCACTACAGCAATATACCTATAAATCTATCTTACCTTCTTAGCTTATCTTAATAGCCGTAAGTGTCCCACTGCTGAGCAAAGGCCTATACCTACAAATATACTTACAAATCTATTTTAAATAACCTTCAAAACTTTGTCAGACGTGACGGAGCGACCTTTGTTTAGGTCATTCACGCTCTGCCTACCCGATATGGTGATAAAGACGTGATTATATGTATGTATGTGTTACGAGTTATGATCCCTATGATAGAGACCGGGGTAAGGGTGCTCAATTCCTTTCAAATATGGTACCTATGGTATTCCATCTCAGTTTTAGAATAAAGGTAAATGAAGTTTCATGTCTTTTAATCGAAGATCTTGTTTCTAAAATAAGTTTTAGCTATTAGATACTAGCGCCCAGCCCCGGCTTCGCACGGAAATTATTAGTGTTTCTCTACTATATTATGCATGTATTATACACATAAACCTTCCTCTTGAATCACTCTATCCATTAAAAGAAACCGCATCAAAATCCGTTGCGTGGTTTCAAAGATTTATGCATACATAGGGATATAGGGACGGTAAAAGCGAGTGTGTTTTATACTATGTAGTGACATAATGAAATACTAGTTTTAGTAATTTAACAAATTTGTCAACACGCATAATTTGTTTCTGAAATGTGTTTTTGAATTTAAAATCATGAAACTTTGTTTACCTTTATTCTATAACTGAGTTGATAATCTACACCTGGTTATATTTACCTATAATTTAATAGGCACAAGGTGGATTACCTTGTGCATTTAGGTGTTAAAAATATATATAATTTATTCTTAACTAGCGATCCGCCCCGGCTTCGCACGAAATCATCAGTGTTTCTCTACTATATTATGCATGTATTATACATATAAACCTTCCTCTTGAATCACTCTATCCATTAAAAGAAACCGCATCAAAACCCGTTGCGTAGTTTAGTATATAGGGACAGAGAAAGCGACTTTGTTTTATACTATGTAGTGATGATGATAATTCAAGTATCAGCTACTTAAATGGTGACCAGCTGTGAAAATAATTGCAACTCAATAATTTTACTTTCATTGACAGAAACGTGATCTACAGTGTGTTCTACATTATTAATAATAATATGCATTTCCGTATTGCATCATTCATTTTAGATTATACACACATATATTTAATCACGCCTTTATCCCTAATGGGGTAGGCAGAGCGTAAACGATCTAAACAAAGGTCATTACGCCACGCCTGACAAAGTTTTGAGGTTTATTTAAAATAGAATTGCAAGTATATTGCTGTAGTGACAGGTTGTCAGCCCAAAGCCTAAATTACAATATACTGAAACCCTCGGATTTCACCTTTGGATCCTTAGCTTTTTTTACAGCATGCACGGGAGGAAATGCAGCTGGCACCTTCTATGTTTTTCTCTCGCCCCCAAAGTCAGACGTGGCGCTTTCGCCACGTCTGACTAAAATTGAGGGCAATTTTAGATTGTAATGTATATTGCTATAGTGACAGGTTGTCAGCCCATCCATTGAATTACAATACACTGTAACCCTCGAGTCCCTTTTGCTGACTTCAACAGCATGCCCGGGAGGAAGGGCAGCTGGAACATTCTATGTTTTTCTATCTCTCCCAGTCCAGCATGGAAGGAAGCATAAGTTAAAAATAAAATATAAGTACGTAATTGTGCACAAAGGGTATTTTTTTATTTACCTAACTTGACCTATCTTCGTTGGAGAAAGTGATTTGTTATCAGTAGCACATAAGTAATTACTTAGGGCCATATTTATAATCAGCGTTCATGAGTGACAGCGAGTTTGAGTTCGTATCAGAAATGTAATTTAGGCTCGCATTTATAAAGCGATATTAAGTATGGATTTGACAGGCCATTTTGTACTGAAATAACATTTCAGATACGAACGGAAACTCGATCTCACTCTCAAGTATTGATTATAAATACGAGCCTTCAGTACAAAATAGCCTGTCAAATCCATACTTAATATTGCTCTCAAATTTGAGATCGCTTTTTAATTACGACCCTTAGTTACTTATTCATTGTAGCCCGATGGTGTAGTGGATAGGGCCGCTGCCTCCTGAGCAGGGAGGTCGTGGTTCGAATCCCACCACGTACCAATGTGTTTTTCGGTTTTCGAATTTCATATGTACGTTTATTCGGCGCTTTTTCTGTGCTTCGGAAGGCACGTTAAGCCGTTGGTCCCGGTTAATATCGTTTAATACCGTAGATATTAGTCGTTAAGCCATGTCAGAGACCAGTACTAAGCATTGGCAGCTTGAAAACTCTGACCTAATCTAGGATTGGGTCTGGTTTCCCTTCTGGGTTGCGGAGGTCAGATGGCAGTCGCTCTGTGTAAAAACCAGTACCCTCGTTCAATCCCCTAGATTAGGTAGCCGCCCCGTGAGGTACGGGATAAGGCTAGGCAGATGATGAGCTACTTATTCATTTATATTTTGAAATGTGTTTTTGAATAAACGGACATATTACTTATCTATAGTTTTAAATAATTATCAGTCGTTGTTCCAAAGTCACCCTATATATACTCGTACGTTTATAGTAATAGTACATACTTATGAATGTGTGTGCGTGAGTGTAATTTTATCTATCTACTTAGTAACGGAGTGATTTTAGTTTTTTATTTCTTGCAGACCAGGCTACTTGTGCTATGTTGGTTGACGTGAAGTGAAAATTTACTCATAAAAGAAAATGGCGACCCAAGATGACGATGGATTAGAAGAAATGATGAGGAAGATTGGTAAGAAAACAAATAATTATAACATTCTGTTCTTCTTAGCGACCCGATGAACCCTGGTGTCAGAGTTTTGAAATCCTTTTTCTTTTCGGATAATCAGGTGATTCAGGCTGCAATATCCTAACCAAACTGGGGAAAACCTCACCAAGTGATAAATTGATAAATATCTGAGATCCGGAGGTCCTGGGAATCGAACCCACGACCGCCGGATCGTAAGCCCATGGCTCTGCCCACTATACCACGGAGGATTATAACATTGACACTACTTTTAATTTAATGTTATAATATAAACCGTTTCAACATCAGAACATTAGTTCCATGCTGGACTGGAAGCGAGAGAAAAACATAGAGTGCTCCAATCCCATGGCATGCTGTAAAGACCAGGTAAGGGATCTGAGGGTTAATATACTTTCAGTATATTGCAATTTGCGCGATAGGCTGACAACCTGTCACTATGGCAATATACCTATAAATCTATCATAATCCGTCAAAACCTTGTCAGACGTGGCGGAACGACCTTTGTTTAGGTCGTTTACGCTCTGCCTACCCCATTAGGGATAAAGACGTGATTATATGTATGTATGTATGTTCAATATCAGCCACAACAGTCCACTGCTGGACATGGGCCTCCCCAAAATTGGGGGTATATGCCATACTCACCAAGCTTGGCAGGCGGGTTGGTGAGCGCAGTAAACGTTTTCCATTCACAGTGGACGCTGCTGCCTATTCCCTGGATTTTACCCTTAGTCGCATTTTAGGTGACCCACGGGAAGTTATGGGGTGATGCTATTCTAACCCGGTACCACACGGGGAATATACCGTTTATAATGTTAAAATAATGAGATTTCTATCCGAGAACATACTGGCTTTTTATCTAAACCAAATAAAATAACTAGAACTAGCAAATTGATTTCACATTTTTTACAGAATCTAATTTATTCTCAAGAATGTCACAGTTTAAACGAAATTTGACGCGGCCAGGAATTTGAGTTTCGTATTCATTTCAAATTATTTACAAATTACCACAATATGTGCAAAAATAGTCAGAAATTACAGTCATTTTAATGGATATTGTTTTCGTTACAATGTATAATATTAATTATAACTATGAGATAATAATTTAGGCTCGTATTTATAAAGCAATCTCAAGATTGAGAGCATTATTAAGTATGGATTTGATTGGTAATTTTATTATTTTTATTCTTGAGCAGGCAGGCAGTCGATAGACAACTGATATTGCCTGTATCCAGTTGATTTAGTCAGCTTTCTTTTTCTTAATTTCATTTATATGTGCATCTAGTTTGTTTTTAAATGCGTTAACGATTCGCGCAGAGACTACTTCTTCTGGCAGTCTATTCCATTCGTCAATAACTCTATTAGCAAAGAAGTTTCTGTGAGGTGTGTTGTGCGAAAGACAAGTTTCCAGTTTCATGTGGTGACCTCTTAGACGGGTGTTTTTGTGCATCTTGAAAATTGACTGAAATGTTTTAAGATCGTAGTGGCCATTTAGAATCTTGTAAGTTTCAATGAGATCTTTCTTTTTTTTTTTTTTATATTTGATAGGCAATTATTTGTCCGCCATCTCACGTGATGGTAAGTGATGATGTAGACTATGATGGAGCATGATTGCCTAGAAAATGCCTGTTCACTCTCGCCTTGAAAAGGCCCAGGTTATAACGTTCCGGAAATAGATCCGCAGGCAGGGAGTTCCACACTTTGGCCGTTCGCATTAAAAATGTAGAAGCATAGAATGATCTCCACGTTTTCTTCTCTCTTTGAGGACATACATAATTATTATATGCATAATTTCAGTGCTTCAAGTCTTTCGTTTTATGGTAGTCTCTTTAGCTGTCTCGGTATTTTGGTGAATTTACGTTGTATTTTCTCTACATACATACATATAATCACGCCTTTATCCCTAATGGGGTAGGAAGAGCATAAACGACCTAAACAAAGGCCGTTCCGCCACGTCTGACAAGGTCTTGAGGGCCATTCAAGAAATATTGGTACGTATATTGCTGTAGTGACAGGTTGTCAGCCCATCGCCTAAATTAAAATACACTGTAACCCTCGAATCCCTTTTGCTGTCTTTTACAGCATGCCCGGGAGGAAGGGCAACTGGAACATTCTATGTTTTTCTTTCTCTCCCAGTCCAGTATGGAAGAAATAATATATAGAATTACTAGAGAAAATATCATCTTCCATGCTGGACTGGAAGTGAGCGAAAAACGTAGAATGTGCCAGCTGCATTTCCTCCCGAGCATGCTGTAAAAACCAGCTAAGGGATCTGAGGGTTTCAGTATATTGTAATTTAGGCGATGGGCTGACAACCTGTCACTACAGCAATATACGTACCAATATTTCTTGAATGGCCCTCAAGACCTTGTCAGACGTGGCGGAACGGCCTTTGTTTAGGTCGTTTATGCTCTTCCTACCCCATTAGGGATAAAGGCGTGATTATATGTATGTATGTAGAGAAAATACAACGTAAGATCTTTTTTTTTTTTTTTTTTATATTTGATAGGCAATTATTTGTCCGCCATCTCACGTGATGGTAAGTGATGATGTAGACTATGATGGAGCATGATTGCCTAGAAAATGCCTGTTCACTCTCGCCTTGAAAAGGCCCAGGTTATAACGTTCCGGAAATAGATCCGCAGGCAGGGAGTTCCACACTTTGGCCGTTCGCATTAAAAATGTAGAAGCATAGAATGATCTCCACGTTGTCTTCTCTCTTTGAGGACATACATAATTATTATATGCATAATTTCAGTGCTTCAAGTCTTTCGTTTTATGGTAGTCTCTTTAGCTGTCTCGGTATTTTGGTGAATTTACGTTGTATTTTCTCTACATACATACATATAATCACGCCTTTATCCCTAATGGGGTAGGAAGAGCATAAACGACCTAAACAAAGGCCGTTCCGCCACGTCTGACAAGGTCTTGAGGGCCATTCAAGAAATATTGGTACGTATATTGCTGTAGTGACAGGTTGTCAGCCCATCGCCTAAATTACAATATACTGAAACCCTCAGATCCCTTAGCTGGTTTTTACAGCATGCTCGGGAGGAAATGCAGCTGGCACATTCTACGTTTTTCTCTCACTTCCAGTCCAGCATGGAAGATGATATTTTCTCTAGTAATTCTATATATTATTTCTTCCATACTGGACTGGGAGAGAAAGAAAAACATAGAATGTTCCAGTTGCCCTTCCTCCCGGGCATGCTGTAAAAGACAGCAAAAGGGATTCGAGGGTTACAGTGTATTTTAATTTAGGCGATGGGCTGACAACCTGTCACTACAGCAATACACATTACAATCTAAAATTGCCCTCAATTTATGTCAGACGTGGCGAAAGCGCCTTTTAGGAGGCGTTTTACGCTCTGCCTACCCCGTAAGGGATAAAGGCGTGATTTTATGTATATATGTATGTAATTCTATATCCTTTACAAAATATACTGAACATACTGAAATGACATTTCGGATACGGTCTCAAACTAGCTGCCAATCTCAAGTGTTGTTTATAAATACGGTCCTAAGAGCATCATTATAAAAAAAACAACATCTTCACTGCTAATTTCCAGGTGACTTCGGTCCATACCAGAGGTTCCAGTTTCTCCTGCACATCACATCAGCTGTGACTGCTGGGGTTCTTCTGCTGTCGCTGGTCACCGTTGCTGCAGTACCTGAACATAGGTATGTATTGAGATACAGGATAAGGCTGGGCTCACGGGGTCGGCTTCCTAATCTAGGGGATTGAACGAGGGTACCGGTTTTTACACAGAGCGACTGCCATCTGACCTCCGCAACCCAGTAGGGAAACCAGACCCAATCCTAGATTAGATCAGAGTTTTCAAGCCGCCAATGCTTAGCACTGGCCTCTGACATGGCTTAACGACTAATATATACGGTTTTAACATACTGTAGTACATAATATAGTAGGTATATTATTTTTTATTATCAACAACAATTATTAGAAAGGGTCAATACAATTCACGTTTAAAAAATAGAAAATTTCATCCGTGACGTCACATTGAAGCAGGGTTTCCAGGTGGCTGGCAGCATTGCCTCTCTGAATGGCTAGGCTTATTCTTTTGTAACTTTCCCCGTCGAATAAAAGATCAGGCTACATTTAGTTTTCCCGTAGAAATCAAATATTTTCCCTCAGTAAAAAGTTACCTATGTCACCCAGGATGAATATAGATTTCTGATGGTAAAAGTTTTTTTTAATCCGTCCAGTAGTTACGTTAAGTTTAGTGTCACTTTTTGAGTAAAGTGATATTTTATTATGCATACATATAATGACTTATTCATATAATGACTCGTAAACGACCTAAACAAAACAGGTTGTTCCGCCACGTCTGACAAAGTGTTGAGGGTTGTTTAAGGTAGATTTGTAGGCATATTGCTGTAGTGATAGGTTGTCAGCCCATCGCCTAAATTGCAATATACAGAAACTCTCGGATCCCTTAGCTGGTTTTTACATATTTTATTATGAGCTGTTAGTAATTATGTTATATTATAATAGACGGGGATAAAAGTAAATAGGTACTTATGATGTATTATATAACGCGTTAACAGTTAAAGCCGAGGTACTTAGAATCTCCCCAATAGGGATTAACATACATACATACATACATAAAATCACGCCATTATTCCTAATGGGGTAGGCAGAGCAAAACGACCTAAAAAAATATGATGTAGGTACTATATTGCTATAGTGACAGGTTGTCAGCCCATCGCCTAAAATTGCAATACACCCTCGAATCCCTTAGCTGGCTTATACAGCATGCCCGGGAGGATATGCAGCTGGCACATTCTTTGTTTTTCTATCACTCCCAGTTCAGCATGGAAGCAATGCAATAGGGATGAAAGAGGAGAAATTACCGGAGTAAGAAATGAACTGTGTAATGTGAGTTTGGGCTCTCGACCCGGAGGTCTCGGGTTCGATTTCCGGCGGGGAACAATGACTTTGTGTTGTTGTTTCTAGTTTGGTTATGACAATGCAGGCTGATCACCTGATTGTCCGAAAAGTAAGATGATCTATGCTATCGGATGGGCATGTAAAAATACTCGGTTCTGCGATTATTTTCTTTCTGGTCGTGTCAGTCAATCTGTCCCATCAGAATAAGAGAGTAGGCAGTAGAGAGATCACCTGTGTGTAGCGCAAACACTTAGGTATTAAAAACTAATCCTGCGCAGTTGGCCGACCTCTGGGAGATATTTCGCCATCACCGAAAATCGGTGGGAGAACGATTATTATTATTAATGTGAGTGTAATGTCAATATTTAAATATGTCTTAATAAAATACTAAAAGATACGAACTTGCATATGGGGAAATTTGAGGCTTGTATTAATAAAGCGATCGCAATCTTGAGCAATATTAAGTATGGATTTAACAGGCCATTTTGTACTGAAATTATATTTCTAGCTGTCACTCTTGAGAGCTGATTATAAATACGGGCCTAAATGCTTTACAGACCTGTTTTCTGTTCATTTTTCACGAGGCTAACTAAAAGATACAGCAACATAAAGTTACTTCCATGTAAGTTTACAAAACAAAAAATATGATCGACTAAAAATTGGATAAAATATTTGATATCCTTAATTTCTTTTAGGTTTATTGTACGATTATATTAAAGTAAAAAAAACATAACCAGTGATACAATAAATAAAACGAATTTGCTCTCTTTCCAGATGTGCTATAGATGGAGTCGACACTGCAAATCACACAGAACCATGGAACTCTTCTGCTATACTCGATGCCATTCCAGTGACTGCCAATGGAAAACTAGACTCATGCCAGATGTATGGACCTAACAAGACTTTGGTGTATTGTGACTCCTGGGTGTATGATAATAAGTACTACAAGTCCTCAAGAGCAATAGAGTGGAACTTCGTATGTAGTCGCCGGTGGATGTTTGCCGTCGCTCAAACTTCTACCAAAACTGGAGCTGTTTTTGGATCTTTAATATTAGGAAGACTATCAGATAAATATGGAAGGAGAACTATTTATCTCTATTCAGCAGTCCTACAACTGCTTTTTGGAACCGTTGTAGCTTTTACGACTGAATTTTACTCGTTCATTGCTATTAGATTTCTCTGTGGACTTGTTGGTATCAGTCCGTTTAAAGCCGGTTTTGTGATGACCATAGAACTTATTGGTCCTAGAAAGAGGACAGTTTGTGGGTCTCTATTTGAAGTAGGTTACGCTGTCGGAATTATGTGTTTAGGACTATGGGGATATTTAATAGAAAACAGATTTTACTTGCAAATTGTCTACGCCTTACACGCAGTCTTGCTATTACCCCATTGGTTTTTAATGGATGAATCACCAAGATGGCTTTGGGCACAAGGACGACAGAAAGAGGCAGTGGCTATAATAGAAAAAGCTCTCAAAATTAATAAATCTGCTGAAACTGTGACAGCTCCGTTAATTCCCCGAAGCAAGGCAAATCATGTAGAAAAAACAGCTGGAACTCTAGATCTGTTCAGAACTCCAAACCTTTTAAAACGAACATTGATTATTTGTTTCTGTTGGTTTGCAAATTCTGTTGTATATTTTGGACTTACGCTGAATGCTGGTAAACTGAATGGAAATCCTTACTTCATGTTGTTTCTTATAGGCTTTGTAGAAGTGCCAGGATACATAGTTGCTATGTGTTTTGTGCACAGAACTGGTCATAGGTCTTTAGTTAGTACAATGATGTTCATGAGTGGCAGTTGTTGTTTGATTACTGTTGCTTTGGCTTCTGATTCATACTCTGTGATAGCAGTAACTATGTTAGGTAAATTAATAGTTTCTGGTACATTTTCTATTGTAATTAAATACTCAGCAGAATTATTTCCAACTGTTGCTCGTAGTTCAGGAGTTGGATTAGCTACTATGTGTTCTAGTTTATCAGGAGCTCTAGCTCCAATGATTATTTTATTAGATAAATTTGATCCTAATATACCTGTAGTAGTTTTTGGACTAATAGCTATTACGTCAGGCACTACTGTCCTACTGTTACCCGAAACTTTTGGTAGGAATTTGCCGCAAACTTTGGAGGATGGTGAAAAGTTTGGAATAGGGGACACTTGTTTTGCTAGTTGTAAAGGTCGGGGTAAAACTAATAGTGTTGCAGAACACCCTATATCCCTTTTACGTCCAAAAGAAACTTAATAATTTAGTAAATTTAAGTTTTTGATCAAGACGCTTTTAATAGATTTACTTTGCTACCGATTCGTAGAAGGCAAGACTTGACTAAATCTTTACTAAAATTATTGACGTCTTTTACTGTTCTCTCATGATAGAAAATGACAGGTATAGACTTATTGTATTTAAGTCGTGATTTTTGAAACTACGAATTGTGCTCAAAGCGCATTCATGTTTTCATAGGTATCATATTCCCAAATAAAGGAAGAGATTCCTAGAATTTCCTGGAAGAGATTGCATAAAATATAACGGTTTTGTGTATAGGTACTATATGTTAAGATTGATGACTGGTTGGATTTTTAAGAATATGTGCACCAAAGACGAATTACTTTCTTAAGTAAGTACATACTTAAGGTGGTATCAGAGCAAAGGAGGCGCCCACAATAGTAATAAATTAATTGTGTCCTTAATATAAACATTTACATTAATATTTTACGTTTAGCGGAAATCGCAAGAAATTCTCTACTAATATAACCCATAATATTATAATTCAAACTAAGCTTAAAAATTTTGTATAACAGCACAATTTGGCCACTTTTGAAACATTTGTAATACAAAGCTTGAACACTTATTATTGATTATGATATTATGTGTTATAAAATGGAGGATTACTTGCGATTTCCGTTAAACGTAAAATATTTATGAAAATGATTGTATTTTGGACACAAATAATTTAAAACTGATGGCGCCACTGTCACGGTTTTGTTCGCTCCTTAAGCAGAAAAGAGATTATTCTAGCCATTTAGTTTTATAATAATAATAAGCATTTATTTTCAGACACAAGATCCATCAATACAGTACATTTATTAAATCAAAAATACAAGATAATATAACAATATCACACACTATCTCAGTGTCATAATTGTGTCACAAGTCACAAATCTAAAGTTAGGTTACTAGCTGTAGCCATTGTCTGTAGTATCTACTGTCAATAGACGTTCAGACAATCCGCTTAATATACTATTATGAGATTGACGGAGAGAGGTCATGAAGGAGGCTATCCTGTGTCTCACAACAGCATTAAATGTGTTCACGCGAGCCTCAAAGAACATACCCGAGGCACTGCAATACTTTTTTAGGCCCATCAGGTACCTAAAACAGTTATTGTACTGTACTCTAATGCTGCTATGAGACTTTTTGGTATAATCAGTCCACAACTGGCATGTGTACAGTGCCTGACAGAAGGTCTTAAACAACAATATTTTTATACCGTCTGCACACTTACCAACCACTGCCTCTCCATGTCGGAATCAGTTGAGGTTACAATGTAGCCAAGGTACTTGAATGACTCCACAATTTTAATCGGTTGCCCCTTTAAAGAGATGACAGGTACAGATTTAGGACCTCGACCAGCCTTAAAGATCACTATCTCAGTTTTATTTGCGTTATGTACAAGACCATGACTGCTAGCATAGTCTTCGCATATTGCCAGTAGTTTACGCAAGCCCCTAACTGAGGGACTGAGCAGTTTTCCAAACACAATTTTTATGATTTGATAATAATAAATACTAATATGTGATGTTTTTCAACGAACGCCATGAACTATTATCAGTTACTTACATTAAAATATTATTTTGTTATAATATAATTGAATTAATGTAAAAGTTCTTTATAAAACATTTGATTAGACTTGTAAGTAAAACATATACATCTAATAAATATGTACATTATTATAATTTAACAACTACAAACTGCTTTTCTTATTTTTACATAGTACAATAGTCAATTGTGCAATCTTTGAAAGAATATATTTCTTCCATGCTGGACTGGGAGCGAGAGAAAACATAGGATGTGCCAGCTGCATTTCCTGCAGGGCTTGCTGTAAAAACCAGCTAAGGGATCCTAGGGTTTCAGTTAATTGCAATTTAGGCGATGGGCTGACAGCCTGTCACTACACCATTATAGCTACAAATCTACCTTAAACAACCCTCAACTCTTTGTCAGACGTGGCGGAACAACCTTTGTTTAGGTCGTTTACGCTCTGCCTATCCCATTAGGGATAAAGGTGTGATTATATGTATGTATGTTAACATTAAACGATAAACAAGTGTTATTCATAACGAAAACTGATCGGCTTACTTGTTTGTATTGAAAGGAGGGTCAGTCGAAGGTTGCACTTGGCGGGCGGTGGAATGTGACTTTTTTCACTCCTGATCCTCGTATTGGATCGAAACGTCGAAAGCTTTCAATATATCAAGTAAGTGTATGTACACGTATGTGTACGTATGTAGTTTTGAGGAGCTTTAGCACTTAAATGCTATTTTGATTTCATATAACATGAAAGAAAGGAAATCATAAATTCCAGATACGAATTTATTATTTTCTTAATTTCATATTTGTATGTATTTATGTATTATATATGTATTGTATGTATGTATGTTGAAAGAATAAACCAATTTTGTTGACACTTACCACAAATTCCTGTTAATCTGTAAATACATTGTTTCAATCTTTTAATCAATGTTGATTGAGCTGCGCCAACAATTCCAATCGTTTTGCTTACCACATCCACTAGCATTAACTTATTATTTTGTGCTCTATCGCGTTGGCATACGATTCCATATCCAACAATTTTATTTTCCTCGTCACCATTGGTCTGTGGTCAAATTTATTGCGTTTTTTTTAATACGTTACACTTGGCCTCGATGTGTTCAGTTCATTGAATGAATAAACTTTGGATACGTTACATCATTATTCTTTCATGCTGGACTGGAAGCGAGAGAAAAACATAGAATGTACCAGCTGCATTTCCTCTCGGGCATGCTGTTAAAACCGGCTAGGGGATCGGAAGGTTTTTGTGTATTGCAAATTAGGCGATGGGCTGGCAATCTGTCACTACAGCAATATACCTACAAACGTATCATAAAAAACCCTTAAAACTTTGTCTTCGATCTTAAAATAACGTTTGTATTCGATCTTAAAATAAATGTTTGAAAAATCACTGTCAAATCTCTTGTAAATTTAGGTAGGAAGTAAAATGTAAGACATTTTCCTTGTTGAATTCATAAGGTGTTAACTTGCCTATAAATGTAAAGGCATGCGTAAATTACTGGTAAAACCAAAGGAGGAAGTTATTGATAAAATATTTTCAATGTAATGGTACATACAAACATACATAAAACCACGCCTTGATCCCTAATGGGGTAGGTAGAGCGAAAACGACAAACATAGACAAGATTCGAGGGTCATTACAGTTGTATATGCCAATGGTACACAAACATAAATTTATATAATATCGATCTTAACATTAGATATGGCAGACATTAGTATGTTGGGCATGAAAGAAAATATTTCATTTGAAATACATCAAATGTTAGATACAAAAAAAAATATTATACTTAGTTCTTCACTTGACTATCTATAAAAGCTCTGTTGGTTTAGAATATTACTGGCTGCTCATATTTATATCACGATCGCAAAAAAAATGCTTGCGCAAGATCTGATATTATACTCCGCTACAGGATAAATCTATTTTTAAATTCCGTTCATACTTCACAGTTTGATTTGGTTTTCTAACGACAGCACGCGCGTACGCAGGTTTATTAACATTTTTATTTCCTCACGTTGTTAATGCTATAAATTGTAATTATTATAAAAAAGTGTAAAAGTGTTGTTAGATATATGCGCGTGAGTCATTGTGCGATTTTTGTACGACAAATCAAAATAAATTTAAATATGTAAATGATTCAATACTAAGTTTTGATCAGACGATACTTTTGAACGCGAAGACGAAACCTGTTTCAAAACCATTAGGTGTACTTGTAAGAATTTTGTCTGTTTACAACTTTACTGAAAGAGGGAGAGGTCTAGACGCAAAGGACGGGTGATATCGTCGTCTCTATCGCCCGGCAGCATGGGTTCAAGCCATACTACCTGTGGTCACCCATTGGCAAAGTCGGACAGACATAACATTTAATTTGAAACCTTATATCGGTAGCGTGGTTATTTGTGCGCAGTGACAGTTCAACCGTCGACGCGCCGGTGGAAAATTTTACACTTACGAGTAACTGAAGTACCGCGAAGTGAAACACAGTTTGTGTTATGTGTTACATGTTTGGAGAAAATTTGAATTGAGGAAGCCGTTTGATAACAAACCGATATGGAGGTGATTAAAGACGATGGATTGGAAAAAATGATGGGGAAACTTGGTAAGTAAATTTGCTATGTCTTTTTGCATACTGTTTTAGTACAAATAGTTGATTTATGCGTCGATAAACGAAACATACCGGCAGTTTATGTTTGATAACGAAAATATGGATGTTTTCTGTAATAAATCGATCGTTACCATGTAATTACCGATGATAAGGATAAAGTGAGGTTATTCATAGTATAAGTAGGTACAGAAACATTTAAAGCCAATGACATGTAGTTATTTAGATACCTAGTAGTCATTCGGTGAAAATAACTGTAGTGTATAAACAGTAATATAACCTCTTCGCATTCACATGGTCTCTGATGTTTTTGTATTCCAACACTACGCTACTGCCGATCGTATTTTCCATCATTGTGTTCAACATACATTAACGTTTTATCAAAAACATCGTTGACCTGTTGGTGAAGAAACAGCGCAATGGATAGCAATTGTTTCCAAAATAACAATAGGAATACGAGAAGTTTGAACTTGTTGAAGAACGTGAACGAACTATGTGATCTTGTTTAAAAACTGGGGCAGGCATAGGAACTTTTGGACTTCTATTTTTATTCTCACGTGATACTGATTTAGATGTAGATGGAGATTCCGAACTAATATAACACGCGACAGTATGTATGAGAGATTGTTTCATATATTGTCACGTCCATGCGCCGCGAACGAGACGTGATTTTTGCAAGGAGAAAGTTGAAATTAAAACTACTATCGTTTTATGCAAGTTTTATTTATGTTGGAGCTCGTATGTAGTCGACCTATTCAATAGGAACCATAGAACTATAAGTAAATTATAATTTATTGTTTCCAATATTTATAATTGTTCACGTCGTATCTGCCTCTCAGAATGCTATTTCACTAGCCTAGGTCGGCTGGAAGAGATTTCTATTTAGAAATAAGCTGTGCCTGTTGTGTCTTTGTTTTATATGCATATGTCCTTTGTATTTTATTGTGTGCAATAAACTGTTAAATAAATAAATAATAAATAGAACTAGTAAGTAAGTTGGTTCCATGATAGGCAGTGATTTATATTTAGTAATATCAGTTATACCGAGGGATAAATTCAGCAAATGGGTGGACATGAATACTGCCCTCAGAAGGAAAAAAACCATAACTGCATCCTACCATGTTGCGCGTAAAATGCAACAGATTTTCGACTATCATATCCTTTGGTTAAATAAACTTAAAGGTACAGGGTTTTTTTTAAAAGGAAGCATTTTATTTCTTTTATTTTTTTATTTACATAGATTTTGCATATTTTGGATAGTTTTTAAGATTTTGCTAAAATCTATATTTATGTATTTTTTTCTTCTGAGGGCAGAATAAAGGTCAGACCGCACTAGGACGTAGGTGCAGCGGCGGGGCGCGGCGCTGCACGACAAAGGATTCTTTGTATGCAAATGTATGAGATGTACCGCATGAGAGGCACTGAAGCAGCGCGGCGCGGCACAGCGTTGTCAGTTCATGCATTTTGTCAGTTTTTGTCGCGACGTTTCGTACCGCTGCAGTGCCGCGCCGTGCCGCTCTGCTGCAGCTAAGTCCTACATACATACATAACATAAATAAAATCACGCCTTTATCCCTTACGGGGTAGGCAGAGCGTTAAAGGCCTCGTAAAAGGCGCTTTCGCCGCGTCTGACAAAAATTGAGGGCAATTTTAGATTGTAATGTATATTGCTAATGTGTAGTGACAGGTTGTCAGCCCGTCGCCTAAATTACAATACACTGTAACCCCCGAGTCCCTTTTGCTGTCTTCTACAGCATGCCCGGGAGGAAGGGCAGCTGGAACATTCTATGTTTTTCTATCTCTCCCAGTCCAGCATGGAAGAATAAGCTAAGTCCTAGTGCAGTCTAATTCCACTATTGTGTCATTGGGCTTGATTATATTTATTGTAGTGGATAAGGCCGCTGCCTCCTGAGCAGGGAGGTCGTGGTTCGAATCCCACCACGTACCAATGTGTATTTCGGTTTTCGAATTTCATATGTACGTTTATTCGGCGCTTTTTCCGTGCTTCGGATGGCACGTTAAGCCGTTGGTCCTGGTTAATATAGATTAATACCGCATATATTAGTCGTTAAGCCATGTCAGAGGCCAGTGCTAAGCATTGGTGGCTTGAAAACTCTGGATTGGGTCTGGTTTCCTTTCTGGGGTGCGGAGGTCAGGTGGCAGTCGCTCTGTGTAAAAACCAGTACCCTCATTCAATCCCCTAGATTAGGTAGCTGACCCTGTGAGATACGGGATAAGGCTAGGGATATGATGAAATTATATGGCGGATAAAATTATCTGTAATTTTTATCCGCTGTCATATGATATGGCGGATAAAAATGTCAGATAACGCATAAAACCACCGACTATAAATCAAAAACCGGACAGAATAGATGTCCTGTTCTTTTCCAATGATTTTAATCTGAAAGTGACAAATAGATTTTAATTTTAATTTTAGCCGGCAAATCTAGAATCGAGCCCAATGTCAGCAATGAACTTTCAGTAACTAATGATAATGTTTTATGTAGAGTTGCATTAAATTAATCAATTCATTCATTATTAATTCCTGTTTAATAAAATAACGTAGTTATAAGTTAATACTAACAAAATTGGATCTGTGTTGTCTGAGAAATCAACTATTCTATTTTATTAAAACACTATCATCATCTCCCTAGCCTTAACCCGTATCTCACGGGATTGGCTACCTAATCTAGAGGATTGAACGAGGGTACTGGTTTTTCCATAGAGCGACTGCCATCTGACCTTCGCAACCCAGAAGGGAAACCAGACCCAATCCTAGATTAGGTCAGAGTTTACAAGCCATTTTTTTTTTAGTTTGCATTAAAACACTATACTCCCAAACATGCTGTAAAAACCAGCTAAGGGATCCGAAGGTTTCAGTATATTGTAATCTAGGCGATGGGCTGATAACCTGTCACTACAGCAATATATCTACAAATCTATCTTAAATAACCCTCAAAACATTGTCAGACGTGGCGAAACGACCTTTGTTTAGGTTGTTTATGCTCTGCCTACTCCATTAAAGGCGTGATTGTATGTATGTATGTAAAACTCTATGCGAAATAAATATCTCCAGAAAAACTCAAAGCTTATTCGTGTGTAGTATAAATTCAGTCTGATATTTACTATGAGATCTATCGGAGTGATCGTGAAACCTTCATACCCGGAAGACTTCAGAACTATTTCGATTCTCATTCATTTATCGCACATTTCAAGGTCCTATGTATGTCTGAAGACGTTGTTTGTCAGTAGGTAGTAACGTTATATTATAATTGTAAATATAATACAAAGCCACTCATAATTATTCTCATTTTGTATTAGTTACAGTGGGAAACCAGACCCAATCCTAGATTAGGTCAGAGTTTACAAGCCTTTTTTTATAGTTTGCATTAAAACACTATACTCCCGAGCATGCTGTAAAAACCAGCTAAGGGATCCGAGGGTTTCAGTATATTGCAATATAGGCGATGGGCTGACAACCTGTCACTACAGCAATAAACCTACAAGTCTATCTTAAATAACCCTCAAAACTCTGCCAGACGTGGCGGAGCGATCTTTATTTAGGTCGTTTACGCTCCGCCTACCCCATTAGGGAAAAAGACGTGACTATATGTATGTATGAATAAGTTCCTTTTTTGAGTATGTAATATATTTAGGGACCAGATGATCGTTATTTTGCAGAAAAAAAACCCTTTTCCGTTCTTGAATCTTCTTCAGGATCTACGAAAATATTGTATTGTTTTTTCATATATATATACATATAATCACGCCTTTATCCCTAATGGGGTAGGCAGAGCGCGAATGACCCAAACAAAGATCGTTTCGCCACGTCTGACAAAGTTTTGACGGTTATTTAAGATAAATATGTAGGTATATTGCTGTAGTGACAGGTTGTCAGCCCATCGCCTACATTGCAATATACTGAAACCTTAATTTTAAACTTTCGCGGTTGTTTTCACTATAACTATAAGACATTTTACGCGTTTCTTACCGCGATTTATCGTTATTTATCGGGAACTCATCAAATAATTTAAATCGCGGTAAGAAACCCGTAAAATGTCTTATAGTTATACTGAAACCTTCAGATCCCTTAGCTGATTTTTACAGCATGCCCGGGAGGAAATGCAGCTGGCACATTCTATGTTTTTCTCTTGCTCCTAGTCCAGCATGGACGAATGTATTATTTTTGCAGTTTAATAATAGTCCTTCCACCGATTTTCGGTGATGGCGGCCAATCTCCCAGTGTTCTGCCATTTACGCAGGACTAGTTTTTAGTGCCCAAGTGTTTGCGGTACACACAGGTGCACTCTCTTTTCCTTCAATCTCTTAGTCTGATGGGACAGATTGACTGACACTACCAGAAAGAAATCAGGCGCAGTACCGACTATTTATGTGCCCATCCGACGGCATGGATCTTCTTACTTTTCGGACTATCATGTTATCAGCCTGCAATGTCCTAACCAAACTACAAACAACAACACAAAGTCATTGTCCCCTGCCGGGAATCGAACCCGGGACCTCCAGATCGTCAATTTTTCAATTTACATATACATACGGATTTTGATGCAGTTTCTTTTAATGGATAGTGATTCAAGAGGAAGGTTTAGGTGTATAATACATGCATAATATAGTAGAGAAACACTAATGATTTCCGTGCGAAGCCGGGGCGGGTAGGACAATGCAGGCTGAATCCACCTGATTGTCTGGAAGAAGAAAGATTCCGTGCATCGGAGGGCACGTTACGCCGTCGGTCCCGGTCGCTGTCATTGATCGTGGTCGTTGCACAAACCATGTCAGAAGCATATTATCGATTTTAGGTTTGAAAACTCTGACACCAGGGCTCATCGGGTCAACTTCAACTTTTAGTTGTGTGGCGTTTCCGTGATGATTCCGCCAGTGTCAAGTTTGTAGGACCTTTTATGGAGGAGAACCTACCTAGGTAGGCCGATCGACTCGTTACCCACACGACAGAATAATAAGATATATAAAACGTTCTGCTTACCCCGTTAGGGATAAAGGCGTGTTTATAAATATACCGCTATCTGCTATGTACTATCCTAATACCCAAAGGTTGCCTGAAAGAAATTGCTGCTTTAGCAATAAGGCCGCCTATATTGAACTGTTTTTTTCCTTACTTTTCTGCTGTATGTATTTGTGTTTCTTTGTGCGATAAAGTATCTTGTGTCATATTGTATTGTATATATGTATTATTATACTATAATAAGATAACTATAAAAACAATTGGGTAATGCTACAGAATTACAAAAACTCAATTCTTTTGTTTACACGAGAGATGGCAGAGGACAATACCATAAAAAGTACTCAACAAGCCATGCTTACTTAATGGCAGGAACTGACTAATGGATCGTAAGTAACTGCTTCCGTGGTCTAGTTGGCTGAGCCATGGGCTCCCGGTCCGAAGGTTCTGGATACGACTCCCAAGGGAACACAAAGTGGCTATTTTTTAATTTCTTATTTGCTGAGTCACCTGATTGTCTAGAAGAATAAAAAACCGTGCTTCGGAAGGCACGTTAAGCGAAAGTCCCGGTTGCTGTCTTTGATTGTGGTCGTTACACAAACCATGTCAGGACCTACCATAGTGATCGACATAGACCTAAAGGTGTCCAGATTAAATTAGAGATGGGCTGGCTATAGGTATGATTCGCAGAACAGATGGCAGGTGGCCCCTTAAGCACAGAATATATAACATAATCATGCCGTTATCCCTAATGGGGTAGGCAGAGCGCAAACGACCCAAGCAAAGGTCGTTCCGATGACGGAACGACCTTTGACATGAGTCTGAGAGGTTATGTCTTGAGGGTTAGTTCATATAGATCAGTATATACTTCTTCCATGCTGGCCTGGGAGCGAAAGAAGAACATATAATGTGTCAGCTGCATTTCTCTCCGGGCATGCTGTAAAAACCAGCTAAGAGATCCGAGGGTTTTAGTATAGTGTAATTTAGGCGATAGGCTGACAACCTGTCACTACAGCAGTATATTTCTACAAATCTATCTTAAATAACCCCTAAAAACTTTGTCAGACTTAGCGGAACGGCCTTTGTTTAGGTCGTTTATGTTCTGCCTACCCCATTAGCGATAAAGACTTAATTATATCTAGGTATGTATGTATGTATCAGTATTTATATGTATAGTGAC
Source organism: Scrobipalpa costella (assembly GCA_949820665.1). Classification (NCBI taxonomy): domain Eukaryota; kingdom Metazoa; phylum Arthropoda; class Insecta; order Lepidoptera; family Gelechiidae; genus Scrobipalpa; species Scrobipalpa costella. The sequence continues at coordinate 3,759,356 of OX463305.1, read as the reverse complement.
AGGTGGTCAGCCCATCGCCTAAATTAAAATACTGAAGCCCTCGACTCCCTTAGCTGATTTTTACAGCATGAAGATGGAGATGGCACATTCTATGTCTTCCTATCCCTTCCAGTCCAGCATGGAAGTAAATATATATGCCTTTAGTGTTGCTGAGTGGATAGAAACTTGGTTGGGTCGTTGTAAAGCGGGAGACAACCTACCAGTTGCTTTGATGACATCGGCAAAGTGGCTGGGAAGGGCTGGATGCGATTGGCACAGAACCGGAATGCTTGGCGAGCTCATGAAGAAGCACATACCCCGACACTCTCCCACCTCCTCCCATGGTCCTACCGACCTCTCGGTCATCAGGACCGTGTCAGAACGAAACAAGAGGACGTGCAGGGGACTTACAAAGCATACGCTAAAGCACTGCCTGAGTCCTATATCCGACAATGGGCAATTACAGGCTGAAGAAGAAGAAGAACATTTCGTTGACTGACCAGCCCCTATCATACATACATATATATACATATAATCACGCCTTTATCCCTAATGGGGTAGGCAGAGCATAAACGACCCAAACAAAGGTCGTTCCGCCACGTCTGACAAAGTTTTGAGGGTTATTAAAGATTGATTTGTAAGTATATGGCTGTAGTGACAGGTCGTCAGCCCATCGCCTAAATTACAATATACTGAAACCCTCGGATCCCTTAGCTGGATTTTACAGCATGCCCGGGAGGAAATGCAGCTGGCACATTCTATGTTTTTCTCTCGCTCCCAGGCCAGCATGGAAGAAGTACATCGTGCTTAGTCTGCTGTATTCGATAGTGGTTTTCATTTCATATATTTTGGTGGTTTTAAACTTTGACTTCTGACTTCAGGGTTCATCGGATCATATTTTGCTCCAAATATCTACACGACAGAAGAGCTGACATACCTTTCATTAAACTGTAAACTTTTTCTTACATGCTGGCCTAGGAGCGAGAGAAACATAAAATGTGCCAGCTGCATTTCCTCCCGGGCATGCTGTAGAAACCAGCTAAGGAATCCGAGGTTTTATATACAAGGTCCAAGTATATTGCATTTTAGGCGATGGGCTGATAACCTGTTACTAAAGCAATATACCTACAAATCTATCTTCCATAACCCTCATAACTTTGTCAGACGTGGCGAAACGATATTTGTTTAGGTCGTTTATGCTCTGCCTACCCCATTAGGGATATAGGCGTGATTATATGTATGTATGTATTATATTCTGTGGTAGTACGTACAATTCGATTATTACTGTGTTTGCGCTATAATCTGCTGTTTATTTTTTATCACTTTCGTATTTTTAATTTTTAATAAGAAACAGGTAACTAATTTAAAATTGGATACGAAATGTGTTTGCCGGAATAAGTAAGCAAACACTTTTTTTTTCTTTCACCCAAAGGTTGCCTGGAAGAAATTGCTACCTTAGCAATAAGGCCGCCTATGTTGTACTTGTTTTTTGTTATCTTTTGTGTTGTATGTTGTATTATTACGTGCAATAAAGTATTTTTATGTTATGTTATGTAAAGCTATCTCAAATTTGAGAGCAATATTAAGTATGGATTAAACAAGCCATTTTGTACTGAGATGACTAAACTGCCTCCGTGGTCTAGTGGCTAGTGCCATGGGCTCCCGATCCGGAGGTCCTGGGTTCGATTCCCAGGGGGTAAAATACAAAGTTGATATTTGAGAATTTATCACTTTGTGAATTTTTCCCCAGTTTGGGTAGGACATTGCAGGCTGAGTCACCTGATTGTCCGAAAAGAATAAGATTTCGTGCTTCGGAGGGCACGTTAAGCCGTCGGTCCCGGTCGCTGTCTTTGATAGTGGTCGTTACATAAAACCATGTCAGAGGCCTGATAGTTGTGCTACTAGGCGGTTTAAAAACTCTGACACCAGGGTTCATCGGGTCCATAGACTCGATACCCACTCGACAGAAGAAGACTGAGATGACATTTCTGATACGAATTTAAACTGGCTATCAATCTCAAGTGCGGATTATAAATACGGGCCTAAATATTCATCGATACCTACTTCTCTAAGCACTTACAATATATTCGAAGTAAGTATGAGTGCATGGCACCAAAAATAGCATCTTAAAATTTGACGCATCAATAAATATAATGTCCAAGTCTATTTGCATAATTATGTCTTAGGGCAGCAACACACAGGCGTCACTTACTGGGAAGCAAGGTTCTGCTCAACACGCTGCCAATGCTTGTTGCATTGCCTACAGCACACATGCGTCACCTTACGCGCAACGCGCGCGTATTTATAAACTCTACGTCGGCGCATATCTCTGCCAGTACGCGCGCGTAGAGCGTAAGGTGACGCATGTGTGTTGTAGGCAATGCAAAAAACATTGACAGCGTGTTGAGCGCAACTTTGAGCGCAGTAAGTGACGCCTGTGTATTGCTGCACTATCCTTGATTTATTGGTATTTAAAGTGATTATGGCGGATGACCAATTTATTATTATTAACTTTAGTAATAATATATGTCTTAACCGACAGCGTTAGTTATGTTTCCACTCGATTGCTATGAGGAAGATCAATCATAAAATTTTCCATAATAATATACTAGGGGAGATACCTAACACTGCAACTACCTATTAACATTGTTGATAAACCAGTAACTTTTTCCTTTTATGTAAATATTTATCATAATCTTCTGAGAAAGAATAATTCAATCAAAAACATTATATGTAAAGTTTCTGCCAATCCTCGCGTTCTCCCACCCGTAAAAAGTAGTGAGAACTAATGGGTGAGCCAAGTCAGTTGTGTTCTCTTTGATGGTAAATTATTCACTGATATCCGTAGTCTCTATGCATGCATATTATCACGCCGTTATCCCTAATAGGGTAGACAGAGCGTAAACAACGTAAATTAAGGTCGTTTCGCCACGTCTGACAAAGTTTTGAGGGTTATTTAAGATAGATTTGTAGGTATATTGTTGTAGTGACAGGTTGTCAGCCCATCGCCTAAATTAGAATATACTGAAACCCTCGGATTCCGTAGCTGGTTTTACAGCATGCCCGGGACGAAAGGCAGATGACACATTCTATGTCTTTCTCCTGCTCCCAGGCCAGCATGGAAGTACTCTATATTAATATCAAAATTTTCAAATTAACCACAAAATGGTGGCACTTATTACTTGGCAATTATTCTCCGCTGTCTTTGATAGTGGTCGTTACTTAAACCATATCAGAGAACCAATAGCTGTGCTACAAGGCAGCTTGAAAAGTCTGACACCATGGTTCATCGGGTCGCTGTTCGACTCGAGAATCCACTCGCTAAGAAGTAGTGGGTTACGAAATAGAAGATCTTTGTAAGCATATTATAACTTCTGAACTAGAAAAAATACACAATTGAAATTTTGAAGTTTAGCTAGTATTCACAAGTTCGCTACGCGTTATAAATTTGAGCCTCCAGCGTTTTATAAGTTCTGAAATATGAAGGGGTCAAAAGTTCTCTGAAGTGGTTCGAGAAAAGGATGGACTCGAGGGTTACAGTGTATTGTAATTAAGGCGATGGGCTGACAACCTGTCACTACACATTAGCAATACACATTACAATCTAAAATTGCCCTCAATTTTTGTCAGACGCGGCGAAAGCGCAATTTACGAGGCGTTTAACGCTCTGCCTACCCCGTAGGGGATAAAGGCGTGATTTTATGTATGTATATATGGTACATCCGTGCCAGCTAGCTCGACTTAGCGAAGGATCCCATGATGTGCCAGTGCCAACCAGCTGTGTCTCTTTTCGCCCATATAAAATTTAGGCATATGGCTGACAACACCAAACGCAGTCCATCATCTCCCTAGCCTTATCCCGTACCCCTGGGGTCGGCTACCTAATCTAGGTGATTAAACAAGGGTACTGGTTTTTACACATAGCGACTGCCATCTGACCTCCGCAACCCAGAAGGAAAACCAGACCCAATCCTAGATTAGGACAGAGATTTTAATGCCAATGCTTAGGCCTCTGACATGGATTAACGACTAATATCTTCGGTATTAAACGATATTAACCGGGAACAACGGCTTAACGTGCCTTCCGAAGCACGGAAAAAGCGCCGAATAAACGTACATTAGAAATTCGAAAACCAAAAAACACATTGGTGCGTGGTGGGATTTGACCAAGCAGGAGGCAGTGGCCCTATCCACTACACCATCGGCACAGCGCGGTCCCTCCAAACTATCATGTCATTTTGGTCATACATCGACAAACGGCATGTTGCACTTGGCATGTGTTTGTGTGCGTGTTATAAGGGTTGACAAAATTTGTTATACCGGTCATAATCATCACTTGATTAATCTGGCTGGTTCTTGATTAAACCAACGTTTTAAAGTAGTTCACTGTAACTGAATAGTTAGAATAGATTAGGTTGCTTATTTTGTTTGAATTTACTTATCGTCTCTCATCATTGTAGAATCTAAAATAGTTTCTATTGGAGTCATATCTTGTGGTAGAAAGACATCCGTACACGGAACAGTATCTAACCATCTTTGAAACACAAAACTTCATTATTTCCGTTACACTGGGAAACATGCACGCGCCATACCCGCTAAGCGTACGCTCAATCTGGCCCACAATCCGGCGCGGAGTGTGACGTATGTCGGACTGGGGAAGGGAGGTGAATGTCCATTCTGTATGTAGTACTATTATATATTCTGTGCCATCGGGCTATACCAATACGCAGTCCATCCTTAAAAATTACCACCAAATCTTTACTGGCAGCCTGAACGAAAACGCCACCTTATGGAATATCTATCTATACTTTCATGATATTTATTTTTAATAATCCTTATCGTTATTGAAACATCCTCTTTGCATTGTAATGTTATATTGTACAAGCGTGTTTTTTTTTTTCTGGTCTCGCTTCCTTTAGATCCTTATATTCTACGATTGTCCTTCACTTGCTAATGTCCTGATGCTCTCAATTCCAGGTGATTTCGGCCGGTACCAATGTTTCCAGTTCATCCTCCAAGTCCTCGGCGCCATCCCGACCGGAATGGCCATGATCGCACTGGTGACCATCGCTGCGGTGCCTGACCACAGGTAATATCGCGTTTCATTGACGTCTCACGTTTTTTGCGTCCTATTTATACCATTTTACTTCCATGCTGGACTGGGAGAGATAGAAAAACATAGAATGTTCCACCTACCCTTCCTCCCGGGCATGCTGTTGAAGTCAGCAAAAGGGACTCGAGCGTTACAGTGTATTGTAATTTAGGCGATGGGCTGACAACCTGTCACTATAGCAATACATATTACAATCTAAAATTGCCCTCAATTTTTGTCAGACGTGGCGAAAGCGCTTTTTACGAGGTGTTAAACGCTCTGCCTACCCCGTAAGAGATAAAGGCGTGATTTATGTATGTATGTATGTATTTATACCACTTACCCTTGCGTTTACATCTTTGTTTCCATCCTTTGAATCCCTCTCGTCTCTAGCGTTCCTCGCGTCCCTCTCATCTTACGTTTCTCTCGTCGCTGGTACCAGTGCTTCCAGTTCCTCCCGACATATCGATAGGTGATATCGCGTTTCAACGTACTTCACTTTTACAATAGATGATTTTCTTGTTTACGTAAACACAACATATGGGTATTAGGGCAGCTTACCAAAAACAAATCAGTCAACGGAATTGAACAACATTCACAAATATATTCTTTCAAGAATTAAACACAATCCGAACAAATATTCTGATCGGGGTGGTAATTTTCTTCAGAGATGTCAATATCTTTTTTCATTTCCTTAATGAATTGCTTAGCGAAAGTTGATCAATTTATCATTGTTGACTGAAACCACAATCAGTTTAGTGGAACCTGTCTCTTACGCCCCGTATTATGAAGAAGGTCTTAGTGCAGCAACACACAGACGTCACTTACTGCGCGTAAGGTTGCGCTCAACACGCTGTCAATGCATTTTTCATTGCGTACAACACACATACGTCACCTTACGCAAAACGCGCGCGTAGCGAGGAACTCTACGTCGGCGCATCCTTCTATCAGTACGTGCTCATAGCGCGTAAGGTGACGCAAATTTGACAGCTTATTAAGCGCAACCTTACGCGGTAAGTGTCGCCTGCACTTAAGGTTACGCTGGTGACCATCGCTGCGGTGCCCGACCACAGGTGTGATCAACTTACTTGGATGATTTTACTTGTTTACGTAATATGATAATGTTTATTGCACTTGATAAACATACGGAGTGTAAGGGACAGCGTCCCGCAAAATGATAGGGGTTGCTCAGTCAACGGAACTGAACAACTATCAGCAGGTATTTTTTTTTAAGAAGTGAAAAAATAAGTTGAGATTTTCATACAAATTGTCTCAACGAGGTGATCATTCAGTCTGGCAACTTCATCTTTTATTCATCACCTGAAAAAAAACCTGGTGATAGTTGTTCAGTTTCGATTACAGAGCAACCCCTATCAGTTTCCGGGATGCTGTCCCTTACACTCCTAACACTTTATATGCTGTTGTTTTTAGATTTCAAACTTCATAGATAGTGATCAAAACATTATTTGCTCAAAAACTTAACAAATTTGACAAGTTATATTGACATTACATCATACATACGTATAAGTTATCCAATAAAAATAGCATTACAACGAAAATCTGGGCGCTGGGCCTCTTAATAGTTTCTGAACAGTCTGTTACTGCCTAGAATAATAATGAAGAAACTAACGTTCATACAAATAGCAAAGTATTTGGCTCGATTCTAGATAGTACCGGCTAAAACTAAAATTAAAATCTATCTGTCTCTTTCAAAATATTAAAATTAAAAAGAGGACAGGCGAATTATACTCTATGGTTTTACACTTTGTCCTCTAGATTTTGCACGTTTCTCCAGTATTCCTGTCAATTTTATCCACCGTATCATATGAGGGCGGATAAAAATGACAGACAACGCATAAAACCACCGACTATAAATCAAAAACCGGAGAATAGATCCTGTCCTATTCCAATTCTGAAAGCGTCAGTAAATAGATTTTAATTTTAGTTTTAGCCGGAAAACCAAGAATCGAGCCCAAATATAAAATTATTTTTTATTAAATTAAATATTACACAATTACGTTATGTTTATGTATGTTTGTTAAATCTACTAATGCAATTTTCTGTCTTATTTCAGATGTGCCATAGAAGGAATAGACAACAAAAGCTACATTGCACACTGGAACTCAACACACGTCACAGACAACATTCCTAGAGACGATAACGGAAAAGTGGATTCCTGTCATATATACGGATTCAACAGAACCGTCGAAGAATGTGATACCTGGGTGTATGATGACGTATACATCAAATCCTCCAGAGGAATAGAATGGGATTTCGTCTGCAGTCGACGGTGGATGGGCGCCACAGCTCAAGCTATCTTCATGTCAGGAGTCGTCATCGGGTCTTTAGTCCTCGGACCACTCTGTGATACCTTCGGCAGAAGAAGAGTCTACCTTTGGACTGCCACATTGCAATTCACCTGCGGAATTGTTGTCGCCTTTACAACGAATTACTACACTTTTGTAGTAGTTCGGTTCCTTTTTGGTATATTTGGGGTCAGTCCTTTTAAAGCTGGATATGTGTTGATGATAGAACTGGTAGGGCCTTCCAAAAGAGCCTGCTGTGGAGCTCTGTTTCAAATTTTGTTCGGGACTGGCATAATGCTCCTTGGTGTTTGGGGCTACTTGATTGAAGATAGATTTTGGCTGCAAATAGTATATGCGCTACATGCAGCACTTATGCTTCCCCATTGGTTTTTGATGGACGAATCTCCTAGATGGCTGTGGGCTAAAGGCCGTGTTCGTGATGCCATTGCCATTGTGGAAAAAGGGCTGACAATGAACAAGTCTAAAGAAAAACTTGATATTCCTTTGATTACTTCTCATTACAAAGCTTTATGTAATCCATTAGAGCAACGGTCAACAGGAATTTTTGATTTGTTTAGAACTCCTAACATGGCAAAGAGAACTTTGATATTGTGTGGATGTTGGTTGGCTGTTTCAGTTGTATATTACGGATTGACCTTAAATACTGGAAAATTGAGTGGAAATCCTTATTTGATGTTATTTGTGAGCGGTTTTGTTGAACTGCCTGGATACATAATGGGCATGTATTTTGCAAATAAAGTTGGCCATAGAGCAGTTCTAAGTACGTCGTTATTATTGAGTGGTGTGGCATGCTTAATTACAGTATTCCTTCCTTTAGCTTCCACGTCGACTACGATTGCGGCTATGGTGGGGAAATTTATATGTTCATCGTCTTTTGCTATTATTTATAAATATTCAGCTGAGTTATTCCCAACCGTAGTCAGAAGTTCAGGGGTAGGTCTTGGTTCTATGTGTGCTAGTTTGTCGGCAGCTTTGACTCCGCTTATAACACTTCTAGATGCGTTTAGACCAGAGATTCCTACTATAGTCTTTGGGGTGTCAGCTCTTATATTTGGATTATGCTGTATGCTTTTGCCTGAGACCCGAGGAAGGAGACTTCCTCAGACTTTAGCGGACGGGGAGCGATTCGGAGAAGGTGACACTTGTTTCTCATCATGTGGAAGAAGATGTAGCGATGTATCAGAATCAGAAGTACCTGAAATAGAACCTTTGAATTTATCATCAGAAAAGGTTTAGCCTTTAACGATCTACTTAATTAGCTATCCTATAGAATAAAGTTCATTGTATTGTATTTTCTGTTTTATGATTTTATTTACTGCACTTTTATTATTTTATGCGCTCAGTATCTTGGTTTATACTTTAACTTTTAGTTTTTTAATGTGTAAAATATTTTTAATGCATAATTTCTTTCTCATAGATTTTCTTGTAGAGGTTCAACTGTAACTTTCTTTAGTATCATAAGGTGAGGTGATGCGTTGATGTAGGAATATGTATAGCTATAGGAAAATATTATCACGGAATGCTTGCCTTTTCTGAAGGGAGGTCATTCACATCAGGGTGTCGTAAGAGGCAATATGTCTCACAAGAGTGAAATTGGGGGACAGTGGGACGGGACGGGACCCTTCGCACGCCAGACGCCGGAGGGCTATAATCCAACGGACAATACAAATCTCGTGTCCGGTTTAATTGTATTTTTTTGTCTGAAAAGGAAAACGAACTTTTTCTTCATAAATGTATGCTAAACTGCTGCACTGAACAAATCTTCAAAAAAATCCAACACTATGCCATACTCTTTTTCACATAGCATGAACATTCTGACACTTGAGATAGAGTCTTGAGATGACATCTCAGTACAATATGCGCTGTCAAATCCATACTTGAGATCGCTTTGTAAATACGATAGAAAGGAGTCTTTTTCGCACCTAAGTTTTTAAATATTTCCCTGCTGTTAGGAGACTCATGCTATCTGAAAAATATTATAGGTGCAAAAAAAATTGCTACCCAAGGACCTTAGGTGGAAATATAAAAAAAGAAACGTTCCTAAAAAAATGAGGCATCGTTTGAGTCATTTTGTATGGTTGCGCCAATTTAGTTTGGTCATCAAATCATTTACATCTGAGGTACCAAACTGTTTTAGCCGTTTTGTCATTTTGTCACTTTTGCCGCCATAACCGATACTAATTGTAAGACTACTGTAAAAAAATATATGAATTACAATCAAGGGTCAATCTCTAATCCTCAGATCATGGGTTCGATTCCCACCTAGAGGCAGCAATTGAGTATTATCGTTTCAAAACGATACCAGTGCATACCTAAGCCTTATCATATTACACATTCGCTAATTAGCTTTCAATATGCAAACAGTAATTAGCTTTAATAACATTAATAGTTGAATATACTGTGGTATGTCAGTGATGCTACCTGAGCAAGCTTATACGATACGCCTGCGGCTAGCAACACGTAGGTTTGGAATTTTATGTACATTGCCGTGTCGAATTTACGAATCTTCATCTTAACGCACGGTTGGTTTGCATTTGGATTGCAGATGAACTGCAACTTCGTCTACGTATAGATAAATTGGGAAATCGTATGTACTGAGTGTATTTTTTACCATATTTTTTTTAAATGTTATTGGAATTGAGTGGTGGGCAAAGCTAGCTACCGACTGGGTCCCGCAAGAACGTCGGCCTAGGTCGGAGACTAAAGAAGAGATGGCGGGATGACCTCACAGCGTTTGACTCATACTGGTCGGAAACTGCCAAAGATCGCGAAGCGTGGAAAAAGGGGAGGCCTTTGCCCAGCAGTGGGACAGCTTCGGCTAGTATAATAATAATAAATTGGAATTAAGCTAACTAAGCTTTTCTTCCATGCTGGACTGGGAGAGATAGAAAAACATAGAATGTTCCAGCTGCCCTTCCTCCCGGGCATGCTGTAGAAGTCAGCAAAAGGGACTCGAGGGTTACAGTGTATTGTAATTTAGGCGATGGGCTGACAACCTGTCACTATAGCAATACATATTACAATCTAAAATTGCCCTCATTTTTTGTCAGACGTGGCGAAAGCGCCTTTTACGAGGCGTTAAACGCTCTGCCTACCCCGCAAGAGATAAAGGCGTGATTTATGTGTATGTATGTAATTAAGCTAACGGCCTATCTGATGGTAAGTAGCACCGTACTATAACACCTACTACTATCCCACTAGATCCTAGTGAAAAAGCAGAGTGTGTTGCACATCGTGAGACCTAAGGTGGAATGTGTCTTGTGCCAGTAATTTCACTGGCTCTCTTGCCCCTCAGACCGACACACAAATTAGTAGTTTCAAGCCCTTTGCTTAGGTACTCTAATCAGGCTAATCTTTTAATAAGGGACAGCGTCCTGCAGACAGAGGGGTTGCTCGGTCAACGAAACTGAACAACTATCACCAGGAATTTATTTCAGAGGATGGGATTAAAATTTCCATACAAAATGACCACCTCGATCAGACAGTTTGTATGGAAAACCAATTAATTTTTTTCACTTCCTGAAAAATAATCCTGCTGATAGGTTCGTTGACTGAACAACCCCTATCATTTTCCGGGACGCTGTCCCTTACACTCTGTATGTAATATGTATCTTCTATCACTAGTCTGATATATAAACACACAAGAAACAAAAAAAAAGGGATTCGAGGGTTATAGTATATTGTAATGTAGGCGATAGGCTGACAACCTGTCACTACAGCAATACACATTACAATCTAAATTTTTCCTCATTTTTGGTCACACGTGGGGAAAGCGCCTTTCACGAGGCGTTTTACGCTCTGCCTATCCCGTAAGGGATAAAGGCATGATTTTATGTCTACATACAAACAAAACAACATGCCATAAATCCTCTCTTTACAACTTACCTAATAAGTAATTCCTTCCAGGAAATCATTGTTCGAAAACCAGGCAAGCAATGTATTCCAAACCAATATTAGATCCTTCATTTGTACTACGATACTTAATCCACAATTAATATTAAGGGAATCTGCATTAAGTTCCCGCTTAGGTACAAATGGCCATCAATTCATCTGTTATGTCAATGAATATTATGATTATAATAAAATTACAACATTATAGATAATATGTAAATCTTACCAATGTAACGATTTATAGGTATAACGTTGTTAGAGCTTTTATACCAGAGAATTCTTCCAATACTCCTTGCTTCGGAGAGCACGAAACCTTAGGTCCCGTCGCTACCTCTGACAGTGGTATGTCTTATGGCTACGGCAAGTTCTGACATCAAAACTAACTGTTGTCCAACGCCACCAAAACCAACGGAAAAAGAAAATCATCAAAACATACATCTTGTTTATAAATCGACTACCGCTACTCACCGAGAGATGTCGCTGTTTGTAAATAAAACTCACAAACGATCTACCTGAGACCATGGAGTAATATAATATGAGACGTTGTTTATTGAACAGCTAATGTTGCCGCCTTCGGTATACCTAGGTATTTCTGTTTTGAAAATTATGCCTGAAGAACGCTAAGGGGTCGGCAGATGTTTCTTTTTCCTCATTTGACTTTGTAGGCTCTTAATGAAGTAAAGTTGTAGCGCCAGGTTGTCAGCCTACAGCCTATATTACATTACAACTAACCCTTCCAGCCCGTTTACTGACCTATATAGCATTCTGGTGCATTCTATGTTTTGATCGCTCCCAGTCCGACCAGCATAAATAATAATTTTATCAATACACAAACATTTCAATCGCTATCCATTCAGCGTTTAGTCATGCATTCCCTACGATCGATATATCAATTTATTTACATAGGCGACTGTCTAATCTCCGCGATATGTTATTACATGGAATTAGTTTTGCTGGATGTGATAGTCTATAAATTTCTACTGGGTTTGTAACAGGGTGTAAGGGACAGTTTCTTGCAAAGTGTTAAGCTGCCCCAGCTTAGTCAAAAACGTAACAAATTTTACAAAGAAAATAAAGGACATTAAAATGACCACTTCGATAAGGCAATTGGTATTGGTTTCCAACTTCCTGAAAGAATATATTTAATATTACCTACTTACAAATATAAAAAAAAAAACATAGGCATCTACTTATAGGTAACTATTTATCTATCACCTCTGTTCTCCGTAGTTTTTACAATTTATTAAATTGTAGTATTTCCAACTCAGTTTTAGAATATATCTAGCTAGGTAAACAAAGTATGTCCTTTAATCGAAGATCTTGTTTCTAAAATAAGTTTTAGCTATAAGATATGACAACAACATGAAATACTTAGTAGTTTTAGTAATTTAATTAATTTGGCAACACGTATCATTTATTTTTGAAACTATCGACCCGCCCCGGCTGCGCACGGAAATTATCAGTGTTTCTCTACTATATTATGCATGTATTATACATATAAACCTTCCTCTTGAATCACTCTATCCATTAAATGAAACCGCATCAAAATTCGTTGCGTAGTTTTAAAGATTTATGCATACATAGGGATATAGGGACAGAGAAAGTGACTTTGTTTTATACTATGTAGTGATGTGTTTTTGAATAAAAAGACATGCCACTCTGTTTACCTTTATTCTAAAACTGAGTTGAAAATATCAAAATACTATAGTGTGAATATTGAGTTTCTGTAATTTAATAAAAAAAGCATTGTACTACTAAGTATAGACAATCTATCACGCATGATAAAATGAATAGGTACCTCGTCCTGTAGGTATGTTTGACACATCTAGTACTCGAAAAACTATATCTTCGTCGGAACTGATTCATCGACTGGCGGGGGCCAATCGAGTTACGTTTCCATTATTATTTGGGGACGGACCCACTAGGGGGCGCACTAACAGTTTGCCAGACTTATTAGTAAATTGTCATCATAAATGTACGATACTGTATCTAAAGGTTGCAATGAATATATGTCTCTGCGACTATGATCAAAACATGATCTGGTCATACTGTCTGTGAATCATAATTCATTCTTGCCATGCTGGACTGGGAGCGAGAGAAAAAACATAGAATGTGCCGACTGCATTTCCTCCCGGGCATGCTGTAAAAACCATCTAGGGGATCCGAGGATTCAATTAAATTGTAATTTAGGCGATGGGCTGACAACCTGTCACTACAGCAATATATCTACAAATCTATCTTAAATAACCCTCAAAACTTTATCAGACGTGGCGAAACGACCTTTGTTTAGGTTGTTTACGCTCGTCTACCCCATTAGGGATAAATGCGTGATTATATGTATGTATGTATCAAAATTCATAAGATTCTCAGTCAGACGTAGATTCACGAAGAGAGATATGTTTAACCGACCACAACAAAAAGGGACATTGTAATTTTTTTGCGATAGGTTTGGTCTTAACTCCAGTCTAGTCTAGGTAGAATTAAGTCTGATAATCCAATAAAAAAAATACGGGCTCTATCATATGTACCTACCAATAATAATAATGCAACCCCTGTCAGTTCTTCAGAATATATTTTTTTATTAGAAATGGGTTTGCTCTTGACTTTAAACACTAGGTAAGGGATGACAGAGTCGACGATGGAGCGAGCTCATCCAGAAGATGCAAAGAACACAGCCAGCTGTTTGGCGCCGGACTCCGGTTTGAGGGTGGTTGCGAGCCAGGCGGCCCCTTGCGGAGCCTACCACCGCTTTGTAGGGATCGTTCAGCCAGACTTATTCACAGGCAAGCCTGTGTTGCCGTTGCCCGAGGTGGACCACTAGGAGGTAGATCCCATCCCACTCTTCTAGTCCTGAGTAGACGATAACCTTCTATTTACAAACTTTACGAGCTTTCTGTGTTTGTTTACAAATAAAAAAGGACCTTCATAGATTTAAACTTGAAGAGGGAAGTCACAAAAAGTAAGTTAGGAAGGAGTTTTCTTACCCTTGGCAAAGTTCTAGTAACAGTTATTTTTATTATTGACATTGGAGTTCACCTTACCTAAAAAAATATTGTTAGGTAATTAAAAATTTGCTTAAAATTATTATGACGCAATCTTAATTTGCACTTTCCTACCATCTATAATGACAAAAAGTCCACACTGTTGCAATGACAACCATATCAATCAATAGGTAATCCTAGAGTCCTGTTTCGTTTTTTTCTTTTTCCCACTAGTTCGGTTAACAGACCTACTCAACTCAACAAAACTAGTAGGAATAAAGAAAAATACTCCCAGAAATTTAAACACAAGCTAGCGACGAGTCGAGACCAAGTTACGCTGGACACTGGTGTTTTTGCCTCATAACCAGCTTACATTGGACCTCTACTCAGCGAGACAACAGTTGACTTAGCAGCCGCTCTTCGTAGCTGCGAACTCCCACGCGTAGTACAGTTTTAAGCAGTGAACTTGACTTAGCATGACCAGCAACACAGTCCATGCATAAAAAAATCTATCTTAAAATCAAGCTTATAAGAGTGAGTTTTAGATAGCATTTTTTAAATTACCTCAAGAAGTATACCGTTCAATTTACTGACGCGACTATCCAACGAATCCACGCGTGACTTGAGCTCTTAAATAACAACTCAATATAAATAAATACCTATATCACTAATAGAAAACTACCATACACATTCACCCCCTCTTAAACTAACCGCCATCCCTTACCCATACGCACGGTAAACTCAAAATAGGTTACATAATTACATATCACGCTACATTGTAGTGATAAATACTTTCTCACACTTATCATTTACCAAATCTACGCTACTGTCCATTTTAGATAATGGTGTGAGAGAGATGCCGCTAACGGGAGATGAAGAAAACAGACAAGGACAGGTTGAGGGTAGCGTATATTATTATAGTGTCCACAAGCCAAGCGGATATTGATTATCTGCCACAGTTGAGAGGCGAGAATCCTTCTACAACGAACGATCCAAGCCGCAAACCATTCAAACAAACTCTCCACCCTATTGCAAGTAAATTAAGTCCATTTTCCGGTGGTGGTTTCAGCTACATTTACCGTTTTCGCAAGCCGAGTTTTCCCGGCATTCAATGTTTGATCTCTGTCTAACCAGCTGGGTTTAACCGACTGCAGTGTCGTTGTCCTTGTCTGTCACATTCCATAATAATTTTCGATGCATTCCGTTGGCATGATTTTCCCGCGGCGCCCGCACTCTAGTACTTTACCTTTATAGCATTCTGTTAACTGCCTCCGTGGTTTAGTGGTCTGAGCCCGGCAGGTTTCCGATCCGAGGGTCGTAGGTTCGATTTTCTAGGGGACACACAAAGTTGTCAATTTATCACATTGTTATGTTTTCTTGGTTAGGACAATACAAGCTGAATAATTTGATTGTCTATAAGGAAAAAAGATTTCATGCTTTGGAGGGCACGAGCAGAATTTGTAGTAATTTTAAAATAAATGTTATACTTTTATATTTGGCAGCTAGAGAGAAAATAAAAGACAAAAAGCATTAACAAAAAATAAGTGCTCTACAAACAAAATTTTCATCACAATAATATTTCTATAAAAACAAATACAAAACGGAATTAAATCATCTCACAAGAGCAAACAAAATCTTAAACAATCAAAGCCTCAATAAAAAAAAGCATCCCTCAGACAAAATTCTCCTTATGTCTATTAATATTTCCTCCATGCTGGACTGCTGCATCCCGGGCATGCTGTAAGAACCAACTAAGGGATCCGAGGGTTTCTGTATATTTCAATTTAGGCGATAGGCTGACAAGCTGTTACCGCAGCAATATAAGTACAAATCCATCTTAAATAACCCTCAAAACTTTGTCAGACGTGGCGGAACGATCTTTATTCAGGTCGTTTACGCTCTACCTACCCCATTAGGGATAAAGGCGTGATTTATGTATGTATGTATGTATCTATTAAAATCCAAAATACTTCTTAAAGTTCATAACACTACGGACAGTGCGGATCACCTCTACGAACAAGTTACTACAGACCGACAAAGGTTTGACTGAACGCGGCGAAAAAAGGAACTAAAACGTCGCCTTTTTGACAGTTCTCCATACATACAGAGCATGGGCGATCCGGAGGTCCTGGGTTTGATTTCCAAGGGGGGAACACAAATTTGATATTTGTTATAAATCTGCGAGATTCTCCCCGGTTAGGTTAGGACAATGCAGGCTGAATCACTTGGTTGTCTGTAAGAAAAAGACTTCGTGCTTCGGAGGGCACGTTCACTGTCTTTGATAGTGGCCTTTAATAATAATAGTCCTCCCACCGATTTTCGGTGATGGCGGCCATTCTCCCAGAGATAGGCCAACTGCGCAGGACTAGTTTTTAGTGCCCAAATGTTTGCGCTACACACTACCCTCTATTCCTTCAATGTCTTATTCTAATGGGACAGATTGACTGACACGACCAGAGAGAAATCAGGCGCAGGACCGACTATTTACACGCCCATCCGATAGCATGGATCATCTTACTTTTCGGACAATCAGGTGATCAGCCTGCCATGTCCTAACCAAACTAGAAACAACAACACAAAGTCATTGTCCTCCGCCGGGAATCGAACCCGGGACCTCCGGGTCGAGAGCCCATGGCTCACACCACGGAGCCATGTCAGAAGCCTATTAGCTGTGCTATTACGCGGTTTAAAAACTGACACCAAGGTTCATCGGGTCGACCGACTCGATACCCACACGACATAAGAAGCGCCCCCACCTAAGTTCATTTGAACCGTTGCCGTGCTATACGTTGTCTAGACGCCAACAAATTCTGTGCCACAAAACTTTTCGGGGGGCAACATACTTTACACACACACTGACAATAGCACACAAACGCAAACTTATCTCTGTGCGCGTAAAATACTCGAGTGAAAAATTGCTTGTGGGTTTGTGTGAGTGGCACACAGACGCAAAGGGGGTGGTTGTGAGTGAAGGGGTGGGAAGGGGTCCAATCCAACCAAGTCGAAAACTAAATAGCTTAGTGTTAACACATATTGACATCAAATTTGCCACGATGGTATCGGTTATTCAGGTAGTTAACTATGACTATTCTGTGTTAGTTAATGGTTTTAACGCTGCAAAATATTGATTAGGGTATTTTGAATTGTGATGAATCGCGTGATAATATGATATATGATGATTATACTGTGTGTAAGGGACAGAGTCCCGCAAACTGATAATTTCTCAGTCAACTTCCACCAAGAATTTTTTTCAGGAAGTGAAAATAAAAATTGGCTTTTCCATACAAAATACCTCGATCAGACAATTTGTATAGTAAAGCCAAAATCTGCCCTCAGAACTTATCAAAAGTGGCGGAATGGCATTTTCTTTGGTCGTTTACACTCTGCCTACTCCATTCAGGATAAGGGCGTGATTACAAATGTATATATTTACACATACATGTATACATACGTATGTACAAATTTACACACTGATCAATCATATCAAACGTAGTCGCATTTTAAAAGAAACTTTAGCTCTAAATTTTGATCTGCTACGCTCACTAGACGGCAGCACTTTATCGAAAGTTTACTGCATTATAAAAGATTTGCTGATAGAAATAAACAAAGATTCAAGTCAGTCAGTCTGCTTAGACTCAGTATTCCCATTCTGCTTAGACTCAGCCTTCAAAGTCTGTTGGACTCAGTATTGCTAGTCTGCTTAGACTCAGTATTCCCATTCTGCTTAGACTCAGCCTTCCCAGTCTGTTAGACTCAGTATTGCTAGTCTGCTTAGACTCAGCATTCCCACTCTGTTAGACTCAGTATTGCTAGTCTGCTTAGACTCAGCCTTCCCAGTCTGTTAGACTCAGTATTCCCAGTCTGCTTAGACTCAGCCTTCCCAGTCTGTTAGACTCAGTATTCCCAGTCTGCTTAGTCTTAGTATTCCCAGTCTGCTTAGACTCAGTATTCCCAGTCTGCTTAGTCTTAGTATTCCCAGTCTGCTTTGACTCAGTATTCCCAGTTTGCTTAGACTCAGTATTCCCAATTTGCTTAGAATCAGTATTCCCAGTTTGCTTAGACTCAGTATTCCCAGTTTGCTTAGAATCAGTATTCCCAGTTTGCTTTGACTCAGTATTCCCAGTTTGCTTAGACTCAGTATTCCCAATTTGCTTAGACTCAGTATTCCCAGTTTTCTTAGACTCAGTATTCCCAGTCTGCTTAGACTCAGCCTTCCCAGTCTGTAAGACTCTGCATTCCTAGTCTGTTAGACTCAGTATTCCCAGTCTGTTAGACTCAGTATTTTCAGTCTGCTGAGATACGAAAGTCGTTGCCTTAATGACCTTTAGAGTTTGGCAAACTTTCAGTTCAGGTCGCTTCATCGTTTATTTATTTAACAACTTATACATACATACATACATAAAATCACGCCTTTATCCCTAATGGGGTAGGCAGAGCGCAAACGACCTAAACTAAGGTCATTCCGCCACGTCTGACAAAGTTTTGAGGGTTATTCAAGATAGATTTGTAGGTATATTGCTGTAGTGACAGGTTGTCAGCCCATCGCCTAAATCACAATATACCGAAACCCTCGGATCCCTTAGCTGGTTTTTACAGCATGCTCGGGAGGAAATGCAGCCGGCACATTCTATGTTTTTCTCTTGCTCCCAGGCCGAACAACTTATTGTACACAATAACATAATAAAAATAGGACATACAAAACAAAGACACAACAGGCACTGCTTATTTCTAAAAAGAAATTTCTTACAGCAGACCTACAGAAGCGAAAATTTTAAATCGTTAAATAAGTTTTGCTTATTTGCGGTTAAATCAACACAGTTTACATAAAACATAAATAACAATACCCAAGGATCATATCACTTACAGGATAATTAGGGCTCGTATTTATAAAGCAATCTCAAGTTTGACAGCAATATTAAGTATGGATTTGTCAGATTAGATTGTACTG
The DNA here is from genome assembly GCA_949820665.1 of Scrobipalpa costella. Classification (NCBI taxonomy): domain Eukaryota; kingdom Metazoa; phylum Arthropoda; class Insecta; order Lepidoptera; family Gelechiidae; genus Scrobipalpa; species Scrobipalpa costella. Next base: position 3,740,138 of record OX463305.1, on the reverse strand, counting down.
AAATTACAATTCTGGTACGTACTCAAACTAGCTGTCAGTCTTAAGTGCTGTTTATCAATACGGGCCTAGGTCATCCTACAATGTGATGACTAAACTAAGTAGACATGCAGTACTCGAAGTTGCTATCTTCCGCCGAGTGTCGAATTTACGATCTTCGGATTGAGAGGCTAAGGCTCAAACTACTAGACAATGGAAGCAGCTCATAGACTTATTGCGTAACTTTTATTTGAACCCTAATAACTTGTTGACTCTTTAACCTTTTCTTTAATGAACTGGACTATAAATATTTTCGCGTGACTAATCAATTCACACCACAAAGCGACGCGACGCGGCGCGCACTTTTCAAGAGCGTGGTACAAATACAACATAGAACTTTATTTGCCATTTAAAACTAAAGGCATAACTGGAAAAGTCCTTGCTGAGCAGCCTACAGTTCGTTTTTTAACGTTGCGTTATCGATACCAAATCAAATCAGCTAATGGATCCAAGAGTTTCAGTATATTGTAATTTAGGCGATGGGCTGACAACCTGTCACTACAGCAGTGCACCTGCAAATCTGTCTTGTATTACCCTCAAAACTTCATCAGACGTGGCGGAACGACCTTTTTTAGGTCATTTACGCTTTGCCTACCCCATTAGGAATAATATATGTATGTATGTAAGGCGTGACTATATGTATGTTTTCGATACTAACGTGTTTTGCGACCCATATACAGCATTTTCTTTGCAACTTGGTAGAGGTTCGAATTTCCGAACCGCAGATTATAACGTTTTTACAAACTTATGTTTTGCAGTTGACGTTGTTTAAATTATTTAAAAAAAAATAGTTTATGGGCCTCGACGTTAAATAAACGGAGTTTATCCCTAGTGCCCGTGTGGAGCCGGGTTAGAATAGCATCGAATCATTCTGTGAATGGAAAACTACTACTGAGCTCACCAACCCGCCTGCCAAGCTTGGTGAGTATGGCATATACCCCCAATTTTGGGGAAGCCCATGTCCAGCAGTGGACTGTTGTGGCTGATGTTGTTATCCCTAGTGCCGCGTCGCTTCCCGGTGTGAATTTGCACTTACACACAAACAAACAGACCTCAGACATTAGCGTGTCAACTATTAATTATTTTCGTTGTTTTATTTTACTTGCGGCGACTTTGCTACCAGGCGAACTATTTTAGGCATTCATTGAGTGACAATGATAAGATAAGATTATTTCCGAAAATACGTACGTACGTATAATTATGCCTTTATCCCTTATGGGGTAGGCAGAGCGTAAACGACCTAACCAAAGGTCGTTCCGCCACGTCTGACAAAGTTTTGAGGATTATTTAAGATAGATTTGTTACCTACAAATTATTGCTGTAGTGAAAGGTTGTCAGCCCATCGCCTAAATTACAATATACTGAAACCCTCGGATCCCTTAGCTGGTTTTTACAGCATGCCCGGGAGGAAATGCAGCTGGCACAATTCTATGTTTTTCTCTCGCTTACAGGCCAGCATGGAAGTTAAAAAAACAAAAAACATTCTAAGTAAAGCGTCAAAATTATTAAGGTTTAAACTAGAAGAAGAATCCAAGCAATCTAGTTTGGAAGAATCTTCCAAACTAGATTGCTTTTAATTTTATTCCGAAAATATTATCTTATCACTCAATAAATACCTAAAATAATTTATGAGGGATTAACATTTGTTTTTTTTATTGTGCTAAAACTCGATTGTGTTATAGAATTTTACAGACATTAGCTTAAAATTTAATATTACACACGGTGACTTAAATGACTTTCAAAAATTGATCTCCAATTAGGTTTTACAAATTTTAATTGGTCGCTTGTTTCAACAGTTTAGCTACGATCATATTTTAACCATAATTCTGGGTAGGCTACGAATACGGAGGTCGTGGTTCGAACGAATCCCACCAATGTATTTTTCGGTTTTCGAATTTCATATGTGCGTTTATTCGGTGCGTTTTCCGTGCTTCGGAAGGCACGTTAAGCCGTTGGTCCCGGTTAATATCGTTTAATACCATAGATATTAGTCGTTAAGACATGTCAGAGGCCAGTGCTAAGCAATGGCGGTTTGATAACTCTGACCTAATCTAGGATTGGGTCTGGTTTCCCTTCTGGGTTGCGGAGGTCAGATGGCAGTCGCTCTGTGTAAAAACCAGTACCCTCGGTCAATCCCCTAGATTAGGATAAGGCTAGGGAGATGAGTTTAATATTTAAACATGACTAGCTGTGCCCGCGACTTCGTGCGCCCGGTTTGTATGGAAATACTTAGTGTCGAACATACTGATAACGCTTCTCCGCGCGGAGCAGTATATGCTAGCTCGCGGGTGGAAGCGTGTTCTGATTGTTTTTGTATGGAAAACACGCTTCCGTGCGGGGGCTAGTTTAAACTTGATTTTAAGGTTATTTATTTCTCAGCAACTTTTACATACATACATACATATAATGACGCCTTTATCAGTAATGGGGAAGGCAGAGCGTACACGACCTTAACAAAGGTCGTTCGCCTCGTCTGACAAAGTTTTGAGGGTAATTTAAGATAGATTTGTAATTTGTAGGTATATTGCTGTAGTGACAGGGTGTCAGCCCATCGCCTAAATTGCAATACACAGAAACCCTCGGATCCCTTTGCTGGTTTCTACAGCATGCCCAGGAGAAAATGCAGCTGGCACATTATATGTTTTTCTCTCGATCCCAGTCCAGCATGGTAGTAACTTTTAAGGTACTCTCAATTGATGCGTAGGTTATAATAGCATCACCATAACTTTTCTTTGTGGTATACTGGCTTGATTAAGAATTACTAGTAAATACCCTCAAATTGGGGGGAGGCCTATAATTAACGGTGGACTCTTTTTATTTTGGATGCCCAATTGGAAAAGTCCTGTGTCAGAAGAAACGAAAATGCTTTTTTAAAGAAATTGGCTTTCGGTATCAATAGTTCTGTAAATACAAACCCTTGCAACAAAGAGCATTGCACTTATCTCGCTAATAACTAATTTCCTTCCTCGCCATCACTATATACGGGGTGTAAGGGACAGCGTCCCGCAAACTGATAGGGGTTGCTCAGTTAACGAAACTAAACAACTATCAGCAGGTGTCTTTTCAGGAAGTTAAAAAAAATTGCTTTTTCATACAAATTGTCTTATTGAGGTGGTAATTTTGTATGGGAAGTTCAATTTATTTTTCATTTCCTGATAGAAATTCCTGGTGATAGTTGTTCAGTTTCTTTGACTGAGCAACCCATATCAGTTTGCGGGACGCTGTCCCTTACACCCGGTATAAAACAAAGCGTATGTGTAGTTGACGTCCGCAACGGGTGTCTTAATGAACTTGTAATAAAATTATTGGCTACACACAGGCACCAGACTGACGGCGAGCTAACGTGTTTAGGGATGGGCAAAGACACTTGTCGATATCGACGACTCATTCTTCCATGCTAGCCTGAGAGCTGCAATACCTCCCGGGCATGCTGTAAAAACCAGCTCAAGGATCCGAGGGTCTCAGTATATTGCAATTTAGTTTATCTACAAATCTATCTTAAATAACACTCAAAACTCTATCAGACATGGCGGAACGACCTTTGTTTACTTTGTTTAAGCTCTGCCTACCCCATTATGGATAAAGGCGTGATTATATTTATGTATGTATATATTGACGACTCACAAAGTGTCGAAAGTAAGCATTTAATACCAGACAGGCGATTGGATTAGCACGACCTTTTCTCTTCCTGAGCGTATCCTCAAATAGTACCACTTAGACGTAACGATAGATAAAATAATAGCAACAGAATTTTCTGTAATTAAGATTATTATCATAATACGTTTACCAAACTGTCAGATACGTAATAACCGCCTTTGAGAAGCAGTAGACTTTTTGTAGCTGAGAGCTGTATTAGAAATCGTTTTATAAACTTTTGGGCCACATTGGGTTCAGCTTTTATACAGACAGACTGAGCAGAAGACTATATATTTGATAATAATCTATACTTCTATACTATTTATACAACTATTGTAAAGAGAAAATATTTGTATTTTTGTGTGTATGTTTATAACGAATGAACTTAAAAACTTCTGGACCGATTTAAAAAAAACATTCGCCACTAGAAAGCTACACTTACCTCGAGTAACATAGGCTACTTTTTACCAAGGAATAACTCATAAAGTAAGCCGTGGGTTAAACTGCGGCGTAAAAGGCTAGTGTAGTGATGTTATAACTGGGTGCTCAGAATAGAACAGAAAAACGTTTATTTATGAAACAATACAAAACTCAACATACACTACGTTACATACATGAAAACATAATCATTTTTTTTTATTGTATGCTCTGATCTGTATTGGACAAGAAATGGAGCTGGCTCAGCATTTATTACAAGTTATATCTATAACCAGTAACACTGATAATCTGTCACAGAATATAATAATACAATACAAAATCTTAAATTTAAAATACATACTATAATATTGAATATAATTAAACTACTTTAATGTAAACAGTTATCGATATTCTTTCCCAACTCTAAATAGAACCACCCAGAGACGCTACAATAAAATGTACCGATCTAGCTGCGAGCCTGAGCAGTAACTGCCCCCCCCCCCCCCCCCCCCCCGCCACTTCTCATATATGCGCAGTCTGCCCAAGTTGTATGCAGACGAGAAGATTTGGTCTTATATGACCGAGTAATAATATGCTTTATGTACCGTGATTTCTTCACAAGATTCACAGCCGCAGAACAAAATGTTACACTCACAAGGTACACACCTGCTTAACCCCTTTAGAGTTTCCCTTGGTTGCCTATTGCGACTTTCACATAAAAGCACAGGGTATAATTAAATTAGGCCTGACGTTACACAAAATAGAATGTATTAAAACTAGGAGCTAGTTTGTTTTTTTTTATTTTATTTTGATGCCCGTGTGACGATGGTCGGTTAGATTAAAATAGCATCACTCTATCACTACATCGTGGGTTCTTAAAGAAACTGACTAAAGGAGACGAAAATCAGCGTTCACGTGAATGTCAAATCTCGCAGTGCGCTCGCGATTTTCTGCCAACCATCGTAAGTGTAGCAACTAACCTCCAATGATGGAGGTGGATGATTATAATGATAACACTACTTTTGAAATGACTTGATAAGCAACCATACAAAACAATGATCCAAACATTTATTTAACATTAAAGTAGGATACAATCTTTGGAAATGACTTGTGAAGCATCCACACAAAACAATGATCCAAACATTTATTAATCACAACATGTTCTGATCTAGGCTCTTATTTATAAAGCCAACTCAAACTTGAGAGCAATATTAAGTATGGATTTGACAGGTCAGTTTGTACTGGAATGACATTTTTGATACGAACTCAAACTCGCTGTCACTCATGAGAGCTGATTACAAATACAGCCCCTAGTAACGTGGTACCAAATCTCCTCGTCAGCACAACGCACACATACAACCATCACCTGCAAATGGGCACACAGTCTCGCTGCAGTGACGCCTGTCAATCTATTCGATTGCTATTGCTAACGGGAGTAACGGGACCATTCGGTACCTGGTCCATTGATCGCGTATGCCATATGGAGACTAAATTATAGACAATAGACGGTTTACAAACTGAACTGATACATAAAGTAGTAGGGATATTTTCGGAAAATATTATGCAATTGCTGTAGGTATAGAGTCCTCCGCTGCAGCTTCAGTGCCGCTTCAGTGCAGTACATCTTATACATTTTCATACAAAGAATCATTTGTCGTGCCGCGCCGCTCAGCTACGTCCTAGTGCGGTCTAACCTTTATTCCTTTAATATCAGCATTTTCATGTCTGCTGCATCTAGATGGTCAGCTTAAAATGTCCTAACCTCTGGTCTACTTAGATACAAATAATTTTAACAATACCTTATTATTGTTCAATAATAGAATTGTCTGGCTTTTAAAACCTACGCATTTGTTTGAATCCCGGAGGGCAGTCATATTTACTCAAAGAATGCTCACCCACGCGATGATACTAAGCTATTTTCTGTACAAAGGTCATAGAAATGTCACTTTTATAAACAAAATACAATAAAATATAGTAGATATAATGCAAATAATATTATTATATCCTACTTTTATGTAAAATAAATGTTTGGATCATTGTTTTGTATGGATGCTTATCAATCATTTCAAAATATTGTAGCCTACTTTTATGTATAAAAGGTGTTTGAATCAGTGTTTTGTATGGTTGCTTATGAAGTAATTTCAAAATATTGTATCCTACTTTTAAGCAAAATAATTGTTTGAATCATTGTTTTGTATGGATGCTTATCAATCATTTCAAAAGATTGTAGCCTACTTTTATGTATGATAAGTGTTTTAATCATTGTTTTGTATGGTTGCTTATGAAGTAATTTTAAAATGTTGTATCATTATTTATGCAAAATAAATGTTAGTATCATTATTTTGTATGGATGCTTATAAAGAAATATCAAAACATTGTATCCTACTTTCTTCTGTCGAGTGGGTATCGAGTCTATGGACCCGATGAACCCTGGTGTCAGAGTTTTTAAACCGCCTAGTAGCACAACTATCAGGCATCTGACATGGTTTGAGTAACGACCACTATCAAAGACAGCGACCGGGACCGACGGCTTAACGTGCCCTCCGAAGCACGAAATCTTTTTCTTTTTCGGACAATCAGGTGATTCAGCCTGCAATGCCCTAACCAAACTGGGGAAAAATTCACAAAGTGATAAATTCTCAAATATCAACTTTGTCCCCCCCCCTGGGAATCGAACCCAGGACCTCCGGATCAGGAGTCCATGACACTAGCCACTAGACCACGGAGGCAGTTCCTTATCCTACTTTTATATACAATAAGTGTTTGGATTATTGTTTTGTATGGATGCTCAACTAGCTATTTTAAAAGTTGTGTTATCATTATCATCTGTGTGATATACCTTTGTAATTATATAACCGAAAAACTTTCCTCTAGAAAGATAGGTCGAAGTTGAAAAATTATAAAATATGGTCTTTACATACAAAAAGACTCGATTAACTGGTTCTATATGATGTCTATTTTCTTTTATCATACTTCAACCTAACCAGCACCTCAAATATCGGTTAGTCGTAAAAAGTCGCCCTATATACGCTATTTAAACCAATCACGTAACCGAGACACAAAGACAATACCGTCACGGGACTTGTGACGTCACTACATCAGTTACGTAAGCCGAGTATGAGATATTCTAGGAGTAAATAGAAATAGAACAGATTGACTACGGGAGATTGATATATGTAACAACACTTGTACTCGTTTCACAATAATTTTCATTTATTTATCGGCTTGTTTCGCTAATACAGCATCTTCAGGATGGGTTATTAATTTAATGCCTGTTGTTTATTTTTTTAAATTGAACTGTATTTTTAATTTTTAAAACAGTAAAGAATATAATTATTTACACTGGTCTTCCATACACAATATAACTTAACTTAATCTACGCAAGACCAATGAAATATTGAAGATGCTGTATTAGTAAAACCGGTCGGTGAATAAATGAAAATTATTGTGAAACGAGTACAAGTGTTCTTACATACATCGATCCTGTACTGTATTACGCCATCGATTATGGCATTTCACCAAGTAGCAATCGCAAGTATAAATAAAAACGGATTGAAATTGTGACCTTCGAGATTGAATGTGCAAAATTATCACCTTTTCTATTTTCAGCAAACATAGAGGTAGAAGTCAGTCTTGCATAAAATTGAATATATTTTACATATAATCACGCCTTTATCCCTAATGGGGTAGGCAGAGAGTAAACGACATAAATAAAGGTCGTTCCACCAAGTCTGACAAAATGTTGAGGGTTATTTAGGGTAGATTTATATCGTTACATTGCAGCCCATCGCCTAAATTGCAAATTACAGAAACCCTCGGATCCCTTAGCTGGTTTTTACAGCATACACGAGAGGAAATGCAGCTGGCACATTCTAAGTTTTTCTCTCGCTCCCAGTCCAGCATGGAAGAAAAATCTAAATATATCTTTTACTCGTTTGCATTTATTCAACTTTTTTGTAATAGGTACCAACATATACGGGCTGGGACAGCATTTCACAAACTAATAGGGGTTGCTCAGTCAACGACACTGAACAACTTTCACAAGGATTTTTTTCAGGAACTGGAAAAAGAATTGCTTTCCCGTACAAAATGTCCACCTCGATCAAACAACTTCTATGGAAAAACCAAAAAGTAATTTCACTTCCTGAAAGAATTTCCTGGTGACAGTGACTCAGTGGCAGCAATTCTGGAAGCACTGTTCCTTAACTAATTCTTAGCTAGCGCTGTCACTTACTTAACTTTGACATAAGAAAATGATAGCAAGTGAACACATGGCTTTGACATCCCTTAATGACGTAAGACGCTTTAAATAAGAACTGAGCATAGAGTATGCTTCCTAATTTTATGTTAAATAAGCTGTCTTATGTCAGATTAGATATGTCAAAGTCACGTGTTTATCTGCTATACTATTTGTATGTCAAAGTCAAAAAGTAACAGCGCTAGTAAAGAATTAGAATTAGGATTATGTCGCAAGAATCGACGTCAGTAACTTTGAGTAAGTAACACCTATCAGTTTGTGGAGTGTTTTCCCTTACAGCCGGTATGAACCGGTTAAAATGATAAGATCATCATCTTCCTAGCCTCATCCCGTACTTCTCGGGGTCGGTTACCTAATCTAGGTGATTGAACGAGGGTACTGGTTTTTACACAGAGCGACTGCCATCTGACCTCCGCAACCCAGAAGGGAAACCAGACCCAATCCTAGATTAGGTCAGAGTTTTCAAGCCGCCAATGCTTAGCACTGCACTAAGCCTCTTATATGGCTTAACGACGAATATCTAAGATGTTAAACAATATTAACCGGGACCAACGGCTTAACGTGCCTTCCGAAGCACGGAAAAAGCGCCGAATAAACGTACATACATAGCGGAGTTCTGGTCCTCAAGAATTTAAATTGAGTTTGCCTCGAATCGAAAAGAAGAAGAAGAACGTACATATGAAATTCGAAAATCGAAAAACACATTGGTACGTGGTGTGGTTCGAACCACGATCTCCCGCTCAGGAGGCAGCGGCCCTATCCACTACACCATCGGGCTCTTTTACTGGTACTGTGTTGTGTAATGATAATGAATTGAGTAGGTATAATTCAATTATTTCAAAAGTACCTAAGTATCCAACTGTTTCTTTGTGAATTATATTGATGTTAATGTACACAAAATAATTTTATCTTAATTTATTATTATACTAGCTCAGGAGGCAGCGGCCCTAAAATAAAAAGATATTTAAAAAAAGAGACACAATAAAACTTGAGTATATTTACATAGAGCTCGCAAAGACAATTCCACCAAGTGCATAGTTAATGCACCAACATTTTTCTTACACTCGCGTGCAAATGGGAAAACTTACATCTCCTTTGTCTTGAACAACTTCCAGGTGGATTGTTTACTTGTTCGCCTCATAATGAACAAAAAGTTCACTAGAGACTTGAACAAGCAAAATACTGAGACCTTCACCTTTTAGTCTTAACCCGTACTATTTTGATTGTTATTTAATGTGTATTTTTTTATTTTTTTCCATGCTGGACTGGGAGAGATAGAAAAACATAGAATGTTCCAGCTGCCCTTCCTCCCGGGCATGCTGTTGAAGTCAGCAAAAGGGACTCGAGTGTTACAGTGTATTGTAATTTAGGCGATGGGCTGACAACCTGTCACTAAAGCATTACATATTACAATCCAAAATTGTCCTCAATTTTTGTCAGACGTGGCGAAAGCGCCTTTTACGAGGCGTTAAACGCTCTGCCTACCCCATAAGGGATAAAGGCGTGATTTATGTATGTATGTATGTATGTGTATTTGGAATAAGCCGCTGTCTTTGATAGTGGTCGTTACTTAAAAACCATGTCAGAGGCCTGATAGTTGCGCTACTAGGCGGTTTAAAAACTCTGACACCAGGGTTTATCGGGTCGAAAGACTGGATACCCACACGACAGAAGAAGAAGAATGTGTATTTGTTCTTTCGTGCTGGACTGGGAGAAACAGAAAAACATCTAGCCAGCTGCATTTCCTCCCGGGTATGCTGTAAAAACAGCTTAGGGATTCGAGAGTTATAGTATATTGCAATTTGAGGCGATGGGCTGACAACCTGTCGCTATAGCAATATACATCATAATCAACTGTAATATTTTACTTCCATGCTGGACTGGGAGCGAGAGATAAACATAGTATGTGCCAGCTGCATTTCCTCCCGGGCAAGCTGTAAAAATCAGCTAAGGGATCCAAGAGTTTCTTTATATTGCAATGTAGGCGATTGGCTGACAACCTGTCACTACAGCAATATACCAACAAATCTGTCTTAAAAAACCCTCAAAACTTTGTCAGACGTGGCGGAATGACCTTTGTTTAGGTCGTTTACGCTCTGCCTACTCCATTAGGAATAAAGGCGTGACTATATGTATGTATGTATGTATCAACTGTAATACCGCCAAAACTTGTCAGACGTGGCGGGACGGCCTTTTTGTTTAGGTCGTTTTCGCTCTGCGTACCCCATTAGGAATAAAGGCGTGATTTTATGTATGTTGTTTTAAGTGTGTGAGTAATAAAGATAATTATATTATATTTGAATACAGGATGTCTTCTTGTTTTTCTATCGTGTCGATGACAAAACAATATCACTACATAGTATAAAACAAAGTCGCTTTCTCTGTCCCTATATCCCTATGTATGCTTAGATCTTTAAAACTACGCAACGGATTTTGATGCGGTTTCTTTAAATGGATAGAGTGATTCAAGAGGAAGGTTTATATGTATAATACATGCAGAACATAGTAGAGAAACACTGATGATTTCCGTGCGAAGCCGGAGCGGGTCGCTAGTAATAAATATAATGTTTTTTTTAAATAAATTTCCCTAGCCCAGTAGACCAAGCAACCCTGACTGCATTATCGGTTGCCTGCATTAACTAACCAGGGTTTAAGGGACAGCTTCTCGCCAACTGATAGGAGTTGCTCAGTCAACGAAATTGAACAACTATCAGGAATATTTTATTTCAGATATTTAAAAAAAAAGTCTGACGAAATTTTGAGGGTTATTACTTCCATACTGGACTGGGAGCGAGAGAAAAACATAGAATGTGCCAGTTGCATTTCCTCCCGGGCATGCTGTAAAAACCAGTTAAGGGATCCAAGGGTTTGTGTATTATGCAATTTAGGCGATAGGCTGACAACCTGTCACTACAGCAATATACCTAAAAATCTATCTTTAACAACCCTCAAAACTTTGTCAGACGTGGCGGAATGACCTTTGTTTAGGTCGTTTACGCTCTGCCTACCCCATTAGGGATAAAGGCGTGATTGTATGTATGTATGTAAAAAAAAAGCACACAGTAGAAGGTGGTATCTATTATAAAAATGCTTCACTACATAGTATAAAACAAAGTCGCTTTTTCTGTCGCTATATCCCTATGTATGCATAAATCTTTAAAACTGCGCAACGGATTTTGATGCGGTTTCTTTTAATGGATAGAGTGATTCAAGATGGAGGTTTATATGTATAATACATACATATTATAGTAGAGGAACACTGATAATTTCCGTGCGAAGCCGGGACGGGTCGCTCGTATACAATATTGGAAGAAGCTTCGTGACACTTAAGTAAATAAATCACCCGTTGGTTTTCTAAATTTAAGTTTACATGGTACCGATTCCTTGAGGATACAATTTAAATATTGACTAAAATTGTTGCCTTCCTTTTCTGTTCTCCATACATACATACATATAATCACGCCTTTATCCTTAATGGGGTAGGCAGAGCGTTAACGACCTAAACAAAGGTCGTTCCGCCACATCTGACGAAATTTTGAGGGTTATTTAAGATAGATTTGTAGGTATATTGCTGTAGTGACAGGTTGTCAGCCCATCGCCTAAATTACAATTTACTGAAACCCTCAGATCCCTTAGGGATAAAGGCGTGATTATATGTATGTATGTATGTATGTCAGATCCCTTAGCTGGTTTTAACAGCATGCCCGGAAGGGAATGCAGCGGGCATTCTATGTTTTTCTCTCGTTCCCAGGCCAGCATGGAAGCGTACTTTCCTAATCCCTAACGCTAAACGAACCAAAGGGTGTCCTAATATACCACCATCTTTTGATCTATAGGTATATGTATAGATATATATAGAATCTTTGTCCACAATGCCTCATCGGTCGAAACTTTCCTTTCCTTAGTTAAACTTAAATCAGACTGAGAATCTATGGGTATCAACTGTCATTTGAGGAGTTTTTGTGTGACATAGAGATTGTAATTGTAAATACAAAGAAGCGTTTTTTTTTATACAACATTTTTTTTTTACTATAGTCACTCTACTCATAAGTATGTCTCTAAAAATTTTGTAAGCGTGACGTGATTAAAAAATGTTTAGTTGAAAATATTTTAATTAAAACGGAAATAGGATAGATTTGTAAAATTGATTGTTCAAACATTAAAAGATACAAAAAAAATAAGGAAAATGTCTTTCGCGGTGACAAATACTGATAAAAATAGACTTTTTTGGGTGAATAAGTAAAATAAGTAAAAACAATCGCGAGGGCTTAAAAAGTTAGAATACATTTTTACTTGAACTTTCAAGATGGCGGCACTCGCTTCAAAAAACGAAGTATCCACCATAATCCCATTTTCTCAGCAAATCCTAATTATTCCGTCCTCATAAACAATGCACGCTAACAAAACAGCTAGGCGTGTTAATTAAAGTTGCTCTATATACTTACCTCTCTAGGGCTGCCATCTTGGATAAACCAAGTCAAAGGCCTTTTTCGGCTGTTGGAATTCTGATAGGGCTGCCTCCGTAGTCTACGATCTGGAGGTCCTGGGTTCGATTTGCCAAAGTTGATATTTGTCAATTTATCACTTTGTGCGATTTTACCCAGTTTGATTAGGACATCGCAGGCTGAATCACCGTATTATCCGAAAAGAAAAACGATTCCGTGCTTCGGAGGGCACATTAAGCCGTCGGCCCCGGTCGCATTCATGGTGGTCGTCACTCAAACCACGTCAGAGGCCTAATAGCTGTGCTACTAGGCGGTTTGAAAATTCTGATACCAGGGTTCATCGGGTCGTTCGTCTCGAGAATCCACTCGCTAAGAAGAACCTAACCTCGCGGTATTTCAAGGGTAAAACAATTCGTTATAATCATCAATGATGATGATAATAACATTGTCCTTGACATGATTTTGCCATCGTACCTACTGTAGCGCACATAGATGGCGCCACATCAAGATAAAATAGTCCTGAAACGCGGTATCGAAGTTTGCTCGGCGATCTGCATATATACAACTTCCGAACTAATCCAGTTGGACTCCGGTCCCCTGGTCACAACACCCGCCAGGTGGGTGATTACCCTTATCCCATCCGTCATCACTCGGCCAACTGGCCTCTCAAGGAAATGCTCCTAAACTACTATCTCAATCCTTGCACACTTCACATTCAGGGAGTCGTAGTGAATAAATGACGCGACGACAAGACAAGAAGGATCAATAAAAAATAAGTAATGCGTTATTGAGTGTGTGATTGAAATTAAATTACTCAATAAAAAAATAGTAGATAATTTAAAAAAGTAAGTAGTTATACCTAGTTTCTTCCATTGTGGACTGGGAGCAAGAGACAAACATATAATGTGCCTGAACTTCCTCCCGGGCATGTTGTAAAAACCAGCTAAGGGATCCGAGGGCTTCTGTATATTGCAATTTACACTACACAATACACTACAGCAATTTATAAATCTATTTTAAATAACCCTCAAAACTTTGTCAGACGTGGCAAAACGACCTTCGTTTAGGTCGTTCACGCTCTGCTTACCCCATTAGGGATAAAGGCGTGATTATATGTATGTATGTTATACCTAGGAGATAATATCAGGTGGCAGCCCTAAATCTCCCGATTCGCCTAATTATGGGTAAGGTTAAGACACCCAGCACCCACCTTCCATCTCATTTCTCCCGAATTTTACCAAAGTATCACAATTCAGATACAGAGAAGGCAGAGCTTCATTAGTTTATTATCGCACTGCCATTTTTTACCTTTAGCTTTATCATAAATATCTACATCTACTAATCAACGAAGTGTAAGTAGGTATAAGTAACTTTAACCTAGGTGAATCTGTAGTTTAATTTATAAAAATATGTATTATATTAACAAAAATACTCCAAACTACCTTTAAATTAGATCTTCTAATGTTGCTAGCTAAGTACCTATTTAAGTTAAGTTAGATAATAAGTTACAATTGTTACATTGTTAAGCAAGAATAATAATTGTAAACAGTTTTCTTCTTTGTGTGTCAAATAAATGGTTTAAATAAGAATTTCGTTTCATGTTTTTTTTTTCTTAGTTTTTTAGTTCATGTTTCTCGGGTAAAGATAGAGATACGTTTTTTTGTGGAAAATAGGTCACAAATTGGTATTATAATTAAATTAATATACAGTAATTTTCTGCCGTGCATGCGACATACAAATATTTGATACAAAAGATATAAAAGTAATTAAATAATAATAGTCCTCCCACCGATTTTCGGTAATGGCGGCCACTCTCCGGAACTGCGCAGGACTTGTTTTTAGTGCGCAAGTGTTTGCGGTACACACAGGTGCACTCTCTATTCCTTCAATCTCTTATCTGAAGGGAAAGATTGGCCGACTATTTACTTGCCCATCGAACAGCATGGATCATCTTACTTTTCGAACAATCAAATAATAAACAAACTAGAAACATAAACACAAAGTCATTGAATCGAACCCGGGACCTCCTTTAAAAGTAGTTAAATACAATAATATCAAATCTCCCGGTGAGTTGAGTGCATTGACCTACTTCAGGGTTGTCTATACTTCCTGTAACATTTTGTGAGTTTATACAAAATCTAGCCTGGGGCAATGAGGCAACCCTATTTCTCTCCGAAGTTAGGGAAAGGTTAAGACGCCGGCGGGCGGGTAGCTCCCATCCCACCGCTCCCGAATTTTCCCGAAGTATCACTTAATGCAACTTTATTATCCGCCATCGCTGCGTTAATTAATTCTTTTTTTGAAGTCGGGCCGCTTCTTTAATTTGCGTTTGCGCTGTGGATCTGATTTGTTGTTTAACGATCGAGGGTTTTTAGAACATATTTTTATATTTTCTTCCGCATTTTAATGGGAGCGACGAAACATAGTAAAATCAAAACTCAAAACTTTGTTAGACGTGGCGAATAACCTTTGCTTGGGTCGTTTACGCTCTGCCTACCCCATTAGGGATAAAGGCGATAGTATATGTATGTATGTATGTACTTCTCTGTATACCTTTAGAAATATACTATCATGCCTTTATCATACTTAATGGGGTAGGTAGAGCGTCAAAGACACAAACAAAGATCGTTCCGCCTCGTTTGACAAGTTTTTTTGAGATATATGTATTGCATTGTTGTAGTGACAGGATGTCAGCACATCGCCTAAATTACAATACACTGAAACTCGAATCCTTTAGCTGGTTTTTACAGCATGCCTGTTTGCTATGCTATGTTTTTCTTTCACTCCCAATCCAGCATGGAAGTATTAATACTATAATAGGTAGTTAACTATGCCTTTGGAACTAGTATTAGGTATTTCTGGGTTTTGGGTAATTAAGCCGATGGGCTGGCAACCAGTCACTACATTATTTAAGATCTTCTCATCTAATTTCTTTTTTGTCTTACCGCCATAGCTCTCATGAGTGACATGAGTTTGAGTTCGTATAAGAAATGTCATTTCAGTTCAAACTGGCCTGTCAATTCCATACTTAATATTACTCTCAAGTTTGAGATAGCTTCATAAATACGAGCCTTAATGTCTTTATTATTTTTCAATAGATCACATTATGTATACCAGTTTATAAGTATACCAATAATTTCGATAACTGCCTCCGTGGTCTAGTGGCTAGTGTCATAGACTCCCGATCCGGAAGTCCTGGGTTCGATTCCCAGGGGGGAAACTCAAAAGTTGATATTTGAGAATTTATCACTTTGTGAATTTTTCCCCAGTTTGGTTAGGACATTGTAGGCTGAATCACCTGGTTGTCCGAAAAGAAAAAAGATTTCGTGCTTCGGAGGGCACGTTAAGCCGTCGGTCCCGGTCGCTGTCTTTGATAGTGGTCGTTACTCAAACCATGTCAGAGGCCTGATAGTTGTGCTACTAGGCGGTTTAAAAACTCTGACACCAGGGTTCATCGGGTCGATAGACTCGATACCCACTCGACAGAAGAAGATTTAGATAACTATATTACGTAAGTGGGTGTTACCATCCATTAACTGCCTCCGTGGTCTAGTGGCTAGTGCCATGGAATCTCGATCCGGAGGTCCTGGGTTCGAGTCCCAGGGGGGAAACACAAAGTTGATATTTGAGAATTTATCACTTTGTGAATTTTTCCCCAGTTTGGTTAGGACATTACAGGGTGAATCACCTGATTGTCCGAAAAGAAAAGGATTTCGTGCTTCGGAGGACACGTTAAGCCGTCGGTTCCGGTTGCTGTCTTTGATAGTAGTCGTTACTCAAACCATGTCAGATGCCTGATAGTTGTGCTACTAGGCGGTTTAAAAACTCTGACACCAGGGTGCATCGGGTCCATAGACTCGATACCCACTCGACAGAAGAAGTCCATCCATTAATGTACAATTATATTTCAAACCACAAAGGCTTTAAATTAAATAACCTCCGTTGTAATAATACAAAATTTGTAACAATAGGTTTCATGTCTACCAACACAAAAAGGTTATATTTATATTATTCCATAAATAGGTTTATATTTGCGATGGCGTAGTTATTTCGTAATAGTGAACAGCTTTATGAATTTGAAATGGTCCATTTCATGGATGGACAGCGATCATAGAGATCTTATTTCGTTAAGCTCTTAACATACATACATATAATCACGCCTTTATCTCTAATGGGGTAACCAGAGCGTAAACAACCTAAACAAAAGTCGTTCCACCTCGTCCGACAAAGTTTTGAGTGATAGATTTATAGGTATATTGCTGTAGTGATAGGTTGTCAGCCCATCGCCTAGATTATAATATACTGCCTTGGACCCCTTAGCTGGTTTTACAGCATGACGGGGAGGAAATGTAGCTGGCACATTCTATGTTTTTCTCTCGCTCCCAGGCACATGCTGGATGTTAGTATTAATCTCTTAAATCTAACAGTTATTGAGATAAAAACTTCCTAAGAGTATAGACTAATCAAAATTAATGAAGGACTAATCAATGAGGATATAATCACTACGTTTTAGGACTAATTTGAATAGAATATCAAGACCTTAGTTAAAGCACCTTCAAAGAATCTGAGATTGCCATTTAAAATTAAAATAGCATTGAATATGATAATCGTACATGCATAGACACATATAATTACGCCTTTATCCCTACAATGGGGTTGGCAGAGCGTAAACGACCTAAACAAAGGTCGTTCCGCCACGTCTGACAAAGTTTTGAGGGTTATTTAAGATAGATTCGTAAGTATATTGCTGTAGTGACAGGTTATCAGCCCATTGCCTTAAATACAATATACTAAAACCCTCGGATCCCTGAGCTGGTTTTTACAGCATGCCCGAGAGGAAATACAGCTGGCACATTTATAATTTTATTTAGTCAATTTGTTACAAAGGAGACTTAGCACCTTATTACAGAAGGTTTTAGTTGGAATTCTCTTGACTTGTACCATCAACACACTCGACCCCTATTAATAACAAGCGTCGATCCTAATTATTGAACGTCATCCTATCGACCTCTGAAATCTACTCAATTTGTAGCTGACTGTACCGGAACTAAGGGATACATCCAGGGTAAGGGAATGGGCAGCAGAATAGAGAACGTGTATATAACATATTTTCAGTTCCTGAACCTATTGTCTAAAAACATCTTAAATTATGGAAAGAACAGTGAAAGCAGAAATAAAATTGATCAAAAAATCACCGAGATATACCATTATAAAGATAGACTATCTATCTCTCTCTTCGAAACGACAATTTATTTGGAATTAGTATGGCGCTCGTGTCTTATGACGTCACATGACAGTTCAGACCTCTCTTTTTAACTAACCACTTTAAGGCATTATAACTCTTAAACTAATGAATATTTAGCGAAAATTCCTTCACATCCGTTCATCTATGGTGACAATAATTCTTAGTAATAGTTTAAAAAAATCATGAGTATTCCCTATTGTCTGTGAATCTAGACACGCAGTAAGGTGTCCAAGCCAAGTTCAAGCCAAACGAAGAGAACTGGCCGGCATCAGCACTGTGTTTTTGACCCCTTCATAACTCGAAAACTACTAAACTTAAATACACCAAATTTGGTTTATATATTTAGATCCTCTAGATCAACAAGTATTCCAAATTTTATAAACATAGATCATACGGTTATTTACACATTAATTCTAAATACAAAACGTCCACCTCAACCTGATAATTTGTATGGCAAAGTATTTTTTTTGTATATGAATTCCGTGCTGGACTGGGAGAGATAGAAAAACATAGAATGTTCCAGCTGCCCTTCCTCCCGGGCATGCTGTTAAAGTCAGCAAAAGGGACTCGAGGGTTACATTGTATTGTAATTTAGGCGATGGGCTGACAACCTGTCACTAAAGCAATACATATTACAATCTAAAATAGTCCCCTTAATTTTTGTCAGACGTGGCGAAAGCGCCTTTTACGAGGCGTTAAACGCTCTGCCTACCCCGTAAGGGATAAAGGCGTGATTTATGTATGTATGTATGTATGAATTCCGTGGTGGAAGTTGTTCAGTGTCGTTAACTGAGCAACCCCCTCTGCCTCCCTTACATTCCGTATAGTAGTTTGTTTATGTTTTCGATTTGTTAAGGTTGGTAAATTACAGTCATACTACGCAATAATTTTCCATTGATGTTGTTTCAATGGAAAATTATCGCACCGAATGAGTTTGTTTACGTCAACAATGTTTTATCAGAATGAAAGACGCGTTTGGATAATGGACGTGTTTCGACTAGACGGCAACAGCGACGGTACAGTGGAAGAGATCATCATCATCTCCCTAGCCTTCACCCGTATCTCACGGGGTCGACTTCCTAATCTAGGTGATTGAACGAGTGTACTGGTTTATACACAGAGCGACTGCCATCTGACCTCTGCAACCCAGAAGGGAAATCAAACCCAATCCTAGATTATGTCAGATTTTTCAAGCCGCCAATGCTTAGCACTGGCCTCTGATTTGGCTTAACGACTAATATCAACGGTATTAACCGGGACCCTGGGCTTAACGTGCCTTCCGAAGCACGGAAAAAGCACCGAATAAACTTACATATGAAATTCGAAAGTGGAAGAGATAATCTATGAAAAACAATGGAATTATATGGAACGCTTTTCTACTTGCTGGCACGGCATTGATTCCCACCGGTAGTGTCGCCAGCCTACCAGACTGCAGGTGTTTTGTATTCGTGTGTGTGTGCGCTCAGATTGGAACTAGGTGGACGTTATTGGGACGTTGTCGTAGCCGTGCCGTGTCGTGCCGTGTAGTGGAAAAACGCCCAATGAAAAGGACACTGTTCCATATGCCCACTGAAACGTCTTCCTAGTAAATTTCCTATGACGTCATGTGAGGCCATATTTGTAATTATTTATTTTTACAGTTGGAAGAGTTACAATTTTTTTCTATCGATTGCGTTGTCAATCTGATATACCCTAGGACCAGGATATTTAACTGCCTCCGTGGTCTAATAGTCTGACCTATGGGCTCCCGATCCGGAAATTGTGGGTTCGATTCCCAGAAGATAACACAAAGTTGATATTTGAAAATTTATCACTTTGTTAAATTTTCCCTAGTTTGGTTAGGACATTGCAGGCTGAATCACCTGATTGTCCGAAAAATAAATTGGATTCCGTGCTTCGAAGGGCACGTTAAGCCGTCGGTATTATAGTATATTTATACGTGAATCATCTTTATTAACCGACAATAGGACCAGGATTTTTAACTGCATCCGTGGTCTAGTGGTCTGAGGCACGGACTTGCGATCCGGAGCTCCTAGGTTCGATTCCCAGGGGGGAACACCAATTTATTTATTGCATAATACATGTTAGTACTACACTACCTACTCGTATATCCTGATAATATAAAAGCAATTAGGTCTTTTCAAGGTGACCTGAATAGTTACAAAAGCTCCATCAGATGGCTCTAGCTGTACATGAACTCTCAAAGTTTTGGGTACGTTCACACGATCGCGAATTTATTTTTAACGAGATATTAAGATGTTTTATGGCAGAAATACCGCAGGGTACCAACGCAAAGAATAGTTGATTGTTTTGTTTTACGTTTTTTCTCAAAAATATTTAAAACATCATACGCTATAAATTTTATACTGAGCCGTCTGAACGCAGCCCTAATCAAACAGACATAAGCATGACATTGACAGCTCATCTTTTAAAAAGCCACCTATCGGCAAAATATAGAATCTTACCACTTATGTCATTCTAAAAAAGCCCTATTTGCGAAATAGAATTATGATACATCTATTTTAGTAACTTAATAACTAGATTAATAAGGACAACCCCACACGCAACGCAAAGTTATTAACATATTATTACTAAGTTACGTAACCTTCCTGACTAACTGACCACTTACTATTTACTGGTTCTCAAGGAAAAAAATAGATCTTTAACAAACTAGTTTTGCAGCCGAAAAACTGGAATGGAGACAAAGGAAACACTTAGGCAATAAAAACTAGTCCTGCGCAGATGGCTGGTCTCTGGGAGATTTGCCACCGTCTCTGAAAAACCATTGGGACTGGGAGGTATTTTTTTCATTTTATTTTTAGAAATGGGTTTCTCTTGACTCTAGACACTAGGTCAGGGATAACCGTGACAGAGTCGACGATGGAGCGAGCTCACCTAGAAGATGCCTGTTATGGCACTGGCAATCTCACACACCAACGGAACACAGCTTGCTGTTTGGCGCCGGACTCCGGTGATCGGGTGGTCGCGAGCCAGGCGGCCCCTCGCGGAGCCTACCACCGGTTTGTTGGGATCATTCAGCCGGACTTATTCACAGGCAATCCTGTGTTGCCGTTGCCCGGGGTGGACCACTAGGAGGTAGATCCTATTTCACCCCAAATTTATTATTACAGTAACCCAAACGTATCATGTTTCTTTCATGCTGGCCTGGGAGCGAGAGAAAAACATAGAATGTGCCAGCTGCATTTCCTCCCGGGCATGCTGTAAAAACCAGCTAAGGGATCCGAGGGTTTCTGTATACTGCTATTTAGGCGACAGGCTGACAAACTGTTATTACTGCAATATACCTACAAATCTATCATAAATAACCTATAAATCTTTGTCAGACGCGGCGGAACGACCTTTGTTTAGGTCGTTTACGCTCTGCCTATCCCATTAGGGATAAAGGCGTGATTATATGTATGTAAATGTATCAACTTAATTGACAAATTTCTCTTAGCTAAACATTAAAGCGCCCTGACCATAAGGGGCAAAGATACATCACCAAAAGGAGCGTGTTAATAGCTCTTCGGTTATCCCAAACATAAGTCAACTAATCAAATTAATCGGAAGGCCCGATATCAACATTATTAATGCAAAACGCGCACACCCTTTAACCCCCACCCTACCCCTCCCCCTCCCGTGCCACTTTACCCCGACCTCCTCCCACCCGCCACATCTTCGCAGAAAAGAGGACAATTCCGAAAAATAATATAACGCTCCGAGATTTAAAAGACCTTTTGCTTAAATAATGCTACATCAGTGTTTTGACTTGTTTTGATTGCTTTCTTGAAAACAATTAGGTTTGATTTTATTATGATTGGAATGGCAATCAAATTATAAAATGTGAAACTGAATAAAAAATACCTATTTTTTTTAAAGATATCATCTAAAACTATGAAGCATTAAGATTAACAAGCCGTGACGAAAGTTTATTTTACTCCTGTTGCGTGTTCGACGAAATCCATTCTCATTCCATCGCCTTTCTCTTCTACTACACAAATTTATTACTATCCTTCTATTACTCAGCATAAGCTTCTTTATTTCAGCAAAACTTTCTTTTCCGTCCGCAAACGTAAGTTTGTCACCGAGCAACGTTTTGCTAAGCTATTTTACTGCCGCATAATTCTCGTATGTTCCTTAAGTCGCAGCGATTAGGTTGTTTTTGCAATGTATCTGCTGCTTTAAGCTGCTTTTTGTATTGGGTTAAGGGCCACCTCCACCCCCAAACTCTACATGTTATTTACGTGTGAACACAACGTGGCGAAGGTTCAATTTATCTGACCTACTGGGCCACCCGCTAATATAACGCTGAAATGGCTTGTAGGTAAGTACCTTCCGTTTTGATGGGCCGTTTCTTTCCACAAAATAAGTACTGATAGCGTACTGTTGGCTAAGCTTTTGGGACGTATTACGTACGAAATATTACGTATACTGATGTGCGTCAAAATTAAACAGTCTTTGTCAAAACTATCGTATAAAATTTATACAAAATCTTTGATCAAATATAGAAAAATATTAAGAGACACTGAATTTATAAGTGAATAAAAATTGGCTAAATAAAAAAACAGCATCTCTCAAAATAAAAAGCTCCATTGTAAATGCGCGAGAAAAAAGTATGAAACAGTTTCAACTTTATACCCGCCATGTCAAGCGTAGCGCCAACATGTAAAACTTTGCCCCGACCTACCCCAACCCATTTTTCATTTAGGTACCCGATTGCATGAAAAAGTGTATTCAACTTGTTGCAAATTTCGACAGATTTACGATTAAACATTACAATAGTAAGAGCTTTACAGATCATGAGAGAAGTTGAAAGTGAAGGGGCTATATTTGAACGAGCGAGCAAGTGCCGCCAGATTATCGTTTACAGCCATTTTAGGGGACGCACCCCGAGAATGATGGACTGGAAATATTCCATAATATCAGGAGCGTCGTTACAATGCCTTAGCAGAATATTTTTCTTGGGCAGAAAGCCGATATTCCCCCAAGAGTTACGACATTTCAATTTGCCAAGGCGGGCGGAAAATGGAATTACGTTTGGAGCGAGATGGCATGCGTTTCTACTTTCTGAGCCGAGTTTTCCCGAGCCCGCCCGAGGGTGGCCGAGCTTCGCGCCCGTCGCACCAAGCCCGTATTGATTAGATGCGGAACGCCCGATGCCATATAAATTAGGCCGCACAGAAAAACAGATTTCATGTAACTTATAAACATTTATTTTATAAAGCAATATTAATTCTAAATTTGAATAAAATGCAGTTTTAAATCGTATTTCGGGAGCCGTCCGGCGCCGCCCGCTTTACAAACGTGCTGCAGTGGCGGCGCGTTCTTCACTAAATCGCGGTCATGCACTGCGGAGTGCTAACTCTTTGAATATTTGACTTCACATCTGGAAAATTCATCTATCAATATATTTTTTTTATTTAATGTTAGTGTTATTAAAATAGATAGGTAACGAAAATTAAAAAGATACATACATATAATCACGCCTTTATCCCTAATGGGATAGGCAGAGCGTAATAGACCTTGTTGTGGTCGTTCCGCCACGTCTGACAATGTTTTGAGGGTTGTTTAAGATTGATTTGTAGGTTTATGTAGTGACAGGTTGCCAGCCTATCGCCTAAACTGCAATAAACAAAAACCCTCTGATCCCTTAGCTGGCTTTTACAGTATGCCCAGGAGGAATTGCAGGTGGCACATTCTGTGTTTTTCTCTCGCTCCCAGTTCAGCATGGAAATCTTCCATGCTGGACTGGATTTAAAAAAAGATAAGATTTAAGAATATATATAATGATTATTATTATTTCCCGTGATATAATAGTGATCCAATTAACCGCGTACCACCCGACAGATGACAAAATAATGTACACGAATAAATATACATTACATTATTAACGAATGTTGGCCTCGTTTGCGCTCTCTTTGTTCGTTGTACAATTTTCCCTTACCGCTAATAGAAAATCACTTTTCGCTCACAGATCCAAGGTTCAAAATGACTTGTTCGATAAAACGGTTTGTTCCCGGCAATCTACAGTAAAGCTATGCTTATTTTGAATGTGGCGGAAATAGAAACTGATGCCGATTTTGAAAGTTTTCTCATCACACAGCGCCTCACCCGCGTTCATTATAAGCGTTGTCCTACAGTACTTCGTAAACTGCTTGAATAATCGACCTTGTGGTTTCTGGATTTGAGTCTAGATTGGTGGCAAAGGTGAGCGATGGCACGTTTCATGATTTGTGAGTTTATACCGCCGGTGAAGTGTCGGTGGTTAATGGAAGCGCGTAGTGGCGGCCATATTGAAAAACTTTGGCGCGAAAAACGGGCGGTAAAAGTAAAACTGGCTGGAATTATGACGTTTTGTTTTTAATTGACGAGCAAATTATTCGTTTTGTGGAGTGTGAATTTTTGTGTTCGTATTTTGAATTGTTATGGAGATAGTTATAATTATTATTTATAAATATAATGTAGACGATTGTCATTTTTCTTTGACGGGTTTCTTGTAGAGTATGAAGGTCTACAAATCTATCTTAAATAACCGTCATAAAAAACCTTTCCCTATTTTCCTTCCAATTTAGAAAACTTCTCTTTCTAATTTTATTTTTGCCTCAATCGTTCACAGTTTTGGTTTCAAGTCCATCTACCCACCGCTTGCCCTTTAAGGGTAAGGACCTAGGGGTGAGACAAGGGTGGGTTTTGTGCGCAATGTCACTAAGCAATATTTTTGCTCCGTGGGACATAAATAATATTCTTATTTTTGAGGATTTTTAGCACTTACAATGCTTTTTGCCGTTATAGTAGCTCAGTTGGTAGAGTAATGGATCGGTATTCCAGAGACGCAGGTTCGAGTCCTCGAAACGTATTTATTGTTTTCTTTCTTTCATATTAAATGTTATTCTTATTACATAGATTACTTTGGTAATAATAATAAACGGATCCGATGGTTACAGTATATTGTAATTTAAGCGATGGGCTGGCATCTTACAAAGCTATATCAAATAACCCTCAAAACTTTGTCAGACGTGGCGGAACGGCCTTAGTTAAGGTCGATTAAGCTCTGCCAACCCCACATGTATGTACTTTGGTAATAATTTTGGTTTTTGTATGTACTTTTACATCTCAAAGCGAATGTAGTTATTATAATATGCCATTTTCAAATTATGTATATTATAGTCGCAAACAATAAAAATATTGGCAAAGTGTAAACCTGCATGATGTTGATGACCTTATTATTAACTCAAAAAAAAACTTAAGTCTTAGGAATAACAGGTCTCGAAGGAATTTTAAAACATTCGAATATGGCGCCCAAATATATTTGTACGACGTAGTAAACGTAGGCGACGCGTAGCAAATGATTTCGTTGAAAAAATATAAAAATAATTGAAATCTTCATGTATTGGAGAATATGAGTGCTATTTGCCTATTTTATGAGTCAAAAAACTTTCACAAAAACTATTGTTATTTACAAATACCTACAAAAACTGAAATAAATAAAAACAAACAGTATTAAGGCTTTTCAACCAAAAGTACCTTCACAATACCGCGGAAAATTCGGGGTTTGGTCCTTCCGGAACTCCGGAACATCTTTTCGGTAATTCGCCCCAGAATCCGTCGTTCGGGAGATTTAGATGGGATCCCGCCCCCTCCCTTGGGTGACCCATAGGTGGGGCACACTGACTTATTTTGTCAGGCTCAGCTCAGATCAGGCTCAATGACCATCTTCAGAACACGAGTTAAAGAGCATTATCTTTCCCTGTCAAAGTAATCCTTGTTTAGGATAGAGATAGAGAGATAGAGATAAATTTATGAATAATTGTAAATTACAAGTAAAAAATTATAAACACTTAAATATATCACATTAATAATCATTTAAATTTTATTACTTATTATTATATATAATTATGCATGAATACATTTGTATAATAAATACGTATAGCTATATATATATATATAGCTATACGTATTTATTTATTTTTGTTTATCTATATAAATGCAGGTATGTATCAATTTCTTTTTTATATTTATGTAATAGATTTAGGTACATTATATAAGTATTTTAGAGTAGTATTATTTTATAGCAAGTATAAAATTATGTGCACGTTTTATCCGCGTATCATTAAAAGAATTCTTTTCTGTAGGTCTGCTGTAAGAAATTTATTTTTAGAAATAAGCAGTGAATGTTGTATGTATTTTTATGTCCTGGTTTATGTAATGTTTTTGTGTACAATAAATTGTTAAATAAATTACCTCTAGTCTTCTTCTTATTGAGCGAGATTTTCGAATAGAAGAACGACCCGATGAATCCTGATATCAGAGCTTTTAAATCGCTTTTTTTTACTAAGAGTCCTCTGACATGGACTACATAAAAAAAATTATCAACTTTATTTTTCCCGTGGGAATCTAATCTAATTGGGAGCGCATGGTTCAGACCACTAGACCACGGACGCAGTTGACCTTCATATTGTGTCGGTTGAGTTTATGGATATAAGTTTAATCTAAGTAGCTTTATTTACGTGAACAATTAGAAAGCCCTTTTTATTTTAGTCAATTTTAATAATAATAATACTTCGTCGGTTCTTTGACGTAATAATTTAACTTTCAGCATTAGTACCTACAATATATATTAAATAATAAAATGTTTATTTCTCTCACCACAATATTCATAATTTTGTACAAGATATTACCTTATCTTATATAGCCGTTATATGTCCCACTGCTGGGCAAAGGCCTCTCTCCGCTCCCTCCAAGACTCCCTATTTTGTGCTTCGTCCGGCCATGACTTGCTGAAGGCATCCGACTCGTCTCGCCATCGACGCCTAGGTCTACCGCGTCGCCTTCTGTCAGTCGGTCAAGATATTATCTTAGAATATTAATATGTTACTTAATGAACAAGAAATTATTATAAATACATACATACATATAATCACGCCTTTATCCCTAATGGGGTAGGCAGAGCGTAAACCTAAACAAAGGTCGTTCCGCCACGTCTGACAAAGTTTTGAGGGTTATTAAATATAAATTTGAGGCTATTTGATTATTATAAATAAAATATTTCATCCAGCGCGCCGCACCGTTTATCTATCAGACGAACCTTCAAGAATGTCAGATTCTATGTGTATCCTGAAAGAGGAAAACCCGTTGTTTCTTGAAGAACTTCTGTTTACTTAATCCCTATTTACCTACCTCCCAACTCACCTAACTCAAATAACCACTATAAGTCCTTTATTTAAAGTCGAATATAGCAAAGCTACGGTTGGAGGTTATGTCGTTCTGTGTTGATTTGTTTATTGGCACCTTTTCAGGTACTTTAGGGCTGGATCGCTGCGCAGGGCAGATTCAAACTCGCATGTCGGAGGATACTGGCCCTACTATTGGTTTTAAGGGCTTTAAATTTGTAAGTGATATGATTAATTATATGAGCAGACATTTTATTAAGTGTGTTGCCCTGCTTTCTACCGAACCTGCACAGGCTAGATGTAAACTATGGCGCGAAAAAGTTCCGTGAGAACTACCGTGGCCGATCTGGAAGTACTTATACGGGCTTCGGACTCAGGTTGGCAGAAGTAAGGAAAACATGGTCAGGTGGAGATTTTCGGCTAGCCCCGATGTGGACTGTGTTTGCGGCGCAGTGCAAACCATGGCACACTTGACATCGTGCCCGGCGTGCCCCAACACTTGCACGCCAGCTGATTTAATTTAACACAAGTTGTATTCGTTGAGTTCTGGGTCGCTACGATGTAATTTCTCCTGATCCATGCTACGAGAAGAAGAAGAGCAAAATTCAGCTGACGGTGATACTACATGATATTACATACATACATATAATCACGGCCTTATCCCTAATGAGGTAGGAAGATAGTCAACGACCCAAAGGTCGTTCCGACACATCTGACAAGTTTTGTATAACTGTTGTAACTGTTGTTTAAGATAGATCATATTATTACTACGTTTAATATCAAAAATCAATGAGGCGTTTAAAAAAATATATGTAACAGGTGTTTACAGCGGGATTAATTACAAGGATTAGTTTGTACAAAAAAACCTGTAGCATGAAAATTAAAAATATAATATAAGGAATATGTAGTTTTTCAAATCAAAACCGTGAGATACGGGATAAGGCTAGGGAGATGATGATGTAGATTGTCAAATCGAGAGCAGGTAGTAGGTTCTTGAAATGGCAACATTTTATTTATTTATATTATTTATTTACATACATATTTATAATCACGCCTTTATCCCTCATGGGGTAGGCAGAGCGTAAACGACCTAAACAAAGGTCCTTCCGTCATGTCTGACAAAGTTTTGAAAGTTAAGATAGATTTGTAGGTACATTGCTGTAGTGACAGGTTCTCAACCTATCGCCTAAATTGCAATATACAGAAACCCTCGGATCCTTTAGCTGGTTTTTACAGCATGCCCGGGAGGAAATGCAGCTGGCACAATCTATGTTTTTCCTCGTTCCCAGTCCAGCATGGAAGTAGTTTATTTATTTATTACTGTCAATTTGAGAAACAAGTAGTAGGTACTCGAAGTGACTACATCGCATTGTGTATTGAGATGAAGACATTAAACTTCTTCCAATTACGATAGTTACTTACAATACTAATACACGTAATAAAACTATCAAACTGTTTAGGTTTCTTCCATGCTGGACTGGGAGAGATAGAAAAACATAGAATGTTCCAGCTGCCCTTCCTTCCGGGCATGCTGTAGAAGTCAGCAAAAGGGATTCGAGGGTTACAGTGTATAGTAATTTAGGCGATGGGCTGACAACCTATCACTACAGCAATAAAAATCATTACAATCTAAAATTTACCCTCAATTTTTGTCAGACGTGGCGAAAGCGCCTGTTACGAGGCGTTTTACGCTCTGCCTACCCCGTAAAGGCGTGATTTTATGTATGTATGTAAACTGTTTAGGTCGTGTATGCTCTGCCTACCCCATTAGGGATAAAGGCGTGATTATATGTATGTATGTAAAATTACTACTTCACTTTCCGTATTAATTTCAGAATTACTTATTATTTTTCCACCCAATTCCCGTTCACTCGCTGAGCGTTGATTACAGCCGCGTTTAATTCCGAATCCGACACAGTTTTGGAGTTTCAGGAGGGGGTTTCCCCCCTAAAACCCCGTCGAGGTAATTATTTAATTTTTCACCGCTCGCGGCTCGCAAAATGCCAGAATTTAGGGTCATTTATTTATGTGTATTACGAAATTTGGGACTCGGTTTTAGAGGTCCCTGTTAATAGCTTAGGTAAATGGGGTGTTGTGTTCGCAAGCTAATATGGACACAGTATTAGCGGTTATGAGGCAAAGACGTTATTATTGTTATTGGCCAAATTTTCAGCTAATTTCTTACTCCTAAATTGCTGTAATACTTCTATACATATATATAATCACGCTTTTATCCCTAATGGGGTAGGCAGAGCGTAATCGTTTAGGTCGTCTTAAACAAAGGTCGTTACGCCACGTCTGATAAAGTTTGAGGGTTATTTAAGATAGATTTGTTGGTATAATGCTGTAATGACAGGTTGTCAGCCCATCGCTTAAATTATAATATACTGAAACCCTCGCATCCCTTAGCTGGTTTTTACAGCATGCCCGGGAGGAAATGCAGCTGGCACAATCTATGTTTTTCTCTCGCTCCCAGTCCAGCATGGAAGAATTTCTCTCGCTCCCAGTCCAGATTAGGTTAGGTAGGTTATTACTGTTATTGGCAAAAAATTCCGCTAATTTCTTACTCGTAAATCTCTGAGGTTAGACCGCACTAGGACGTAGCTGCAGCGGAGAGGCGCAGCGCGACACTGCGCGAAAAATGATTCTTTGTATGAAAATGTATGAGAGGTACCGCACTGAAGCAGCACTGGAGCTGCAGCGGGGAGGCGCGGCGCGATGCGGCGCGACAAATGATTCTTTGTATGGAAATGTATGAGAGGTACCACACTGAAGCAGCACTGAAGCTGCAGCGGGGAGGCGCGGCGCGACACTGCGCGACAAATGATTCTTTGTATGGAAATGTATGAGAGGTACTGCACTGAAGCAGCACTGGAGCTGCAGAAGACCGGCAAGGCGCTTCACGACACTTCACGGCGCGGCAATGTCAGGTTCATACATTTTGAAATATTTTGTCGCGCAGTGTCGCGCTGCTGCAGTGCCGTGCCGCGCGATAGTGCGGTCTAACCTTAATACTTCTAGGTTAGCTTGACTGTACGTAAATAGTAACCGTAGAATATGCCGCCTGCTTCTCTATCTAACCTATAAAATGCAATAAACTGCCCAATATGGTCCAGGTGAAATGTAAATTAAGACAAGACAAGCCGTATCTTGTGTAGGTAATTAAAAATTCCACGTCCTCCTTTTTGTTTTGTAAGTCGGTTAAAAATAGATATATATACATATATATATCTTTGATATTTGTCAGACGCGGAAAATGCTTTCATTACACCTTTTAAGCTTTTGCCCACCGTAAGGAATATAAGCGTGATTTTATGTATTCAACATAGTAACTTCCATGCTGGATTGAAAAACATGGCGCAACGACCTACGTTTTTTCTATGCCTACCCCATTACTGATAAAGGCGTGATTATATGTGACATAGTAGCTAACGAATACTGCTACGTTGCCGTAGCGGCAGTTGCTTATCCTGCTACGTCGTAGCGACTCGTAGCAATCGGCGTAGCACAATTTTCTATTTTGATGTGAAGCAAACGAAACTAGCAATACAATTCGCTAAAATAGGAGAAATCTCAGTAAAAAAATAATAATTGCACTTTTAGGTACCTTCCGGGTGTAAGGGACAGCGTCGAACTGAACAACTTTCACTGGGAAATTCTTTCAGGAGACAAAAAAAAATGAAGTTTCTATACAAAATTATCAACTTAATCAGACAATTTGTATGAAAAATCAATTTTTTTTTTCACTTCCTGAAAAAAAAAGCCTTCTGGTAGTTGTTAGGTCCGTTGACTGAGCTACCTCTGTCAGTTTGCGGGACGCTGTCCCTTACACCATAATTACACATAACCGTATACAAAATTTTCGATGAAGTTTTATTTTTATTTTCTACCTTTGTTCATCGAAGAAATTTGTTTGACAGCACAGGGCAACAGCAAAGTATAAGAAATAACACAAATTGCGTTGGCAGTTCTTAGAAGCAGGATAATCTGGTATCTCATCTTGTGAAGTGAAACTTTAGTCCAATCGACAGGAATGTCGACCTGGACAAAATTATTCCGTCTTTAAATTAGTTACATACATACATATAATCACGCCTTTATCCCTAAAAGGGTAGGCAGAGCGTAAATGACCTAAACAAAGGTCGTTGCGCCACGTCTGACAAAGTTTTGAGGTTATTTAAGATAGATTTGTAGGTATATTGCTGTAGTGACAGGTTGTCAGCCCATCGCCTAATTTGCAATATACTGAAACCCTCGGATCCCGTAGCTGGTTTTTACAGCATGCCCGGGAGGAAATGCAGCTGGCACATTCTATGTTTTTCTCTCGCTCCCAGTCCAGCATGGAAGAAAATAAATTAGTTACGCGCCGTTACAGCTACGTCCTAGTGCGGTCTAACCTTTACAGTAGGGATATAATTTTATTCTGATGTTGCAATTTTTAACACTATTGTTACGTATAGAGTTAACTTTATTATATTCTTTACTACTTTAAAAATTTTATATGCAGTTCAACTTAAAAATTAAGTCAACAAGCGAACTTATCGCTATAAGAGATCTCTTCCATCCATGGTTGGCTGGGGATATTAGTTGGGAATAACTTTCCAATGCTTATTATTATGTTTTTACTGTGACTTTTAAGCTGTAAAGATAATAAGAAAGAAAATACATTTATTTTAGGCACAAAACAGGTTACAATGTGTTACAAGGTAGAAAACAAGAAGTAACATAATATTTTTGTGACTTAAAATGGTCTTCACTCAGCTTATGTTACAAGCAGCGTGGTAAACTGCTTGTCATTTACTTGCTAGATATAGGTAATAAGATCATAATTTCATAAAATTCTGTGAAAATTAAGCTATTAAAAAAGCAATTCAGTTGATTACCGGTAAACAATAATCTTTTTTATTTTTTTTATAGTCTTTTTAATTACTACGTACCGACCTACCTATCTACTTTAATTTATCACACTGCCATTTTTTTGTGAGCTTCTTGACTAGGTTTGCACTATCCCGCTTACCGCTACGCATTTTTCTTTGCGTTGCCTGGAATAAATTGCTACCTTAGCATCAAGGCCACCTATGTTGTACTTGTCTTTGGTTGTTATCTGTTGTGTTGTATGATTTGTTTTCTTACGTGCTATAAAGTATTTTTTATCTTATCTTATCTTGTACAAAAAAATCTTCAACAACTGGGTTACTTGACATTTCCCGCGAAACGCCTACACGCGTATTGTTACAATAAGATCTTAGTAATAGCAAAAGTTAAATAAAAATAAGATAACTAAAATTAACTGTGAGTTATTTTTACAGATTTTAATTGTCTGGGCAGATTTCTATAAAGTTACCTACTTCCAATACGGGGTGAAAGGGATAGCGTCCCGCAAACTAATAGGGGTTGCTCAGTCAACGGAACTGAACAACTATCAGCAGATTTTTTTCCAGGAAGTGAAAATAAAAAAATGATTTTCTATACAAATTGTCTGATCGAAAATGCATGCTGGACTGGGAGTGAAAGAAAAACATAGAATGTGCTAGCTGCATTTCCTCCCAGGCATGCTGTAACAACCAGCTAAGGGTTCCGAGGTTTTTAGTATATTGCAATTTAGGCGATGGGCTGACAACCTGTCACTACAGCAATATACCTACAATACTATTTTAATTAACCCTCAAAACTTTGTCAAACGTGGCGGAACGACCGTTGTTTAGTTCGTTTAGCTCTGCCTATCCTTAATGGGTTATGGATAAAGGCATGATTATATGTTTGTATGTAAGTTTTTTTTTCTTTTTTTTTCTGAAAAAAAATTCTGCTGATGTTCAGTTTCGTTGACTGAGCAACCCTTATCAGTTTGCGGGACGCTGTCCCTTACACCCGGTATTTCACAGATTCCAATATGAAAATAAAGGGGTTAGGAATTTCACTTGGGTGGGATTTAAACCCATGACCTTCGGCGACTTTGAGTATCAAATTCCAATAAAATTGTGGCATACAAGCCTTTTTTAAGCCCAGCCTACTCCGTAAGAAATAAAAGCGTGACTATAATGTATGTATTAAATCTTCTTCCTAGCCTTATCCCGTATCTCACGGGGTCGGGCTACCTAATTTAGGGGATTGAACGAGGGTACTGGTTTTTACACAGAGCGACTGCCATCTGACCTCCGCAACCCAGAAGGGAAACCAGACCCAATCCTAGATTAGGTCAGAGCTTTCAAGCCGCCAATACTTAGCACTGGCCTCTGAAATATCCACGGTATTAAACGATATTAACCGGGACCAACGGCTTAACGTGCCTTCGGAAGCACGGAAAAAGCGCCGAATAAACGTACATATTAAATTCGTAAATCGAAAAACACATTGGTACGTGGTGGGATTCGAACCACGACCTCCCGCTCAGGAGGCAGCGGCCCTATCCACTACACCGTCGGGCCCCCTAAAAGCAATGTATGTATTAAATATTAGGTGAAAATACCTACATACACAGAAAGGCGTTTAAAAACCGTGGCACAAACACGACTGTCTCCCTATCAGGGAAAACCGGGAGGTTACGTTATAAAAATGTAGAGGCCATGGATGGAAGAAAAGGAGAGGTGGCAAAGGTGCTTGCGAAAAAATATTACATAGGTACATTTAACGTCCTACGCCGATGAGGCGACTTACACATAAATAGAGATTGTATAATTATTAGTAATAACAATAAAATAATGAATCTATTGTATGTATCTATTTATTGAACAATTTATTGTAATGAATTAATTAATTATTATGTTAAGATAATTTAATTGTTAATGAACTTCTTATAATTGTGAATTGCAAGGTGTGAATTATGTGTTAGAATAAAGGCTATTTTTATTTTTTATTTTTACTTGTAACGTAAAGTTCCGCTTTTGAGGAAAATCTGGTCGTCACTCATCTCCCTAGCCTTATCCCTTATATCAGGGGTCAGCTCGAGAATCCACTCGCTAAGAAGAAGAGGGGTCAGCTACCTAATCTAGGGAATTGAACGAGGGTACTGGTTTTTACACAGAGCGACTGCCATCTGACCTCTGCAACCCAGACGAGAAACCAGACCCAATCCTAGATTAGGTCAGAGTTTTCAAGCCGCCAATGCTTAGCACTGGCCTCTGAAATATCCACGGTATTAAACGATATTAACCGGGACCAACGGCTTAACGTGCCTTCGGAAGCACGGAAAAAGCGCCGAATAAACGTACATATTAAATTCGTAAATCGAAAAACACATTGGTACGTGGTGGGATTCGAACCACGACCTCCCGCTCAGGAGGCAGCGGCCCTATCCACTACACCGCCGGGCCCTCTAAAAGCAATGTATGTATTAAATATTAGGTGAAAATACCTACATACACAGATGGCTTGACTAATATCTAAGGTATTAACGATATTAACCGGGATCAAAGGCTTAACTTGCCGTATGAAGCACGGAAAAGGCGCCGAATAAACGTATATTATAAGAAATTCGAAAACCGAAAAACACATTGGTACGGATTCGAAATACGACCTCCAAGCTCAGGAGGCAGCGGCCCTATCCACTACACCATTGGGCTCTCTATCTTTGGTAGTCACTGATTTAAATAAAACCAAAACTAAAAGGTGTCAATTTAATAGATCAGTGACTGCCAAATAGGTCACAGTAAACTTACAAAATCCTTATTGTATAAAGAACTGACGTAAAATATGGTACAAGACTTATAAAATTGGTAATGATTATAAAAAAATCACGAAAATATATTAGGTGTCAACAAATTAATAAAGTTTTTTTTTTTATGTATATTATCAGCCAGTGTTAGGCCACTGCCTAATATACTTTAGATAAGACCACTACGGAAACCCAGTTTATGGCTATTTGCATCCAGTTCCTGCCAACCACATAAAATTTTAGGTCCTCGCTATCTAGCAGTAGGACGACTCGTTTGCAAAAATATGGCAAAATGCAACTAGGTACTGAGTATATCCAAATAGCTACTAAAATAAAGGTAAACAATAAAGAAAATGAAAAATAAGCGTTGGCAGATTAGTTAAATAACCAAAAATATTTATTGATTGTATTTTAAATCAAAATCAAAATTGCTTTATTTGCTTTAAACAGGGTACATTAATTTGGTGTTTATTATATGCAAGTTACAGAACATGCCTGCTTAGCCACAAAGTATAAATAGCATGCAAATGTAGAATACCTATGTCATAAAAGAATGCAATAACAGACAAAAGAATATTTAAAACATAAAAAGAACTCTAACAGTCAGCTTGATATTAATCCTAATCCATATATTATTAAATTATTACCCTTAGACTAATATAAATCACTATACAGACAATTTATTAATTCTTAACAGAATAAAAAGTGTTTTCTGTCAACCATCTATACAATTCAGTCCTAAATTTAACTACGTGGTATTGCTTAATTTTTTCTGGAATTTTATTATAAATTTGAATGCACATTGCATTTTAAATTGTTGTTTAAAATATATGTTATCACAACAAATCAATGGTAATTTTAAACAATTGTTTTGATATCTGTCTGTCCGTACTACCCATATTTTTGATTATTTATTTATTCTTTTAACATCAGAATATTTTTATAATTTTCCGATTTCATTGTTATTCTATTTTAGGCTTAATATTGTCACTCGCATGTATGTAACCCGAATATTTTTTGTTTTACTTTTATTAATTATAATTATTGTTAAGATAAAGCTCTGTTCTTACCAAAGGTCCAGTTAAAAATCAGCGCTATGGCCCAGAGCTACAGCTTTTTGCTGAGCTCATCGCCTTTTTAGCGCCTTCAAATTTGTTTCTTTATAATTAAGTTCGTCGTTTAATGTATGTTTTTGATTCCTGTTTTTTATGTGTTTGTGATTTGTATTGTTGCTAAATAAATGTTTTATCTATCTATATGCTAAAAAAAAAATCAGAACAAGATCTTCGATTAAAATACATTAATTATTGCTTACCTTTATTCTAGTAGCTATTTGGTAACATTATAGGTACCTACGAACGCAACTTGCCACATCCATAAAAAATTTCACATCCCTGGTATTTAGGGACGGATCATGCCGCGGGGAGGTAGGGAGACCCTTCTGATTTATACCAATGTGTCACCGGCTACGGGTACGTACGTATCACGAGCAATTCTGTGTACGGCGCGACAATGCTTTCAGTGAACGTGGCAAAAAGGGGAACTAACGCTGCCAACGCCATTTTTGACAGTAGTTACTCCATACGAGGATAGAGCCATGGGCTTACGATCTGGAGGTCCTGGGTTCGATTCTTAGGGGGGAACACAATGTAGATATTTATGATTTTATAGCTTTGTGAGATTTTACCCATATTGCAGGCTGAATCACCTGATTGTTTGGAAGAAAAAAGATTCCGTGCTTGTTGATAGCTGTGCTTTAAACACTACCAGGGTTAATATGGTCGATCGCCTCTATATGCACACGACAGAAGAAGAACAGTTCTCCATACAATACAGCGCCCCCACCCGCGTTCATATAAAAACTTGACGGACCGTAGGGTAACTAAATAAATGTTGCCAAGTTTCAGCCTCGAACAGTAAATAGATTCTTTTGTCTGTATTTCACGTCTATATTTTTTGTATATTACAGATTATTTGTCTGTATTTCACTTCTTGTTTTATTTATCTATTAATAGAATATTTATTAGTATTTTATTGGATATTGAAACTGATTTTGTTTGCGCCCACTATTTACGAGACAATAAATTGCTAATTAAATAATTTACGATAGAACAGAATGACTGATGAATTCTACTTATTAGAAACCACCTGTTCAATCTTATGACACAGAATATATAATAGTACTACATACTTATGATCTGCACTGAATTTCAGCAATGGAAAGACGTACTTACTTTATACTCCAGGACTTATAACGTTAAAAATGTCAATCACTACATAGTATAAAACAAAGTCGCTTTCTCTGTCCCTATATCCCTATATTAACAATGCATAAATCTTTAAAACTACGCAACGGATTTTGATGCGGTTTCTTTTAATGGATAGAGTGATTCAAAATGAAGGTTTATATGTATAATACATGCATAATATAGTAGAGAAACACTGATAATTGACGTGCGAAGCCGGGGCGGGTCCCTAGTTAAAAATAAAAATATCAGGCTTTGCTAAAGACATGTGTGGCTAAGAATTTTTCAAATGGGTTCAAATACCATCTTTCAGGCTTAGCACCTAGCTTCTAAACATCCTGTATACCTAAAAGGTTATCTATCGGGTGTAAGGGACAGCATCCCGCAAACGGATAGGGGTTGCTCAGTCAACAATACTGAACAACTGCCACCAGGAAATTCTTTCAGGACGTGAAAAAAATATGGCTTTTCCATAC
The DNA here is from genome assembly GCA_949820665.1 of Scrobipalpa costella. NCBI lineage: Eukaryota > Metazoa > Arthropoda > Insecta > Lepidoptera > Gelechiidae > Scrobipalpa > Scrobipalpa costella. Next base: position 3,702,558 of record OX463305.1, on the reverse strand, counting down.
AAATTGTCTGATCGAGGTGGACATTTTAGTGGAAAAGCCAATTTTTATTAAATTGTTCACTTCACAAAAGAATTTCCTGGTGGAAATTGTTCAGTGTCATTGACTAAGCAACCCCTATCAGTTTGTGGGACGATGTCCCTTACACCCCGTATATTTGATTCCTTTGTTTTTCATACCTAATATATAATAAAAAAAATATCATTATAGATAATCTTGGAAAATCTATGTTTACAATAACCCAGAAATTAGTTCGGCAAGTTCATCAAAACTTTTCAGCATTACCAGTTTAGTTTAGTTTTCACTAGCGCCATCTATTGTTCAGTAACAATAATAAAGAAGAAATAAATAATCAAAATACAAAACATACTAATTTTCATTACCAAAAAAACTGTTTTATAAATTTGGCACTATTTAGTTGAACTAAAATTGCAAATTAAAAATAACACGTTTTTTCTAGTTCGCGATCATAGTGCCATCTGTAGGCGAGTAGCGGAGTTACTGCAGATGGAGATAACACCTTCTCAAGGTTATTTTGTTCCATAGCTGCAATATAGATGGCAGTACAATATCGTAAAACTTTTCTGCATATTTCCACGTATTTTCTTTCATTGCTTTAATTGAATATTAACACATTCACAAATTCAACACTGTGAGTCCAAAAAGTACATAACTACACAATAATAAGTAAAATTGGCCAATCTGAATATTAACTAATCTGCGTGAGGTTGCGATTTCTAGAATCGCTAGAAAGAAAAGGGCGTTTTAGATTTATCTAGGGCATAGACATTAGAAAGTATGGTAAATGTTCCACTTAGTACCTATCTATGCTTTCCAAAGCATTAACCAACTTAAAAGGCTGTCTAGCTGGCCCTTGACTTTGCCACAGATAATATAACTACACTAGTAATATAATACTATACTTTGCCCACGCGTTATTGAGTGCTCAGGATGTAGGTACTCGTATGTACACTAGGAACTTATTTTAGGAAGTGAAAAATACTGAAATTTTCAACTCGATTAGACAATTTATATGGAAAAGCTATTTTATGTTTCTTATCTTATCTCATATAGCCGTTATATGTCCCACTGCTGGGCAAAGGCCTCTCTCCCCTCTCTCCTCTCTCCCCTTTATTTTTAATTCCTAAAATAAAACCTGGTTGAAGTTGTTCAGTATCGTTTACTTCTTTATACATTTTTTGGTCTATATTTTTACTATTTGATCTATATTTTTTGTCTGTAATTGAGTTTTTCAAGTAATTTAAATATGATCCAACATTTTAGGTATGTAGTACTATATTAACCAATACTATGTAGTACTATATTAATTCTGTGCCAAAACGAAAAACTATTGAAAATATAGATAAACATATTACTTAGGTGATAACCAACCATTCTTCTTATATAGGGTGGGACAGAATAGGTTTAATATTATGCGCCCTGAAGGCTGTGAATTTACCCATGAAACTGAACAACTTTCCCCAAGAAACAAATAGGTCACATTTTAGAAAAATATTTGGGCTTCCCATTCAAAATGATTGAAGTAGCTGAGTGCTGGGACTATAATTTTTGTATAGAAGGCTAATGTTATTTTCATATTTAAGTTCTTCTTAGAGATTAATAAGTAGTTATTCAATATGTATTAGTTTATTATAAATATATATTAGTTTATTTTAGTTATGTATTTATTCAGTCGCTGTTTGGTCGGGGACTGCTTATTCAATATATTCGCAGCTTACCACCATATCCTGATAGCCGTTCCTCTATCCGCCACCCGTGGACCCCGTGAGATGGGCTTCTCTAAACATGCCACAATGTTCGAAAAAGATCTTGTGACGTAGCGAGTCAATGCCGCTACTAAATAAGCATTCCCCTGGTGTCAGGCAGTGGTGACACCAGTACTGGTTGGAGGCCGAGGAAATGGATTCTGGAAGGGCTCGTGTCCAGACTATATGACACGGACTAGCTTCGCTTCATATACCGCGGTGTGGAAGGCAAGAAACCACCACACCAAATTTCCCTAAAAATGAGTAATATGAATGCTGAATCCCGAGAAAGCTGGCGATTACTCCACCGACAAGAGCAAAGCTCTTAAACTTATGATGATGATTTATTTAGTATTATTTATATTGTGTAAGTATTAAGATGAACTTAGTATGCACTATACCGCTTTCTGCTGTGTACTATCCTAAGGTTCTTCTTCTTCTGTCGAGTGGGTATCGAGTCTATGGACCCGATGTACCCCGGTGTAAGAGTTTTTAAACCGCCTAGTAGCACAACTATCAGGCCTCTGACATGGTTTTGTGTAACGACCACTATCAAAGACAGCGACGGGGACCGACGGCTTAACGTGCCCTCCGAAGCACGAAATCTTTTTCTTTTCGGACAATCAGGTGATTCAGCCTGCAATGTCCTACCCAAACTGGGGAAAAATTCACAAAGTGATAAATTCTCAAATATCAACTTTGTGTTTTACCCCCTGGGAATCGAACCCAGGACCTCCGGATCGGGAGCCCATGGCACTAGCCATTAGACCACGGAGGCAGTTATCCTAAGGTTGTCTGGTAATACCCAAAGGTTGCCTGGTAGAAATTGCTGCTTTAGCAATAAGGCCGCCTATAATGTACTGTTTTGTTCCTTACCTTTCTGCTGTATGTATGTATTTGTGTTATTTGTGCAATAAAGTATCTTGTATTGTGTGGTATTTATTTAGATTTATGTTCCTTGGGGAAAGTTGGTCAGTTTTTGTGGTAGATTCACTATCTTAAGCTTCATCAGCATTTTTTTTTTCACCCAGTATTCATGCGATACTATCGTCGACCTAGCTCCCATGCTGGACTGGGAGCGAGAGAAAAACATAGAATGTGCCAGCTGCATTTCCTCCCGGGCATGCTGTAAAAACCAGCTAAGGGATCCGAAGGTTCCTGTACATTGCAATTTAGACGATAGGCTGAAAACCTGTCACTACAGCAATAGACCTACTAATCTATCTAAATAACCTTCAAAACTTTGTCAGACGTGGCGGAACAACCTTTGTTTCGGTCGTCTGCGCTCTGCCTACCCCATTAGGGATAAAGGCGTGATTATATGTATGTATGTATAGCTAGTTACCGCCACTGGTTCTAGGACAGTGCTAACAGCAATAGAGCAAAGATCCGCCTCACTGCAACAGGCTTGTTATTTGCAATTCGATACAACCGATAGTTGCAGCTTCTTGGATCACTATGATTAAATAGAATAGAATAGAATAGAAAACACTTTATTCTCCGGTTCACAGTACAAAACACAACATAATCATAGAACAGTATACAAAATATCTTAAAACAGGTAACACTATTAATTACAACAACGTGTGAAACATGTAAACAACGTAAAACCATTACTACAACTGCTATGCTATGTACTGCGCCAGAGAAAAGGAGCTGACTCAGCATAAGTCGCAGCAGAAGCCACGACGCTGGTATTAAGGGCGTCGGAGACTTTTTTTCATGTTCCTATGATAAACGCCTTTATTCCTAATGGGGAAGGCAGATCGTAAACGACCTAAACAAAGGTTGTTGCGCCACGTTTGACATAGTTTTGAGGGTTATTTAAGATAGATTTTAGGTTTATTGCTGTAGCGACAGGTTGTCAGCCCATCGAATAAACTGCAATATACTAATTCCCTTAGCTTGTTTGTTTGTTTTTACAGCTTGCCCGGGAAGAAATACAGCTGGCACATTCTATGATTTTTTTTCGCTCCAACTCATAAAATAAACTTTACACGATAAAAGAATACAAATACTACCAACTATTGATCGAACTCCATCTATCTATAGGTACTGGGCAGAATTCTAGATTTTCTAGCTAAAACTAAAATTTAAATCTATTTATCACTTTCAGGCTAAAAACAATGGAAAAGGACAGGAGATCTATTCGCTCCGGTTTTTGATTCATAGTCGGTGGTTTTATGCGTAATCTGTCATTTTTATCCGCCGTCAATGGCGGATAAAATTGACATAATTTCTAGGGAAACGTGCAAAAGCGCCACAAAATCTAGCGGACGAAGTGTAACCCCAAAGAGTATAAATCACCTGTCCTTTTTCAATTTTATTATTTTGAAAGTGACAGATAGATTTTAATTTTAGTTTTATCCGGTGGTATTTAGAATCGAACACACTGAACATATTAAAAAATACTTCTATTTATTACCCATCCATGACCTATTTATTTACCGCTAAATTCTTATACATACATACATACATATAATCACGCCCTTATCCCTAATGAGGTAGGCAGAGCGTAAACGACCCAACATTGGTCTTTCCGCCACGTCTGACAAAGTTTTGCTGGTAAGATAGATTTGTAGGTATATTGCTTTAGTGACAGGTTGTCAGCCCATCGCCTAAATTGTAATATACAGAAACCCTCGGATCCCTAAGCTGGTTTTTCCAGTATGCCCGGGAGGAAATGCAGCTGGCACATTCTATGTCTTTTTCTCGCTCCCAGGCCAGCATGGAAGTACTAAATTCTTATACCGCTTGAATACAAACTTATACCAATAGTCTTTTTCAAACTCTCACGGTTCCACCCGGGCATGCTGTAAAAACCAGTTAAGGGATCCGAGGGCAGTATATTGCAATTTAGGCGATAGGCTGACAACCTGTCACTATAGCAATATACCTATATATTAAATAACCCTCAAAACTCGTTGCCAACGTGTTGTGTTGTTGCCAAACGACCTTTATTTACGTCGTTTACGCTCTGCCTACCCCATTAGGGATGATGGTGTGATAATATGTATGTATGTATGTAAAATTTATATTTACCGGATATACGTATATAAGTAAGTATATTTTTTAAACTTAAACCGTTTCTAAACATACTTAGTTAAAAGCTGAATGCATCTACTTTGACAGCTGCAGCTCAGGTTTTACCGGTATCTTTATAGGTCATTCACATCACCTGGCAGTCCCTTGATCCTTTCACAGGCTTCGCAGTCTTATTTACATACACACATTATGTATAATAACGCCTTTATCCCTAATGAGGTAGGCCTCTACCTAAAAAACTGCCTGTAAACGACCTAAACAAAGGTCTTTTCGCCACGTCTGACATAGTTTTGAGGGTTATTTAAGATAGATTTGTAGGTATATTGCTGTAGTGACAGGTTGTCAGCCCTTAGCGTATATTGCAATATACTGAAATCCTCGGATAAAAAAACTGCTAATTTGACTAGCAGGTAACTAGGAAACTAGCTTTCCTTTTGATTGTTTTTACATCAAAGCCATTTGACACGGAACGGTTAAAAACGAAAAATATGATACGATTCTTAAAGGTTCAGTCTGGGCGGGCAAAGGCTTCTTTCTCCTCCAATTATTATATTTTGAATTTGCTGATGCCACTTCTTCTACAAACCACCTTGGACAAATAAAAAAAAACATTTGCACCTTTTGCAACCAAATTCCGTCAAGCCTACCACCGGCTTCCCGCCATCGCAAACTCGGTCTCGCGCCGGCGCGGTGCGGACGCCTCGCTTTCCAATTTCGTAATTCGAATTACCTTTGCCGCCATTGGCATTCCCGCGCTTATAACAAAGTTTTTAAAGACTTTTACAAAGACTGCTGTGCTGTGATTTCTTTTTCTATTGTTGCGTAGTGAAAGGAAGTAAGTGTGAAATTGATCTTATTTTCCTAAAGGTAAAATTGTTGGTTTAATGTCAGTTCGATCTAGATCGGCTGGCATGTGAGATAGTTTCTGATCTACTTCTTCATGGTACTTGGGTCTGGCGTAATTTTATTTACGAGTTGCTGTATACTAATATACAGCTCTACAACTCATAAATAAGAAATATTATAACATACGTAGATACCAGAGTATAATTTTCGAAAAGTCTTGAATATGTTTTAACAATGTAAGTTTTTATTTGTTTTATTTGTAGGCATAGTTTTTAAATTATAGTGATAATTAACTAGTAGAAATTCTGATGATAGTTGACTAAGAGGGCATAGCTATTACTTAATACTTTCGATTTTTATATCTGATAAGTGAGATTTGGAGAGTACGAAACTTCACCGGGACCATAGACTGTCACCATTTCACTTTTAATTTCACTTTCGTCTTGTGTTGCGATTCAACGAAATAATAATCTGCCGGACGTTTCATTCAATTAATTTTAAACTAGCTTATTTTACCCGCAGTGTAAATATGGGTGAAAAGAAAAATATATTTTTATTAATTTGGATTAAAGTATTTTAGTTATCTTTATCATTCTTACTTACAAATAAAGTTTCCAGTCACAAAGCAAACATTGCTCTGTGGTTCTATTTGGCAAAGCTAAATCTTCCAGTCTAGGCTATTTCAAATTATTTGATCACTTTATTTGAGCTCGAAGTACAATTAACTCTATCGTGCAATTAACTACGTATATAAAGTACGGCCTCCTCTCTACCTAGCATAGAATTATATTAATAGTTGTTCTAGCGATGTTCTAGCTTAGGGCCGATTTAAAGCGGAATAGCAGCGGACGGCAGCGGAACGACGAGCACTTTCAGTGTTAAATAATATTAAACTTCGTCTACATACTTTTAAAGGCTAATATCGTTTGAAATTGACGCGCGACTGCTCGAGTCGCCACGCGGCTTTCAGCGTAGCCGTGCATCCACACGCGTCCTCTGGTTGCGGCGGCGCGGGCAGCCTGCAACCGCTGGCGACCATTAGGCTATCTATACAAGTGGGAGGGCGCCGGCGGTGCCGCGCGACGACGCGCGGCTGCCGCGGCCGGCTCTTCCAGCCTCGACGTGCCGCTGTTGGCTGCTTCGCTGCCATTCCGATTTGAATTGAGCCTAAGGCTGCGTTTCAACCAGAGCTGTGCGAAGATATGTAGCGAGAGATGTGTTTTCAAACAACCAATAGGATGAAAAGAGATTAACTAAACAGATATACATGGCGAGTGTGAGTGGGAATGTTGGAAGGGGAAGACCTCGACGAACGTACCGCAATCAAATCGAGAACGTTCTAGGGAAAGGTCAGGTCAGCAGTACCCTAAACCGACGAGCGTGCATGAAAAGATTGATGAATGTAGATGAAGCGAGAGAAGTTTGCAAGGATCGTAGCAAATGGAGGGATGTGATCTCTGCCTACCCCTCCGGGAAAGAGGCGTGACGTTATGTATGTATGTATGTATATTTAGAGCAAAGTGAAGCTATTACTTGAGTGGCAACATGTTTGCTGTTTCTACTTATTATACATCCAATCAAAGTTGATGAGTATACTGGGTGTAAGGGACAACATCTTCAGTTGGGAGCCAAAACAAAAACACTTCCTGAAAATAAATCCTGTCAAAATTTATGTCATTGACTGAGCAACCCCTATCAGTTTATGGAATGCTGTCCCTTAGACCCCGTATGAACAATAACTGTAGGTTTAGATTGAAACAAACAACTTATTTAAAATTACGATCAGATCTTGTTTCAATCAGTCTCGCAATTGGCTGATATTTATAATTCAAATATAAATACTTACAAAAAAAATAGGTTAATGCTTTTCACTGCCAATGCTATTTATTTGTATTTAAATTAGTACTATACCCACCTGGAATAAATTAGAAAACAAAGAGCAAAACAGGAAATATATGCACAAGTAAATTCTTTATACATGCTATTCATTAAAATAAAATTTTATATTCGGGGTGTAAGGGACAGCGTCCCACAAACTGATAGGGGTTGCTCAGTCAACGACACTGAACTACTTCTACCAGGAAATACTTTCAGGAAGTGAAAAAAAATATTGGCTTTCCATACAAATTGTCTGAACGAGATGGATATTTTGTATGGAAAATTAAATTTTTATTTTCACTTCCTGAAAGAAATTCTTGGTGGAAGTTGTTCAGTATCGTTGACTGAGCAACCCCTATCAGTTTGCGGGACGTTGTCCCTTACACCCCATATCCAACGATCTTTGACGTTCATTCAACTCATTGCCTTAATTATGGGAGTTCCATTTTTTTCTAATATTATTCTGACCAATATTCCAAGGGCTCAAAATATTCAGTAGGATATAAGATGGTACATTATATTAAGTAAGGGATTATAATCAAGCCACTTTTCCACTATGCAGGCAAGTTGCAGCTTAGTTATACGGGGTGTAAAGGACAGCGTCCCACAAACTGATAGGGGTTGCTCAGAGAATAAAACTAAACAATTATCAGCAGGTTTTTTTTTTCAGGAAGTGTAAAAAAATATATTTTGCATACAAATTGTTTGATTGAGGTGGTTATTTGTATGGGAAGGTTTCTTTTTTCACTTCCTAAGAAAAACCTATTGATAGTTGTTCAGTTTCGTTGAATGAGCAACCCCCATCAGTTTCCAGAACGCTGTCCCTTACACCTATTAGGTACGGCTACGGGTGGGTAGTTCTCATAGAGTGACGTCAATACTTGCATGCAAGCACTTGCACACTGAAATCAAAGCTATAGTGCAAGTAACCTGTGGCCTTGCAGACTTTAAGGCTCGTATTTTTAAAGCGATCTCAAACTACTAACTAGAACGTATCTCGTTCCCAAAATATATAATGATATACCGTTAACTATAAGAAAGAGCACAACTAAAAATGTTTTTAAAGCTAGTCTAAAAAAATACGTACTAAAAAATCTTAAAGTAAAACTGAACTCGAACTGATAAATAATAACAATCATTTGTTTTTATAATATTTGCAAAACTGTAACTCATTTAAACTTTTCTTGCTAAACTTACAATATTAACTTAGATAACATAAAGCAGTAATGTAAATGTTTAATACAGGGGAGTCTATTTCTGCCAACAAACTGTTGTACAGTTTGGCGGAATTTGTTGTACAAATATAAACATGCTGTCTTATGTGAATAAACGATTTTATTATTTTATTATTATTATTATTATTACTTGAGAGCAATATTAAATATGGATTTGACAGGCCAGTTTGTACTGAAAAGACATTTGTGATACGAACTGTCACTCTTGAGAACTGATTACAAATACGGCACGTAGCTTGTCACACCTGTCGACCCTTACTTCTTCTGTAAAAGAGAACCTTTTCGGCATCAACAAAAAGTCTATTAATGTGCTCACATTTTGGTCTAATAAATTATAAATTAGTCATACGACATGACTTTGACACATTACGTGTGCCTTAAAGAGCTACAATACAAAGTGAAATAGCTGTCAAGGTCGCATAAGAACATTCAACTCTTGCGCCGATAACCTTAAATAGAAACACACAAATCTACTATTACGAGACCAAAGTCGCGGGCTACAGTTAGATTGAATATCGAGTAGAAATATAGGGATAGCTGTGATATAAGGGCTTATTGAGAGAGGCAATAAATATCAAGATATTTATAACTTAAAAAGCAAGGCAAGAACAACTTATTTAAAACATTTACAGTAGTCTATGTACACCTGCAATATTAAACTAAAGATGCATTGAAACCTGCGGGAACGTGCTCCCCAAAGCACGGAATCATTCTATTAAATCAGGCCAGAAAATCAGGAGAACCCGCATTACCTTATCCAAACTATTGAGCCTAAGTACTTACTCATAAGTCATAAATTATCTTTGTTTCTTCCCCGCGGGAACCGAACCTATAACCCAAGAATCTACGGGATGTAAAGGACTTTCTTCCATACTGGACTGGGAGAGAAAGAAAAACATAGAATGTTCCAGTTGCCCTTCCTCCCGGGCATGCTGTAAAAGACAGCAAAAGGGATTCGAGGGTTACAGTGTATTTTAATTTGGGTGATGGGCTGACAACCTGTCACTACAGCAATACACATTACAATCTAAAATTGCCCTCAATTTATGTCAGACGTGGCGTAAGCGCCTTTTAGGAGGCGTTTTACGCTCTGCCTACCCCGTAAGGGATAAAGGCGTGATTTTATGTATGTATGTATGTAAAGGACAGCGTCCCGCAATCTGATAGGGGTGCTCAGTTAACTACACTGAACAACTTCCAACAGGATTTTTCTTTTCAGGAAGTATAAAAAATAATTGGCTTTTACACACAAATTGTGTGATCGAGGTGGTTATTTTGTATGGAAAAGCCATTTTTTTTTACTTCCTGATCCCCCTATCAGTTTGCGGGACGTTGTGCCTTACCCGGTAGAGCCCAAAGCTCCACTAGACCAACCAGCACCAGTGATAAACGATCAGCCATGTGCAAGAGCCTACTCGGTCAAGTTAATTCTACAAAGTTGCGCAAGCGCCGACAAGGGCTTGACCAACCAGCTGTTAGCAATACCAGTTGCTTCATAAACGCTAGTAACTGCTAGAGTAAAGGAAACGGTTGTAACTTAATAAATGATTGAAAAGTATGTATGTTACGGTCTAAATGTGGCTACTAAGTAGTGAATTAAAAATTAGGTTAGGTAGGTATTTTACTAAGGATCAATGCTTACCTAGTTTTAAGTACAGATACATGTAAAATCACACCTGTAGCCCTTATGGAGTAGGTACAGTGCCAAGGCTTACTGAATCCTCTTACTACTGCGTCTGATCATTGCTGAGGGTGTGGATAGGAGTGTATATTTTTGCAGTGACAGGTTGTCAGTCTTTTATGCAAGATTGCAATACACCAAAATGCTTGAATTTTCACTATGCCCAGGAAGAAAACAGTTGGTACATTCTATGTTAGTTTATCTCTCCCAGTCTAGCATGGAAGGGCTTGACCAACTAGCCGTTAGCAATGCTAGTTGCTTAATACACAAGTAACTACGGTAGGTAGAGGAAATGTTTGTAACTTAATAAATGATTGATATGTTACGCTCTGAATGTACTAGTAATTATAGGAAGTTTGTTTTAAACATGATTTTGAGGATTTGCGCAATAAAATTTTTGTACCTATTACCTAATTAACGTGTAAGCCACCTAATATGGATACATACATGTACATAATCACGCCTTTATCCCTAATGAGGTAGGCAAAGCGTAAACGACCTAAACAAAGGTCGTTCCACCACGTCTGACAAAGTTTTGAGGGTTATTTAAGATAGATTTGTAGGTATATTGCTGTAGTGACAGGTTGTCAGTCCATCGCCTAAATTGCAATATACAGAAACCCTCGGATCCCTTAGCTGGTTTTCATAGTATTTCCGAGAGAAATGCAGCTGGCACATTCTATGTTTTTCTCTAAAATATTCAAAAGTGGCAGGTTTAAAAGATTTCAAGAAAATTCACTCACATTTCCTTGTTTGAATGCAATAAATTCATTTTTTAACACATATTTTTGCCCAGTCTGCAGTTAATTTGTTGTATATACGCCATTTTGTGATGGTCACACTATCTAATTTAGGATCTTCTTCTTCTGTCGAGTGGGTATCGAGTCTATGGACCCGATGAACCCTGGTGTCAGAGTTTTTAAACCGCCTAGTAGCACAACTATTAGGCCTCTGACATGGTTTTGTGTAACGACCACTATCAAAGACAGCGACCGGGACCTTTTTCTTTTCGGACAATCAGGTGATTCAGCCTGCAATGTCCTACCCAAACTGGGGAAAAATTCACAAAGTGATAAATTCTCAAATATCAACTTTGTGTTTTACCCCCTGGGAATCGAACCCAGGACCTCCGGATCGGGAGCCCATGGCACTAGCCACTAGACCACGGAGGCAGTTAATTTAGGATGAAGGATCGGAAAGTCTAGATGTTACAGTACTCTGTCTACCCGGAAGGATCGACAGAGGTACTTATATTGTACCTGGTCCTGCAAACTGATAGGGGTTGCTCTGTCAACGAAACTGAACACCCACGAGTTGAAAAATTTAATAGACCTCCCTATACAAAATGACCTCCACCATACAATTTGTATACATACATACATACATATAATCACGCCTTTATCCCTAATGGGGTAGGCAGAGCGTACACGACCGAAACAAAGGTCGTTCCGCCACGTCTGACAAAGTTTTGAGGGTTATTTAAGATAGATTTGTAGGTATATTGCTGTAGTGACAGGTTGTCAGCCTGTCGCCTAAATTGCAATATACAGAAACCCTCGGATCCCTTAGCTGGTTTTTACAGCATGCCCGGGAGGAAATGCAGCTGGCACATTCTACGTTTTTCTCTCGTTCCCAGAAAGCAAAAAAAAAATATGCTCAGTTTCTTTGACTGAGAAACACCAATCAGTTTGTGAGACTCTGTCCCTTACACTCTTTATAGTGCTGGTAACCGAAACTAACCATTTTTCCAAAGTATCACTAATAGAGATATAAATCATGTTGAAGTATTAATTAATAGCCAAATATCCGGTTAAAAGGAAATTGCACGACTAAAACGCATATATTAAGTAGAACCTGTCACTACAGCAATATACAAATATATCTTAAATAACCCTCAAAACTTTGTCAGACGTGGCGGAACGACCTTTGTTTTGGCCGTTTACGCTCTGCCTACCCCATTAGGGATAAAGGCGTGATTATATGTATGTATGTATGTATTAATTAGTAATAGATACATTAATTCACGGTCCAAATACCGATTTTATCAACGATCGAAGAATATCGCACCAATACGATATTATATATTAATATCGATATACCTTACCCTCAAAACTTTGTCAGACGTGGCGTTTACGCTCTGCCTACCCATTAGGGGCAAAGATGTGATTATATGTATGTATGTTATCGATATTGTTCTTTAACTTTTATCTGCACTACAAATATTCCGTTTTCTGTGTGGTGACAGATCAGGTGCGTTATTTTTGAATCAGTCGAACTCCAATGCGCATACGAAAGATTAACTTTCGCATGCGATTTTCATACAATTTACCATGAGAATGTTAGTCTTTCGTATGCGAATTCGATTCGAGTGGTTAAAAAATACGCCACCAGATTAACGTCATCTTAATCTTCCTATGGATAGGATAATTATATCATTAATAGAAAGCAACAGCCCTCCTGTGGATCTAAGGCTCGTATTTATAAAGTGATCTCAAGATTGAGAGCAATATTAAGTTTGGATTTGACAGGCTATTTTGTACTGAAATGAAAACTCAAACTCGCTATCACTCTTGAGAGTTGATTATAATTACGGGCCTAAGATCTTGCATTACGCTCGCCAACCCGCCTGCCAAGCGTGACGAGAGTATGGCAATCCCTTGCAAGGCAGTGGACTGTTGCCGCTGATGTAATAGTAAAACCATGTGAAACTAGAAACCTCTCCGTGGTTGTCTTGTTTTATTAATTACTAGCGACCCGCCCCGACTTAGCACGGAAATTATAAATGTTTCTTTACTATATTATGCATGTTTTATACATATAAACCTTGCTCTTGAATCACTCTATCTATTAAAAAAAATCGCATCAAAATCCGTTGCATAGTTTTAAAGATGTATGCATACGAAGGGATATAGGGACAGAGAAAGCGACTTTGTTTTTTACTATGTAGTGATTTAGAACTGATAAAACCTCAACAATAACAGTATTTCTCCATTATTTAATGGATGTTATTATACATATAAACCTTCCTCTTGAATCACTCTATCTATTAAAAGAAACCGCATCAAAATCCGTTGCGTAGTTTTAAAGATTTATGCATACATAGGGATATAAGGACAGAGAAAGCGACTTTGTTTTATACTATGTAGTGATTTAGAACTGATGAAACCTCAACAATAACAGTATTTCTCCATTATTTAATGGATGTTATTATACATATAATCCTTCCTCTTCACTCACTCTATCTATTAAAAAAAACCGCATCAAAATCCGTTGGTAGTTTTAAAGATTTATGCATACAAAGGGATATAGGGACAGAGAAAGCGGCTTTGTTTTTTTACTATGTAGTGATATACGCTCTGCCTACCCCATAAGAGATAAAAGCTTGATTATATGTATGTGAATGTACTTCTAATTATGATACTGGAATAAATATTTTTGTTTTTTTTTTTATTAAAAGCCATACAATACAGATGTTTTGTAAATGCTTGAATATTTTCTTGGCTGGAAGTATAATTTTCTAAGGCCCGTTATTATCAGCTCTCATGAGTGACAGCGAGTTTAAGTTCATTTCAGTACATACTTAATATTGGTCTCAAGTTTTAAATCGCTTCATAAATACGAGCCTAAGACCCTATAATTTAAGACCCTCTTCAAAGTAAGATTGAACGCTTTTAAATACAAAACTAAAAGATCCACAAAATCCGACGAAAATATCTATCACTTGCGCATACACATACATACATATAGTCACGCCTTTATCTCTAATGGGGTAGGCCGAGCGTAATCGATCTATAGTTCCGCCACGTCTGACAAGTATTCCGGATAGATCTGTATATATAGTATAGCCCATATCATAACTAACAGTACTGAAACCGTGCGCTGCGCATACGCATAGGTACATACCTGTTACCGTTACTGTCTGCTCCCAGTGCAGCATAGAAGATAATAAAGAAAAATCAAATGAAAATATCTATCAGTTGCGCGTACGCATACGGTAGTCGATATTATGACCGATCACTGCTAACAGTCAGCTGACCGTGTAAACAGAACAGCCAAACAACCGTACATTTCAAACTTTCTAGTATTGATGCAACAATTACATAATGACATATCCAAATGCGGGTTTTAGAGGCCTTCTGGTATATTCTGGTTAGATATGAGAGCTCTTGCTTATTTGAAACATTAACCTGGTGACATAAGGGTACATACATACATACATACATATAATCACGCCTTTATCCCTAATGGGGTAGGCAGAGCGTAAACAACCTAAACAAAGGTTGTTTCGCCACGTCTGACAATGTTTAGAGGGCTATTTAAGATAGATTTTTAGGTATATTGCTGTAGTGACAGGTTGTCAGCCCATCGCCTAAATTACAATATACTGAATCCCTCGGATCCCTTAGCTGGTTTTTACAGCATGCTCGGGAGGATATGCAGCTGGCACATTCTATGTTTTTCTCTCGCTCCCAAGCCAGCATGGACATAAGGGTTTGTAGAAACAATTGTCGTTGTAAATGACGTAAACATCCTACGAATGTATATGCCGTAGAATGATTTGATAATTCGATTCTTCGCGAAAATCACCTACAAATCTATCTTAAATAACCCTCAAAACTTTGTCAGACGTTGCAGAACGACCATTGTTTAGGTCGCTTTGCCTACCCCATTAGGGATAAAGGCGTGACTATATGTAAACCTACAAATCTATCTTAAATAAAATAACGACCATTATTTAGGTCGTTTACGCTCAGCCTACCCCTATATTGATAAAAACGTGATTATATGTAATAGAATAGTCAATTGATAAAACTGAATTCTACACTAAATAAAGGGAATACAGACAAGCGACTGATGATAAGCATTCCATGAAATATGTTTATAAATATTTTATTTTTTATAATATTAATTTATGAGTCCTTATCACGCTATCATGTGGCACAGTTGGCACAGTTCATTAACCTTCTTAGATAAAGAAGAAATTATTTGAAAAATTAAAATATGTACTAAAATTTATTAGATTCCTTTTGATCCCATAACGATTGCATTTAACTTCAAATGAATAAAAGTAAATAGGACATAAAGAAAGGAACGATGAATGCACGGTCTTTAGCCCTTTCTACTTGATTTTGAGGGCAAAGTCTGATTTCAACCTTCGATATTTTAACTGCCTCCGTGGTCTAGTGGCTAGTGCCATGGACTCCCGGTCTGGAGGTTCTGGGTTCGATTCCTAGGGGGGAAACACAAAGTTGATATTTGAGAATTTATCACATTGTGAATTTTTCCCCAGTTTGGTTAGGACATTGCAGGCTGAATCACCTGATTGTCCGAAAATAAAAAGATTCCGTGCTTCGGAGGGCACTTTAAGCCGTCGGTCCCGGTCGCTGTCTTTGATAGTGGTCGTTACTCAAACCATGTCAGAGGCCTGATAGTTGTGCTACTAGGCGGTTTAAAACTCTGACACCAGGGTTAATCAGGACTCGATACCCACTCGACAGAAGAAGAACCTTCGATATAAAGAAACCTGACGACGTCTCAACTTTCTTTGTATTTTTATCAGATTTAGTTATGATGATACGTGAGCTAACTCAAACTATGTAGTACTATTATATATTCTGTGCCCAAACTACTTTCACTTACTACATAGCAAGCAGTATGCATAGTATCATTCTTCTTCTTCTGTCGAGTGGGTATCGAGTCTATCGACCAGATGAACCCTGGTGTCAGAGTTTTTAAACCGCCTAGTAGCACAACTATCAGGCCTCTGACATTTACCTATTTATTTATTTATTTCAAAACATTTACACAACCATGTCAGGAAATCCCAAAGCGATTGCATAATTAATATTAAACACTTATAACTATTTAAAACTAACTAAACTATAAACTACTTAAAACTAAACAATAAAATGGACTTGGTTTGAGTAACGACCACTATCAAAGACAGCGACCGGGACCGACGGCTTAACGTGCCCTCCGAAGCACGAAATCATTTTCTTTTTCGGACAATCAGGTGATTCAGCCTGCAATGTCCTAACCAAACTGGGGAAAAATTCACAAAGTGATAAATTCTCAAATATCAACTATGTGTTTCCCCCCTGGGAATCGAACCCAGGACCTCCGGATCAGGCGTCCATGGCACTAGCCACTGGACCACGGAAGCAGTTACAGTATAGTATCATTAATATCAGATTTTTCCACGAAAGTTTAATGTTTTCTTCCTTTAAAGCGATTGACCTTTTCCAATAGGTATACAGACCCTTTGTCTTTTATTAAGATGAAATCAGCGTCTAAGCCCTACACTACAAATAGTCATGCCATGTAATGTACACGTATTCTTCCATGTTGGCCTGGGAGCGAGAGAAAAACATAGAGTATGCCAGCTGCATCTCGTCCCGGACATGCTGTATAAACCAGCTAAGGAATCCGAGGGTTTCAGTATTTTGTAATGTAGGCGATGGGCTGACAACCTGTAACTACAGCAATATCCTACAAATCTATCTTAAATAACCGTAAAAAAAATGCAAACGTGGCCAAACGACGTTTTTGTTGGTAGTTTACGCTCTGCCTACCCCATCAGGGATAAAGGCGTGATTATATGTACGTATGTATACTGATATATGGGAATGTCAGAGCATTTGTGGCATCTGTGAGCTCGCTCCATCGTCATCTTTACCATGGGCACCTATAGTCTAGATTAGAGTCTAACTACAGCTATCGCAAAAAAACAAAAATACGCAAATAAAACAAATATAGTATACATACATATATTCACGCCTTTATCCCTAATGGGGAAGGCAGAGCGTAAACAACCTAAACAAAGTACGTTTCGCCACGTCTGACAATGTTTTGAGGGTTATTTAAGATAGATTTGTAGGTATATTGTTGTAGTGATATGTTGTCAGCCAATCGCCTAAATTACAATATTGTTGAAACCCCTTGTTTATATTACTGAAACCCTTAGCTGGTTTTTACAGCATGCTCGGAAGGATATGCAGCTGGCACATTCTATGTTTTAATATAGTATACTCTGGGGAAATGAAAGCAACGAAATAATTGAAGTTGAAACTTCTGATTTCATTCAAGACATCCTTCCTTGCTCTTCGACCCTTCACCTTTGATAGGTGACATTTAATTTCACATGGAATTTTACCTCATAGTGTACCTACTTCGAGAGGGTTTTCTGACGTATCACGCTGGTATCCATTCATCCATTTCTTCCATGCTGGACTGGGAGAGATAGAAAAACATGGAATGTTCCAGCTGCCCGTCCTCCCGGGCATGCTGTAGAAGTGAGCAAAAGGGACTCGAGGGTTACAGTGTGTTGTAATTTAGGCGATGGGCTGACAACCTGTCACTATAGCAATACACATTACAATCTAAAATTGCCCTCAATTTTTGTCAGACGTGGCGTAAGCGCCTTTTACGTGGCGTTTGACGCCCTGTCTACCCGGTAAGGGATAAAGGCGTGATTTTATGTATGTATGTATGTACGCTGGTATCATTCGTATAAGATCATCGTACCACTCTTTTATTTATTTATTTATTTATTTACTGTTTATTGTACACAAGTAACATGAGAAAGACAATACACAAGGAATACCGACACAACAGGTACAGCTTAATTCTACTAAGAAATTTCTTCCAGCTGACCTACGGAAGTGAGACTTAAAATGAGAGGCAAATTAGGCGTGCACAAATAAAGCATAATATAAAAATAATACCAGATAATTATAAATTACATAAATAACTAATTATATAAATACTTAAAATCATAATAACTATATAAACATGAATATATATAAATACATATATATAACTAATACTATACGGAAAGTGAAAGGTAATGTATTTTACTCTCTTCCTAAAGACAGCGACAGAAGAACTATCACGGACCGTGTACGGCAGTGAATTCCATAACCTGGCCGCATTGACAGTGAAAGAATAAGAGTAAAAATCTGTGTGGTGGTGAGGAATAGACAGTAGTGATTTAACAATAGGACGACATGGTTTGTCCTGGGAACGCGAGAAATTGAAACGTTCACGAAGATAATTGGGAGAGCAAGGGTTTGAAAGAATGTTATAGAGTAAACAGTCTTTTCATTTCTTCTACTCGAACTCTTAGCAGTCTGTAGGTCGCAAGCGAATCTTCAAAAATACGCCTCTAGCTGTTGAAATGTCTCAGAACAGTAAGTGTAAGGTATAGATTCCGTTACTTCCATGCTGGACTGGGAGTGATAGAAACAGCTGTATTTCTTTCCGGATAAATAAGTGATTCGAGGGTTTCCGTAGGTATATTGTAATTTAGGCGATGGGCTGGTAGCCTGTCACTACAGCAATATACAGATCTATCTTAAACAACCCTCAAAACTTGTCAGACGTGGAGGAACGACCTTCATTAGGGACGTTGACGCTCTGCCTACCCGGTTAGGGATACAGGCGATATAGTATGTATGTATGTATGTACTCTCTTTCGTGTATGGTATTTCCCTGTTAATTATTATGGACTGTTCTTGTAGCATCTAACGACTTGTCGTCTTCCTACCTATTTACTTTAAATAACCATGTTTTTTGTGTAATTTGCACCGATTAAAACATAGAAAGGAAAATATAAAACTGTTTAGTTTAATTGTATATTGTATCTTAATCAGAAGTTCATAGTTTGTATTGGTTCACATCATTATGTGTCATCGACAGATGTTCAGAAGATGGGTGACCACACTTCTTAAAAGATTCAAAATATTCTTCTTAGCTTCACTGTCAAGCAATATAATTATTTAAACGCATTTTTCGCGTTATACTCAATTCTAGTAAATTACTTTTAAATTGTTTAATATATCATCATCATCATCATCCTAACCTTATCCGTCGGCTACCTAATCTAGGGGATTGAACGAGGGTACTGGTTTTTACACAGAGCGACTGCCATCTGACCTCCGCCACCCAGAAGGGAAACCAGACCCAATCCTAGATTGGGTCAGAGTTTTCAAGTCG
Organism: Scrobipalpa costella; assembly: GCA_949820665.1. NCBI lineage: Eukaryota > Metazoa > Arthropoda > Insecta > Lepidoptera > Gelechiidae > Scrobipalpa > Scrobipalpa costella. The sequence continues at coordinate 3,683,116 of OX463305.1, read as the reverse complement.
CCAATGCTTAGCACTGGCCTCTGACATGGCTTAACGCTTAAACTGAATTGTTTAATATATAAAGTTTTAAATTTCATTAAAAAAAAACAATTTTAAGCTATCATTAAGTTGTCATTATAAAATGTCATTTAATATAATTATAATTAAGTAACCAAAACAGAAACCATAGTCACCCTATCTGATAGTCCCTCACATAGATAAAGCAAGTTCACTTATGTTCAGATTTTGCTCTCACGCACACGTTTTAGTGATAACTTACAAACCGATAGTAAATTATACTATCAAAAATGATAACACCAATTTCGAAAATTTTCACCTCCTGTTTCAACGGAAGTTTGAATTTAGTCACTCGTGCATTTCTCATAGTGTTAAGTGCTAGTATTTACCAAGGTTTTGTGATAGTGGAAGTGTTTTTAAATAGTTACAATTTAGTGTATCCCCCCTATTTGGCTTTGCCTATAGCCAAGGGCCAAAATATTGTGGGAACGGTCGTTGGTTTTATAATGGAGATTATTGCTATAGAGGTAATGTTTCTAAATAAATAATAATGTATGAAATAAGATAATTATAGTTTTTGCAATAAGAAGTTACATTTGCGTGAGCAAAAGTGGGTCTTTGAACATAGTTTTGTCACTGGATGTTTCGCTATTTTCAAAAGTATGTTGTTCTGAAATTTACTAAAGTTGTTTATACTACGTACGTAATTCATCACAAGTTTAAAAAAATATATATGTGGTAAATAAATAAATTAGAATATGGAAAACAAAATAACCTTTCTGACAGCTAGTACGAGTATTATTGCTTAGGTATTTAGGTAATTTATCTTCAGCAAAATTATAAATAAAACTTTGATAACAAAGTAACATGCATAGAATCCAAGCATTTACGATACGAAAAATATTTATAGACATAAAGTCATGTTCTCTGTATACTTACCTACAGGGCACTGGTTTTTATACAGAGCGACTGACCGAATCAGAATCAGAATCAGAAATCTTTATTTGTAGTTACAGGTATAAGGTATGTTACAGATGTTATGTATGTTATATAAGTACCGCTCTGTATAAAAACCAGTGCCCTCGTTCAATCACCTAGATTAGGTAGCCAACCGCGAGAAATACTTGATAAGGGTAGGAAGATGGAATTGCATAAAAATAGACTTCAAAGTTCAAAACTTGGGTTTAGGTTCAAAACTATTATTGTCTATGCATGCAGAGCATGTCAATTGTGACAATGAATATACCTACTGAATACGGTTGATTTGATATGAAATGTTTGTTATTATTGTAAATACCAAAACAAGTCCTAATGATAGTAGGTAATTAGTACTAACTATCTGTTTTTATTTTTTATAATTCTACTAGCGACCCGCCCACGGAAATCATCAGTGTTTCTCTACTATATTATGCATGTATTATACATATAAACCTTCCTCTTGAATCACCCTATCCATTAAAAGAAACCGCATCAAAACTCGTTGCGTAGTTTTAAAGATCTAAACATACATAGGGATACAGGGACAGAGAAAGCGACTTTGTTTTATACTATGTAGTGATGCATTATTGATCACATTAATTTGTATCCAAATATGTCAGCCTTATTACCTTTATCTTTGTAGAGGACATGCGGTCTACGTCCCACAACAGTACAGGCTTGTCTGTGGATAAACCCGGTTGTACTTTCAATTCAATTCAATTCAAATATACTTTATTGTACACAGGAAACATACAAATCATAAAAATATCAAAATAGCAGATGTGTACAGAAGGCGGCCTTATTGCTCATCAGGTGCACCCCTTTCATTACCTTCGTAAAAACTTACTATGTAACTGCCTCCGAAGTCTGAGCCATGGGCTTCCGCTTAGAATAATGCAGGCTGAATCACCTGACTGTATGTAAGAAAAAAAAATCTTGCTTTGGATGAGCGCGTTAAGCCGTTGGTCTCGCCCCGGTCACTTTCTTTGCTAATGATCGTTACAGAAACCATGTCAGAGGTCTATTAGCTGTAGTATTAGGCGGTTTAAAATCTCTGACACCAGGGTTCATCGGGCCGCTCGTCTCAAAAAACCACTCGATAAGAAGAAGACTATGTAACTATTAACTAAAATATATATTTTTTTTATCTTTCCAGACAACCATGTTGCCGAGCTTCATGAGATACTTCCTCAGGTTCCTGGTCTCCCTCCTGGCCATACCAGTGTGGCCGCTCACCTACATCTTGAACCTCAGGCGCAACAGAAAATGCCCCCCGCCAGCCAACCCCATACTCTTCAAATCTGCCACCACTCTTGCCGGCATGATAAGGAATAAGCAGGTATGAAAAAGTCCTAGGGGCGATTTACAGGCCAAATGGCAAACAGAGAGAAATGGCGCGCTGAAGCGTTGAAGATCAAGATATACTTCGGGTGGCTGAGACAGTAAAGTAAGGTGTAGTTGGTTAGTGAGCTCCTTCCTCGAGTTCCTGGTATTCTTCCTATCCATATCCGTGTGGCCACTCATCTACATCCTGGACATCCAGCGCCACAGAAAATGCCCCCCGCCAGCAAACCTCATACTCTTCAAGTCTGCCATCACAGTCGCTGGCATGATAAGGAATAAGCAGGTATGGACAAAAGATACTTCTAGTTGGGAGTCTTAAATATCGCTAGATTGTTAAAAGACCAATAGAAGGCCGAATGGCTTGCTGCAAAACAGGAATGAATGGCCAAACTTTGTGTTAATGACCATGATCTACATCGGGTAGCTAAGCTAGAGAATAAGTAAGGTATGTTTAAGGCTCGAGGAACACCTAGAGACCAGGTTAAAGCAGGTATGGCTATCCGCAATATGTGATAAAGGTATGGATTAACAATACAATAATAAACAATAATTAGGCACAAAGAAAGTAAAATCACAACAAGTTTCTTGCCCTCTGTCAATTATAAGCCCATTGAAGCGTCGTAAAGAGCACAAGGAAAGGTCAGAGAAATTACTACTGGATCATAACTGGTCCCTGGTAGGTAATGTTGGCCTTGGACGATACCGATGACAAGGTAGGACTTAAGACGCTCCCCTGTCTCAATGACCTTGAGCGTTTTGCTTACCTGACACCCCACCCACCCGTTCTTTCCCCTGATGTTTGTTACGTAAAGGAGAATAAACTTGGCCATCTATCGGATTTAGCTTGTACTACTACAACACGCGATAGGTTCTAGTTTGTGATCATCTCCTTTACCACCGGGTATATTTTTGAACCATGTGATCCATAAAATACTTTATAATTAAAAATGCAAATATTACGGGTGTTCTCTTGGTGTTCTACTCATTAAACTAAACAACTTTTCCTAGAAAACATACAACTGTCGAAATAATATGAAAAAAAATACAAATGTGTCGATATATACTACCACACTACTGATTCTAATTTATTATGTACATATTCAATTTTCCAAATTATTATTTATAATAATATTAAATTATTATTTTATATTTTATTCGAAAAAGTTGTACAGTTTCATGAGTAGAACACACCGTTATCATTATTTACACTTTATTCAAAATGATCCTATAAAATAGTCCAAGAGCTTGCGAACATTTTAAAGAACTAAATTATTATGTTTTATTGAAATACAGCAAGAATTTTTATTCGCTAAGGAAATTTTAAGGGCTTGTTATTGTTGGTGAGATTATGAAACTGTTTTTTTTTTTTGGAACGTAAGGTGAAAAAAATTTACTAGACACGATAGATTTTTTTTTCATATTTTGACCTATATTCCATCGAGAAAATTGTTCAGTTTCATTGTCTAAACAAGTCCTTAAAATTTCTTAGGTAAATGATATACCTCGGTTTTTTATGTATGTTCTTCTTCTGTCGAGTGGGTATCGAGTCTATCGACCCCATGAACCCTATGTATGTAAATGTACCGGGTGTAAGGGACAGCGTCCCGCAAACTGATAGAGGTTCCGCAGTCAACGCCCATACTACTTTTACCCCTTTTAACAGCAGTTTTTTTTTTAAATACCTACGTTTCCGTCATTGTTACATCTGGTTTGCTATTAAGTAAGATTTGTAAATTGTATTGCTGTATATGATGTAACAGACCTTGTATTTACGCGTAAATTAATTACAGCAAGTTTAAACCTGTTTAAGAGATAAAACAAATATAATTTTGAGATGCTGTCCGGAGCAAAATGACTATGTGAAGCAATTTGCTAAAATCTTACTATAATAAATACTTTTCACTTATAATATACCCGGGCTCAAAAAAATCACCAAATTACAATAACAAAAGAAAAAAAACTAAATTAAACCGACGACTTTTTTTTCGATTTTATATGAAATTAATATTTTTAGATGGCTTGTAGAGGGCTCAAGATCTGTATGTGATCTGTATGTGTATGTAAGATCTGTAGTGACAATACGTCAGCCCATTGCCTAAATTACAATATACTGAAACTCTCGAACACTGGTTTTTACAGCAAGCCCGGCAGGAAATTCAGCTGGCACATCCTATGTTTTTCTCTTGCTCCCCGGTCAGCATAGAAGAAATGATTTTTAAACTATATGACTAGAAATAAATAAATCTACTAAAAATAATAGCTTAGAAGGTATACGAGTAATAGTAATAAAGTTCATCAATTAAATATGAAGTTTTGATAAATTTATGATTCTTCTACTGATGTGTGTCGCATTGTGTAGTTTTTCTTCTTTTGTACTTATGGATAACTGAAACAGAAAACAAATATTATAGTGATGGTAAAAAGAACATAATAAATATATAATCTACTGATTATTTCGTATGGATAATTTTGATCTTCCATGCTGGCCTGGGAGCGAGAGAAAAACATAGAATGTGCTAGCTGCATTTCGTCCCTGGCATGCTGTAAAAACCAGCTAAGGGATCCTCGGGTTTCAGTATATTATAATTTAGGCGATGAGCTGTGACTATAGCGTCATACATCATCATCTCCCTAGCCCTATCCCGTATATCACGGGGTCGGCTACCTAATCTAGGGGATCGAACGAGGGTACTGGTTGCAACCCAGAAGGGAAACTTAGGATATCTAAAATCACGCTAATAGACTAAGAGGGTAGGCAGGAAATTTAAATTTGGCTGTTTCTTAACAGATTCTTATGGAACTTTTTTATTCGACTGAGCAACCTTTAAAATTAAAGTTACGATACAAAAAATCACGCCTCACGACTTACGAGGTAGGTAGAAAATTAAAGGTAACTAATTAATAAATATTGTTCAGTTGAATTAAAAAAGTTCCATAAAATCGGTTAAGAAACAGCCAAATTTCAATTTACTGCCTACCCCCTAAGTCTAGTAGCGTGATTTTAGGTATCCTAAGTTGCAACTCGGGTAACACACAGATGAATAAAAAAGTCCCATCGAAATCGGATCAGTAGTTTTGTTGTGATGTGGTAACATACAGACAGACAGACAGAATGACAGACAGACAGACAAAAAAAAAACTTTCTGATCTTTATGTCGTTAATAACGCCTGCTGCAATTATTTTTTGTAAATATATTCAATGTATAGACACGACCCTTCTAGAGATTTATTATATGTATAGATAACCCTCAAAACTTTGTCAGTCGTGGCGAAACGACCTTTGTTTAGGTCGTTTACGCTCTGCCTACCCCATCAGGTATAAAGGCGTGATCATATGTATGTATGTATAATTTTGATAACGCCTTTATTTGGATATGTAGTTTATTCCTGTTCTTAAAATAGTTTGAGCTCTTGGACTATAATTAAACTTACAAGTGCTGTAAATGTAAATTCTAAATTAACATGTCTTAATTCTTCTTTGCTAGACTAGGGGCGATAGAAAAACATAGAATCTTCCAGCTGCTTCGTTTCCCGGGCACACTGTAGTCAGTAGAGATATGGAGTAATATAATATACTTACTCCGAAAAGGGAAACAAGGTTGTGGAATACCATTATAATCACAAAGTTTACATAAACCAAATGAAAGCTGTAAGTTTATTTTCACTTACTTTTGTTGGTCCGACGACGTAATGCTATGAACTCTTCTGGTTCAAGATATTTGTGCAGAAGTTTCGTTTTTAACATTTTGTTAATGGCTGCTGGAAAAAAAAACAATTAAAAATTTATGAGAAAAATAATACAAAATTAAATAAAAATTAAAAAAAGATAATTAGAATCGAATATTGGTAAGGATTGATCTCGTACTACTGCGATTGAAAGCCTCTAGCACTGCCACCGCACTAATGTGGCTGACACTTTGTGTGGCGAAATTATGCATTGGTTTGTAGACAATATGCAATCTTTACGCTGTCAGATAGAATAAAACATTCCAATCAAACAGCTATCAATATTTTTAGAGAACCAAGATATTTTTGTTATGTCCTAAAAAAACATTGCTGAACCATTTGCTACATTCTACAGTAGCTGACTAATAAAATAGTAGTAAAATAAAACAAAATAATATTATGTTGAAGTAAATACTTACTGTTTTTTCATATTTTCTAAGAATTTTAGAGAAACTCATCAATAATAATCAGTAGATAAAGAATAATTCGCACTAATATTAAACAATGAATATTAAAAGTCTTAAACACAAAATGTCCAAACAGAACTTACGAAAACTATTTTTGCGTGACAAGAGCGACGCGGGTTCCCCTCGCGAAGGCCGTGGGCCGTCTGCCGCCCGTCGCCCGCGCACGGACCCGCCCTTTGCGAACCTCCCAGAAATCAGATTTTATTTTTTTTCTCCAAAACTAATAATCGAAATAAAAAAACAAGCAGATCACATTTTAGTGTTTATGATTTATAACGTTCAAAATAATTATCATAAATGCAAGTCGTTAAGTGCAAGTAAATAAAAAAAGTTTAGTCAATGTTTTAGACACGGAAAGAGGGCCAGAAGAATTCGTATTTCTCATTAATTACTCAATATTTTTAAATAATCTTAAGAGTGTAATGAAGAGCTGAGACCAATCTACAACATATAATTATTTTATATTTTTTATGTAACGATAAAGTATACTTTATAGGCCTTGCAAGCGACCGAAATATCACGAGAGCCCCTTAAGGGTCACGAACAAATCAATGTGTTACCGCTTCCAATCATCATTTACAATGCACAGCAAAAGAGTGGAATTTATTTAAAGTGCGAGTAAACAGCCTTATGGGTAAGCTCCGATCCGTTATCGATTCTGGCTCGGAGTTCGGACCGCGAGCACAGTTCGGACACTCCTGACTACGATGTCATTTTGTTCATACATCGACAGACGGCATGAAGCACTTGGCATGCGTTTTTGTGCGTGTTATAAGGGCTGTAATTTTTGTTATACCGGTCATAATCATCACTTGATTAATCTGGTTCCTGATTAAACCAACGTTTTAAAGTAGTTCACTGTAGCTGAATAGTTAGAATAGATTAGGTTGCATATTTTTGCATGAATTTACTTACCGTCTCTCATCATTGTGGAATCTAAAAAAGTTTCTATTGGAGGCATATCTTGTGGTAGAAAGACATCCGTACACGGAACAGTACCTAACCATCTTTGAAAGACAAAAGTTTATTATTTACGTTACACTGGGTAACGTGCGCGCTCCATGCCCGCTAAGCGTGCCCACAATGTGACCCACAATCCGGCGCGGAGTATGACGTATATCGGACTGGGGAGAGGAGGTGCGTGGCCATTCTGTGTGTAGTACCATTATTTATATTCTGTGCCGCGAGGGTGGACAGGAGCTGTTCATCAATATCGAACCATGGGTGTGAGTCAGGTGGTTTCCTATTCAGAACAGCATCATCATCCACCAGTGGATGTGTCGTAAAAGAATACTATAGGAATTGATCCTACTTATCGCCAATCTTTCTGCTAAGCAAGGTAGATTTTCAAATCAACAAATTTCCGTGGTTTAAATTTATGAACGCCCGATGACTGGAAGGGTTTTTGTTCACACCTTCCTTCTTTATATCCAAAACGATTTTTTAACTTGTACAAAATCTGGTATTACAACTTTGACTAACTTATTGTGACAGCTGCGGTAATTAAGTATTTACCTGTTACCATATTAAGATGGTGGAAGTAGGAAGACGTTGATTTAACAGGGCTTTTAAACAGTTCAGGCTTTTAGTAAACTTAACCGAAAAAGGATTGGCCTTGTTTATCTACGAAACTTTTTAAAACGTTAACCTAAAGCACACCTATAGTAACCATTTTATTTCAATATAAATTATGATACTTGCTGGATTTATAGCTTTTCATCTCGGTTTCAGCTGCAGCTTAATTTTCACCCATGAATAGAAATGGTACATTTTCTAAATAGTAGTGTGTTTGTTGTAATCCAGGTATTTCTTTCACCGAAATGACGTGCTTATCGCTTAATATTTTGTTCCATAAATTAAATTTCATTGCATTCCAGCCCATAACCACAGAATATATCCATAACATAAATTCTTCCCAAAGCTAAATAATGGAAACTGTGTGGTAAAGATCAAAGTATCTAATTGAGCATCGCGGTTTTACGTAGATAGTACATGTACGTAGATTGGTAGAAGGTATGCTTGCCTCGTCCATGCTGGACTGGAAGCGAGAAAAACACATAGAATGTGCCAGCTGCATTTCCTCCCGGGCATGTTGTAAAAATCAGCTAAAGGATCCGAGGGTAACAGTATATTACAATTAAGGCGACGGGCTGACAGGCTGTCAATACAGCAGTATACCCACAAATCTATCTTAAATACTCATCCTCAAGACTTTGTCTGACGTGGCGGAACGACCTTTGTTTAGGTCTTTTACGCTCTGCCTACCCCATTAGGGATAAAGGCGTGATCATTATGTATGTATGCTTGCTTAGTCGGAACATCACGAAACATGACAATAAAGGCTACTTTACCCAGTTCTTACAGTCACAGTATTATTATGCCCCGTAATTGCAAACTGTTGTAAATGTTGCGCTCGCGCACGCATGTGACTAGAAGTATGAAGGGCACAGCACGAGTACATTGCTAAATATCGGTACTACGCTTCGGCTCAGCCAATCTTACACCATCAGTTATTTAGCCAATAGGGCTTAGGGCTTAAGTGTGCCAATGTCTTCAGTAAACATGCGATGTTATAGTTCTATAGTCAAGCCGAGACGCCGCCACATCTACGGGAAATGAAATTATGATTGATGAATCTTAAGTAAATTAAAATGAATAAGGCCAGTAATTATAAACAGCATTTGAGACTGACAGCAAGTTTTGAGTTAGTATCAGAAACGTCATTTCAGTACAATGTGGCCTGTCAAATGCATACTTAATATTGCTCTCAATCTTGAGATTGCTTTATAAGAACGATCCTAAGAGTATTAACTCCCATAAAAATTAGGGCTCATCGATAGATTTAATACCATAGTATTAAATCATACATACATACATACATATAATCACGCCTTTATCCCTGATGGGGTAGGCAGAGCGTATACGACCTAAACGAAAGGTCATTCCGCCACGTCTGACAAAGTTTTGAGGGTTATTTAAGATAGACTTGTAAGTATATTGCTGTTGTCAGCCCATCGCCTAAATTACAATATACCCTCGGATCCCTTAGCTGATTTTTACAGCATGCTCGGGAGGAAATGCAGCTGAAACATTCTAAGTTTTTCTTTCGCTCCCAGTCCAGCTTGGAACTAAATCGATCGAATAGTATTAAATCGATCGATGAATTATTCATAAATAAGAAAAAATACCCATATTTCGTGAGGAAAGATGCTTCTATACACAAAGTTTATACAGTTATCTTATGCGACGCAATTTATGCGTGTTAATATTTAAACCAAAATAAAAAGCCTAAAATTATTATACAGTCCTAAAATTATTGCACATGATATTCTAGGTCAAACAAACGTGCATAATAGTCCTCCTACCGATCTTCGGCGATGGCGGCCAATCTCCTAGGGATCGGTCAACTGCGAAGGACTAGTTTTTAGTGACCAATTGTTTGCCCTACACACAGTGCCCCACTCTTTATTTCATCAATCTCTTTTTCTGATAGGAAAGATTGACTGACAGGACCAGAGAAATCAGGTGCAGGATCGACTATTTACATGCGCATCCGGCAGCATGGATTATTTTACTTTTCGGACAATCAGGTGATCAACCTGCAATGAATAACCAAACTAGAAACAACAACATAAAGTCATTGTCCCCCGCCAGGAATCGAACCCGGGACCTCCGGGTCAAGAGCCCCTGGCTCAGAGCGCTAGACCACGGAGGCAGCTATGCACTAGCGTACATACTCCAACAAAATATTAAATCATACTATTTGCTTCCAGGTGACATCAGAAGAAGTAGTAGCAGCGTACATAGACCGCTGCAAAGAAGTGAACCCGTACCTCAATGCGATCGTGGAGCCGAGATACGACCACGCCCTGAAGGAGGCCAGGGTTATTGACAAGATGATAGCATCCAATGACAGGACTCCTGAGGATCTGGCTAAGGAGTATCCTCTACTGGGCGTTCCGATGACGGTCAAAGAGAGCATTGCTGTCGAAGGTAAGATTTACGTTTTGCTCTGATTTTCTTTTGACCAAACCCACAGACCTACCGGTGAAACCTATCAAGCTATTCTATGCTGGAATCCGTTGAAAGGTTGTCCTCAAATCTGGTCTAAGTCAGATATAGATAGAGGCAGAGTTGAGTTTGGAGCGAGCTCACCCAAAAGTACAAGGCCCATGACATACACCGGTAAAACACAGCATGCTATTTGGCGCTGGATTCCAATTCTCCTAGAAGTGCCTACTACCTCTTAATTGGGACCAGGCCTTGAAGGAGGACAGGGGTATTGACAAGATGATTACTACCAATGATAGAACTCCTGAAGATCTGGCTAAGGAGTATCCTCTTCTGGAGAAGAGAGTATTGCTGTTAAAGGTAAGGCAAGACCTACATACTTAAACTTTTTGCTACGTTGTGCTCTTGACTTATTCAGAGACCTAAACCTAGAAGGTACTTTAGTGTAGGCCACAGAATATGGCGTCAGGATGGAGTTGGCTGCGATGGACTCACCCAGAAGCTTCAAGGCGCTGACATCCCAACGCACCAGCGAAAGGGAAACAAGCAACTGAAACTTTCTATGTTTTAATTGTATTATGTATATATATATATTTTTGCAACTAAATAAATAAATAAAAAATAATAAAAAAAAAAAATTACTCCCAGTTAAACATGAAAGAATCTTTTGCATAAATAAGTGATTAGTTTCGATTCCTACACGAATTCATTGCCAAGGAATCATACATACAATCGTACTACTATTATCAATCAACGTGACCTTTTGCCCTTAGTATATTTAATGAGACATTTACATGATTACATAACTTTCGTTAGCTAATTAATTACATACTGAAGTGACATTAGAAATCCAAACACTTGATCATTTTACTTTAAATTAATAGTTCCGTTTACGGTTCCTACTTATATTTACATAGTATACTCCATTCCTTACGTATGGGATAGGCAGAACATCAACGGCCAAAATCAGCGCGACAACAGATTTTTTTAATGAAAATATTTGAGTGTTGTCAGATAGGTAGGACTGTGTACTGCTGATGATGTGAGTAAACACACATTTAACAGAGGAAGTAAACACACATTTAACAGAGCAAAGTGAACACACATTTAGTACACACATATAACAGAGCAGAGTGTGCACACATTAAACAGAACAGAAGTCGTATTTTTCGAGTCGAACTCCAATACGCATACGAAAGAGTAACTTTTGCATACGATTGCTTATGACAATCGTATGCAAAAGTTGTCGTATGCAAAATGTGTGCACACTCTGCTCTGCTAAATGTGTGTACTAAATGTGTGTTTACTTTGCTCTGTTAAATGTATGCAATGTGCCATTCGAATGTTAGTCTTTCGTATGCGAATTCGTTTCGAGCGGTTCAAAAATACTGCCCCAGAGTGTCAGCCTGCTTTCACAGTATCCCCGGGATTGGAGGACGTGAATTTTACCGCAGAAAGCCCAGAGGCAGCTAAGGGATCCGAGGGTTTCAGTATATTGTAATTTAGGCGATGGGCTGACAACCTGTCGCTACAGCAATGTACCTACAGTCTCAAAACTATTGTCAGACGTGGCAAAACGACCTTTTTTTAGTACCACTTTGAACCACTCGAAACGAATTCGCATACGAAAGACTGATATCCGTATGGTAAATTGTATGAAAATCGCATGTGAAAGTTACTCTTTCGTATGCGTAATGGTGTTCAAGTGATTCAAAAATACGACTCCAGGATGGAAGGGAAGGTCATTTATGAGATAAGATTTATACGGTCACTTTAAATATAATGATTGCATTCGCTCTATCATCGTTTATAATTTGCTAGACCATGACTTAACTTTTACGGATGACGTCTTTTAACTAAAATCGCGTGTATCAGTGTAATTTAATTACATACATATAATCACGCCTTTATCCCTAATGGGGTATGCAGAGCGTAAATGACCTAATCGAAGGTCGTTCCGCCACGTCTGATAAAGTGAAAGAGAGAGAGAGATTTGAAGGTATGTTGTTGTAGTGACAGGTTGTCAGTCAGTGTGCTAAATAATATAAATATGTATACTTATACCCTCGGATCCCTTAGCTGGTTTTAATTAACAGCATGCCCGGGAGGAAGTGCAGCTGGCACATGACTGTGTACTGCTGATGGTAAACACACAGATAACAGACTGTCAGCCTGTATTCACAGTATGCCTGGGAAGGGAGGACGCGATTTTATACCGCTTTAGCCCAGGATGGAAGGTAAGGTCCTGTACGAGATAAGTATGACATGGGCTTACGATCCGGAGGTCCTGGGTTTGATTCCCAGGGGGGGACACAAACTTGATATTTGTCAATTTATCACTTTATGAAGTTTTCCCCAGTTTGGTTAGGACATTGCAGGCTGAATCACCTGATTGACTGAAAAGAAAACGGATTCCGTGCTTTGGAGGGCACATTAAAACTTCGGTCCTGTTCGCTGTCTTTGATAGTAGTCGTTACTCAAACCAAGTCAGAGGCTTTATAGCTGTGCTACTAGGCGGTTTCAAAACTCTGACGCCAGGGTTCATCGGGTCATCTGACTCAAGAATCCACTCACTAAGAAGAAGATAATATTTATACAGCCACATTAGGTACAATGATTGCATTGATGCATTCGCTCTATCATCGTTTATAATTTTCTAGACCATGAGTTTACTTTTACGGATGACGTCTTTTCATTAAAATCGCGTGTTTCAGTGTCATTTAATTATCACACTTACAAACAATTTTACATCCCTACATCTCTAATTAAGTGTACGTACCTTACTAGATAAGCATCCTTTGCCGTATACCTAGTTAAACTGTGCTACATGTTATGATCTCAAACCTCAAGATTATAGGTTCCTACTTATGAATTGTATATCCCTGCCGGCGGATCTGTTTCCGGAACAATATAACCTGGGCCTTTTCAAGGCGAGAGTGAATAGGCACTACATAGGTGAGTATGCTTCAACATAGTCCGCATCGTCACTTTCCACCAGGTGAGATAGTGGACAAATGCTCGCCTATATATATTTAAAAAAAATAATATCAATATGACATTTGATTTTGGATACCAGATATTTGATATAAATGTTGATTTTGGAGAGATTTCATAAAAGAACTAAAACAACCTGAAAAACCCCTCTTAATAAGGAGTGTGAACCAACTTCCGACAGGCCGCAACTCCGACAGACGCAACTCCGACGGAACAGCGTCTTGTCGGAACTCGATTTTACACTCATTGATAAGAAATCTTCTTTGCTCTTTATAACCCACATTGTTGTTCATATAGGTAACTCGGTCTCATATAAATGCAAAAAACCATAAAATCTTTTCTTGGAAATAAATATTCAATGAACATCCATCTTAATCATAATGTTCATCTGTATATACGTACTTAGAAGTAAGTAAGTTACAGTAAGATGGTTTCCGTTATAACAGCCGATAATTGGCAGGTAGGTACATAGCACGGTTAACTAGAAAAATTGCTACCGTTCCGGTGCACGCAAATGCGATTAACTAAGCTTAGAGGTAAAATGAGAAAAACATTGAATGTGCCTGCTGAATTTCCTCCCGGGCATGCTGTAAAAACCAGCTAAGGGAAAAGATGGTTTCTGTATATTGCAATTTAAGCGATGGGCTGACAACCTGTCACTACTGCAATATACATACAAATCTATCTTAAATAACAATCGAAGTTTTATCAGTTGTGGCGGAACGACCTTTGTTTAGGTCGTTTACGCTCTGCCTGCCCCATTAGGAATAAAGGCGTTATTATATGTATGTATGTATAACATTAAAAAAAAATGGTATACAGACGTAAAAGCTTATTGGGCTAAGGTCAAGTCAAAGAGTTATTGTTCAATTCAATGGATTTATTCAGCTCTGGAACTGGAAGTCGTCTGAAGCCGTATTTTTGAATCGCTTGAATCGAATTCGCATGCGCAAGAGCAACTTTCGCATGCCATATGGAAATCGCATGCGAACTTTACTCTTTCGTATGCGCATTAGCTTTCGAGCGGTTCAAAAATACGGCTCCTGATCCGTGTACCCTTGATTCGGTTGTATGGTTCTCGAGAGATTATGAATATCCCAGAATGATGAGTACAATACACGCCTCCAGAAGCGGTCAATCATTTGTAAGTAAGTACATGTACCTGTAGTAAATAGACTAAGTACAACCAACATCCGCCTCCACGGTATCCTTTTGAAATGCGTGTTTTCTCGCCGAGAACGCGTTTAGCAACTCTTGCGCAGGATCTAGGTATAGGCGTAGAGCTAAGCTAAAATTGTAGGTACCTATTTAATACTAATGCAGACATTTGCGAGATAATATAATAGTGAGTAATGAATAGTGTAATACCGTTGTCTCTGTGGTCTATAGTATTTCCTACTCGGTTTTAGAATAAAGGTAAACAAATCTTCATGTCTTTTTATTCAAAAACACATTTCCAAAATAAATGATACGTGTTGGCAAATTAGTTAAATTACTAAATACAACTTATACTGGCGATTGTCAGCACTTGGTGAAACTCCATATTCATAATGTTGTTATTAAAAAAAACTTGTACTTGTTTCACTTAATATAATTTAATCCTACCGGTTTCGCTAACTTATAGCATCATCAGGGATTTTATACATATCATACACAACACATAAAACATTTTAAATAAACCGTTCATATTTAGCGAACGAAGTGCATCAATTGTTACAAGCGTTTTTAATAACAACATTATAAATTACTGTAACTACTTTTTCATTATGTTGTCATTTCTAATAGCTAAAACTTATTTTCGAAACAAGATTTTCGATTAAAAATATGAAACTTTGTTTACCTTTATTCTAAAACTGAGTTGGAAATACTATAGTTGAATTGACCACCGCTCAATACACTGTAAATTGACAACCACAACATCAGTCTACCTATGCAATTACTTAACCACAGAATATATAATTAGTACTACATAACTTAACTTACTAGTGTATGTTTACAGAAGACCACAACCGCTGTATACTAATCAAACGTAAGACAAGAAACATAAAACCATTCAACAATGTAGAGTTATTAACCCTTAACCGTATAGATCAGTTAGACGGATTGTTTAACATGGGTAGGCAGAGCGTAAACGACCTAAACAAAGGTCGTTTCGCCACGTCTAACGAAGTTTTGATGGTTATTTAAGATAGATTTGTAGGAATATTGATGTAGTGACAGGTTGTCAGCCCATCGCCTAAATTGCAATATATTGAAACCCTCGGATCCCTTGGCTGATTTTTACAGCATGCTCGGGAGGAAATGCAGCTGGCACTTTGCTCCCAGTAAAGCATGGAAGTATAATACTTATATCATCTGTAATAACTAATAACACTCAAAACTTGCCAGACGTGGCTAAACGACTTTTGTTTAGGTCGTTTTTTGCTCTGCTTACCCTGTTAATAAAGGCGTGATTTTATGGATGTATGCATAGAACACCGCTTTTCACCGCGAACACAGTTCGAACTTACCCCCGCTTTGATCCAGTCTTTCCGAAGCTAAAAGCAACAGTGTAGTGCTATATAGGCTCGTATTTATAAAGCGATGTCAAGATTGAGAACAATATTAAGTATGGATTTGACAGGTCTTTTTGTACTGAAATGACATTTCTGATACAAAATCATTCTTGCTGTCACTCTTGATAGCTGAATATAAATATGGGCCTTAACTACATAGATCCGTCAGACTGGTTGTCCAGCCAGCGTGACTTGCATGCTGAACTGAATGCTTATCAAACCACGATTTATATTCCAGTCAAGGCGGATGAATAAGTAAAGTGGTATTCTTAAAACACCCTGTACCAAGTTAGATGAGAATAGTACACTCATGGGAGCGATAGAAAAACAGAATTTTCAGCTGATTCGCTTTCCGGACATAGTGTAAGTCAGAAGAGGGAAACTAGAGTTTCATATAAGGGGTGTAAGGGACAGCAGCGTCCCACAGACTGATAGGGGTTCCTCAGTCAACCACACTGAACAACTTCCACCAGGAAATTCTTTCAGGAAGTGAAAAAATAAATGGCTTTTCCATACAAATTGTCTGATCAAGGTGGACAGTTTGTATAGAAAATGCAATTTTTATATTCGTTGTAGTAACAGGTAGAAAACTTGCGAATAACGGCCACCAATGTTACTACAACGAACTACATATTGCAAATTTATGAGGTTCTAAAATTATCTTAATTACTATTACTTGAGTCTGTTGGACCAGTTCTTCGATTCACTGCGTTTTTAGTGAGTTATGATTTATCTACTGATGGAGGCGCAACTTAGGCCATATCGCCACCAAAATCTTTCACTAACAACACATACGAGTAGTTATCTATTATATTATAACTAGCCTATTAGATCCCACTGCTGGGCAAAGGCCTCCCCCGCGGTTTTCCACTCATTACGGTCTAATGCAACCTCAGTCCAGTCTTTCAGATGGGCGTCGAGATCGTCACGCCATCTTTTTCGGGGTCTACCTCTTCGCCGAAAACCGTCTTGAGGTACCCAATCTTCTGTGACAATCTTGGCCCATCGATCCGGGTGCATCCGACAAACATGCCCAGCCCATTCCCATTTGAGCTTGGCGGTTTTGAACCCTACGTCAGTTATGCCCGTCTTGGCTCGCAGCGTAGTGTTTCGAACTCTGTCCGTTCGTTTGACGCCTAGGACACTCCGCTCCATCGCTCTTTGGCAAACCTTGAGTTTGGACTTTTGACCTTCAGTTAACGACCATGTTTATGCACCGTAGGTTAGGACAGGCAGAATAAATATGTCGATGAGTTTTCTTTTGAGAGATATGGGCAAATTACCCTTCAAAAATGGTTTTAGCGACCAGAATATAGTTATATAGTTACTTTAAAATTTATTCAAAACTTATTATTATCATACATGACGGAAATACCCTATTATGCGGTCGTTGACACTACCTACGTCATAAGGGATACAGACGTGACTGAGATATGCGGGTGTTATGGCATTTTAACCTTTACAAGGCAGAAGAATACTCACTAACTCTGATATTATAGGCACTGGTGCCGTCCTTTTCTGTTCTTTTATAATAGAAAATGTCAGGTAATGATTTCAGTGAAGATTTAGCGATTTTGTGCGCATATTTATTGCACCCATATTGTATTGCAATTGACCTCTGTATTGCCTGTGTATTTGCAAATAATAGCGCATAACAATGTATGTTTAGCATTCCATACTATTATATATTCTGTACCTACATGCTGGCCTGGGAGCGAGAGAAAAAAAAGAATTTGCCAGCTGCTTTTCCTCTCGGGCATGCTGTAGAAACCAGCTAAGAGATCCGAGGGTTTCAGTATATTGTAATTTAAGCGATGGACTGACAACCTGTCACTACAGCAATGTACCTACAAGTTATCTTAAATAACCCTCAAGACTTTGTCAGACGTGGCAGAACCGCCTTTGTTTAAGTCGTTTACGCTCTGCCTACCCCATTAGGGATAAAGGCGTGATTATATGTATGTATGTATATATTCTGTGACATTGTAGTAAACTTCAATGGCTTTAAAACTTTTTACTTTTATTACTTTAGATTTATTTAATTGGGCATGAACTTAATTTCCCGGAGTAACAAGTTTTCGGACAGCCAATAAGACTGTATGTATCAGTCTACTGCTGAAAATTCACTTCTTCTTCTTAGCCTTCTTCTACCATTTTCTTGGTGTAGGCCTCCTTTCTGTCATGCCAGTGTCTTCTATCCTGAGCCACCTGTATCCACATCGATCCGGCTTCTCTTTTGATGTCGTCACTCCATCGCATTTGCGGTCTTCCTACCGGGCGTGTCTCTCCCCATGGTCTCCACTCAACAACTGTCTTACACCAGGAGTCAAACATGACGGGTGACGTGGCCTGCCCATTCCCACTTGAGTTTCGCTACTCGTTGGACGACATCTGTAACTTTACTCTTCTCTCTTAGCCACTTATTTGTCATGCGATCTCGAAGTGTTACTCCTACCAGTTTTCTCTCTATTGCTCTTTGGGCCACTCGCAGATTATTGATGCAATCTCTGGTAAAGACCCAAGTTTCAGCACCATATGTGAGCACTGGCAGGATACACGCGTCAAATATACGAGCCTTTTGTTCCGCAGTGATGTTCATCCTTAGAGCAAATTCAATCTTGGAGTATGCGGCCCATGCTAGACGTGTGCCTCTACTGATATCATTGACCTGGTTTTCTTTACCCATCTTGATCTCCTGCCCAAGATAAATATGATTCTTCACTTCTACCAAGGCGCAAATACATTTTTTAGAAAGTCCCTTGTAATTTGAAAAAACGTCCTGGTAGAATAAATATAACCTTATTCAACCATTCTTCATTCTCTAATTTCCAGGTATGAGCAACGACTGTGGCACCGTCTACCCGAGTAGGAAGCCTGCTAAGAAAGACGCTGCCATCATCAGGCTAGCTAGAGCTGCTGGCGCCATTCCTATCGCTGTGACTAACACTCCTCAACTGTGCATGAACTGGGAGACGTACAATAATGTCACTGGATTGACTATGAACCCGTATGATCAGAAGAGGACAACTGGAGGGTCTTCTGGTGGCGAGGTAATTAGACTAAGCAGTTTTATTCGATCCCCCTACCTACAGAATTCTACTGAGCAATAGCTTCCCTATTAAACATCATTTTCTTCATCAATCAATCAATCAATCTCCTGTTTTATTGTATGGGTTTTGGTAACATTTGGCCTTCAGGATATAAGATATATTTTTTGTAAATTTCAGGCAGCATTGATATCCTCTGGAGCGTCGATAATGGGGGTAGGCTCAGACATCGCTGGATCACTCCGTCTTCCCCCCATGTTCACCGGCATTTATGGCCACAAACCTACGCCGAGACTGCTGTCTGTTGAAGGTGGGTAATGCATTTATTTTTAACCAAACTCAAATTTTCATGCAGTTTGAAGTACGAGCTATCCCTGGTTCTAACCACTCTATGTCTTAATTCTGTCTTCTGCAACTGCAGGTCTATGGTGCGCACTGTAAACTTCAATTATTTGACTTCACGTGTTGCATACTTCACTATAATTAATGCCTGTCATTTTCCGTTGTGAAGTGTGCAACGAAAGAGATAATGTGTAGACAAAACGAAGTCTACAGTGCGCATCACAGGTCTGCTGGTAATTTTTGCGTCAACACGGCTTGATACATAATAATCTGCATATTTTACTTTTTGATTTTGTGTATTTTGTAAGGCCCATGGACATTTTCGTATAACTGAAATGATCCTTCTAAAAACTGAAATTCACTTTCCGCCTCTCACCAATTTCAGGTCACGTCCCAGACTGCTTGGACCCCGAATTTGAAGAGTATTTCACTCTGGGCCCCATCACACGGTATGCTGAGGACCTAACACTGCTTCTGAAGGTCCTGAAACAACCTGGAGGGCCGGACGTGCCTTTGGATAAACCTGTAAGTATTTCATGTTACATCCCGGACTGCCTGGTCTAGACCTTGACCTGAATTCGAGGATAAACCTGTGAACTTTTTAGATGTTTGTTACGAAGGTTCTTTCTTTGAATGTACACATTATGGACGTTTAATAAGCAAATGAAAGTTAGTATAGACTAATAAGGATCCAATCAAAAGAGAGGAAGAGAAAGCATTATCTTCGAATGAGAACTAACTTCTGAGGACTGCGGCACTAGATGGACCCGGTATTTTTTTGGGAAAATAAAGTATTTCGTGCAAAACGTTGTATGTGGACTAAGTTGTTCCTAAGGTAATCCTGAGTTGATTTGTCCTTAAAGCTTTTGACCTGGCAGGCAGCAAGGAAATGGATCGGAGAATTTTCATCTGTATAATCACTGATGTAATCCTGCCTAAAATATAAAACTTTCCTTAATTTACAGGTGGACGTATCAAAACTGAAGTTCTACTTTATGACCAGTGATGGAAGCCACGTAACCAACAACATTGGCTCAGATGTAAGAAATGCGATGGAGCGAGCGAAGCTATACGTAAAGAACACTTATGGAAAAGAGGTGGAAGAGGTAAGGATACGCCGCTCTCCTTCTATCGACAACTTCGACGAACGACCCACTGATGTCAGATTTGACTGAGCTTCTTTAAATGCCCTGAAAGCTAAGTGTCCTGATAACATAAGCCATTTTTAGCAAGAGATTCAAAATACCTACACCACCAAGTTAACAGAGCTCTTGTAATAATTTATTGCTATTCAACTAAATTACGGAATTTTCTCATTTCCAGCTTAAAATCAAAAACGTCGAACACATTTGGGAGATTAGTGTGCGCGTCTTAGTGAACATAAGACACGTGTTCAACATCTACACCGACCCTGAGAAGCGAGACCAGTGGGTGTCAGTATGGCCCATAGTCCTTAGGAAGATGTTTGGATTATCTACGCATAGTTTTACTTCAGTATGCTACGGGCCGCTGCAAAAGTTCTTTGATACGCTTCCAAAGGGATATTACGAGAAGCTTCTGAAGGTTTTCGAGCAGATAAAGGACGACTTCCAGGTAAAAACAATGTGACAATTTTTGAGACCAATAAGCATCGTATTCAATTCAAAGTGACCAGAGAGTATCAGTTTGGCCCGTAGTCCTCATCCAAGTTAAAAGGCAGCTAGTTTTCTAATAATATGATGATGTCATCTTTTGTTACAGAAAGCCCTATCCGACGACGCAGTTTTATTCTTCCCAACATACCCCTATCCAGCCCATTACCACTACAGGGTGTACTACCGGTTCCTGAACTGTGGTTACCTCACAATATTCAACGCCCTAGGGCTTCCAGTCACTGCTTGCCCCATAGGACTCACAAACAAAGGCCTCCCCGTCGGCATACAGATAGTTGCCAACAAATGCAACGACCATCTGACGATAGCTGTCGCTAAGGAATTCGAAAAGGCTTTCGGAGGATGGATACCGCCGAATCAAGAGTTGATCAATATTAAGACTGCTTAGAATAAGTACAATTATTTTTCACATTTCTACCAAATGCCGGTTTGAAGGTAGAAACTGGCAACATTATCGGCCGCCGTCCAATCGTAGAGCCGCATTTGAGAAAGTGTTGCCAGTTATGACATGTAAAATAAATTATTAATTGTTAGCTTTTTATAAAGTTTTGTTTTTTGTAAATACGTGTGTGATTGTGAATGAATAAAAAAAAGCTTAAATGCTAAATGGTTCAGATGAATTTGACTGTATGAATTGTACTTAACTTTTTTCTAGTTTTAGCACATAAAATACCAAATTAAATGCAAGTATCTGTTTTGCTTCAAGATTGATAAAAGTATATAAATTATTTAGATTCTAAGCGTACCTATTTTTTAGAATCTCAGTTTTATTTTACTACATATACGGACCAAAAGATTTGAAATTTACATCACATTTATATTAAACTTTAATATTGTTTTAGTATGGATATAAGTATGATTATAATTTATAAGCTGTTCTAGGCAATTTTTGTGATAGTAGATAGAATTTAAGCTACTTTTGTATTAAAACAATAAAATTAAAGAGGATATATTTTACAATTTAATGCCTTTTTTTATTAATAAGTAAGAAAAAAAAGCGCCTGCCAGTTCCATTCAAGCAAAGCAAATAAAAACAAAGCCAAAACTTCAGGCACTAACAAAAACTTTCGTCCACTTTCTTTTATGACGTTCGCGGAAATCCCTGAATGCTAGTCTAGCTTGGTCATGCTCAAGGTTCACAGATGGACCTGTGATTTAATGCCTGACGTTGTGGAAGCCCTACTCAGACGTGCAATGTCGTGTAGGTATGTGTCCTAGACAAGCAGATTAACCTTGGAAATGAACCGCTTGTTACCGGCCAGCGACTAGTCTTTTATTGTTGCATGGTTACAGTGTACGGAGCTTAACGATTCCTTTTTCGTTTGTAATCAAATTCCTGTAGAATAGCAAAATAATTGATTCTGGATTCTTGTACGTTGTGACATAATTGATGTCCAAATACTAATATAATCGAGAACAGTAACAGCTGGTAAGTAGTACCTACTCCCCGTAAGAGCATTATAATACCAATACAAATGACCCAACAATCCCTTAGAGGGTAAGTAAATCATCAATTACTTACCTTACCAGAATAGAGAACGTTTCGGCCACGACAGAGGTTTCAAGTTTCTGTAATATACCTACGCAATAAAATAGCGAAGACCAAGAGCTTAACGTGCCTACTGAAGCACTGGGAAGACGTGCCTACTTATTTATCATACTACATGACATTTTATGTGCATGACCGCTGTTCAAATGTTGCTTACTTTGGAGGATGTTGCATAACTTTCGTTATCGAAAGAAAAAAACACGCATCTCATCTATGATGTATTATGATTCTAACTTTTAAATTCTTCTTTTGTCGTGTGGGTTTCGAGTCAAATGAACCCTGGAGTCAGAGTTTTTATACCGCCTAATAGCACAGCTATAAGCTCCTGACATGGTTTGTGTTAACTGCCTCCGCCCTTCGTGGTCTAGCGGTCTGAGCCATGGGCTCTCGACCCGGAGGTCCTGGGTTCTATTCCCGGTGGGGGACAATGACTTTATGTTGTTATTTCTAGGTTGGTTAGGACATTGCAGGCTGATCACCTGATTGTCCGAAAAATAAGATGATTCATGTTGCATATAAAATAGTCGGTCCTGCGTAAATGTGCCTGATTTCTCTCTGGTCGTGTCAGTTAATCTGTCCCATCCGAATAACAGATTGAAGGAATAGAGAGTGCACCTAAATGTAGCCCAAACACACTATACTTGGCCACTAAAAACTAGTCCTGCGCAGTTAGCCGATCTTTTTTCCATTATTAACGATCACTATCAAAGACAGCGGCCTGGACTGACGCGTTAACATGCCCTTCGAAGCATGGAATCTGTTTTCTTCCAGATATCAGGTGATTCAGAATGCATTGCCCTAACCGAACTGGGGAAATTCTCACAAAGTAATACATTAGCAAATATCAACTTTATCTTTCCTCCTAGCAATCGAACCCGGGCCCTCCAAATCGTGGGCCCATGGCTCGAACCACTAGACCACGACGGAGGCAGTTGACGCTGTTCCGATCCGTTAATCTGTTATTAAAATACCTGTTCCAATATCTGTTCCACACGTGAAAATTTACATTCTATGGTCTCAATCATAGACAAAGCTAATCGTATTTGTAGTAATTTCGGGCCAATGCTTTTATTACATTCAGCCTTGTGACCAAAAATTACATAAAAATATATATAACTTAGATGTAATGAACTAAAATTATTTAAATTAAATATTAATATAGCAGTAATACAAATAATGAGGATAATTGAATGTTTTCACCCATTTTTGCTAAAATTTTTAAATTATGAATGAGAGCCCGAACCGATTGACAGCTGGGCTGTCATTTATCGAGATGAGCATGAAAATTCTAACCGATTTCTTCGTTTTTTAAGTTTAATTGCACTCTAATTGAATTAAATTAAGTATTTATTATATTCCCCTGATGCTCAACTGAATTTTAGTTGTCAATTTTTTTATTTGCTAACACTCGCACAACGCACGCGCAGAACGTCCATCGCCCAAAATCGCCCAGCGCCATATTGAGAGAGGCGGACGTTGTATGACTTGAGTGATTATATCGTGGTTAGTGCAATAAATTGAAGTGGAACATTTGATCGTGCCCTATGGATATATATTCGGGTACGTAATCCGCAAGAAAACGCCTTGAAGAGGCGTGTAAAGTGGTGCAGTGAACCCTGGCAAATCCCATCGTAACCTAGACATAGGCCGTTCTAGTTATCAGTAGATTACCTAGGTATCATCAATCCGCTGTTTGCTCACAGTTTTAATCTTATTAATACACACGTGTGGGGAATAGCCATAGGTTTCTTGAATCTAGTTACATTAACAAGATTATAGGCTCGCTTCACAAGGTTCCCTGCTCGTATATAAACGGATTTCGAAGTGTTTATGTCGGCAGTTGACAGGAGCGTATATGTATATGACCGATCATAAGTCACCACACCCAGTGACCGGATTGTCGGATTTAGTATTTGATAGTTTATAGTTCGGATGTTAGTACGCGCGTCTTCGCGGCGGTACGTTGTGTAGTGTTGGATATTGTGTTTTCGGGAGGATTGTGTGCGGCCGGGACCGCCGTATGTGAAGTGTTTGCCAGTGATCAGAATGTGTGCTTTCTAGGAGTGGTGTGCCTCGGTTGAAAGGCCTGCCAAGAGAGGGCTCCGCGCGCGAGGTGGGATTGCGGCGCTCCGCTCCAAGAAATCATGGAGTGCTGCATGTCAGAAGAAGCCAAAGAACAGAAAAGAATCAACCAAGAAATAGAAAGGCAACTGCGGAAGGACAAGCGAGATGCGCGGAGAGAACTCAAACTGCTGTTGCTCGGTGAGTCCTTATATCCTCTTGATGCTATAAATACACACCAACCACATACAGAGACCACTTGAATAATCCATATACTAATACCTGTTGTTGGGCATTGAATTAGATGAATTCAGTGCTTAAAATTCTGATAAATACTATCAATGGATGTTATTTTAATATAAAACTATTAATAGATCTCAAAAGGCATAGCATTAAACAATTAATATTGAGAGATTTTATTGCTACACATAGATTTTATTTTATTGGTATTACTATTGAGTTATGAGTATTATTCATATATATATATATATATATATATTCATATTTATTCATTAGTATTATGATTGATTATACTTGCTCATTTACATACTTATTAAAATAACTAAAACTTTATTGCTAAACAGATTTAAATCACTAATAAAATGTTATAGAATAATGACAGACTATTTCCTGTCCCTGTACTGCACTGCAATGATATTAACCATATTATGTCAAATCCTTTCTTTACATTTTTATTTTATCATTATTATTATTGGTTAATACAGTGATTTTTGGGCTAAATAACTGAGAAATTATAACATTATTATGCTATTAGGTTATGTATCACTGCCAATTGATTAATTCATGTTGTAAAATCTCTGAGATCTTATTTTTCAATTGGCCTCTGAAATGGTTTGGGTGAGAACCACTATCAAAGACAGAGACCAGGTCCAACAGCTTAACATGCCCTCCGAAGTATAGAATCTTTTTTCTTCCAGACAATCAGGTACAATCTGTCACTACAGCAATATACCTACAAATCTATCTGAAAATAACCCTCAAAACTTTGTCAGACGTGGCGGAACGACCTTTGTTTAAGACGTTTACGCTCTGCCTACCCCATTAGGGATAAAGGCGTGATTATATGTATGTATGTATGTACAATCAGGTAATTCAGTCTGTATTGTACTAAACTAACTAAACTGAGAAAAATCTCACAAAGTGATAAATTGACAAATATTAACTTTGTGTTCCCCCTGAGAATCTAACCCAGGACCTCCGGACGAGGAGCCTATGGCTCAAACCACTGAGGTACTTGACCAGTGACATATTGCATGTAATCAGACAACACTATTATTATTATCACCTCATATATCCATCACTTGCTGGGTATAAGGTTCTTCTTTGCAATTTTTTACATTTGTGTGCCATTCTTTTCTGGTAATTTGTCAACATAACCTAAACACTGGATACTAGAGATGCACTTGGTACAATCATCTTGCCATGTCAGAGGCCTGATAGTTGTGCTACTAGGCGGTTTAAAAACTCTGACACCAGGGTTCATCGGGTCGATAGACTCGATACCCACTCGACAGAAGAAGAAGTCATCTTCTTTAGGGGATTCTTGAGTTTAACAACCCGATAAACCCTGAACTTGGTACAGTTTTATAACAAAGTGTGTTGCTTATAATCAAGCATCACCATAATAATTATTTTCAGTGCATATCCACCCATTGCTGGGTATACAGTTCTTAACTTCCATGCTGGACTGGGAGCAATACAAAAGATAGAGATACATAGAATGTGCTGGCTGCATCTCTTCCCCGGCACACTGTAAATATCAGTTAAGGGATTCGAAAGTTTCAGTATATTGTAATTTAGGGAATGGGCTGATAATCTGTCACTACAGTAATGTACAATTATATCTTAAGCAACCCTCATAACTTGTCAGACGTGATGGAACAACCCTTGTTGATGCTCTGCCTACCCCATTAGGATCGACCGGGAGGGATAGGGGTCGACTCGATAGAAGAAGAAGAAGAAGATTAGGGATACAAGCATGATAGTATCTTTGCCAATTCTTATGTTCTTGAGCCCACCTCTTCGTTTAATCAGGCACCATAAACTCAAACACTCACTGTCATACTATAATACTAGAGGCCCAATTGATACCTACTTGCTATCAAAGTGTGGTGCTTCATCATTCTATCACTAAACGATGAACAAGTGTTATTCTTATTTATAAAATATTCGGCAACTCACTTGTGGGTTAGATGTATTCACCTCATATTATTTTCAGCCTATTTCGACCCATAGATGGGTTGGGTATGTTACATACATACATACATGAAGTCAGACAGAATTATAACTCAATTAGATTCAAATAGTTATTGCTATAGTGATAGCTTGTCAGTCCACCTGTTTGTACAAAGAGAAAAGGGATTCCATGCCTTGGAGGGCACATTTGTCCCATTTGCTGTCTTTGATAGTGTTTGTCAAGCTATGACTTGCTAATAAGAATCCCATCATCTGTATAAGAATACACTGTAACCTTCAGATCCCTTTGCTGGATTTTACATCATACCCGGAAGAGAAGCAGCTGGCTCATTCTATGTTTTTCTATCGCTCCCAGTCTAGCATGGAAGTAGCATGGAGGATAGGTATAAGGTTCTTATTTCCCAATTCTTACGTTTCTGTGCTAATCTAGCACCATAAACCTCAACACCTATTATCCTACTAAAGATGCACTTAATATCAGTGACATAGCAAAGCATGTTGCTTGATTATGAATTATGTTTATGATTTGATCAGAAGGAGTTGGTCTATTCAGCCCAACAGCCACTGTGACCTGAAAAGATCTATTGTACATACATACATACGTATAGTCACGCCTTTATCCCTAATGGGGTAGACAGAGCGCAAACGACCTAAGTACTAAGTTCGTTCCGACACGTCTGACATAGGTTTGAGGGTTAATTCAGATACATTTGTAGAATGTAGGTATATTGCTGTAATGACAGGTTGTCAGCCCATCTCCTAAATTGCAATATGCTGAAACCCTTGGATCCCTTAGCTAATTTTTACAGCATGCCCGGGAGGAAATGCAGCTGGCACATTCTATGTTTTTCTCTCGCTCCCAGTCCAGCATGGAAGAAAGAAGAAAATATATTGTAGCTAATTTAATTAAATTAAGTTAACGGTTTATTGTACACATTAACATACACAGTACAATTACATAAAGAATTAAGACGCAACAGGCACTGCTTATTTCTACAAAGACGCCTTAGCTAACCCTTGCTATATATAGGACCTCATCCAGACGGGCTCTCCTGAAGAAATCCACTATCTGTTTGGGGCTTAACAGCCAGCTTCGTCATTATTCAGCTGATAGTTGCCCGTCGCTCTGTTTTTATTGTGCGCAAGAGTGTCACATTTACAGAGATGATGGACTGGTGTTTTCTACTCATCTACCCATAATCTGCATTAGGAGAACTCTGAGAGTCCCATCCTGCAGAGATGCTTATTAAGATTGCAGTGCGCCCGCACTGCAATCTTGTTACCAACCTGATGTCATACTGGCATGTTGCTTATATATGATGAGTGAGCCAGTAATTTTGTAGTGGGAGAAATATGATAAGATTTAAACTTTATTGCACATAAGAAAACAAATCATATAACACAATAGATAACAACAAAAGACAAGTACAACATGGGCGGCCTTATTGCTAAGGTAGCAATTTCTTCCAGACAACCTTATATTAATTTATTGATATGGTGGTATTTCACCTAGAACTTTGCACAAAGCCCTATAAACCACCACCTGTTCCTTTAACTCTTAATAATCTAAGCTTTATGTCCTTCATAGAAATACCTTACTTATTTTATTCAAACAAGAATTACTTTTATTCTATGTTTATGTCAATAATTAAAAAAAAACAGTTAAGCGCACTCCTAATCACTACATAGTATAAAACAAAGTCGCTTTCTCTGTCCCTATATCCCTATGTATGCATAAATCTTTAAAACTACGCAACGGATTTTGATGCGGTTTCTTTTAATGGATAGAGTGTATCAAGAGGAAGGTTTATATGTATAATACATGCATAATATAGTAGAGAAACACTGATAATTTCCGTGCGAAGCCGGGGCGGGTCGCTATTTAAACATAAAATATTAAATGGTAATGGAGTCCTTTACATATATGAGATGCTATGGGATATCTCTCGGTCTCTAAGTCCTACTTATGAGATTCTACGTATGGAGTGTTTTATAATATACCTACCAATGAGGCCCCAGAGGAATGAAACATATTAATAAAAATAATATTCGTGGATCCTTGCCTGCACTATATGCCTTAAAAGCTACTTTAATTAGCTTTTAGATTATTTACATTGAAGGTAGTCAAGTACCAATTTTTATCTCTTTAATTTTGTACCATGATTTGTGGTAAAGGCGTTTGTTATCATGAGGACATATTTGTATAGAATCTAAGAATCCAAACTCAAACAGATAAAAAAATACAAAGGAATCCAATTTCATTTACCTTTAAAATTATTTTAATCTTGTCTTGTCATTATTATTTTATTGTAGCTCATTTTATCTTATCTTTACTACAAAAATGTGACAGATCTGTGTCTATCTGAACTTAAAGATATTAAAGAGAGAATTTCACACAACCCGGTGTGCAGTGTTAGAAAATATCATGATTTTTGAAAATATCGAACAAACCGCGATTTATTTCAATAATCACAATTAATCTCGATTGTTTTGATTGTTTAACTCTGTCACAAGATTTGAATATAAAAAAAGCTAAAACTAGTTCGAATATTAACCAAAAGTAAAAACAAAGGTATATAAACAAGTAATTTTCTGAGTCACTTTACATTTCTTTTTTTTTTGTAGCCTACAAATCGTCCCACAGGAAAATATATTAAGTCACAGATTTAGTGAAGAAATTATTGATATATTTTAGATGATATTAGAAATGGCGAGAGCTTCTTTAGCTCTTGTGGAAAGGATTTTTTTAACTGGGTAAAGATATGGCAGGAAAACATTACAATACTGATTATGATAAGATAAAAGACATTGATTATTGATTCCTCAGATTTTAATAAAAATAGCATCATTATTTTTATTAAAATCTGAGGACTTTACTTATGAAAATTGATAAACTGATTAAATCAAAGATTTTTATATAAAAAAAAAAATGTTACATAAATCATGATTTAAATCAAAATGCTTTAATCATGCTAACCCTGCCGGTATGGACTATTTAAGTTTCATGATTTTTTTATGTTCAAGCATCGGACTTGCTGGAGATATTTTATTATGAAAAAAATATATTTCTGAAAAAAAACAGGTATTTTTTTAAGGCATTTACTGATATTACACAGCATATCATTTTTGTTTGAGTTTTCAAATAAAATGTGTACACATATAACAATAAATATTAAATAAAACAAAGAACACAATAAACCTTTTGTATCCCTTCAGCCCCCCAATTTCATAATGCAAATACAATTGATATTTACAACTGAATTTAGATATTTTTATACTTACAGACAATAAAAAAAACAATAATGCTATTATTCGTCGCATATAATAAACAAATCTATCTCTGAATAAACTTATTTCAAGGGCTTGTAAATAAACGAGATAAACAAACTTATACTCTAATCAATATATTTTTAAGCTAGAAAATAATTAAAACCAAAATTTCACTCAGGTGGGATTTGAACCCGTAACCTTCGGCGTACCGTACCACTGCTGTAACTGGCCACCATGGGCCCACCTCTCGAAATTTAGTGCTCTTAAAGTACCATCTATCTAGCTATTAAAATATTTTCTTTAGATTACAGAATGCGCTATCAGCTGCATTTTGAATGGGAATTTGAATGTAAATTTTCTGCAAAATACCATAATAGAGAGATATCTGTCTCCATGGTCTAGTGGTCTGACCCATGGGTTCAGAGTAGGCTTGGGCCCGAAAAAAAGATTCCGTCCTTCGGAAGGCACGTTTAGCCGTCGGTCCCTTTCTTCAGACAAATCAATCTCTGATAGTAGCTGTTACATGAAAAACATGTCAGAGGCCTATTAGCTTTACCAAAAAGCGGTTTAAAACCTGATACCAGGGTTCATGGGTTCATCGAGTCGTTCGACGTCTTGAAAAACCCACTAGAAAATAAGATATCTTATTCTTAGGGAGAATAAATCAAAAGAACAGGCAGGACTTTCCTTGTGAATATAGCATCTACTGGGCTTGCCAACACGCCTGCCAAGCGTGGCGTGTAAGACAGTTACTTACCACACCACATCGCCTAAAAAATATTTCGAAAGCAAAGCAGACTGGAATACTTTTGCGCTTGTAATAGTTAGGATTAACATAAACCTTCAAAATGAACTTCCTGTTGCCCTATATTTTCAAGAGCTCTGATCTTGCGTTTACTGTTTTATTTTTAGATGAGTCCTAAGCTAAAGGGGCCTGTACATTTAAAAGCTGGTCTAATATTGAAGTAGGTGAAACTTTTCTTCCATGCTGGACTGGGAGCGAGAGAAAAACATAGAATGTGCCAGCTGCATTTCCTCCCGAGCATGCTGTAAAAACCAGCTAAGGGATCCGAGGGTTTCAGTATATTGTAGTTTAGGCGATGGGCTGACAACCTATCACTACAGCAATATGCATACAAATCTATCATAAATAACCCTCAAAACTTTGTCAGACGTGGCGGAACGAGCTTTGTTTGGGTCGTTTGCGCTCTGCCTACCCCATTAAGGATGGGGGCGTGATTATATGTATGTATGTATGTGTACTGGGAATCAAACCCAGGACATCCGGATCAAGAGCCCATGGCTCTGCTGTATAGCAGGTCAAGATTCGCTGAACCCTCCGAGATGTTTCTTTGTTTGGTTTTTTTTTTCAGGAAGTGAAGAAAAGGTTTAGATTTTGCATACAAATAGTCTAATTGAGGTGGTATTTTTGTATGTATAAAAAACCCTCTTGATAGTTGTTCAGTTTTATTGACTTAGCAACCCAAATCAGTTTGCGAGACGCTGTCCCTTACACCCCTTATACAATAGTTTTGTTAGTTCTGGACTCAAGTTCATTAAATATCAGGTCGATTATGTATTTAATAAGCAGGCCGATAAAAGTTTATTTTGATGTAGTCAACATGTAATTATAATTATTAGGTTAAGGTAACTATTGTTTTTAACTACACTTTTATCATTTCACTTGTAACTTCTATAGATAATTGCTCATTACTAGAACACCCAGACATTTGCCAGCTGGAATTCCTACCGGGCATGCTGTAAAAACCAGCTAAGGGATCCGAGGGTTTCAGTATATTGTAATTTAGGCGATGGGCTGACAACCTGTTACTACAGCAATATACCTACAAATCTATCTTAAATAACCCTCAAAACGTTGTCAGACGTGGCGAAACGACCTTTGTTTAGGTCGTTTACGCTCTGCCTACCCTATTAATAATGATAAGGATGAAGGCGTGATTACATGTATGTATATAGGTAACTATTGTTTTTAACTACACTTTTATCATTTCACTTGTAACTTCTATAGATAATTGGTCATTACTAGAACACCCAGACATTTGTTACTATGGAATGCAATCTGTTCTCTTAATTGTTGTATCTTGTTATGTTGAATCGAATATCTTTGATACTACCGCAATATACCTACAAGTCTATCTTGAGTAGCCCTCAAAACTTTGTCAGACGTGGCGGAACGAGCTTTGTTTGGGTCGTTTGCGCTCTGCCTACCCCATTAAGGATGGGGGCGTGATTATATGTATGTATGTATGTGTACTGGGAATCAAACCCAGGACATCCGGATCAAGAGCCCATGGCTCTGCTGTATAGCAGGTCAAGATTCGCTGAACCCTCCGAGATGTTTCTTTGTTTGGCCAGCATATATAGAACGACTACGATGGCTTCTTTGACGAGGCGTTTTACGCTCTGCCTACCCCGTAAGGGATAAAGGCGTTACTTTAGGTATGTACGTGACGTGACTAGATCTGTCGTAGCGGATGCCCTTAAGGATCATTATAATCATAGTCGCCATATTTCTAGTATCAAAGATAAATACATACACACAAACATGCCTCCATCCCCAATGGAGAAGGCAGAGCGCAAACGACCCAAACAAAAGTCGCTCAGACACGTCTGACAAAGTTTTGAGGGCTACTCAAGATAGACTTGTAGGTATATTGCGGTAGTATCAAAGATATTCGATTCAACATAAAAAGATACAACAATTAAGAGAACAGATTGCATTCCATAGTAACAAATGTCTGGGTGTTCTAGTAATGACCAATTATCTATAGAAGTTACAAGTGAAATGATAAAAGTGTAGTTAAAAACAATAGTTACCTATATACATACATGTAATCACGCCTTCATCCTTATCATTATTAATAGGGTAGGCAGAGCGTAAACGACCTAAACAAAGGTCGTTTCGCCACGTCTGACAACGTTTTGAGGGTTATTTAAGATAGATTTGTAGGTATATTGCTGTAGTAACAGGTTGTCAGCCCATCGCCTAAATTACAATATACTGAAACCCTCGGATCCCTTAGCTGGTTTTTACAGCATGCCCGGTAGGAATTCCAGCTGGCAAATGTCTGGGTGTTCTAGTAATGAGCAATTATCTATAGAAGTTACAAGTGAAATGATAAAAGTGTAGTTAAAAACAATAGTTACCTTAACCTAATAATTATAATTACATGTTGACTACATCAAAATAAACTTTTATCGGCCTGCTTATTAAATACATAATCGACCTGATATTTAATGAACTTGAGTCCAGAACTAACAAAACTATTGTATAAGGGGTGTAAGGGACAGCGTCTCGCAAACTGATTTGGGTTGCTAAGTCAATAAAACTGAACAACTATCAAGAGGGTTTTTTATACATACAAAAATACCACCTCAATTAGACTATTTGTATGCAAAATCTAAACCTTTTCTTCACTTCCTGAAAAAAAAAACCTGCTGATAGTTAGTCAGTTTCGTTAACTGAGCAACTCCTATAAGTTTGCGGGACGCTGTCCCTTTCACCCCGTAAAAATTGTGAACACGTGTGCGCGCGCTACATATTCGTAAAACATTTTTCGACAGTTACCAAATTTTAGAAGACAAGAAAAATACAGATTTCAGAATCAAATCACTCAATTAAACTACTAAAACTTTTTATTTAATTAAAACTTAGTTTTTTTTCATATGCGATTAAACTCTTGACTCTAGACCAGTTGTGATCGACACAGAGTCGACGGTGGACCAAATCCACCCAGCCAGAAGCATATGAAGTATTGGTACATACATACATACAAACACGCCTTTATCCCAAATGGGGTAGGCGGAGCGAAACGACTTAAGCAAAGGTCATTCCGCCACGTCTGACAAAGTTTTCAGGGTTATTTAAGATAGATTTTTAAGTATATTGCTGTAGTGACAGGTTGTCAGCCCATCGCCTAAATTGCAATATACAGAAACCCTCGCATCCCTTAGCTGGTTTTTACGGCATGCCCGGGAGGAAATGCAGCTGGCACAATCTGTTCTTATTGATATTCGGTCAAAACTTGGCAGACGTGGCGGAAAGACCTTTGTATGGGTCGTTGACGCTCTGCCTACCCCATTAGGGATACAGGCGTGATAGTATGTATGTATACCCATTCTTCTTCTTAGCGAGTAGATTCTCGAACAACCCGATGTACCCCCCAGAGTTCCCACATACCCATAAAACACACAGCAAGCTATTCGGATCTCAATTCCGATGGGTGGTCGCTAGCACAAACAGCGCCTCGCGTAGTATACCACCGATTGCCCCTGGTTCGATCACTGGCAAAGCCTTGGACTCTCGATCCAGAGGGCTCAGGTTCGAATCACGGCGGGAAACAACATACATACATACATATAATCACGCCTTCATCCCTAATGGGGTAGGCAGAGCTTAAACTATCTAGACAGGTTGTCAGCCCATCGCCTAAATTGCATTATACTTTAACCCTCGGATCCCTTAGCTGGTTTTTACAGCATGCCCGGGAGGAAATGGCACTGGCTGCTGCTGCTGACTTACATGCTGGACTGGGAGCGAGAGAAAAACATAAAATGTGCCAGCTGCATTTCCTCCCGGGCATGCTGTAAAAAACAGCTAAGGGATCCGACGGTTTCTGTATATTGAAAATGTAGGCGATAGGCTGACAACCTGTGTCACTACAGCAATATACTTACAAATCTGTCTTTAATAACCCTAAAACTTTGTCAGACGTGGCGGAAAGACCTTTGTTTAGGTCGTTTACGCTCTGCCTACCCCATTAGGGATAAAGGCGTGATTATATTTACTTATGTATGTTGGATACAAAAAAATACAAACACTTTCATTCAATTCAAGATGTTATCATTATCTCTCAGTTATTGCAAATGGAATTTTGTCATTATCAGTTTAAGATAAGATTCTGTTCAAATACCTCTAAATACAATTTATTTACTTTTCCACGCTGGCCTGAGAGCTCCCGGGCTGTAAAAATTAGCTAAGGGATCCGAGGGTTTCAGTATATTGTTATTTAGGCGATGGACTCTTCTTCTTCTTCTGTCGAGTGGGTATCAAGTCTATCGCCCCGATGAACCCTGGTGTCAGAGTTTTAAAACCGCCTAGTAGCACAACTATCAGGCCTCTGACATGGTTTTGAGTAACGACCACTCTCAAAGATAGTGACCGGGACCGACGACTTAACGTGCCCTCCGAAGCACGAAATCTTTTTCTTTTCGGACAATCAGGTGATTCAGCCTGCAATGTCCTAACTAAACCGGGGAAAAATTCACAAAGTGATAAATTCTCAAATATCAACTTTGTGTTTCCCCCCCGGGAATCGAACCCGGGACCTCCGGATCGGGAGTCCATGGCACTAGCCACTAGACCACGGAGGCAGTTGGCGATGGACTGACAACCTGTCACTACAGCAATATACCTACAAATGTATCTAAAATAACCCTCAAAATGTTGTCAGACGTGGCGGAACGACCTTAGCTTAGGTCGCTTACGCTCTGCCTACGCCATTAGGGATAAAGGCATGATTATATGTATGTACAATTTTCTTTATATGTTCACAAATAATAGTTTTGTTAAACCTGTGTGCTTTGTCTACATTTTACATTGTGACTGTGCATTTTATTTCCTCGAATTATCATGACTAATATGCACTGTGCTGACTCATCTCGATTTTACAAACGAAAGTTGGCAAAGATAGAGCTATGACCAATAATGTGTTCGATTCTAGATACCAACGGCGAAAACTAAAATCAATCTGTCACTTTCAAAATAATAAAATTGAAAAAGGACAGGCGATTGATACTCTATGATTTGACGCGCTTTTGCACGTTTCCCTAGTATTTCGGTAATTTTTATCCGTCATATCATATTACGGCGTATAAAAATGACAGATAACGCATAAAACTACCGACTATAAATAAAAAACCGGAAAGAATAGATATCCTGTCCTTTCCCAATGTTTTTAGTCTGAAAGTGACAAAAAAATATTAATTATTTTTATTAGTTTTAGCCTTCAAATCTAGAATTGAGCCCAATGATTTACTAATACGGATTTTTAACATACACAAATATTATGAAAAATATGACATAAGAAAAATATAAGGGTCTTTTACTTCCCACCACAGTAAAATGGCAATAAGGTGTAGGTAGGTACAATTACAAAAAGTTAGGGTAGAATCAATTTATTTGTGTAGAAAAAAATATCATAGTTTATTTGTGGTTTCTATTAATTTGAAAATAAAATATTATTAAAATAGGAAACATTTATTGTTACACAATTTACATGTAACAGGAAAATAATCAATAGTAAATTTCTACTGTACTATGAAGGAAAATTCGCGTTTTATTTAAAAATGCACATCACAACCAAACTATTAATAAATATTTATTGTTATGATTATAGTTTACTACGAACAAACTAGTTTTGTATTGTCACTTATAAGAGCACTTCTGTCACTGAAGTCAATACTTTACATTGCCAAGTTAGTGGAGACTGTTAAAGTACAAATAAAGTAGATATGCAAAGGGCTTGTAAAGAGTATAAAAAATCGCAACTAAAGCAATAATGGATAGCTGATGCCCAACAAACATGAATTATTCAAGTCTCTGTGGTTTGTCCAAGGTAAATTTTTAAATGTCTTGTAAATTAAACATGGGTTTATTTAGGGTTCTTGTATTTTTACATGTTGCAAGTACCTCTGCCTACCCCATTAGGGATAAAGGCGTGATTATATGTATGTATGCAAGTAGTAGCTGAAACAAGAAAGCGTAGATCCTCTGTATCTTCATGTGTACAATAAACTTAAATAACAATAATAAATAAAAACAACTTAGATTATACACATGTCCTGCTTATACTTACAACCACGATATTTCCTGGCACCAAACAAAAAAAAAAACATAAAGTATTTATTTCGCTAAAAGCATACATATAAAAAGGTTTACATAAAGATTTTTATACTGGGGTTTTCTTAGCAAGTGGATTAGTAGCTGTCTATTAGGCCTGACTTGGTTTGAGTATCGACGACTATTAAAGTCAGAGACCGGGACCGACGGCTTAACGTGCCCTCTGAAGCATGGAATCCTTTTTCTTTTCAGAAAGCAGGTGGTTCAGCCTAAAATGTCCTGACCAAACTGGGGAAAACATCACAAAGTGATAAATTGACAAATATCAAAATTTGCCCCCTCCCTGGGAATCGAAGCCAGGACCTCCGGATCGTACGCCCATGGCTCTGACCACTAGACCACAGAGGCAGTTATACTAGGGTTATGAACCCTGTCCACTAAACTAGGTTATTCACCAAACTAGGCATCTTACAATATTTCGTCTTTCGTCCCCAGGCACTGGAGAGTCCGGCAAGTCGACATTTATCAAGCAGATGCGTATCATCCACGGGTCCGGGTACAGCGATGACGACAAGCGGGGCTTCATCAAGCTGGTCTACCAAAACATCTTCATGGCCATGCAGAGTATGATACGCGCAATGGACCTACTCAAAATATCATACGGGAATCCCTCCAACTCAGTAAGTGCTTCTATCTGGTTTATACTGGTTGTGTCTAGTAAGAAAGATGAAGGAAAGAAGGCTTCATCAAGCTTGTCTAACAAAATATCATACGGGAATCCCTCCAACTCAGTAAGTACTTCTATCTGGTTTATACTGGTTGTGTCTAGTAAGAAAGATGAAGGAAAGGAGGCTTCATCAAGCTTGTCTACCAAAATATCATACGGGAATCCCTCCAACTCAGTAAGTACTTATATCTGGTTTATACTGGTTGTGTCTAGTAAGGAGGATGAAGGAAAGGAGGTAACATCAAGCTTGTCTACCAAAACATGTTTATGGCCATGCAGAGTATAATACGCGCTATGGACCTACTCAAAATATCATACGGGAATCCCTCCAACTCAGTAAGTACTTCTATCTGGTTTATACTGGTTGTGTCTAGTAAGAAGGATGAAGGAAAGGAGGCTTCATCAAGCTTGTCTAGAAAAATATCATACGGGAATCCCTCCAACTCAGTAAGTACTTCTATCTGGTTTATACTGGTTGTGTCTAGTAAGAAAGATGAAGGAAAGGAGGCTTCATCAAGCTTGTCTACCAAAATATCATACGGGAATCCTCCAACTCAGTAAGTACTTCTGTCTGGTTTATACTGGTTGTGTCTAGTAAGAAAGATCAAGGAAAGGAGGCTTCATCAAGCTTGTCTACCAAAATATCATACGGGAATCCCTCCAACTCAGTAAGTACTTCTATCTGGTTTATACTGGTTGTGTCTAGTAAGAAGGATGAAGGAAAGGACGCTTCATCAAGCTGGTCTACCAAAATATCATACGGGAATCCCTCCAACTCAGTAAGTACTTCTATCTGGTTTATACTGGTTGTGTCTAGTAAGAAGGATGAAGTAAAAGGACGCTTCATCAAGCTTGTCTACCAAAACATCTTCGGACGTACTCAAAATATCATACGGGAACTTTCATTATGAGTTTTTATTTATCGTATGGCAAGTATCATGCTTACATAATATGTAAGTATCTCATAGAAGTATCTAGTGACTTTGAGTCAAAATCACTCTGATATCTAGATATCTAACAGCGTCTAGATTAATCGAAATGACTTGGATCAAGAATCAAAATCTCATGCTTTGGAAGTTAATAATAACTAAAAAGCTAATATTAATTTAGGTTACAGTTGGTGGTCGACTTAGACCTAATCGCCCTAATTCAGGATAAGCTCGTGCCCCTTGGTAAGGACGTAATATGTCTAGAACTATTTGCAATTCTTTCTTTACATGAGTATAGGAAATAATAACATATTCCTGCGGAATTTTCCGCAATTCACCCATTAGGAATACAGACAAATTAATTTGTTTTAAACAGCTCAAATAAACATGCACCGATTTGTTTTTTACTACACTTGGAAACTATTAATAGTATCACAAAATCAGGGTGTTAATTTATATGAGTGCCGTAGCTTAGGGTAGTATTAGTAACAATAAAAATAAAGATCCCCGTACAAAATAAACACTTTTTCTATCTATTTTTGTGGAGCAAAAGAAAATGTTGTATAGGATTTCTTTTACTTAATTTTTTATGTGTTTTTTATCATTACTGAAACGTGACCTAATCTATAGCACGGAATTAAGAAAACACCCTGTATATGTATAATAAATAACTCGACCTTTCAATTCTACCTACTAATATAGTTACAAATTATCAATAGTACATACTATATATTGAACAGGAAAATTTAACTAAATAATAGCTTTATAAAGGTACATGGAGTTGGTTTATATTATATTTAATACAATGTCAATTTATTATTGTTTGTACCAAAATAAAATTACACACATTTTAAATTAGCAAAGTCGTGCAGGAAAAGTATGTCTTTTATTGAAAATGAAAAGTGTCTTAATGTGTTGAGCTGACAATCTATCACCAAAATACAGTTCTATCTGAAATATCCTCAGAAAGTAAATTAGGGCGGATACGGGCTTATTAGATCGACGACTCCATTGCTTCTTGACAATAGGGCTTAAGAAAGGGTCAGTGGCGCCAACGGCGTCAATGATACCGCGACGGAGCTATAGGGCCTTTTTGCCACTGGACGGCACGGCGACGGTGCCGTCACGATGCCGTGGCTTTGATTTTTCACTAGACGACACGGCAATGACATTGGAATGTCCAACTAGTTCCAATTTGAGCGAGCGCACACACGCGCATGCTTCGTACAAATACAAAACACGTGCAGTTTGGCAGGCCGACGACGGTACCGGTGGGAATCAATGCCGTTGCCGTTGCCGTCGCTGTGCCGTCTAGTAGAAAAA
The DNA here is from genome assembly GCA_949820665.1 of Scrobipalpa costella. Lineage (NCBI taxonomy): Eukaryota > Metazoa > Arthropoda > Insecta > Lepidoptera > Gelechiidae > Scrobipalpa > Scrobipalpa costella. The sequence goes on along the minus strand of OX463305.1, from coordinate 3,643,065 downwards.
CACCCATAGACAGATGCCCCGTAAAAATGTATCAATTCAGTGCAATGACTTTCGGAGTGTAAAGCATACCTATCAACTTGTAGTTTTTTGTTTTCAGTTTTAGGTAAAAAAATAAAATACAAAAATACAAATCAGTTTATTTCCACAAAACACATTACAAAAAATAAAAACACACAATCAAGAATAACATAACAAACAGGACAGGTTAATTTTATATAGATATTTAACAGAAGTGGAAAAAGGTGTGGACACAGCTTGGCTGTTTTTAAGTCCAACCTACGTCAGGTGTACAGAAGAGGATAGAAATAGCACAGAACAACTTAAACGACAATTTGACAAATCTTTCAGAATCAGAATCAGAACATTAGGCACATATAGCGTTTATTTATGAGCAATACTAAAGTAACCTGTATCTACAAATCCTATCTCTCAAATTTACAGGGCGAAGCGGAGTTGATATCGGCCATCGACTTCGAAAGCGTGACGACATTCGAATCGCCATACGTCGAGGCGATCAAAGCGCTATGGTCCGACTCCGGTATTCAGGAGTGTTACGACCGCCGCCGCGAGTACCAACTAACTGACTCCGCAAAATAGTAAGTTTGAATTTTGAATCATTTAAAAAAAAAACATTTAGAAAGTAATAAAAAAAATAACTGACCAAACATGGGGTGTGAACGTACTCATGGAACCGAACTACTTTCTCCAAGAAATATTAGACGTAATGTCAAAAAAAATTGCCTCCCACCTCCCATACAAAATGGCTAGGAGATTAGCAATTAGCACAATTTGTTTGAGTGGCCTATTTTTTATTAAATTGTGACCTATGTCCCCTGAGGAAAATTGTTCAGTTTCGTCGGTGGGTGCTTACCCTAAAGTTTGGTCAGTATTGTTTTTACATCCTGTTTAGTTAGGGGTTTATTCCCCACACAAGTACCTCTAGTGTCAGACTTATACCTATCTTAAGACATATTTTTATTAAAGGGAAACAGAAAATTTACCTTCTTAGTACTGAAGATTTAATAAGACGAATTTTACCAACTAGGCAACTAAAGTACCTGAAAGTCAAAGTAACTTATCAAGACCAATCAAACAAAAGGCAGTAGGTACGTAAAACTGATACTCAGTTGAAAAATCTGTTATCTCTGTTAATTTTCAGTGATTAAGAAGTTATTATCCTCCAATGTCCGCCATATTAAAAAGTTATAGTGATATGACGTATGTGGTCAGTACGCAGATAAGTAATAATAGTAAATGAGTCATCAATATAAATGATGGAAATATAAATGATTTACAACCAGGATAAATGAAAGCAATTCTTAATGTATGTATTACTTCCATGCTGGCCTGGGAGCGAGAGAAAAACATAGAATGTTCCAGCTGTATTTCCTCCCGGGCATGCTGTAAGAACCAGCTAAGGGATCCGAGAGTTCCAGTATATTGTAATTTAGGCGATGGGCTGACAACCTGTCACTACAGCAATATACCTACAAATTTATTTTAAATAAAACCCTCTAAACCTTGTCAGACGTGGCGGAACGACCCTTGTTTAGGTTGTTTTCGCTCTGCCTACACCATTAGGGATAAAGGCGTGATTATATGTATGTATGTATTCTTAATGTAAATTGGTATTTTTAATTATGTAATCACATTGTAATGTAATTTCTATAGACGTTATTTCTGAAAAACAAAAATTCAAACGCATTCTGTGGGTTTTTGATAACAAGTGACAGCGCTACTTCATGGACCAAATCATATATAGATAAGGGCCCAAGCAAGCAGTACTATAAAACTTGAAAAAGTATTTAGCTACAACTAAGATTGATATTTTTTTTTGGTTTAAAAGTACATTCTAAGAGGTCAGACCACTGTTCTAAGTAGATAAACAGTCATATACAAAATCAAACTCAAAAATATTTCTAAACGTTGTCAATTTTTTACCGAGTCAAATTAAGACAGACCTATGGGAAAGATATGGATAGATATATTCTTTATTGCACATAATACAAAACAACAGGAAATGAGAACAAATTAAATAAAAACTAAAGTACTGTGAAGGCGGCCTTATTGCTATTATAGTAATTTCTACCAGGCAACCTTGGGTAAAGGAAATCAAATGTAGAAAATGCAGGAATGAGCAAAAAAGATACGGCGTAGTTTGCCAAAAGTCGATGAATTGACCGTCTCCATAGGTATTAAAATAGTATCTACGTATTTAGGTTTACGGTTCCTCTAAGCACATAAGCAGCTATTAAGGCCACTAAGAATTTCTATCCGATAAGCCTTTAACTTGACTTACCGAACGACACTCGCCATTGTCAACCTAATGCGACCTTGCGAGTTGAACACTACGGCTTCGCAAAGGTTTATGGCATTACTCAGTTGTAAGGGCAGTAGATTTGTATTACAGCTAATATTGGCTTTTAATTAATGTACTCGTACCTACTGTTTTCGTGCTGGACTGGGGGCGAGAGAAAAACATATAATGTGCCAGCTGCATTTCCTCACGGAATGCTGTAAAAACTAGCTTAGGGATCCGAGGGTTTCTGTATATTGCAATTTAGGCGATGGGCTGAGAACCTGATACTACAACAATGCACCTAAAAATCTATCTTAAATAACCCTCAAAACTTTGTCAGATATGGCGGAATGACCTTACGGTCGTTTACGCTCTGCCTAGCCCATTAGGGATAAAGACGTGATTGTATGTATGTATGTATATTTTAGGTTTGTATTTAAGTCTAAAATCGAATAGTTTAGGTTAGGTTAGGTTAGGTAGGTTATTGTGCGCCGAAATATTTTTCTAAATATATAAGTTGCCATTCTCACAATGCTAAAAATGTGGCATCCCCCCTTTAGTTGCTGCCTCTCTTCCCAGTTATACTGTAAACATCAGTAGGAAATAACTGAGAGCTTTGCTGACAATCTATCAGCAACATTCAGTCCTTCTTGAATTCAAATACCCCATTTTATAGTAATGTTAATCATTCTTATCGAGTGGGGTTTCAAGTCAACTTACAACTAGATGAATCCTGGTAGTTTTTAAACCGCCTAATAGCACAGCTAATAGGCCTCAGGAAGGTCAAGGATTGTCTAATACCGGGTGTAAGGGACAGCGTCCCGCAAACTGATAGGGGTTGCTGAGTCAACAAAACTGAATATTTCGCCAGGATTTCTTTTTTCAGGAAGTAAAAAAATATATTTGATCTTCCAATACAAAATGACCAACCTTGATCAGACAATTTGTATGAAAAACCATTTCGCTTTCTGTAAAAAGTCCTGGTGAAAATTGTTCAGTTTCGGTGACTGAGCATATCAGTTTGCGGGACGCTGTCATGTCACGTTTTTTTTGGATTGTTTGGTGACCTTTATCTTTACAAAAATATTTCGCTGCACGATAAGACTAATATAAGTTATTCGATTTTAGACGTAAACCTAAAATATACATATATACATATAATCACGCCTTTATTCCTAATGGCGTAGGCAGAGCGTAAACGACCTAAACAAAGATCGTTCCGCTTTGTCTGACAAAGTTTTGAGGGTTTTAAGATAGATTTAAATAAGATTAAAAATATAGTTGGTGATTTTTGTCTAAAGCGTCACATTACTGAGATATTTTCGTTACACCCCGTATAACATACATACATACATACATAAATCACGCCTTTATCCCTTACGGGGTAGGCAGAGCGTTAAACGCCTCGTAAAAGGCGCTTTCAAACAAAAACGTCTGACAAAAATTGAGGGCAATTTTAGATTGAAAAGTGTATTGCTATAGTGACAGGTTGTCAGCCCATCGCCTGAATTATATGTATGTATGTATTAGTATATTATATATGGTATATAGTAGTTTATTATCTATTATAATTTACGTAATTTATGTAAATCATATATGTATTTTATGTAGATTTGTCTATATTAATTAGTTTTTAGTAAGATGCACTATCCCGCATTATCTACATTTGATTTCCTCTACCCAAGGTTGCCTGGTAGAAATTGCTACCATAGCAATAAGGCCGCCTTCATTGTACTTTAATTTTTATTTAATTTGTTCTAATTCCTGTTGTTTTTGTTTTATGTGCAATAAAGAATATATCTATCTATCTATCTATCTAAATTACAATACACTGTAACCCTCGAGTCCCTTTTGGTGACTTCTACAGCATGCCCGGGAGGAAGGGCAGCTGGAACATTCTACGTTTTTCTATCTCTCCCAGTCCAGCATGGAAGTATAACCCCATATAACATTTCTTATAAAGTATCAAAATCAATAAGCTAAGTGGAGGTACAGCCCTTTGTTTCTCATGGGTATAGTTTACTTATAATAAATCAAAACTAATATCCTAATGTCCTACTCAAATTATTTTTTGCTCAGTGTATGGACAAATCTACCTACTGGTCTGAGTGGTCAAAATATTAGGAACAATGTTTTTTTAAATAGCGTGTGGTGATGGGTTAAAATAGCATCAACCCTTTAGTAAGGGTAAGTCAATAACAAAATCTCATACATACACATACTATCACGCCTGTATCCCTAATGGGGTAGGCAGAGCGTAAACGACCCAGATAAAGGTCGTTTCGCCACGTCTGACAAGTTTTGAGGGTTGTTTAAGATAGATCTGTATTGAATATTGCTGTAGTGACAGGTTGTCAGCCCATCGCCTAAATTACAATATACTGTAACCCTCGAATCCCTTAGCTGGTTTTTACAACATGCCCAGGAGGAGATGCAGCTGGAACATTTTATGTTTTTCTATCGCTCCCAGTCCAGCATGGAAGAAAACAAAATCTCAACTAAAAGTATTGCCGTCCTTTTCTGTTCTCTCGTGATTGAAAATTATAGGTCTGGTATGAACTTATATTAGTTAAATCGTGTCATTTGCAACGCTGAATTGCTCTCATATGACGGAAAAAACTTTGACAGACCTCTCAGTGCCACAAACAGTATTATCAATTGTATCGTCTTCTATGCTGGACTGGGAGAGAGAGTAAAACATAGAATGGGGCAGCTAAAATCACACCTTTATCCCTAATGGGGTAGGCAGAGCGTTAACGACCTAAACAAAGGTCGATCCGCCACGTCTGACAAAGTTTTGAGGGTTATTTAAGATAGATTTGTAGGTATATTGTTGTAGTGACAGTTCGTCAGCCCATCGAATAAATTACAATATACTGAAACCCTCCAATCTCTTAGCAGATTCTTACAGCATGCTCGGGAGGAAATGCAGCTAGCACATTCTATGTTTTTTTCTCGCTCCCAGGCCAGCATGGAAAAATAAATAAATATATATCCATAAAAGGCCTTAAAACTGTTCCATCCGTTATCAATACCAGATAAATCTACATCAGTAAAGATCACTCAAGATAGTTAGGCCCGTAATTATAAAAAGTACTTGAGACTGACAGCTAGTTTGAGTTCGTATCAGAAACGTCATTTCAGTACACTGCGGCCTGTCACATCCATACTTAATATTACTCTCAATCTTGAGATTGCTTTATAAATACGAGCCTTAGATTGCGAAACATTGACACGTCGGATAGTCGAGTAGTCAGATAAATAGAGGTTTTATGACCAAGTGTGTTTACAGATACGCGCTTCTGTTCCATTTACAACTGAACGTAAATAGTCACAAAAACGCTTATCTGACGGAGGGCACTGTAAAAATGGTGAAATTAGACATACATACATATAATCACGCCTTTACCCCTAATTAGGTAGGCAGAGCGCAAACGACCTAAACAAAGGTCGTTTCGCCACGTTTGACAAAGTTTTGAGGGTTATTTGAGATAGATTTGTACATATATTGCTGTAGTGACAGGTTGTCAGCCCATCGCCTAAATGACAATATACTGAAATCCTCAGATCCCTTAGCGGGTTTTCACAGCATGCTCGGGAGGAAATTCAGCTGGCTCATTCTGTTTTTCTCTCACTCCCAGTCCATTTACAACTGAACGTAAATAGTCACAAAAACGCTTCTCTGACGAAGAGCACTGTAAAAATGGTGAAATGAGACATACATACATATCACGCCTTTATCCCGATTGGGATAGGCAGAGCATAAACGACCGAAGAAAAGGTCGTTCGCCACATATTACAAGTTCTTAAGGCAATTTTGGACTTAAATTTGTACGGAGATGATGTGAAATTAAACGGTGACGGCGGGCATGCTATAAAAACCAGCTAAGGGATTTGATGGTTTCAGTGTATTGCAATTGAGGCGATGGGCTGGCAACCCTCAAAACTTGTCAGACGTGACCGGAACGACATTTGTTTAGGTCATTTTAGCTCTGCCTTACCCATAAGATAAAGGCGAGATTTATGTATGTATGTAGGAACATATTAGGTAGCCGACCCCGTGAGATACGGGATAAGGCTAGGAAGATGATGATGATGATGATGTAGGAACATATTTGAGTTTTATTTTGTATTAATATGACTGGTTGACAATTTTTCTTTGGTTTTTCTATATTTCGTCCTTGGGGAAAGTTTTTCATTCTGGGATAAAATTAGTATATGTCGCAGTATCAAAGCCCGGGTTTTGATGAAAATCCTAGTTATTTGATCAAAAAACTATTTCATCATAACCCTGCGACATATATGTGGTAGCTTGTTATTGGCACATACTTATTAATATAGTTTCTGGAACACCTAAAAGTATACTTTCTTTAGGCAGTAAAGTTCCATATAAAAATTAAAATGATGAGTTTCAACAATACATTGGAACCAATCCTGAAGAGGTTTTCAAGGAGTATACTGAGGACAGTTATAGCTGGTCATCTCTGATAAGTCATATTGTAAAATAGGCCAAATAAAATATATTGTATTATATTATTATTTAATCAGGCAGGCAGTTGTAGCAACTGATAGTGCCTGTATCCCATTGTTCACGATTTGCTTGTCTTATTGAAGTTTTGTAGGTATTTGTCCAATTTGTTCTTAAAGACATTTGTATTCTGTGCTGTCACTACATCTTGAGGTAGCTTGTTCCAGTTAGCAACCACTCTATTTGAAAGAAATTGCTTGTGTGGGTTGTTGTGTGAGAAACAAGTTGTCAATTTCATGCTATGACCTCGCAAACAGCTATTTTGGTTTCTATTGAATAGGGCATCAAAGTTAGATAGGTCATATGGCCGTTTAAAATTTTGAAAGTCTCTATCAAATCCCCACGTTCTCTTTTTGCTTGCAAGGTAGTAATCTTCATAAAATAAATAAATATAAAAGTTCACTAGACAACTGTCTCATCGATCACAAAATATATTTTAACTTGATTAAAATGTCAAGGTTTAAAGTTGAACTTGCGGATAAGGTTTCCTCAGTAACAGCAGCTTCGACCTAGAGCGAAGCCTGACAATTCTTTTAAACTCTAGCTGGTAGGAATCCAACGTGGGTATTTCTCAGAAAAAGTATTTAATTATTCGTCTGCTTTGAGGAGGAAAAACTACTAGAAAGAATATTGGCGAGGTCAGTTTCCCGTACTTTGCAAGAAAAGTATTCTGAAATTGAAATTGCAAAGTAGAATTTAAGAAATATTTCTTTGAATCTTTCTTAGGGTTTAATTGCTTGAAGAAAGTAGTGTAAAGCTTCGTATCTTTGTTAGAGTTCCTAAAATACAATATAAATTTTAGACTTATAAATCTGCTAAAGAAAACTAGGAGGTCCAAGATTGAAATTTTTCATAAAGATCATTAATTTGTACAATGTGAGGAGTCTATTTTATTTAGGCACTAGTAAAAAACATGTCATATTTTATGTCACAAATTAGGTCCGAAGAATATTTTACCAAGTACCCTTTACAAAATTGGTTTAATCATAGGCACCTGTTTTTCTCAGGTAGATCACGTGTGAATACCCATTTGACTTTGGTGAAAATATTAGATTCAAGTAAATAACTGTGACAAAAAGTTAAACAGTACTGCCTAGCCTCCTTATTTTATATAATACAATACAATACAAAATTCTTTATTGCACAAAGAAACACATACAGCAGAAATAAAAAGGAACAAACGTGACAGTACAATATAGGCGGCCTTATTGCTAAAGCAGCAGTTTCTACCAGGCAACCAATAATATTAATATTTGAGTGTCTAAAATATAGTAGGATTCAAAGGCCGAAAAATTGCCAGAGTTGCCAAGGCTTTTTAGTATGAAATCGCCGAAAAGTCAATTTCAAGTCGCCTAAAAGTCGCCCAAGGTGAAGTAGCCTAAAATTGTCTAAATAATTTACGAATAGTCTAAATAGCTACTATTTTAAATGCTTCAGACATATCCTTTAAGACTATTTAGTAGGGATGTTATTTAAATAATTTGGTTCGGTCTCAAAATCTTGAGTCAAAGAGGGTGGATGATGGTAGGATGGTAGAAATTTTCAATGATTATTAAGATACCCTTGTTTTTGGACCCATTTTGTACGTATTGTTATAGGGTAACCCCTATATGATGAAAATAGCCTAATTATTTTTGAAGTAGCCTAATGTCGCCTAATATTTTTTTCGAGATAGTCTAAATTGCGATAAATCGCCGCACTTGGCAGCACTGAAAATTGCCATAATCAGCAGGTCTATGATTTAAAATCGTGAAACATCACTTTTTACATAGCGATAGGTATGTTTTCTCCATATAGCTACTTAGTGAGTCTCTAAAATATATTAGGCTTTATAGGTTAACAGAGAGCCCAAACCTTCTAATCGAAATCAGTATCTTCAAAATCAATTAGAAATATCACTTTATTCACTTATAGGTACGTTGTCTTCAGGTACTGGTAAAAACACATTTTATAAAGTAAGATTGTCCCCGCACGAGGCCCTTTTCAAAATTGGTCCAAACATGACTGAGAGCCGCCTGTTTTTTGCAGCTTTTTGCAAATTACACTTGGAGGAAATAGTAGGTTTAAGTGAATTACTGTGATAAAAGGATAGACGTACTGCCTAGTCTTCATATAGCTACTTAGATAGTCTCAAAAATATACTAGGATTTATAGGTTAAAAGAAGGTCCAAACCTGCTAATCGAAATCAGCAGTTCCAAAATCGATTAGAAATATCACTTTATTCACTGATAGGTACGTTGTCTTCAATCACCTAAATTAGGTAGCTGACCCCGTGACATACGGGGTAAAGCTAGGGAGATGATGAGGTACGTTGTCTTCAGGTACTGGTAAAAACACATTTTATAAAGTAAGATTGTCCCCGCACGAGGCCCTTTTCAAATTTGGTCCAAACATAGACTGAGAGCCGCCTGTTTTCTGCAGCTATTTGCAGGAGATAGACCGCGTGGCGGCACCAAATTACTTGCCCACGGAGCAAGACATCCTCCGCGTGAGAGTGCCCACCACGGGCATTATAGAGTACCCATTTGACTTGGAGGAGATACGATTTAGGTAAATGCATCACGAGGGAGGCAGCTAGCACGATTTACTTCACAAACTACTCGGACACGACATTTTGCAAGCTCGGTTAGGTCTGCAAAATGTTTTGTCTCTTTTTAACATGGTACAGTGAAACATGTTATAGCCTGGCCGGCGATTAAAAAGACCTGTCATAAAGGTACCATAGATAAGGATTTATGGACTTCCCATTAGTCTTTATCTATGGTATCTCTATTACACTTATCTTACTCTTTGTCTGTCTTTCACTCAGGACTTCAAGTCTTTTTAGTCAGTGGTTATGCTATACCTATAATGATTATATTGTCGCCTCTTTCGCACCTAGCTGTCACCGTTTTTGAAATAATTGATGATTTAATTTTAACGAGAAGTAAAGTTTGTGAAGTGGAAAGTGCGAGCATGCCTGAAAAGCTTCAAGGTGCATGGGAAATGTCTCGTTTTCTGTCTTGTTCTTATTTTGATGTCTTTCTATCACTGTGCCACGACACACGGTGAACTATGCATGGTGTTAGCGGGCTTAGACCTAGTTGCATGAATATTTCAGTTTTTTAAACGATTTGGCAAGGATCGGAATGTCTGGCTACGTTCCTACTCAGCAGGACGTGCTTCATGCTCGAGAGAAGACAGTGCAAGTTATAGAACATGTCTTCGATATCGGGCAGGATATGTGTCTTAGGTAAAAGTTATACCTTAGCAGTGTTTGCTTCTCTACCATGCATGAGGAGCTTATATGTGTATTTAGAATTTACAGTATACAGATCTTGTATGGGACGTTGGCAGTTGGCTTTTGACGAAGTAACCTACAAATGATTATTAAACTAACATATGGAATTATCATCTGGGGGAAAAAATTTAGACATCCCTCTCCCATTTTACTTAGAAGAAGTTTGATTATTTACAACCTACCGACGTGCCATATTCATAATCCACATGAAAAAACTGTAAATTCTTAACATCTGTGCATGGTACCGGCCGTAGTAGACATAAAAGCATGGGTTTCAGTTACTTAAACGATCTGGAAAGATTTGCAAACGCGGATTACCTGCCTACCCTACAAGATATACTCCGCGCGAGGTTTCCAACAACGGGCATCAATGAATATTGCTTCGACTTCCCTTGCGATATGAAGCAATTCCCAAAAATCTTCAAAATCCTCGAGGGTGAATGCAAAGTGTTGAGATTTAGGTAAATTTTACTATTGGGCGTGTACGCTTTTATTTGTGCATGAAGGAAGCTTTCAAGTCTGTATTTCAGTGATACTCTTTATACCATATCCATGAAAAATGCTAATTCGGGACAAAAAAATCTACTAATAGTTGTCCTTTTTACAAAATTCAACCAAGTAAAAGTAACATTCTCGCATCAGCACTTGTGTGTTTCATATTATACTTAACAAATAACTAAAGAGATCACATACAATAACAGGCCATAGCAACTCGACAGAAACATACTTATATTCATTGATGATCATTAAAAACAAGGGCCCACGACAACCTTTGCACTCATGGTGCTACGTAAAGGAGCTTTATTCTGAATCTCGGAATACAGTTCTTTTAGTTAGTTTCGGTAGCGCCATCTCTCGTGCAAACTATAGTACTGCACGACCAGGCTGAGTCGCATGACCTGGGTTTCAGCTATTTAAGCGATCTGGCCAGGATCGAACAGGCGGACTACCTGCCCACAGAGCAGGACATCCTGCGAGCCCGACAGCCCACTACCGGCATCTTAGAGTACCCATTCGATCTAGACGGGATCATATTTAGGTATGTCTCGAACCCTGTGAGAGTACCCAGCTAGAAAACCGCCAGTCCCCATATAACCGGGTGTGTATAACTGAAGCTAGATTGGGTAGATAGGTGGCGCCACTCCATAACGAAAGGTCTTTCCTTTGTAAAATAAAATGAACTGCGTTCTTTCAAACCACGTAATAATGTATTAGTGATATACAACACAAACCGCACATTAAACAATATTATTATTATTAAAATGTTATTACATCCTTACAACAGAAACAAGTAAGCTAACCGTTGTCACGCACATGACACCCGCTGCCGTAGTGTACATGACAGTTACAGTTGGCCTACTTATTTCTGTTTTACGAATTTAATCGAATTTAAATTTAAATATTTCTATTAATTTCATTTTATTAGTGGTTTGTGTTGTACGTCACTAATAGATTACGTGGTTTAAAGAAACCCAGTACTTTTATTTACATTCCGTATAAAACCATGACAAGTGCTCATCTGTCAGCGGTTGGTAATCAATCGCGTCATTGTTTACCGCTGACAGATTCACAGTTATCATGGTTTCACTGTATGACTAAAGATTCCCAAATTAATAAGAAAAACTTGTGATTCAGCGCCACCTATAAATTGTACCGATCAGAAACTTCAAACGCCATCTAGAGGGAATGTACCCTAAGTATTGATAAATGCTTTATAGGAAAAAGGAAAAGTTTAGAGCACTTTCCATTAGCTGGCGTTGGAAAATTCTACTCCTTGTACCCCCAATACCATAGCCATTTTAGTCCCGGGTGAACACCTGAAGCCAGAATATTATGCTATCCTTTTCCGCCAGATCGAAGTAATAAAAGTTAGGAGTTCGGTATTTAAACGCATGACCGCTTGATTTTTAAAAATCAGAATAACATAATAACGCTCTTGTTTCGCTTATTAATCGTAGCAATGTTTGTGTCTAGATCGCACGCTTTTTTCTTGTATTTAAACACCTGTTTTGTATACTAATATTGTCGAAGTATCTACACACGTAAGCATACGCTAAGTCTATGCTAGTAAAAGTAAGGAACAACAAAAGGTCTTCATGCAAACGATCGAAACTGGCCTTGTACAGACAGTACCAACTGCCGATGTTGGAAGTATACGCATCTGTATAATGTCCGATTTCGATCGCTCGTATGAAGCCATACAGTAGCCGTTTTTTTTAATCATTCTAATCGTAATTCAATTTCCATACTATTTGGCATGCGAATGCTCTTTAGAATTCGAGTGGTTTAAAAATATAGCTCCTATTCAAAATTAACTTTCTATTTTTTTAAAATAGTTTTAATTTTGTTGTCAAATAAATTGTAATGCATCCGATTGGACAAAAGGTAAGTGACAATTTAAAGTATGTAGCTTATTGTGTTTTAAATAAATTATTTATACGTGTGTGGATATGGATAATACTTATAACTTTTATGTGGAATGTTACCTTATAAAATAGATTTAAGGCTTTTTGCGACACGTTTGGCGCTTTTCGAATTTTCGTAAACTATGAATGATGGTTCAAATGTTACGATTAATCATAGATCAATTATATATTTAAAAATGCAGTTTGATTAGCGCTTCTTTTCATGTTTTACGCTTATAAAGTATTTACAAAATAATATACAAGGCTTAAGAATCCTCTATACTTTAAAATATTCACTTTGATATTGCTAAAGAAATAAGCCTCTGTATAAATAACGATTGTTTATAGTTTTAAAAGAAATGCTGTATTTTAAACTATTCAAACATTTTTTTATTCCTAGATAGATTTTCCTTTTTTTATATAATAAATACTGAAACACTAAACTGTACAGGTGTTACTTAGTACAATTACAAGAAAAAATGCTAGCTAAGAAGATGAGAAGATTTGCCTGTATTCTTCGTTTATTTAACGTTAAATTATCGATACAAACTTATTTTGCAGCCCATAAACTACTTTTCCATACAACATTAAAGAAAGACAACCGCAAAACATATGTTTGTAACAAGGTTATTGTTTCTCAAAGAAAAAGCTGTTTATGGGCGGCAAAACTCCTTGGTATCGATATCTCAACATTAAAAAAAAACGAAGTATAGATAAATTGATTGGCGTAATGATCTAATGATGAAGGCTCAAGTCCTTCCAAAATGGCTAGAACTTTTTCTTATAATTGTACATATTCCTATGGTAAAATCTTACATATAACGTTGCTGTTACCAGGATGGTGGATGTTGGGGGCCAGAGATCCGAGCGAAGGAAGTGGATCCACTGTTTTGAAAACGTCACATCTATCATATTCTTAGTAGCACTTAGTGAATATGATCAAATTTTATTCGAATCGGAAAACGAGGTGAGTCATATTTCTTTTATTCTTTATTGTACACACTGAGGTTCTTAAACTTAACTTAATCTAGATACATTATGTACAAATCGTAGTAACTGCCTTCGCCCATCCAAGGGACTATCCCTGTGCAACCGTGGGTTCGATTCCCACTAGAATCACAAATCTTTGTAAGATTCTCCCAGTTCGGTTAATACAGACAATCACAGCTAGATTCTGTAAATTTCAATTTAAAGATTTGTTTTCTATGTTTTAAAAAGGCGGTCAGTAAAATTGCATCTAAGCTCAAAATTGGCTGCCTATTAGTAACGCTGTGGTTAGATTTAAATGTAATTTTGCCCTGCGAGAGTTATAATTTATCATATTGTATTAAAAAAAAAAAAAAAAAATGTAGAAAGAGAAGTGTGAAAATAGCTTTAGAGACTCTTCTTTTTAAAATAAGTCCGTGCACAAAAGTTGTTCCATATAGATTTGAGTGCTTGATTATAAAAAAAAAACATCCCTGTACCTAAACATACAGGTAAATTAAATGGGACTAGACGAATCCCTCATTTTATTTGAGCACTACCTTATTAACTTAATTTTTCGTATTACCACCAACAAAAACATCATCCACATAAACACTATCGCAATTCCAGAACCGAATGGAGGAGTCGAAGGCTTTATTCAAGACGATCATCACGTACCCGTGGTTCCAGCACAGCTCCGTCATCCTCTTCCTCAACAAGAAGGACTTGTTGGAGGAGAAGATCATGTACAGCCATCTCGTCGACTACTTCCCGGAGTATGACGGTATGTAGATGATAAAGAAACTAAAAGTTACACTTAGGATTTTAACCTACGATCTATAGCATGTTGTATTCCATGCTGGACTGGGAGAGATAGAAAAACATAGAATGTTCCGGCTGCCCTTCCTCCCGGGAATGCTGTAGAAATCAGCAAAAGGGATTCGAGGGTTACAGTGTATTGTAATTTAGGCGATGGGCTGACAACCTGTCACTACAGCAATACAAATCATTACACTCTAAAATTTGCCCTCAATTTTTGTCAGACGTGGCGAAACAGGCGCTTACGAGGTGTTTTACGCTCTGCCTAGCCCGTAAGGGATAAAGGCGTGATTTTGTGTGTATCTATAGCATACCCTGCCGACGCTCTAACCAACTGAGCCACCAAGCGATTCAAACCACCCAGTGAAACTTGTAGTTTCTTAAAACGTCAATGTGTGACGTTAGCGCATGGTATGTACTTTATTTGACTAACTAAGAATAGGAGCATCATTGAAATTAACTGGTAAGATTGTGAAGCCGATGATTTTTAGATGATAAAATTTTCGGCCCCTTGGTACCAATTCACAATTCCGACGAGTTACATGGTGAAAGCGGTTTTGCATTGTCATACATAATAATAAGTTCTAATCAAACATACGATAAGATAAGAATATACTTTATTGCACAGAAAAGACACAAGAAAAAAAGTTAGTAAATCATTTACTAGTACAAATAGGCGGCCTTATTGTTAAGCAGCAATTTCTTCCAGGCAACCTTAGGGCACAGGAGAATAAAAGTTGAACTAGTGGTAGTTAAAAGTTGAACATGATACCACAAACACAAAAACGGCTTCCCCATGCCTCAGAGAGCATCTCATTATAAACAAACTAAGCTGACTTCGTGTTTTATGTTTGGCTCCGAAAGTTATTGTATGAAGAATTAGAATATTATTATGATTATAACATAGTTCCTAATTTAAAAATCTTATTTATACTGATGTTGAACTCTATTTATTCGTAAAACAGGTCCAAAACAAGAGGCACCACCGGCGTTAGATTACATCCTACAGAAATACCTAAGAGAGAATCCAGATCCGGATCGAGCGTGTTACTCTCATTTCACCACGGCCACAGGTTGAATACCTAGCCGCCAGATACTAAATATAAGCTAGATTTCGTTGTATATACGCTAGATTCTGCTGAATATACGCTAGATTCTGTTGAATATACGCTAGATTCTGTTAAGTATATGCTAGATATTCATCTTTTTCTTCTTCTTGGACTGTCGACTCGATGATTTTACTTAAGGACCGGTACTGAGCAACTGATATAGCATTATGTGCATATGGACGTAGGCACATGCAGGGCAGGTCAAAGAATGCGCCATTATCTGCGGAGATACTATTGAATCTAAGCTAGATTCTTTTGAATATAAGCTAGATTCTATAGAATATACGCTAGATTCTGTTGAATATACGCAAGATTCTGTCGAGTATATACCAGATACTGTTTTTCTTCTTCTTGGAGTGTTGACTCGTTGATTTTACTTGAGGACCGGTACTGAGCAACTGATATAGCATAAAGTGCATATGGACGTGGGCACATGCAGGGCACGTCAAAAAATGCGCCATTGTCTGCGGAAATACTATTGAATCTAAGCTAGATTATTTTGAATATAAGCTAGATTCTGTTGAATATACGCGAGATTCTGTTGAATATACGCTAGATTCTGTTGAATATACGCTAGATTCTGTTGAGTATATGCTAGATACTCATCTGTTTCTTCTTCTTGGAGTGTCGACTCGATGATTTTACTTGATGACCGGTACTGAGCAACTGATATAGCATAAAGTGCATATGGACGTAGGCACGTACAGGCATGTCAAAGAATGCGCCATTGTCGCAATCGCGGCGCGTCAATTCATCCTGTGAAAGATTATGGACCTCATTCCTTTTACCAATAGACATTAAACAAGTTATCTTCCATGCTGGACTGGGAGTGAGAGAAAAACATAGAATATGCCAGCTGTATTACCTCCCAAACATGCTGTAAAAACCAGCTAAGGGATCTGAGGGTTTCAGTATATTGTAATTTAGGCGATGGGCTGACAACCTGTCACTACAGCAATATACGTACAAACCTTTCTTGACTTTGTGAGACGCGGCGGAACGGCCTTAGTTTGGGTCGTTTACGCTCTGCCTACCCCATTAGGGATATAGGCGTGATTATATGTATGTACGTATTTATTAAACCAGTTATATGCCGCAAATTTTATGTTAGTCAATTAAGCTAGTTATTATGTAAGGTAGAAATCCTGGTGTCAAGGGAATCCTATTTAGTAAATATCCTAAAACCCTAACCAATAAGTTCCCCTAAGTAGATTCCTAGACAAAGCTAGATTGCTAGATATGTTTCCATTGACAGGTCCGAAGCGCGACGCGTTCACGGCGCGCGAATTCATCATTCTAAAGATCTTGGACCTCCTTCCTTTTACCAATAGACAATAAACAAGTCATATATCGCTAATTCTATGTTAGTCAATTAAGCTAGTTATTATGTAAGGTAGAATATCCCAAAAATAGCCAATAAGTATCCCTAAGTAGATTAGACATGACAAACAAGTTACATGCCGCAAATTTTATATTAGTCAATTAAGCTAGTTATTTTGTAAATATTCCAAAAATATAGCCAATAAAATCCCCTGAGTAGATTGCTAGATAAAGCTAAACTGCTAAAATACTTTTGATCGCCAGGTCCGCAGCGCGACGCGATCACGGCGCGTGAATTCATCCTGTGAAAGATCATGGACCTCGTTCCTTTTACTTAGACATGACAAACAAGTTATATGCCGCATTTTTTTTGTCAGTCAATTAAGCTAGTTATTATGTAAGGTAGAATATCCCAAAAATAGCCAATAAGTATCCCTAAGTAGATTAGACATGACAAACAAGTTACATTCCGCAAATTTTATGTTAGTGAATTAAGCTAGTTATATATATATATATATAAGGTAGAAATCCTGGCGTCCAAGGAATTCTAACTAATAAATATCCCGAAAAATTGCCAATAAGTTATCCTAATTAGATAGCTAGATAAAGCTAGACTGCTAGAATAATTGTAATCGCCAGGTCCGCAGCGCGACGCGATCACGGCGCGCGAATTCATTCTGCGAAAGATTTTGGACCTCATTCCTTTTACCAATAGACACTAAACAAGTTATACGCTGCAAAATTTATGTTAGTCAATTAAGCTAGTTATTTTATGTAAGGTAGAAATCCTACCTAGTAAAAATATCCTAAAATCCTAACCAATAAGTTCCCCTAAGTAGATTAGACATGACAAACAAGTTACATGCCGCAAATTTTATGTTAGTCAATTAAGCTAGTTATATATATAAGGTAGAAATCCTGGCGTCAAGGGAATCCTATTTAGTAAATATCCTAAAACCCTAACCAATAACTTCCCCTAAGTAGATTGCTAGATAAAGCTAGATTGCTAGATATGTTTCCATCGCCAGGTCCGCAACGCGACGCGATCACGGCGCGCGAGTTCATCCTGCGAATGTTCGTGGACCTCAACCCGGACGCCGAGAAAATCATCTACTCGCATTTCACCTGCGCTACCGGTAATGTACACATTTCATATTGTATTTTCCTTCCATGCCGGACTGGGAGCGAGAGAAAAACATAGAATGTGCCAGCTGCATTTCCTCCCGGGCATGCTGTAAAAACCAGCTAAGGGATTCGAGGGATTCTGTATATTGTAATTTATGGCTGACAAGCATTATAGCAATATACGTAAAAATCCATCTTAAATAATCCTCAAAACATTGTCAGACGTGGCGGAACGACCTTTGTTTTGGTCGTTGGAACGACCTTTGTTTTGGTCGTTAACGCTCTGCCTACCCCATTAGGGATAAAGGCGTGATTATATGTATGTAAGTATATATTTTTTTTAAACAGCATGAGTCTTCTGACAGTAGGTAAGAAATACCGGGTGTAAGGGACAGCGTCCCGCAAACTGATAGGGGTTGCTCAGTCAAGGACACTGAACAACTGCCACCAGGAATTTCTTTTAGGAAGTCAAAATAAAATTTGGCTTTTCCATAGAAATATAAAATGTTCACCTCGATCAGACAATTTGTTGCCAAATTTATTTTTCTCTTCCTGAAAGAATTACCTGGTGGAAGTTGTTTAGTGTCATTGACTGAGCAACCCCTATCAGTTTGCGGGGCGCTGTCCCTTACGTCTGGTGTAAAATCATCACAGGTGCGAAAGAGACTCCGTTATAAATGTCTAAATATTTATGCGTTTGACATGTGTCAGGATGCTCAGGCTATGTGAAAAAGAGTATTATGTCGTAGAATGATTTGATAATTCGAATCTTCGCGAAGATCCTAGGATATTTGCGAAAACACGGATAATTAGACAATACTGAAACCATTGATAAACTTTCTGGTATAATTCAGTTTTTTTGCGAAGAAGTCGTCGTTCAAGTAACATTTGATATCCCTACCTCTGATTGTCTAGAATTACTGATTTAATCTTATTCTGATTGGTTAAATATCATGCGTTTATGTTTGACATTTGAAACGTCAACCAACCAGCGTTCTTTTTTCAGATGAGGATATCAAATGTTACTAGAACGACGAGTTTTTTCATGAAAATCTGTTCTTTTTTCCAGTTAGATTTAATAATGATTTCACCATTGGTATAATTATCCGTGTTTTCGCAAAATCCCTAGGACCTTCGCGAAGATTCGTATTATCAAATCAACCGACGACAGCTACAGATGCCGGAAATGTTCTTGGAGTATGAAGCGGTATAATCTACCAATTGGTCTCTTTTCTTGACATCTTGCCCCACACAGGCCCCGAAGAGTTCTAAACCTAATTACTTCCAGAAGTTTGCCGGCATCTGTACTGACTCATTGAATTAAAGAGTAAATAATTACAGCGTATAGAGATAAACAACTTGATTGCTTTATTGGAAGCGTTGTTGCGTATTTTAAAGACCGGTGGAGAGACCCGTGGGTTTCAGTGGATTGCAATTTAGGCGATAGGTTGACAACTCGTCACTACAGTAATACACAATGCTATCTGAAATGCGTCTCGTCTCACCTTTATACTGCGATGTGGCGCCAGTTCATAAAAAAACTCACAACATCAAATACGTATAATATGAAGTTCAAAATAACTGCACTTTCTGTAGGATTATACTTACAGTTATCACAAAGAGGTCAAACCTAATACTGTGCATGGTCAATTTGGTAAGTCTTCCTGCAATAGTTTTTATGTAGGTATTTTGTGTGTGCTTTGTAGAAGTAGAGGTTGCATGTTGTGTAGTTGCGATATTTAGGATGTAGATGTAATTTAATGTAGATATAATTATGTAGTGTGCCGTATATTTTAAGCCTGCTTTTTAATATTTTTTTATGATGATTAATCATCTTATTGATGCCAAAATTTATGGCAAACTTTCCCTTTGCCCCTTGAGAAATAAAAAAAATATTGGTATGTGAAATTAAAGGTATATATAACTATTGCATTTTGTCAGTTTATTTGTGCATTGTGTATTTTAATTCTTTTGCATTTTAAGGGATGGGCAGTGGCGCGAAAGTGTAAATACAAATATAAGAATATTTTACGTTTCGCAAGAATTGCAGAAAACGTAAAATAATCATAAAAAATTTGTATTTCAGGCACAATTGATTTAAAACTGATGGCGCCACCGTCGCGTCCCTTAACTTAAATAACAAGTCCTTTGGAATATCTTTTGCTGCTTTGACTAATATGCTGCATTTGCTTATGTTCGTACTTTTATTTCGTTTCTCCTTTGCATGCTGCCTTGGATTTGTTTAAAGACACGGAAAACATCAAACTGGTGTTCTGCGCCGTTAAGGATACCATCATGCAAGCCGCCCTCAAAGAGTTCAATCTTGCATGAGCGTGTCTCTACACTCGTCATTCTAGTAACCTTTGATATCCGCATTTGAAATAAGAACGCTGATTGGTCGGTTAGCGCGCCCAAATCAAGATCTCTTATTGGTTGACGTTTTAAATGTCAATCATAAACGCATGATATATAACCAATCAAAATAAACGGTACTGGTTGTTAGTAAGACACTCGACGTTTTTGGGAATTCAATAGGCTGTAGTTTTAGTAGGGTTCGCAGGGCGGGCTCAAAGTCAAAGTTAAATCATTTATTTCCAAATAGATTCCTAAGAACACTTTAAGAAAGCCACAAGCGAGTCTATTACAAATAAAATTATATCTGTGTCACAAAATAAAATAAAACTATATCACAATTAAGAAGAAGCATGAGAAACTCGCACTTTGCGCCCCTCCCTTCGTTTTATCTTATTCTTACTTTTGGCGCAGAATTTATCTCAGCCGGGTAGAAAGAGCTTTGTCAGCAGAAAAATGTTACACGTAAACTGCCGTATTTATAAGAAACTCAAACTAACGCCATTTTTGCCCTCATTGCTCTGACGACATAATGTAGATACTTTCGTGAGCCACTTGGAAGACATTGTCTATGGTTTCATTATAATAATAAGTTTTTATTGAGGCAAAAAACCCTATACAAAGTACAATAGTGCTTAAGCTAAATATTGAAATAATTGCATTAACATTGACATTATTGTTTAACACAATAGTAGCATTGACAATCACTCTCACTCAGGTCGATTTTGCTTGATTAAGTGCGAATCCGAGTCGATCGGTTAGGTGACAAACATTTTTTTTAAAGAGTTTTGGCATGGAAACAAGTTCTTAATTCCTTTCTTCCTTCCCGAAATCATATTTGTCATGTGTTGCCAATAGATACTATAAAATAAAATTTATGTCCATTCATTATTACGTAAGAATCAGATTTTTATCCCCATAATTTTGTGGACCAGTTTGTAAATCTTAAGTTCTAGTTTTACTTCGGTATTGATTTATATTTACTTTGAAATCATAAGATTTATTTAATCTAACAACCAGTGCCATTGTAGTATGTGATTGAATGTGCTGCTTCAGTTTAATAAAAAAGGAAAATTAAAATATTTTTAATATTAATCGCATGTTTTATTTTCCTCCTCGCTTTTCTAATAAAATGCTTCTCGCTTAGTAACTATTGCATGTGCGATCGATATACAGGGCGTCCCACGGCGATGCCACACGGAGGGAAAGTACCTTAAATATTAATGATAGGATATTTTACTGAAAGAAGACATCGTTTAATTTTTAAAAATAAGTAGAACTGCATTCACAGATTTTTTTTAAATCGCCTACCTCAACCGGGAATCGAACCCGCCAAATGTGACAGTAAAATTACATGTATTTTATAATAGCGTCTGAAAGGGCATTATTTTCTCCTTAATAACCTAGCATATTAAATGAAACTAAAAACATAAAATTTTACATTTTATTTAAAATTTTGTTCAGAGAAATTTCCTCTGACTTGGCCATGCTTCCAACAATTAACATTATCATTTCAAAGATCTACCCACTTGAGATACGAGATTTCCGTGGTATAAGTACATGATAATAATAAAGCGATCATAAAGTGTAGTAGGTACTTCTTCATGAGCTCACAATTACCATGCAATTGGCTGATATTAGTAAAAATAAATAATTCGAAAATGGAACACTTAAATTTTCAAGCGTCTGTTCTTTTGTTTATTGTGAGTTTCATTTTCGTTTATTAGCAATTTTTGTGTTAATTTACTTACCATGGCGTACCAAAATAATTTGGATTTAATAGAAGCATACTTTTTAAATGTCACATTTGGCGGGTTCGATTCCCGGTTGAGGTAGGCGATTTAAAAAAAATCTGTGAATGCAGTTCTACTTATTATTAAAAATTAAACGATGTCTTCTTTCAGTAAAATATCCTATCATTAATATTTAAGGTACTTTCCCTCCGTGTGGCATCGCCGTGGGACGCCCTGTATAAGGTCATTTTAAATCAAGTGTAAATATTAAAACGTGTAAATCTACCCATGAAACTGAACAACTTTCCCAAAGCAACATAGGTAAACAAATAAAAAAATTGGTCCTTCCATACAAAATGCACCAGCTGATAGCGCACTTAGTATGGGAAGTCGATTTTTGTTTTTCATATTTAAACCTTTGTTTCTTAGGGAAAGTTGTTCAGTTTAATTTGTAGATTCACACGTTTCAATATTTGCACTTGATTTAAAATTACCTTATATATTATTCACCCTTATATTATAATAGCAATTAATTAAATCATACCGGGTGTAAGGGACATCTTAACGGAAACTGATAGAAGTTACTCTTTCAAAACTGAACAAGTAAATTTTAAAAATAGCTTATTACACATCGATTTTTCCATACAAATGGTCTGATTTGTATGGGAAAGTTTTATTACTGTCTATTACACCCTGTATACCGCAAAGTACTTTTTCCTATTATTTAGCAACTGTTTCAAATTAAATAGCATGATATTAATGTCCATATTAGTTTAAATGACTTTGAATAACGCACCTTATGGAAAAGTTGCCGAAAACTCAAGAGTAAAAAATAAGATATATAACTGAACAAAAAAAAAACTATACCAGGTGTAAGGGACAGCGTCCCGCTAACTGATAGGGGTTGCTCAGTCAACGACACTGAACAACTTCCACCAGGTAATTATTTTAGGAAGAGAAAAATAAATTTGGCTTTTTCATACAAATTGTCTGATCGAGGAGAATTTTTTGTATGGAAAAGCCAAATTATATTTTCACTTCCAGATAAATTTCCTGGTGGAAGTTGTTCAGTGTCGTTGACTGAGAAACCCCTATCAGTTTGCGGGATGCTGCTACACCTGGTATAACCTTTAGTTAAAAAAGAGTAACACAAAAATGCCGCATTTAAAATGGAATAATGTGGTAAGTACAAGTTTGGCAAGAAAGTGTTCGTGGTGGTGACAGTTGGAACTAAAATTTTGCCATACAAACAACCTCATGATATCAAAATTAAAACTCTTTACGAAGAAAGTGGCGCCCTCAATCTTTACTCTTTCTTGCTAAACACTGACTTTAGTTTTGAGTATAGTATAGGCTCGATTCTTGATGCCACTGTTTAAAGCCAAAATGAAAATCTATCTTTTACGTTCAGAGTAATAAAATTTAAAAAGACAGGAGATTTGTACTTACTACTACGATTTTGGCGGCGAGATAAAATTGACAAATAACGCATAAAATCACAGACAATCAATCGAAAACCGGAGAAATTAAATCTCCTGTTCATTTTCAATATTTTTACTCTGAATTCGACTAAGATATTTAAATATTATTTTTAGCTGGTGGCATCTAGAATCGAGCCCAATATAAAGTGCAGTTAAATTGAACAATTTCAACATTCATTATGATTCATAGCTTCTAAGTACATAAACAAGATTAAATCGGTAAATGCAATCGATAAGCTTATCGAATATGCGACCCTTGTCCGGGTCGGAAGGTCGCGAAAACAAAGCGTGCCAAACACGCTTATGATAAGCCATCGTAATGTATTACATACATATAATCACTCCTTTATCCTTAATGGGGTAGGCAGAGCGTAAACGACCTAAACAAAGGTCGTTCCGCCACGTCTGACAAAGTTTTGAGGGTTATTCAAGATGGTTTTGTACGTATATTGCTGTAGTGACAGGTTGTCAGCCCATCGCCCAAATTGCAATATACTGAAACCCTCAGATCCCTTAGCTGGTTTTTACAGCATGCCCGGGAGGAAATGCAGCTGGCACATTCTATGTTTTTCTCTCGCTTCCAATCCAGCATGGAAGTTAATAATTACATCTGCTGCCACATTAGTAAAACTTACTATAATTGACAATGACAAGGCTTACAACTACAATTGGATTTTACTTAATCCAGTATAGGCAAGGCAGATTATTACACTTTGTTTGTTTCACTTTACTAGTTGAGCAGTTGTAATACCTTCTCGTGATTTATGTAAGTATGTGAAATAGTCTTCCATGCTGGCCTGGGAGCGAGAGAAAAACATAGAATGTGCCAGCTGCATTTCCTCCCGGGCATGCTGTAAAAATCAGCTAAGGGATCCGAGGGTTTCAGTATATTGTAATTTAGGCGATGGGCTGACAACCTGTCACTACAGCAATATACTTACAAGTCTATCTTGAATAACCCTCAGAACTGTGTCAGACGTGGCGGAACGTGGCGGAACGCTTTTGCTAGGTCGTTTACGCTCTGCTAGTGGGGTACCATTAGGGATAAAGGCGTGACTATATGTATGTCATCATCTCCCTAGCCTTATCCCGTATCTCTCGGGGTCGGCTTCCTAATTTAGGGGATTGAACGAGGGTACTGGTTTTTACACAGAAAGACTGCCATCTGACCTCCGCAACCCAGAAGGGGAACCAGACCCAATCCTAGATTAGGTCAGAGTTCTCAAGCCGCCAATGCTTAGCACTGGCTTCTGATATGGCTTAACGACTAATATCTACGGTATTAAACGATATTAACCGGGACCAACGGCTTAACGTGCCTTCCGAAGCACGGATAAAGCGCCGAATAAACGTACATATGAAATTCGAAAACCGAAAAACACATTGGTACGTGGTGGGCTTGGACGAAACAACCTCCGGATTTTTCGTCCAAGGTGGTGGGATTCGAACCACGACCTCCCGCTCAGGAGGCAGCGGCCCTATCCACTACACCATCGTGACTATATGTATGTATGTATGTGAAATAATGACTAATATTTCATACATACCAGTGGAGAAGGGTCCATACAAGCCGATCCCCGTCGGCTTCCCTTTCAAGAATTCCACCACCATCAAATCCGGAATTAAGTCGAAACTATAAAGTACTTGAATGTATTTTTTTTTGCTTTGGCTCACTTGCGATAAAATTGCACCCCTCGCCACTGACACATATATACATAAATTCATGCCTTTATCCGTTACGGGTTAGACAGAGCGTAAAACGCTTTGTGAAAGCTTTTACGCCACTTACTGACAAATATTAAGAGAAATTTTAGATTGTAATGTGTATCGCTATAGTGACAGGTTGTCAGCCCATCGCCTAAATTACAATACACTGCGACCCTCGAATCCGTATTGCTGACTTCTACAGCATGCCTGAGAGGACGGGCAGCTAGAATAGTCTATGTTTTTCTATCGCTCCCAGTCCAGCATGGAAGTAATATTTTATAGAAGATGAATAGGTATATACTATATACCTACAGATTCTATTATGTACTGGTGATAAGGAAACAATAACAAATAAAGTGAAAAATTTAAAAATCTACACAAAATCGTTTACTGATAGCTAGTCTCTGAGAAAAGTTGTTTATCATTAGTGCGTTCCTAACTATTTTTGAGTTATACCCTATAAATTTTAGGATGGTAGCTTTGACAGATGCAATTCTTAATGATTTCAGATACATTTTCCTTTATTTTCCTTCTGAATTAAATCCGTCACAGCTACCATCTTAAATTTTACGGAGTTATATAAACCCGTCCACAATGAATCATGGGCTTACGATCCGGAGGTCCTGGGTTCGATTCCCAGGTAGAAACACAAACTTGTGGTTTGTCAGTTTATCACTTTGTGAGATATTCCCCAGTTTGGTTAGGACATTGCAGGTTGAATCATCCGATGTCCGAAAAAAAAAAAAAAAGATTCCGTGCTTCGGAGGGCACGTTAGCCCGTCGGTCGTTAGCTGGCTTTGATAATGGTCGTTACTCAAACCATGTCAGAGTCCTAATAGCTGTGCTACTAGGCGGTTTGAAAACTCTGGCACCAGGGTTCATCGGGTCGTTCGACTCGAGAATCCACTCGCTAATAAGAATGACAGATCTCATAGCGACGTTGTTTCCTTTTTGCCGCGTCCATTTAAATTTTCGTACTGTAAATAAATACATACATTACTGACGCTAACTTTATAATTCCAGACACTGAAAACATCCGGTTCGTTTTCGCCGCTGTAAAGGACACAATCCTACAATCCAACCTCAAGGAGTACAACCTCGTCTAAGCTCCGCACAAACTGTGATTGTGTATAACACAAGCATCATCAAACGACAGAATGTGTACATTCATGAACTGACGTCGATGGACGACTTATTCACCATAAAATGTTTAATGAGAAAGTAAGGATAGATTGTAAGTCATTTAACCCAAAAACTAGTATCAGTTGGGAAAGTTGACTGGGCGCGGACGCGGTATCACAGTCACTGTTTGCCCCTACTATTGATCCCTTGTGTGGCTTCCAGGTGTCCACAGACCTAGCAGATAATATAATATTATAGCTCGTTATTGAGCGGACAAAAATATACCTTATTAACTCCCGATACGACTCAAATTCATGAAGTTTTCGCGTGCTGTAAGATATCGAAAGATACTGTAATATGCGTAGGATTTCCATCTGAATTGAATCGTATCAAGAAGTACCGCGCGATACCCGAAATATATCTGCTGTGTCGGTGGTCACCTTTAGAATCTAGGTCCCTATCGGTGTGGGATATGTGAAAGAGAGAGTAACTGCTAGGATTTTTACAAACTGTTTACGGTGGAAAGATCTGCTCTCTGAACAGAATTTAGATTTTTTGTACAAGATTCTGGTGGGGATCTGAGTGTTGTCATGTTTAGCCTAATCTGAAACTCCCAGTGAGTGTTTTGGATGAGCCACGTGACAGGGGTCGATGGTAGGGGGTATAGTGACGTCACCGGCCGCCGCGCGCCCACCTCACGACGCGTCAGAATTTTTGACATGTTTTTTTATGATGAAGTTATTTACAATTTATGTATGTGTCTGTATCGGTGAATATTAAATTGTGCATTTTAAAAGTCGTGGCGAGTCCTGGCCTCGCCACGAGCTGCTTTTAGTCATTGTTTTAGGATTTTTGTAAAGTTTGTTGCCATAATATCTTTCTACATTAGTATACATTTATTGTCCAAATGGATTGAACAAACTAGTCCAAATAGGTGAAAATGTATAGGCATTGCGCGCGTGGCCGGCTGCGTTGGGCCCTGTCATGGGCTACTGGACCACGTTGGACCGTTTTTGGACCATTTTGTTCCACACTGAGCCACTTTGTTCCACACTGAATCACTTTGTTCCACACTGGACCACTTTGTTTCACGCTGGACCCCTTTGTTCCACACTGGGCCACTTTGTTCCACACTGGGCCACTTTGTTCCACACTGGACTACTTTGTTCCATACCGGACCACTCTGTTCCACTATGTTCCACTCTGTTCCATCCTGAACCGCTCTGTTCCACATTGGACCACTCTGTTCCACACTGGACTAATCTGTTCCACACTGGACCACTCTGTTCCAACCTGAACCACTCTGTTCCATCCTGAACCACTCTTTTCCACACTGGACTACTCTGTTCCACACTGGACCACTCTGTCCCACACTGGGTCGTGCCGGGCCTCCGCGGGCCAGGTGTCGGCGCGCGCGCTTCCGTATGTCCGGGGGCGAAGGCTCCCGAAGTCCGGGGGCAAAGTCTCCCGCTAATCCAAAATCATAAACATAACCTAATATATCATTACCGTTTGTTCTGTTAGCTTGGGAGATTTATAAATTTATTGTATTTAAATATTACGTTACTTTTGTACATTGGAATTTTGTTACTTGAATATATGTTATTATTTAAGCTGTTTATATTTAAAGATGGTGTTTTTCTAAACGAATTGACTTGACGCGAAACGTTTATGTTAACTTAGGGCTTGTGTACGCATTCTGGTGTGTTCGGTTTCTCCTAACGTTATCCGTGTAAGATTCCATTCAACTAGCAGTATGTCGAGTATAGGGAGTTACTACGTTAGTATAAGGACATTTTCGATGCATTTGATATAAAAACTTTTTTTACTATAAACCCAAGGGAATTACAATAAGCGAGAAGTGGAATGTAAAAACCGATGCCGATGTTATTTGCACGAAAGCTTTTACCACATGAGTGTAATATATTGTACATTTGGGTCTAAATGTGCTGAGTGATATGAGCTGACAGAACAGTGCCAAGTTTTGCTATTGGCAATTTTTATTTAAATGAAACGAAAAGCACAAATATACCTAAACATAATTTTATAATTGTTTTCCATATAGAGTATTTTATTGCTATGCTTAATTTTAGTGTGTTGCTTTGTGTTACGATTTAGTTATTTTATGTATAGTAAGAAACAAAGTTTCTATTTTGATGATATACATATAACTTATTAACTTATTTGTTGTTGCGTATTTTGATTTCTTCCGACTACGTGGCATTGGGCTGAGTAAGACGAGATGAGTGTGTCAATAGCAAAACTGTAAGCTTTATTTAAGAATCCGGCTGTCTGAAATGCTCAAGAATTTGTGAAGTTGAAACTTAGCGCACAATATTGAAAAATTTCTATTGATGTTACCTTACCCACAGACGTGCAACCTCTGTAAGTGTACATAAAAGCTGTGTTTAAACGGGCCCAAAACCCTTCCCGCGGTCAGCGCGAGCGACAGATAGTTTAACCTTAGTTGTATTAGATATCAAAGTAACAACATTTGTGAAGGAAACATTACTGATACTCTTTTTGTATATTTTATACAGACGTTATATTTTGGTTGTACTACATGCAGAATAAGTAAACATCTGTCAGATAAGAGAAAGCTATAATCAAAGTGTCCAGAATGCGAATCATTTTTTATCCAGCCGTACCAAACGTTCAAGTGTTTCATATCACGACTGCCGTTCGGCCATACTTGTGGTTGTGCGTACAGACACGCGCGCTTGTGTGTGTGTAACTATAGGTTTACTATACCGATCGCACGCACACTGAGGCAATGTACGTGTAGGTAAAACACACAAGTATGGCTAAACGGCAGTGTGAGGCAAAACATAAGATTCAAGATCTATGTGGAGTCAAAGGAGTTTTAAATTGTGTCAAGTTTATTTTATTTATATCATGATCTATTTTTGTTGTGCTTCCTGTCAATGTGTAACATTTAATATTTTAATTTATATAAATCTACTGTTAACTTTAATTATACTGACTTTATTTATTACCTTTTAATTTTAAAACTTGATGATTTTTACGCCTTGATACATTCAACTGGATTTAGGTCGTACATAACCGAACAATTTAGTTAGATCTAGTGTTGTATTTTCATTTGAAAGTTTCATAATTCAGTGTTCAGAACTGCCACAAGGAATTGAAATATACCGGGTGTAAGGTAAGTTGTTCAGTTCAGATCGAGCAACCCCTCTCAGTTTTCGGGACCCTGTCCCTTACACCGGTATAAAAAATTAAAACTAAATATTTTTCTGTATGTGTGTGTGTGTATGGAATGTGTGCCATCTTAAGATTAAGAGCTGTTACTAGCGCCATGTATACTGAGCGTTCTTCATATTACGCACACATAAACAATCTGTCGTCTATGTTCTTACAAATAAAAACAAGTTCAAAAAAATAATATTAAAATTCGACACTAGGAACGTCAAAGTTCTTCTCAGTAATGTTTCCTAACCGCCATTTATAAAATTAATACATGTAAAATGTTTTTGATAAAATATTTTTCAAAGCCATTCATAAGAATTTTGTTATATTTGATATATCATGTCAATACTTTATAAAAACAAAAACACTACACAAAGAAACTATAAATACTTTCGTAGTTCATTATTTATTATACTTGTAACTAATGATAATGATGAGGAAATAATGTCCCTAGCCGCGTAAAACGATGTACGGTTGTAATTATTTTAATAATATGATACGGACCATAAACCTTACCAAATATAAAAATTGAGATTTTGTCATTTTATTTCAAAGTTAGAATTTCATAATAAAACTATACAACGCGAACAAGCGCAAGGGCCTGCGTGGAATTAAAAAAAACAGTCAATCGCACTAAGTGTCTATTTGTTTCGACTTGACTTTTGAAATGCCAAAGTATAGTTTTAAACTTTGCACAAAAACGACTAAGAAATTCGCTTTTAGGTGGCTAGTACAATTTCCTGCGTATAGATGGCGTCGCTCGCGCGCCGCGTCCCGCGCATAGCAACGGGTTCGTATTTTCCTACGAATGGACTGAAATGCGTGTATCTTACTTTGTTAACCAGTTGGGCGATTACCTACACAAAATAATGCTAAAACCTATTATATAGTCTAACGTTGCTTTACCTTTGCGTGAGATTGTGAGAATTTTAGCTTAAGTTCCGACTGAAGATGGATGCCTGTATGAAATATTGTAAATTATAATTTCTCATAAAATATAATTTTTTTCAGCTATGCGAGTGGTTTGATTTTAAATTCCTTTAAAGGCGAAAGCCACCTTAATAATTTTTCAAAATAACAAACATTCCAATTAAAAATAATTTGCGTCTTTCAATATTATTACAAATTATAATAAACATAAGCTTTAAAATTTCTAAAACTGCCTTTACTTTACTTATAACACCTTTGTATTAGTAACTGTTAGTTTCTCCAAAAAATATGTTTTATTTTAATAATTAAATAATTTATTATATAATAATCGCTGCTGCAAGTAAGTATTTTAGTGCATGTTGTAGATAATAAATGTCAACAGTGACACAAGTAAGTGGTTTCATGGTAATTAATAGTTGTAAACTTTGACGGAAACATATTAACCTACATAGTAGCCTGCATACAACAAAACATAGAGACTACCTATTTAGTAGTTACCAAGTGTCAGCTTTTAGAAACCAGTGAGTTTTTATAATAAATCTACGTACATTTAAAACGCCTTTTCAAATAGTAATTCTTTAGATATAAATCAAACGATTTATAAAAGAAATAATGCTAGTGGTAATGAAATGACCATCCATAGGGGAAATAACACACTGTGACAGCTGATTATTATCAATCCATTTGCGGCCGAACGCGACGATTATCGAATATAACACGAAACGCCATTTTTTACACCATTCCCATGGTTATTGTCACTAGTCATGACTGTTTATGATATCAATGTTTTCAACTTGACCGATTTACAACAAGAAATTATGGTGGTAAAACTGGCCAGGGCGGTGGCAGCCATTGCGATAGAAAATTTTCAATGGCGCTACATAACTTTATTGTTTTACAATACGACTATCTTGTACGGAGTTGATAATTTTCTAAGCATTTACGATAAAAGTGTGGTTATCAGTAGAGGAACAGAGAAACCAAGAAATACAGAAGAAACCCAGCAAATCGTAATTTTTGGAAGAGATGTTGATCATATAACTTGGGCTC
This sequence comes from Scrobipalpa costella, assembly GCA_949820665.1. Classification (NCBI taxonomy): domain Eukaryota; kingdom Metazoa; phylum Arthropoda; class Insecta; order Lepidoptera; family Gelechiidae; genus Scrobipalpa; species Scrobipalpa costella. The sequence goes on along the minus strand of OX463305.1, from coordinate 3,611,631 downwards.
TGGATTGGATGAGATCCTATAACTTTGACAACACTGGAAGATACATCGTGATATGCGAATCGGAGGACTGTAACGAAACTGAAGCGGTCCATACCTTTTGGTACCATAAGATAACGAACGTAGTATTTCTAAATCACCACGAAGAACAAGTGCATGGTTATACGTACTTTTATAATGGAGAAAACTGTGCAATGAGTGCACCGGTGAAAATCGACATAGGCTCCTGTCTATACAACGTTTCTCAATGTGTTTTGTACCCGGAAAAGTTCACGAATTTCTACAAATGTCCGCTAATAACTTCTACGTTCAAACAGCCACCTTACATGATGAATTTGGACAGTAAGATCAAAGGAGTCGATGGAAGTTTACTTCGCATATTAGCAGAGTCGCTCAATGCTTCGTTGAAGATCATGACGCCACAACGAGGCGACGGCTGGGGAGCTAAAGATAAGAACGGTACGTGGCTTGGTTCTCTAGGCGACGTCTACTACGATCTAGCTAATATTTCTATGACGTCTGCCGCCTTAACCCTAAACAGATTCTCAAGCTTTCAGCTTTCATACAACTACAACTTCATATTTATAGGCTGGATTACAAATCCAACAGAGTTACAATCGGCTTCTTTGAAACTTCTACACCCCTTCAATAAGCAAACTCATTTGGCTGTTGGGTTTACTTTTCTAATAGTCGCAGTGTGTAGTGTCTTCATAAGCAGCAGTTTATGGCGAAGATTTAAAAGAAGTCTTGGAATTGCAAGCGCAAAGAAGAATAACATTTTATTCTACTCTTGGATGATATGCATGGGCATGGGACTACCGTCAGCAAAACTGCCAAGGAAGCCAGTTCTTTTGTACGTAGCATTTATATGGATCTGGTACACTTTTCTGGTGCGGACAATGTACCAAGCGTCTTTGATAAACTCCTTGAAAACTAACGTATATGCTTCGAACGTGGATTCAATTGAAGACATGTTAAAAGAAAAATACAAATTGGGCGGCGGATCAGCTTTAAGAGATTACTTCATAAACTATCCTGAAGTCTACGATAACTTTGTAGGCATGAATTTCAGTGAAATAGGGAAAACGAGTCTTAGAATAGCTGCAGGCGAGAAGATCGCTATAGCAGTAAATGTTGAATCAGTATCTTCACTCTACCTTATTAACGATGAACCATATCATGTTGTTTCTGAAAAGATAGTCGTAAGTCCAGCGGCGATATTTTTCAAGAAATTCTCACCTATAGCCAAGGCTGTCAACAAGAAGTTACTAAGATTAGTCGAGGCGGGAATTTCAGATAAGTTATATCGGGTATATATTCGAGCTCGAACTAAACGCCCGAAGACGTCGAATAGTAAAGCGCCTATGACGTTGCAACATTTCACTGGATGCTACGCGATTCTGTTCGCTGGCTGGTCCGCTGCTATATTGATTTTTGCCTGTGAAGTATGTTTTAATTACAAGAATAAATCTAGCATAAAATATTTAATGTGTTATTTGTTATGTCAGTCCGATATACCTTTTACTTTACCCCCTTCTATCGCTACATGGAGTAAAGGTAGTATTATTATGAGAAAACACGCTCTTGTGAGCTTAGCTTGTTTGGATCGGAACGGAACCCAATTCTTTAGGAGTAGCCGTTAAGCATGATCTCAGCAGAGTGGTCCTCCCCGCAAGGGGGCCCTTTCCCACGTGAATCCAGTCCGATGAGTCGAAATGAAGACGTAACAGTGGTCAACAAACAACAAACCGATGCGTTTCTTTTTCTCTCACAGTCATCATAAAGGCAAAAGTGCCTTTACACCACTCAAATTAGATTTTAATTCTCCTTTTCCTTATTCTTCCTTAATTTTTAATAAAAAAAACAGCTGCTTTTAAATACCAGGAGATATGAAGTCGTACTACCAACTATTTCAGGTTCATTTCATTTTCAGGTTCTTCCATGCTGGCCTGGGAAGCGAGAGAAAAACATAGAATGTGCCACCTGCATTTGCTCCTGGGCATGCTGTAAAAACCAGCTAAGGGATCCGAGGGTTTCAGTATATTGTAATTTAGGCGATGGGCTGACAACCTGTCACTAAGCAATATACCTTCAAATCTATCTTAAATAACCCTCAAAGCTTTGTCAGACGTGGCGAAACGACCTTTGTTTAGGTCGTTTACGCTCTGCTTACCCCATTAGGGATAAAGGCGTGACTATATGTATGTATGTATGTACTACCAACTAAGTATTAAGTCAAAGCTGAAAATAACATCCTGTAGGTACATCTATACCGAGTGTAAAGTCAGTCTGGTGGGATGGCTCAGTCAATGAAACTGAACAATTGTCACCAGGAATTTATTATAGGGAAAATAATTGTTTTGGTAGAAATCGCCTATCGAGGTGGTCATTTTGTACGGAAAAGTCAAAATATTTATTTTTTGAAAGAATTTCCTGATGAAAGTTGTTCAGTTTCGTTGACCCCTATCAGTTTCTGGTAAGCTGTCTCAACACCCGGTCACAGACTATATAATAGTGCCTACTACATAACCCGGTACAGAATTTAATTTATTAGATCCCCTTTAATGTATAAGGTAAGGATAATAATTTGATTGTGGTTTGATTATTGTTATTGAATCCTCTTGGTAACACGCAATAATGTTATGTAGCCGTATTGATAGTTACTATGTAGTTGCGAATACTATGAAGATTTAAGCATCATCTTACATGATTTCGGCGATTTAAGTATTTGTCATTTTCGTGGCTTTTGCTATTAACTATGATAAAATAAATATGTTTTTTGTGCAATTTTTTACAATTATGGATCGGCTTTTATTTTAGCTAGTTACATACATACCTACATTTCATACATGGCAAAAAAGTGAAATGAGAATGAAGAGAACTGAAACTTATGTGAATATGTAGGTTTATTTTAAAATTACAAATGGGTTTGCTCTTCTTACTTCTCTACGTAGAGACTAGGTTAGGAATGACCGTGACAGAGTCAACGATGGAGCAAGCTCACCCAGAACATGCCTGTTATGGCACTGGCAATCTCACGCACCGACGGAACACAGCAAGCTGTTTGGCGCCGGACTCCGGTGGTCGGGTCGCAGGCGGCCCCTCGCGGAGCCTACCACCGCTTTGTAGGAATCGTTCAGCCCGACTTATTCACAGGCAAGCCTGTGTTGCCGTTGCCCGGGGTGGACCACTAGGAGTTAGATCCCATCCCACCCCAAATTAGTAGGTAACTCTTCATACAACAAAACAAAAAAGTACCTAAAACCGAACTACCTGGACTTTTGTAGGAAAAGCCTCTTTATTTAGGATCTATTTACCTGATACATAATTAGGAAGACTTCAACTTAATTATTTACACAGATTTTTCCTACATTATTTACATTTATTCTACCTCGAGTCCTCTTGACACCTACCTGTGAAATATGGATTTATTTACTTCCTACCTAATTAAAATGGTGTTAAAGAATACATCATTATTGCTGTGATCTGTTAACTTAGATACCCACTTCATCATTAAATATACCGGGTGTAAGGGATAGCGTCCCGCAATCTGATATGGCTTGTTCATTCAACAAAACTGTACAACTATCACCAGGAATTTCTTTTAGGAGATTAAAAATAATTAACTTCCCATACAAAATGACCACCTAGATCAGACAATTTGTATGAAAAACCAATTTTTTTTTACTTACTTACTTAAGAAAAACCGGCTGATAGTTGTTCAGTTTCGTTGACTGAGCAAGCCCTATCAGTTAACAGGACGCTGTCCCTTACACTCCGTATGTAGTGAGTGTTCGAATTTGAAAGTTAGGTAAGTAGATTTGTTTTTATTTATTTTATTTTTACAATCTGGTCTAACTACTGGATGTAAAATAATCAGAAATAGAGCCATAGCGGGTAATTATTTTATCGATAAATTTTAATTCAATGTTCATTCTAAATGCAGTAACGACCCCAGCGCATAAAGATAAAGTTAGATATAAGCAATCAGTGCAAATGGACAATAATTACAAAAAACAAAACGAGATATCGTCGTAGCATCATTTTGTCACTATTTCTGTATCGAGCAACAATCAAAATGGGGGTAAATACAACAGACCTAGATTTACTAGTTGACGAACACCCAGCCTTAATAAAATTAGGCATCATGGCTGCCAAAATCGCCTTTTACAATTACGAATGGCGATTCAATACTTACGTAGTTTTCAACATGATGCAATTAGTCTCAATTGAAGTATTCTTCAAACACTACAACGCTGTTTTAGTCAAAAAGGGCAAATATGTTCCAGTGAATAGAGTGAACCATGTACCACAGTTTGTGCTGTTTGGATACCATTCGGCGGAGTTGTGCGACATAGCGCAATGGTTACTTGAAAATAAACACGACAATACAGCGAAATTTATCATTGTGTGCGCATCAATAGACGTTGAGGATTGCGATGAGCAGCCGCTTATTGAAACATTAGGTGATCTGAGTATTGCAAATGTCGTATTCTTAAAACTCACCGAGGATATGACACCCGAAGGTTACACCGTCTATCCACTAAGGCCACACAAGTGCTGGAACAAAGACCCTGTGAAAATTGAGGAGTTAATATACGGCTGTGAAGACGATAAATGTTATGACCATCTGTTTCCAGAAAAATATTGGAATTTATACCAGTGCTCTTTGACTATAGCGACATTTAACCAGCCGCCCTACATGGTCTTTGAAAATGATAGCGACAGCACGATAATACCATCTGGAAGCGACGGAGATACTCTGAAACTTGTGATTGATATGTTAAATGGAACTCTAAGACTCAAATTTCCGCCAGAACCCGAATGGGGACGCTTCAGAAACAATAACTGGACTGGCTGCTTAGGAGAAGTGTACAATAACCGAGCTCAAGGGGCGATGTGCTCGAATCCACTCACCGTGTCTAAATATGGTAATTTCCAGATTTCTTTCACATATGACTCTATGGATTTAGTTTGGGGAGCATCAATGCCTGCCGAGAAACCCTCCTGGGAAAAACTTTTGTACCCATTACCAGTTTACTTACGTATCATATTGTTATCTATGTTCGGCGTGATCGTATGCATGAATACTTTCGCAAAAACTAAGTTTTGGAATAATATTATGAAAGTTTTAGGAACAAAACCAACAAAATCTAATTTGCTCATTTACACGTGGATTATATTTCTCGGTATGCCGGTGGTAAGGATGCCGCGAAAGTTTCCGTTTCGCCTCATTTTATATACTTGGATATGGTACTGCACTATAATAAGATCTCTCTATCAAGCAACTTTAGTAGGCTCTTTGAAACTACGAATCTACGACAAAACGCTTGAGACTTTTTCTGACGTTTTGGCTAAGAAATATCCGTTTGGCGGACAGCAATCTCTGAAGGAGTACTTCTCTGACGACCGCCGTGTTTACGATAATTGGCAAGAAGTCTCTCAATCGGAAACTGAAGAAATGCTTGATAAAATATCTAAAGGCGAAACGGACTTTGTGATAGCGATGAACAAGGAGACGATCTTCGCTCACTTAATGAAACATCGGGGCAAAAGGCACATTCAGATACTTCCTCAAAAGATTGTAAATAGCCCTTCGGTGATTTTTTTCAAGAAAAACTCTCATATTTGTGCGCCTGTGAGTAAGATTTTGACTGTGCTAATTGAAGGTGGATTCTCGCAGAGGATGTATGGGGAATATTTGAGACACATGAAGAATCTGCTGCGTCAGCCTGCTTCTAAAGCTGAACCATTGCAACTTCAACATTTCTTTGGCAGTTTCGTGTTATTAATGTTAGGTTGGCTTTTGGGAGCCATTTTCTTTGGAATTGAACTTGCTTGTGGCACAAAATTCTGATTGCAACATTTGAAAAGAAAAAAAAATGCTGATCGTCTTCTGAAATTCGCTTAATGGATCATGATCGTTTAAAATACTAATCTTTTATTTAAATGTTGATGAGTTTATTATTTAATTTATTCGGAATTTATTCTAAAACAATAAATATACATTAGAAAATTATATTTTGTGTATCATTTATTCATTATCAATCAGATAGGTACCTATTTCGTATTTGGGACAGGTTTTCTTTTAACTCCAGTCTTGTATTTTTGTTTCCAAATAACGAAGTTTATCAACTGCTTATACTATACACCACTTATGCATAAAAAGTGTACCTACAAAGAATAAAATCACGATGTTTACAACCATCTTACGTCTTGTAAACGAGTGAATATAAAAATAAAAATTATGCTTCCATTCTAAAACACTATGACGTCTGGAGACTGTAAATTTTCTTTTATAGGGATATTGTTGGGGCTCGGCCGCATATCTGGCTGGCACGCGTGTTTCGCCGCTGCATAACGGCCCACATTATTTTTTATATGCAGCTATTGGGAAAATTGTAGATATGTCAGCAATCCCGGTTACTTGGCAATAAGATTTTGATAAAAGAATAGCGAAAAATATAAATAACAAGCTACATAACCTAATAACATTTTCACAAAAATATTTAATTTTATACTTAATTTTCTCCTGTCCTTAGTCTTTCAATTACCTTCAGTATTTTATAAGAATTTGAAAGTTCGGCGACGCCGTAGTTTTTTAAATAGTACTAATGTGAATTTTGTCTTAATCGTTACTGACTTATTTAAGTAGTGTTAGGACATACTTAGTTAAAGTAATTGGTAAGAACCTATTAATTTTATGACTTTCATTTCATCATGATCACGGAGTGACTGAAGAACTTGCGGGTGGTTAGTCATCCAAACATGGAATACCACGGTAAAATTCCCGTTTTTAAACATTCTAATGTTGTAGTATTTTTCAAACTCTCACGGTTATCAACATTATCTTCTTCTGCCTAGCGTTTTCCCGGCCTGATGCTGGGGTCCACTTTCCGCCTTTTACTACTCCACTTTGCCCGGTCTTCAGCATCCACTGGTGTGAGATCTTTCTCTTCCATATCCGCTTTACGACGTCAAGCCAGCGCTTATTTTGTCTGCCGTGTGATCTAGGGCCTTGGACAGTGAGATCGAGGCTTCTTTTTCCGACGCAGTCTGGCCGTCTGCGACTTAAATGCCCATACCATCGAAGACGACTTTCCTGCAGCTTATCTGCTACGTTCCATGCTGGCCTGGGAGTGGGAGAAAAACATAGAATGTGCCAGCTGCATTTCCTCCCGAGCATGCTGTAAAAACCAGCTACGGGATCTGAGGGTTTTAGTATATTGTAATTTAGGCGATGGGCTGACAACCTATCACTACAGCAATATACGTATAAATCTATCTTAAAAAACCCTTAAAACTTTGTCAGACGTGGCGGAACGCCCTTTGTTAAGGTCGTTTACGCTCTGCCTACCCCATTAGGGATAAAGGCGTGATTATATGTATGTATGTATCTGCTACATCGCGGACTCCAAGGCTGCCACGAATGTGCTCGTTACGAATGCGATCTAATCTCGTAACGCAGCGCATCCATCGCAACAACTTCATCTCCGCGACGTTAAGCTGCTGGACATGTCTTCCAAGGACAGGCCAGGTCTCGCTACCGTATTAGTAGGACTGGTTGGATGATACACTAGGCCTTGCCCTTCAGCTTCACTGGTATTCTGCGGTCGCAAAGTACTCCAGTTATCAACATTATTATTATCACTAACGTTATCAACATTATAATCATTAAAATTTCTAATCATTATAATGTTGATAGCCGTGAAAATTAAAACACCAAAGCACCATTAGAAAAGGTTTAATCAACTGGAGTCTAACTTTATTCTCAGAGGCAAGAGTTTCTAATACATCTCGCAGTTTCCTTTGATCCAAGATTCTACCCCTAGTCACCGCCAAATCTCGCTGGCAACCGAAGCCATTGCAACTATCTTTTTGTATTTTTTTATTTTGTTGATTTGTTCTTGAGCTGGTTTTGCGAAATGAGATCAGAGGCCAGAGTTTAATACGTTGGCTCCGTCGTTTCTTACGAATTCTTACATCTATACTTAACTTATACGGGGTGTAAGGGACAGCGTCCTGCATACTGAGATTGCTAAGTCAACGAAACTGAACAACTGTCAGCAGGATTTTTTTGAGGACGTGAAAAAACAATGCTTTCCCACACAAATTGTCTGATTGAGGTGGTCGTTTTGTATGGGAAGGTCATTATTTTTTAAATCTCCTGAAAAAAAAACTGGTTAATGTTGTCCAGTTTCGTTGACTGAGCAACCCCTATCATTTGCGGGACACTGTCCCTTACACTCGGTAAAATCAAACTCTGTCTGAATCCGTCCATTAAATATTTTTTGATAGGACTTTTTTACGCTGGACTCAAATTTAGGATATATTTTATCACGATACGGGGACAGGTAGGAAATTGAATTTCGATTGTATTTTAACAGATTCTGATGAAACTGTTTTAGTTAAATTTGAATCAATAACATTAGAATAATATATATTTGATTCATCTATATTTGGATCAGCTTGTTTTCGTGGTGAGGTTTTAAAGACTGCCCATATTAAAATGAATTATTTATATAACAATTCACAACAAATTACAACACATTACGCAAACAATGTCGCGGGCACAGCTAAATAAAAAATCTGTTCTTAGAATTGAGGTCATTAATACATAAAACTGACGTCACTGAACTGAAAACTCGCCAAGTGCTTAATTGAATCTCACTTTGTTCGTCTTTCGCTTTAATCTAATAACATTTAATAACTCACTTGAGTTTTAAAGAGAGCCCGATGGTGTAGTGGATAGGGCCGCTGCCTCCTGAGCAAATCTCACCACGTACCAACGTGTTTTTCGATTTTCGAATTTCATATCTAGTTTTATTCGGCTTTTTCCATGCATCGGAAGGCACGTTAAGCCGTTGGTCTCGGTAAATATCATTTAGTACCGTAGATATTAGTCGTTAAGCCATGTCAGAGGCCAGTGTTAAGCATTGGCAACTTGAAAACTCTGACCTAATCTAGGATTGGGTCTGGTTTCCCTTCTGGGTTGCGGAGGTCAGATGGCAGTCGCTCTGTGTGAAAACCAGAACCCTCATTCAATCACCTCGATTAGGTAACCAACCCCGTGAGATACTAAAGCTAGGTAGATGATGACTTGAGTTTTAAAATTAAGTATCATATTAAGTTCTTGGTAAAAAAAAAACAATTTTAAAACAAGAGTACTCTACATATTTGAATTTGTTAGATCATCTTTTAAATTATTTATAGCAATGATATTTAATTATTTTAAGAAAAGATAAGACAGATCTTTATTGTTAACTGTGTTGTTAGATGGTACAATAAGGAACAATGGTATCAATATTTTGCCATTTTCAGGCGTACAATAATAAGCATCGTAATATAATTAACACTCAACTCTGGACTTAAAGCTAAATATTATGAATTAAGAACATGCAAAAAAGTAATTTAATGTGTTAAATTCCTTTTCATAAAGCCATTTTTTTCAGTTTATTTTTAAATGACAAACCTTCAAGCATTTTAATTGATACAGGTATGTGGTTGAAAATTTTTATACCCATAGCTAATGTGCTTTTATGCAGTATATTACTTGTCGCTGATATAGTGCATATGTCATAACTATAATAAGATCGCAAATTATTTCTAATGTCAGATTTTTTAATAAAATTTTCATGGTCATCACAACATAGTATAAAACAAAGTCGCTTTCTCTGTCCCTATATCCTATGTATGCATAAATCTTAAAAACTACGCAACGAATTTTGATGCGGTTTATTTTAATGGAGAGAGTGATTCAAGAGGAAGGTTTATATGTATAATATATGCATAATATAGCAGAGAAACACTGATAATTTCCGTGCGAAGCCGGGGCGGGTCGCTAGTTCTTAATAAATAAACAAATTTCTAAAATATAAATGCTTGACAGTGTGAGGAAATTGTTATTAATAAAAATTGATTTATGAGAATCTGTGAAATGCATTTTGTGAAAAGTAATTAAACACCTTTTTTGCATAATAAAAGTTGACTGAACATTGACAGAATTTCCCCAAAAAGCAACTCCATAAGTAGGCAGGGGATAAACAAAGCCATAATACGCATTTTTAGCTACATCAGTGGACGTCACATTAGCTGGAATTGACAAGACGTAGCAACTACTAGCTATTCTTTTATTGATATTTTCAATATGCGATTTCCAATTTAGATGGGTGTCAACATTACACAACACACACAACGTTACAGCTAGAAAATTGATCTCACTTACTTCATGGATTTGTTCACTCCGTCTCACAACATGTAAACTGTAATGTTGTTTATTATAGTTTCTAAATTGTACAATTTTAGTTTTATCCAAATTTACTTTTAAGTTAACTGATTCTTAATAGTCTACAATAGTCTCCACAGTTCTATTAATTTCTTGTACATCGTCACAATTTTTTTCTTTTTTATAAATATAGTAGCATCATCTGCAAAAATTACACATAAATGATAAACAGTTAATGGTAATTCATTAACATAAATTAAAAATTTACTTCGTGTGAGATGGATTAAATTTTCTTATATCGCGTTAGACCCCTTAAAAGTATTTCACTTGGTTCATGCAATATTTTCAAGTTTAATATTAATATTCCCTACTCGTTATGAAGCGAATATTAAAAAGCAATTTTCCACTGAGCTCTATTTTGATTTCATTCCAACCAATGCTATTAAGGCTTGTATTTATAAACCGAATGCTGACCTCCAAACTTTAGTATAAAGATGGCACCCCATGATGATGATTTATAAAGTGATTTCAAGATTAAGAGCAATTTTAAGTATGGATTTGACAGGCCATAATATACGGAAATGACATTTCTGATACGAACTCAAACTAGCTGTGAATCTCTTACACACAAACATACATATAATCACGCCATTATCCCTAATGGGGTAGGCAGAGCGTAAACGACCTAACCAAAGGTCGTCCCGCCACGTCTAAAAAAGTTTTGAGGGTAATTTAAGATACATTTGTAGGTATATTCCTGTAGTAACAGGTTTTAAGCCCATCGCCTAAATTACGATATACTAGAACCCTCGGATTCCTTGGCTGATTTTTACAGTATCCCGGGAGGAAATGCAGCTGGCACGTTTTTCTCTCGCTCCTACTCCAGCATGGAAGAAATCTTAATATGGAAATAACCTGTGAATCTAAAGTGCTGTTTATGAATACGGGCCTATAACTAGTAGACAGATCTACATAGTCTTCTTTTTATTTGCATGAATCTTATCGAGTGAGTTTTCGATTTGACGAACGACCCGATGAACTCCGGTGTCAGAGTTTTTAAAACGCCTATTAGTAACAGCTAATATGCCTTTGACATGATTTGTGTAATGACCATACCATAGAGACAGAGACCGGAAACGGCTTAATGTGCCCTCCGAAGCACGGAACTGACTGTCAAACAGGTAATTCAGCCTGCATTTTCCTAACCAAGCTGAGGAAAATCTCACGAAGTAATAAGTACAATTATCAAAGTATTCTTCTGTGGAAATCGAACCTACGGCTTAAATTGGTAGCCAATCGCTAAGACCACTAGATAACAAAGGCAGTAGATAGAAACGAAATAAACATCAAGATATCCAGGTTACTTCCATCCTGGACTGGGAGTGAGAAAAAAACATAGAATATGCCAGCTGCATTTCCTCCCAGGCTTGCTGTAAAACCAGCTGAGGGATCGGAGGGTTTCAGTATATTGCAATTTAGGCGATGATCTGACAATTTGTCACTACAGCAATATACGCACAAATCAATCTTGAATAATCCTCAAAACTTTGTCAGACGTGGCGAAACTTTTTTTTAGGTCGTTTTCGCTCTGCCTACCCCATTAGGGAAAAAGGCGTGATTATTTGTATGTATATATGTATGTATCCAGGTAGATTAGTCCAGATGAATTACCAATAATTTGCTGGAGTATTTCCCACCGGTCCTAGAGTAGAAACAATGGGCTCGATTCTAGATCCACAGGCTAAAACTAAAATTAAAATCTATTTGTCACTTTCGAAATAATTAAATTGGAAAAGGACAGGCGATTTATACTCTATGGTTTTAAATTTCGACGTGCCTTTGCACGTTTAGTATTTCTTTTAATTTTATCCGCCATATCATATGACGGCGGATAAAAATGACAGATAATGCATAAAACTACCTACAATAAATCAATAACCGGAGAGAATAGATCTCCTGTTCTTTTCCAATATTTTTAATCTAAAAGTGACATATAGATTTTAATTTTACAATTATTTAACAATTTATTGTACACATAAACATACACTTAATTAAGACACAACAGGCACTGCTTATTTCTACAAATAAAATTCTTACAGTAGACAGAAAGAAAACATAAAGCAGATAAGACGTGCACAATTTAAATATTTTATCATCAGAAATATATATTTAGTTTTAGCCGCAAATCTGAAATCGAGGCTTGTAGGCTGTAGGCTATTTGTTTATTTACTCCGAAGAATTTCAAATTTGTCAAGTTAACGGGCTTTATTGTGTTAACTTCTCTGTATTCTGTCTTCGAAGAATCCTAAATTAAAGATACCTTGTTAAAAGAAACAATACAATTTCTTAGAAGTTGCTAAGTGGAAAGAGCAAAGTTGAATGATCAATTTGGCACTTGAGTATTTAGTTAGGTTACTTCCATTGTAGACTGAGAGTGATAGAAAAACATAGAATATGCCAGCTGCATGAGCTGTAAAAACCAGCTAAGGGATTCAATGTATTACAATTTAGGCGATGGACTGACAACCCGTCACTAGCGATACACATTTTAGTCTAAAATTGCCCTAAACGCTTGTCAGACGTGATGATGTATGTCGGAACGACCATGTCTTTGGTCGTTTACGCCCTGCCTACCCCATTTGGGATAAAGGCGTGATTATATGTAGGTATGTATGTTTTTAGTTAGGACAACAATGCACCTGATTGTAGAAAGAAGAATACCGTACTTCGGAGAGCATGTTGAGGGGTGGTCCTAGTCACTATTGGCCGTTACACAAACCATATCTTTGCTTTAAAAACATACATACATACATACATAAAATCACGCCTTTATCCCTTACGGGGTAGGCAGAGCGTAAAACGCCTCCTAAAAGGCGCTTTCGCCACGTCTGACATAAATTGGGGGCAATTTTAGATTGTAATGTGTATTGCTGTAGTGACAGGTTGTCAGCCCATCGCCTAAATTACAATACACTGTAACCCTCGAATCCCTTTTGCTGACTTATACAGCATGCCCGGGAGGAAGGGCAACTGGAACATTCTATGTTTTTCTTTCTTTCCCAGTCCAGTATGGAAGTTTACTTTAAAAACTCCTAGGTATATGTGATCGTCTGTTCACTCGATAGAACTAGGTAAACAATTTTATGTTGACACACACTATTTTTTCTAGTCTAAAAAAACAGTACAAAAACATCTCTCAGTCAAGTAAAATAATAATAGTTCGGAGTTCGCTTTGTGCGGAGATAAAACTTTACGAGAAATCGAGTTTCGCTCAAGGAGAGCCCTCATCGGGTGCGAGATAGCAGAGTTAGTTGTTTGAGTGCACTGATTTGAGATGCCGTACACCAAAAGAAAATTTTATTATTTATTTAACAGTTTATTGCTCACATGATCATACAGAGAACACAAATATAAAAAAAAACAATAGCACAACAGGTACAGCTTTTCTCTAAAAAGAAATCTCTTCCAGCTGACCTACGGTAGTGGGAGTGCATAAGTGAGGCAGAAAAGGCGTGTACAATTATACATATAGTCACGCCTTTATCCCTAATGGGGTAGGCAGAGCGTAAACGACCTAAACAAAAGATCGTCCCGCCACGTCTGACAAAGTCTTGAGGGTCATTCAAGATACATTTGTAGATATATTGCTGAAGTGACAGGTTGTCACCCAATCGCCTAATTTACAATATACGGATACCCTCGGATTTTAGGTTTTTACGGCATGCCCGGGAGGAAATGCAGCTGGAACATTACAATTATGTACAATTATAATATAGGTAAAATTACATTAAATAAAATTCAAAGCCTAATATTATAATAAAAAGCAATAAATATACATAATAATACATATTCCTACAATCTTCATAAATACATATAGTTATTAATAAATAAATAATCTATAATACATACATACATAAATCACGCCTTTATCCCTTACGGGGTAGGCAGAGCGTTTAACGCCTCGTAAAAGGCGCTTTCGCCACGTCTGACAAAAATTTAGGGCAATTTTAGATTGTAATATGTATTGCTATAGTGACAGGTTGACAGCCCATCGCCTAAATTACAATACACTGTAACCCTCGAGTCCCTTTTGCTGACTTCAACAGCATGCCCGGGAGGAAGGGCAGCTGGAACATTCTATGTTTTTCTATTTCTCCAAGTCCAGCATGGAAGAAATCTATAATATCATATAATAATAATCTATAATACTAGTATAATAATACATAATAATTAAATAAATTGCAGATAACTAGTAAACTTATAAAAATATGACAATAACAAATTAATTTGGAAGAAGATAGAAGTCAGAGTGGTAAGAAGGAATGCTTAACATTGTCCTGACATGGGAGAGACCAGGCATGTCCTGTGATCGAGAGAAATGGAAGATCTCTTTAAGATATGACGGAGAAGAAGGAGAAGAAATCTTATTATTGCGGGTAGATCTGTTTCAGGAACATTATGACAAGGCCTTTCTAAGGCGAGAGTGAACGGGACGGTTGGTTGTTAGATCATGATTGCCTATAGTATTTCCAACTCAGTTTTAGAATAAAGGTAAACATAGTTTCATGTCTTTTTATCGAAAATTGTGTTTCTAAAATAAGTTTTAGCTATTAGATATGACAATATAATGAAATAGTAGTTTTAGTCATTTAACTAATTTGCCAACACGTCTCATTAATTTTGAATTTTTGAATAAAAAGACATGTACCTTTGTTTACCTTTATTCTAAAACTGAGTTAGAAATTAACAAAGGTAACAACTTATTTTCCACTGACGGAATACAGCAATCAAACTCGTATGTAGCTAAAGGTGCTCAAAGCAATTCAGAATGCGTTAGTATAATATTAAAGAGAGTCATTAGTCATTTCTTCCATGCTGGACTGGGAGCGAGAGAAAAACGTAGAACGTGCCAGCTGCATTTCCTCCCGGGCATGCTGTAAAAGTCAGCTAAGGGATCCGAGGGTTTCAGTATATTGTAATTTAGGCGATGGGCTAACAACCTGTCACTACAGCAATATACCTACAAATATATCTTAAATAACCCTCAAAACTTTGTCAGACGTGGCGGAGCGACCTTTGTTTGGGTCGTTTTCGCTCCGCCTACCCCATCAGGGATACAGGCGTGACTATATGTATGTATGTATGTATTAGTTAGATATTTCAGGGCTTACCTAGCGAGGGGCCAGAACAGAACCCTCTTTGACTGAATTTCTAAAGTCGCATTTTATGGGTTTCGCAAACCAGTCCAATATTTTTGGGACAATGTAAAACTGGGTTAGTTTACGTGGAAATGAAAAGTACTCGACTTTAGGGTATGTTTATCTAAATTGTTTCTACTTCAGTTGGTTGACAAAGTTACAAGTAACATAATTGGCTTAATTCTAGTTTCAACCGGCTAAACCAAAAATTTAAATCTATTTGTCACTTTCAAAATGATAAAATTGAAAAAGCGATTTATACTCTATGGTTTTACACTTTGACCGCTATATTTTGAAGCGCATTTGCACGTTTCCCCAGTATTTTTGTAATTTTTGTCCGCCATCATAAGATATGACATAAAACCACCGACTATAAATCAAATACCGGAGATAATAGATCTCCTGCCCTTTTTCAATTTTATTATTTTGTGACAAAAAAGTGACAGATAGATTTTAATTTTAATTATTACCGGTGGTATCTAGAATTGAGCCCAATGTGTAAATAAGATGTACATATATTCTTAGATCTAAGTATTTGAAGCAGGAATGTGCAAGTTGTGTCCCACACACTTCGCGAACAAATTGTGTTTGGTCCGCCAAAGCTTCTAATAACGATTTTCAAAGTGGAGTTTGGGAAGAAATTTCAAGTGAAGTGTAGTTTTGGGTGGTGCTTTAGACTTAGAGTGAATTAATAGTTTCAATTAGGCACTTCGACGAAAATGAGACAGGAATTTTCAGGGTCTCTCTAATCTAACTTAGGCCCGTATTTATAATCAGCTCTCAAGATTGACAACGGGTTCAAGTTAGTATCAGAAATGTAATTTTAGTACTAAATGGCCCGTGAAATCCATACTTAATATCGCTCTTAATCTTGAGATCGCTTAATAAATACGGGCCTTAGTCAATTGACTAAAGCGTGCTCTATAATTTATTAGTAACAATTTATTTTCTAATTTCTTTAGTTTGCATTCTGTCTATAATGCATAAAAGTCAATCTATAGTTGTATAAAAGTCATTTATACAAAGACAAAAAAAAAACATTTTTTACAGTATACAGATTGCTACAGGAGTGTAAGCGAAGGTATCCGTTTAACATCAGGTGAACCGTGTGTATTTGTTTTTTTATAAGTAAAAAAATGTTTTTTCAAATCATTGTCATCATCTTCCTAGCCTTATCCTGTATCTCAGGGGGTCGGCTTCCTAATCTAGGTGATTGAACGAGGGTACTGGTTTTTACACAGAGCGGTAAACCAGACCCAATCTTAGATTAGGTTAGTTTTCAAGCCGCCAATACTTAGCTTATTCTTCCATGCTGGATTGGGAGTAAGAGAAAAACATAGCATGTGCCAGCTGCATTTCCTCCCGAACATGCTGTAAAAATCAGCTAAGGGATCCGAGGGTTTCAGTATATTGTAATTTAGGGGATGGGCTGACAACCTGTCACTACAGCAATATACGTACCAATCTTTCTTGAATGGCCCTCAAGAATTTGTCAGACGTGGCGGAACGGCCTTTGTTTAGGTCGTTTACGCTCTGCCTACCCCATTAGGGATAAAAGCGTGATTATATGTATGTATGTATGTAATACTTAGCACTGGCCTCTGGCATGGCTTAACGACTAATATCTACGGTATTAAACGATATTAACTTGAAACAAAGGCTTAAAGTGCCTTCCGAAGCAAAAAAAAACCAGATAAACACATTGGTACGTGGTGGGATTCGAACCACGACCCCTGCACAGAAGGCAGTTCTATCCACTACACCATCAGGCTCTAAAAAAAGTTTTTTTTTTCAAATAACACTCTTTTTATATGGTGTCACTAAATTCACCCACAGTTTTCTCCAGTCTACCCATAAGTTTGATGCTTGTTACAGCGTAAAAAAATCGGGTACTCTTCAAATATTTAAATCGCAGTTAAATATTTGAACGCCCGTAAAATATCCTATAGTTTTTCAAATAAGTATCAGCACTAACTACCAAGGTTTAAAGAGCCCGATGATGTAGTGGATAGGGCCGCTGCCTCCTGAGCGGGAGGTCGTTGTTCGAATCCCACCACGTACCAATGTGTTTTCCGGTTTTCGAATTTCATATGTACGTTTATTCGGCGCTTTTTCCGTGCTTCGGAAGGCACGTTAAGCCGTTGGTCCCGGTTAATATCGTTTAATACCGTAGATATTAGTCGTTAAGCCATATCAGAGGCCAGTGCTAAGCATTGGCGGCTTGAAAACTCTGACCTAATCTAGGATTGGGTCTGGTTTCCCTTCTGGGTTGCGGAGGTCAGATGGCAGTCGCTCTATGTAAAAACCAGTACCCTCGTTCAATCCCCTGTATTAAGTAGCCGACCCCGTAAGATATAGGATAAGGCTAG
This sequence comes from Scrobipalpa costella, assembly GCA_949820665.1. Taxonomy (NCBI): domain Eukaryota; kingdom Metazoa; phylum Arthropoda; class Insecta; order Lepidoptera; family Gelechiidae; genus Scrobipalpa; species Scrobipalpa costella. Next base: position 3,593,842 of record OX463305.1, on the reverse strand, counting down.
GGAGATGTATGTACTAACTACCAAGGTTTATGTTAAGCTCAACACGTAATCGGTAACAGATTTTTGTTACAGCTTGTTTTAATAAGGCCCCAATGACGACGCCTGCGCGCTTCTCGCCTTCACTCCCGAGGGTCCTGGAGCCGCTCAGTCGAGATCGGGAGCTCGTGGGAACATGTCCTGCGGGAATCCGTCTGAAGAACATCGGGAAAACGGGAAAACTTTCACGAACTCTGGGAAATTGTTTGAGAGAGACCTGAGTATAACTGCAGGTTGACAAGACGGTTAAATCTTTGATAGCTAGGTTTGTTTAGATTTAAACGTAACGTAAATAATAAAGTTTGAAAACTAAAACAAACTATTTGTAGATTATGCAAAGACAAAAAATGAATAGAGATTTGTTGATTAGCAAAGGAAACTTTGTTGCAAAAGTGGTTTAGAATAATACTTAGTGAAGTTGTGTAAATAAGTAATTAACATGTATGTGTTAAAGTTTGTTGTGAGTGCGTGGTTGTATTGTATTATCAATGCTAAAGGTAAGTGCATTATTATTATTTAAGTTTATATTTATTCATAAGCCTGTGGTGTCCCACTGCAGGTCAAAGACCTCTCTCCCTTCCTTTATTTTTTTTCGATTTAATTTTAAATATGTTTAATATTTTCAGTTGCCTTCCCTGCTAGATTTACTGGTAAATACATATAATCACTCCTTTATCCCTAATGGGGTAGGCAGAGCGTAAACGACCTAAACAAAGGTCGTCCCGCCACGTCTGACAAAGTTTTGATGGTTATTTAAGATAGATTTGTAGGTAAATTGCTGTCGTAACGGTTGTCAGCCCATCGCTTAAATTACAGTATACTGAAACACTCGCTCGCTTTGCTGGTTTTTACAGCATGCCCGGGAAGATATACAGCTGGCACATTCTATGCTTTTCTGTTGCTCCCAGGCCAGCATGGAAGAAAACAGGTAAGTATTGATAAAAATAATCAATACCTCAACCAGCTATCATACCGGGACACCGGCCACCGGACCATTCTCTCTCGGGCGCTTACACTGTGAAAGTCAGTTGTGGAGTCCGAGGGCTTTCATTTCATCACCTCAGTAAAGTATAACTCTAAAAGTACATTTCAAGTACCTATCTTAGTTCCCTTCCGCGCGTTTCGGCAGAGTCGCGATACGACAGAAGCTGGTTTAGGCAGAAACTGGATTTACCTGCAAGCATAATCTTCTCTGGGTTTATCAAAGGTTGACTGGAAAAGATCCCTTAACGGGATAAGTCTGCCTTTGTGCCACTATTGTCTTATTCTTCTTGTATTTCAGTTTTAAGATTTTTAAGGTACAAAAGAGAGCTTACATACATATATACATACTCTATTTATCATAACTACATCCAGCGTGGCAATGCCGAAAGTGTTATGGGCACCTTTGCACCGGGACCGACAGTGTGCGTTAGTATAATTTTATGACTGGTGTGATAGTTCCTATTCCATGCTGTCCTGGGAGCGAGAGAAAAACATAGAATGTGCCAGCTGCATTTCCTTCCGGGCATATCGAAAAACCAACTAAGGGATCCGTGGGTTTCAGTATATTGAAATTTAGGCAATGGGCTGACAACCTGTCGCTACAGCAATATACCTACAAATCTATCTTAAATAACCCTCAACACTGTCAGACGTGGTGGAACGACCTTTATTGAAGGCGTTTACGCTCTGCCTACCCCATTAGGGTTAAAGGCGTGATTATATGTATGTATGTATTTGTAAACCCTAAAAAGCGTAGTGTTTTAATGGATCCCGGTTTAATTTTAATGAGGTTTAACTAAAAATTCGCAAGGAAAATTCTTGATCTCATTAAAAATAATTTCATGAAGAGAATAAAGTATCCACTTAAAATAATCTTTTCTGGAAAAAGAGCTTGTATTTCTTCTTACTGCTGATAAACTTAAGGGTTATTCTGATTTGCGGTAGAGCCTTGAAATGTTTCACCTGCAGAATCCTTAATAAGCAACCTTTGTAATTCTGAAAACACAAATACTTTTTCGAGTTTAGGCAAGCACGAGGCTTACTTGTGAAAAACTCCCAATTATTTGAAAATTACACAAACTAGAAGTGATTTCACGACTCCGACAATCCGTGCCGTTGCTCTAACCAACTGGAGTATCATATTATATGAAAAAAAAAAGAAAATAATTAATTTGTGTCTGGCAGGACTAGAACCTGCGTCTCTGGAATGCCGGTCATTTACTCTACCAACTGAGCTACAGAAATGGTAGAAGTTCGAGTCCTGCCAGAAACGAATTTATCATTTTCCTTCTTTCATATTATATGAAACTAGCGACCCGTCCCGGCTTCGCACGGAAATTATCAGTCTTTCTCTACTGTATTATGCATGTATTATACATATAAACCTTCATCTTGAGACTCATCACTCTATCCATTAAAATCCGCATCAAAATCCGTTGCGTAGTTTAAAAGATTTATGCATACATAGGCATATAGGGACAGAGAAAGCGACTTTGTTTTATACTATGTAGTGATAAAAATAGCATTGTGAGTGATAAAAATCCTCTAAAACTCGAGTATCATTTGCTCAAACCACCCGGCGAAATTTCTTGTCTCGTTAGTACCTAAACAATCGCTTCCTGGGTAATGTTATTTGTTATGTATATCAACATCACCACATACTCAGCCAACACATTATGTTTGACTGCCTCCGTGGTCTAGCGGTCTGAAGCCATGGGCTCTCGATCCGGAGGTCCCGGGTTCGACTCGGATTCTCGGCGGGGGGCAATGACTTTGTGTTGTTGTTTCTAGTTTGGTTAGGACATTGCAGGCTAAACACCTGATTGTCCGAAAGGTAAGATGATCCATGCTGTCGGATGGGCATGTAAATAGTTTGTCCTGCGCCTGCTTTCTCCCTGGTCGTGTCAGCCGATCTGTCCCATCAGAAAAAGATATTGAAGGAATAGAGTGCTGCTGTGTGTAGCGCAAACACTTGGACACTAAAACCTAGTCCTGTGCAGTTGGCTGATCTCTGGTAGATTGACCGCCACCACCGAAAATCGTTGGGAGGACTGTTATTATTATTATGTTTAAGTAGCGGAAACTAGAAAAAAAATGAGGTATTAAAAATTCTAAGAAAATAGTACATCTGTAGGCAGCTACGTCAGCTTCCAAATTGGCCACGAGAGATGCTACACGGCTACAGATCTCGTAGCAAGTAGCTACGAGATTGACGGTTTAATTAGTAGCTAGCTTACTCAGCAAAATGAAACATGGGTCAAGATACTTTGTTTACTATTTTCTTTCCGTTGAAAAGTTTACTTATTTATTTAGCAGCTGTTGTCTGCAGCTTCGTACGCGTTGTGGATATTGTGAAACGGTCAGAAAAAAAGCCTTTTTTAACTACCTACCTTTTTGTAATAACCCCATTCTTCTTCTTCTGTCGTGTGGGTGTCGAGTCGACCTACCCGATGGACCCTGGTGTCACAGTTTTTAAATTGTCTGATAGCACAGCTAGAGGCCTCTAACATGGTTTTTGTAACGACCAATATAGAATAAAGCGATAGTGCCCCCCGGAGGAAAATAAGGTGATTCAGTTTCCATTGTCCTAGTATTAACCCTGGGAAGCGAACCCAGGACCTCCAGATCGAGAGCTCATGGCTCCGACCAGTTGCCCTCGGAGGCAGTTAACCCCATTGAAACCTGATATCAGAGCTTTTAAACCAACTGTTAGATCTCCGACACGGTTTGTATAACGGTGACTCTCAGAGACAGCGGCTAAGGTTAGACCGCGCTATGACGTAGCTGCAGCGAAGTGGCGCCGCACAGCACTGCAGCGGCGCGACACTACACGACAAAAACTGTCAAAATGTATGAACTGACAGCCAGACTGCAGCTCCAGTGCCGCTTCAGTGCAGTATCTCTCATACATATTCATACAAAGATTCATTTGTCGCGCAGTGCCGCGCCGCGCCGCTCCACTGCAGCCCCAGTACCGCTTCAGTGCGGTATCTCTCATACATATTCATACAAAGAATCATTTGTCGCGCAGTGTCGCGCCGCGCCGCTCCACTGCAGCCCCAGTACCGCTTCAGTGCGGTATCTCTCATACATATTCATACAAAGAATCATTTGTCGCGCAGTGCCGCGCCGCGCCGCCCCGCTGCAGCCCCAGTGCCGCTTCAGTGCAGTATCTCTCATACATTTTTCATACAAAGAATCATTTGTCGCGCAGTGCCACGCCGCGCCGCTCTACTGCAGCTCTAGTGCCGCTTCAATGCGGTACCTCTCATACATTTTCATACAAAGAATCATTTGTCGCGCCGTTCCGCTGCAGCTACGTCCTAGTGCGGTCTAACCTGGTAGAGCTGTAAATTTAGATTACTGTCACTTCATTTTAAAATCTCTCCAGAATCACATTATCCACCGAAGGTAAATCGATTCGCCACCAAGATTAATTTTAATAAAAGACGTATAATTTAACCGTGGTAACCATTTATAGAATACTATTAGAATATATTAGCATAATGTTATAAAATCGATAGTTCAGTCGGCTTGCAGCGAACGTGTCTGGAATTTACTTAAAACGAAACTGAGTAATACCCTGGGTATTTATAAGACTCGTATTTATAAAGCAATCTCAAGGTTAAGAGCAATATAAAGTACGGATTTGACAGGTCATATTGTACTGACGTAACATTTCTGATACGAAATTAACCTAACTGTCAGTCTCAAGGGGTTTTTTATCAACACACATAATTAATCATTACATTTACATACATATAATCACGCCTTAAATCCCTAATGGGGTAGACAGAGCGCAAACGACCCAAACAAAGGTCGTTCCGCTACGTCTGACAAAGTTTTGTAGGTGCTATAGTGACAGTTCGTCAGCCCATCGCCTAAAGTACAATATACTGAAACCCTCGGATACCTTAGCTGGTTTTTACAGCACGCCCGGGAGGAAATGCAGCTGGCACATTCTATGTTTTTCTCTCGCTCCCAGGTCAGCATTTTTATCAATACGGGCCTAAATATGAACGTGGTAGCCTAGGTGGTAGTGAAATGGCACGGTATTCTATTGTATTTATTGATTATCATTTTACAATGAACTTGAATTTGAATATCTTTTTCTAAGGTTGAAAGTTCAAACCCGGTTCGCGTTTTTTGATTGCCTTCTTGCCATATGGTGGGATCTTCAATGATATTCAATTTTAAGTAATGTTTATTGAATAGTTATATTGTAGACACAATAAGGTTGGGATACTGACAGAATTAGTGTTGTGCCTATCATATATTATGTACCTACATAGATGAAGAGTGGAACTCTCTGCATGCGGATCCGTTTCCGGAACGCTATAACTTGGGCATTTTAATGGCATGAGTGAATAGGCATTATCTAAACAATTATGCTCCATCATAGTCTGCATCATCACTTCCCATCGGACAAATGATTGCCTATCAACTATTAAAAAACAAAAACATAGATGATGACAAAAGATAAATAGTGTCTACATCTGAATCTTTTGGCAATACGTAATAGGCTTACTTCTTCTTCTGTCGAGTGGGTATCGAGTCTATCGACCAGATGAACCCTGGTGTCAGAGTTTTTAAACCGCCTAGTAGCACAACTATCAGGCCTCTGACATGGTTTGAGTAACGACTACTATCAAAGACAGCGACCGGGACCGATGGCTTAACGTGCCCGCCGAAGCACGAAATCTTTTTCTTTTTCGGACAATCAGGTGATTCAGCCTGCAATGTCCTAACCAAACTGGAGAAAAATTAACAAAGTGATAAATTCTCAAATATCAACTTTGTGTTTCCCCCCTGGGAATCGAACCTAGGACCTCCGGATCAGGAGTCCATGGCACTAGCCACTAGACCACGGAGGCAGTTATTAGATAGGCTTACTAAAATTGTTATACTAGTGCCTAAGTCTTGTCAATACACGTATACTTCTATACTAATATTATAAAGTGGAATGATTTGTATTTTTGTGTGTGTGTATATCAGTGGCGAACATACATACATACATACATAAAATCACGCCTTTATCCCTTACGGGGTAGGCAGAGCGTTAAACGCCTCGTAAAAGGCGCTTTCGCCGCGTCTGACAAAAATTGAGGGCAATTTTAGATTGTAATGTGTATTGCTAATGTGTAGTGACAGGTTGTCAGCCCATCGCCTAAATTACAATACACTGTACCTAACCCTTTTGCTGTCTTCTACAGCATGCCCGGGAGGAAGGGCAGCTGGAACATTCTATGTTTTTCTATCTCTCCCAGTCCAGCATGGAAGATTCATCAAGAAGTGGCGAAGGGTGAATTTTATCGATAGGGAAGCCGTAGTAAAAAACATAGACTTATATTACTCCGTATATCTATTTTTTTTTTATTTCAAATGTTGCTTAATTTCAAAAGGGAAGCCGACAGGAATCGTGCTATATGAACCCTTCGCCACTGGTGTGTATGTATATTTGTAGCGAATAAAGTCTAAAAATACTGGACCGATTTCAAAAATTCTTTCACCATTGAAAAGCTACGTTCACCCTTGAGTAACATAGGAAAGTACATAATACAATACAATACAAAATTCTTTATTGCACAAAGCAACACATACAACAGAAATAAAAAGGAACAAACGTGACAGTACAATATAGGCGGCCTTCTTGCTAAAGCTGCAATTTCTACCAGGCAACCTTTGGGTATAGAAATTGTACAAGCAGAAAGCGGGATAGTGCATATTACTACGATTTATTCCGACGGGAAAACTTATTTAGCATCGGGTGTCACCGCTGACATAAAGCTATTATATATCTGACATCTCATACAAGTTTTATGCAAATATTGACATTTTATATGAGCTGTTGCCCTCAAAATTTTGTCAGACGTGGTGGAACGACCTTTTTTTAGGTCGTTTACGCTCTGCCTACCCCATTAAGGCGTGATTATGTGTGTTTGTGTGTTGTGTGTGTATTGTGTGTTGTTTGTGTGTGTGTGTGTGTGTGTGTGTGTGTGTGTGTGTGTGTGTGTTAGATATCATCATATAATATGAAACCAAGCCCTCGAATACAATTTTTATAAAAATCTATATTATGGTTTTGTGGTTTGAGTATTTTAGATTCTTCAAATATAATTAATTTCAAAATGAATACTGCACAAGTCACCCGCTGGGTATTGCTACTGACTGACTGATATCATAAATTGAATTTCCTTTAAATACGAAGCAAATAATATTCCAGTTACGTCTTCATTTTACTGGAAAAGCCATTACTTAATTAATTCCTTAAAGGACTAGTTCAACGTTTCTCAATCTTGAGTTTTAATTTTTACTAGGTTTTTCACACTTTAGAGCCCATTTGCGTAGGTAATTATAGGCATCTTGAATTGAAATTTCATTATATAAGTTCAAAATGTGTTAGCCCGAATCAACACCATACAATCAGTATTTTTAATAATTGGCAATATTCTGATTTGTAATATTTTAACTGGAGATAAAATACTAAGTTTGCTACTAATTTTATCATACTGGGTGTAAGGAACAGCGTTCCACAAACTGAGCGAAAGAGAACCTGAAAGATTTTCTGGTGAAAGTTGTTCAAAGTCATTAACTGAGCGACTCCTTTTCTGTGGGATGCTGTCCCTTACACCCGGTACATGTTTTAAAGATTGTCAGAAACACACCAAAGTTTGGCAAACACTGCTCTGTTTGTTTCAGTGCTCCAATAGAGTTTTTAGATCAGATTACTTTATTCAACATGAAACAAGAGTTCTTAAATGTTATAACGATTAATTAATTACATTTAAAAAATATTAGCAGTTTTAAGAGGTATTTTTTCTTATTACCTATATTTTACAAGTTTTAGACAACATAGTTACGAGCATATAAGTTTATCTATGCATTTCTTAGGCCCGTATTAGTAAACAGCACTCGAGATTGACATCTAGTTTGAGTTCGTATCAGAAATGTCATTTCTGTACAATATGACCTGTCAAATCCATACTTAATATTGCTCTGTATATTGAGGTTGCTTTATAAATACGAGCCTGAATAATGCCCGCTGCAATTATTTTTTTGTAAAAATATTTAATGTACAGACACGACTCTTCTAGAGATTTATTATATGTATAGATTACATAAAAACTTATTTGTTTTTTACAAATAAATTTAATGACTCGCATCCAAAAAGCTGTATATTATTCAAATTTAAAAGCTTGTAGCTGTAAAATTACTCTAATGTAATTTTTTATCGCGGAACATGCTCAGTTCATTTCCGTTAATCAGGAGAACTACCCACCTGTGCTTAAAAATATTCTTCTTCTTCTGTCGAGTGGGTATCGAGTCTATCGACCCAATGAACCCTGGTGTCAGAGTTTTTAAACCGCCTAGTAGCACAACTATCAGGCCTCTGACATGGTTTTGAGTAACGACCACTATCAAAGACAGCGACCGGGACCGACGGCTTAACGTGCCCTCCGAAGCACGAAAATCTTTTTCTTTTTCGACAATCAGGTGATTCAGCCTGCAATGTCCTAACCAAACTGGGGATAAAATTCACAAAGTGATAAATTCTCAAATATCAACTTTGTGTTTCCCCCCTGGGAATCGAACCCAGGACCTCCGGATCAGGAGTCCATGGCACTAGCCACTAGACCACGGAGGCAGTCAAAAATATTAATGATTACCGAGAAAAACGGTTTGATAACGTATGAAAATATTTCAAGTAAAAGTCGACAAGCCTCTACCTACTTACAGTTTATCTTTTGAACCCAATTTAAACCAGTTTTCTTTTCTGAGGTATGATTTATTTGTTTATTACATACAATAATAAATTAAAAATATTAGATTGAGAAAACAATATTTTTTTCATTGTTAGTAAGTTATGTACCTATGTTACGTAATTAATTGAAAGTAAACTTATTATAGCACTAGTGACCCACCCCGGTTTCGCACGGAAATCATCAGTGTTTCTCTACTATATTATGCATGTATTATACATATAAACCTTCCTCTTGAATCACTCTATCCTTTAAAAGAAACCACATCAAAATCCGTTGCGTAGTTTTAAAGATTTGCACAGGGATATAGGGACAGAGAAAGCGACTTTGTTTTATACTATGTAGTGATGAATAGCTAGATGAATTAGTTTGGTATTTTACTTTAATTATGTTGTTGAGATGAATTGTATTTATTGTACTAAAGAGCGGAAATGTTAAAGAAAAGTAATACAGCCCGATTACATAGAGCGTTTATTGCACACTTAAGCTACAAAGGATTGTAACATCTAAAACTGCGTAATAGTCCTCCCACCGATTTTCGGTGATGGCGGCCAATCTCCCAGAGATAAGCCAACTGCGCAAGACTAGTTTTTAGTGCCGAAGTGTTTGCGCTACACACGGGTGCACTCTCTATTTTATTCAATCTCTTATTCTGATGGGACAGATTGACTGACACGACCAGAGAGAAAACAGGCGTAGGACCGACTATTTACATGTCCATCCGACAGGATGGACCATCTTACATATCAGACAATCAGGTGATCAGTCTGCAATGTCCTGAGTAAACTAGAAACAACAACACAAAGTCATTGTCCCCCGCCGGGAATCGAACCCGGCACCTCCGGGTCGTGAGCCCACGGCTCAGACCGCTAAACCATGGAGGGAGTTTATTGCTAAATAATCGTCAGTACTACGTAATACTATGTAAAGCAAATGGCATAGCCAATTTTATGAATTTAGATCTTTCCCAGTTATTTTATCTGTAATATCTCTGTTGTCAAATAATTTTGTTGGGTTAGCTGAGCTGAGAAATGACAAATCTCAGGGGTCAAATAACTATGTCAGGTTATGACGTAAAAATATCACACATCAGCTGATTTCAGCTTCGTCCCGCGTTAGTTTATTTCTTAGGACAAAGTAATCGATTCTCTTTTCAGAGGTTTAATGTTCAATATTTACAGCTTATATAGTACCTACTTATTCTTCCATGTTGGCCTGGGAGCGAGACAAAAACATAGAATGTGCCAGCTGAATTTCCTCCCGGGCATGCTGTGAAAACCATCTAAGGGATCCGAGGGTTTCAGTAAGATGTAATTTACCTACAAATCTATCTTAAACAACCGTCAAAACTTTGTCAAGTGTGGCGGAACATCCTTTGTTTAGGTCGTATACGCTCTGCCTGCCCCATTAGCTTCAATCAATTATTATTAGCGATCAAGCTTTTGTTCTTTTTCCTTTGTCAGGAGCTTATTAGAATATGCATCTTCAATATGGTCTCCAGCTTATTCAACACACCAAACCCAAATCGAATCCATTCAGCGGCGGTTTATTAGACAGATAAACTACAAGGCAAGGAGAAGAGAAGACTACGATGCCAGTCTTGTACATTTCAATATGCTTTGCCTGGAGGATAGACGATCGTTTGCGGACATGAAGTTTTTGTACGACGTGGTCACCGGCCGGTTGGATTGCCCTGATCTCACTGCTCGGATTGGCATTAGCGCCTGTAGCAGACGCACACGGTATCCTCGATCGTTCTATTCCGGTTTTTCACGTACTAATTATTCCCAAAACTCCATCATTAACAGAATAGTACAAACCTATGAGTCGAAGTTTAATGAAGCCGATATTTTCTTCCTAACCCGTAATCAATTCATCAATTGTGTTTTTAGTAAAATCTTTACTCTATGAATATGGCCTTACATTACAATGAAGCCAAGAAGCTCATACATTACACAATACACATACATTCACACTTACACGCACACTTAGCCTACCTTATGTTTATTGTTTACTACCCTATTATGTATATTTAATATGATGAACTCTGTTATTGGCTATATAAGTTTTTTAAGATTACTGTTTGTAATAGTGATATAATTGCTGTTGGGTTCTCAATAAAGAAATTAAATTAAATTTAAATTAGGGATAAAGGCGTGATTGTATAGCGTAAACGATCTAAATAAAGGTCGGTTCGCCACGTCTGAAAAAGTTTTGAGGGTTATTTAAGATAGATTTGTAAGTATATTGCTGAAGTGACTGAATGTCAGCCCATCGCCTAAATTACTATATACTGAAACCCTCAGATCCCTTAGCTGGTTTTTACAGCATGCCCAGGAGGAATCTCCAAAGGAATCTACAATCCTTACGTGCTGGGCTTGATTGTATGTATTTATGTATATAGGTACTTATGAAAGGTACTTTTATTTTTTGAAAGGCACTCACAATGCCATTTTCATGTTTTAAGTTCACTTTCATTTAATAATTTATTTGTGCCCACGGGAAACCATAGGGCGGGCAGCTAGCATGAAGCAAAAATAAAAAACAAAATAAAAGCGAAGATTTAACTACCTACATAAATTCTATTTTAAACATCGTCTACCATCATAATATTATTTGTTTTTTCACTAAACGGCACATCCACGTTACGGCAACGGCACGATGACTATATCGTCACGATATCGGCACTGGTTTTTCACCAGGACCGTTTTATCGTCGACGGTATCGTCCACTCAGTTCTACTCTGCTACACAAACGTGCACGCTTCATACGTATACAAAACACATGCAGTTTGGCAGACCAGCGACGATACCGATGGGAATCAATGTCGTGCCGATACCATGCCGTATCCGTGCCGGCAAGTGGAAAAGCGTCATATAATTTAATTGATTTATCACACATGGTATTCACACACAGACATCGTATTAGGTTCGTTTTGGATTTGGCCTTCCTAGTAAATGTATGACAGCTTGTGGATATGAATTTTTCATGGATACGAAACTTCCATGCTGGTCTGGGAGCTAGAGAAAAACATAGAATGTGCCAGCTGCATTTCCTCCCGAGCATGCTGTAAAAGTCAGCTAAGGGATCCGAGGGTTTCAGTATATTGTAATTTAGGCGATGGGCTGACAACCTGTCACTACAGCAATATACCTAGAATTCTATCTTAAATAACCCTCAAAACTTTGTCAGACGTGGCGCAACGACCTTTGTTTAGGTCGTTTACGCTCTGCCTACCCCATTAGGGATAAAGCCGTGATTATATGTAAGTATGTATGTACGAACCGAGAACGAAGCTGTATAAAAACGCCCTATCTCTTTCATGAGACCATCGACAATACCGTTGCCGTGGACGTGCCGTCTAGTGTAAAAACGCCCATTCAGTTGGTATAAAGTATTTAATAATGTTGTAGTATCATAAATTCAGTTGCTTTAGATGGCAGTCGCTGAAAAAAGGGTTTAACTCGGGCACTCTAGTTAATTGGCAAGTTGATTGGACACTAATGATGCTTTTAATTTCAAAGTAATTTATTTATCATTTTATTTTACATTCATCTGCTGCCTTTAAAGGGAGTTCAAACGGGTTGAGTAGTTACAGCTTTATTTAACATGTATAGACTAGCTTTTTGTCAGCGGTGTCGTCCGCCGCTAAATAAGGTTTCCCATGGAAACGGTGTACTTTCCCGCGGTAAAAAGTAACCTAGTTATCTGCCATTTATATAATTATTATGTATTATTGTACTAGTATTATAGATTATTTATTTATTACTATATGTATGTATTTATGTAGATTGTAGGTATATGTATGTAGGAATTTGAATTTGATAAATTGTTATGTTACTTAGAATTAATAATTACTATGTTACTTTTTTTTACAGTTTTGAGTTTATTCGTTACAAACATACCTACACACTCTTAACACATACACCCACACAGACAAAACTAAAACAAAAATCGTCTTTATAATATTAGTATAATATATAAGATGTGATGATCAAAATGTATTAATATATGTAATATCCAAAGTATAAATAAAAATTTACACCAACTTAAAACATTTTTATACGGACTAGATTTTTAAGTGGATATTATTGTGCTCACCGAATGCTGGCTAGATGAAAAATATGGTAACTTTCATCTCGCTAATTATAACTATTACTCCTCAAAAAAATTGAAAAACCAAAATGATGGGATTGTTATATTTACTAATCCATTAATCAAAGTATCCGTGTCTGAACCAGATTTCTTGGACGCAAGTTGCCTTTTGTTAACTATAGGTAACGACATCTCTGTCATTGCCCTGTATCTATATCTCTGGATTCGGTTATTCAATATTCAGCCACAAAGACATGCATAATAACAGGTGACATTAATATAGACATCTGTCCTAACAGTAAACAACGCGGTAAAAACGAATATCTTGATCTAACTACTCTATATGGCTTTTACCCCGCTTCTAACACTCCGACCAGATATCAAACTTGCATAGACCATATGCTAGTAAAAACACAGGACCAGGCAATTTCTATAACTTGCGAATCAAAAATTGGTGATCACCACGCTGTTCTCTTATCACTTAGCAAACAGCCTAGATTGGATGCCAATCCTGAAAGAACCATTACTAAAATTGACTACATTCTCCTAAACCAACTACTATCGCAACATGACTGGTCATTTATATATAATTCTAGTGACCCAGAGTTCGTTACCAACGCCTTTGTTACTAATGTATAGTTCTGCATCAATAAAAGTAAGAAATCCTTCCGAATACCACATCAAAAATACAATCTCAAAACCTGGGTAACACCATCCCTTCTAAAGTGCATTAAAAAACGTGATCAACTCCATCTGGCTGTTAGAAAAAATCAGAAAGTTCTAAAAATCCAAAAACCTTGTGGAAATCGATCAAAATAATAAGTAATACCGACACTCCTAAAAATAAATATACAGATCTCCTAAATATACAACAAGAACCAAAATCTTCTGCCAATCACGTCAATCACTTTTTTACGTCAATTGGATCAAATCTAGCAAATGATATACTACAACAATCGGGGAAAACGGATTCTGATCTCTCTAAAGAAATACATTGTTCTATACCAAATAACTCCAACTCCATATTTTTGCAACCAACTGATATCTTCGAGGTATCAAACATCATATGCAATCTCAAAACTGAAAGTGCGCCAGGTTGTGATGGTATTACGAGCAAAACTCTAAAAGAAACTTCTACTGGCCAGGTTCCAGACTGCTTAAAAATTGCCCAAGTTGGCCCCATATTTAAGTCAGGCAACCCCAAAGATGTAAATAATTATCGCCCTATATCTTTATTAAACACTATTGGCAAAATTCTGGAGAAAGTAGTAAATAAAAGAATCATGAACTATTTAAACAAACAACATTCTATCAACTAATCAGTTTGGCTTCAGGTCCAAGAAAAGCACAGAAGATGCAGTAAAACTCCTAATAGGTGAAGTTGCTAGACGTTTGGATAGTGGAAAGAAATGTATTGGAGTTTTTTTGGACCTGAAAAAAGCTTTTGATACTGTGTCGATCCCGCTCCTCTTGAAAAAGTTAGAGCTGTTAGGTTTTCGGGGTATAGCACTGTCCGGGTTTAAAAGTTATTTAACAAATCGTAGACAGTTTGTGAAACTTAGTACAGAAGCAGTCAGCCAGAAGGAAATGGTTACATGCGGAGTACCTCAAGGTAGTGTGCTTGGGCCGACATTATTTCTGATCTACATAAACTACATAGACTTGTGTAATCAGGATCTACCATCGGCTCAAGTAGTAACATTTGCAGATGATACCGCAATCATTTTCAAAGGGAAAACATGGGATAAAGTTAAACGGCGGGCTGAAGTAGGAGTGTCTACTGTGTCAAAATGGCTAGAGAATAATCTTCTTACCCTCAACACCTCGAAGACTAAGTTTGTTGCATTTCACATAACCAAGAAAACTGCTCCTCCTCGTAACTTCGAACTAAAACTTCATCACCCTACCTGCCCACAGCTGAATTCATGTTCTTGCCTTACTATAGCCAGGACTGATCATATAAAATATCTTGGAATCTGTCTTGATCAAAAACTAAAATGGGAAATTCACATAAATTACCTGTGTAATAAGACGAGAAAACTGTTCCACGTATTCAAAAAAATACGAAACGTTGTTGATAAACCCACTCTTATTTCAATTTACCTAGCTCTCGCCCAATCTGTACTGAGTTATTGTGTGATAGCCTGGGGAGGAGCTGCCAAGTCTAAGCTCATCAAACTAGAAAGAACCCAGCGTATTGCCCTTAAAATTCTTCATAACAAACCTATAAAATACAGCACACAAACTTTACCAAGAAAGTAATGTTCTCACTATTAGGCAACTTTACATCCAAAAGCTAATTTACAGTTTTCACAAGACAGCCCTAAATTCAATGTCATTCACCGAAAAGGACAAATCCAAACGCTTTGTCCCAGGCAGGCATAGACCATGGGTTATTCCCAAAACAGAAACTGTCTTTGCGCGCCGTTTTCCAAATTACTTAGAACCATATCTATATACCCATATCAATAACAAATTAGACATAGTTAAATATACAACTTCTAAATGTAAACTTATTATTTTCAAATGGTTGGTGTTACGAGAATACAATGATACTGAATCACTTCTAAATGTCGGCGTTACTTAATGCATTGCCTACATACAAAAACGCTTAAATACTTGGCAAAGCCTTTCATACTTATATTAAATAAGTTGCATTTATTTATTGTTAAATACTTATTTCTTAGTAAACATACATTAATATTAAAATACTTCTCAATAACGCAATAAATTAATTAATTTCTATATCTACATACCTATACTAAACTAAAATTAAAACACTATCAGCTTATACCTGCGCACACACTCACACCCTAACTTATCACACAAATACTTATATTTATATTTATTCAAACATACGAACTTACAATATCTATAATTCACGTAAACTGATTACCATACCGATCTAACATTAATATACATACCTACAGTCACTTTACCTCACAATTTTAAACCGAAACACTGTTTTATCTGTTTGTCAAACTTATACTGCGCTGCATTACTCACCTGGAGTAAACAAGTTGATCCTTACAATGGACTCTGTTGAACAGTAAAGAGTTAATACTACCCACTTATAATGTTTTAATTGTGAACTTGTGTTTAAATTTTGGCTATAAACGCAAATAATTAATCTTGGCATACATTGTTATTTTAAGTATTAATAAAAATTAGTGATGTAAGTGTAATAACTAATAACGTTTACTTTAAAATGTACATCTTGGATGAAAGACTGGCCTCCCATAGCACAGGGAAACCTAGTTTGGGGGTCAGGCAAACACGATTGTAAACCGTAAGTTACAAATAAATACCTTTTTTTTTATTTATTTATTTTTTATTTCTTTTAATTTAGTCACAAGGCATACTGAGAGAGTCGAGGCTGACAGATTTTCCATTGAAAATGTCACCGTAGCGCCGCTTTAAATTTGTAGTTGTCGCAGAGAGATAGAGAGATAGGGATAAATTGATGAATAATTGTAAATTACTAGTCAAAAACTATAAGCACTTAAGTATATCACATTAATAGTCATTTAAATTTTATTACTTTCATTATCATTAAAATACAGTGCAGTGACGTTTTCTATAAAAAAATGTCAGTCACCACCTAAAACTCTACTATAAAAAAGATAATATTTCGTAGTGCTACGTCGTAGTAAAAGACTACGAATGATAGGTTGTAGTCAGATCTTAGAGGCGGCAAATAATGTAATAGTATTTTTCAGATAGCATGAGTCTCCTGACAGCATTTAGGAAATATAAAAATATCACAAGTGCGAAAGAGACTTTATTGTAACCTGTCAAAAAATGTATGCGTTTGACATGTGCTAAGATGCTCATGCTAAGTATGTGCAAAAGGGTATAAGTTTCTTTTTTAAACCGATTTAAAACTCAGGCCTCTTGGAGAAGTATGTGTTCGTACGTTAGGGTCAGTTCACGTTCAGTTCTGCACCTCAGCACGCACCTTAATAGTCTACTTCTAAGCGAGTGGATTTTCGAGTCGTTGAACCTTGGAGTCAGAGTTTTCAAACCGCCTAGTAGCACAGCTATTAGGCCTCTGACATGGTTCAAGTAACGACCACTATCAAAGACAGCGACCGGGACCGACGGCTTAACGTGCACTCCGAAGCACGGAATCCTTTTTCTTTTCGGACATTCAGGTGATTCAGCATGGGAAAAACCTCACAAAGTGATAAATTTACAAATATCAACTTTGCGTTCCTGGGAATTGAACTCAGGACCTCTGGATCGTAATCCCACGGCTCTGACCACTAGACCACGGAGGCAGTCACCCTAATAGTAAACCTGTTGTTTGCAGATGAGCCCATGTTTGCCGGCGAGGGCTCCAGCGTGACCGCTGTGGTGGGGAGGGATGCTACCCTCATTTGCACCGTCGAAAACTTGGACAATTATAAGGTGGGTAGTTTGGTTTACTTCAAGCGGACAGTTTAGTTGTATTTGTTCTTCCATGCTGGCCTGGGAGCGAGAGAAAAACATAGAATGTGCCAGCTGCATTTCCTCCCGAGCTTGCTGTAAAAACCAGCTAAGGATCGGAGGGTTCAATATAGGCAAACAAATCTATTTTAAATGACCCTCATAAATTTGTCAGACGTGGCGGAACGACCTTTATTTAGGTTACGCTCTGCCTACCCCATTAGGGATAAAGGCGTGATTATATGTTTGTATGTATGATCTTTACATCGTCTTAAATATACAGGGTGTAACGGGTTACCTATCGTAAATCCGAAATTATTTATTCCGAATTTTGTTAATCCGTAAACTTTTTGACATTTATTATTTGGTAATTTTTATGATTTTCCGAGATTATGTTTCGTTTTGTATAAGCTTTCTGTTTTTTGATTCACCTTTTTACTTGTTTCATATTTCTGCAAAACTATACACCGCAATACCGAAAACCCGACATAACAATAACCATTTTTTTTTGTAATTCTGAAATATCTATTGGACATTGTATAACAAAGCTATGTTTCATTTCTTCGTTTTTCTTTTTTTCGAGTTACCTTAAAAATGTAAAGCTAACACTCGCTGCGCTCGCCCAGCTCACTTCCGCCATATCTTTCGAACCTAATCTATCCGTGTCGGGGTGCCCCGAGAAGGTTTGTCATTCGGTAATTGAATATAGCTAACAATTAAGTATTCTGTAAAATGTTGCTTCGGTATGGTAAACATTATGTCAAGTAAATTATCTGGCGATTAAGAAAAGAGCTGGTGAAATTATGGTATTAAGTAGTAAAAAATACTTCCGAAGAAAGAATACTGCGATAAAATATTCTTGCGTTGATAAAAAAATAACAATGAAAATGACAAATGATAACAAATAACAAACAATAACAAATGAAAATGGTAAAATGTCCGAATCGTTTTCGGAATATTGAAATTCGGAAGCCCGTTTTTCGAAAATTTGATAGGTTACCGATGTAACGGCATGCCAATTTCTTAAAATCAATACGCTTGTCACCAAATTGTTCCGATCCAATTAAGGCTGTAAGTATAAAGTTTACAAAAGCCCGTTAGGAATCAATTCATTATACATACATACATGTAATCACGCCTTTATCCCTAATGGGGTAGGCAGAGCGTAAACGACCTAAACAAAGGTCGTTTCGCCACGTTTGACAAAGTTTTGAGGGTTATTAAAGATAGATTTGTAGGTATATTGTTGTAGTGACAGGTTGTCAGCCCATTGCTTAAATTACAATTCATTATACTCTGATGAGTTATAATACATTTTAGAATTTCTCTGGAAATAGTTTATTTTATTATCTGCTACGAGATTCGAGGCGGCTCACGCTACAATCGGATCACAGCGCTTTATATAAATTAAAAATTTGGGTAGCTACTTCTTCTTAGCGAGTGTATTCTCGAGTCGAACTACCCGATGAACCCTGGTGTCAGAGTTTATCAAACCGCCTAGTAGCACAGCTGTTAGGCCTTTGACATGGTTTGAGTAACGACCACTATCAAAGACAGCGACCGGGACCGATGGCTTAACGTGCCCTCCGAAGCGCGGAATCTTTTTTCTTTTCGGACAATCAGGTGATTCAGCACGTAATGTCCTAACCAAACTGGGGAAAACCTCACAAAGTGACAAGTATCCACTTTGTGTTCCCCCCTGGTAATTGAACCCAGGGCCTCCGAATCGTAAGCCCATGGCTTTGACCATTAGACCACGGAGGCAGTTATTAGAATACGGGTACTAAAATAGGCGATCTTCTTCTAAAAAAATACCCTTGGGTTAAGACTTTGATTACTAGGTAAATTCACCATAGATATAATTTAACTTATTATAGTCATTATAGTTTCTTCCATGCTGGCCTGGGAGCGAGAGAAAAACATAGAATGTTCCAGATATATCTCTTCCCGTGCATGCTGTAAAAATCAGCTAAATGTTTCGAGATTTCAGTATATTGTAATTTAGGCGATAGGCTGTCACCCAGTAACTACAGCAATATACAGATCTATCTTAAATAACCCTCAAAACTTTGTCAGAAGTGGCGCAACGACCTTTGTAAAGGTTGATTCCGCTCTGCCTACCCCATTGGGGATAAAGGCGTGATATATGTATGTACTTATAGTTAAATATAAACGACGTGTTTTGCGCTATTGTCCCCCCAAATGTTTGTCTTGTAAGATAACTAATTGGTGTAAGTTTGGCAAACGTGGTTGCTAGGGCTGTGTCTAGAGATGTGAAGCGGTAAAATTACCCAGGTAAAATACGGTAAAAAACGTATTACAGGGTTACTTGAAAAATATGGCAGCAGCACTGTGTTTACAGACATAGATACATACCCTGGATATGATACCTAGTCTTCTTCTTCTGTCGAGTGGGTATCGAGTCTATCGACCCGATGAACCCTGGTGTCAGAGTTTTTAAACCGCCTAGTAGCACAACTATCAGGCCTCTGAGATGGTGTGAGTAACGACCACTATCAAAGACAGCGACCGGGACCGACGGCTTAACGTGCCCTCCGAAGCATGAAATATTTTTCTTTTTCGGACAATCAGGTGATTCAGCATGCAATGTCCTAACCAAGCTGGAAAAAATCACAAAGTGATAAATTCTTAAATATCAACTTTGTGTTTCCCCCCTGGGAATCGAACCCAGGACCTCCGGATCAGAAGTCCATGGCACTTGCCACTAGACCACGGAGGCAGTTGAAGATGTTGATGATACCTAGTGACTACGCTAACTACTACTACTAAACTGAACAAATTTTCTCCGAATTGAACACGTTATTTTAAAACTTAACTTTTTTTCTCAAACTGAACAACATTTTCAATAATTGAACAAGTTTTCTCAAATCTGAACACCTTATCTTAAAAGTGAACAATTTTTCTCCAACTAAACAACTTTGGTAAACACTGAACAATTTTTCTCTTAATAATCGAGTTGACACTTCATAAATCTTCCTCTTAAAACGTCATAAGTCGCCGGCAATTTTACCGTAATCTACGTATATATAAAAGACCGTAAAATTCCCGTATTTTACCGGTGTATTCGGTAAAATTACGTAATCTTGCATCCCTAATTGTGTCTTTCATCTTCACTGAGAACTTAGATAATTATAAGGTAACTTCAGAGTTCAAGCTGTTTTGTTTCGGTAGGTACCTAACCTACTTGAAGTTGAGAGTTTTCGAGCCTTATCTCATGTAGTTTTTGACCTCGTTTGGTGTGGGGAATTCATTAAATAGAAATTTTTGGTGGTCTTTATTATATTTTTTTTATATCACTTACTAAAGAACATCATAGAGGGGAAAATAGAAGGGAAAAGAGGAAGAGGAAGATCGAGACCTAGTTACCTTGACCAAATCAAAGGGAAGGTGGATGTCAAGTCGTATCAAGAACTGAAATCGTTGGTAGAAGACAGAGAAAATTAGCGATTACTCCACCGACCAGTGCCAAGCACTTAAATTTAAGAAAAAATATCACTGACTTGTAGGTAAATAAGTATTCTGAAAAAAACTGCTGGATTTATGTTGAAAAAAATCAACCTAAATCAAGTTACATACATACATACATATAATCACGTCTTTATCCCTAATGGGGTAGGCAGAGCGTAAATGACCTAAACAAAGGTCGTTCCGCCACGTCTGGCAAAGTTTTGAAGTTTGTTTAATATATATTTGTACGTATATTGCTGTAGTGACAGGTTGTCAGCCCATCTCCTAAATAACAATATACTGAAACCCTCTGATCCTTTAGCTGTTTTTTACAGTATGCTCGGGGGGAAATGCAGCTGGCACATTATATGTTTTTCTTTCACTCCCAGTCCAGCATGGAAGAAATCAAGAAAAAATAAAAACAAGTTAATTTCTTTAAAGAGAACATCTTTGTAATAGTTCATTCAACAACATTCACAAAATTCGCATCTCATCAAAATTCTGTTTTTATGCTTTGTTTCACTTGATTTTGGTTTTAAATATTATTAAGTGAGATTATTTATTTGAGTATCTAATATTTTGCTAGTGTTGCGGGCATGCTGGTCTGGGAGAGATAGAAAAACATAGAATGTGCTAGCTGCATCTCCTCCTGGGCATGCTGTAAAAAACATGTAAGGGATTCGATAGTTTCAGTGTATTGTAATTTAGGTGATGGGCTGACAACCTGTAACTACAGCAATATACAGATCTATCCAAAAAATCAAAACTTGTCAGACGTGGCGGAACGACTTTTGTTTGGATTTTTGACGTTCTGCTTACTCCATTAGGGATACAGGCGAGATAGTATGTATATTGCGGGCTAATTACAATTCCATACCATCATTCCATTTCGCTCAACCATAAAAGTCTTAAAACATACGCTGTTGTATGCCCAGCGCTGATAGATGGATCCTCACCCTCTTCCATTAGGGCGAGGTCATCAGATAAAGGTAAATCCTCAGATTAGTACCTCATCAAGTGCAAAGTTGTGTCAACTTGTCCTAAAGCGAGCCCTAATCCTACTCGTTAAGGTAATGGGCTTTAGTGCGTGCTTAAATACTATCGATAGTAATAAATAAGACACAATACTAATACTTAATCTTAGGCCCGTATTTATAATCAGCTCTCAAGAGTGACCTGTCAAATTCATATTTAATATTAGCCCTCAATCCTGATATCACTTTTTAAATACGAGCCTTAGTAACGCTGTCACTTTCGTAACTTTTAAAAAACAGGATAACAAATAAACACACGACTTTGACATTCCTAATATGACGTAAGACTGATTAAATTGACGTGTTTTGATATAAAATATAAATGATAATAAATGAATATGATGAGAACATGATTTACGCTCAGTTCTTCAGGAATCGAAGTGATGTGTTTATTTACTATCCTATTTTTACGTCATAGTAATAGAATTAGTATTATGTCGCGATAATCAACGCCATTATCGAGAGTAACTAATAAAAAAGACAGATAATGTAATTAAATTTGCAAGGCTGATCTTTATTGCCGAAATAATTTAGCATAGAAATTCAAGCCGATAACGACTTCTACAAATAGAATTTTCTTGTGATAATAGTTGTAAATGAAAATAAGATTATCCGCGCTATTTAAGACGCTTCTGTAATTGTTCTTTGCAAGCTAGATAGGTGGAGAATATAAAATCATCCAAAAGTGTATAAGCAACTTAAAATAATAAAACAAAAATGTTTTACAGCTGTTATGAATTTCTTCATCATTTTAATAAAGTGACAACTTTGATAAACAATAAACTAACCAGATGCACAATCTCACTCAAAAAGAGTCCGCGGCAATAATCTACCCATCACGTCAATCGGGGAGAATTTTCATTCAGTATCTATCACCTTCCTCGCTCGCGGCTTTTGACGTGCCACAATGACGAAGTGCTCAGTCAAAATGATAGTATGTGCGAGTGCTATTGATATTGTACCCTTTCTTTGACGCGTTAAGGTCCAAATTTGAATGAATATTTTATGTTATAAATATAACAATAATTATACGTATGTGCAGTGCGGCTCGGACATTTTTTGGTCGGGGTTTCTTCGTGATTGTGCATCTAGTTTGTTTATTGTTTATCAAAGAGTGACAATGAAATAATTTAAAAAGAATTTAAAAAATAATTCAAGCAACCCGACTGTAGTACCTATAAAAACATGTTTTAATACAATAATTGTGTTAGGATTGAGCTTTAATATATGTACCGTATATTGTTGTAATCTCGTTTTCTCTTACTTTTATTTTGATACCCCACTCGATAGGTTCAGTCAAAAATAATAACTGAAAACTTACAATTTAGCGCCTAAAATACGCTATTTTGAAATTTGAAAAATTACACCGTACTAAAACACTTTAGTGTTTGAGACCAATCGAATGATATCCTTATTGTTAAATTGCATCTAGCCGTTTCGGAGATACTTCCATGCTGGACTTACTCGCATGCTGGACTGGGAGCGAGAGAAAAACATAGAATGTGCCAGCTGCATTTCCTCGCGGGCATGCTGTAAAAACCAGCTAATGGATCCAAGGGTTTCTGTATATTGCAATTTAGGCGATGGGCTGACAACCTGTCACTACAGCAGTATACCTACAAATCTATCTTAAACAATCCTCAAAACTTTGTCAGACGTGGCGGAACGACCTTTATTTAGGTCGTTTGCGCTCTGCCTACCCCATTAGGGATAAAGGCGTGATTGTGTGTGTGTGTGTGTGTGTGTGTGTGCATTTCGGAGATACGGGGTGATAAAGAAATATTAGTACAAACATACAAGATACGCGCGAAAAACATAACCCTTCCTTGACAGTCGGGTAAAAAGGAACCTTAAAGTGGGGAATTCAAGGTTTGTTAATTTATCTTATTCCCACATAAATACCCGGTGGGTAGTTGATAAGCTGGAATAATTACTTATTGTAACTAATCTGTGCTAAGGCCATTATGATCTGTCTGGCCTATCAATAACTTTAATAACGTTTAAGATTAAACTATCGATAATTGCTTACTATTGATCCACAACACTAGGCCTCGGGCTGTAGACAAAAACGGGCGAATCCAGACTAGAATTATTTACAAACTTTGATAGTTTTAGCATCCAATGGCCGAAAGGGCTAAACTCTGACTGTTTGCGGCCACATCGGCCGTATCGTATGGGTTTGTGGTGACTACAATTTAAGGAAACTTCTAATACGTGGGACACTCAGAAAGTTTTGCGACACTAAAAAAAATTGTTCTACAGGTACATATATTTTTATTAAATCTTTTCAAAGTACTCTCCACCAGCCTCTATACAAAGATTCATGCGTCTGAACCAGTTTTCAAAACACTTTTTCCAGTCCGCCGTAGACACCTTGTTTACAGCCTGCTCGAACGCAGCCAGCGTATCTTCCGGCGACGAAAATTGTATCCCCTTGAGCTGATTTTTTATTATTGGAAATAAAAAGAAGTCACACGGTGCTAGATCAGGGCTGTAAGGAGGGTGACCCAGGAGTTTAACTGGTGTGCTGTCCAGGAAGTCCCTCGTTTTGAGCGCGGTGTGTGCAGGCGCATTGTCGTGGTGGAGCAGTAGTCCGCGGAGCCCTGTGTTTGGTCGCTTGTTGCTCACAACAGAAAAAACTTCTGGTAAACATTTGGTAGTATACCATTCGGCGTTAATGCTTCTTTGATCTCGTAAGGAAATTGAGGCCAAGTGGCCAGTCAAATTAAAAAAGCTGGCGATCAAAATCTTCCCCCCGCTTCGAGATCGCTTCACTTTGGTAGGCGTTGGTTCATTTTGAAACACCCAAACTGTCGACTGGCGCTTGGTTTCTGGATCGTATTGATAAATCCAGGACTCATCACCTGTTACGATGTCGTAAACACGCCGAGACGAGCCTGCTTCAAATTTGTTCAGTATATCACGGCACCATTCCACCCGGGCCTGCTTCTGAGCGTCGGTGAGGTAGTGCGGCACCCAGCGCGATACTATCCTCCTCATGCGAAGATGCCCATGTAGAATCTCGTGAACGCTTCCCGATCCAATCTTTAATATATGCTGAATCTCCTGATATGTAATTCGCCTATTATCTTGGATTAAATTTTTCACTGCTAGCACGTTTTCTTCCGTAATAGCCGTCAAAGGGCGACCGCTTCTTTCTTCATCCCCCAAGGTTGGTCGACCGCGCCTAAATTCGTTATACCAACGATACACGGTTGCCTTGGAGGGGCTTTCATCCATAAATGCCATTTGAAGGCTATCGAACGATTCATCCGGTTTCAGGCGACACTTGAAATCGTAAAAAATCATAGCTCTAAAATGTTCCCGGCGCAGATCCATTTTTCAGTAAGACACGATACTTTGAATTGGCTCGCAAAAAATGTGGAGGGAAATTTTGAAAATGGAATACACATATTTTTACTTACAAGTAATCATATTTTCAAAAAAGATTCTAACCGGCCAGTCTGCCATATATAAAAACTATTTATCGCAATACTTTCTGAGTGGCCTGGTATGTGGCTACCAATGGTTTACATAGTGAGAGAATAATGTTCACTTTGCATTTGCTTATGTATCACTACATAGTATAAAACAAAGTCGCTTTCTCTGTCCCTATATGATGATGATATTTTTCAGTTTTGTGAAGTACTTCCAATTCATATTAAATTTAAAGTACAATACCTTAAACAACATTATATGATGACACACCTCATAAATCCAATATCACATTCAAAAATAACAAGGCAAGTTACTAATAAAATGTGTCAAATACATAACATAACATAAAAATACTTTATTGCACGTAAGAATACAAATTATACAACACAACAGATAACAACAAAAAACAAGTACAACATAGGCGGCCTTATTGCTAAGGTAGCAATTTCTTCCAGGCAACCTTTGGGTCAAAGAAAAATGCGTAGCGGTAAGCGGGATATTGCAAATATAGTAAAATATGTATCCTAAATACATTACATTACATATAATACATAAACTAGTTACAAGCTACTACATAGATATTGTAAAGTAAAATAAACTAATACATAAACTAATGGAAGATAGGATAATGCAAACTACAACCAGAACTAGACGAAGGAAATGACAGCAACAGCACAGGATAAAAGTGAAGGATAAATAATGATCATATAGTAATTTCTTCCAAGTAATGTTTTTTAATTCGGCATTAAAGGTCTCAAGAGACGGTGCACGTCGAATGTCTTCGGGCAATTCATTCCACAGCTTGATCGCTCGCACTGTGAAAGACTTTGCGTAGAAGTCAGTTTTGTGAGACGGCAGGTTAAGCGTCAATTTAGAGCTGGCACGCAAATTGCGAGCCAGGGTTGCCGAGTGAAAAATAAAGCGATCTTTAAGATAAGGAGGGGTGTTAGGGTGGGAAAGAATGGAGTAAAGGAGGGAGAGGATATGACAGTCCCTTCTACGGGTAATAGGCAGCCATTGAAGTTGGGACCTATAAGAAGAGACACGGTCATACTTACGCAGGCCAAATATAAATCTTATACAGAGATATACCAAGAGCTTCTAACTATTACGTAACACGATTAACGGAATATCTTTTGCCTAACTTACTAAATGAACTATCTATAGAAAGTAGGGAAGATATTATGCAGGGTAAACTGACTAAATCTATCTCATCATCTCCCTAGCCTTATCCCGTATCTCACGGGTCGGCTTCCTAATCTAGGGGATTGAACGAGGGTACTGGTTTTTACACAGAGCGACTGCCATCTGACCTCCGCAACCCAGAAGGGAAACCAGACCCAATCCTAGATTAGGTCAGAGTTTTCAAGCCGCCAATGCTTAGCACTGGCCTCTGATATGGCTTAACGACTAATATCTACCTTATTAAACGATATTAACCGGGACCAACGGCTTAACGTGCCTTCCGAAGCACGGAAAAAGCACCGAATAAACGTACATATGAAATTCGAAAACCGAAAAACACATTGGTACGTGGTGGGGTTCGAACCACGACCCCCCGCTCAGGAGGCAGCGGCCCTATCCACTACACCATCGGGCTCTTTACTACTAAATCTATCTGTAGTGAGCTTATTTGTAAATTTGGATACAGGCCAAAAAGGGATAAAATACCTGAAAATGAACTGTTTTTAGTGGAATATTCACGCTCTGCGTACCTTGTAAAGGATACAGGCGTGATTAGGAGTATGATATTTTGGAGCATCCTGTATGTTATTTTTCCCGTATGTTACGAGTGGCTCGGAGCTGTCGAGGGAACCGGTTTCCGGCAGCGTCCGGCGGACCGCCTCGCTTGCGATGCGCTGTGGCTATGTTTTTGTACTGTTGATCTTGTTGTCTAATTTATTTTTCTTTTTGTAGTAGTTTTAAGTGTTTTTATGTGTGGCGCGGATTGGCGCCGAGACAAACTTTGTTAAGTTTAGCGGCCCATTTATATGTATACCTATAATAATTAGTTTAATAAATATTTATCAAAAAATAATAATAATAATAATATCCCTTTGCATGCATAAATCTTTAAAACTACGCAACGGATTTTGATGCGGTTTCTTTTATTTTTTATTTTTTTTTATTTTATTAAGGTAATCAAATAAAATAAAAAATAATAAAAAATAAAAGAAATTTAATGGATAGAGTGATTCAAGAGGAAGGTTTATGTATAATACATGCACACTTTAGTAGAGAAACACTGATAATTTCCGTGCGAAGTCGTGGCGGGTCGTTAGTTATATATTATTTATTGCTTTAAAAATTAAATATACAGTTCAATTTAAAAATTAAGACAACAGGCGAGCTTATCTCTATAAGAGATCTCTTCCAGCCAACCAAATGGGGATCACATAAATGGGAAATTCACGGGAACAATATATTAATATTATGTTATTTTTTGCAGTCTTGAGATATTGATTTAGGTATGGACTAACCATTCGACTTTTTTAAGAACCTATCTTCCATTCATATTATAATACATACATACATAAAATCACGCCTTTATCCCTAATGGGGTAGGCAGAGCGTAAACGACCGAAACAAAGGTCGTTCTGCCACGTCTGACAAAGTTTTGAGGGTTATTTAAGATAGATTTGTAGGTTTACTGCTGTAGTGACAGGTTGTCAGCCCATCGCCTAAATTGCAATATACAGAAACCACATTTCACTAAAATATAAAAAATATGGTAGCCATACGTACACATACATACACACTAACAAAATACAGGCGCAAAATCACTAAATCTTGACTAAACTCGTCAAGTACCTGTTTTTTTCTATCCTGAGAGAACAGAAAGGGACGGCACCAATTTTAGTCAACATTTAGTTATGTTGTGTCCTCAAGAAATCGGTACCACTGTATATTATTCGATGGTAGGTAGGAAAGGTTTCTTCAATGCTGGACTAGGAGCGAGAGAAAACATAGAATGTGCCAGCTGCATATCCTCCCGGTCATATTGTAAAGACTAGATTCTGTATATTGCAATTTAGGTGATGGGCTGACAACCTGTCACTACAGAAATATACCTATAAATCTATCTTAAATAATCTTTAAAACTTTGTCAGATGTGGCGGAATAACCTCTGTTTAGATCTTTTACGCTCTGCCTATCCCATTAGGTACAAAGGCGTGATGTATGTAGGTATAAGTGGTTTAAGAAAAAAGTTTAAATTCTGATTTACCTACCTGAAAACTGTGGAAAGCTTTTCAAATTGATTAGATTTTTTTAACAATATCCAAAGGACTTTGATTAGACTTTTCAGAGCTGATTTTCAACAAGAGGTAGACTCAACAATAGGTTGTACCTACTTGATTAGTTTTTCTTAAATTAGAAAGTGACTATTTTCTTGGATTTTGAACGAAGCAAATAATGTCAAATTCGTATGCTGCTGTAAAAAGTTTGGAGAAGAAGATGAAACAAATAGTACCGCTTAATTTATAATAGTAGAGATAAAACATGTTATTAAATAGAATGTGCCAGCTGAATTTCCTCCCGGCCATGGTGTAAATTCTAGCTTAGGGATCCGAGGATTTCTGTATATTGCTATTAAGGCGATGGTCTGACAACCTGTCACTACAGCAATATTCCTACAAATTTAACTTAAATAATCCTCAACATTTTGTCAGACGTAGCGGAACGACCTTTGTACAGGTCATTTACGATCTGCCTACCCTATTAGGGAAAAAGGAGTGAAAGAATTTCCTGGTAATAGTTGTTCAGTATCGTTGACTAAGCAACGACTATCAGTTAACTGTAAAAGTTCGGACAGGAAGGGACAGATTCCTGTAAACTGATAGTGGTTGCTTAGTCAACGATACTGAACAACTATTACCAAGACATTCTTTCAGGAAATAATATATATTTTTTTATCGTATAAAGTAGATTCAGTTCATTTTTTTTCAGTCATCAGAAACTTAAACTAAAATTAAAAAATACAACATCAATCTTAAGCACTCGTCAAAAAGAACTCCCCGAATTATACCAAGCGTATTTTTTATATTTCTATACTTCCTTGCTGGCCTGGGAGCAAGAGAAAAACATAGAATTTGCCAGCTGCTTTTCCTCTCGGGCATGCTGTAAAAACCAGGTAAGAAATCCGAGGGTTTCAGTATATTGTAATTTAGGCGATGGACTGACAACCTGTCACTACAGCAATGTACCTACAAGTTATCTTAAATAACCCTCATAACTTTGTCAGACGTGGCGGAACGGCCTTTGTTTAGGTTGTTTACGCTCTGCCTACCCCATTAGGGATAAAGGCGTGATTAAATGTATGTATGTATGTATTTTTTATTGCTTTTCCATGCAAATGGTCTAATCGGGCTGGTCATTTTGTATGGGAAAGTAAAAAACATATCTCCTGAAATAAAAGTCCTGGTGGAAGTTGTTCAGTTTCGTTGACTGAGCAACCCCTATTAGTTATTGGGAAGATGTCCTTTGTCCCTTACACCCGGTCACAGAATATAAAATAGTACTACATAAAGAATGGACACTTACCTTCCCTCCCCAGTCCGATATACGTCACTCTCCGCGCCGGATGGTGGGTCACATTGTGCGTACGCTTAGCGGGCATGGCGCGCTCATATTTCCCAGTATAACGGAAATAATAAAGTTTTGTGTTCCAAAGATGGTTATGTACTGTTCCGTGTACGGATGTCTTTCTACCACAAGATATGACTCCAATAGCAACTTTTCTAGATTTCCAAGTGATGAGAGACGGTAAGTAACTTCATACAAAATATGCAACCTAACCTATTCTAACTATTCAGTTACAGTGAACTACTTTAAAACGTTGGTTTAATCAAGAACCAGAATAATCAAGTGATGATTATGACCGGTATAACAAAATTTGTCAATTTGTGTTATAAACACGCACAAAAAAGCATGCCAAGTGCAACATGCCGTCTGTCGATGTATTATCAAAATAACATTGTAGTTGGGAATATCCGAGCTGTGACACAGTATAATAATACCTAAAAGTTAAATAATGACTTTCAAAATATTCTTGTTATTACATTACAATGTTTGTTGGCATGTTTCGATTTACACCCTCTGTCATTTCGTCAGTTAGTTACAAGCAATGACATAACGTAATCCTGCTAATCCTTAAATGTCAAGATGCTATGTCACCAGGCAGGGATATACCGCAGACCTAGATTAGAGTAGACACCGCAAGTTGATCAACGTTTCGAGTACTATAGACAACGACACAGCAGAAAGTTGCGTAAGGCACGGTACGTTTAGTGGCAGCACTAGATATCACTCATTTCGTCATTTGCCAAAGACGATTTAACTTTTCGCTATTGTGGCGTACTTATGAAACCTAATAAGCTTATTATGGTTTTCTTGATTTAAGTCCTTTCATAGCCAGTCGTACACAGTGAAAAAATACTAATGAATGCATACATATAATCACGCCTTTGTCGCTTTATCGCTATTAATGGTGTTTAGAGCGTAAACGACCTAAACATGGTTCGTTCCGCCACGTCTGACAAAGTTTTGACAGTTATTAAACATAGTTTATTAGGCATATTGCTGTAGTGACAGGTTGTCATGCCCATTGCCTAATGTGCAAAATACAGAAACCCTCGGATCCCTTAGCTATTTTTACAGCATGCCCGGGAGAAAATTCAGCTGGCACATTCTAAGTTTTTCTCTCGCTCTCAGTCCAGGAGATACTAATGAATGACTTATATAAATACCGCCTCTATACGTGTACTTACTTTATCGCTGGATGTAAAAAGCTTACTTGTTTGTATAAACTGTATGGCTTTAAGAGATTGCGTGGTCTTCTCATCTCTATAGATCTGTTTGTTGAATGTACTTAGAGATGGTTCCGCCTGGTTACATGGGTTTGGCAAGGATCATTAGATAGTAGGAAACTGATCTTGCTTATGGATATTATTATAAATAATATCGAAAATAAACTTTTAGATTAAAAACAAGTTACGGAGAGAAAGGAATAGACACGGTTCTTAGGCTATTAATATTAATATATATTAATTTATTTATATTTGTTTTGGAAACCAAAATAAATCATTACAATTACAATTTATTCGTAAAAGTGCCTTCGTTGCCTCCGTGGTCTAATGGTCTAAGTCATGGGCTCTCGATCCTGAGGTCATGGGTTTGATTCCCAGGGGGGAATTTCTTAGGTCTGCAGTAAGACATTTCATTTTAGAAATAAGCAGCACCTATTGTGTCTTGATTCCTATGTAATTGTTCTGTGTATGTTTCTGTGTACAATAAACTGTTAAATAAATAAACAAAGCTGAGATATGTTAATATTCGTAAAAAAAACACACACACACACATACACACACACACACACACACACACACGCACCACAACACACACACACCACAACACACACACACACCACAACACACACAGACTTAATATACATCCATGAGAGTTTGAATTATTACTATCTCTTTTTTAATTTAATTTTGTTAGCTTAGTAAAATTAGTACATATATATATATTTGTGGATACCTACAAATTTATAAGTACGAGAGTGCATATTTAGGAAGAGTGGTGTCTCCCGACACAGGCAATTTAGCTTAAAGGGAGACACCAATCACTATACTGATTTAAAAGTTTGTAATGCCCAAATATATATATATATATATATTATTGTTTTATTCGTTAATTTATCACTTTGTAATTTTCCTCAGGTTATCTTTACAGAAATCATGTCAGACGAATCATGGGGTCGATCGACTCGATACTCACACGACGAAAGAATAATTATGTCTTTTAGTTTCCGCACTATCTCCAAAATCACCTCCGTGCGGTTATACGTACATTATTTTAATGTATCGGGTCGAAGCATGCTTTGTTTTACATACTTACATATAATCACGCCTTTATTCCTAAGTGGTAAGCAAAGCGTAAACGACCTAAACAAATGTCGTTCCGCCACGTCTGACAACGTTTTGAGGGTTGTTTAAGATAGATTTGTTGGTATATTGCTGTAGTGGCAGGTTGCCAGCCCATCGCCTTAATTGCAATACTGAAACCCTCAGATCCCTTAGCTAGTTTTTACAGCATACCCTAGAAGAAATGCAGCTTGCAAATTCTATGTTTTTCTTTCGCTCCCAGTCCAGCATGGAAGTAAGCAGCTTTGTTTTATATTGGTATTAAGAGATAATAATAATTATAATGTCCTTATTACCGATTTCGGCAATGGCGACTCTAACATTAATTTTGGACACTACCCCGCGTCTTCACTATATAGTATAAAAAAAAGTCGCTTTCTCTGTCCCTATATCCCTATGTATGCTTAGATCTTTAAAACTACGCAACGGATTTTTATGCGGTTTCTTTTAATGGATAGAGTGATTTAAGAGGAAGGTTTATATGTATAATACATGCATAATATAGTAGAGAAACACAGATGATTTCCGTGCGAAGCCGGGACGGGTCGCTACTTAAGAGATAAATACGTAGTGTGAACAAAGCGCGAAAGTTTTAAACAATAGTTACCTATGTGTAATCTGTGGCTCTCTCACCGGGTCCGTAATGCTAATCCTGTAAACGTCAGCTCGTGACGTCAAGATGAAGGGATCGATCAGTACAATTGAACTGATCTCAAGTAAAACCATTATTTATGTCTAGTTACCCGACTGCGCAATGCAAAGGAGGGTAATGTGTTTATTAGCCTATCTATGTATGTAAGTATGTATGTTTGATCCTCCGTGGCGTTCTAGAAACCAAACATGTCGGCCGATTTCTTTATAACTGTCAAAAAAATTACGTTTGACACGTGTCAGGATGCTCAGGCTATGTGAAAAAGAATATTAATCAACGGAGATTGAACGAAGGTAGGTATCGTCATTACCATCAGAATTTCCACGTTAAAGTTATTCAGTTTCGTAGCCATAACAATCCCTTTTAGTTTTCATCCTGTATAATCTGTGGCTCTCTCACCGGGTCCGTAATTCTGCTAATCCTTTAAACGTCAGCTCGTGACGTCAAGATGAAGGGACGTACTCAACAGACGGTTCCGCTCGGTTACACAGGATAGTGTTGTCACAGATCATCAATCAGTAGGATAGAACTGATCTCAAGTCAAACCATTATTTATGTCTGGTTTTAGTTCAGCTCACATTGACAATTAGAACATAGAGAGTAGAGAGATTAATAAAATATTAAGAATGCATCATTGCTCCAAAACCGGCATTAGGGACGTTGTTAAAACGTCAGCTAAGCTGCAGTTGGAAGGGGCAGGACATGATCAAATGCACCTCGAAAGATGGGCTTAAATTGACTACAAAATGGTTGCTACAGGATCATCACAGTAAGATATAGAGATGACTTGGAGGTTTTTCTTCTAAACTGGTCGTCAGTCAAACAAGCTGCTAACTGCCTCCGTGGTCTAGTGGCTAGTGCCATGGACTCCTGATCCGGAGGTCCTGGGTTCGATTCCCAGGGGGGAAACACAAAGTTGATATTTGAGAATTTATCACTTTGTGAATTTTTCTGGCTGAATCACCTGATTGTCCGAAAATGAATAAGATTTCGTGCTTCGAAGGGAACGTTAAGCCGTCGGTCCCGGTCGCTGTCTTTGATAGTGGTCGTTACTCAAACCATGTCAGAGGCCTGATAGTTGTGCTACTAGGCGGTTTAAAAACTCTGACACCAGGGTTCCTCGGGTCGATAGACTCGATACCCACTCGACAGAAGAAGAAATCAAACAAGAGTATTTATTTATTTAACTATTTATTGTACATAGAAACACACATAGGACAAAATACGTAAGGAACTAAAACACAACAGGCACTGCTTACCTCTAAAAATAAAATTTCTTACAGCAGACCTACAGAAGTGAAAACACTGTTTTCAAAACAGCAAGAAACGATACGAGTGAGACATGTGGCGAGACAAGACTATCTCTGACACACGATCGCTAGTATGGAAGTACCCTTCACGACATAGTATAAAACAAAGTCGCTTTCTCTGTCCCTATATCCCTATGTATGCATAAATCTTTAAAACTACGCAACAGATTTTGATGCGGTTTCTTTTAATAGATAGAGTGATTCAAGAGGAAGGTTTATATGTATAAAATAGTATAATATAATAGAGAAACACTGATATTTTCGTGCGAAGCCGGGGCGGGTCGCTAGTATCTGATAAACTGTGTGTCGTCTGTGCCTTTACGATAAAGGGATACTCAGCAGACGGTTCCGCTCGAGTACACGGGAGAGTGGTGTCAGGGGTCATTAGTCAGGGGACCGAGCTTGTCGAGCCTATCACTCATTTGTACTATCTATGTCGTTTAGTGGTCTGAGTTTTAGGCTCTAGGAGGTCGTGGATTCGATTTTCATGGCGGGATACTTTGTGAGATTGTTTTTAATTTGGTTTGGACGATGAAGGTTTTGTCACAAGTAAGTACGATGATTTAAAATGATTCCAAACATTGATGAGTGTCTCTGATGTCAGAGGCAGTTACTAGGGCTGTAAAAAGTACTCAATGTGCTTATTTTGCCTTCAACTGATCAGTAATATAGTTTCACTTGTTTGGATTTTTGCATTGATATCATGTCGCCATTTGTAATGCTTACAATTCAATTTAAATCTGATTCTCCGAAAAGCAAAATTATACCGTGTTTCGGAGGGTACGTTAAGCCGTCGGTCGCGGTCACTGTCTGTGATAGTGGTCGTTAATCAAACCATGTCAGAGGCCTAATAGCTGTGCTACTAGGCGGTTTGAGAACTCTGACACCAGGGTTCATCGGGTCGTTCGACTCGAGAATTAAAATCTTCTTATCGTCGCCTTAGTTCTTAACAAACTTATTCCCATTTTTAAAAAGCTTTTCCCTACTAACTTCCGTAACAAAATCAACTTAATTCTGTAACAGTAATTTACAGAGACTTAGAACCCGCAACAATACCTTTGCACAACCACAACCAAATGTGTTTCCATTCAAAGTCCCTTCGGTAAATATTTCAGGCCACATTTGTCCTTCGGGAGAGCAATTATGAACGTAAAGTTACACCATTCCCGCCAGCCTGGGTGTGAATTTGTGTCGCTCTGCTCGCTTGCAGCGGTTCTCAAACTTGAACTTAACTTCTGGATGAGTTCATTTACACTTTGGGTAAAAACACTTTATTTTTTTATCATTGCACGGACAAAATAACATACATACATATCATCACGATTTATCCCTAATGTTGTAGGTAAATTGCAATATACAGAAATCCTTGGATCCCTGAGCTGATTTTTACAGCATGCCCGGGAGGAAAATCAGCTGGCATATTCTATGTTTTTCTCGCTCTCAGGCCAGCATAGAAGAAACAACTATAGGTATTTTTATCAATATTTCGATGACCAAGCTATAACCTAGTTTTGCTAATTGGCAGACCAATAGCGATAGTACCGATTCTTCTACTGTCGAGTGGGTGTCGAGTCTATCGACCCGATGAACCCTTGTGTCAGAGTTTTTAAACCGCCTAGTAGCACAACTATTAGGCCTCTGACATGGTTTGAGTAACGATCACTATCAAAGACAGCGACCGGGATCGACGGCTTAACGTGCCCTCCGAAGCACGAAAATCTTTTTCTTTTTCGGACAATCAGGTGATTCAGCCTGCAATGTCCTAACCAAACTGGGAAAAATTCACAAAGTAATAAATTCTCAAATAACAACTTTGTGTTTCCCCCCTGGGAATCGAACCCAGGACCTCCGGATCAGGAGTCCATGGCACTAGCCACTAGACCACGGAGGCAGTTGTGATAGTACCGATACTATCAGAAGTTCAATTTTAGAACAAAAGCATATGCCTAGTAAAATATAAAAATACATACATATGATCACGCCTTTATCCCTAACAAGGTAGGCAGAGCGTGAACCGCCTAAACAAAGGTCGTTCCGCCACGTAAATATATAAACGTTCATATTTCATAGTATTGTTAATAATAACCAAACCACTTGCTGGTCTTCTGTTTTGTATGGTACACAAACACTTACAAACGCACACACACACACACGCACACAGAAGAAAGTATTGTTATATATCAAGCTAACATAATTAATTAATTAAAATCCTTTTAATTACAAGCTCTGTCTTGCTTTGTTTTTCTTTTCCTACTAGTTCATTATCATATTGTTATATTGTGTTAATTTATTTGATAATTTATTAGTTAGTTAGCATTGGAGCACAGCACTACAACCATGGCAAATTAAAAAGTCACAACCCTCTATTACCCACTGTCCTGCATAAGACCTTAAGGAGAAGGGGGTGACTGAAAACCAGCGCTACGTAGTGTCGTGCAGCGACTCTACGCATGCATAAAGCTGAGACACTCCCTTTTGCCTGATTTCCTAGTTTTAAGTTAGGTTATGTCTGAAATGTTTTTAGGTTTTTTTTTGCATGTGTGTTGTAGGCAATGCAAAAAGCATTGACAGCGCGTGTTGAGCGCAACCTTGAGCGCAGTAAGTAACGGCTGTTTGTTGCTGCCCTAAGGTTCGGATAAAAATAACATTTTGAGAAACACTGAGACAAATTATGAAGCCCGTTTGTCGCGTATTTTGTAACCTTTGTACCAAAAGGTTTTTTATATTTTCAAATGGAGCGTTAGAATCGATGGAACCACGATAAAGTACAGGAATTATTTGACGTAGGTTTTTTGCGACTGTTTATCTCACAATATATTGGAGACCCGAGAATATATTACATACATACATATAGTCACGCCTTTATCCCTAATCTTCTTCTTCTTAGTGAGTGGATTCTTGAGTCGAACAACCCGATCAACCCTGGTGTCAGAGATTTTTTACACCGCTTAGTAGCAGAGCTATTAGGCCTCTGACGTGGTTTGAGGAACGACCACTATCAAAGACAGCGAACGGGACCGACGGCTTAACGTGCTCTCCTTTTTCTTTTCGGACATTCAGGTGATTCAGCCTGCAAAGTCCCTGAGAATCAAACCCAAGACCTCCGGATAATAAGCCTATGGCCCTGACCACTAGACTACGGAGGCAGTTATCCCTAATGGGGTAGGCAGAGCGTAAACGACCTTAACAAAGGTCGTTCCTCCACGTCTGTCAAAGTTTTGAGGGTTATTTAAGAGAATATTGTTTATGTTGGAATTGTAAGTTATTTGACGTAATGGGATGTTGTTATGTAAGTATTCAATTCACATAGCACCTATTCAATTTACATAAAACCATGGAATAATCTAGTAGCTTCTCAACCCGGGTACCCTGATAAATTCTGTACATACTAGCTATATGAAATGAGTCATTATGCCAAAAGTACTAATTAAAACAAAGGGCATTTAGCTTTAAAGACACTACACTCCGAAATAAGAGTTTCTACGTGTACCTATTACTGAAATTTAGGTAATAAACTAACAACCCGTGACTAATGGGGGTAGGCAGAGCCTAAACGACCTAAACAAAGGTCATTTCGCCACGTCTGACAAAGTTTTGAAAGTTATTTAATGTAGATTTGTAGGTATATTGCTGTTTTGACAGGTTGTCAGCCCATCGTCCTAATTGCAATATACAGAAACACTTGGATCCCTTAGCTTGTTTTTACAGCATCCCCGTGGCACATTATATATTTTTTCCCGCTCCCAGTCCAGAATGGAAGCGAACTAAACTTATTCTAATCAAATGGTCGATCTGGTCAATCCTGGCGCAAAGGTGCACATAACGCTCGCTGCATTACCACGTTGGATCTCTATGGCCAACCTTCGCACCAAGAAAGAACCAGTGTCACTTCCTCTTCGTCTCAGTCGACTGCCTAACTCAGCTATAAAACATTTTGCTTCTGTGCATCAACAACCGGAATATCCGTATGTTAATTAAATTTTTCTTCCATGCTGGACTGGGAGAGTGAGAAAAACATAGAATGTACCAGCTGCATTTCCTCCCGGGAATGCTGTAAAAACCAGCTAAAGGATCCGAGGGTTTCAGTATATTGTAATTTATACGATGGGTTGACAACCTGTCTTTACAGCAATATACCTACAAATCTATCTTAAATAACCCTCATAACTTTGTCAGAACTGTTAGAACGACCTATGTTTTGGTCGTTTACTCTCTGCCTACTCCATTAGGAATAATATATGTATGTATGTATATTCAATTTTTAAACCAGGCATTTACATGAGGTTCGATCGCGTGTAACCGTGTACAACAGCTTATTATTTCTTAAACAAAACATAAAAAAAACAGCTGGCAATTTTATTTTTACTACCACAGGTACTTATTTCATGACTTAGCGACATTAATTCTGTTGCTAAATCATCAATAATGTTGTAATTGTAGAGTATTAAACGTAGTTAGTCGGTAAGCTTAGTATACACAATATAAACATGCCTTTATCCCTAATGGGTTAGGCAGAGCGTAAACAACCTTAACATAGGTCGTTACGCTACGTTTGATAACGTTTTGAGGGTTATATAAGATAGACTTGTAGGTATATTCCGCTTACCGCTACGCATTTTTCTTTTACACAAAGGTTGCCTGGAAGAAATTGCTACCTTAGCAATAAGGCCGCCTATGTTGTACTTGTTTTTTGTTGTTATCTGTTGTGTTGTATGATTTGTATTCTTACGTGCAATAAAGTATTTTTATGTTATTTTATGTATATTGCTGTAGTGACAGGTGGTCAGCCCATCGCCAAAATTGCAATATACTGAAACCCTCGGATAGCTGATTTTTACAACATGCGCCCAGGAGGAGATGCAGCTGGCACATTCAATGTTTTTCTCTCGCTCTCTGGCCAGCATGGAAGAAAGTTTTTTTCTTCATACATATAATCACGCCTTTATCGATGATGAGGTAGGCAGAGCCTAAACGACCTAAACAAAGGTCGTTCCGCTACGTCTGACAAAGTCTTGAGGGTCATTTAAGATAGATTTGTTACCTACAAATTATTGCTGTAGTGACAGGTTGCCAGCCCATCGCCTAAATTGCAATATACTGAACCCTCGGATCCTTTAGCTGGTTCTTACAGCATGCCCGGGTGGAAATGCAGCTGGCACATTCTATGTTTTTCTCTCGCTCCCAGGCCAGCATGGAAGAAATATTTTGACTACAGCAGGTACTTAATTCATAACTTCGCGACATTTATACTGTTGCTATCATCAATAATGTTGTAATAATAGAGTATTAAGGGGATCTCAGGTGCACGCCAGCGCCCTCATCAATTAAAAAATCATTACTCACTGAAAACTCAATTAATTGAAAATCCGGTAGATCAGATAGACGTATAGGTACTGACATTTATTTTAAGCATTATAAATTAATGATTCAGTGTTCACTGCAATTAAAGATAGCAAAAATGCTAAAAGTGGCCGTTTTTCGCAATTTTTCTATCTGTTACTATAACAAACTATAAGTGGCAACTTTATGAGGTTCTAAATGACCTTCATTGCTTTAACCTCAATCTAATTTACCGGATTTTCGATTGACTGTGCTTTCAGTGAATTATGATTTTTTGACTGATGAGGGCGCCACTTAGTCCAGGGAAGCCCCTTAAGGGCCATATTTGTAATCAGGTCTCATGAGTAACAGCGAGTTTGAGTTCGTATCAGAAATGTCATTTCAGTACAAACTGGCCTGTCAAATTCATACTTAATATCGCTCTCAAGTTTGATATCGCTTCATAAATACGAGCCTAAACATAGTAAGTCGGTAAGATTAGTCGTGTTTATTAAATATAAATTGATTTTGTAACGCGAAGCTAGCAGAACGGACTATTTGTTTGCTGTACGGAAGTAGGGATTTGGAGATTATTTATATTATATATACAATTCTGTACATCTATCATGCTGGACTGGGACTGAGAGAAAAACATAGAATGTGTCAGGTGTATTTCCTCCCGGGTATACTGTAACAACCTGTCACTACAGCAATATACATACAAACCTCAAAACTTTGACGTGGCGGAATGACCTTTGTTTAGGTAGTTTACGCTCTGCGATAAAGGCGTGATTATATGTATGTATTAAACATAGTAAGTCGGTAAGACTAGTTCATTAAATATAAATTGATTTTGTAACGCGAAGCTAGCAGAGCGGTACTATATTATGTTTGTTGTACGGAAGTAGGGAATCTGAGATTGTTTATACTTCTGTACTGACATAAAATTCTGTACATCTTCCATGCTGGACTGGGAGCGAGAGAACATAGAATGTGCCAGCTGCGTTTCCTCTCGGGTATGCTGTAAGAACCATATAAGGGATCTGATCATCCGAGGGTTTCTGTATATTGTATTTTTTTAGGTGATGAACTGACAACCTGTCTCTACAGCAATATACCTACAAACCTATCTTAAATTACCCTCAAAACTTTGTCAGACGTTTCGGAACGACCTTTGTTTAGGTCGTTTACGCTCTGCCTACCCCATTAGGGATAAAGGCGTGATTATATGTATGTATTAAACGTAGTTAGTCGGTAAACTTAATCGTGTTCATTAAATATAAATGGATTTTGTAACGCGAAGCTAGCAGAGCGGTATTATTTGTTCGTTGTACGGAAGTAGGGAGTCTGAGATTATTCTTAATAGTTTGGTAAGGAGTCTATCACATGAAGTCCAAGAAGTATTCCATGGAATCTATGTTTAAGAATAAATTATTAATTTTTAGGGTTCCATACCCGAAGGGTAAAAAACGGGACCCTATTACTGAGACTTCGCTGTCTGTCCGTCTGTCACCGGGCTGTAACTCATGAACCGTGCTAGCTAGAAAGTTATTCTTTTTCATATAATGTATTTCTATTGCCGCTATAAATAGTAAAAAGAGAATAAAATAAATATTTAAGGGGGACTACCATACAACAATCGTGATTTTACGTCTGTCACCACGTCACCAGGCTGTATCTCATAAACCGTAATAGCTAGACAGTTGTAATTTTCAACGATAATGTATTTATGTTGCTGCTATAACAATAAATTTAAAACGGCGACAGTTAAACGCTTGAAATATTAACAGAACATTGAGTTATATAATAACTTTGAATATAAAATAAATATTTCAGGGGGGCTCCCATACAAAAACGATGGGTAACTACTGGTAACAAATGGTAGCGCCCAGTTATGATGAGTAATAGATAGCAGATCACTAATTCGTCGCTCGGGATTGAGCCGTTGTAGCTTAGTCGGTTAAAGCGTAGGGCCGGTTTTTCAAAGATGCGGGTTCAAATCCCGTCAGCGGTTGGATTTTTGATTTGTTATTTTCTTATATTTTTCAAAATTTATTTGAATAAACATGTCAAAAAACAATATAATGTCACTTAAAACTAAGCTTAATCTACTCAAATAGCTCGCCCCTGGTCGATCCAGGCGCAAAGGTCCCCCATAACGCTCGCTGCATTACCGCGTTGAATCACTATGGCCAACCATTGCATCAAGAAGGTACCCGAGCGGGGGTCACTCTCTCTTTCTCTAAGCCGACTGCTTAATTCGGCTACAAAGCACTTTGCCTCACTGCACCAGCAACCAGCCGTCTCCACAGCGAACGGGACGAATTTGTAGTTCTGGCGCAAGACCAAATATTTATTCCACTTTTTATCAGCCACTGTCTCAGCGGCTGCCCCAGGCGCTCGCATAGTTCTACCTAGGTGGC
The DNA here is from genome assembly GCA_949820665.1 of Scrobipalpa costella. Classification (NCBI taxonomy): domain Eukaryota; kingdom Metazoa; phylum Arthropoda; class Insecta; order Lepidoptera; family Gelechiidae; genus Scrobipalpa; species Scrobipalpa costella. The sequence continues at coordinate 3,551,969 of OX463305.1, read as the reverse complement.
TATCTGCATGCTGAAGCACGTGGCGTCAAAATGGTTAAAATATAGTGTCAAATATGGTACGGAACCGTTTGTGTGCGAGTCCGACTCGCGCTTGGCCGTTTTTTTATTTAATTCTTCTGACGAAATTGGCATAATCCCACTTTCGTAGGTCAGCTAGAACAAATATTTGCCTGTTGTGTCGTAATTTCTTGTTTATATTTTTTTTATATAAATTGTACCAGCTGCTTCTCATACCGGTCTTAGTCAAAGGATGTCGAGTTTTTCAGCTTTTGACGCTCTACTTACCCCATAACGGTGATAATGGTGAGATTTATGTGAAAGTAATGTTATAAAATTGAGTTGGTTGCTGAATGCTGAGTAATATTCACTAATATTTTAAATTACATACATACATAAAATCACGCCTTACGGGGTAGGCAGAGCCTAAAACGCTTCATAAAAGGCGCTTTTGCCACGCCTGACTAAAATTGAGGGCAATATTAGATTGTCATGTGAATTGCTGTAGTGATAGGTTGTCAGCCCATCGCCTAAAATACAATACACTGTAACCCCCTCAAATCCCTTTTGCTGACTTCTACATGCCCAGGAGGAAGGGCAGCTGGAACATTCTATGTTTTTCTTTCTCTAGCAGTCCAGCATAGAAGAATTTTTAAATTACCTATCATGAATTTTATTTTTATTCCCCTATCATGTGAGTGTTTATTTTCATGAATAATTACGCCATTTTTAAACGTAATAGGTTCGTTCATTACTCCCAGAGGACTATTTGCGAGCACCTGTGTGGAATATAATTGGTTCTGTTAATTATGATTGTGACTATTAGGGTCAGTTCACACCGAAAAGTGATGCGACGAGAAGCGGCCATGAAGATGCATGTCACAATGCATGTCAATTTTAACCCCCGTCGTCCAAAACGATGGGTATTATAAGTTTCACGGCGTTGTGTATCTCGTCGAATTTATTACAAAGCGGTCCCCAAACGAGACATGAATGGGTCTCCGTTAATTTGAAACAATTATTTCTTTACTTTTTAAAGGATCGTATGTCAGGGGTTTTTTAATTTTGATATAATTTTACAACCAGTACCAATGACAGGAAGCACGGCAGCGGTGTGGTCAATGCTTAGTTAGAGCAACACGGCCTTAAGTCTTGAAACGGAAGGCCCTGTTGCTCGGAAGGGTCAATGTCAATGAATATCTATCTCATATTTATCATTTGCATAGCAAATAAAGTTCTATATTGTATCACGCTTGAAATGTGCGCGCCGCGTCTCGTCGCGTCGCTTCCCGGTGTAAACTGACTTTGAAATTATAAATGTAACTATTGCGTACAATAGATTTGAGTACACGTAGATCATTTTAATTTAAATGTTGTTTTAATGTAGGTACTCTACTCTTGCTAAAGATAATTTATAACCAGATTTATATATATTGCTATAAAAGTTTTTTTTTATTGCCACTTGTCATGTAATTTAATTTGGTGTATTATTTTTCTCTAGATCTTTATTATAATGTTTTTTTAAATTACTTGTTTATATTTCTTTAATATACATTTCCAAGGTTTTCTGGCAATATTTAAAGTTCTTATTTCCAAGTGGTAAATGAGTAAAAGTGTTCAAAAGAATTTTAATTAATATGGAAACAGAGCATAGAGATTAGCGGAAATGCAAAAATTCTAAATTTTATAACCCCTATTATCAAAAGTGATCACTTTTAGCACATTTTTAATTATAAATTGTACAATTGTGTGTTATAAATTGGAGAATCACTTGCGATTTCCGCTAAAAGTGAAATATTCATGTAAATCTTTGTATTTATGACACAATTCATTTAAAACTGCTGTACCCACAGTTCTCCCCTTAAGTACTTATAGGCGCTGCATCTCTTTTATAATTGACACACTTCTTATTTGCGAGTGGAATGTCAAGTCGTACGAACCGATGAACCCTAGTGTCAGAGTTTTCAAACCGCCTAGTAGCACAACCAGCATGACGTGGTTTGAGTAACAACCTCTATCAAAGACAGCGACCGGGACCACCGAAGCACGGATCCTTTTTTATTTTTTCGGAAAACCAGGTGATTCAACCTGCAATGTCCTAACCAAACTGGGGAAAACCTCACAAAGTGATAAATTGACAAATATCAACTTTGTGCTCCCCCGTGAGAATCGAACCCAGGACCTCCGGCTCGTAAGCCCAGGCTCTGACCACTAGACCACGGAGGCAGTTAGTTGTTTGATAGTATAATAATCAACCAAAACGGACCACACTGGTCATAGCATAGACCTTAGGTAAATTAATTACCATACTCATAACGTCACATAAAAAACGATATCTCAAAATAATGTTATTTTCCCAGTCTCTCTCAAAATTGAAATCGGTTTACCTACCTATAATATTTATACTACATTTTCTTCCATGTTGGACTGGGAGCAAGACAAAAACATAGAATGTGCCAGCTGCATTTCCTGCATGCTGAAAAAACTAGCTAAAGGATCCGAGGGTTTCTGTATATTGCAATTTAGGCGATAGGCTGACAACCTGCCACTACAACAATATACGTACAAATCTATCTTAAATAGCCCTCAAAACTTGGTCAGACGTGGCGGAACGTCGTTTACGTTCTACCAACCCCATTAGAGATAAAGGAGTGATTATATGTATGTATGTATGTACCTCCAAGAAGCCACATTAGAGCATTTTCGAACAATGCCTCAATACTCAATACGGAGTCTCGAAGGCAATTACATTTAGCCTCCCTGATGTTCGACATTATTCAATTTACAAGTCTCGTTATTCTCTAAATTAAAATTTCCTTCTTTCAATAAATTATATTATAATCATAATGTTATCTGTTGTTTCTTTTTGTTTGCTGTAATTCAATTTCAGAACCTTTCTTTGTGTAAAATTTGTGTGACTGTAGTACCAAATAAACTTTTTATCTATCTATACATACATACACATAATCACGCCTTTATCCCTAATGGGGTAGACAGAGCGTAAACGACCTAAACAAAGGTCGTTCCGCCACGTCTCACAAGGTTTTGAGGGTTATTTATAATAGATTTGTAGGTATATTGCCATAGTGACAGTTTGTCAGCCTATCGACTAAATAGCAATATACTGAAACTCTCAGATCCCTTTGCTGGTTTTTACAGCATGCCCGGGAGGAAATGCAGCTGGCACATTCTATGTTTTTCTCTCCCTCCCAGTCCAACATGGAAGTATCTAATTTATCTATCTATCTAATAAAATACCTTACTATGTGAACACTACACTTCCTAAGTGAAGTCATATTCCGCGAACATCCGAATCGTAAACCTGCCGCCGCCAGAATTTAACCCGTAGTTTAAACCAGTTTAAACCAGTTTAAACTAACCTCGGGTTAAACAATGGACCACTATACTAAATTTCAAAGAGCACATCTTTGGTGGACAAATTTAGGAATTTCTGTCACGAATATTTCGAAACTGGCTAAAGTTACGACTAACGGTTTTTAAAACCGTTGCACACTGTTTGAAACGGTTTTGTTGTTTTTGTGAATGTGTACGATTTTAACAAACGTTTGTCGAATTTTGTTCCATGCTGGACTGGACAAAAAGTTGTGGGATCTTAAAAGGGAGCCAAGTCTAGGGTTTATTATAGTAATTCATAGCTCTTCAAGAAGGTTAATTTAATGTTACTTGGCCGTTGTAGAGTGACGTTGTACGTACGTAGAGTTTTGAAAACGTCCAAGTGTCTTTATTTATGTATTTATCAATCCCACCAAAAACATAAATGTAAAAGTAAAAGCCTTGTTCATGGTGGTCTTGATGCATGAATCGCACAAAAAGTTGTGAGATCTAAAAAGGGAGCCAAGTCTAAGGTTTATTATAGTATATCTTAGCTCTTCAATAAGGTTCATTTCATGTGACTATAGGAATAAAAATAATACAATGTATTTATTTCCACACACACATTAAACAACAAGATACAATGGAATCATTTGTTACATAATAAATTATTGCTTTGAGATGATACATAAGTATAACAATGTGGTTCTACTTCCATGCTGGACTGGGAGCGAGAGAAAAACATAGAATGTGCCAGCTGCTTTTCCTTCCGGGCATGCTGTGAAAACCAGCTAAGGGAAGCGAGGGTTTTTTGTAATTTAGGCGATGGGCTGACAACCTTTCACTACAACAATATACCTACGAATCTATCTTAAATAACTCTCAAAACTTTGTCAGACGTGGCGAAACGACCTTTGTTTTGGACGTTTACGCTCTGCCTACCCCATTAGGGATAAAGGCGTGATTATATGTATGTATGTATGTAACAATGTGGTGGCCAGTACTGGGGCTATGATTAACCCTGTCTCTCAAACTAGGAGCCCTGTATCTTGAGAGGCAGTGTTCGGTCGTAATATGCACTGTCTAGTGCAACCTTTTGTATCATTATTACAAGTATTTTGTATTTGGCTATTAAGTATATACAACATAAATAAATACCTATGTATTTATTTATGTTCGACGATGTGGACGTGTTTGAGTGAGTATGCGGGTCTTGTAGAGAATAATTCGACCTGTCACCTACAACAGGACTCTATAGTCTATGCATTTAAAATATTGTTGGTGTCTGAACTTATTTTTTAATAAATATCGAATATGATAATAATAGTAGTGAAAACTTAAATTAATTGATGAAAAGTTCACCGAAATATACGATTGTATACAGCTACACAGTGACACTGAGGCTCGTATTTATAAAGCGATCTCAAGTTTGAGAGCAATATTATTATATGAATTTGACAGTCCAATTTGTACTGAAATGACATTTCTGATACGAAATCAAACTCGCTGTTAGTCTCGAGTGCTGATTATTAATACGGGCCTTAATGTATGAAGACTTTAGCAAGATTCAGCTTCGTTATATTCGAAGTTATACATTTATGACTGGATCAGGCATTTCACGGAATCATGGTAGCCTGTAACATTTTTTTTAATCTGGTGTAAGGGACAGCTTCCCGCATAGATAGATAGATAAACTCTTTATTGCGCATAAATCGTACAGAATGGAAAAACTTAAAAATAACAGTGTGCGCAAAGGCGGCCTTATCGCTTCAAGCGATCTCTTCCAGACAACCCTGCATTATATAAAGAAAAATAACACATAGCAAGTAGCTGCGGCAACATCAAAAACACAAATAACACTTAAACAACCATCAACACTTAAGATCTACATAATAGTACATTTTAAATACAAAATATACATAGATAAACAAAAATTCCGAATATGAATAAATAATTATTTATAATAAATAAATTAAATTAAACATGCATATCACATATAAAAATACACATACTTACATTCATATATACCTACATATATAAATAGATAAACATATATATTAAACATATAGGATAAAATAAGATTAATTGCAACCTGATGCAGTAAGAAGATGACTGTGTAATCCAGATTTAAAAATGGCAAAAGACTCAGAGTGACGAATATCACGTGGTAGCTCATTCCACAAGTGCGTAGCCCTTACAGCGAAAGATTCTCTAGAGTAGCCAGATTTAGAGAGATCAGGAGGAGCGTTGAGTATATTATCACTCTTCAAGCGAAGGTTCCGGCTATGTTCTTCACCCAAGTAATGAAAACGTTCCTTCAGGTAAGGAGGGGAACGAGGATCGTATAGGATTTTGTGAAGGAGAAGAAGGACGTGTTCATTACGGCGCTGTCTAATGGGTAGCTATTTAAGGGGCTTTCCTGGGCTAAGTGGCGCCCTCATCAGTCAAAAAATCATAATTAACTAAAAACAAAATCAATCGAAAATCCGGTAAATCAGATTGAGGTTAAAGCAATAAAGGTCATTTGAAACTTCATAAAGTTGCAACTTATAGATCGTTGCAGTTACAGATAGGAAATTTGCGAAAAACGGCCACTTTTAGCACTTTTACTATCTGTAACTGAAGTGAACATTGAATTATTAATTTATAATGCTTAAAAAAAACTTCAGTACCCATACTTCAATCTGATCTACCGGATTTTCGATTAATTGCGTTTTCGGTGAGCAATGATTTTTTGACTGATGAGGGCGCTGGCGTGCACCGGGGATCCCCTTAAGCAGCTTCCTATATTCCGAAACATGATTGAACTTGCGCACTCCGTAGATCAATCGTATGCAGATGCACACTGATAGCGGTTGCTCAGTCAACGAAATTAAACAACTTTCACCAGGAAATTCTTTCAGGAGATGAAAAAAAAAATATGTCCTTCCCAAAATTACCACCTCGATCAGACAATTTGCATGGAAAAGCATTTTTTTTTCGATTCTTTTTGATTTTTATTGTTGTTGACTGAGCAACCCCTATCGGTTTGCGGGACGCTGTCCCTTACAGCCCGTATGTGTTGTCGAGTCCATTGCAAAACTAAACTAAACTCACCACACTTGGCAAGAGAAAAGGCAACTTAACAGGAGAACAGCCAAACCTTATTTAGACTGGGGGTGAGGTGGTACTATTCTGAACTGGCATCACACACCAACATAATTTCTACATACATACATTTAATCACGCCTTTATTCTCGGTCTTTAATCTCGGTGATCGATGTTTTCACCAATTTTGACCTGTCCACAGAAATATGCATCTTAAACCTCAAAACTTTGTCAGACGTGGCGGAGCGACCTTTGTCTAGGTCGTTTACGCTCTGCCTACCCCATTAGGGATAAAGTCGTGACTATATGTATGTATGATAACAATTCTTACTGATAATTTAATTAAAGTCATTTTTTTTTTCATTTATTAAGGACATCCAACAGCTTAACCATAAATACAATCTAGAAAATATACGTTACAATGTATCTTCGCCAATCAAAGGATACCACATTAAAACAATTTATAGAAACTCATGACAACAGTAGAAACATTTAAATACATGTCGGCACATGCCACCGAAAAGATAAAAGTAGTTAACTGAACAAACACGTCAAGCGGTAGTGGTAGGAGGATTTAAAACTGATTTCGTTAACATACCTTCCGGCGTGCCACAAGGTTCCCGTTTGGGTCCCTTATTCTATAATGCTTATCTGTATGATATACATTCATGTTCTAGGTTTGCACAACACTTACTTTATGCTGACGATAAAAAAATCTTCTTAAAAATAGACTCCATTACAGATTGCTTAAAACTGCAAGATGATCTCAACCGTTTATCTGAATATTACATAAACAATAACATCCAGTTAATGTAAATAAATGTGTTCAAATAACATTCACTCGTAAATTGAACTCAGTTTTATTCTACTATACCCTTGATAATAATATTTTGCAAAAAGCCAAACAAGTAAGGGACTTAGGACTTGTATTAGACTCAAAATTGGATTTATTGAGCATATTGATTACATTACTAATAAAGCATATAAAAGTCTCGGTTTTGTTCTTAGAGTTTGCAAACCTTTTACAGACATTCAATGTATCAAAATGGCCTACTTGCCTACGTTCGAAGTTACTTAGAGTTTGCTAGTATAATTTGGAACCCTTGTTACACAACACATACTGATAGAATTGACCGAATGCAAAAAACTCTCATTACACGTACCTCAAAGACGACCCAGGCATAATATGTACAAAGTTTTTTATGTTCCCCGTAGTCGTACTAATTATGGTCAAAACGAATTTGTATCTAGAGTTACTTCTGCCTACAATAAAGAGTTTAGCGATATTGATATTTTTGCATTATCTAAACTCACTTTCAAGACAAAAATATTGAAGAAATTGCAAGAGTCATAATAGTGTCTTATTACGTAAACTGAACAAAATTTTAGTAATATTAATATAAGAAATGATAAATATATATATATATATATATACATATATATACAAACACAATATATAATAAAATAACTAACCACTACAAGTACTCAAAGTAATAAATGACGTGGAAAACACAAAAACCAAATACATCCACCATATCCACTAATAATAAACTGCAGACACTATTATGACTCTTGCAATTTCTTCAATATTTTTGTCTTGAAAGTGAGTTTAGATAATGCAAAAATATCAATATCGCTAAACTCTTTATTGTAGGCAGAAGTAACTCTAGATACAAATTCGTTTTGACCATAATTAGTACGACTACGGGGAACATAAAAAACTTTGTACATATTATGCCTGGGTCGTCTTTGAGGTACGTGTAATGAGATAAGAGAGGTAAGCTGAGTACAATCTAGACGTGAATTAACTATGTCATAAAGGAAGGCCATGTCTAGCAATGTTCTTCTATTATTAAGAGTTACCAGACCATGCTTCTTGCAAGCTTCTTCATAGGAATCATAGCGTGTTTTAGTGCGATAATTTAAATGTCTGACAAACATTTTTTGCATTCGGTCAATTCTATCAGTATGTGTTGTGTAACAAGGGTTCCAAATTATACTAGCAAACTCTAAGTAACTTCGAACGTAGGCAAGTAGGCCATTTTGATACATTGAATGTCTGTAAAAGGTTTGCAAACTCTAAGAACAAAACCGAGACTTTTATATGCTTTATTAGTAATGTAATCAATATGCTCAATAAAATCCAATTTTGAGTCTAATACAAGTCCTAAGTCCCTTACTTGTTTAGCTTTTTGCAAAATATTATTATCAAGGGTATAGTAGAATAAAACTGAGTTCAATTTACGAGTGAATGTTATTTGAACACATTTATTTACATTAACTTGATGTTATTGTTTATGTAATATTCAGATAAACGGTTGAGATCATCTTGCAGTTTTAAGCAATCTGTAATGGAGTCTATTTTTAAGAAGATTTTTTTATCGTCAGCATAAAGTAAGTGTTGTGCAAACCTAGAACATGAATGTATATCATACAGATAAGCATTATAGAATAAGGGACCCAAACGGGAACCTTGTGGCACGCCGGAAGGTATGTTAACGAAATCAGTTTTAAATCCTCCTACCACTACCGCTTGACGTCTGTTAGAAATATAAGACTTAACCCATCTAAATAGGTCTCCCTGAATACCTAAGTCATAAAGCTTGGAAAGAAGGATGGCGTGATCGACACGGTCGAAAGCTTTTTCGAAGTCCGTGTAGATCACGTCAACCTGCGAACCATCTTCCATTGCACTGTAAATAAAATTTGTAAATTCACATAAATTTGAGTTCACTGATCTGCGCCTAAGAAAGCCATGTTGATGTTCAGTAATATTGGATTTTATACTTAGATAAAGTGTCTCATACACTAATTTTTCAAATAGTTTTGCAATGGTATTGAGGATTGATATTGGTCTATAATTTTGGATTACTGATTTAGAACCCTTTTTGTGTATGGGCACTATGTGCGCTTCTTTCCAGATATTAGGGAATATGCCTTCATTAATAGAACGAGTAAAAAGAATAGACAGTCGTTTAGAGATACTTTCAGCAGTTCTAACAATAAACACAGATGGCAATCCATCACTACCAGCTCCCTTTGACGGATCAAGTTTTTTGATTAAATTAAAAATATCATCAGTATTGAATTTAATAGTATGAACGTAACTAATATCTCCGGTACAAACAATTGCGTTGCTCACTGTTGCAGCGGAGTAAATAAAATGTCATGCCTTCATTGCACAAAAATAATAAAAACAATACTAAGATGAAGAGAATTCGACTATTTGTTGATGCACAACCAGTGCCATGGAAAGGACAGTAGGCATGATTTTACGTATTTATTGATTTGGGTTCTAACAACCAGTCAATTGTCGCTATCTCAAAAATTTATCACAATTTCGATTAAACTTTCAAACATTAACCAATTTTGGCGAGAAAGTTCCAACTGAAGCTATTAAATTATTTATGAGTCAAGTTGTTGATATTTTAAAGGAACTTACGGAAGTACTGAAATTGGTTTTTGCTGTAAGTCAATATTTTCTGTACTAATTAGTAATTACTTATCTACTTGTTTTCCGTAAAGACAATTGCTATTGGCAAAAGTCTTAAGGACATTATTATTTTATTATTATGTTATTTCCATGTTGGACTGGGAGTTAGAGAAAAACATAAAATTGAGCATGCTGTAAAAAACAGCTAAGGGATCCGAGGGTTTCAGTATATTGCAATTTAGACAATGGGCTGTCAACCTGTCAATACAGCAATATACCTACAAATCTATCTTAAATAACCCTAAGACTTTGTCAGACTTTTGTTTAGGTCGTTTACGCTCTGCCTACCTCATTAGGGATAAAGGCGTGACTATATGTATTCCTTGAAAAGCCTCTTCCAGTCACAAATGTAAAACTAGTCGAATATAACTTAGCCAAAGCTAGCTAAACAGAAGATCTTCATACATTCAGTGTCAAAGACGACAATACGGCACATTTTGTCCTGACTAAACAAAATTGCAAGGGTACATTTCCGTCCGGCGCAAATTTTCTGCTAACTGTACTGTCGCGTTGTGAATCATGACGTCACATTGCAAAATGGTTTATTCCAAACTGACGTTCTCTGAGACATTATATCTGTGATAAATACATTTCAAATTACATTTTTTGCTTCCAAGCTGGCCTGGGAGCGAAAGACAACGTATGATGTGCCAGCTGCATTTCCTCCCGGGCATGCTGTAAAAAACAGCTAAGGGATTCAAGGGTTTCAGTATATTGCAATCTCGGTGATGGACTGACAACCTGTCACTACAGCAATATACCTACAAATCTATCTTAAATAACCCTCAAAACTTTGTCAGACGTGGCGGAACAACCTTTCTTTACGTTGTTAATGCTCTGCCTACCCCATCAGGTATAAATGCGTGATTATATGTATGAATGTACATTAATTTCAAAATTACATACAGCAATGCAATACAGTTCTTTGCAATTGCGTTTAAAATATATATAAATTCTTCGTGTGCCAACGACGGTTTGCCGCAGCATGAAATTATCTTTATTTTCATAAAATCAGATTATTTAACCAATCAATTTTGGTGTTCTGTCCTGGGAGTCGAACCTACAACTTTCAGGTTGAGCGAGAGCCTAAAACTCAGAGCGCTGTCTGAGGTTCTACACAGGCATTTTAAATTAAAAGAACTTCAAATATAATAATAAAGAACTTAAATTTAGCATCTGCAGGAACAGAGTAGAATAACCGAGAAAGTGGTCCCTACAGTTGGATATGACGATTATGCATGAAATCATCTTTGTTGACATAAAATCTGATGATTAAACCGAGATTGAACCAATCAATTTTAGTGTTCTGTCCTAGGAGTAGAACCTACAAACTTCAGGTTGAGTCGAGAGCATAAGACTCAGAGCGCTATCTGAGGATTTACAGAGACAAAAGAACCTCAAATATAATAAAGAACTTTAATATTACATCTGCAGGAACAGAGTAGAATAACCCAGAAAGAGGTCCCTACAGTTGTTGCGCGGGAATTGCGACCCGACCTACCCACTGTCATGTTTTATGAATTTGCAGACGTTTTGCAGACTTTGGGACCCGAAAATTGTTATGGGAGCTTGGTGCGTTAGAGTTGAAGCTATAATATACGTTGACATTGAAAAACAAAGCAATTCTATGGGCAGAATTTTGCAACAGTAGTAACGGATGTAATTTTGCAACAGTTGTAGCGTCCCGCAAACTGGTAGGGGTTGGTTAGTCAACGAAACTGAACAACTATCAGCAAGCTTTTTTAGGAAGTCATAAAAATTTTGTTTTTCCATACAGAATGTTTGATCGAGATGGTTATTTTGTATAGAAAACTATTTGATATTTCGTCTTCTGAATAAAATCCTAGTGAATTTTGTTCAGTTTCGTTGACGCTGTCCCTTTCACCCGGTATTATGGCACTGAATAAGGCATAAGAGATGAATGAGCCTCAGAAGTGGTTTGTGTAATGAACGAAGACGGTGACCAGGATCGACGGTTTAATAATCTGAGACACCTATATTTATTATTTTATTATTTTACCTATAGGTCAAACAATCAGAAGATGCAGACTGCATTGTGCTAATCAAATGAAAACAATATAATAAACGCTTGCTGAGAATCTCCCTCCATTAACTGCCGTGGCTGATCTGGAAGTCCTTAAACAGGCTTCGGACTCAGGTTGGCAAAGTAAGGAGAACATGATCAGGTGGGGATTTTCGGCTAGCTCCGATGTGGACTGTGTTTGCGGTGCAGTGCAATCCAACGCACACTTAACATCGTGCCTGGCGTGCCCCAACACTTGCACGCCTGCGGATTTAATGGACGGCAGTCAATCCGCAATACAAGTGGCTGAATTTTGGGCCGCTGCGATGTAATTTCTTGTAATCTATCTACACGCTAAGAAGAAGAAGAATAAAAACAATCTCAAAAACTAGACTAGATATAGTATATACCTAGTAGCAACCACAGCACGCCTCATTGAAATAAGTTGATAACCCACCAAACACAATAAAAAGCATAATTAACAAAGTTACCTGCGACATATGTCATTCAGAAGAAAAAAAACATAATGTATGCAAAATCCATACAAATTGCAACTGTCACAGAATATAGTAAAGTGTCGCAGGTGTAATAATGACGTCACTGGTGGCCAGTCAGTTGTCCCGTGACATATTTTGTGATACTCTGATTCGTAGACAAAATTCACGAACGCTTTGCAGACTCTGGGACCCGAAAATTGGCTGGCGGTAAGTCATGCCAGCAAGCAAGTCATGAAATAAACTTGATATTAAATTTCTTATAGCAGCGTTCCGTTCCGTTACACTTTTCATATATTCTCTGCCCTTAAAAGGGTAGGTTATTTACTTGAAAATGATCTAAAAATCCTAGCTAAATGGAAATGATTACTCGTGTAAATTCAATCAAAGATTTAGGGGTACTTTTTGATACGAGGTTAACATTTAATGATCATATTGGATCTTTAGCTGTAGAAAGCTTTCGCAAACTTGGTTTTGTCATTCGGAATGCTAAAGAATTCAGTGATCCAAAGGCAATAGAACAACTTTATACGGCATTAGTTAGAAGTAAAATCGAGTCAGCATCTGTTATTTGGGGACCACACGAAAGCACATATTCACTATTATTAGAAAAAGTTCAAAAAGCATATCTCAGATTTCTCTATAAAAAAGTTTTTGGTTACTACCCATTTTTATACCCAACTAAGTTTGTACAAGGCAGTTTAAATTACAATTCTCTAGAGATGCGAAGAAATTTTTAATTGATTACAACCGTTATTAAAATCTTACGAGGGGAATATAACAGTCCTGATTTGGTGACACAAGCTCTAAGGTTTTATGTCCCTGATAAGTATTTACGTGGTCGCTCACACGGCCTTCTCTCCATTCCTGATTGTCGCACTGTATCGCACCGACAGTCACCAACCTTGCGTGGGGTTGGTTTAGTAGAGGGGCTGTTGACTCATAACCCGCAGGTAGATGTCTGCAGATATGTGGCACTACATTAATAGAGAATCTTTGAGCTTTTGTGAAAAATTATAAATGTTATTTATTTTATTTTATTTATTTAACTTCGGTAGCTTATTGTTTCTCTTTGTTTGTACTACCTATTGAAATAGTTTTAGTTATGATTTATTATACATATTTATAATGGTTTTATAATTTATAGTTTTGTTTAATGTATGGATTTGTCAAAAATGTCTTGGTCTCAATTTATAGATCTCGTTAAGTTTGATAGGTAGGTATATAAAATAAGTAGTTTTAAGTTTAGTATTATATTATTTTTTCTTTCTTGTACAATCGCTTTATTGTTGCCTGTAATGGTTGTATAAATGTTATAAACTAATAAACAAATTATTATTTTGGTCTTCAAATACAAATACATTTATTATTCACATTTACAAACATAAACTAGTTACACACATTCACAAACATTTAAACAAAAAAAAAACCAAAATCAGTACATTTGCAAACAGAATACCCATAAAAAATACCTATTATTATTATAAAACATAAAACAAAGTGGATAAATGGCGTGGGCACAGCGTATTACAGATTTTAAGCCCACCCAAAGTCAGACGGCTACCAAAAAAGAAGGATAGTTGAAGGAAAGAAAGAAATAAAATAAAATAAAAAACAGTAAGACAAACAATACAACTAACAACGCTTAGGTACATACTATAGGATTAACAGTATACATTATAATTATTTTGAAAAAAACTAGATATTTGCAGTAGTCAAACCTATTCTTTATGGGACAACCTACGAATAAGACTTATTCCTTATTCGTAGGGGACAACGTACCTGTTTTCAACATCTTTTTGGAGGCAGAAAATAAATCTTTTTAGTTTCATTTTAAATTGATGAAGCGTTTTGCTAGGTCGTATGGGTGGTGGAATATCATTCCATATTTTTGCTGCGGCAATGCGAAAGTAGCCTCGCGCCGCAGCGACCACTGCTGCTGGTGCAAGAGAGAGTACGAGAACTAAACTGCTATGACTGATGGAAGTACCTACTTACATCGGTCATACATAGCAGTTGACTTTTCGTTATGGGTATAGGGAAGTAATTGCCATAATTATCATGCTTGGCAGGCAGAATGGCGAGTACAGTGCATTCAGGATAACTGTTTGTATGCTATGTATGATAAAACCCGCGGGAAGATAGATATCCTTTATCTACAAGCAAAATTTTACATTAACTGGACCCGCCAAACAACCTGCCGAGTGTGGTAATTATTGTATTTACTCCCAAATCGGAAGTGGAATGTTGCGGCTGATACATGTATGGAGATTTGGTAAAGTGGACATAGTGCTACAATTTGTATGATAATATAAAAAATACTAAGCGCGATAGTGGACATCTCGCTGCGAAACGTATTCAATTTTCAGTGAAGGAAACTAGATGGGATGTGCAAATCTGACGTCATTATTATCATTATTTAGTTTATAGCAGAGCCTAAATCAATTTAGTACCGTATAATTTAAATTACGTGTCTGTAATCAATACTCAATTAAGCATTATAACAAATTTACTCTATTCAATTGTAACTAATTTAATTGACAAAAGCTAAACAATTGGATTGGATTTCTCTTTATTGGTTCGCTCGGATAGTGATCAATTATTCGTATCCACTGTTTGTTCGTTCATCATCGAGGGTTTCAGTATATTGTAATTTAGGCGATGGGCTGACAACTTGTAACTATAGCAATATACAGATCTATCTGGAATAATCCTCAAAATATGTCAGACGTGGCGGAACCTCCCTACCCTATTAGGGATAAAGGCGTTTATATGTATATATGCACTGTTTATTACTAACTTAATTTATTTACTTAGCAATGAGGTCGGAAATTGTATAAGCACGTTTTTGGTTCATATTTTTAAGAATTTTGTGCTGCGCTTCTCACTGGTTTAATGTTTACTAACTTACAAACCTCCTAAAAAAATAGATAAAAAAGTTAAAGGCAAACAATATCAACGTTTCTCAACTTGTTTCATATTTCCAGGTGGCCTGGCTCCGAGTGGACACTCAAACCCTCCTGACAGTGGGTCCTCACGTGATCACCAAGAACCATCGCGTGGTCATCACGAAGCTGGACCCTCAGACATGGGCGTTGACTCTTCGTGACGTCAGACCAGCTGACGGCGGCCAGTACATGTGTCAGATCAACACAGAGCCCATGATCACGCAGACACACGCCCTGCAGGTTTCTGGTAAGCATGATGAAGGTAGATCCTCAGATGCTGACTCTTCGTGGCGTCAGACCAGCTAACGGTGGCCAGTACATGTGTCAGATCAACACAGAGCCGCTGTTTCTGGTAAGTAATTTTCCTATGCGATGGAGTTTGCAATCGTTACAGCGTCAACTATGGAGTTGTACCACCCAGAATGGCTGTATCTATCTATACATACATACATATTTATACATACATACGCCTTTATCCCTAATGGTAACGTAAACGATCTGAACAAAGGTCGTTCCGTCACGTCTGACAAAGTTTTGAGGGTTATTTAAGATAGATTTGCAGGTATATTACGGTAGTGACAGGATGTCAGCCCATCAAATAAAGTACACTATACTGAAAACCCTCGGATCCCTTAGTTGGTTTTTACTGTATGCCCGGAAGGAAACGCAACTAGCACATTATTTGTTTTTCTCTCGCTCCCTGACCAGATTGTAAGCTGACGTGATAACTCGCTATTTTCAAACAAAAATTTGTTTTTGACATTTCATAAAAAAGTTGCTGATTTGTCTAGTCTGATAGCCTATTATGAATTAAACTTGCTGTAATATTTTCACATAAACATGCCAGGATATTGGGTGACTATAGCAGAAGTTCCTATTACGATCACTCATTATAGACCTTAAATGCATCTCCTAACTAGACCATAACGTTGCCTTTGACATGTTGAGCTATAATTATCTATGCTTGGCTATGATTATCTAGACTCAGCTTCCAATTTCCGCTAACAGATATACCCAATTCTCCCTAACAGATAAACCATACAGTGATTGAATAAGCCAGGTATGACAGGATTGAAACTCTCTGCGGCATAAGTGATCGTATTTATTTCCTGTATTTCTATTACGTAAGTATATTTTAGTGTAGAGATAGATGTTTCTATCATACAAAAATCGTAGAGTAGAAAAAAAAACATGAATATGTACTCGTATAATCAGCAATTCAATAATTAATATATATTTTTTAAGGATTTGAGCACTCACAATACTATTTTATTTCATAATAGCGACCCGCCCCGGCTATCAGTGTTTCTCTACTATATTATGCATCTATTATACAAATAAACCTTCCTCTTGAATCACTCTATCCATTAAAAGAAACCGCATCAAAATCCGTTGCGTAGTTTTAAAGATTTATGCATACATAGGGATATAGGGACAGAGAAAACGACTTTGTTTTATACTATATAGTGATTATAATATGGAAGTAAGAAAATAATAAATTTCTCGAGTCTTGCCAGAAACGAATTTTATATTTTCTTTCTTTCATATTATAATTCATATCTAATTGATGGTTAAAAAATATGCGTTGTTTACTGGTCGTATTTCAACTAATAACGTTGTTTTAATTTTATTCCTCTTTATTTATTCTGCTTAACTTTGACATAGGCATCCTTTGACTGAACTCAAAGCCAGATTTAAAATATTTCTGCTCAGCTTTTAAAGCAAACGAACACAAAGTAGAATCCTCACTGAAGTGGCATTATTTGCTTTAAAACAGAACTTTTGGAAACATTCTAAGAAAACAGAGCGAATATGAAATTCCTATTCAGAATTTCCCGAGGACTTAACCTGGTGCATTTGCATAGCCTACCTAGTCATATTAGATTTGAAGTTTACATAGTGCTGCCAACTATGAAAATGGATGTGGGAGGCGAAAGTTTCTTCCATGCTGGGCTGGGAGCGAGGGAAAAACAGAATGTGCCAGTTGCATTTCCTCCTGGGCATGCTGTAAAACCCAGCTAAGGGATCCGAGAGTTTCAATATATCGTAATTTAGGCGATGGGCTGACAACCTGTCACTACAGCAATATACCTACAAATCTATCTTATATAACCCTCAAAAATTTGTCAGGCGTGGCGGAACGAACTTTGTTTAGGTCGTTTACGCTCTGCCTACCCCATTATGGAGAAAGGCGTGACTATATGTATGTATGTATGTTACTTAACTGCGCTGTAGTGAACTTGGCAACACACACTGAATCTATGCAACTTGGCTCGTGCCGTGCAACTCGGTAAGCTCGTATGGGAAGGAAAGTGACAGGTGCAAACACGTTGCATACCGGGTGTAAGGGACAGCGTCCCGCAAACTGATTGGGGTTGCTAAGTCAAAGACACTGATCAACTTGCACCAGGAAATTCTTTCAGGAAGAGAAAGAAAAAAATGGCTTTTCCATACCAAATGTTTACCTCAATTAGACAATTTGTATGGAACAGCCAATATATTTTTTATTTTTTTATTTTAAACTGCCTCCGTGGTCTAGTGGCTAGTGCCATGGAGTCCCGATCCAGAGGTCCTGGGTTCGATTCCCAGGGGGAAAGACAAAATTGATATTTGAGAATTTATCACTTAGTGAATTTTTCCCCAGTTTGGTTAGGACATTGCAGGCTGATTCACCTGATTGTCCGAAAAGAAAAAGATTTCGTGCTTCGGAGGGCACGTTAAGCCGTCGGTCCCGGTCGCTGTCTTTAGTTGTTACTCAAAACCATGTCAGAGGCCTGATAGTTGTGCTACTAGGTGGTTTAAAAACTCTGACACCAGGGTTCATCGGGTCGATAGACCCGATACCCACTCGACAGAAGAAGAAGATTTCCTGAAAAAGAAAGCCTGCTGATAGTTGTTTAGTGTCGTTGACTGAGCAACCACTATCAATTTGCGGGACGCTGTCCCTTACACCCGGTATAATAATATGCATCCAGTTTGTTGCACATTATGTTTCGCTAAGAGAAAGGGTGGAACTGTTATTAAGTTTACAGTATATCACTACATAATATAAAACAAAGTCGCTTTCTCTGTCCCTATATCACTATGTATGCATAAATCTTTAAAAGTACGCAACGGATTTTGATGCGGTTTCTTTTAATAGATAGAGTGATTCAAGAGAAAGGTTCACATGTATAATACAGGCATAATATATTAGAGCAACACTGATAAATTCCGTGTGAAGCCGGGGCGGGTCGGTAGTTAACTTATAAACAAAGAAATATGGTACATATTTTAATGCATAATTCTTAGTAGGTCTTTGTTATGTAAATGAAACAATCTGATTATCAGTAATATAACAAATAACAAAGAATTCCTTCCGTGATGAACTGGGATCGATAGAAAAAACACAGAATGTTCCAGCTGCATCTCCTCTCAGGAAATTCTTTCAGGAAATGGAAAAAAATATAGACTCTCCTATATAAAATGATCATCTCGCCTTGTATGGAAAAGCTAAAGAGATTTTTTAATTTTTTCAAGAGATACCTGTTGAAAGTTGTTCACTTTCATAGAGTGAGCAATCCCTATCACATTATGGTACGCACTCCCTTACACCCGGTATAACACAAAACATTTGTCTACAGTTCCACCAGACATCGAGGACGCAGCCAGCAGCGGAGAAGCTTTGGTCCAGGAAGGTGATAACGTGACTCTACGCTGCGCAGCATCAGGCACTCCAGCACCAGTCATCACCTGGAGACGAGAGGATTCCACTCCTATAAAAGTCGGTGGGAAATCAGGTACATCTTCTTTGAATTTTCCTCAAGGTGGGGGGATTTGCTCTAGATGTGAGGTGTGGATGACATGACGACTTCCCGTTATCATAATAGTTCTCCCACCGATTTTCGGTGATGGCGGCCAATCTCCCGGAGATGGGCCAACTGCGCAGGACTTGTTTTTAGTGCCCAAGTGTTTGCGCTACACACAGGTGCACTCACTTTTCCCTCAATCTCTTATTCTGATGGGACAGACTGACTGACACGACCAGAGAGAATTCAGGCGCAGGACCGACTATTTACATGCCCATCCGAGGGCATTGATCGTCTTTCTTTTCGGACAATCAGTTGATCAGCCTGCAATGTCCTAACCAAACTAGAAACATAACACATAGTCATTGTCTCCGCCAGGAATCGAACCCGTGACCTCCGGGTCGAGACCCATGGCTCAGACCGCTAGACCACAGAGGCAGTTAATATTAATCCCGTTATCATACTCTATGTTTAAATTTGTGTAAATAAAAACAGCGAACAGGATCAAGGGCTTAACGAGTTCTCTGAAGCGCGGATACATATCTCATTTATTACAGCATCGGTCTCATAATATTTTTTGTTTTGTAAAAGGCCCTTAACCTCCATGCACCAAGGGCCCTCTGTAGTACTTAACGTGGCCCTGTACGAAATCTCAGAAGGTATCACATGAAATACGGTAATAGGTCGGCTCCTAAATTCATGTGCCGCAATTCAAATTTAATACTCGCCGTATTTCCTTAATGTGACAATACTAGCTAAGTGGCGCCCCCATCAGTAAAAAAATCATACATACATACATACAGTCACGCCTTTATCCCTAATGGGGTAGGCAGAGCGTAAACGATCTAAACAAAGGTCGTTGCGCCACGTCTGACAAAGTTTTGAAGGTTGTTTAAGATAGATTTGTACGTATACTGCTGTAGTGACAGGGTGTCAGCCCATCGCCTAAATTGCAATATACTGAAACCCTCGGATCCCTTATCTGGCTTTTACAGCATGCCCGGGAGGAAATGCAGCTGGCACATTCTATGTTTTTCTCTCGCTCCCAGGCCAGGATGGAAGGTAAGGAAAAAAATCATAATTCACTAAAAACGCAGTGAATCGAAAAGCCGGTCCAACAGAATCAAGCTATAATAATGAAGATAATTAAGAACCTTATAAATTAGCGATTCATAGATCGTTGTAGTAATAGGAAGAAAAGTTGCCGTTGGTGGCCGTTATTCGCATTTTTTCTTCGTATTACTAAAACTAACTATGAATCGCTAATTTATACATGCATACATACATATAATCACGCCTCTATCCCTAATGGGGTAGGCAGAGCGTAAACAACCTAAACAAAGGTCGTACCGCCACGTCTGACAATGTTTTGAGGAAGATAGATTTGTATGTATATTGCTATAGTAACAGGTTGTCAGCCTATCGCCTAAATTGCAATATACTAAAACCCTCGGATCCCTTAGCTGGTTTTTACAGCATGCCCGGGAGGAAATGCAGCTGGCACATTCTATGTTTTTCATTCGCTCCCAGTCCAGTATGGAAGAAATTATAAGGATCTAAATTATCTTAATTACTACACCTAACTTGATTCTGATGGCCCCCGGTTTTTCGATTAGCTGCGTTTTTAGTGAATTATGTTTTTTTTACTAACGGGGGCGCCACTTGGCTAGTATCGTCACCTTAACATGGCGGGATAAGAGATGTAAAGAGAAGGCAAATAAAGTACATGATACGTAGAATGTAAGTATAGGTATTAAGTTAAAAGTATTTTTTTAGCGGTCCATGCTGGACTGGAAGCGACAGAAAAACATAGAATGCGCCAGCTGCATTTCCTCCCGGGCATGCTGTAAAAACCAGCTACGGGATTCGAGGGCATCAGTGTATTGCAATTTAGGCGATGGGCTGACAACCTGTCACTATAGCGATACACATTTCAGTCTAAACTAGCCCTCAAAACTTGTCAGACGTGGCGGAACGACCTTTTCTTTGGTCGTTTACGCTCTGCCTACCCCATTCGGGATAAAGTGATTATATGTATGTATGTATGTCATATTAAGAATTTCAGAATAAGAATAAGAAATAGCGTGATAAGGGAACGTTGTGGTGTGAAAGACGGTATAGTGACAGGTATAGAAAAAGGAATGCTGAGGTGGTTTGGTCATGTTGAGAGGATGGATGAAAAGAGATTAAGTAAACAGATATACATGGCGAGTGTGAGTGGGAATGTTGGAAGGGGAAGACCTCGACGAACGTACCGCGACCAAATCAGGGACGTTCTAGATTTCTCTAGGTCAGGTCAGGAGTTTCTAAATCGACGACCGTGCATGAAAAGATTGATGAATGTAGATGAAGCGAAAGAAGTTTGCAAGGATCGTAGACAATGGAAGGACGTGATCTCTGCCTACCCCTCCGGGAAAGAGGCGTGACGTTATGTATGTATGTTTTTTTTTACATTTTATACTGATCCAATAGCTCAGTGGAAAGTTAAGCCTCTCTGCTGTGAAGATAGTGTTTTCGGTCTCCGCACCCAATGTTTAATTATATGTGCCTATAACAGACTTAATTACTAATACCTAAATCAAAAAAGACGGTTTTGATTACCTACCTATGATATAACTATTTATTATATTATTATAATATTTTTTTAAAAACATTTAATCTCGACTTGATGTCGGTATTTATAATAATAATTATTATTAATCATTATTATTAATGATTTCTCATTCTTCCATGCTGGCCTGGGAGCGAGAGAAAATCAAAGAATGTCCTAGCTGCATTTCCTCCCGGGCATGCTGTAAAACCCAGCTAAGGGATCCGAGGGTTTCAGTATATTGTAATATTGGCGATGGGCTGACAAACTGTCGCTACAGAAATATCAAATCTATCTTAAATAACCCTCAAAACTTTGTCAGACGTTGCGGAACGACCTTTTGTTTAGGTCGTTTACGCTCTGCCTAACAGGCGTGATTATATGTATGTATGGTTTGTCAGACATTAAATAACGGATAAAAATAATTATGACCAACTAAGAAGGATTTCTTATCGACTGTAGAACCGTAAGAATTATTTACCGGCTTTAAACACAGTACATAATTATTAATAATAATAATAATAAATGTTGTTTATTGTCTCTCCACAAAATATATTTAACAGATAACATTGCAACTTAATCTAAAATACCAAATATATTTTCTTCCATACTGGACTGGGAGAGAAAGAAAAACATAGAATGTTCCAGTTGCCCTTCCTCCCGGGCATGCTGTAAAAGACAGCAAAAGGGATTCGAGGGTTACAGTGTATTTTAATTTAGGCGATGGGCTGACAACCTGTCACTACAGCAATACACATTACAATCTAAAATTGCCCTCAATTTATGTCAGACGTGGCGAAAGCGCCTTTTAGGAGGCGTTTTACGCTCTGCCTACCCCGTAAGGGATAAAAGCGTGATTTTATGTATCTATGTATGTATTTTGTGGGAGCTGACGCTTGAAAGAGGTATTTCACCATAATTACCTTATTCCCATGGGAAAATCTTATAAAACACGAACGTGGGGTGGATAATATAATATAGATATTATTGCGTGCGTACATTGCCCAAATTGCGTTCACAAAGAAAAACAAATTATCTTATCATATTATGTAATTGTATCCCAAATAAACATTCCCAAAGAAATTCCTGATCTACTTTTATGTAATTACGTGAAAATAAAAGGTTTTCGTTAGTAAATCAGAAGGCTCAGCCCAATTATTTGTATTTGCTTTCGTTCCTGAATTCGTTACTTATTATCTCTTCCATAGCAACATTATTTAAATAGGTAAAGGATGGTACTTACCGGCACCAGAAAAAACAACCATTATTTTTTTAAATCAGTCTCTAGCTCAGTCAACGGAACTGAACAACTGTCAGCAGGATTAAAAAAAAACATACAAATTGTCTGGTTGAGTTTATTTTTTTGTATATGAAGTTATTATTATTTTTCACCTCCTGAGAGAATTTCATTTCATTAGTTGTTCAGTTTCGACGACTGAGCAACACCTATAAGCTTGCGGGACGCTGTCACTTACACCCGGCATATCCCGGTCATTCTCGGTAACAATGTATGATGATATAATTATGACAGGTCATACAAATTGTATGTGTCGTAGCATGATTTGATAATTCAAACATTCGCGAAAATCCTAGGGACTTTGCGAAAACATGGATAATTAGACAACGGTGAAACCATCATCAAATACAACTGGAAAAAGTCAGGTCTATTGCGAAAAATCTCGTCGTTCTTTGATATCCTTAACTGAAATTAGAACACTGATTGGTCGGTTAGCGCGCTCAAAAACAAGATCTCCTATGATTGGTTGACGTATTAAATGACAATCATAAACGCATGTTATTAAACCAATCAGAAAAAGATTCAATGAGTAAGTAAAAATCTGGTCAATCATTGTTATTTTTAAGTTATTTTATCCTTAAGGATATCATGAGAATATCAAACGTTACTAGAACAACGAGATTTTTCTCAAAATTTTTGACTATTTCCAGTAAGATTTGAAAACGTTTTCACCACTGTCTAATTATCTGCGTTCCAGCAAAATCCCTAAGATTTTTGCGAAGATTCGGATTATAAAATCAAGCTATGACATATGCTAGAAATCGAATTTTGTAATGAACTGTCAGATATCATCATTACTGACTGTTTTAGCAAAGGAAAAAAGTCAGTTAGCATGCTCTAAATCTAGAATTCAAGTGCTAACGTTTAAGTCTAATATAGATAAATAGAAAAATGTATGTAGGGAATAGAAAGTTTTTTTTTTATTAGTCTCTGGTCTCTGTTAATGTTGCATTTTCTTGTTCCCTCAAAATTATTCACTTTCTCTTACTACCATTGGGTTGGCTGGAAGAGATCTCTTCATAGAGATAAGTTCGCCCTTGCACACTATATTTGTAAATTACGTTTCTTTTGTGTTTATGCAATAAAGTATATATATAGTGATGAAGATCCCAAATAAGTAAGGGACATGCGAAAATCTTTTACTTTGATTGTTAAAAAATAAGGCAATGCAAAGCCTATTTGTAGATACTACTATTTGTTTTATTTTCTTTTTTTTCGTGTGTCTTTTCTCTGTGCAAAAAAGTAAATTCTTATTTTATGTCAAGTAATCAAACATGTTCAAATTGACTTCACAAATAAAAAGCTAATATGTGCGAGGTATTTGCCATATTTATCATGTTATGTGACGGGTCTAGATTGATTACCTACACTGCTTTCCTGTTACCTGAATCAAAAACCCGTGTTAGGATAAGAGATAATATTGTGATAAAGATTTTTTTGTTTGTTCCCAAAATACCACATGGCATTATACGTACAGTTCCCGGCAATTAACTTAACGTAGAATGGCATTGGCGCATCGAAAATTCAAACTTGAATTCATTTTCCGACTGCCTTAAGAAGTTTGACAGTGGGTTCGATTCTAGATTCGCCGGCAAAAACGAATCTTAAAATCTATTTGACACTTTCAGACTAAAAACATTGGAAAAGGACAGGAGATATATTATCTCCGGTTTTTGATTTGTAGTCGGTGGTTTTATGCGTTATCTGTCATTTTTATCCACCGTCATAATATGATAAGGTGGATAAAATTTACAGAAATACTAGGGAAACGTGAAGAAGTGCGTCAAAATCTAGCGGACAAAGTTAATACGATAGAAATATAAAATCGCCTGTTCTTTTTCAATTTTATTATTTTGAAAGTGAGAGATAGATTTTAATTTTAGTTTTAGCCTGTGGTATCTAGAATTGAGCCTAAAAGGTAACTAGGATATGCTACTTTACATTATGAAAATCTTTGAGTTGTCAAACGAGAGCTTCTCTACGAAAAGAAATAAAATTAATTGTTATTAGTTGGGTATGGCAGAAAAGACATGAAAGTAGAATAAATGCGGTAGAAATGAGAGCATTAAGAAGTATGATTGCTGTGAAACTGAGTGACAGAATAAGAAATAGCGTGATAAGGGAACGTTGTGGTGTGAAAGAGGATATAGTGACAGGTATAGAAAAAGGAATGCTGAGGTGGTTTGGTCATGTTGAGAGGATGGATGAAAAGAGATTAACCAAACAGATATATATGTCGAGTGTGAGTGGGAATGTTGGAAGGGGAAGACCTCGACGAACGTACCGCGATCAAATCGGGGACGTTCTAGGGAAAGGTCAGGTCAGGAGTACCCTAAACCGACGAGCGTGCATGAAAAGATTGATGAATGTAGATGAAGCGAAAGAAGTTTGCAAGGATCGTAGCAAATGGAAGGATGTGATCTCTGCCTACCCCTCCGGGAAAGAGGCGTGACGTTATGTATGTATGTATGTATGTTATTAGCTGCTTCCGATGGTCTAGTGGTTAGAGCCATGGGGTCCAGATTCCTGGGTTCGATTCCCAGGAGGGGAACACAAAGTTGATATTTGTCAATTTCAGATCAGTTTGTGAGATTTTTCCCATTTTGGTTAGGACAACACAGGCTGAATCATCTGATTGTCTGGAAGAAAATAGATTCCGTGTTTCGGAGGGTTCGCTGTCTTTGATAGTGGTAGTTACCCAAATCATGTCAGAGGCTTATTATCTGAGCTATTTGGTAGTTTAAAAACTCTGACACCAGGAACGGGTCGATCAACTCGAAACCCACACAACAGAAGAACGTAGATTTAAATAAAATGTAATAACGGGCACTCACTTTAGAATAAAAGTCACGACATGTTGCGGGACATTTGGAGTCCCTTCACCAGGTTGAGCGTGTAGGTTGCCAAAGTGACTGCCCGTTATTAAATCTTACTGAATGTCTCACTTAAGTTTAAATAGTAAGATTGATTTAGTTTAAAAAACCAAAAACTTTACCTGTTTATTATTTTCAGTTTTCAAATGGAGCGGAGTATGGCTGAACATGACCGAAGTGACAAGGGAAATGAGTGGAGCTTTTCTTTGCATAGCAACGAATGGTGTTCCACCTTCAGTCAGCAAGAGGATACTGTTGAGAGTATTATGTAAGTTAATTCTTATTTACTTCCATGCTGGACTGGGAGAGATAGAAAAACATAGAATGTTCCAGCTGCCCTTCCTCCCGGGCATGCTGTTGAAGTCAGCAAAAGGGTCTCGAGGGGGGTACAGTGTATTGTAATTTAGGTGATGGGAAGACAACCTGTCACTATAGCAATACATATTACAATCTAAAATTGCCCTCAATTTTTGTCCGACGTGGCGAAAGCGCCTTTTACGAGGCGTTAAACGCTCTGCCTACCCCGTAAAGGATAAAGGCGTGATTTATGTATGTATTTATGTATTCTTATTATTATATTAGTTTGATCCAAGAGAGAGTCCAATGGTGTAGTGGATAGGACCGCTGCCTTCTGAGCCGTGGTTTGAATCCCACCACGTACTGATGTGTTTATCAATTTTCGAATTTCATAATATGTACGTTTAATCGGTGCTTTTTCCTTGCTTCGGAAGGCACGTTAAGCCGTTGGTTCCGGTTAATATCGCATTAGTCGTTAAGCCATGTCACAGGCCAGTGCTAAGCAATGGCGGCTTGATTACTCTGATCTAATCTAGGATTGGATCTGGTTTCCCTTCTGGGTTGCAGAGGTCAGATGCCAGTCGTTCTGTGTAAAAACCAGTACCCTCGTTCAATCACCTAGATTAGGTGGACGACCCCTCGAGATACGGGATAAGGCTAGGCTATGAGGTCTTGTAGTATCAGGCTTTTCAGTTGATTTACCATAAATGTCAAACTCTAGCTAACTATAGTTTTTTTAGTTTTACCTTTTCGTCGGTGTTATCTAAGTAAGTATATTTCGTGCCTAGTATTTTTTTTTATTTGCGTCGTTATGTTTAGGTAATTTCGTTAGGACCTAGGTATATAATTAAAAGTAAGGTAGGTACAAACTTTTATTTTTAAATTTTGTCTTAAGGATTTAGTTGATTGATAGCTTAGTATTAAAACTTTGAAAGGTAATACACCAGTAAAAATGTATACAAAAGCAAGCATTATTCTTATAATATCTTGGGTTATCTTAACCTTACGTTACGACTTTTAAATATTGGCACAGCTTATTACCTTTCCGTCAAGTTCCGTGTTTTTATTTTTGCATTTTATTCGCTCGAGTTTTAAAGAGTTTTCTTTGCAAGCAGTTAAAATTCAAGTAGATCTTGTTAAAGTTATTCCAGATGATAAAGCTCACGAGAATGCTCAGCTTTTTGAAGAAACTCTCTCACTTGTAGGTATAAAATATATCTTGACATCTTACATCATTTTACTGGTAACTATTTTATTTAGAAAAATGAATACCTAATATGTATTTTATCTTGGCATAGCATTTATAATTGGAAATTTTCATAACTTATCCACCTGCTCGTTGATCTAAAATTATGGTTGAGTAATTCTTAGTCATAAATATCACTTAAACATCATAAAAAACGCATAATTCACGTAAGTATCTACTTACTTGTCAATTTTACAATAAAAAAACGTCTCGAGAAAATAATATTGAAGCAATATAAAATAATTCATGAAGATTTTCAGAGTTGTAATGCTCTTATGCAAATTATTTTCTCCAAGTTCTGGGTATTAAATAATTTCTGAGTTGATATGCATTTAATGAGCTTTGCGTGCTTTTAGGGATCCGTAGTTAGCTTGTAATTTCTAAATGGTAATAATAACGACCTACATAGTGCTAATTTAATTCCGTACTTAGGGGGAGTAACGTAAAAAACTCCAGTAACGTAAAAGAAGCCTATGAAAATATATTCAAAAACTCCGACTCAAAATTAAAAAACCGGCCAAGTGCGATTTGGACTCTTGTACGAACGGTTCCGTACCATTATCTATACAATATTTAGACACTATATTTAAACCTTTTGTTACCAATTACCGTTATTGACATAAATCATGATACCGGCAAAG
This sequence comes from Scrobipalpa costella, assembly GCA_949820665.1. NCBI lineage: Eukaryota > Metazoa > Arthropoda > Insecta > Lepidoptera > Gelechiidae > Scrobipalpa > Scrobipalpa costella. The sequence continues at coordinate 3,523,862 of OX463305.1, read as the reverse complement.
AAATCACGGTTTTGTATGGGAAATAGTTATTTTGCCATACGTAATATTTAATTTTAATATTATTACTTACTAGCTGTGCCCGCGACTTCGTACGCCCGGTTTGTATGGAAAACACGCAGTGTCGATTATACTGAAAACGCTTCTCCGCGCGCGCGGAAGTGTGTTTCGCAATGTCTGATCTTTGTTTTTGTATGGAAAACACGATTCCGCGCGTGAGCTAGCAGATCCCGCTCCTACGCGCAGTGAAACGTTTTCAGTATGTTCGACACTGCTTGTTTTCCATACAAACTGGGGTACTTTCTCAATATTAGAATGGTTTGCGTGATTATTTCTAACCTAGGCTGGACACCAGGTAACTCACAAACTCACTCACATAAAAACTCTCTCAAATAAAAAGTCCCTTTAAGATCGGTTTAAAATGATCAAAGTTCAATTTCCTGCCCCTTAAGTCAGGTGGCGTGATTATTTGCATCGTTACTTTGAAATTAAGTAATGCTCAGTCGAACAAAAAAAGTTCCATCAAAATCGGTTAAGAAACAGCCATATATCAATTTCCTGCTTACCCCCTAAGTCAGGCAGTGTGATTTAGGTATTCTAAGTTGCAACCCGGGTAACACACAGTTAAATTAAAAAAGTACCATCAAAATCGGTTCAGTAGATTTGGCGTGATGTACAGACAGACAGACAATTAAAAAAAATCGTTTTGGCCTTTATATCGTTAATATTGTCTGCTGCAATATTTTTTTTGTAAAAATATTCGATGTACAGACACGACCCTTCTAGAGATTTATTGTATGTATAGATTTATAAGTAATTATACAACTCAATGTTTTGTGAATATTTCAAGCGTGGACCTGTTGCTGTTTTTGATATCGAGCAAGAAATTACAAAAAAAAACACGTTTATGGTATGGGAGCCGACTTAAATATTTATTTAATTCTGTTTTTAGTATTTGTTGTTAAAGCAGCAACAGACATACATCACGTTTGAAAATTACAAATATTTAGCTATCACGGTTCATGAGATACACCCTGCGGTGACAGAGATAAAATCACGTTTGTTGTGTGGGAGCCCCTATAAATATTTACTTCTGTTTTTAGTATTTTTTTTTATAGCGGCAACCAAAATGCAAAATCTGCGAAAATTTCAACTCTCTAGCTATCACGGTTCATGAGATACAGCTTGGTGACAGACGGACGGACGGACAGCGAAGTCTACGGAACCCTAAAATAAGAACAATAGTCGAGTCGGTAGATATTTATAATAATTCCCAGGTGCATCTGGCCGCCACGCTATAGCCAATCCCGCGCGACGCTATAAGCTGGTCTAGTGGCTAGTGCCATGGACTCCCGATCCGGAGGTCCTGAGTTCAATTCCCAGGGTGGAAACACAAAGTAGATATTTGAGAATTGATCACTTTGTGAATTTTTCCCCAGTTTGGTTAGGACATTGCAGGCTGAATCTCCTGATTGTCCGAAAAGAAAAAGATTTCGTGCTTCGAAGGGCACGTTAAGCCGTCGGTCCCGGTCGCAATCTTTGATAGTGGTCGTTACTCAAACCATGTCAGAGGCCTGATAGTTGAGCTACTAGGCAGTTTTAAAACTCTGACACCAGGGTTCATCGGGTCGATAGACTCGATACCCACTCGACAGAAGAAGAAGAACTCGACCTACGGAACCTCATTTAAAAGTACCCGACATGTCCTTAGCCGGTTTAGCTACACATAACATGCTTTTAATAATGATCAATTTCTTTGACTTGAAGAAGAATTATTACGTACTTAACAGGTTATTTTTATGCTTGTAATGTGAAAGCTTTTAAATCAAGGGTTTTGTTTTGTTTGCAAGACTACAAACACGAGTATTTCTGAGAGAATAAAAGTAGAGAGGAAAATTCCTATTCCTTTCAGTACATCGAGAAGCGACGCGACGCAAAATTCAATACAGGATGTTAATTTAATTGCGTTAGCTTAGGGGGTGTTAAACAATTAGTCGGTAGGTATTTATAATGACCAGTGATCGGAATAGGTAGAGTATATATACCTAAACTTCTAAAAAGAAGAGCGGAAAATGGAGACTTCCTTACAACTAAAACTTTTTGCGGGACATCACATAAGTAAGCTAGAAATATACTTTGAACCATGGCATTTAATTCTATGGACAAATACAAGCAAAAAATATACTTGGTGATTTTCGGCTACAGTATCACATTGCCTAGATATTTTGAATTAAAGATTCTCTTACTTTATAGCTTTAAAACGGCTGTGTGTAGGAAAAAATGTTAAGGGAAAAAATTATTGCGTAATTTGTGTTGTATAATTTCTTTATAGGTGTCAACATCGTTGGAGTTATAGAAACCAAGATATTTACGAAAAACCGTTTTTCTTTTCTTGAACTTGAATAACTTGAGAAGAAGAGAAAGACTATACTTTCCTTATCGTGCCCTTGATTTCTTTCTCTAGAAAATTAAATATATTTTGTTACACACACTGTTGCAAAAAGAAAAATATCTCTGAGAATGAACTCTGTACCTGCCCCAAAATTGAAAAGGTATCCCAGACAAAATATCTTGGAGTCCATTTGGACCATTTCCTGGTATACACATCTTGAACATGTCATCTTAAGAATAAGAAAGCTTACTTGGATTTTTAAAACGCTCAGACATGTGGTTCCAGGAAAGGCTGCTGGGTCAAGTAGAGATATTTTAAAAGACATATATATAGCTCTTGTTCAGTCAATACTAATTTACTGTACCTATTCCTATCTGGGGTGGTGCAGCCAAGACTAAATTTCTAGATCTAGAAAGAGCCCAACGTGGTCTGATCAAAGTCATGTATTTTAAGAAAAGATTATTTCCAACGGAAGAATTATACAGTCTGACTAATCTAATGTCAGTTAGGAAACTTTACATCACCCACGTTGTTCTCAAAAAACATAAAAACATGCCGTATGACCCCACTATTACTAAGAAACGAAGAAAAGATATTGTTACCAAGTCTTCTAGAGTCAAAACCGTTTTTGCCGAAAGGCAATACGGCAAAAGATCAGTCCACCTATACAACAAAATTAATAAAGAACTAGAAATTTATCCCATGAACCTCCATGAATGTAAGAACGCTGTATCCATATGGATAGAGTCTAAATCATACGACGCGTCTGAGCGTCTTTTAACTTAGTGTATCTCACACGCAAAGCCTCACTTACATTACACTTATATAGATACGGTACATGTCTCCCCCATCCATGCATACATATACTCCCACTCACACTACCACCCACACACTTACACACATACCCACACACACACACACACACACACACACACACACACACACACACACACACACACACACACACACACATTTGGCACTACTTAGTATTTATTCATTAATTATAATTTTAACTGTTTTTTGTGTAAAATGTTTTAATTTTCAAATATTTATTTTTATATTTTATTTTTAGTTTCAATTTAATATGTATCCAAAATTATTTCATTACTTAAAATTGGAAGAGCGGTGCCTTCTAACACAGGCCCTTAAGCTTACTAGAAGGCACCGACCCTTAGATAACTTTTATCTGTAATAGATACCAATAAAAACATATTTTATTTTATTTTATTTATTATTTATTTTTGTTTGTATATGTGTGACAGAGATGGAAAGATTAGTCATCGCGTCTCTTTTTTATGTGGTTTAAGAAAAAGAAGGGAAAGACTATACTTTCCTTAAAGTGCCCTTATTTTTTTAAGGGATCCGAGGGTTTCCGTATATTGCAATTTAGGCGATGGGGTGACAACCCGTCACTACAGGAATATACATACAAATATATCTCAATTACCCTCAAAACATTGTCAGACGTTACGTAACGACCAGTATTTAGGTCGTTTATGCTCCGCCTACCCCATTAGGGATAAAGGCGTGATGTATGTATGCCCTTGTTATCTTTCTTTAGAAAATTAAATATATTTTGTTTGTTTATGTGTGACAGAGATGGAAAGATTAGTCATCGCGTCTCTTTTTTATGTGGTTTCTTTTGTTTTCACTTAACAAAGATATTTGCCGCTATCGCTGCTTATCTTTTTAAGCACCGGACAATTGCAAAAACTTGGTATTCTAAATCCGTGGATATTTAAAAATAAAATTTCAGGTACATACTTTGCTTTGAAGTATTTCCAACTTTTGATAATTATGGCGAGAAGAGTGAGACCCCAACTTGTAAAATCTTGGATTGTAAACCATCCAGAGCTAATCTACGATGAAACAAGTTTTGTCATATTCTGCACAAAATGTGAGAATTCAATTACAGCGTCTCAAAAAGGCAATGTTGATCGACATGTGAATGGAGCCGTGCATCAAGATAGAAGGCAAAAGCCTGAAGAGGAATTTTACTCTGAACTCATAAATAACAACGAAGCCCTGTCAATAAGAAAAGCGAAATCCGCTATTAGAAATGAAAATATTCAATCAGAACTTAATTTCATTGATGAAAATTATTCAATTTTACAAGTAGCTGTTAACAATCTGCAAAAAAGCAATTTATTGATATCTGAAAGTTTTCATATTATGGACGATGTTAGTTGTGTTTTAAGCTGGTCAACAAATCATAAAATTCACAATAAATTTGAAAAAGTTTTAAACAGAATTCGGGACTACGATTTTATTAGGATAATAAGTAAAAAAATGTAAAGGGAATCGAAGTAGATGACGCATTTTTCAAATATGCTCCTCTTACAGCTGTGGGTGTTGAAAGGTCTTTTTCCACCTATAAGTGGATTTAAAGTGTAAAAAGGAATAGACTTAAACCGGAAAATATAGAAAAAATAATGGTCATCTACTTCAATTCCCTGCAAGAAAGCAATATTTCGTCAGTATCTTCAGATTCTGTCACTCAAGCCGAAGACATTGATGACATTTAAAATATATTATGTATTAAGTAAAATTAATCGCATTTACGATGTACCTTACGCGATCAGGTTTTTTAGACTGTATTACATGAATAATTGTCTACTTTAATAAAAATAAGCTTTATTTTAATTTTTATTGATTCTTACATTTGTACCTTAAGTTTCAAAAAACAAATTTAACTTTTAGGTATTATTGAAAACTACAAAATACAAAATTCATGTTTCGAAAGAGGCATGAAAGTATCTGGCATACTAAATATTTTGCCGATATTTAACTGAGATTTGGTTCAAGTTGGCTGGCGAACGATCAACCGTGTGCCGTTTGAACATGAAACAAATATAAAACAAAATATTACATTACCAAGACAATTTGATCTAAAGATTGCGATTTTGTCGTTTGGCCATAGATAATCGGTCTGCAGTCCTATTCTAAAATACTGGCTTAAAGTGCACCGTGACGCTAATAGATAGTAGTGACGAATTTAATTTTAATTGTAATGTTATTTTGTATTTGTAATATTTTATCTTATACCTATTTTACTATTTATTGTATTTATTGAATTTTGGGTTTTTCGCCTTTTAATAAAGAATTATTATTATTAATAAGGGCCTACTATTTCTCTACTAGTTCTATTATGTGGCGTATAGTCACGTATAGTACAGAAATGCATAAATTCAAGCCCCATTTTCTATTGTTCAATTGTTTTATGACTTGCTTTATTTGCATTTGGTTTTATCTTGCAAAGTTGACGGTTCGAAATTCGCAAATAATTTGTTTCCATTCATTTACCGCACGTGTTTTGTCAGTGTTTTTTTTTTACCTGGAATAACTTTTCAGGTAATAATAATTAGTGCAAGCCTTTTGGCAATTGAGCTTCTTTTGTGTAGTTCTATTTAATCGCTTTGTTTACGAAGTTGTTGTTTATTTGTGAATAAACGGCACTTATTTAAAAGCATATGACTATCAGTGTAAGCCTTCTAACAATTAAAATTACTTTGTGTGTTTTTTATCATACTCTTTACGGCGTTGTTATCAATGTTTGACTAAGTGGAACTTATTAAAAGCATCGGTTTATCTTAATCGAACCCAGGACTTTTTACAGATTTATTTCGGCGTAAGAAATGCTGCCTTAAAAAAAAACACCCAGAAATATAAGCTATTCAAGGTCAAATGTAAAAATAAATCAATTTTTCGTAAATATCTTGGTTTCTGTAGCTCGTACGATGTTGACATCTATGAAAAAATTATACAGCACAAAATTTGTGTTTTTTTTTCCTAATCATTTTTTTCCTACACACAGCCATTATAAAGCTATAAAGTAAGAACATCTTTCATTCTAAATATCTAGGCAATGTGACACTGTAGCGAAAAATCACCAAGTATATTTTTAGCTTGTATTTGTCCATAGAATTAAATACCATGGTTCAAGGTATATTTCTAGCTTAATTATGTGATGTCCCGCAAAAAGTTTAAGTAGTAAGGAAGTCTCCATTTTCCGCTTCTGTTCTTAGAAGTTTAGGTAAATATACTCTACCTATTCCGATCACTGATAATGACTCACAGAGCTGCGTCTGGCCGCCGCGCTTTAAGCAATCCCGCGTGACACGCGAGTCTCTATCGCCTAGCGGGCTCGGTTATAGTGCCAGACGCAGATCTTGGAATCATAATAAATACCGACTTTTTCTTCATTTAATTGTTGAGTTGGATTTTTATTATTTTTTACGAGCTTCTTTTATGTTACTGAAACACTTCCTAAGCTATTAAATTTAATGCAAAAATATAGATACATACATACCTACATACATATAATCACGCCTTTATCCCTAATGGGGTAGGCAGAGCGTAAACGACCTAAACAAAGGTCGTTCCGCCACGTCTGACAAAGTTTTGAGGGTTATTTAATATAGATTTGCAGGTATATTACTGTAGTGACAGGTTGTCAGCCTATCGCCTAAATTGCAACGCAATTAAATTTAATGCAAAAATATAGATACATACATACCTACATACATATAATCACGCCTTTATCCCTAATGGGGTAGGCAGAGCGTAAACGACCTAAACAAAGGTCGTTCCGCCACGTCTGACAAAGTTTTGAGGTTTATTTAATATAGATTTGCAGGTATATTACTGTAGTGACAGGTTGTCAGCCTATCGCCTAAATTGCAACATACATGAACCCTCAGATCTGTTAGCTGATTTTTACAGCATGCCCGGGAAGAAATTAAATGGCATTGGCCATACAGCCAAAGTCAATTGAGAAGACTAAATTATCTAACAGAACTTACCAAAAAGTAACTTGCATAAATGGCAATCCCGCAACATTTTATGGTACTAGTTAGTTTATTGTTTATCAAAGGGTACTAACTAAGTTCTTAACGTTTTTCTTCCATGCTGGACTGGGAGATATAGAAAAACATAGAATGTTCCAGCTGCCCTTCCTCCCGGGCATGCTGTTGAAGTCAGCAAAAGGGACTCGAGGGTTACAGTGTATTGTAATATAGGCGATGGGCTGACAACCTGTCACTAAAGCAATACATATTACAATCTAAAATTGCCCTCAATTTTTGTCAGACGTGGCGAAAGCGCCTTTTACGAGGCGTTAAACGCTCTGCCTACCCCGTAAAGGATAAAGGCTGATTTATGTATGTGTGTGTGTATGTATGTATGTGTGTACTAACTAAGTCTCTGTTTTCTACCAGGTAAACCATCAGCCCGGATGGTGCAGAAGATGCTGGGTGGTTATTTGGGTGACTCAGTGATGCTTCAGTGCAGGATAGAAGCATATCCCAACCCGTTGGTCTACTGGACTCACCTGGAGACTAATAGACTGCAAAATGGTTGGTATCCGGTTACTGTCATATTCTTTTTATTTTATGTTTCTAATTGTGGCTGTTGTGGTATAGCCCGTGCAAAATCCCTCCTTGCAGATGAACGAGTACTGAAAGATTTACCTATATTTCCTATAAATGCGAAAGTATATTATTACTTTTGTCCATCTGCTACCTCTTATAAGCAGACAATTAACAAATGTAAATAGTCAGCAACCCGCAAACTGATCAAGTTGGTTTTATATGGAGGAGTAATTTTCTTTTCGTTGTGAAAGTTGTAAAGTTACATTAATTGACCAACCCCTATCAGTTTTCGGGATGCCCCCGGGCTGTTAATTGTACATGATTTGCTCTCATAGGTTCAAAGTACCAGGCGAGCATGAAGTCCGACAGGTACAAGCACGAAGCTTCCCTGGTGATCACCAACGTGTCCAGAGAAGATATCGGCTCCTACCAGTGCCACGTGGAGAACGCGCTAGGCACGGCTTGGGATGACGTCACACTTTACAGTAAGCGCTTTTGGAATACCAGTAGAATATAAAATTAGATAGGTGCAAGTTTGAAGCGTTGTTGGTGATCACTGATCATCAACGTGTCTAGGAAAGACATCGGCTCCTTCCTACCAGTGCCACGTGGAGAACGCGCTGGGCACAGCTTGGGATGACGTCACACTTTACAGTAAGCGCTTTTGGAATATTAGGAGATTATAAAATTAGAGAGGTGCAAGTTTGAAGCGTTGTTGGTGATCGCTGATCATCAACGTGTCTAGGAAAGACATCGGCTCCTACCAGTGCCACGTGGAGAACGCGCTAGGCACGGCTTGGGACGAGACGTCACACTTTACAGTAAGCGCTTTTGGAATACCAGGAGCAGCTGGTACACTCTATGTTTTTCTCTCCTCCCAGTCCAGCATGAAAAAACAAAAAGTAAAATTAAGACCTTTCCCAGGACATTATAAAAATAGATGGATTATTTTAGCGTTGTTAGAGGAATCCAGCGTGAATCACTACATAGTATAAAACAAAGTCGCTTTCTCTGTCCCTATATCCCTATGTATGCTTAGATCTTTAAAACTACGCAACGGAATTTGATGCAGTTTCTTTAAATGGATAGTAGAGTGATTCAAGAGAAAGGTTTATGTGTATAATACATGCATAATATAGTAGAGAAACACTGATGATTTCCATGCGAAGCCGGGGCGGGTCGCTGATATAAAATTAAACAGTTCACAACGAATGGTCGGACATTATTATTGTTATTATATCAGCCTAAACTGTCCCACTGTCGGACATGTCGAGGTTAAAATAAACATTATCTAGATCTTCTTAGCGAGTGGATTCTCGAGTCGAATGAATCTAGATGAAAATCCCGCATCGAGTAAATCTAGATTTTTACATTAATATGAACTTCATTCATATTATCTTTTGTTACGGATAAAATAGTAGATTTTACGACAAGTGCACAAAACAAGTCATATTCGTTCTAGATTTTTAGCTGCCCGAACACGCAGGGCGAGGGCTTATGTTAAGTCGAGGACGAAAATGGGTTGTGCATGTGGTTTATAGCTCTGCTTTTTACTTCGATTGCAAGGACAAGAATATTGTTTTTAACTTTTTAAATTTTTCAACATTAAATTTTAGGCTTAGGCTTGAGACCTATGCAGCCTACTATAAATTAATTTTGTGATACTATATTAAATAAACTATCGTACTTAAATTTAAATTCTAATAACATTTTATTATGTTATAAAAAACACAAGAGGCAAATAATTTAAAGTAAATATTATAAAATAATAAGTTCTATATATGAAGTTTTTATTGTGTTTGGCTGAATGACCTAACTTTCTTTGCCTTAGAAGAGATACATTTTATGAGAAGATACGTTTTTAGCCTTGAGCACAAAATTAAATTTAGTGCAGCCTACACCCTGCACAAAATGGCGCTTTCGGAATATAAGAGGTGAAAAAAAAAATTATACTAAAAATCTTTTTATATTTTTGTATTATACCGCGATGACGTAGTTACGTACGTATATAATACTCATATAATAATCATCAATGTAATTTTAGTCTAATTCAAGACAAAGTTTCAGTGGTCTTACCTTAACTCAATCATAATGTAATTATGTAAATTAGATCAAGGAACGACAACACTGTTTTAGCGGTTCAAATATGGAAGGTTCTTAGAGCCCGATAATGGATAGGGCCACTGCCTCCTAAACGGGGAGGTCGTGGTTCGAATTCCACCACGTACCAATGTATTTTTCGGTTTTCGAATTTCATATGTTCGTTAATTCGGCGCTTTTTCGTGCTTCAGAAGGCACATAAATCCGTTGGTCCCGGTTAATATCGTTTAATACCATAGGTATTAGTCGGTAAGCCATGTCAGGGGCCAGTGCTAAGCATTGGCGGCTTGAAACTCTGACCTAATCTAGGATTGGGTCTGGTTTCCCTTCTGGGTTGCGGAGGTATGATGGCAGTCGCTCTGTGTAGTTACTTATTATTAATACTCCAAAGTTTTGTTGTAGAAATAATATACATACATACATACATATAGTCAGGTAAACAAAGGTCGTTCCGCCACGTCAGACAAAGTTTTGAGGATTATTAAATATAAACTTGTAGGAATATTGATGTAAAAATAATTTATGTAAAAAATAATATGCCTTCTCTTAATCACATTTCATCAGAATCTCAAAACTGTGAACTGGCTAAATCGGAGAAGGGTCAAAGGATTTTGTCTCCCACTTGCTCGGATTACCGAAGCTATTAAGTTTAATTATATAAAACAAAACATACATTCAGTCTTTTCGGTACTCGAGGTCGTAGCGGTCGGCAATTTGACCAAACGACAATAATGATTTATATAATATCTTCAATTCTGGACTGGGAGTAAAAAAGTTTATAGAATGTGCTAGCTGCATTTCCTCCTGGGCATGCTCTAAAAGTCAGATAAGGGATCCGAGTGTGTCTGTTTATTACAATTTAGACGATGATGGGCTGACAACCTGGCACTATAGCAATATACGTACAAATCAAATCAATCAAAATAATCATCATAACATTGTCAGGCGTGGCAGATCGTAGTTTGTTTAGGTTGTTTAAGCTCTGCCTACCCCATTAAGAATAAATGCGTGATTATATGTATAACAATAATGATCATTACCGATCGGTACGCGAGGTCTTTAAAGTATATTAGGTGTTCACTATATATATTTTTTATAGGCAAAATGCGAAAATAAAATATAAAATCGCAAGTTTGATGTTTGTTTTTAAGTGTATTGTCTTCCATGCTGCACTGGGTGCGAGGGAAAAACATAGAATGTGCCAGCTGAATTTCCTCCTGGGCATGCTGTAAAATCCAGCTATGGGATCCGGGGGTTTCTGTATATTTCAATTTAGGCGATGGGCTGACAACCTGTCACTACAGCAATATACCTACAAATCTATCTTAAATAACCCTCAAAACTTTGTCATACGTTGCCACGTCTGAGCGTCGAAAGAGTTGTTCATGCTCTGCCTACCCCGTTAGGTATAAAGGCGCGATTATATGAATGTATGTATTGTTATTGTTTCCTCGCAAAATGAGAGAAACGTTCTCTCAGCCGAAACAGCAATATATGGTCTCGTTCTCGTTTACTCGACCATACATACATACAAACATATAATTACGCCTTTATCCCTAATGGGGAAGGCAGAGCGTAAACGACCTACACAAAGGTCGTTCTGCCACGTCTGACAAAGTTTTGAGAGTTATTTAAGATATATTTGTAGGTATGTTGCTGAAGTGACAGGTTGTCAGTTCATCGCTTAAATTGCAATATACAGAAATCCTCGGATCCCTTAGCTGATTTTTACAGCATGCCCGGGAGGAAATGCAGCTGGCACATTCTATGTTTTTTTCTCGTTCCCAGGCCAGCATGGAAGAAACAACTCGACCAAACATTGCTTATTTTTCGGCCTTTAGAGTAATATACTATTGCTGTTTCGGCCAAATGCAATATTCATTAATTTTACTGTAGGCAGAGTGTGAGCATGTAATTTCAATGACAATACATACAGGACTGAAAAAATAAAAAAAAGCACTTGGTGTTGAAATCTCTTGCTCTCGCTCCACCGATGAATAAAGGTCTATCAATGAATAAATGCCTCTATTGCCTAAAAATACTAATATTTTTAGAATATTATGAGAGAAAATAATTACCAAACAACCTACCCATTTATCAGATCTTATTATACTTCATTAGAGACAATAAATTCGGAAACAAGGCAGGTAAATCATTAACTTTTCCAATATCCTTAATTTGTTATTTTGATCCCCCAAATGCTGTATTTTTAGGGATCCGGTGGCAATGATTTTGCCTTTTTTAATGTTTTTTTGTTATGGTTTTTAACGAAATGTTTATCAATGACATTTAAAATCGTTATTTGACTGGAGTTTTCAACGCGTATTTTCACCAAGTCTGATAAAAAATGAGAAATATTTTAGATTGTAATGTATATTGCTGTAGTGACAGGTTGTCAGCCCATCGCCTAAATTACAATATACTGTAGCCATCGAGTCCCATTTTCAGACTTCTACATTGTGCCCGGGCGGAAGGGCAGCTGGAACATTCTATGTTTTTCTATCTCTTCAAGTCCAGCATGGTAGTATGTTTTTTAAAATGCTTTACATTTTTCAGTTTTTAATCAAATTGGAAACACCCTGAAGCACATTAATAGCATAAATACTGGGTAGGTATAGGGGACAATTTCCTGAAAGAATTTCCTGGTGGATGTTGTTTAGTGTCGTTGGTTGTTTGTGGGACGCTGTCCTTTTTCACGTCGTTTATATTTTTCATCACACACAGAGTGCTATACTATATTATACGACAGCATCCCGCAAACTGATAGGGGTTGCTCAGTCAACGAAACTGAAGAACTATCACCAGTATTTTAATTCAGTGAGTAAAAAAAAAATGTATTTCCATACAGATTGTCTGATCGAGGTGATCATTTTGTTTGGGAAGGCTAAATTATTTTTCATCCCCTGAAAGAAAGTTATTCAGTTTCGTTGACTGAGCAACCCCTATCAGTTTGCGGGATGCTGTTGTATAATATAGTATAGCACTCTGTGTGTGATGAAAAATATAAACGACGTGAAAAAGGACAGCGTCCCATAAACAACCAACGACACTACAACTTCCACCAGGAAATTCTTTCAGGAAGTTAAATAGATAAATTAGCTTTTCCATACGAACTGTCAGACCGAGGTGGACATTTTGTATGGAAATACCAGTTTATTTTTTCAATAATTTCTTGGCGGAAGTTGTTCAGTATCGTTCACTGAGCAACCCCTATCAATTTGCGGGACGCTGACCTTACATCCCGTATATTAAGTATTAAACTAGTTAATATTAATTTTGGTTTCAGCAACTATGGAACCCAATAACAAAACAAAATGCCCTCCTCGCTTAGTATTTTTTCTTATTAAAATACACCACTAAGGAAACTTAATAGCTTTCCCATTACTTGCGTTTATTAATTTATTTTATTATTAATGAGGTGTCAGGCGAGCCCGTGTCTCAGTCATTATAATATCATTATCATTAGCGAAGATAATTTGAAAAAATACTTTACAATTTGTGAAGAAGCTAATTTGTACTAAAATAAATTGGAAAAATGGGAACGATGAAGGTGAATTATTTTACCTATATTTTTTCATTTAATTTGTTGGTTCTGGACATTAATTTTGAATTGAGGCAAGTGTAATCGATCCCACCAAAAACATAAATGTAAAAGTAAAAGCCAAGCTCATGGTTGTCTTGGTGCGTAAATCGCACAAAAAGTGGTGAGATCTAAAAAGGGAGTCAAGTGTAGGGTTTATTATAGTAATTCTTAGCTCTTCATTAAAGTTCATTTCATGTATCTTGGTCGTTGTAGATCACCTACAACGCCACTCTACAACAGCCAAGTCACATGAAATGAACCTTATTGAAGAGCTAAAAATTACTATTATAAACCCTAGATATGGCTCCCTTTTTAGATCTCACCACTTTTTGTGCGATTTACGCACCAAGACAACCATGAGCTTGGCTTTTTCTTTTACATTTATGTTTTTGGTGGGATGAGCTTGGCTTTTACTTTTACATTTATGTTTTTGGTGGAATATCATTACTTTTTGTAGGTAAGTAAATAATTTGAATCTTACATATTCTTCATGTTTTTTTTAAACTCTATTGTAAATTATAATCTATATTCATATTAAATTTGAACTTTCTATGACACCCATGATGACACCCCACTTTAATTTTGTAGAGTAAAAAAACACTTGCATGGGAAGGTGTCCAAAAAATTAGTTTTTTTTTTATGTTTCCATTATGGTATCATTATAAGCTATCTTGGCACCAAATTTAAATTTTCTAGGACTTCTGATAGTGGAATAGGATTTTGAATATTTATTTTGTTTTTAAGAATGGTGACTTTAAATGCAAATATGTCGAGAAGGACCCATTTAAGGCACTTTCTTTCAATAAAACCTCTACTTAATTTTATGAGACATGTCAAACGATACCCAACTCAATATAGTAGTTAAAAAATAAACAAAATGCCCCCATTTCGCTTGTATGGGAGGGTTCCAATTTTTTTTTACGTTTTTAATCTTGTGGCATTATAATTAATCGTCTTTCTAAATATCAGCTCCCTGGGTCATTTGAAAGTAGGTTAGGTTTTTGATAATTTATTTTATTTTTAAAAACGGTTACTTTAAATGCAAATATGAAATAAAATGTCGAGAAGGATCGATTCTTTCAAAGAAACCTCTACCTAATTTTAAAAGACCTGTCTAACGATATCCCTCTCAATACATACATACATACATACATACATAAAATCACGCCTTTATCCCTTACGGGGTAGGCAGAACGATAAACGCCTCGTAAAAGGCGCTTTCGCCACGTCTGACAAAAATTGAGGGCAATTTTAGATTGAAAAGTGTATTGCTATAGTGACAGGTTGTCAGCCCATCGCCTAAATTACAATACACTGTAACCCTCGAGTCCCTTTTGCTGACTTCTACAGCATGCCCGGGAGGAAGGGCAGCTGGAACATGCTATGTTTTTCTATCTCTCCCAGTCCAGCATGGAAGGAATAATATCCCTCTCAATATAGTAGTTAAAAAAAAATGCCCCCCTTTCACTCCAATATATATTTTTTGGGTTTTAATTTTTACATTTCTAACCTTGCGTCATTATAATCAATCTTTATACCATAAATAAGCTTCCTAGGATATTTGGAAGTGGGTTAGGATTTTGATTATTTATTTTGTTTTTAAGAACGGCGACTTTAAATGCAATTATCTCGAGAAGGACCCCCATTAAAGGCATTTTCTTTCAAAGAAATCTATATCTTATTTTATAAGACCTGTCCAACTTTACCCCACTTAATTAGTTAGTCTTCAAATTTTTTCTTCAACTGAACCTATCGAGTGGAGTATTAAAATAAAGGTAATCAAAAAGAGATAATGAAAATGTATATGATTCATATGTTGACGCTTAATTTTCGAACAATTAATGCATTAAAACATGTTTTTATAGGTACTTATAAGCTGGAATGGGAGCGAGAGAAAAACATAGAATGTGCCAGCTGCATTTTCTTCCGGGCATGCTGTAAAAATCAGATGATCATGCTGTTCAAATCATGGATCCGAGGGTTTCAGTATATTGCAATTTAGACGATGGGTTGACAACCTGTCACTACAGAAATATACCAAAAACTTTGTCAGACGTGGCGGAACTACCTTTGTTTAGGTCGTTGACGCTCAGCCTACCCTAGAGGCGTGACTATATGTATGTTTATAGGCACTACAGTCGGGTAGTTTGAATTCTTTTTAATTCTTACTAAGTTTGTTGTTTTTTTTCTCTTTAGCACTGGCTACAACAACAATTCCTACAACCACGACTACGCAAGCAACGACTAAGGTCGAAGCCCTTTCTACGACTATTCAATCATGTGAGTAACTTTTTAAATTATATTTTGTTAATTTAGTAAAATTTGTTTGGAAATTGGTAAGTTAAATTCCACCAAAACTTTAATGTAAAAGTGGAAGTCAAGTTCATGGTGGTCGCACAAAAGTTGTGAGATCTAAAAAGGGAGCCAAGTCTAGGGTTTATTACAGTAATACTTAGCTCTTCAATAAGGTTAATTTCATGTGATTTGGTCGTTGAATAATTCGACCTGTCACCTACAACGCCACTCTACAGCGACCAAGTCACATGAAATTAACCTTTTTGAAGAGCTAAGAAATACTATAATAAACCCTAGACTTGGCTTTTTTGAAAGATCCTGCTACTCTATAGAGGAATTCTCATTAATTTATATTATTATCATTAATTTACGTATAATGAATTAATATGATTTGTACTGACTTTATTTTTTTTTTTATTTAAGCTTGACATAACTGATATTTAATTTTATTTGATGACATCAAGAGTATGATTTTATTGTTTTTAAATTATATCAAACACAATACCAAGTGTAAGGGAAAGGCGTCCCGCAAACTGATAGGGGTACTCTCAGTCAATGACACTGAACAACTTCCATCAGGAAATTCTTTCAGGAAGAAAAAAAAAATTCCATACATAATGCCCACCTCGACCAGAAAATTTGTTTGGAAAATACATTTTTTATCTCTTCCTCAAAGAATTTCCTGGTCGAAGTTGTTCACTGTCGTAGACTGAGCAACCCCTACTAGTTTGCGGGACACTGTCCCTTACACTCAGTACATCTTGTTTTTTCTGTGCAGATTCAGCATCAGAACCGGATATTGATGAGATCGCCAACGGGAAAGACATCTTTGACGAAGACAACTATGTGGTTGTGCTGAGCCAACATCAAATGCAGAATTTAGGTACAGTTGAGAGTTTTTTCTTCCATGCTGGACTGGGAGTGAGAGAAAAACAAAGAATATGCCAGATGCATTTCCTCCCGAGAATGCTGTGAAAACCAGCTAAGGGATCTGAGGGTTTCAGTATATTGTAATTTAGGCGATGGGCTGACAAACTGTCACTACAGCAATATACCTACAAATCTATCTTAAATAACCCTCAAAACTTTGTCAGACGTAGCGGAACGACCTTTGTTTAGGTAGTTTACGCTCTGCATACCCCATTAGGAATAAAGGCGTGATTATATATATGTATGATAGTTTTTTATGGCGGGTGTAATAGACGGCGTAGAGTAGAGCCCGATGGTGTAGTGGATGCATCCTGAGCGGGAGGTCGTGGTTCGAATCCCACCACGTACCAATGTGTTTTTTGGTTTTCGAATTTCATATGTATGTTAATTCGGCGATTTTGTTGTGCTTCGGAAGGCACGTTACGCCGTTGGTCCCGGTTAGTATCGTTTAACACCGTAGACATTAGTATTTAAGCCATATCAGAGGCCATTGCTAAGCATTGGCGGCTTGGAAACTCTGAGCTGATCTAGGATTAGATCTGGTTTCCTATCTGGGTTGCGGAGGTCAGATGGCAGTCGCTCTGAGTAAAAATCAGTACCCTCGTTCAATCCTCTAGATAAGGTAGCTGACCCCGTGATATACGGGATAAGGCTAGGAAGATGATGATGATGATGATAATAGTTTTTTTTATATCGGGTGAAAGGGACGGCGTCCGAACATCCGCCAAGTTGCTCAAGTCAACGAAACTCAACAACTATCAGTAGAAAAATCAAAAAAATCCCGCTGATAGTTGTTCAGTTTCGTTGACACAGCAACCTCTATCAGTTTGCGGGACGCTGTCCCTTACACCCCGTATACAGGGAGTTTGACAATGTGTATAAACTTTGCTAACTATACGTCTTAACCAACTCAAGAAACTGAACTACTTTTCTCAAGAAACTTTACGTAATAATGGGCGATTTTCGACTAGACAACGGCAACGGCGACGGCACGGCACCGTCGACGGTACTGTAGAAGAGATTATCTATGAAATTATATGACCTTTCCACTTCCCGGCACGGCATTAATTCTTACCGGTATCGTTGCCGGCCTGCCAAATAGCATGTGTTTTGTATTCGTACGAAGCATGCGCATGCGTGTGTGCACTCAGATTGGAACTAGGTAGACGTTTTCGGGACGATGCCGTGTCGTTGCCGTGCCGTCTAGTGGAAAAACAGAGCCACAGCATCGTGATGGCACCTTCGCCGTGCCATCTAGTGGAAAAACGCCCAACGGGTGTCTGTCGAGACGTTCGATTCATTTTTGGAAGAGCGATATTTTGGAATATATCAATTTATGTCCTTAAGAAAAGGCCTCTTCTTTTGTCTAAATAATAAGAAAAAAATATATAAAATATTTATTATTTATCTCACAAACAAAACAGACTCAAATGTAGCTACAATTTGTTTAATGAATAAAGTTTTATTTGTGAGAGTCTGGTGTCCATACTAGGATAAATCTGTGCCACAGAGCACCAGGCTCCTACCCCTTGATCGCTGAGCAAACAACTCATCTTTTGTTTGTTTTAGGAAAATAAATAAAATAATAACTAAATATTAACTAGGGTTGTTGACATGATGATGATACTTGTGTGTATGTGTGTGTGTGTGTGTGTGTGATATCATCTTTTATTTACGGGGTGTAAGGGACACCGTCTCGCAAACTGTTAGGGGTTGCTCAGTCAACGACACTGAACAACTTTTACCAGAAATAATTTTCAGGAAGGGAAAAATTTGTATGGAGAAGTGTTTTTTTTTTTCACTTCCTAAAAGGAATTCCTGGTAGAAATTGTTCAGTGTCGTTGACTGAGCAACCCCTAACAGATTGCGGGACGCTGTCCCTTACACCCGGTATAGTTATTAAGATGGTTCATCGACTATTTTAATGAGAATATTACAAGCATAGAGCTAACTAGAGTTTACAACATTGAATAGTGTTCACTTTGATAAAAGCAAACTTTCCAGCTGTATCACATATCAATTTGATACAGAATACACATTAAATCAATATACTAACACGGTATATAAAGTACCTACTATGACTAGTGCTGCCATTCTTCCATGCTGAACTGGAAGCGAGAGAAAAACATAGATGTACCAGCTACATTTCCTCCCGGGCATGCTGTTAAAACCAGCGAAAAGATCTGAGGGTGCAATTTAGGCGATAGGCTGACAACCTGTCACAACAGCAATTTACCTACAAATATATCGTAATAACCCTCAGAACTTTGTCAGACGTGGCGGAACGACCTTTGTTTAGGTTGTTTACGCTCTGCCTACCCTATCAGGGATAAAGGCGTGATTATATGTATGTATGTATGTATGTATGTACTACGAATAGGTATTTTACTACGCAGTTTTTGTAGACAACAACTTAGTAAAGACACAACACACTGAACAACTATCAGCAGGTTTTTTTTTCAATAAGAGAAAGAAAAATGGCTTTTCCATACAAATTGTCTGATCGAGGTGAACATTTTGCATGGAAAAGCCAACTGTCCCTTACACCTAGTTTACATCTACAGTGTGGAATACTACCGTAGTACTTTCTTCATCCCACTCACATTCCTTTTCTTTTCCAGACCAGCGCCCGACATCGTGACCAGAGGAGACCCCAGAATGGACGCTTTGGTCCTCTGCGCCGAAACTAACAGTGTCAGTGCAATGTGTCGCGTTGACTGCACTTTTTTACCAGCTGTAAAGACAGTGCTGCAAACGTCTGTGCAAGTGTATAAACTCTTAAGACAGCTGTGAAAGTGTTTCGGCTCTAAAGACAAATGTGCAATTATATCGACTCTGAAGACAAATTTGTGTTGTCTTTAAAGACAATTTTGTATGTGTATCGACTTTGAAGACAACTTTTTATCGACTTTAAAGGCAAGTTTAAGTATCTCAACTCTAAAGACAGCTGTGCTGTGTGATGTGTGTGGGTCACACCGGGAACAAACGCGAAGCGGCTTGAAACAGCTTGAAGATGAATCTCGTTGTATATTTATAATACGTCGCGTCGTGTAGCTTCCCGGCGTGAATCGACTCTAAGTGTATTGACTGTAAAGACAGTTGGTTGACTGTGAAACATTATTGTGAATAACTGTATCTATAGAATTATCTGATAAATTGTTGTTTAAATTATTAAAGAGCTTCGTAAATATAAAATGAGTTTTATTGATAATCACTTTAATATCTAACTTAACTACTTACTACACTACAGCTGCCTCCGTGTTCTAATGGTCTAATAATCAGAGCTAATGGGCTTACAATCCGGAGGTCCTGGGTTCGATTCCCATTTGTGTTCCCCCAAAGTTGAGATTTGTCAACTTATCACTTTGCGAGTTTTTCTCCAGATTGGATAGTACATTGCAGGCTGAATCACCTGATTGTCCGAAGAGAAAAAAGATTCCTTGCTTCGGAGGGCACGTTAAGCCGTCAATCCCGGTCGCTGACTTTGATAGTAGTCGTTAATCAAACCA
Source organism: Scrobipalpa costella (assembly GCA_949820665.1). Lineage (NCBI taxonomy): Eukaryota > Metazoa > Arthropoda > Insecta > Lepidoptera > Gelechiidae > Scrobipalpa > Scrobipalpa costella. Next base: position 3,503,687 of record OX463305.1, on the reverse strand, counting down.
TGTCAGAGGCCTCTAATAGCTGTGCTACTGGCGGTTTGAAAAAAAACTGTTTCCATGGTTTATCATTGTTCGACTCGAGAATCCACTTGCTAAGAAGAAGAAGACTTCTTAGTATTCAAGAATAATCAAGAATGTTCTAAAAAACATGATAACAATTTCAAGAGTTAACCAATTTTGAGATTTAAAAAATGGCGGTTTAAGCAACCCAACGAACAAAAGAGTTTTAAAACCTAAAACCCACTTACTAACTAGCTTTTTTTAAACAAATAATACAGTTACTGCTTACCGGGTGTAAGGGACAACGTCCCACAAACTGATAGGGGTTGCTCAGTCAACAAAGCGGAACAACGTTCACCAGGAAATTCTTTCAGCAGATTATAAATAAATTACCATCCCATACAAAATTACCACCTCGATGAGACAATTTGTATGGAAAAGCAAAATATTTTTTTTACTAACTGATTAAAGAAACCTGCTGATAGATGTTTAGTTTCGTTGACTGAGCAACCCCTATTAGTTTGTGGGACGCTGTCCCTTACACCCCGTGTATATTACATTTACATTATTACAGTAAAAAGAGAATCAGACCCAAACCAAGAATCATAATCTACTGAAACACGAATATATTATATTTCTTCCATGCTGGTTTGGGAGCGAGAGAAAAACATAGAATGTGCCAGCTGCATTTCCTCCCGGGCATTCTGTAAAATCCAGCCAAGGAATCCGAGGGTTTCAGTATATTGTAATTTAGGCGATGGGCTGACAACCTATCACTACAGCAATGTACCTAGAATTCTATCTTAAATAACTCTCAAAACTTTGTAAGCCGTGGCGGGACGACCTTTGTTTAGGTCGTTTACGCTCTGCCTACCCCATTAGGGATAAAGGCGTGATTATATGTATGTATGTATGAAACACGAATATAAATGAGATTCATTCCATACAGAAATTTAATAAAACCTTTTTAGTCTGCGCATTCTGGTGCAAAATTGAACGCTGTTCAAACTCACTAGATGATATCGCAATATTTTTTCTTAATATCCGGTGTCTTCGTAATTTCCGATCTTTCTTTAACAAATTTTCCGATACAGTGATTAATGCAGGGTAGAAAATGTTTACTAAGGCTGGTATGAAGAAATAATAGCGCCCGAGCCTTATCTCGGAAAATAAAAAAGATTTCTTTTAGACGCACCTTTCTTTTTCTAAAATAGAAACTGGTGCCGATTCAGTTGTAGTACAACTTATTTTAGTTTGATCCTGACACTTGATTTGAAAAAAAAAGAGATAAAACCAACATTTACAACATGTAATGATGCTGTTTTTAATAGGTGGGCACCCTCACTCGTTAAAAAATCATATCCTGCAAAATATAGACATTTTCAAAACATTTATCTACTCTCATATAGTAATGTACGAATTATAAACTTCTAAAAGAATTTATAATAGCATACTTTTTAAACAGAATAATGAAAAAATTAAAAAGTTTACTTTTCGTTGCATCTAACAAAGATGCAACGAAAAGTAAAATTTATTTGCTGGAAGCAAGGAAAGATAAAAATCACACAGTAAATACCAAAAAATCCCGATTCCAAGAGAAAAATCTGTAAAATTATAATAATCTATGGTAACGGCGCATGCGCGGTGACGGTTTTCCTGCGCGCTTAATTTTGCCGCCATTTTCTACGGTGAAAGGTTTTTATTGTTTGTTTATCGCGCAACTCAAGGAAGAATTGGAAAATGCAAAAAAATGCGTATGAGATGTGTATGAGAGTAGATAAAATGGTGTATGCAACTGCACATAACTAGGTATTACAATGCTCGTGATACCATTGTGAAACGAGCGAAGCGAGACCACACTCGCATTGTAATACCCTTCATTATGCAACAGTTGCTTAAACAACTATTTTCTGTTACTTCCTTAGATTTAGACCTAAGTAATGAAAATTCATTACTTCAATAGGAGCTTAGTAAAATAGTACCTTGGAGTTACTATCGAAATTATTGCTAAATCGGCCAATTTTGGCAGAAACTTCGATAGTAACTGCCCGGTACTATTTGCTTCTCAATTTATTACTTCTAAAAATCCTTAGGAATAAATCTAAGGAAGTGACAGAGAAAAGTTTTGAAAATATCAATATTTAGCGAGTTGTGATTTTTTAACAAGTGAGGGCGCCACCGCTCGGGGAAAGGCCTCTTAAGGTTCCGCACCTCAAAAGGAAAAAAGGAATCCTTACACTGTGGTTCCTCGCCCATACGTGCCCATACCACAGAATATATAATAGTACTATATACCCATACTGAGGTCCGACCAAAATATAAAATACTTGTTTTTGGGGTTTTTATGAATCTTCTGGCGAGTGGGTATCGAGTCTATCGACCCGATGAACCCTGGTGAATGAAAAGTATTCGGATATTGACTTTGATTTCGATTTTGATCATACTTAATAAAGTCACTGTTTTTATTTATTATTATTATTATGTCAGCCTTACCTGTCCCACTGGCGGGCAAAGGCCTCCCCACTCTCTTTCCAGAGTACACGGTCCATGGCTGTTTTTGTTTTAACAAACTGGTTTTTTTCCTTTTATTTATTAAAATAAATATAAAGCATATAAAAAAACGAATACAATAAATAGTAATATTTAAATTTTGATTCTATTTAGAATACTTATAATAATAATAGTAATATTTAAATTTTAATTCTATTTAGAATCTAAATAAAATCAAAATTCTATTTACAATCTAAATAGAATCAAAATTTTAATATTACTATTTATTGTATTCCTTTTTTTATATGCTTTGTAAATACAAACAAACAGGTTTGATATGGTAAAAGCAATAAACATAATGCGTAAAATTATCACCTACAACTACCTAATTGTGAATTAAAATATTATACAGGAACTTATGATATTACAAACAAACTACTGTAACCATCAGTATTAGAGTCACAAAAGGCTTCCTTATATTCACATACATACATACATAAAATCACGCCTTTATCCCTTACGGGGTAGTTAGAGCGTTAAACGCCTCGTAAAAGGCGCTTTCGCCGCGTCTGACAAAAATTTAGGGCAATTTTAGATTGTAATGTGTATTGCTAATGTGTAGTGATAGGTTGTCAGCCTATCGCTTAAATTACAATACACTGTAACCCTCGAGTCCCTTTTGCTGTCTTCTACAGCATGCCCGGGAGGAAGGGCAGCTGGAACATTCTATGTTTTTCTATCTCTCCCAGTCCAGCATGGAAGAAATATTCACTGTGTCCTGTAGTTCCATCAAACCACCACTTACCTATCAACATAAATTTGATGAACCATCATCAGGAAGAGAGATCAACACTTTTCTTTGTGAGTCTAATATCCTTGAAGCCGTATGGTCAAGCAAAGCTTGCAATTTGACTTTCGCTCAACACAGACTTATAACTAGACAATAAACTAAAAGGTAATTTACTGTATACAAAATCATTTATCACTATATACAGGTGTTTAGTAAGTTTTGTCTCAACAAGCAGAGACACCAATTCATTTGGAGTAGCGGGGATTCCATGGAAGCTGACGTCAAGTTCAACTGAAGAAACATCACTCAGAGCAGAGGCTTTCGAAACGTCTAGTTGTTCAGAAAGCTCCTTTAGTCTTCTTTGCCGGGTGCATTTCTCAGTGGCCACTTTTGATGTTTATGTACTTCTTCTTCTGTCGAATGGGTATCGAGTCTATCGACCTAATGAACCCTGGTGTCAGAGTCTTTAAACCGCCTAGTAGCACAACGACCACTATCAAAGACAGCGACCGGGACCGACGGCTTAACGTGCCCTCCGAAGCACGAAATCTTTTTCTTTTTCGGACAATCAGGTGATTCAGCCTGCAATGTCCTAACCAAACTGGGGAAAAATTCACAAAGTGATAAATCAAATATCAACTTTGTTTTTCCCCCCCGGGAATCGAACCCAGGACCTCCGCATCAAGAGTCCATGAGCCACTAGACCACGGAGGCAGTTTATGTACTAGACTGGCAAGACGCGTCCAAAGAAACAGTCACGGAAATATTTAGCCAGTCTTTTTGGTACTCGCGAGCCTCTTTTGAACGATAATACTTCCTCCACGTGGATGGTAACTGCCTACAAATGTTAGTGATACGGCTTCGCAGCTCATCAAAACTGTAATTCTCCTTGTCCGGAATTGCAATTGAGTCTCGGACTTCTTCAAAGACCTTCCTGAATCCGTTCAGCCTGGTTGTTGCAATTGATAGTTTTGTGTAAACACATATTTATGACTGGAACAAAAAAACAGTAAAAATTAAAACTTAAATATTATCTTACGTGTAGCCATCTGCTACGACCAGGTTGCGAATGCGTAGAATCCAAAAAGCTCATTATTTCGCATCCGTAAGCAAGCAAAAGTTACATAATCATAAAATAGACACTTGACTTAAGCAAATACAAAGAAAACTGCCTTTAACCTTCATTACTACAAAGTAAATCTCGAGTATTAATCCAGTAAGACGTTTTTTTTTTCTGAAAAAATCTTCAAAGGTGTAGATGTGTAATTGTGGTGAAACCAATTCTATTAAATTTAAAAGTAAAATACTATAATAATGTACATATCTTGGACCTCAAATTACATTTCACAAATTTGACATAAAAACAGCACGTTTCCAGGAATCGGTAAACAAATACAGGTAAAAGTCGAATGAGTTACTGATAACGAATTAGCGCGCTCGAGTAATTCACAGTTTCGATGTCGAAATAGAGATGAAAGCAATTAGCAATATTGATTCTGTTTATACTTTTGGGAAGTAAATACATTGGAGATGTTGTTATAACTACATTATACATAAAATTTTGACATACTGTGTTCCACAGTGCCAGACCTGGGGTCCCCTGAAGTCTCACGAAGACGCGCTGAGAGATCGGCAACAAACAATTTAGCCTCCTGACCTCAAGGACCCAAGGTCTCAACTGGGAAGGGCACGAAAACATAATTGTTTAGAAGATCAGCGTTCCGCAATAGCTGCCGCAACCCTGGCGCAACGGGAAGTCGAAGGCAAATGAGTGGGAGCCAATGTATCGACTTACGTAGCGTCCCAAACCAGACATTTGCCCAACTTCCATAAAATCATGGACATTCCATCCGGTCTTTTTCCATCCGAACGAATCTATGCGGCTCCAAAACAGCCGGTACATTGGCGTATACGAGCGCTCTGCGTATAATGTCATTCAAGCTGGCATAACATGACAGACTGCTTGCGCTCTTCTAACAAGACAGCCATGGTGACTTAAATCATTTACCGTCTCGCCACTGATACATTTATGAGGTTCATTGACTTTGATGCCCAAACGATAACCTACAACCAGCGAAAGCGTGCAGTTATCTAGCTAGGTGCCCAAGTTTGCCGAAGGGAGAGCCTGCAGCCACAACCTAGATTCTCTTACTGACACAGGTGTTTGCCGCATATGCCTCACTAAAGCGACTTACGAATCTATTGCCGACTAAAACTAAAATCTCCTTAGCGCAATCTCTTTTACTGCCAATACTGGATTATGCAGATGTCTGCTATCCGGACTTGACCATTCAACTGCTGAACAAGATAGAGCGTCTGCAAAATATGTGTATTAGATTTATTTTTGGTCTGCGGAAGTATGATCATGTGTCAGACTACTGCCAACAACTTCAATGGCTGCCTATAGCTCGTAGGAGGGACTGTCACATTCTCTCTCTTCTGTACTCTATCCTTTCCTATCCTAATACCCCTCCCTATCTAAAACACCGTTTTGTTTTCCACTCTGCAACTCTAGCTCGTAATCTCCGTTCTAGTGAAAATCTCACTATAAATATGGTTCCACACAAGACAGACTTTTTCGCGAATTCTTTTACTGTGAGAGCAATCAAATTGTGGAATTCTTTACCTGTGGAAATCAAGCGGGCACCTTCTATTGCAGTTTTTAAATAGGTTGTTAAAAAATATTTCCTACATTCTCCTACATAGTACCTGATTGACTTATGCAATTACCTACTGTGTATTAATTATATTATCTAGTTTCTTTTTTTTGTTTTTCACAATCTCACTTCCCCGTCTGAATGAATTAGTCTATTGTACCTATTCGTATTTATGTAACTAGTAAGTACTTTGTCTGTGTATTCTATTTAAATTTATAACAATAGTAACTGCACTATCCCGCATAATATTAGAAAATTACTCCTTTACCCAAAGGTTGCCTGGCAGAAATTGCTGCCCTAGCAATAAGGCCGCCTAATTGTACTGTTTGTTTTGTAATGTTTGTTCCTATACAATGTGTTGTTTATGTGCAATAAAGAATATTTGTATTGTATTGTATACAGCCAAAATCCTTGCACGATCTTCTGAATGTGAAGAACTGGATATCAAATTCTGCAGAACTAGTTTGCAGAGAGGTTTGTTCCACTGCTTCTAGGAGTGCAAGGCAGTCGGCATTTCATCACACATTACCCCCAAACCTCTACCGCCTCGGCCAGTCCTGAAATCTCCGCGGAACCCAGAGATGGGATGATTCAATTTATACTTTTCGGAAGTTAGGACATTGTAGATTTTGTAATAACTAAATTATATATTTTTTTTATACCGATTTTTGTCGTTTGGGGTGAACCACAGTGCCTTATAGGATCACTCGGTTGCCCGAACGGTCGTCCGTCCGTCCGTTCGTGTGTCAAGACCCTTTTTCTCAGGAATTCGTGAAGGTACTCAGATCTAGGGTCATCAAAAGGGGTGAACTGTGGCGCGACGGTGGCGAACCAAATTTAAATTAACTGTGTCTGAAATACAAACATTTTCATGTTTTTTTTTATGTTTAGCGGAAATCTCAAATAATTCTCCATTTTATACCACATAATATAACAATTTATAATAAGAATGTGTCCACCAAACCTTTTAACCAAGTGGCCATTTTTAGCACATTACAAATACAAAGCTTATATCCTTAGTTTGAGTTATGATATTATGGAAAATTTAAATATAAATTATAATTGAAAATTACTTGCGATTCCCGTTAAACGTAAACTATTAATGTTCATCATTCGCTTGCCCTTATCCCATTTACTTGGGGTCGGCGCAGTACGTTTTCTTCTTCCATTCATCCCTGTCAGCCGTCAATTCAACACTCACACCTGTTTTAGACATATCATCTTTCACGCAGTCCATCCATCTTTTCTTTGGTCGTCCTCTCCCAACATATCCATCCACATTCAAATTCATTACCCTAAACTATTAATGTTATTTATAATATTTTGGTCACAATTAATTCATTACTATTGAGGGCGCCACCTATGCCCTGATAGCTGTAAAAGAAGCTGCACTTGTAAGTCCTCGCAATGAAAACATATTATGAACGTTTGTTTGATAAATTTGCAAGGGAATTGAAAACTAATACTTACTTCCATGCTGGACTGGGAGAGATAGAAAAACATAGAATGTTCCAGCTGCCCTTCCTCCCGGGCATGCTGTAGAAGACAGCAAAAGGGACTCGAGGGTTACAGTGTATTGTAATTTAGGCGATGGGCTGACAACCTGTCACTATGGCAATACACATTACAATCTAAAATTACCCTCAATTATTGTCAGACGCGGCGAAAGCGCCTTTTACGAGGCGTTTAACGCTCTGCCTACCCCGTAAGGGATAAAGGCGTGATTTTATGTATGTATGTATGTATTGAAAACTAAAAGTATACGTTTTTTGTAAACTAACCAAAAAATATGTTTTTTGTATTTTTTTTCCTTTGATTGTGCTAAGAGACATTGCTTCTTGCCTCAAGATCATAGGCCACCGGGATATGTAGTACTATTATATTCTGCAACCGGGAAGTACCCTATAGGTTTTGCCCTTCTCAAAATTCAAAAACCTATATGGTACTTCCCATTGACCTACAGTCATGAAATTCATAAAAAACCCGTGTCTAACAGCAGAATAAAACGAAAAAGTTCCAAAGACTTTAAATTTGTTCTACATCACGAAAAGAAAAGGTTTTTTGTCATTACAAACTTATTAACGCAGTCCTCTCCCTATATCTAGTATAGGGACATCAGCATAGTTAAGTTTGTAATTTAGTCCAGCTCATACTTTTGTGTGAAAAAAGGCTCGGTGCTCAAGGGAAGGTTCTATATTCGCTTTAAATACCCCTTAGCTGGTATGGAAGCCTCGATGAGCGAGTCCGACTCGCACTTGACCGGATTTTTTATAGCTATTTATAATGTTATGCAAAGTTATTATTAATTAAATCTGTACATATAATAAATCTCTAGAAGGGTCGTGTCTGTACATTGAATATTTTTACAAAAAAAAAATTGCAGCAGGCGTTACTAACGATATAAAGATCAAAACGTTTTTTTTTAGATTTTTTGTCTGTCTGTCTGTATGTTACCACATCACGCCAAAACTGCTGAACCGATTTCGATATGGCTTTTCTTATTCAACTGTGTGTTACCTAGGATACCTAAAATCACGCTACCTGACTTAGCGGGTAGGCAGGAAATTGAAATTTGGCTGCTTTTTTTACCGATTTTATAGAACTTTTTTTTATTTGACTGAACATTATTTAAAATCAAATTTACGATAGGTACAAATAATCACGCCGAACTTCGGTCGTTTTTAACCGATTTTGATGGAACTTTTTTGTTTGACTGAGCATTACTTAAACTCAAAGTTACGATACAAATAATCACGCCACCTGACTTAGTAGGCAGTAAATTGATCTCTGATCTTTTTTAACTGATTTTAAAGGGACTTTTTATTTGACTAAGTTTTTTAATTGCTTGGTGTCCAGTCTAGGTCATAAATAATCACGCAAACCATTCTAATATTGAGTAAGTACCCCAGTTTGTATGTTGTACTCCGTGTTTTCCATACAAACCGGGCGTACGAAGTCGCGGGCACAGCTAGTCTCAATATAAAATCCTTGTACTTATTTAGTTAGACAAACACAAACAGAAGGTTATACGTACAGTAATGTATTAAAAGTAAGTTTGGTACCTATAGGGTTTTTTTTCAGCACGTACGAACTAGTAATTTATGAACCTAATAAAGATATTTTAGTATCTCATCTAAGTTTTACTTTCTCAAATTTTACGTTCGAATTTATCTATAAAATTAATATCAGGTAAGTAAATATTTTTCTTCTTTATAAGTTTTAGGACGTTATTTGCAAGTTGAAGTTAAATCATTGATCTAGAAGTAATAGGTCCTTAGGCTCTCCACAGACTGAAGGTCACAAGTTCGGCGATGTACGTTTCATATTCTTAGCCAATTAATAAGAAACTCCTTGTTTTTTCACGAAGCCTTTCGTCTACAAGCAGAGTCAACTTTATAACAACTAGATACTGGCGAAATCATAGTGGAAACGCCATAACCTAAAAGATTGATTGTCACTTTGCGTATGAACGAATATTCAACGTTGAATTTACCATAAAATGTTTATGGGACTTGTTTGGACCATGGAACTTAACATTTTTTTCTTCCATGCTGGACTTCATCTTCGGTCGAGTGGGTATCGAGTCTTCGACCCGATGGACTGGGGGTGAGAGAAAAACATAGAATGTGCCAGCTGCAATTCCTCCCGGGTACGCTGTATGCAAAACCAGCTAAGGGATCTGAGGGTTTCAGTATATTGTAATTTACGCGATGGGCTGACAACCTGTCACTACAGCAATATACGTACAAATATATTTTAAATAACCCTCAAAACTTCGTCAGACGTGGCGAAACGACCTTTGTTGAGGTCGTTTACGCTCTGCCTACCCCATTAGGGATACAGGCGTGACTATATGTATGTAATATGTTTGTACCTCCAGATCGTTTAGGCACTTAAAACGATCCTTTATTTATTCTTTATTGATGTAGGTACGCTTTATTTGCAAGAATTTGGCTTTATAAATTGGTATCCGAAATCGAACCTATTGATTGGTGAAAGTTTAAACAAAAACGCGGAACAATCTTCCGAGCGATCCATACTCGGCAGAAAGTGAGTGGACTGAATATTTTATTTTCGCAAGCAGCTAATTTGTTTTAAATAATTAATTCGGCTCGTTCAGCCAGGTGGATTGGAAAACAACAGAAAGAAAAACTTCTGTAAGTAGAGGTGGAAAGAAAAGTTTGTGGGACAGAGAGGGCAGAGTAACAAACATTGATTTATTTATAAAGGTTAGACTTACAAAAGCGAACGAAATCTGTCACTATCCCGTAGCGGAGGACTTCCTTCATCAAGTCTGGATATCACAGATAGAATACATACATACATACATACATAAAGTCACGCCTATATCCCTTACGGGATAGGCAGAGCGTAAAACGCCTTCTAAAAGGCGCTTTCGCCACGTCTGACAAAAAGTGAGGGCAATATTAGATTGTTATGTGTATTGCTGTAGTGACAGGTTGTCAGACCATCGCCTAAATTACAATACACTGTAACCCTCGAATCCCTTTTGCTGACTTCTACAGCATGCCCGGGTGGAAGGGCAGCTGGAACATTCTATGTTTTTCTATCCCTCCCAGTCCAGCAGATAGAATAATGGGCTCGATTCTAGATTGGCCGGCTAAAACTAAAATAATTTATTTGTCACTTTCAGACTTTTTTAGTCTGAAAGTGACAAATTCATTGGAAAAGGACAGGAGATCTATTCTCTCCGGTTGTTATTTATAATTGGTGGTTTTATGCGTTATCTGTCATTTTTATCCGCCGTCATATGATATGGCGGATAAAATTGACAGAAATACTGGGGAATCGTGCAAAAGTGCGTCAAGATCTAGCGGACAAAGTGTAAAACCACTGATTTGAGAAGTCGCTACCGCTCCCTAATAGATAGGCTGTCAAGTCCAACTTTGTATGAAATTCTATGAAAACCGCTGTCTCCAGTCGCACACATTCAAAGAAATACGTTGTATTTTCAATACACAAAAATGCTCGATGCTATTGGTTGCAATCATTCCGTTGAATAATATATCTATTCCACATATTAATTGTAATAAAATGTTTTGCATTTTTCGGGCAAATTTTGATTGAACAAGGTTCCCAATTTTGACCAAAAAAATATAAAGGTGCATTCACATCAGAGCTACGTGACGTAAGTGACTACTCATAATCATACGTATGCTGATGGTCAAAATCCATGTTTAGATACTTGTCTTACATAACCTCGCTGATGCAACCAAATACAATTGCTTGATTTGCGTTATCTTACATCGTCTGATCTAATATTGCGTCAGTCGACGTGGGCTGACGTTGGCAGTCAGTGTGCGAGCGAGAAAGTATTCCACACCGCGCGCCGCGGCGTGCTCATGCGTTGTTAAGTATTACTTGCTACAGTAGGTAGTTTTAGTCAAATACTCCCAGTCTGCTGGGCACCATGTCTCGCGGGGATGCACTGGATGCAAATTATAGTTAGTCTAACGGTTTATTTTCTTTTTGCCAGATTGTCATAATGCCACTAGAATGTTACTGTACCTACTAGAATATTAATATAAATTTCTGTACAAAAACGTTATTAAATACGTTTCTATAGTCAACTTCGAAAAACATAGCAATAAAAAACATGTCAAGTGTCAACTTTGATTGGAGTATATATTAAGCTATTATTTATCATCATAACTTTCTATCATATTCATAAAATTATAAAGTATTTTTTGATTTGGCGAAAACCATCATAATTAAGGTCATTGACGCTATGTCCTTCCTATATAATATCATATTCATCGTTATACTGTAAACATAATATCTGATTAAAAATATCATCATTTAGAAATTTATAAGATTTTGATTGGCCATCGCAAGTCTTCTCCTAAAACACACCATTTTTGATAAATCAGTGGAAAACGTAAAAGTGGGTCCTAATTGTCCCGATATTTAATTTTCTCCAAGGGTGCCAGTTTGGCATCACTCGGATTAGGTTCAGCATATATAGTACTAGAATCAATAGTAAAATATGAGATGGACGCTTATTTAAGCTCCAAACCAATTCCTTAAGAAAGGCAAAACAACTAGCGGTCCTTCATACAATTTATAGGAACACAATTGTCCGCCACCGCCACCGCAAGTGTGCGAGAGGCTTTAAAGCATTTTTCAAATGTTTTTCAATTGAATTTGACAATCGAGACCAACTTGATATGCGGCTAGTAAATATTTTTTTCTTTGAAACTTGGCAGAGGTTCAAATTTCGAAACAGCTGGTTATAACTTTGTTACAAACATATGGTTGTTGATTCTTAATTTGAATTTCTTTTTTTTATTTACCACAAGACATTAGAAACCTCTTAAATCATCAGTGTTTCACTACTATATTATGCATTTATTATACATGTAAACCTTCCTCTTGAATGGCTATATCCATTCAAGAAAACTGCATTAAAATCAGTTCCATAATTTTAAAGATTTCTTCTGTCGAGTGGGTATCGTGTCTATCGACCCCATGAACGTTAGATTAAAGCATACAAACAGCGGGAATTGACTTTGTTTTATAATATTTAGTGTTTGGTGATTGGGATTAGTGATGATAAGTGAAGTGATATACTATAGCTGGGTTGTGGCTTTTAGAGAAACAATGACCACTTACAGAACATGAGATATGTAAAATTGTATTGAGTAGGTACTTATAGTCCAGGCCAAAGTTTTATACATATAAGGAAGTCGCAGGCAAAGGTTAGTAGAAAAATGTTTGATTTTTTAGAAATAGTGCACTTTTTGCTTAATGAATGTAAGACTTCCCGCTAAACGAATATCGATATCGACAAAATCAATAAAGTGATCATGGAGCAACACTAGTGATGTATCAAAATTATTTTGCGTTTATTTCTACAATTTCTTGAAAAAGATAGTGTTTATGACTTTCCGATGGTAAAAAAATCCCTCTTTATTCAAGGTACTTCTTTTATTATTTTTCAGACAAGTAATTATTGCGCAAAATACCATTTTTTTCAAAAAGTACTACTAAGCGGCGATTTGTGCAAAAATTGGGCATGACTGAGGTGAGGTTTCAAGCGCTTTGACAGATATAGGCGTGGAGCGCCTATTAGTGGCTCGCTTGTCAAACTCACATCGCCTTCCTATCGGGGAGCGCTAGCTTTTACTCTTCTATGTGTAAAACCATTGATTATCCATCGCTTGTCCTGTTTGAATTTAATTATTTTGAAAGAGACAGATAAATTTAAATTTTAGTTTTAGCCGGTCCACTATCTATAAGTATATCAGTATATACTTTGGATAATTTTATTTAACACCAATGTAACATACGAGGGGCGGCTGATATAAAATCTACTTTGTTGAAGAAAGTTTTGAAAATCGAACTGGCCATTGCAAAATCATATTCTATATTTATTCCTTTTTCAAAATTATGACGCTTATTTTTTTTCGCTTGCTTTTGTTTTTTTGGCGCGGCTTTGATTTCGCCATGTCGAAAGAAAATTGCAAAATGATGAAATTTGAGCATCGAGCAGTGATTAAATTCCTAAGTAAAGAAGGAAATACGCCTACGCAGATCAGAGAGCGCATGTTAAAGGTGTTTGGTGATTCAAGTCCTTCTGAATTCGTCATAAAGTTTCGGTCGAAGCAATTTAAACATGGCCGTGAAAGCCTGGAAGACGACACACGTAGTGGAAGGCCAATTTCTGCTGTTACCGCAGATAATGTTGAAAAGGTGAAGGACCTGATTCTTGCAGATCGGCGAATCAAGCAGTGGGAGATAGCCAGAGATGTGGGCATTAGCAAGGAACGAGTTCATGAAATTATTCACGAACATTTGGGCATGTCCAAGGTGAGCGCGCGTTGGGTCCCTAGAATGTTGACCCCCTTTGACAAACAAAGGCGAGTAGAATGTTGTCAGGCATTTCTAAACCTGGTCAAAGGTAAAGAAGAAGAGACTATCTGTCGAATTGTGACCTGTGATGAAACTTGGATTCGCCAGTGGGATCCGGAAAGCAAACAAGAGTCAATGCAATGGAAATTTAAAGGATAAAAGCCGCCAAGGAAGTTCAAGGTTCGGCCGTCGGCTGGAAAACTAATGGCCACCGTATTTTGGGATGTCGAAGGGATTTTGATGATAGATTATTTGCCTAAAAATACAACAATGAATGCTGAATATTATGCAAACTTGCTTGACCAGCTTCGTGAACAAATCAAAGAAAAGCGGAGAGGCAAACTCAGCAAAGGTGTTCTGATTTTACAAGACAATGCTCCTGTACACACAGCCTTAACGGCGAGGTCAGCCCTGAGCAAAAACGGCTTCACAGAAATTAACCATCCACCTTATAGTCCAGATCTGGCTCCCTGTGACTATTTCTTATTCAAAGATTTAAAGAAAAAATTGAGGGGTCGCAGATTTTCGACGGACGAAGAAATGAAAGAGGCTGTGACTGATCATTTTGACGAGCAAAATAAAAATTACTATTATAACGGCATTATGTCACTTATTTGCAAATGTCATAAGTGTATTTCACTTGCAGGAGACTATATAGAAAAATAAAAAATAAACTAGCCATCAAAGCCTTTTCTTTCATAGTTAGGTAGATTACTTATCAGCCACCCCTCGTAAGTCTCACTTTTTTTAATTTTGCCATACGAAATTAAGATGATGACTTGCCAAATACATGGCGCAAGGGACAGCTTTCCATAACGTAAACTGATAGGGGCTGCTCTGTCAACGAAACTGAACAACTTCATAAATAAATTATTTTAGGAAATAAAAGAAAATTCGGTTTCCCCATACTGAACGAGGTGGTTATTGAGGTGGTATTTTGTATGGAAAAGTAAAATTTTTGTTTGTTTTTGAAATATGTTTTTGGTGAAAATTGTTCAGTTTATTGACAGAGCAACCCCTATAAGTTTGCAGGGAACGATCAATTACTTCACACTCTATAGGTAGGTACTTTATGACAATAGAGACACTGATTATGTTTGTACAATAAAAGTTCATTCCCAATTTGGAAAATGTCAGTGTTCTGTGTCTCGTTGGGTAGCAACAGAATCGCGCCGATAAATCTGGCAAGGGTTGGATTGACTCCGCGGGAACTCATTTGCGACGAATCAACAAACAAACCCGAATCTGTCACTGCACTCGCTAATCCGCTTGATAAGCGTTCTGAGTATTGCATACACCCTCTAAAATTGGAAGGCCTAAGTACAGTACCGTCCTGTTGGGTCTTAGGAAGTTCAGCATTGTTTGTGGTTGGTAATACGTACGTACATACATACATATCACGCCTGTATCCCTGATATTTCTTCCATGCTGGCCTGGGAGCGAGAGAAAAACATAGAATGTGCCGGCTGCATATCCTCCCGAGCATGCTGTAAAAACCAGCTATGGGATCCGAGGGTTTCAGTATATTGTAATTTAGGCGATGGGCTGACAACCTGTCACTACAGCAATATACCTACAAATTTATCTTGAATAACCATCAAAACATTGTGAGACGTGGCGAAACGACCTTTGCTTAGGTTGTTTACGCTCTGCCTACCCCATTAGGGATAAAGGCGGGATTATATGTATGTATCCCTGATATAGGCAGAGCGTCAACGACCCAAACATAGGTCGTTTCGTCACGTCTGGCAAGTTTTGAGTATTTTTAAAGATAGGTTTGTATATTGCTGTAGTGACATGTCGTCAGCCCATCGCCTAGATCACAATACTGGAACCCGCGAATCCTTTAACTGATTTTTACAGCTTGCCCAGGAGGAGATGCATCTGGCACATTCAATGTTACAGCATGAAAGAATGGTAATACGTATATATCCGTAACACTGTAAAAAGGACAATAGAAGTCTGATCCAAATTTGGAAAATTTCGGTGTTCTGTGATGCGGTGGGTAGGTAGGTAGGCCATTTGTCGGCCACCCAACAGAATCGCGCCAATAAATCTGGCAAGGGTTGGATTGACTCCGCGGGAACTCATTTGTGGCGAACAAACAAACCTGAAATAGTAACACCCTCTAAATGGAGTTTGAAGAGCTATTCGGAAAGGTCTATAATAAATTCGATGCGGTCGGTGATCTTATTTGGTTTAAATTAAATTTATATTTCAATACCGGCCTAAACTACCCAGTTGAGGTAAATTAAAGAGACAATTTTGATATTTGGTCATATCCTAGCCCTTTGCCAACTAGTTTTTGATAGGCGTTCAATGACTATATTTAAGAGGCAAGGACGTAAAAATGACTAAAATCAAGATGCAGAATCGACACACGACCTTCAGTACTTTGAGTTCAGCAAATATTGATAAGCGTTCTTTATCATCAATGTCGCAGTCAAAATAGGTAGTGGTATCTATAAATCCATATTTTTATCTAGATAATGCGGTTAAGCTAGAACCTCGAGGAATCACTTGCCATAGCTTATGGTTGGGGGGTCGTTTTTAACGAAGAAGTGAAATTAAATATATCCTATTTTAAAATTGTAGGTATGCCTGTCTATATGGCACTCCCTGACCTACATACATACATATAATCACGCCTTTATCCCTAATGGGGTAGGTAGGCAGAGCGTAAAAAGTTTTGAGGGTTATTTAAGATAGATTTGTAGGTATATTGCTGTAGTGACAAGTTGTCAGCCCATCGCCTAAATAGCAATATACAGAAACCCTCGGTCCCTTAGCTGGTTTTTACAGCATGCCCGGGAGGAAATGCAACTGGCACATTCTATGTTTTTTTCTCGCTCCCTGACCTATAGCACGCAATTAAATTAACACCATGTATGCTGTAGTAGCGCCACACAAAAGCGGGCGAAGCGACGCGGCGGCTGTGGCGCGCGCGGGAATGAAGCGGTTTCATCTGAAATTGGACCATTAATTTCTACTCCAATTTAGGCCACCTTGGTCTTTAAATCAAAACTCTAAATCTAATTATTTGTAAGAACTTGTAAATTCGTGTTACGTTAAATACTTAACAAATACAACGTGTAACAGAAAGGGTACTTGCACTTGAAAGGATGTAAAGCAGTCCATGAAACGGAATAACTTTCCCAAAAGAACAGAAGTCGAAAAAAAAAAGACTTCCGGCTGTCCATACTACACGCGCTATTAGCTGATGCGCTTTGTATAGAAGGTTTTGTTTGTTTTTCGTATTTTGACCTGTATTTTTTTTAGGAAAGTTGTTCAGTTTCATGGGTTGGTTCATATCCTTTCGGGTGCATATATCCAGAATTATCGCAGGCTACCATGTTATCAAGCACCTATTTCTTAATAAAAATCATGTAAGAACAGTTTAATGTTTTATTTTACGATTTTTCCCAAAAACATTCACATCATCACATGACAGAAAAATAATAACAAGAGTATCATAGCAATAAGACGTATTTACCCAGTCATTCTGAATTTCGTCGCGAGAACCGAACCGGTAGTTTTGAACATTGGCATACTTACGAATTATGGTTTACTCTAACTTTTATTAAAAGAAAGGTGGTCGAGAACCATGTGGACTCGCAGCCAGCTTGAAAAAGCACCCTAATTCATAATCCCTTAATTTCCAGGTATCAGATACGTCGAATGCTCCTCGAACTAACTTTGAAACCCACCCTTGGCAAATCCATGTGCAGTTGAAAAAAAATATATGAAAAACAAGATAGCCGCCATACAAAATAAAAAGTCGAATAAATCCTAAACGACGAGAGATAGGTAGAAAGAGTTCGAAGAAATATCATAGAAGGCAATAGAGGGCAACTGCTAGTGGTCATAAAATTCCAAGATGCCGGATCCAAAATGGCGCCTGCAAAAAAAATATTGCTCTGTTCAGTCTGAAATTTTGCAAGATAGAAGAAGAGATTGCTGATGTATTGATTCGTTGTTTTTGTTTTGTTTTCAGATTTATATTGACTGTAAAATTTAAAGTATGTACTTAGGTAATTTGTTTTAGTGTTTAGCATAGTTAATTAGGTGCAAGGGTTACTCTTTAATTGCGTTATGTTTGCTATTACGATTTTAATGCGTTGCATTATTACTTTTGTGGAATCCTGCCCCCCACCAGGAACTGTTTCCGTTCCAGTCATTCTGAATTTTGTCGCTAGGGGGACAGGATACCACAAAAATAATAATATTGGCTCCTTTTACGTTACTGAAACACCCACTAATCTATAGCACGCAATTCAATTAATACCCTGTATAGTTGTACAGTCAAGTCACCGTATATGACACGAAAAACATCCTTGCCACATGTTTTTACGTCCAAGCAATGTGCCGCTATAAGGACCCAATCGGGTTTTATTAAACTACATGTGTATACTCTATAACTCTTCCATGCTGGACTGGGAGCGCTCTTCCATGCTGGACTGGGAGCGAGATAAAAAGATAGAATGTGCCAGCTACATTTCCTCCCGGGCATGCTGTAAAAACCAGCTAAGGGATTCGAGGGTTGCAGTATATTGCAATTTAGGCGATGGGCTGACAACCTGTCACTACAGCAATATACCTACAAATCTATCTTAAATAACCTTCAAAACTTTGTCAGACGTGGCGGAACGACCTCTGTTTAAGTCGTTTACGCTCTGCCTACCCCATTAGGGATAAAGGCGTGATTATATGTATGTATGTATGCTACTTCCATGCTGGACTGGGAGAGATAGAAAAACATAGAATGTTCCAGCTGCCCTTCCTCCCGGGCATGCTGTTGAAGTCAACAAAAGGGACTCGAGGGTTACAGTGTATTGTAATTTAGGCGATGGGCTGACAACCCGTCACTATAGCAATACATATTACAATCTAAAATTGTCCTTAATTTTTGTCAGACGTGGCGAAAGCGCCTTTTACGAGGCGTTAAACGCTCTGCCTACCCCGTAAGGGATAAAGGCGTGATTTATGTATGTATGTATGTATGCATACTCGATAATTATCTCGATTTGAGGTTTTGTAAGTACTGCTATAGATAGCTGACATACTGTTATATTCATAGCTAGTACCATTACATATGGATATTGGTCATGGGCGACGTTTTCTCCTTGGTGGACTGTAAGAGCCGAACCACCATGAATAAAACCACTGAAACCTATAATAATTATTATTTTGACTTAACGTCGTCTTTAATATTGAGGTTTTTTTTTTAATGAACCTATTTGCACCATACTATAAAGTATATGTAATGCGTCACCGGTGTATATAATGAGTCCCCGGTGTATATAATGCTTTACCGGTGTATATAATGCTTTACCGGTGTATATAATGCTTTACCGGTGTATATAATGCTGCACCGGTGTATATAATGCTTTACCGGTGTATATAATGCTTTACCGGTGTATATAATGCTGCACCGGTGTATATAATGCTTCACCTGTGTATATAACGCTGCACCGGTGTATATAATGCTTCACCTGTGTATATAACGCTGCACCGGTGTATATAATGCTTTACCGGTGTATATAATGCTTTACCGGTGTATATAATGCTTTACCGGTGTATATAATGCTTTACCGGTGTATATAATGCTTTACCGGTGTATATAATGCTTTACCGGTGTATATAATGCTTCACCGGTGTATATAACGCTGCACCGGTGTATATAATGCTTTACCGGTGTATATAATGCTTCACCGGTGTATATAACGCTGCACCGGTGTATATAATGCTTTACCGGTGTATATAACGCTTCTTCTGTCGAGTGGGTATCGAGTCCTTCGACCCGATAAACCCTGGTGTCAGAGTTTTTAAACCGCCTAGTAGCGCAACTATCAGGTCTCTGACATGGTTTTAAATAACGACCACTATCAAAGACAGCGATCGGGACCGACGGCTTAACGTGCCCTCCGAAGAACGAAATCTTTTTTCTTTTCGGACAATCAGGTGATTGATTCATCATCAGTTACAGCCTGCAATGTCCTAACCAAACTGGGGAAAAATTCACAAAGTGATAAATTCTCAAATATCAACTTTGTGTTTCCCCCCTGGGAATCGAACCCAGGACCTCCGGATCGGGAGTCCATGGCACTAGCCACTAGACCACGGAGGCAGTTATATAACGCTGCACCGGTGTATATAATGCTTTACCGGTGTATATAACGCTGCACCGGTGTATATAATGCTTTACCGGTGTATATAACGCTGCACCGGTGTATATAATGCTTTACCGGTGTATATAACGCTGCACCGGTGTATATAATGCTTTACCGGTGTATATAACGCTGCACCGGTGTATATAACGCTGCACCGGTGTATATAATGCTTTACCGGTGTATATAACGCTGCACCGGTGTATATAATGCTTTACCGGTGTATATAACGCTGCACCGGTGTATATAACGCTGCACCGGTGTTTATAATGCGCCACCGGTAATATTGAGGACACCATCCCCAACAATCTTTATACTTACGACATCTTTCGGATCAGAAAGCGAACCCGAACAGAAGTGTGAGATTACCTACTCCCGTTTTGCGGCCGAAATTGGTGTGTAGGGATGGTAGGTACTCGTACTTCGATCCCCATTAAACTCTATTGAGTTTTGTATAAAATTGTTTTCATTATAAAACATAAATCATCATTTCATTATAAACATCCATGCTGGCTTGGGAGCGAGAGAAAACATATAATGTGCCAGCTGCATTTCCTCCCGCGCATGCTGTAAAAACCAGCTAAGGTTTTAGTATATCGTAATTTAGGCGATGGGCTGACAACCTGTCACTACAGCAGTATACCAACAGATTTATCTTAAATAACCCACAAACAACTTTGTGACCTTTGTTTAGATCGTTTACGCTCTGCCTACCCCATAACTGATAATTTCGTGATTATATGTATCCATTAAACATAAAAAAAATATTGCTAGCTTAATAAATGAAGAGTTATTACAAGTTACATTACAAGCCTGAATTCTTTATCCCGTCAGAATTCGTATTCAAAATTTCAAATTTATACATGTTATGATTTCCCTGTTACTGTGGGTTTAGAAAACCAAAATAATAAAGTTTACAATTCGATTTCATTTCAACTGCAACATAAAATGTAAGATGAAATAAAACTTTATGGCTTAGGTATTCGAAAACATTTTATAAGAAAAAAAATAAGCTAAGGCAAAGTATTTTTAAAGATGTTTCGGACATAGGCACTCTTCTGTTTGCTCCACTCGCCATATTTATTGTACTGCAGTTGCTTTCTTCCGAAATTACTCTATCAGTCCATTCCAATTACGGACCAACTGCTGTATACACCATGCTTGTCATGCCAATGTCCTTTCTATATTCTGGAACATGGCTCACATCTCCGGAACTGATCATTGAATAGAAAGAGAATAGAATAGAAAAACGTTTATTCATGAAACAATAAAAAACTCAACATACATAAGTAGACTTATGTTACATACATGAAAACATTAAAAAAAAAATGTGTTCTCTGATCTGTATTGCACAAGAGACGGAGCTGACTCAACATTTGTTACAAGTTATATCTATAACCAGTAACACTGATATTCTGTCAGCACCATAATACAGAATATAATAATACAATACAAAATCTTAAATTTAAAATACATACTATAAATACACTACTATATTGAATATAATTAAACTACTTAGTAGGCACTTTAGGTGACAAAAACGAATCGCGTTTCACGGGAGGTCGATAGCGCCTGAATACGAGTCCCTGTGGCCAGAAATCACCTTTCAGAAACTCTCCTGCTATTTTCCCGGGGACAGATACGACAAAAGATTTAAAATATGTCAATCTATAGGTTTCCAGTTGCCGTTTCGCCACCGTTATATTGGTCAGCTCCGAAAGGCGATCTCGGCGTGAGTTCCACATTTTGTGTATGTGGTCCTTGACGTTCTCGTCTGTTGAAGATGAATCGAGACGGGTCACGTATAGTTGAGTGATGGGCTCGGCAGCCTTGAGTGTTGTGCAGGCTGTAGTGACGGTGCCGCGTTTATTGCGTTCATTGACGCGACACCAATAATTTTATTTTTATATAGGAGCGGACCACTTTAATCGCTCGCAACTTGCCTAGAATTTGAGCATCTGCTATGAAGACAAATCCCAGGATATACCATCTGGAAAAAGCTACTTTTCTTGTCATACAATAGCTTCACCGCTCTGTAAAGTGCAGTTTCTGTTTGTTATTCAAAAAGTTTGAAAGGGAATTAGTCACGCCAGCACCTAAGTACTTCACAGGGTAACCAATTAATGATTTATAGTCTATCGCTGATATTTTAGCAAGTGGAATCGTTTTTACAGGATCAATGAACAAGAGAGCAATATCGTTTTTCATTGAAGAAGCCAGAATGTATGAAACACTGAAATGACATATCTTTGTAGCTGCCAGTCTCAAGTATTGTTTACCGATACGGGCCTTAGTATAGTAGATATTGCCTCAATGTGTGACGTGGTTTCTGCTGCTATGTTATCTTTGCCAGAAATATGTTTGATGTCTGTATTAACTTGAAAAATTAAGTCTAACTGGTTGAACTGCCTTGGTGACCATTGCTTATCTTTTGTTGGAATGCTAATGTGTGCGGTTTATGGGAAATATATATCCTGAACTATCTTCCTTCTAGCATATATCGGAAATATTTCACGCTCTTTCTTCAGGAAGAACGTGAAATATTTCCGTTTCAGCGCATGGTGTACAGCCATGCGCTGATACGTTGTATCCTAAGAAGGTGATCTGATCTCGCCCAAAAGAGCACTTAGCGTCGTAGGCGCTTAAATAAATACCTACTTTAGATGTTCTAGGTGTTGCTGACGATCCTGTGAGAATATGAAAATCTAATCCACGCAGCACCTCATCCACGAACCTCTGGAAGGTCTGCGCAGCGTTGCGAAAACCGAATGACCTGAAGGGGAACTCAAACATTCCGAACAGTGTGGTAATAGCTGTATTGTGCATATCAGCTTCGATGACTGGAATTTTATTGAAGGCTTTCACTTAATCTAATTCACTGAATACCAGCCGGTCGTTGAGAGAAGTCCTCTATGTGCCTTACAGGGTACCTGTCTGGAATTGCACATTCAGTGCGATGCAATCATTCAGCGCTCGGTAATCTCCGCAAGGTCTCCAGCAGTTATTAGGCTTTGGCACTAGGTGTAGAGCGTATACCCAGGGTGAGTCCGATTGGCAACATGTTCCATCTCTCAACATCTACTCAAAAACGTCTTTGCCGAACTTCTGGTTGTCTGGGGCAAGTCTGCGAGGCCTGCAATGTACGATGTACGTACACGAGTCGACCTGGCGTAGTACGAATGTAATAGATAGTATTGTGTTTTACTTCACGGGTAATTCCAGATGGCTTAATAATGTTTGGGAACTGTTCGAGCAATTTGTGAAATACAGTGGTACCTATCAGACTGGAAACTTGACAGTTGACAACCGTTCCAGCTGTTGATAAGGTAGTGAGGCTATCCAAAATTCTTTGGTTTCGACAATCTACAAGAAGGCCATAATGCGACAGGAAAACTACGCCTATAATCGATCTATCCACATCGGCAACGACAAACTTCCAAATAAAATCTCGCCTTAATCCAAGGTCGAGGTGAATGGTAATGAATCCGTAGATGCGTATTATGGAACTATTAGTAGCCGTTAGTGAATGAAGAAGCCCGATGGTGTAGTGGATAGGGCCGCTGCCTCCTGAGCGGGGAGGTCGTGGGTCGAATCCCACCACGTACCAATGTGTTTTTCGGTTTATTCGGCGCTTTTTCCATGCTTCGGAAGGCACGTTAAGCCATTGGTCCCGGTTAATATCGTTTAATACCGTAGATATTAGTCGTTACAGAGGCCAGTGCTAAGCATTGGCGGCCTGAAACTCTGACCTAATCTAGGATTGGGTCTGGTCTCCCTTCTGGGTTGCGGAGGTCAGATGGCAGTCGCTCTGTGTAAAAACCTGTACCCTCGTTTAATCCCCTAGATTAGGTAGCCAACCCCTTGATATACGGGATAAGGCTAGGGAGATGAGTAGCCGTTAGTGAATATTTGGTTGGTTTTTGAAACTGAGGAGTAAACTTTCGTAATAATGAAACCTGTATCTATTAAATATTGAATCTTACTTTTTCTGTCGGTTACTTATACGTAAGCGGCGTGTCTTACCACGACAGTCGTAAGTCGCCCCGACGGACTGCCTTGGTGGTTTTCCGACTTGTATGAGTAGTTGCATGGCTTGGTACCTTTGGTAGCCTTTTCTGCAAATTTATGACGCTACCAGCAAATGTCCACCGTGCGTTCTTGGCTCCGACCTCTGGATCTTGAACTCAGGCGACGGGGACGGGAAAACGAACGTCCACGAGATCTTCGGTTGAAGTTGATCTTGTTTACTTGACTCGCCAAGAACGCGTCCATCCGTGCTGCAATAATTTCGTCAATCTTTCTAAATACATCGTCGTGAGAATTACGCACATCAAGCGGGTTGGCGTTGGAAGTATTAACAACCTGGTTAGCACTCCGGTTTGGGAATATATTCGTTAGCCGGTCCGCTAGGTCGGCAGCCTCATTCAAAGACTTTGGTTGTGCCATTACAATGGCTCTCAACTGTGCTGGAAGGGCGTTCAGCTACATACTGCGTCAAAATTCCTCTGATACGTTTTTCTCAGCCATACTCTTCAAATGGCGTAAAAACTGCGAGGGTTTGCGATCGCCTAACTCCTCGTTTGATAGTAGCTGAGCGAGCTGTTGCTCTCGGGAGATGCATAGTCGTTTGATAAGCTCGTATCTTAATTTATCGTACTTCTCAGTGCTCGGTGGGCATTTTATTATGTTAGATTCATCGAACATAGCTTCTCTCATCATCTCATGCACCCACTGCAGGTTATAGGTCTCTTCTCTACTGCGCCACTCCTCATGTAACATAGCTTCTAATATAAGTAAACTACTTTGTACTACTACATAAAATGTAGTATTTCTATCCCTATAACTTTCTATCAGGATTCGAACTTTTTTTGCACGCTACGTTATTGCCAAGTCATCATTCGGCTTTAACTTAAAATATAGAGACTATGGAGTTCAGTGAATAAGTGACCGTCAAATAAAACGCAATTGACTTGGCTCACCATTAGATATCACAACTTTTTATGGCTGAAAGATCGCGAGGCTTAGCAGGAACTTTACATATAATGTTTTTGATAAGATTCTGTTTTTGATAGGTGTGCTGGGCTTGGTACTTCCTCATAAAAACTCTATGAATCAAATGGTTGGCATACACAGCTATGATACATTAAACATTAGCTATATAATTCTTTATTGTACCATCTTCATAATTTCAAAAGTTGTAATACGCCCGCGTGTTTTAGCAGGTTAAGGTAATACTTACTGTATGTTGAGTTTTGTATTGTTTCATGAATAAACGATTTTCTATTTTTCTAATACATAACAATAAAATTTTGAATTCGATTTTCATTTTAACTGTTGAAATGAATGTAAGATTGACGATGAAATAAAACTTTACGGCATGCTCGAAAAGTTTTTTTTAAATATATGTAAATATGGCTCAGAGCATTGTAAAAGATGTTTAAATCTTTCTAATGTTTGCTCCACTCGTGTTCGTTGTCGTGCTGCAGTTGCCTTCTTCCGATATGACTCTTTTGATCCATTCCAAATACGGACTGACTGCCGTATACACAGTGCATGAGAATCGGATGTCCTTTTTAAATATTGGAACATGGCTTATAGCGCCTGGGCCAGTCATAGACGCGACACCAATAATTTTACCTTTATACAAGAGCGGACCACCTGAGTCGCCCGGCATCGCAGTTTGCGTAGACTTTGAACATCTATTGTAAATACAAATCGCAGGGTATAGAAATGTTTTCAAGTCACATGTTACAACGACAGCTTCAGCGCTCTGAACAGGCCGCGTTTGGTCCTTCTGGTCAACCTCGTTTATCAGTTTCTGTTCGTTATTCAAAAGGTTTGATAAGGAATACGTTCCACCAGCTCCTAAATACTTCACAGGAAGTCCGGTTAGTGACTTGTAGTCTATTGCCGATATTTTAGCAACACGAAGCGATTTTATAGGATCTATCAAGAGCAGAGCAATATCGTTTTTAAATAGTCCGCTATCCAAATATTCTACGTAATTAAAATGTGCGATGTATTTTCGTATGTTCGTTTGAAATTCTGTCTGATTAGGTTGTATTGTTAAGTCGCCATAGAAGACTTTAAAAAAACTTATCCCGTATGCTTTTATGTCTCTTAGACAATGTGCTGCTAGGAGAACCCAATCAGGGCTTATTAGACTGCATGTGCATACTCTTGCTGTAATAATGCGCGAGTTCAGTACGCCTGGTGAAACCTGGTCAAATACTGTTAATTTCATAACAAGTACCGTCACGTATGGATATTCGTCATGGGTGGCATTTTCTCCTTGGTAGACTCTGAGTGGGGAACCACCACGCCGAATGCCTTTGTGTCTGTGAGCGTTAGTTGATGATAAGATAATGAATGCAAGGATTCCTGAAACCAAAATTAGTTTTTATGCTCTTTTTTCTACATCATTCGTTTTTTTGACAAGCGATCATAACGTCCACATGATGATAAAAAAAACTAGTTTTACAAGTAAGTGCAGCGACACACAGGCTTCACTTACTGCGCGCAAGAGTGCGCTCAACACGCTGTCAATGCTTTTTGCATAGTGATGCATGTGTGTTGTATGTTGTAGGCAATGCAAAATGCATGGCGCAGTAAATGACGCCTGTGTGTTGCTGCCGAAACAAGAGAAAAAAAACGCCCTAAATAAATAAATAAAATAGGTACAAACCTAATTTCTGTATTTTATCAATCTTCATATTTCCAATTGTCGGGCTTCAAACGAGTTATTTCCTACTCACAATAATAACAAAGTTTGTGTCGAAATAATTTTCACTGGTCGTAAAATATTTATATTTATTTATAACATAATCTCCAAGAATGGGGCAGCATGTGTTGAGTTGAGGCGATATTATAAACTAAACCAGCCATTGATATTAAATTTGTACTGGTTTTCTGCCGCTTCGAAAGGCGCTTTCGCCACGTCTGACAAAAAATTGAGGGCAGTTTTAGATTGTATTATGTATTGCTATAGTGACAGGTTGTCAGCCCATCGCCGAAATTACAATACACTGTAACCCTCGAGTCCCTTTTGCTGACTTCAACAGCATGCCCGGGAGGAAGGGCAGCTGGAACATTCTAAGTTTTTCTATCTCTCCCAGTCCAGCATGGAAGTTTATAACGAAGCTATGTAACGATTTTAGATAAACATAATTTATCGATATTTTCTCGAAGTAACCGTGGAAGCGCTGCTAAAAGTTTAGGAGGAATAATAAATTTACTGATAAAAACAGCTTCACTTAGAGTTTTGTTTGTTTTATACTTATTTAGGAACAAGAATATTTATAAATGTTGCAATTGTAGGCCATGAACTAATTCCTTAGATGTACGTATGTTAGAATTTTTCATTGAATTGTTTAGCCAGATCTTAAAGGTTAGACCGCACTAGGATATAGCTGCAGCAGAGCGATAAATTTATTTTCGACTAGATTCTTTGTATGAAAATGTATGATAGGTACCGCACTTCCAAGCTGGACTGGGAGCGAGAGAAAAACATAGAATGTGCCAGCTGCATTTCCTCCCGGGCATGCTGTAAGAACCAGCTAAGGGATCTGAGGGTTTCAGTATATTGCAATTTAGGCGATGGGCTGACAACCTGTCACTACAGCGATATACTTACAAATCCATCTTGAATAACCCTCAAAACTTTGTCAGACGTGGCGGAACGACCTTTGTTTAGGTCGTTTACGCTCTGCCTACCCCATTAGGGATAAAGGCGTGATTATATGTATGTATGTATGTAGGTACTGCACTGAAGCAGCACTGGAGCTGCAGCGGAGCGGCGCGGCGCTACACGACGCTTCATGGCTAGCGATGCAAAATTACGTAATTTTACCGAATACGCCGGTAAAATACGGGAATTTGTATAGATTACGGTAAAATTACCGGCGACTAATGTCGTTTTAAGAGGAACTTTTATGAAGTAAAATCTCGAATATGAAGATTTTTTTTTCAATGTTTACAAAAGTTTTTCAGTTTTAAGATAAGGTGTTCAGTTTGAGAAAAGTTGTTCAATTTAAAATTCTGTTGTTAAATTATGAGAAAAGTTGATCAGTGTGGGAAAAGATGTCCAGTTTCGAGAAAAATCTTTTAGTTTGAAAAAAGTTGTTCAATTTAACGTAGTCACTAGGTATAATACCCAAGGTATGTATCTATGTATAAACGCAATGCTGTTTCCATATTTTTCAGGTATTCCTGTAATAGTTTTTTACTGAATAATATATAACACTGGCTGTACCCGCGACTTCGTACGCCCGGTTGGTATACGTTACGATACAATTACAAGGAATACAAGGAATCGAGAACAACTTTTTATTTTCATACAAAATATCGATGACGTCATAGCTGGAAAACTGACCAGGTGACAAAAAATCAGCCAGGTTTAAATACTTACCAAGACTCCAACTAACCATTCCTGAAATGAAATTCTGCTTATTAAGGTTAGACTGCGTTATGACGTAGCTGCATCAGAGCGACGCGGTGCGCCACGGCACGGCACTGCAGCGGCGCGACACTGCGCGACAAAATCTGACAAAATGTATGAACTGACATTGCCACGCCGTGACACGCCGCGCCGCTCTTTAGACATATACGGATCATTTAGTGCAATAGGGATACAGCACGAACAACCAGTGCGAATGTGGTGCCCCCCCCCCCCCAAACAATGGCACATCTATTGTCTTGCCCCGCGTGCCCTTCATCTTGCACCCAAGAAGACCTTTACAACGCCACTGATGTCGCAGTGCGTTTGGCAGAGTACTGGTCGAAATTAATTTAAGCCATTACGATCGATACGATAAGAAGAAGAAGTTTTTTTTCTGATGGGGGCGCCACTTAGGCTATATCGGCCATTTGTAGGACACTGGATGTCACAACACGCTCCAGTGCCTTCCTGGACAAGATCTTACTCAAATGATCGAACTGTATAATTATTATGGACTTATAAATATTCATTATGTATGTAATTACTAATTAATTAATATTTGTTGACATGTTCTTTTAATTTTAATGTATTTTAATTTAATTTATTAGTCTTCCATGCTGGACTGGGAGCGAGAGAAAAACATAGAATGTGCCAGCTGCATTTCCTCCCGGGCATGCTGCAAAAACCAGCTAAGGGATCCGAGGGTTTAGTATGTTGCATTTTAGGCGATGGGCTGACAACCTGTCACTACAGCAATATACATACAAATCTATCATAAATAACCTTCAAAACTTTGTCAGACGTGGCGGAACGACCTTTGTTTAGGTCGTTTACGCTCTGCCTACCCCATTAGGGATAAAGGCGTGATTATATGTATGTATGTATTAGATATGACTGATGTTATGATATGGTTTTATGTAATTTGTATTTTATATGGGCCTGAAATAAAGATCTATTTTTTTACGGTGGGGATACGGCAACTGGAAACCTATAGATAGACATATTTTAGATCTTTTGTCATATCTGTCCCCGGAAAAATAGCAGGAGAGTTTCTGAAAAGTGATTTCTGGCCACAGGGAATCGTATTCAGGCACTATCGACCTCCCGTGAAACGCGAGCCATTATTGTCGCTTAAAGCACAGAATATATAATAGTACTACTTAAATTGATAAAGTGCCTACTAAGTAGTTTAATTATATTCATTATTGTAGTGTATTTATAGTATATATTTTAAATTTAAGATTTTGTATTGTATTATTATATTGCGTATTACGGTG
Organism: Scrobipalpa costella; assembly: GCA_949820665.1. Taxonomy (NCBI): domain Eukaryota; kingdom Metazoa; phylum Arthropoda; class Insecta; order Lepidoptera; family Gelechiidae; genus Scrobipalpa; species Scrobipalpa costella. The sequence continues at coordinate 3,474,000 of OX463305.1, read as the reverse complement.
CTGACAGAATATCAGTGTTACTCGTTATAAACATACTCGTAACTTGTAACAAATGCTGAGTCAGCTCCATTTCTTGTGCAATACAGATCAGAGCATTCAATAAGTCTACTTACTGTATGTTAAGTTTTGTATTGTTTCATGAATAAATGTTTTTTCTATTCTACTCTATTCTAATTTAATTTAGTTTTTATATTGGGACCATAATGACTTTACCCGTCAGAATGTTTTTTTTTTTTTACTTCCATGCTGGTCTGGGAGCGAGAGAAAAACATAGAATGTGCCAGCTGAATTTCCTCCCGGGCATGCTGTAAAATCCAGCTAAGGGATCCGAGGGTTTCAGTATATTCTAATTTAGGCGATGGGCTGACAACCTGTCACTACAGCAATATACCTACAAATGTATCATAAATTACCCTCAAAACTTTGTCAGACGTGGCGGGACACCTTTGTTTAGGTCGTTTACGCTCTGCCTACCCCATTAGGGATACAGGCGTGAATATATGTATGTATGTATGAATTATTTTACCAATATAAATAGTAATATATCTGACTACTAGGTATGACAACACTCATTAAAATAATTCAACGTGAAAGAAACACCGAACACGAAAAAACAAACTTGAAAGTTTCAGTATTTGTATTAAAAACTCGTCAGCAACCTGTCAAATAAAGTCTTCTCACAAATACTTCTAGCAATTTCCATGTCAACTTGATGAAACTCTTTGAACGCTACTTTTCGTTTGAGAATGCGAAAATATAAAATACCTTTAAATATAGAATACCTTTTTGTCATACGAGATAATATAAAACTTTTAAGCTCGTGTTACGAAAGTAAAACTTATAAACCGGGGTAGTGCTTATAAACCGGGTGTAAGGGACAGCGTCCCGCAGACTGATAGGGGTTGCTCAGTAAACAGAACTGAACAACTATCAATATGTTTTGTTTTTTCAGGAAGTGAAAAAAAAACTATGATTTTCCATACAAATTGTCTGATCGAGGTGGTAATTTTGTATAGAAAGATTTTTCTTTTTCTTCTCCTGAAAGAAATTCCTAGTGATAGTTGTTTAGTTTCGTTGAATGAGCAACCTCTATCAGCCTGCGGGACGCTGTCCCTTACACTCCGTATGTCGCAGGATTATGATGAAATTGGTTTTTGATAAAAAAATTAGGATTTTGATCTTAACCCGGACTTAGACAAAGTACTGGTCATAATCCAGAGCGAAGTCTAGGATTATGTCAAAGACCGGGTTTTAATCAATTGTATTTATGATATCATCATCTCCCTAGCCTTATCCCGTATCTCACGGTCGCGGCTACCTAATCTAGGGGATTGAACGAGGGTACTGGTTTTTACACAGAGCGACTGCCATCTGACCTCCGCAACCCACAAGGGAAACCAGATCCAATCCTAGATTAGGTCAGAGTTTTCAAGCCGCCAATGCTTAGCACTTTTTGGCCTCTGATATGGCTTAACGACTAATATCTACAGTATTTAACGATATTAACCGAGACCAACGGCTTAACGTGCCGAAGCACGATGATATTATAATTCTGCGACATATATAATACATAATTAAAAGGCCCATGTTTTTTTCGTATTTTGACCTGTATTCTTTGAGGAAAGTTCAGCTTCATGGGTAGATATTTGGTAATTTTCTTAATACATTGTATGAAGCGCAGTGCGTTTTTTATAGTCAAACGAATCAGCCTGAAACGTTTTTCAATCACAATTTACTTCCATGCTGGACTGGGTGCGAGAGAAAAACATACAATGTGCCAGCTGCATTTCCTCCCGGGCATGCTGTAAAATCCAGCTAAGGGATCCGAGGATTTCTAAATATTGTAATTTAGGTGACAGGCTGACAACCTTTCACTACAGTAATATACCTGCAAATCTATCTTAAACAACCCTCAAAACTTTGTCAAACGTGGCGGAACGACCTTTATTTAGGTTGTTTACGCTCTGCCTACCCCATTAGGGATAAAGGCGTGATTATATGTACGTATGTATGCAATTTCACCAGGCACTATAAAAACGTTTCCATTTTCATCCAACACTTTTTCATGGCTCCAATATTATTTTCCTTTGTTTTAGCGTTGTGTGGTTTCGTTCAGAGCGGGAACGCCCTAACAGTGTAACTCTAGAAAATAAATTAACACACGCACTCCGGTGAAGGCAGAGCGTCAGTGGCATAGGTAAACGGCCACTGACGCTCTGCGTGACTAGGTGAAATTAGCCACTAGCATTGAGTGTCATTTAAGAAAAAAACATACACACATACATATTATCACGCCTTTTCCCTAATGGGCTAGGCAGAGCGTAAACGATCTAAACAAAGGTCGTTCCGCCACGTCTGACCGAGTTTTGAGGGTCATTAAAGATAGATTTGTAGGTATATTGCTGTAGTGACAGGTTGTCAGCCCATCGCCTAAATTACAATATACTGAAACCTTCAGATCCCTTCGCTGATTTAAAAAGCATGCCTTGGAGGAAATGCACCTGGCACATTCTATGTTTTTCTCTCGCTCCCAGTCCAGCATGGAAGTACGAACTGTGTAATTACTACTCTTAGGTTGTTAGCTTTTCACCTATATTGCAATGCACCGAAACCCTCGTCTCTCTCCACTGTTTTAATAATATACCCAAGAAGGGAATCAGCTTCTAAGGACCGTATTATAAATGGATCTCAAGATTGGGAGCAGAATTAAGAATCGATTTGACAGGTCATAATGTACTGAAATGACATATCTGATACGAACTCGAACTCGCTGTCAGTCTCAAGTGCTGTTTATAAATATGGGCCACAGAAAGTATTTTTATTTATACGACAATTACAAGGGTCAATTATACAATTCACATTCTATGTAAGTTTTTCTTTTCTTCCATGCTGGCCTGGGAGCGAAAAACATAGAATGGGCAAGCTGCATTTCCTCCAGCTACTGGTGGCTTGCTGTATAAACCAGCTAAGGGATCCGAGGGATTTAGTTTACTGAAATGTAGGCGATGGGCTGACAACCTGTCACTACAGCAATGTACATACAAATCTATCTTGAATAAACCTCATATCTTTGTTAGACGTGGTGGAACAAACTTTGTTTAGGTCGTTTACACTCTGCCTACCCCATTAAGGATAAAGGGGTGATTATATTTATGTATGTATTCAAAGGTCAATTACATAATTTACATTCAGTATGTTTTACAAATATACAAATAAAACTACACTTAAAATATTGGGCGAGAGAAAACATGGAATGTTCCAGCTACATTTTCTTCCGGGCATGCTGTTAAAACCAGCTAAGGGATCCGAGGGTTTCTGAATATTGCAATTTAGGCGATGAGCTGACAACCTGTCACTACAACCATATACCTACAAATCTATCTTAAATAACCCTTAAAACTTTGTCAGACTTGGCGAAACGAGCTGTTTAGGTCGTTTACGCCTTGCCTAACCCATTAGGGATAAAGGCGTGATACATTTGTTTGTATTAGTTACCCACATATAAAATTTCCGTTATTTGATAATTGACAGTATTGAGCTGTATTGATAATTATGTTAGGACCTTAATATGTTGTGAATATGTTCCGTGCTTCGGAAGGCAAGTTAAGCCGTTGGTCCCGGTTAATATTGTTTCATACCGAAGATATTAGTCGTAAAGTCATGTCAGAGGTCAGTGCTAAGCATTGGCTGCTTGAAAACTCTGACCTAATCTAGGATTGGGTCTGGTTTCCCTTCTGGGTTACGGAGGTCAGATGGCAGTCGCCCTGTGTAAAAACCAGTACCCTCGTTTAATCACCTAGATTAGGAAGCCGACCCCTTAAGATACGGGATAAGGCTATGAAGATGATGCTGACCTTAATATGTTGTGAACTGCTGTTAAAAACTGCCTCAGTGGCCATAAGCTTACGATCCGGAGGTCCTGGGTTCGATTCCCGGGGTGATAAGAAAGGTGATATTTGTCAATTTATCACTTTGTGACGTTTTCAAGGTTAGGACATTGCGCAAGCTAAATCACCTGACTATCCGAAAAGAAAAAGGATTCCGTGCCTCGGTGGGCACGTTAAGCCGTCGGTCCCGGTCGCTGTTTTTGATAGTGGTCGTTACTCAAACTTCTCAGCTATGCTGCTAGGCGGTTAGAAAACTCTGACACCAGGGTTCATCCACCAATTCAGTCGCTAAGAAGAAGAATACGTTGTTAGACCTAACAATTAGACCGGTATGTAAGCGCCATAAGAACGTTCCACAGAGATCTGGATCTGTCTAGAGCTGATGATTAATGGCTTCTGGTAGCAGAGGAGACACCTTACATGATTTTACTGCTATTACGTCTGTAGATCTTCCATGTTGGTCTGGGAGCGAAGGAAAAACATAGAATGTGCCAGCCGCATTTCCTCCCGGCCCTCTTCATATATTGAATATTTTTACAAAAAAATAATTGCATCAGGCATTATTAACGATAAAAAAATCAAAACGATTTTTTTTTAAATTTTTGTCTGTCTATCTGTATGTTACCACATCACGCCAAAACTACTGAACCGATTTCGATAGGACGTTTTTAATACAACTTTTTGTTACCCGGATTGCAACTTAGGATACCTAAAATCACGCTACCTGACTTAGGGGATAGGCAGGAAATTGAAATTTGGCTATTTCTTAACCGATTTTTATGGAACTTTTGTTATTTGAATGAGCATTATTTAAAATCAAAGTAACGAATCAAATAATCATGCCTCATGACTTAGGAGGTAGGTAGAAAATGGAATTTCGGTCTTTTGTAACGGATTTTGATGAAACTTTTTTGTTTGACTGAGCATTTCTTAAACTCAAAGTTACGATACAAATATTCACGTCACCTGACTTAAAGGGTAGGCAAAAAATTGAAGTTTGATCGTTTTTAACCGATCTTAAAGGGACTTTTTATTTGACTGAGATTTTTAAATTATCTGGTGACCAGCCTAGGTTAGAAATAATCACGAAAACCATTCTAATATTGAGTAAGCACCCCAGTTTGTATGGAAAACACGCAGTGTCGAACATACTGAAATCGCTTCTCCGCGCGTAGGAGCGGATCTGCAAGCTCGCGCGCGGAATCGTCTTTTCCATACAAAAACAAAGATCAGACAGATCCCGTTCTTACGCGCGGAGAAGCGTTTTCAGTATGTTCGACACTGTGTGTTTTCCATACAAACCGAGCGTTTGAAGTCGCGGGCATAGCTATACATAACACATAAGTTAACTTTTCGTCTATTAAAAAAACGTAAGTTGTAAACAATCTTAAATATTCAATAGCGTAATGAAAAATTAAACAAAAAAATTGTATCATGATTTGTATATAATTAATAATAATAATTAATTGATTCCAAAACTAAAAGAAATGGAAACAAATAAACAATCGTTAGGTACAAAACTCTTTCCATATTTAAGTAGACAGGTACATAGAATACCTACTATAAAATACTATGCTCGCATAGGTGTAATGTAAGACTGTAGTCTATCCCAATAATACTACTGGGAATTGGGTGAAATAGTTCCAACATCAGGAGCTGATCACCCGTCTGCGTGCATCGCAGCCGTCCCACCAAGAAGTAGAAGGTAGTAGTAGATCCCAATAATATAAAACTTAAATTAAAAAAATACATCGCTGTTTAAAATCATAACCACCACGCGTACGGAGTCGCGGGCACAGCTAGTACATACATATATTCTCGCCTGTATCCCTAATAGGGTAGGCAGATCTAAATGATAAATGACCTAAACAAAGGCCGTTCCGCCACGTCTGGAAAAGTTTAAAGGGTTATTTAAGATAGATTTTGTAAGGTATATCGCTGTAATGACAGGTTGTCAGCTAAATGCAATATAATGAAACCCTCGGATCCCTGATTTTTACAGCATGCCCGGGAGGAAATGCAGATGGCATATTATATGTTTTTCTCTCGCTCCCGGTCCTGCATGGGAGAAACGTCCTTTTATTACAAAAAATTACAGATGCATACTCGAAAAATCACTACTTAACTAATATAAATTAGTAAAGTAGTGATTTTTGTGACTACGAATTTTATTGATACCATTATTATATGACCCTATATCCTGCTCACGGGTGACCTATGTTCACACGGGAAAAATTGACCAATATCATGACATGTATAGGTTTATACTTTGAAGTTTGGTAAGCAGGCTTTTTTTGCAATCACCAGGGTTCATCGGGTCGATAGACTTAATACCCACTCGACAGAAGAAGATTAACATAAAACATTTTTAATGAATTGAATGTATCTTGTTTAATCAGCACAGTCTGATTATTTAATGGAATGTAAATGAAAAAAAATAAACTTATTCTCTTTTCAGCATATTATCAGACAAAATCTAATTTTAATAATTTCGAAAGAAAGATAGGGGCAGCTTTTCTAATTCAAATCATCCTAATTTAAAAACTATTTGAATAAACCTGTTTAAATCAACGAATTTCAATTCAATTTAGTTAGATTACTTAAAGTAAATAGTTGATCATATTAAATTGCACTTATAGGATTAGGCAGGACATAATGTATTAACTGAGTTCGGCATCCTTTGTTGATACGAAAATAATACCAAATTTAAGGTTAGACCACACTAGGACGTAGCTGCAGCGGAGCGGCGCGGCGCGAAACTTCGCTACAAATTATTCTTTGTATGAAAATGTATGAGGGGTACCGCACTGAAACTACCTCCGTGGCCTAGTGGCTAGTGCCATGGACTCCCGGTCCCGGATTCGATTCCCAGGGGGGAAACACTAAGTTGATATTTGAGAATTTATCACTTTGTGAATTTTTCCCCATTTTGGTTAGGACATTGCAGGCTGAATCACCTGATTGTCCGAAAAGAAAAAAGATTTCGTGCTTCGGAGGGCACGTTAAGCCGTCGGTCCCGGTCGCTATCTTTGATAGTGGTCGTTACTCAAACCATGTCAGAGGCCTGATAGTTATGCTACTAGGCGGTACTCTGACACCAGGGTTCGTCGGGTCGATAGACTCGATACCCACTCGACAGAAGAAGAAGACCGCACTGGAGCTATAGGGGAGCGGCGCGGAGCTTCACGACGCTTCACGGCGCGGCAATGTCAGGTTCATACATTTTGACAGATTTTGTCGCGCAGTGTCGCGCTGCCTGCTACAGTGCCGCTCCGCGCCGCAGTTCCGGTCCGCTGCAGCTACGCCATAGTGCAGTCTAACCTTTAAACTAGACCTAGTAGTTCATCTTTACGCAGAGAGTTCAAAATTTGCGGTTAGTGTACCAGGTGTAAGGGACAGCGTCCCGCAAACTGATAGGGATAGCTCAGTCCACAAAACTGTACAAATTTCACCAGAATATTCTTTCAGGAGATGAAAAAAATAATTGACCTTCCCATACAAAATGACTACCTCGATCAGACAATTTGTAGGGTAAAAGCATTTATTTTTCATTTCCTGAAAAACATCCTGCTGATAGTTGTTTAGTTTTATTGACTGAGCTGAGCAACCCCTATAAGTTTGATCCTTACAACCTTGTATATTTTGCCGTCGTATATATTTTCTCCCATGCTGGCCTGGGAGCGAGAGAAAAACATAGAATGTGCTAGCTGCATTTCCTCCCGGGCATGCTGTAAAAACCAGCTAAGGGATCCAAGGGTTTCAGTATATTGTAATTTAGGCGATGGGCTGACAACCTGTCACAACAGCTTATACTTACAAATCTATCTTAAATAACCCTCAAAACTTTGTCAGATGTAGCGGAACCTTTGTTTAGGTTGTTTACGCTCTGCCTACCCCATTAAAGATAAAGGCGTGATTATATGTCATCATTTCCCTAGCCTTATCCTGTATCTCACGGGGTCGGCTACTTAATCCAGGGGATCGGACGATCTGACCTCCGCAACCCAGAAGGGAAACCAGACCCAATCCTAGATTAGGTCAGAGTTTTCAAGCCGCCAATGCTTAACACTGGCCTCTGATATGGCTTAACGACTAATATCTAAGGTGTTAAACGATATTAACGTGGACCAAGAGGGAATATGTTAGGACACTTGCTACGCCATGACAGCTTTTTAAATACAATTTATTAAGGGAAAGATAGAAAGAAAGTGAGGAAGAGGTAGACTGAGGATAAGCTACATTGACCAAAGTAAAGGCAAAATTAATGTCAATCGTACAAGGAAGTCAAGAAGAAGGCGGAATCGAGAGAGGACTGGCGTTTACTTCATACTCCACCGACAAGATTAGCTCTTAAGTTGATGATGATGATGATTTATTTGGCGTTTACTTTATGTACTCAACGACAAGAGTTGAGCTCTTTTAAATATATGATGATAAATCACTACATAGTATAAAACAAAGTCGCTTTCTCAGTCCCTATATCCCTATTCCATGCTGGACTGGGAGAGATAGAAAAACATAGAATGTTCCAGCTGCCCTTCCTCCCGGGCATGTTGTTGTTTGCTGTCAGCAAAAGGGACTCGAGGGTTACAGTGTATTGTAATTTAGGCGATGGGCTGACAACCTGTCACTATATCAATACATATTACAATCTAAAATTGCCCTCAATTTTTGTCAGTCGTGGCGAAAGCGCCTTTTACGAGGCGTTAAACGCTCTGCCTACCCCGTAAGGGATAAAGGCGTGATTTATGTATGTATGTATGTATATCCCTATGTATGCTTAGATCTTTAAAGCTACGCAACGGATTTTGATAGTTTCTTTTAATGGATAGAGTGATTCAAGAGGAAGGTTTATATGTATAATACACACTGATGATTTGTGCGAAGCCGGGGCGGGTCGCTAGTGATTACATATTTTACATCCATCATCCAACCAGGGATTAAAGATTTTCCAAATGATTTAGTGTATCAGTTTGCGTTGTGCTAATGGGAGCCCGATGGTGTAGTGGATAGGGCCGCTGCCTCCTGAGCGGGAGGTCGTGGTTCGAACTCCACCACGTACCAATGTATTTTTCGATTTACGAATTTCATAAGTACGTTTATTTAACACTTTTAACGTGCTTCGGAAGGCACGTTAAGCCGTTGGTACCGGTTAATATTGTTTTACTTCTTTTATGTTAGTCGTTAAGCCATGTCAGAGGCCAGTGCTAAGCATTAGCGGCTTGAAAACTCTAACCTAATCTAGGATTGTGTCTGGTTTTCCTTCTGGGTTGCGGAGGTCAGATAGCAGTCGCTCTGTGTAAAAACCAGCCCCCTCGTTCAATCACCTAGATAAGGTAGCCGACCCCTAGAAATACGGGATAAGTCTAGGAAGATGAGTTATCGTTGTGCTTACCAAACTGGTAACCATCTCGCTAATTCTTCTTCTTCTGTCGTGTGGGTATATAATTATATATTCATAAGCTGATAAAGTACAGTCTTTGAGCAATATGATATGAAAGAAAGAAAATAATAAATTCGTTTCAGGCGGGACTCAAACCTGCGACTTTGGAATTCCGGTCCATCGCTCTATCGCTAAGATACCGCCAGTTCTTATACTACACGGCTAGATGTCGCTATCGTCGCTATGACGTGTACATGAATAAATGCTATGATAAATTCGTCACTCACACTACCGTTTCGGTAGCTTAGTGGCAGAGCGATGGACCGGCATTCCAGAGACGCAGGTTCGAGCACTGCCCGAAACGAACTTACTATTTTCTTACTTTCATATTATATGAAGTAAAATAGCATTGTGAGAGCTAAAAATCGTCAAATATATGGAGCAATAATATTGTATTGTAACTCTTGGGCTATTTGGTCTAATTGTGAAAACTGGTACCGAATAAATGCTTATGTATCTACTATCTAAAAAAAACTGTAAACTAGAGAATATAACCCCATGACATGTATACACACATATAATCACGCCTTCTTGGCTAATGGGGTAGGCAGAGCGTAAACGACCTAGATCAATCTGCCACGACTGACAAAGCTTTGAGGGTTATTTAAGATAGATTTGTAGGTATATTGCTCTAGCGACAATTGTCAGCCCATCGCCTAAATTACAATATACTGAAACCCTCGGATCCCTTAGCTGGGTTTTACAGCATGCCCGGGAGGAAATGCAGCTGACACAATCTGTTTTTCTCTCGCTCCCAGTCCAGCATGAAATAAAGTCATGACCTCTAGCGCAAAAGCACATGGCTCAGATTACTAGATAAAGATAACAGAGGCAGCATATCTATCTCTATAACTAATATTTACGTAATCCATTTTCTGATTAGAGAGAATTTCAAATACACTGGACATTATTTTACGGGTCGCCCTCATTTTCTCTAATAAACTATTTTTTATGAAGTTTTCTATTCTGTAAAAGGGTTCTAATAAGGTTATCTACATTCTAGCTCCATATTCATTCAATTTGTCAGTGCAAGATGACATAACTATACCGGGTGTAAGGGACAGCATCCCACAAGCTGATAGGGGTTACTCATTCAACGACATATACAACTTTCACCAGAAAATTTCATTCTGGAAGTGAAAAATATATTTGCCTTTTCCACACAAAGCGAATCAATCAGATATATACATACATACATGCATACATATAATCACGCCTTTATCTCTAATGGGGTAGGCAGAGCGTAAACGACCTAAATAAGGATCGTTCCGCCACGTCTGACAAATTTTCGAGGGTTTTATTTAAGATAGATTTGTAGGTATATTGCTGTAGTGACAGGTTGTCAGCTCATCGCCTAAATTACAATATACAGAAACTCCCAGATCTTCCCAGATTTCATACGGATGCGGATGCGAATATTCGCAACATCCCTGTTACTGACAGCTCATATAAAATGTCATTTTCTGTATACAACTTTTATCAGTTGTCAGTAATCATCTTATGTTGAACACAGTTTTTACAACATAATATGTACGCTCTTTTTGGACCTATATTATATAACAAGGATTAAATAATATTTGATACAATGATCTTATGTACCTATGTTTGATTATAAACTAATATACGAACAAGGAGTAAAAAAAATTACTGACTATATTTTTAGAGTGTGATTCTATTGACTCGAGCCGCTGACACCATTTGTATGGAAGGGCCTAATTTGTTTTTCATATTTCGACCTATGTTAATAGGGGAAAGTTGTTCAGTTTCATGGATAGAATCACACTCTAAAATATGGACAGCTATTTTCTTACACCCTATATTTTACTGTGATCAAATTAATCGGTGGGATATATCATGCTTTCGATTTTTTATATTTGGAGCATCAAGAACTAAAAACTCGTATAGTATCTTCGCACAAAATTTAATTTTTAGTACGTCAGTGGGCTGGATCCTAGATTTGCCGGTTAAAACTAAAATTAAAATATATTCGTCACTTTCATACTAATAACATTGAAAAAGGACAGGAGATCTATTCTCTCCGATTTTCGATTTATAGTCAGTGGTTTTATGCATTATCTGTCATTTTTATCCGCTGTCATTTGTATGTGCGGAAAAATTTACAGAAATACTGGGAAAACGTGCAAAAGCGCGTCAAAATCGCTCGATTTTGACGCGCCTGTCTTTTTTCAATTTAATTATTTTGAAAGAGACAGATGGATTTTAATTTTAGTTTTAGCCGGTGGTATTTAGAATCGAGAACAGGCACAGTCCAATCACGAAAAACCGTCTCAAAATTGTTTGTATTCAATCATATTTGATGCAAAGACAAAAGTATTAGCGCGACCATCCAATAGCATTAAAAGATGAATGTCCCTATGATGGATTTAAACCATCAAATGAAATATCAAAAAAGTAACGTGACCGAAAATTTCATCAAGTTTAGGAGCCATTTTTCAGGCGACAAAGCGAGCCATACACTCCGCAATGACCGCAATTGAAGTCCTAAATTGCAAATAACATTACGGTGATAATTTAATGCGATTCATACATACATATAATCACGCCCTCTCTAATGGGGTAGGCAGAGCGTAAACGACCTAAATAAGGATCGTTCCGCCACGTCTGACAAATTTTCGAGGGTTTTATTTAAGATAGATTTGTAGGTATATTGCTGTAGTGACAGGTTGTCAGCTCATCGCCTAAATTACAATATACAGAAACTCCCAGATCCCTTAGCCGGTTCTTACAGCATGCCCGGGAGGAAATGCAGCTGGCACATTCTATGTTTTTCCCTCGCTCCCAGGCCAGCATGGAAGTAACCTTTACACCCCGTATAAATGCCGCTTGCATACCTAGTACCTACTGATTTTTCTTCGCAGAAATTTTAGATCTCCAGGATTTTTAGCAGAAAATTAATTCCGCTTTCATATCATTCAGCAATTTAAAACAGAGAGTTGCGAATAGAGAGATACATGACAACAAGTAATGGGCAGGTATGGGTCTATATACCCATAAGATAAGTGACTACGGGATTCTAAAACAGGTAATATAAAAAGTTCAATCAACCCAACTTAAACCTTTTTTTAAAATCTTAAACGTTTGTTCTGAACGAAAAATTATATAAGAAAACTCAATTTGTTTTTAAATTCCTATTTAACGATACCCACTGGGCATAGTTCGTCGACATTTTTTCCATTTTCCCAAAATGAGGTCAAATGGTCGCCATATTGACTTTATGACTTTATTCAGCGACACTCTTATGGTTAAGACGAATCGAATGACGTAAGAATCATTAGAATCGGCCTATGCGTTTGGTCTCTACAGCGCCACAGAGAATCAAACATACATACTAACATACATAGATAGGCTGATAAACACATTACCCTCCTTTGCGTTGCGCAACCGGGTAAAAAAGGTTCTATAGGATTGTAAGGTTCATAATCTCATGTTGTAAATAGCTGTCCTTCAAAGTGACAACATTGTTTTAAATTTACTGAAACAGGGTAGGAACAAAAATATTGGAAAAGATAATGAATATAAATTACTTTATTGTCAAGAATAGCTTATACCTTTGTACAACAGACTGTAATATAGGACGCAGTAAAAAAATTGTACGAATTAAATCTAGACTGTTACAATTTTGATCTTGATCTCATAATTGCTAACATTAAACGTTTATTAATACCTATGTTTTTGTAACAATCATCAAATTTATAATAGAAGTAAAAATCCATATTTTGTATCATAAAAATAAAGGTAAACAAACAGTTTTATTTATAAAAAGTGAAAATAGTCTATATAAAAAAAATGTGTGGTGGGCGGAAAATATTAATTAATTCACTTTGTCCTACGAGTAAAAGCTATAATTGAAAACACGGTCCCTCTTGCACTTTTAAATCCAGAACATAGTAACTATAAATGCAATTATGACACTATAAAAGATCTTTGAATCATAATTATCATCATAGTAATCTACTATAATATAATACCTACTATAAACCCGTCAATCATAAGACAATTACTGACCAGGATGTTGCGTATGCTGATGTTTTTATGCGGATATTCGAGGTCTCACATCCGCGGATGCGGATGCGGATGTTAAGACTTTTCTAAATAAATTTTGTGTTGATGCCGAAATAGCACAAACAATCTTTTTAAATGGTGTTAATATAAAAAAAAAAAACATTTTACTAAGGACGTTTGTGAACTCATCCAAATTAGATTCGTATGTAATTACTTTCATAAAAAAAATTAAGCGGATATGGATGGGTGCATAAGTTGTCGTACATTTACTAGGAATGCCAAATCGGATACGAATCTTATATAGATGAGTGCACAAAGTGCGTAAGGGTCCTTAAAACCTTTTCATCTTGCGGAATTCTGTGTTATAGTTACATTTTTCTGGCGTTTCTTGACTCGCATCTTCACGACACTACACATCCGCATTGATTTCATACGGATGCGGATGCGAATATTCGCAACATCCCTGTTACTGACAGCTCATATAAAATGTCATTTTCTGTATACAACTTTTATCAGTTGTCAGTAATCATCTTATGTTGAACACAGTTTTTACAACATAATATGTACGCTCTTTTTGGACCTATATTATATAACAAGGATTAAATAATATTTGATACAATGATCTTATGTACCTATGTTTGATTATAAACTAATATACGAACAAGGAGTAAAAAAAATTACTGACTATATTTTTAGAGTGTGATTCTATTGACTCGAGCCGCTGACACCATTTGTATGGAAGGGCCTAATTTGTTTTTCATATTTCGACCTATGTTAATAGGGGAAAGTTGTTCAGTTTCATGGATAGAATCACACTCTAAAATATGGACAGCTATTTTCTTACACCCTATATTTTACTGTGATCAAATTAATCGGTGGGATATATCATGCTTTCGATTTTTTATATTTGGAGCATCAAGAACTAAAAACTCGTATAGTATCTTCGCACAAAATTTAATTTTTAGTACGTCAGTGGGCTGGATCCTAGATTTGCCGGTTAAAACTAAAATTAAAATATATTCGTCACTTTCATACTAATAACATTGAAAAAGGACAGGAGATCTATTCTCTCCGATTTTCGATTTATAGTCAGTGGTTTTATGCATTATCTGTCATTTTTATCCGCTGTCATTTGTATGTGCGGAAAAATTTACAGAAATACTGGGAAAACGTGCAAAAGCGCGTCAAAATCGCTCGATTTTGACGCGCCTGTCTTTTTTCAATTTAATTATTTTGAAAGAGACAGATGGATTTTAATTTTAGTTTTAGCCGGTGGTATTTAGAATCGAGAACAGGCACAGTCCAATCACGAAAAACCGTCTCAAAATTGTTTGTATTCAATCATATTTGATGCAAAGACAAAAGTATTAGCGCGACCATCCAATAGCATTAAAAGATGAATGTCCCTATGATGGATTTAAACCATCAAATGAAATATCAAAAAAGTAACGTGACCGAAAATTTCATCAAGTTTAGGAGCCATTTTTCAGGCGACAAAGCGAGCCATACACTCCGCAATGACCGCAATTGAAGTCCTAAATTGCAAATAACATTACGGTGATAATTTAATGCGATTCATACATACATATAATCACGCCCTTCCTAATGGGTTAGGCAAAGCGTAAACAACCTAAACGAAGGTCATTCCGCGACGTCTGGCAAAGTTTTGAAGGTTATTTAAGATAGATTTGTGATAGGTATATTGTTGTAGTGACAGGTTGTCAGACCATCGCCTAAATTACAATAGTAATTCAATTAGTACTAAACCACGGTTCTGGATCTATTTGAGCATATTTAGATTCTAAGTTTACACTTCGGGTTTATTCAATATCGTAGAAGATGTCTGGATTCTCCTTGACCAATCTGGCGTCATCGGAGCAGTACAGTATGATGTTGCCGACAGTACAGGCACTCTCACAGCACTCGTCTGCCACTTGCCTGCGCACTCGTCTCCAGCTCTCAGAGGACTCCAGACGCTGCTTGTTCATATGGTTCTGGAGGTCTTTCGGCATCAGTTTCTCTGCAAAGATGGAAAAAACATTTTGTGTTTAGTCTCTACGGCAGTATTAACTGTATGATTATTTAAAGGACCAAGTAAATTAAACACGAAAGTTCCCAAAGTCGGTGGCCACCAATGTTAGGATTATGTTGAGAGCGATTTTGCCCAATACAGCATAATGGAAAAGGGGAATTCCCTCCGAGCAAGGTGTTGTTCTCTGGGACCAGGTCCAGTTGGTAGACCATAGATTTTCTATTTATGCAATGTCTCGGAGAAACTTCGATACCGCGTTTTAGGCTTCGGCTTCTGACCTTTTTCTAACCTTTAAAACCCCAACAGGCGGACATCGAATTCCATTACACTTAATTTATTTCTAGAAATAAGCTGTTGTGTCGTCATTCCTTGCTTATTGTCTTTCTCATATTACTTGTATACAATAAAGAATAAATAAAAACATCGCTATAGAGCATTTTAAATATTTTAAATAAATAAAAGTGATTTATTTTCCCATTATCAAGATACTTATATCCAAAAGTAACATAGTCAACATTTTGCCACCACAAAGGGAAACTCATTAAACTACGGGTTACCGTAACATCGTGGATCGAAAACCTACTAATCAATAAAAAAAAAAGACGTATTTTCCGCAAACCACGAGTCACGTCTGACAAGGATCCGGTTCCGGATTTAAACTCCTTTAAATGCAGTTTTCATCCGTAACACGGTGGTTCGCCGATTGTTCGGAGAGAATTTCTTTTCGGGGCTGTCTAACAAGAGAGCAAATTTTCTCACCATCAGCATTAGCCTAGGAGAAGAGAAAGATGCAGTAAAACGTTTCGAGAGTATATACATACATATAATCTAGCCTTTATACCGAATGAGGTAGGCAAACGACCTAAAAAATTGTCATTCCGCCACGTCTGATAAAAAATTTAGAGTTATTTAAGATAGATTTGTAAGTATATTGCTGTAGTGACGGGTTGTCAGACCATCGCCTAAATTATAATATACTGAAACCCTCGGATCACTTAGCTGGATTCACAGCATGCCCGGGAGGAAATGCAGCTGGCACATTCTATGTTTTTCTCTCGCTTCCAGGGCAGCATGGGAGAATTCGATTCGTTTTGCAGCAGTAATAATAAAGCACACGTCTCATGAAATAATGACTGCTAAATATTTTACGCTCCTGAGAGCAAGACCATGTACGTGACAAAACGCACTAAGGGGAAAGGCGACTAAGGGGTAAATCCAGGAAAAGACAACAGCGTTTCCTGTATACAACCCTTTCGATGAGCTCACAAATTTTCCACGCATAGTCGCATCAAATATACAACTAAGGAGGCCCCGATTATGTCGTGGATAGGGCCGCTACCTCCTGAGGTCGTGGTTCGAATCCCACCAAGAACCAATGTGTTTTACGGTTTTCTAATTTCATATGTACTTTTCGGCGCTTTTTCTGTGCTTCTGAAGGCAAGTAAAGCCGTTGGTCCCGGTTAATATCGTTTCATACCGTAAATATTAGTCGTTAAGCCATGTCAGAGGCCAGTGCTAAGCATTGGAGGCTTGAAATCTTTGACCTAATCCAGGATTGGGTCTGGTTTCCCTTCTGATTGCGGAGGTCAGATGGCAGTCGCTCTGTGTAAAAACCAGTACCCTCGTTCAAACACCTAGATTAGGTAACCAACCCCATGAGATATGGGATAAGGCTAGGGAGATGATGAGGTGGCTCGTCATGTCAAACAGTGGACTGTTTGAATAGACGATGTACCAATCTTCTTAGCGAGTGTCAGTTTTTCAAACCGCAAAGTTGCACAGCTTACTCTGACGTTGATTGAATAACGGCCACTATCAAAGAGAGCGACCGAGACTGACGGCATAACGTGCCCAAATCACGGAATCCCTTTTCTTTTCAAACAATCAGGTGACTGAATCACCTGGAATGTACTGGAGAACCACAGACCCACAAACCCACACAGTGATAAATTGACAAATATCAATTTTGTGTTCCTGCCTTGGGAGTCGAACCCAGGATCTCTGGATCAGGAGCCCATAACTAAGACCACTAGACCACGTAGGCAGTTAATCAATTATACTGCTCATTTGCTCTCTCTGTGGCATAAGTTGGTTTCGCCGATAGAGCAGAGTTGAAATCCGGCTTACGTTCTACTTGTTCTGCCGGGTTGAGATCTGTGCAGTTGGTTCTTTAGTTTTAGGTTAGGATTGCTAATTGCTGGATTTGACTTGACCGTGTAATCAAAGAACACCATTATTTTTCAGCGTGTTAAATGCAATAACATATACAGACACAATATACATACAGGGGTAGGCAGAGCGTAAACTACCTAAACAATGGTCGTTCCGCCACGTCTGACAAAGTTTTGAGTGTTATTTAAGACAGATTTGTAGGCATATTGTTATAGTGACAGGTTGTCAGTCCATCGCCCAAATTACAATACACTATAAACCTCGAATCCCTTAGCTAGTTTTTACAACATGCACGGGAGGAAACGCATCTAGCACATTCTTTGTTTTTTCTCTCGCTCCCAGGCCAGCTTGGAAGATTGTTTAATGCAATAAACTGTCAATAGATTGATTACGTTTTAATCCGTCGACTTTATAATACTTAAAGGACCGAAAGTTATTTACTAGCAATAATGTGTCCTTTTGTAATTACCTAAACGAACTTAACAAAATAAGTAAAAAGAACTAAAGAGTTAAATATTTCATTATATTCATAGATACTGAAATAAGATACATACATACATACTATCACGCCTGTATCCCTAATGGGGTAGGCAGAGCGTGAACAACCCAAACAAAGGTCGTTCCGCCACGTCTGACAAGTTTTGAGGGTTGTTTAAGATAGAACTGGATATTGCTGTAGTGACAGGTTGTCAGCCCATCGCCTACATTACAATATACCTTCGAATCCCTTAGCTGGTTTTTACAGCATGCCCGGGAGGAGATTCAGCTGGCACATTCTACGTTATTCTGTCGCTCCCAGTCCAGCATGGAAGCAATAAGATATTTGACATGGAATCCTGGTGGAAGTTGTTCAGTTTCATTGACTGAGCAACCCCTATCGGTTTGCGGGACGCTGTCCCTTACACCTGGTATAAATCTGTTTTAGTAGTTATTTTTAAAGGTTTGGTCCTTTTTCTACCTCTATTTTCAATCCATAAACTTTTAGATGATCTATCATGCAATTTTTTTTACAACAATAATGCAAGAAGTTTGATACATGCGACATTTTCAATCATTCAAATAGTTATAATGCTACCTAGCCATCGTATTTCCTTTACTACGTCAAAGTTATTTGCACCCCTCGCTCGCAGCGAACTCTAGGAACCGAGTTTGTGAACTAACAAGTAAACATTTATGTTTTTCAAAACTTCTACGTATTCTCCGTATTGAATCTACGTTTACGTTTGAAAATGTTGCATATTAACGAAATAGTTGGGTACAAAAAGTTAGTTGCAATTGCTTAATAATAATAAATCATTGTAGTCCTAGATATGTATGTTCTGATTTTTTCCATAGACATTATAGTTTCAGTCGTAAAATATACCCAATTTTACTCCGATATATTACAGCTATCATAAACTATGGAGCCACAAAAGTGTTAACTAGACAGTGGACCGTCTCTTTATTTTTGATATTAGATCAAATAATTTCTTCCTTGCTGGACTGAGAGCGATAGGAACAGCTGCATATCCTCCCGAGTATGCTGTAGAAACCAGCTAAGGGATTCGAGGGTTTCAATGTATTGTAATTGGCTTGAACACGCTACCGCCTGTCTAGATTTAGTTGATGGGCTGACAACTTGTCACTACAGCAATGAACAGATCTGTCTGAATTAACCCTCAAAACTTGTCAGACATGACGGAATGATCTTTGTTTAAATCGTTGACGCTTTGTCTAGACCATTTGGGATAAAGGCGTGATTTTATGTATGTATGCTACGAGTATGATACTAAGTCGCGAAGCAGTTATGTTGTTGGTCGATCAGTTGTTTCCTTTTTTCTTTTTTGAATGGACCTATACCATACTACAAAGTGTATATAATGTGTTACCGGACTAAAGGCGGAGAGTTGCTACACGCTATCTACACTCTTATATGCAATCAGCTGTTTCCAGTAATTCCAGTTCACTCCTAGCTACACAAACATGACGGCAGCGGCCTAATTATCCACCGGTCGTATGATCACGTCATCTGGTACATATCCCTAAATTACTGGTTCAAATTGAACTGCTCTATTTGGTCCTATGTGGCATTGACATTATAGTTGAGATCGCAGAAGCCCGATTTTGTAGCGGATAGGGCCGGTGCCTCCTGAGCAGGAGGTCGTGGTTCGAATCCTACCACGTACCAATGTGTTTTTCGGTTTTCGAATTTCATGTGTCTGTTTATTTGGCGTTTTTCCGTGCTTCGGAAGGCGCGCTAAGCCGTTGGTCCCGGTTAATATAATTTAATATCCTCTTCTATCGAACATCTTCATAAGATAATGATATAAATCTTTTCATCTCCATCTCCCTAGCCTTATCCCGTATCTCACGGGGTCGGTTACCTAATCTAGGGGAATAGACTGGTTTATACACAGAGACTACCATCAGACCTCCGCAACCCAGAAGGGAAACTAGGCCCAATCCTAGATTAGGTCAAACTTTTAAAGCCGCCAATGCTTACCACTGGCCTCTGAGATAGCTTAACGATTAATATTTCCGATTAATTCTTCGGGACCAACAGCTTAACGTGCTGCGTAGCACAAAAATGCCATAGCCTGGTCACGACGATGTTTGCTTAACATTCGTTATCGGAATGAATAAGCAACCAATGAGCGCTTTAATTAGAAGACATAAAGAGAACATTCTTACCCATCATCAGTGAAGTATCCCGCTTGACAACCTTTAAGTCCTTGTTACAAAGATTGTCTATAAACTTGGATAGATAATCGCTACATTGCTTTACGTTGTCTGTTATTTTGTAAGCTGTTTGGTTTACACTACTAGTTTCTGTTTGAGCGTATGTGTGCCTGTTTAGTATCATCGCAATGCATATCTGTAAAGGAAAGTTTTATTTTAGCATCAAATTGATATTTTCTTTTTCATGTTGTAGGATGTTAGCGATGGACATGGTAGGTACGGACAGATTTAAGCCACACTGGGCTCGATTTACACTTTTTCCTCTAGATTTTGATGCGCTTTTGCACGTTTCCTTAGTATTTCTGACAATTATATCCGCCATATCATTTGACGGAGGATAAAAATGACAGATAGTGCATAAAACCACCTACTATAAATAAAAAACTGGAGATAATAGATCCTGTCCTTTTCCAATGTTTTGATTATAAAAGTAATAAATATATTTTAATTTGAGTTTTAGCCCATTCGAATCAAGCCCATTTTGTAGGTACTCAGATAGAGTTTGAAGATTTGTTACATATGCTATAATTTTACACGGCATGTTTTCATACATACATATAATCACGCCTTTATCCCTAATGGGGTAGGCAGAGCGTAAACGACCTAAATAAAGGTCGTTTCGCCACGTCAGACAAAGTTTTGAGGGTTATTTAAGATAGATTTGTAGGTATATTGCTGTAGTGACAGGTTGTCAGCCTTTCGCCTACATTGCTATATACTGAAACCCTCGAATCCCTTAGCTGATTTTTACAGCATGCCCGGGAGGAAATGCAGCTGGCACATTCTATGTTTTTCTCTCCCTCCCAGGCCAGCATGGAAGAAATTCATGTACAATTCATGTTCAGATTTTCATGTACAATATAAAAATAAATGAATTAAACAAACTTATTGGATAAAATATATAATTCTGTCTACAACGATGCGTTTGTCTGTGTATCAAAACCACAGCTTTTAGAGATTTCTTAAGCCCAGAATGTATTTTAAGGCGATTAACGCCATATTGTGGGATTTTTCACAGCATTGTGTCTTAAAAAGAAAAAGAGCTTTTTGTATGTGTTTAAAGATATTCCAAAATATTTGCGTCCATCTTACCACCCACTTTTAAAACACATATAGACGAAAATATAACACTTACACAGCATTGAATTTTTACTTTGTCTTGTAAATACATTTTCCTAAATTTAAAAAAAAACTAATAATTACTATGAGTGGTTACTCAGTGCAAGAGGTGCCGTCCGAATGGGGTCTCTCTACAGTCACAATTCTAAAAATAGCTTCGTCTAATCATTGGTTATTACTCTAAAGTTGTTTACGTTGATAAGAGCTTTTATCCTAATAGTCGAAAGCTCGTGTTTTGTCGCTAGGGACTGAATATATAAATATTGATGTTTTTATTTGTAGGTGAAACGGCATATATTTTTAGTACAAAAATATAAACTCTACATAAAAATAGAGGAACAATAATTTTAAGAGATATTAAATAATTTTAAACATGGTATACCTAATTTCCTAATGGTATTTCTTCCATCCTTCAAACGTGGCGTAACGACCATTTTTAGGTCGTTTACTATCTGCCTACCTCATTAGAGATAAAGGCGTGATTATATGTATGCATACCTAACTACCATTATCATACTGATAGACCTGTAAAAATGTTGAATAAGAGTCTCGTTTCTTGTTTTGGGATCATTGCCAGACTAAATCGGATAAAGATGCCTCTACCTCATTATCCAATCACTCCACAGACCGAAGAAGCGCTAGCTGGACGGCGTGAAAGCGGACATGATATGGAAGAGAATGATCTTACACCAGTGGATGTCGAAGACCGGGCAAAGTGGAGTAAACGACGCCGCAAAGACGATCCCCACATTAGACCGGGCAAACGCTAGACAGAAGAAGATCATTGCATTGAGGGTTACGAAAAGGTACAGTAAATACTAATACAATTAAAAGGAACAGTAAAATAGAAGCTCGGTGGTGTAATAGATAGGACCGCTGCCTCCTGAGCGGGAGGTCGTGATTAGAATCCCACCACGTACCAATGTGTTTCTTGGTTTTCAAATTGCATATGTACGTTTATTCGACAGTTTTTTCCGTTCTTCGGAAGGCACGTTCAGCCGTTGGTCGCGATTATTATCGTTTAGTACCGTAGATATTAGTCGTAAAGCCATGTCATAGGCCAGTGCTAAGCATTGGCGGCTTGAAAACTCTGGCCTAACCTAGGAGCAGGTCTGCAGGTTTGCGGAGATCAGTTGACAGTCGCTCCGTGTAAAAACCAGTAAGTTCAACATACGCATACATACATACATAAAATCACGCCTTTATCCCTTACGGGGTAGGCAGAGCGTTAAAGGCGCTTTCACCGCGTCTGACAAAAATTGAGGGCAATTTTAGATTGTAATGTGTATTGCTAATGTGTAGTGATAGGTTGTCAGCCCATCGCCTAAATTACAATACACTGTAAACCTCGAGTCCCTTTTGCTGTCTTCTACAGCATGCCCAGTAGGAAGGGCAGCTGGAACATTCTATGTTTTTCTATCTCTCCCAGTCCAGCACGGAAGAAATAAGTTCAATACCGTAGATTAGATAGCCCGTGAGATATGGCATAAGGCTAGGGAGACGATTAATAAATGAACAATAAGGAAGCCTTCAGCTAATAAATTAGTGGAATTGAGTATAGAGTAGACTCTTTCAAAACAAAATAATGTGATGATGACATGACGTTATGATAAGGAGATCTCTCTGTCTGGCAAATTAATTTATATTTGTTTTGGCTGATAATTTTGTAATAATATAAATAACTTTTTTATTTGACAAGTGTCTAGGCTAGGTAGCATTGGCAAAGGTATTTCTACAGGCTATTCTGAGTGTACAATGCATGTACATGTTTTTTTATTATTTCATCATTTTAAGATTAGTTTGCATAAGATACACGCGTCTGAAGCGTACTTTGATCGCAACCTAGATTAAGCTGCATTGTCATACGGCCAACCGTAGCCACTTGCAATATTTCTAACTTTTTATATGCAGTGTTCAAATATACGTGGATCGGACAAGACATGCATTTTCTTCTTTACTGATCCCGTTGATCACTCCACAAATGCAACCCCATGTATAGCGTATATACACATAAGTACGCCGTACATTGTTTTTTTTTTGTATAATTGTATGCATATGCAATTACACAAAAATTACATCGCGTAACGCCGTGCAGAGATACGCGGGAGGGAACAAGATCCAGAGCGACAGCGTGCACACTTTTGTTAGAGGGAGAGTTCCTGTGTTTCAAGTAGAAATTTGATTGCACGTCAGGATGAAATTCTTTAAGAGTTTCCAAGAATTCATAAGAACTTTAAAAAGGATCCTAAAGACGGAGAAACCCCCGGTACATCAAGAAAAAGGTAGATAATTTAGATAAGTTTTGGAGAGAATGCGCGGAGAATGATGCAAAGCTGATGCAGCAAGAGGACAAGTCTTATCAGTACTAAACGCAGAACATATTTAAGGTAATGCAAGAATGGTACCGAGGTACGCGCGCGGAGATACTGCGGGAGTTGGAGGAGCCGTTGGAGAAACCAGCTTAGGAGAATGTGGGGAAACCCGTAGGAACTCCAACCAACGATACTGGTAGGAAACGTATCATCGGTGATCGGTGAAACTCGGGTTTGATAGTACTCGGTTCGAGAATTCCCGTGGAGAGGAGAGATTGGCAGAGCTACTGCAGATGCAAATGGCTAATTTCCGTGCGTTCATGAGGTTGGCAAAAGGTGAGGTTTAAAAGCAACTAATACAGAGGACGTCACAGAGAAATGGGAGATTGAGGATAAATTAAAGTATTTAGAGTCACGGTGGATGACGATTGACTGGTTACACTTGCAAATTGATAGCATATTAAACTCCGAGAATTATGATCAATATTACAATACTGTCTTGTATTAATTTTATGTACTCTTATATTAATAGCTGTTGGTCCTATAAATACAAAATACAAAATAAAAATACTTTTGAAAATCATGAGAGTCAGATTGTGGCATTGAAAAGGCAGTTAAACATGAAATTAAACACATCCCTTCATCAACAACATGCATTGCCTAAGATAGATATACCTACTTTCAGTGGTAGTTATATACAATGGCCTACTTTCATGGACCTATACTTGGAGGCAATTCATAATAACCCTGCAATATCTAAAATACAAAAAATGCAACATTTAAAGGGCAGGTGAGGCAACATTTACATATTGCACCTGAAAATTATAATACTTGCTGGGAATTGCTCAAACATAGATACAACAATATCCCTTTTATTTACAAAGAATTTTCAAGTGTTCATGCGTCAGCCCAATATGTAAAAATAATCTGCGTTCGAATTAAAACGGTTATATGATACCAGTAATGAAACTATTCACGCAATTCATAATTTGGGTGTTGATACATCGTCTTCCATGCTGGCCTGGGAGCGAGAGAAAAACATAGAATGTGCCAGCTGCATTTCCTCCCGGGTATGCTGTAAAAACCAGCTAAGGGATCCGAGGGTTTCAGTATATTGTAATTTAGGCGATGGGCTGACAACCTGTCACTACAGCAATATACTTACAAATCTATCTTAAATAACCCTCAAAACTTTGTCAGACGTGGCGGAACGACCTTTGTTTGGGTCGTTTACGCTCTGCCTACCCCGTTAGGGATAAAGGCGTGATTATATGTATGTATGTATGAATACATCGTCGTGGGACCCTGCATTAGTCTACATTTTATGTGAGAAGTTAGACTCAGAAACATATTCAGAGTACATGCAATCAAAAGCCGACCCGCGAGAGATACCTACATATGATAATAGTATGGATTTCATTGAGTCCAAATTTATGGCATTAGAACCTCTGCAAAGAAAGCGTTCAGAAAACATTCAAAATCCCTTGTCAATTATGCATCTTACCCATAACACAAATATGCAAAACCGGCAAATTTGCAACCTAATAAAAGTTCATATAACAATGTTCGCAATTTTAATGCATATAACGATGGTCAATTTAACTAATTTATTTGTCTACTATGCAATGCAAATCATGCAATATTTCAGTGCGCAAAGTTCGCCGATATGTTCGATTCAGAAAGATTTAAGTTTATTACAAAGAATAACGTATACAAAAATTGTCTCTATGTCCATGTTAAGGATTTTTGTGCGTCACAAAAGAAATGCAGAGAATGCAGTGAACCACATAACACACTTTTGCATAGCGTGTTTGCAAATTCAGTGCAGGCGCACCCAACAACATCACCTACGTCGTTAAATTCGTCGCCGTTGACAAAAAACAAATATGTGTCACATAGAAACATGCAAAATTACTTTGCTTCAAATGATGATGACGAAAATATGCTTGCAACTGCATTAGTCCAAGTGGCGACAATACATGGCGATTACGTTACATTGCGTGCTGTGGTTGATCCATGTAGTCAGATTACTTTGATGACAGAGAATGCAGTCCAAAGATTGGGTTTACAGCGTCAACAATTGAATGCAAACATCAATGGAGTTGGTACTGTATCTAATAGAAGTAAAGGAAAGGTCCAATTATTATGCAAATCATTACAAAACGATTTTCAACTTAAGACTGAAGCGTTGATAATGAACCGGGTTGTAAACAACCTACCGAATACTACGTTTGCAAAGAAGCCGTGGACTCATTTGGCGAATATTATAGGCGAATTAGCCGATCCTGATTATAATACATCACAGCCCGTAGATATTTTATTAGATGTAGGTACACGTATATACAAAGATAGTAATGCATTGTCTTATTAAAATAAAAGACGTACAACCTAAGGCTCAGAAGACACAGTTAGGGTGGATTCTGATGGGTAAAGTCAAAACCTACAATTGCAACGTCGTCATTAATGAGACAGAAGATTTAGCGAAATATTGGGAAGTAGATGATATTGGTACGGATGTAAGCACTTCAAGGAGGACGGAAGATAACTTTTGCGAGGAGTATAACGTTGCTACTACCAGAATGTTAGAAAAAGGAAGATACGATGTTCGCCTCCCAATGAAGCCTAATTTTGAGCAATTATTAAGAAAATCGAGGCCGTATGCATTGGCTCAATTTATGCAATTAGAGAGAAGGCTACAGAAATATGCACAACTGTCAGAAAATTACATTAAATTTATGCAAGAATACATACAGATGGAACATATGAAAGAAAGTAACACAAAAGCTGAAGTATATATAGATAGATAAAAAGTTTCTTGCTATCTACCACATCATGAAGTGCTAAAACAAGACTCTTTTACAACGAAGCTGCGAGTCGTCTTTTATGCATCTCAAAAGACAGACACTGGATACAGCCCGAACGATCTGATGGAGTGTGGTTCAAAACTTCATCACGATTTAATGACATTGTTGTTGGGGTAGAGACTCTACAAATACGTTTTCACCGCCGACTGCGAGAAATTGTACAGGATGATTTTGGTTAATAAAGATGATGAACAGCTACAGGAGGGAATCGAAGCAGGATACATTAAAGGAGTATGCGCTATCCACTATACCCATATATATATGGGATGAAGAGGAGCCCTTGGTTCGCTCTTAGAATGCTGAAACAGCTTGCACCGGATGATACCCACATGTATCAAGCTAGTAGCTTGCGTCATAGATCATGAAATGTACGTTGATGACGTATTAAGTGGGAGCGATTCGATCGAAAATGCACAAGAAGTGCTACATCAGCTAATTGACATGTTACAGGGTGCTTTGCTCACGCTGCAGAAATGGACTAGTAATGAACCTACTTTGATTGCAAATTTATCGACATCAGAACTTAATCAAACTACTATGCATTTTACAAACGACGGAACCACAGAGGCATTAGGACTGCAATGGAACCCAAAAAGCGACAGCTTTGCATTTATGAACAAGATAAATACGAACTGTGATGACAGATTAATAAAGAGAAAGTTACTTTCCGAGATTCCCAAAATATTCGACCCTTTAGGATGGCTTACACCACTGACGGTAAGGGCTAAGCTATTATTCCAAAAGATTTGGCTATCATGATGCAACTGGGACGACATATTACCGAAGTAAATTCAAGATGAATGGATGCAATTTACTAAGGGCTTACATAACATACTGCAATTTAATATACCACGATGGGGAAATACCGCAAAACCGTTCCAAATACATGCATTTTGCGACACGTCGGAGAAAGTCTACGCGTGTGCTATTAATTTGAACACACTCAACGAGGAAAATAAACCCATCATTCGATTAATAGTTGCAAATTGCAGATTAACACCTGTCAAAAATAAAATTACACTCCCACGACTTGAACTGTGCGAAGCGGTCCTGCTGGCACGTCTCATGAAGAAGGTCTTACAAGCCTTTAAATGGGATGCTGTTAAAGAAAACACATATGCCTGGACAGACTCGATGATCGTCTTAGACTGGCTAAATGGTGACGTGACAAAATGGAGAAGTTTTGTAAGAAGCAGAGTCCAACAAGTGCATGACGTCATACCAAAACAACACTGGCGCTACGTGCAGTCGGAGGATAATTCTGCTGACTGTGCAACGAGAGGTATCACCTCTACTCAACTGCTGCAACTCCTATTATGGTGGAACGGACCGAAATCGCAAAAAAAAATCTTAGTGGATACATACATACATATAATCACGCCTTTATCCCTAATGGGGTAGGCAGAGCGTAAACGACCTAAACAAAGATCGTTCAGCCACGTCTGACAAAGTTTTGAGAGTTAATCAAGATGGATTTGTACGTATATTGCAGTAGTGACAGGTTGTCAGCCCATCGCCTAAATTGCAACATAGTGAAACCTTCAGATCCCTTAGCTGGTTTTTACAGCATGCCCGGGAGGAAATGCAGCTGGCACATTCTATGTTTTTATTCCGCTCCCAGTCCAGCATGGAAGAAATAATAATAATGTGTTAGTGGATGCAACCAATAAAACTGAAATAATACCCACAACATGCGATACAAAACAAACGCACGTGACAACGTGTGTTGTGCAATCTGAGGCGTCGTCAATTATAATGGAGTTAATAGAAAGACACAGCAATATGACTCATATCACAAGAGTTGCAGCGTGGATTATGCGATTTACTAAAAATGCAAAGACAGCTGATCAGAATCAGAAGGCTGGTTACTTAACACTTAACATGCATTTAAATAAAGATACAGAACAGATGATTATAAAACAAATACAAATGCATACATTCAAGGACGAGATTTCGAAATTAAGAAGAAATGCAACCGTCAGCTCAAAAAGTAGTATCTTAAGCTTGAACCCATTTTTGGATGAAAATAATTGCATGAGAGTGGGTGGAAGACTACGTAATTCAACCTTGAACGATGACAACATAACATCCTATAATCCTGCCATATAATCATATAGCAAAAGATTTATTTATTTTGCAAGCTCATCATTTATACAAAAGATTTATTTATATCACAAGACAATGCATGGAGGTTCTAAGCTGACACTGGCCCACTTAAGACAAAGAGTGTGGATTGTGGGAGGATATCGTGCAGTCAAACGAGTGCTGCATAAATATACTACATGCCGCCGATTTAATGCAAAACCAAAAAATCAGATAATGGCAAATCTTCCTGGGCCACCTGTGACAGTATCTCGGACATTCTCCAACACAGGGACTCATTTCACGGGAGGTATTGGAAATTAAAGCAAGCAAAAGCAGGGGAGTGAAGACATTACTTGCTTACGTTGCAATATGTGTCCGTCTCACAACAAAATCAGTACACTTAGAACTGGTAACTGAGTTGAGCAGCATGGCATTACTAGCTGCATTCAAACGTTTTTGTGCTCGACGAGTAACACCGTGAATATTAATGCAACAATACCGAGATATCTTGAAGACAATAGAAAACTTTTTACATAAAACATCAGTGATACGCGTAACATGGCACTTTATTGCACCAATTTGGCCTTCCGCGGGAGGTTTTTGGGAAGCTGCTGTAAAGAGCATGAAATACCATCTGAAACCAGTTATTGGATAGCGTCGTTTAACTTATGAAGAGTTCACTACGTTACTGTGCCAGATTGAATCTTGTTTAAATTCGCGAGCATGATGCACTATGACAGAAGATGCAGACGACATTGATTGTTTGACACCTGGCCATTTCCTTACTGGTACACTGATTATGACGATTCCAGAACCTGATGCAGAAAACTATGATCTTAGAAAAAGATGGCAATTGGTACAAAACATCGGCAAGGATTTTTGGAAGAAATGGTATGGTCAGGAATATTTGGAACAACTCCAAGCTAGACTAAAAAAGAAGCGACAGAATACAGACCCTCAGATAAATAATATCATGTGCATCAAAGACGAGAATAAACCCTCAGGAAAATGGGTGCTCGGACGTTTAGTCTATTTACACCCGTGGGAAAAGATTTATTTATTTATTTACAGGACCTTACCCATTTTTTACATATATATATACATATATATATATATATATGTATATATATATGTAAACTCTCCACGTTGTTTAATAATCGCAAGCCAGTCACGAGCAGCGAGTGCCTCATGACCTCATGCTCGTATCGGCGCACGCTGCGGCGCTTTATGGGCGGCACACTTAAACCTACTTCGGCTAGTACCATAGGGTTAATAATATTTCCCCTTAAAAGCTTCCAAATATACGTAGCTAAGGAAACCTTTCTACGAACTTCTAATTTATAGTAGCCTACCATCCGTAGAACAAAAAGTGTAGTATACATTCTCATGTATACTTCGTTCATGGGTACTTCGGATATACCCCATACATTTTTAAATAATAAGATAGCCATACAAGGGTGGTTACACTAAAAACTACAAAGGGCGAATTGAAAAGACCTATACTAAAATTAATACCTTTGGTTGACGCTGAGGAAAAGAACAAAACATGCACTGACAAATCTGACAATCAACTACCAAGCAAACGTAACGGAACCCAGAAATAGACATTCGAAAATTTCATGTGCTATACACTACTGCTCTTAATGACATTAATTACACCAACAATGCAACAAACAAGAAAAGATATTATAAATATAACTCCGTTGACAAAACACCAAACTATCTACTTTGATAAAATCCCTATAATTCAAGAACTTAAAGATAAATGGAGGCTAGTATTTTATTACAATTTGACAAATTACTGGCAGAATGTTGATAATATACAGCAGTACATATTGCTCATATAAAACAATACCAACATGATGACTGGGCAATGCAATTTCATGTGTTGATCAATCAATTTGATCAAAGCACAAATAAGCTATCATATTACAATTAATTGTTAAGATCTCCAGAATTAATCCAACAAGAGACAAGAGAGGATTAGTTGACGGTATTGGATATGTTGCAAACTCACTATTTGGAGTCTTAGAGCAAAGATTCGCTGAAAAATATGAAAAGGACATAATATCGCTTCATTAGAATGAAAACCATTTATTATAATTACTGAAAAACCAAACAAGCATTTTAGAAGCTGAACACAACATTTTGCAACGCAGCGACAATGACGAAACATTTTAATTTGATTAGCGAGCATTTACACGATCTAGAAAATCAGACACTCAAAAGATAAAATTGCCAACCATGCATTTTATGTAATCACTTCGGCAATTGCTGCGGAAGCTATATTACAAAACTTAAAATCTATACAAGAAACCTTAATAAGCACTTTGACAAATATGCATCAAGGACACATAGATGTACATCTGTTTTCTCCGAATCAATTACATACAGAACTTCATAAAATAGCTAGACATTTACCACATGATCTAA
Organism: Scrobipalpa costella; assembly: GCA_949820665.1. NCBI lineage: Eukaryota > Metazoa > Arthropoda > Insecta > Lepidoptera > Gelechiidae > Scrobipalpa > Scrobipalpa costella. The sequence continues at coordinate 3,442,912 of OX463305.1, read as the reverse complement.
ACATTCCTGAAGCTCAAGATGACGTTAACCTGAGTAGCATTCATGTTTTGGGGTATTGTAATTAATTTGTCTTCATATAATTCGTCAATTAGTAAAGGGACTTTTACCTCCATCAATAGGTATTGTTGGTAAATACCTTGTATATACTGGTATATACAAGGTACTCCGAATACATGCACGTATTATTGGGGTATTGTAATCAATTTGTTGTATTACGCAACAATACCTAGTGATGGAGGTAAAAGTCCCTTTACTAATTGACGAATTATATGAAGACAAATTAATTTCAATACCCCAAAACATGAATGCTACTCAAGTAGTAAACGTCATGCCAATATCAGAATTGATTGCTTTCAACGTCAAACAATATGCATTCATACCCTTAGAGCAAAATGATGTAGCAGAATGCCAAAAGGTCCATGATCAGAAATTAATGTGTTAACTGAATCACCCTGTATACAGTACTGTCAGTAGAAGTCAGTCAATATGAGACATACATCTGATTCGTAACAATGAGGTACACATAACGCATACTGTCATGCAGAGACTAGAAAATCCAGCGATAAATGGATTAAATTACACAGATAGAGTTGTGACGTTTGCGTAGTCCATATAGTATGCACACCTGGAATGACAACAGAATCGCTACGTCACACGGGTTTAGCAACGCTGAGTCAAGGGTGTGCATTAAGAGGTGACGCCTTTATGGTGTATGCAAATGTAGAACATGCCACTGACGTAATAATTAATGAAGCAAATGACATGATACTTCCGAACATTTCTCCGATAAATAATATTATAAATACTTCTATTAATACTACATCCCTACAGATTGAGACCCATGAGGAAAAGTTTCGAAACATATGCAAGAAATTGAACGAGATCAAAAAACAATCGACTCTTACTACTCTTACCACTCATGACATGCACCATTACGTAATGATATACGTAGTCATATTTATAAGCATTGTACTGTTTGTAGCCTCTATTTGGTACGTCCGAAAAGCACAAAAGACAAATGAACACTTGAGATAGGGAGAACTATCGAACGTGACACGAGGCAAAGAGGCAAACCACATCAAGAAGATGACATAGAGGATGGTTACAGTAGCGTAAAAGATGACAATAGACATCATTACAGTGTTGTGAAAAAAGGTGTTAATTTGGGTTCTAAGGAAGTAAAATTTAACACTCAAAAACACAGTGAAGTGTGTAATTAATATTATGCAATATTTTAAGGAAAGGCATTTTTAATTTGGGACAGTTAAGCAATAATTTATTATGATTTAACTTTGTTGAAATATTTAAGTGGTATTTATTTATCATTTCAATGTTGTTTTGCATTCGTTTGTGGTGGCAATATGTACAATGCGTACACGTTTTCTATTATTTCATCATTTTAATATTAGTTTGCATGAGATACACGCGTCTGAAGCGTACTTTGATCGCAACCTAGATTAAGCTGCATTGTCATACGGCCAACCGTAGACGCTTGCAATCTTTCAAACTTTTTATATGCAGTGTTCAAATATACGTGGATCGGACAAGACATGCATTTTCTTCTTTACTGATTCCGTTGATCACTCCAAATGCAACCCCATGTATAGCGTATGTGCACATAAGTACCTACGCCGTGCACTGAGGAAGAAACCAAGTTGTTTATTTTTTGCATTGGTTTACTTGCTGTATTATATCGGTGTCTCAGTTTAAGTACCATCTAACTGCCTCCGCGGTCTTGTGGTCAGAGCCATGGGCGATCCGGAGGTCCTGGGTTCGATTCCCATGGGGGAATCTTTTGAATTGTCAATTTATCACTTTGTGAGATTTTCCTCAGTTTGGTTAGGACAATGCAGGCTAAATCCACCTGATTGTCTGGAAGAAAACGGATTCCGTGCTTCGGAGGGCACGTTAAGCCGTCGGTTCCGGGTCACTGTTTCTAATAGTGGTCGCTATAGGTCGACGTTGCTCCACGTCCTTAGGAACTACCTTAACAACCCTACACGTGACCCCGGGTGGTGCTAAAGGTGCAACCAAACCGGCTGCTGCACTGTTCTCTGGACCTAGCAAACAGTGAAATACGATCAAAATAAGTACCAGCTTCGTTCCCTTCTATAATTGGCTCGATTCTAGATACCACTGCCTAAAACTAAAATTCAAATCTATCTCTCACAAGCAAAATAATAAAATTCAAAAAGGCCTGGCGATTTATACTCTATGGTTTTATACTTTGTCTGCTAGATTTTGACGCGCTGTTGTACGTTTCCCCAGTATTTCTGTTGTAGCCGACAGATGGCACCACATGAAGAAACACAAGTTCTAAACTATTATATATTCTGTGGAAATGCGGTGTCGAAGTTTTCTCAGCGATCTACAGATATACAAATTCCAAACTTGTCCGGTTGGACTTGGTCCCCAGATCACAACACCCGATCAGGCGGGTAGCTACCCTTTTACCAAACAACATCACTAGGCTTCGACCTTTAAGTCCTAAACTGACAATTTTATCCGCCATATCATATGACGGCGGTTAAAAATGACAGATAACGCATAAAACCACCGACTATTAATAAAAAACCGCAGAGAATAGATCTCCTGTCCTTTTCCAATGTTTTTAGTCTGAAAGTAACAAATAGATTTTAATTTTAGTTTTAGCTGACAAATCTAGAATCGAACCAATTGTAGAACTCTTCAACATGGGTCATGTCATGCCATGATATAATTTTTGCAGATCAACAAATTAGGTAAAATAAATACTATATCAGACATCCAAAAATCCAAACTCAAGGTTTGTCAAAGAAGTATGAAACGCAGCATACTCGGGGTCAGATTGATCGACAGAGTAAGGAATACGACGCTGAGATACAATAATTGTATTGATCTGATACATACATATCATCACGCCTTTATCCCAAATGGGGTAGGCAGAGCGTAAACGACCAAAGAAAAGGTCTGACAAGTTTTGAGGGCTATTTTAGACTGAAATGTGTATCGCTATAGTGACAGGTTGTCAGCCCATCGCCTAAATTGCAATACACTGAAGCCCTCGAATCCCGTAGCTGGTTTTTACAGCATGCCCGGGAGAAAATGCAGCTGGCGCATTCTATGTTTTTCTCTCACTCCCAGTCCAGCATGGAAGTACGACGCTGAGATCCCGTACAAAAATCGTAGACGTAGGTCAGAAGGCACCTTTCCTTAAGTTGGATTGGGCTGGACATATCGCTAGGATGCCGGACGCACTTTGGGCAAAAAGAACTACACATTGGGTCCCTCTTAACGCGAGACGGGCACGAGGTCGTCCCAGAAAAAGATGGCGAGACGAGCTAGACGCACACGCCCGAAACTGGTTAAAAGAGGCTCAAGACAGGGAGAAATGGAAGAAGGGGAGGGAGGCCTTTGTCCTGCAGTGGGACACCTCAGGCTATTAATAATAAATACTATATATAATTATTATAATTAATAATACTTTATTTATGCACGCATAATTTGGCTCTCAATTTAAGTCTCACTTCCGTACGTCAACTGGAAGAAATTGAAATAAGCTGTACCTGTTTTGTCGTTATTCCTTGTGTATTGTCTTTCTCATGTTACTTGTGAACAATAAACAGTAAATAAATAAAATAAATAAATAAATACTAATCAATAAAATTCAGTATAAAAAGCTGTCGCACGTGGCTTTAGGGCGACCTACTTAGATAAAAAATAAAACATGATGACGTCATATGTTTACAATCCGTTTCTAATCGACCATCCGGTTGTCTAGTGTAATTTATATTTAGTACATTATGATAAACTAACACGATAAGGTTGTTGCTATGCTTCTTCCATGCTGTCCTGGGAGCGAGAGAAAACATAGAATGTGCCAGCTGCATTTCCTCCCGGGCATGCTGTAAAAGCCAGCTAAGGGTTCAGTGGGTTTCAGTATATTGTAATTTAGGCGATCAACCTGTCACTTCAGCAATATACCTACAAATCTATCATAAATAACCTTCAAAACTTTGTCAGACGTGGCGGAACGACCTTTGTTTAGGTCGTTTACGCTCTGCCTACCCCATCATTAGGGATATAGGCGTGATTATATGTATGTATGTTGCTATGGCCGAAGTGTGATGTTTTTGGTCAGACAGAGAAATAATTAGATAAGCACTGAGCACTCATTGCACTGACATTCCTTTCGCTGAGAGTCATAAAATAAATATTATTGTTCTTGTTGTTTTCCTATACGTTGGATATAATAGCTGCTATATACGGGTGTAAGGGACAGTATCCCACAAACTGATAGGGGGGTCCCCTTAGCTTCTCCAAACTTCCATGCTGGACTGGGAGCGAGAAAAAAACATAGAATGTGCCAGCTGCAATTCCTTCTGGGCATGCTGTAAAAACCACCTAAGGGATCCAAGGGATTCAGTATATTGTAATTTAGGCGGTGGGCTGACAACCTGTCACTACAGCAATATACCTAGAATTCTATCTGAAATAACCCTCCAAACTTTGTCAGACGTGGCGAAACGACCTTTGTTCAGGTCGTTTACGCTCTGCCTACCCCATTAGGGATAAAGGCGTGATTATATGTATGAATGTGTGTATGGTATCCTAGATATTGTGCTACCATTATTGCCTCCTCTACGCTGCAGTCTTCGCAGTAATATTGTTTATGCAGACTTGGACCACTAGGAGATAGTTCCCAGTTTTATCAAATTCAAATTCATTAATTCATGTAAAGCAATCAGGTACAGTGGTAAGCAGTAAAATGGCTAAAATATAGTTTCACTGAATGCTGCCTTTGCAGGCATGTACATGTGTTAAAAATTACAATTCACAAACAAAATATAAAGTTAACTTTATATTTTGTTTGTGAATTGTAATTTATGTCAAATATTCGAAGAGAGAGAGAAATTCTTCCACGCTGGACTGGGAGCTAGAGAAAAACATAGAATGTGCGAGCTGCATATCCTCCCGGGCATGCTGTAAAAACCAGCTAAGGGATCTGAGGGTTTTAGTATATTGTAATTTAGGCGATGGGCTGACAACCTGTCACTACAGCAATATACGTACAAATCCATCTTGAATAACCCTCAAAACTTTGTCAGACGTGGCGGAACGACCTTTGTTTAGGTCGTTTACGCTCTGCCTACCCCATTAGGGATAAAGGCGTGATTATATGTATGTATGTATGAGAGAGAAAATATAATAATAATTAAATCAATGTCAATCTCATATTGCACTTTCTTGTTGCAATAAACAATTTTAAGCTCGTATTTATTAAGCGATCTTAGACTTATGGGTATGGATTTGACAGGCCAGTTTGTACTGAAATAGCATTTCTGATACGAACTCAAACTCGCTGTCACTCATGAGTGCTGATTTTAAATACGGCCCTTAGTATCTTAAAGAAAGGCCTGCGAATGTTTCTGCAAAATTAGCAACTTTGGCAATCGGAACTTGGTAGGATGAAAAATATTTTACTTAATACTCAAAAAAATAAAAAATATTCCTGTTACTAATTAGAAACAAATCGTTAGGTTGATATTCAAGATGGCAACTAAAACCAAAATCGACATATATTGCGCCTTTTTAAAATGTTATTAGTTATTCAGTAGGACTGAGAAAAGAAAGAGAAAAAACTCATCATCTCTTGTAAATAAGACATCAAATGTTTAGTAAATATAGGGTACTGAAAAGTTGTTAATTACTAATTAAAATACCATTGAATGCGTTGAAATAAAGGCACGAATACTTAATTATTAATATATTATGCATATTCCTTAACTAATTCTTAGCTACCGCTGTCACTTTCTTAACTGTGACATAAGAACAGGATAGCAAATAAACACATGGCTTTGTCATTCCTAATCTGACGTAAGACGCTTTAAATAAGAATTGGGCATAGATCATGCTTCCTTATTTTACGTCAAATATGCAGTTTTATGTCAGATTAGGAATGTCAAAGTCATGTGTTTATTTGCTATCCTGTTCTTATGTCAAAGTTAAGAAAGTGACAGCGATAGCTAAGAATTAGAATAAGGACATGTCGCGAGAATAGACGTCTAGAATTAGTATTATAGTATTTAATACCTATCAACTTAAGCAGTCTTCTTCTGTCGACTGGGTATCGAGTCTAACGACCCGATGAACCCTGGTGTCGGAGTTTTTAAACCGCCTAGTAGCACAACTATCAGGCCTCTGACATGGTTTGAGTAACGACCGCTATCAAAGACAGCGACCGGGACCGATGGCTTAACGTGCCCTCCGAAGCACGAAATCTTTTTCTTTTTCGGACAATCAGGTGATTCAGCCTGCAATGTCCTAACCAAACTGGGGAAAATTCACAAAGTGATAAATTCAGCTTTGTGTTTCCCCCCTGGGAATCGAACACAGGACCTCCGGATCTGGAGTCCATGGCACTAGCCACTAGACCACGGAGGCAGTTAAGCAGTAAACAACCAGTATAATAATACATACAATATTACGGTCGTATTGTTATTGTTGACAAACCCGATTTGATGTTTATGACAAAACTCTGAGAAGTTGAAGGCGCCTATTTGTAAATCATTATTAAATTGACCCCTACCCTATCCTAATTAGTTCTGTTGTCGTCGGCCCTTGATAAATTTAATCAAATGGGAGATCTTTACAGGGCTGCCCTTGTAGTACGTACAAGGGACACAGTTTCACACCAACAAAAGGTTGTTTTAAAAGGTAGGTTTTGGCTTTTAGTCGTAACAACACATTCTTCTGTCGAGTGGGTATCGAGTCTATCGACCCGATTAACCCTGGTGTCAGAGTTTTTAAACCGCCTAGTAGTACAACTATCAGGCCTCTGACATGGTATGAGTAACGACCCCTGTCAAAGACAACGACCGGGACCGACGGCTTAACTACTCTCTTCTCTTTACATTCTCCTCTACCCAAAGGTTGTCTGGAAGAGATCGCTTCTAGCGATAAGACCGCCTTTGTGCACATTAATTTAAGTTTATTTTTGTATTTCTTGTTTTTTGTGTACAATAAAGTGTTTTTACTTACTTACTTACTTACTTAACGTGCCCTCCGAAGCACAAAATCTTTTTTCTTTTCGGACAATCAGGTGATTCAGCCCGCAATGTCCTAACCAAAAAATCACAAAGTGATAAATTCTCAAATATCAATTTTGTAGCAACACCGAATGTAAGCTATCCCCTCACGTACTCAATTTTTTATAAGATTTTAAGGTTGGCTGAAGGATTTGGCTAACGGATAATTTTATGAAAAACAGACTCTCAGAAGCCCTTTTAGCTCTAAAGCTGGAAAATACCTCCACTAGTTCGACGTCCTTCTCAGTGACTGTAGAAGACCGATAAGCAGGCAACCTGACGGCTATGTTCTAGGCTGTAAAACTTACTTTTCTACTAGTTTTTTGTCGCCAATGAGCATTTAGCTGCGCTCAGTGATAGTTCTATCCTAAGCGACACCCCTATGTAGCTTTGATAAGGAATATACCTACATATTCTCGTAAACAACTCTGCCAGGAACGTGTCCGCTAATAATAGTAGAAATAAATTATTTATGATAACTTATGCACCTTTATGTTGCATGCGGTTGATAAATAGAATTAGGTGTGAATAAAGCTGTGAGACTTTACAATAAGGGCATGCATCCAATATACATACATACATGCATAAAATCACGCCTTTATCCCTTACGGGGTAGGCAAAGCGTCAAACTCCTCGTAAAAGGCGCTTTCGCCACGTCTGACAAAAATTGAGGGCAATTATAGATTGTAATGTGTATTGCTATAGTGACAGGTTGTCAGCCCATCGCCTAAATTACAATACACTGTAACCCTCGAGTCCCTTTTGCTGACTTCTACAGCATGCCCGGGAGAAAGGGCAGCTGGAACATTCTATGTTTTTCTTTCTCTCCCAGTCCAGCATGGAAGAATACACCTTATAATCCAATATGCACCCACTCAATATTCGCGTGTATACAAAAGAACTCTAATAGGTAGTGCAGTCATATTTTTTTTTTTTTTTTTTAATGGGTTTGCTCTTGAATCCAGTCTAGGTCGGGAACGACTGAGACGGAGTCGACGATGGTGCGAGCTCACCCAGAAGATGCCTGTTCACTCTAACTTTGAAATGTTGGGAGTTTAAGGCATTCGGAAACACAGACGCAGGTAGTGAGTTCCATACTTTTGCCGTGCGCATTATAAAAGAATTTTGGAAGCGCTTAGTACGTAATGGTGGAATATCAACCAGGTATGGATGGTATCCTGCGGTGCGTCTAGATGTCCGATGGTAGAAGGGAGCTGGCGGGATAAGGTCGTGGAGCTCTTGAGCACACTCACCGAAGTACAGCCTGTAGAAGACCGACAAGCAGGCAACCTTACGGCATTATTCTTATGGTAACAAACAGTATACTTCCATGCTGGTCTGGGAGCGAGAGAAAAACATAGAATGTGCCAGCTGCATTTCCTCCCGGGCATGCTGTAAAATCCAAGGGTTTCAGTATATTGTAATTTAGGCGATAGGCTGACAACCTGTCACTAGAGCAATATACCCAGAATTATATATACATACATATATATAATCACGCCTTTATCCCTAATGGGGTAGGCAGAGCGTAAACGACCTAAACAAAGGTCGTGCCGCCACGTCTGACAAAGTTTTGAGGGTTATTTAAGATAGAATTCTAGGTATATTGCTGTAGTGACAGGTTGTCAGCCCATCGCCTAAATTACAATATACTGAAACCCTCGGATCCCTTAGCTGGATCTTACAGCATGCATGGGAGGAAATGCAGCTGGCACATTCTATGTTTTTCTCTCGCTCCTAGACCAGCATGGAAGTAGGGATAAAGGCGTGCTTATATGTATGTATGTAACAAACAGTACTCGTATCGATAGCGTAATTTAAGGTGATTACGGACGGCAAATAGGTAGTTTTTAAGAACTTATTTATCCTAAACGAATCATTGAAAAATCCTAAAAAGTATATATATCTAGGGAATTAGTTCATCGCCTGCGTTTGCAACATTTGAAAATAATCTAAATCATAAATAAGTATGCTGATTTTTACAGCACGCCCAGGAGGAATTGCAACATTCTGTGTTTTTCTCTTGGGTGCAAGGCCAGCATGAAAGTAAAGTAAATTCTAAGTCCTAATCTTAGGAAGGTATAATCTTATCTCTAGATCTGTTATCCAACCCCTTTTCTAGGTATAAGCTCTCCAACCTATTCAGTGAATATGTTTAAGCCTTTCTTGGGTACAGGAGACACAATGAAACATAGAAATAAGTACCTGTTTGATCCTACATCAACAGCATTCTTGTACTTTGAGGGCTAACGTTTAGATATCCTTATTGAATCTAAAATAAATCAGAACATGGGTTTGAAATTATCGAGTAAACAAGTCCTCTTCTTCTTAACGAGAGGATTATCGAGTCGAACGACCCGATGAACCCTGATGTCAGAGTTTTCAAACCGCCTAATAGCACAGCTATTAGGCCTCTGACATGGCTTGAGTAACGACCACTATCAAAGACAGCGACCGGGACCGACGGCTTTAAAGTGCCCTCCGAAGCACGGAATACTTTATTTTCGGACAATCGAGTGATTCACCAAACCGAACTGGGGAAAACCTCACAAAGTGATAAATTGACAAATATCAACTTTGTGTTCCCCCCCTGGGAATCGAACCCAGGACCTCCGGATCGCCCTATGGCTCTGACTACTAGACCTAGACCTCGGAGGCAGTTAGACAAGTATAAAATATCATTCTCGTCTTAAGATTCAAGCGTTGTTTTGCTTGCTTAACAAGTGCGTGGTTTTCTATTATAAATGTTTACCAACAAATGGTCACCACATAAGAACCTCTGAAATGATGATGAAACGTACTCTTCAAGGCTAAGCTGCATCTACGTAAATTAAGGCGTTGGCTGTAGCTAAGCCTCGCCCTATTTAACAAGTGGTAAAATTTTATTCCTGCTATCAGAAATACTAAAATCAAATGAACTTCGCTTTGTTTTAATACTCGCATAATGCTGCATGCTGCATGCTGCTCTATATAAAAAAAAAAAGAAAATAGGTTAGGTTAGGATGACTAGTTGAACAAGCTACGTGAGCCTTCAGGCTATGGTACATAAAACGCCAGATATTTTATTAATAGTTATTTTATTTATGGTTTTCTATTTTTGAAAGGGCTAACTGCAACAGGTAATTCAAAAAGTAAAAAAATCCCTACTGCGTAGCTTCAAAACTCTAAATTGTTACAGATTTTAAACAATCATTTAAAACGAAAAATAATGTAGGAGATCTAAAACTGATTTGCAAATACCTAGTCAATGATACCCCATTCGGCATAGCTAGTAGTTTTTTTTATTAAATGGCGTCTGATTTCGCCCTATTTAATTTTGATCAAAATCATGTCTTTAGTGACACTCGCATAGTTGAGACGAATTGATTGACATATACATACATATAATCACGCCTTTATCCCTAATGGGGTAGGCAGAGCGTAAACGACCAAAACAAAGGTCATTCCGCCACGTCTGACGAAGTTTTGAGGGTTATTTTAGATAGATTTAAAGGTATATTACTGTAGTGACAGGTTGTCAGCCCATCGCCTACATTGCAATATACTGAAACCCTCGGATCCCTTAGCTGACTTTTACAGCATGCTCGGGAGGAAATGCAGCTGGCACATTCCAAGTTTTTCTCTCGCTCCCAGGCCAGCATGGAAGTTAAATTTTTATGATTGACATATAAATCATTAAAATCGGGCCACGCGTTTGGTCTCTAGAGCGCCACACAGGTTCAAACATACATACTCGTACATACTTACTACTCGCGGCTTACTTAATGAGTTTTCCCGCGGAAATCAGATATTTTTCCGCGGTAAAAAGTGGCCTACGTATATAGACGTATGTGTGTTGTAGGCAATGTAAAAAGCATTCACAGCGTGTTAAGCGCAACCTTTCGCGCAGTATATAGTTTGTTCGTAACTATTTCTAGTTTTTTAGTCCATAAATGGGCTCGATTCTAGATTTGCCGGCTAAAACTAATATTTAAATATATTTGTCACTTTCAGACTGAAAACATTGAAAAAGGACAGGAGATCTATTCTCTACGGTTTTTGATTTATAGTCGGTGGTTTTATGCGTTATCTGTAATTTTTATCCTCCGTCATATGATATGGCGGATAAAATTTACAGAGATATTGGAGAAACGTGTAAAAATGCGTCAAAATCTAGCGGACAAAGTGTAAAACTATACAGTATAAATCGCCTGTTCTTTTTCAATTTTATTATTTTGATATAGTGACAGATCGATTTTAATTTTAGTTTATGCCGGTGGTGTCTAGAATCGAGCCCAATTTCGGATTTCTTCTTTTGTGTGATGAAGCGATCATCATCATAGCGTATGGCAATCCCTGCTTGGATCAAATGTGTACATCCAGATTTTTTAGCCAGCTTTCTGCGTCAGCGGTGAAGTTGTGCAGCTCGGCGATGCCTCCGGGAAAACAGCGAAGTGGAAATTCAGTCACAACGTGGGAAAGAGTTTGGGGTATGAAGCGATGAAACCTTTTCATGCCTCTTTCTTTTCTGATTTTGTGTATTAGCATTGAATCGCGCCTTATGTGGTAATGATTTCATGTGCATGCCTTGGATATCAGAGAATCACGAGTTTTCCAGTGCGATTAAGTATATGACCAAAGAGATATATGACCATAAAATCATCATCATCATCATCCAAGTCCAGTCATTTTAGCGCATACAAGTAACAGACTTTAATGTCATATAACTGTGGTCTAAACGTGATTGTAATGTACGTATTAGAAGGGGGACCACCATATATTGCACGTCGACACTAAGCCCGTACGCGTAAATCAGAGGAATTAATGCGCGTGATTACCGGGCCGTGGTATATGGGCGACACCGTCCGAACTGCTGGGAATTAAGATAATGTTGCTAGGGAGATAAAATCTAAATACATACATATAGTCACGCCTTTATCCCTAATGGGGTAGGCAGAGCGTAAACGACCTAAACAAAGGTCGTTCCGCCACGTCTGACAGAGTTTTGAGGGTTATTTAAGATTGATTTGGTAGGTATATTGCTGTATTGATAGGTTCTCAGCCCATCTCCTAAATTACAATATACTGAAACTCTCGGATCCCTTAGCTGTTTTTACAGCATGCCCAGGAGGAAATGCAGCTGCCACATTCTATGTTTTTCTCTCGCTCCCAGTCCAGTATGGAAGAATTGTTTCTGTCAAAATTGCTATCTAAAGACAAGGGTAGCTACTACGAGTATATTTGTTCCGATTTGTGAAACAGAGTAGTCAGATAAATAGCAAAATAAATAGTTATCTTTATAAACACATACATGTTTTTAAACTACATTTTATTTATTATGGATGAAACCGAAACAATTATCAATATCAATTTTGTTGATATAAAAAATATTTGGAAACTTCCTAACGGCTCTATATTTCATGGGGAAAGTTTAGTATTTTTTAATCCGGTCTATATCTATTTGTTGATAATACTCGTAATAACAAGAGGAAACCAATTGACTCACCTTGCAGGATCATTTGGAAATTAAAAAAGCATACTCGCAATTTTTTTTACGTGTTCATGCAATCAAATACGCTGCTAGAATAATATTTTCGGTTACTGTTCGTTTCTATGCTTCGTCGCGATAGTTTTGACAATCGGGCTAAAAAGTTTCAAGATCCTCCGAGAATAAAAAAAAATCGATCACACTCACAGACCCCCCCCCCATATTCCCTGTATCGGGGTGCCATGGACATACACAGAAACAACCACAAAGAAAACAAGACCCAGAAACAGACATTTAAATGATTGAATTTTAATGAATGAAATTTTAATGCCCGTAAACATTACGTCAATGTGTGCGTGGTCAAAAACTCAGCATAAAACTTTTGTAGCTCTGAAAACATTAGATATAATTTATCAAAAATGCAACCGCTGACACGATTTGAATCCACATCTTTGGAAAACCGGCCCAACGATCTAAACCAACTAAGCTACAGCGGACAATCCCGAGCGGCGAATTAGTGATCTGCTATTTATTACTCGTCATAAGTGAACGCTTTGTGGCCGTGTGTAGACATCTACGGAACCTTTAAAAGGGAGACAAAATATTCAACAAGATAATAAAAATCCCAGGAGCAAAGTCAATTGACTCAACTTATCATTCACACCGTCCCCGAGTCCTCATTCGTTACCTGGACGCGGACATTTTGTTAAATAAGTATTTATTGTTCATCCCTCGTAGCTGACTGGAGTATTTGGTAGACTACCGGGGCATTGGAAAGGGAGGTTGCCGTTCTATTAAGACGTAATTTAGAATTCGCTAAAAAAGAATTGTAGTTACCAGATTGTATGCATATTAGGTAAAATATTGGAGGCTGTTAATGTTATTGGGGGTCTTATCTCGCGATCCAAATGCGCCACTTTGTGCAAATAGGGTTATTAAAAAAACGCTTCAAAAATTCACTAAATTATCAGGGCATATTAAAAAATATAATTTTGTGAAACTTTCTCTATTCTTCGAGTCGCGTGGATTTTTTGAGTCGACATACAACCGGCCGAAATCTGTAGATATAATTACGCACACGGTTACTCACTTGTACGTTTAAACAGAGGTTTAGATCTTAAGCGTTTTTTGGAAATTATGCTAATATTCCTTTGTTTTCCTCTATGATCACAGAAGCTTTCGGTTTCAGTTTTACATTCTGGAAAATGCGCAGCGTCGCTTCATGGCTAGATACCCCCCTCCCCTTTCCATCTCCACGGCACGAGACGCCGGTTGTGATTCCACCCTTATGTTGTTGACATTACAAGTTTTCGCATAAAGCGCGACGTTTCAACATTTTTAATGCGAACGGCTAAAGAGTCTTCCCTGCCTGCGGATCTGTTTCCGGAACGTTATAACCTGGGCCTTTTCAAGACGAGAGTGAACAGGCATTATCTAGGCAATCATGCTCAATAATAGTCTGCATCATCACTTCCCATTAGGTGAGATAACAACCGAAAAAAATATTGCCTATAAACTATAAATAACTCCTTTTCTTTTAATCTACACAGATCTCTTTTTTACACCTGCATTTTAAAGTAGGTGGGCCCTGGAATGCATACCCACAAAGTAGAAAACTTACTCAAGCTCGTATCATATTCAAATTCCACCACTATTCCAACTTTGGAAATTAGCTTTCCGAAGTTAGTTCACGTATAGAAAGCGGTATCTATGACATGCATGTATTATAAATTGTAATTGTGTGCAAATCATCATTTGTAGAAGACTGTTATTTTGAAAATTTTAGCCCGAAGAGGGTAGATTAATCTAATAATAGTAGAATAACCTATGAAATACTCCCTAAATAAATCAGCCTTATTTAGCGTGAAAGGCCTTATGGCTTTTAGGTATGAATGCCGAAGAACACGACACGCATCGGTTCTTATGCATATCTTGACAGTGATATAAGTAGGAAAGGGCTCCTCTCTGCGGAGATCATGCCTAACGGCTGCTCCAAAAGAGTTAGATTCCGTTCCGATACAAACAAGCTTAGCTCACAAGGGCAAATCACCCGCAAATCGGCCTTAGTCAACGTCCAAAGCGCAGTGGTCGCTAATAGACAGGCTGGCAAAATTTTTGACCGTGCCCGGCGCTCCTTGCAGAGACGAGTCATTAAAATAAAATGGTTCGTCTTTATTCATTTATTAATAATTCTATTATATTTCTCTATGAAATAATCCCTTTTCAAAACAGCTGATGCTTCTCTTGAAGTTTTTTTAAGAATTGTATTCAATAATCTTAAATATTTTGTTCTCTTTATATGCTTAAGAAATACGCCTACATAGGTGTTAAATATAAAATCAGTGTGAACTAAATACCTAATATCTTCAAAGTAAAAGTCAACAGGTTTCTTTTGGATGAGCATGCCCAACTGTTTATTCTGTTTTTGTCACAATTAAGAACTTGTGAATTCTCCGACTCAAATAAGTGAAAGTGACCAAAATAAGACTTGGCTCAAAGGACTCGCATCCAGGGCATAAACAAAAAACATAAAAAACCTAATCCAGAATAGAGTCCATACAGACCCAAATCAAAATCAAAATTAAATTTTCTTTTCAGTAAAAAAAAATCTCCATATTATACATACATAAAATCACGCCTTTATCCATCACCTAAACAAAAGTCGTTTCGCAACGTCTGACGAGTTTTGAGGGTTGTAAACTTATTACAGACTAGCTGGTGCCCGCGACTTCGTTCGCGATGAAGTATGTGAAAGTAATGCATAACTATTTACAGTAAAAAAATATCTGTATAAACTTATAGATATAAATAGTTATTTAAATTTATTGTAGTTACATTAGAAGCTGTTCTTCTGTCTCTTCATTACGCGTCGCATCCACCCTCAGCCGCTCATTTTCTAAGAAAATTACATTATTTCTACGTAAACGTTCATAATGTTCTCTTGCTTCTTCTAATCTCTGTTGATGCTGGTCATCGCTTTCTAGAGATATCGCCCTGTTGTGCTGGTCTCGATCATTTCTTAATAGTTCTTCGTATTCAGAAAAGGATTCAGATGCTCGTGATAAGGCGTGGTCTGACTGTCAGCCGTCAGCCTGGAGCTCCTTTCGGTAAAGGTTTCCGAGGCTCGTGATAAGGCGTGGCTCTGACTGTCAGCCGTCAGCCTAGAGCTCCTTTCGATAAAGGGTTCCGAGGCGCGTGATAAGGCGTGGCTCTGACTGTCAGCCGTCAGCCTAGAGCTCCTTTCGATAAAGGTTTCCGAGGCTCGTGATAAGGCGTGGCTCTGACTGTCGGCCGTCAGTCTAGAGCTCCTTCCGGTAAAGGTTTCCGAGGCTCGTGATAAGGCGTGGCTCTGACTGTCAGCCATCAGTCTAGAGCTCCTTTCGGTAAAGGTTTTCGAGGCGCGTGATAAGGCGTGGCTCTGACTGTCAGCCGTGAGTCTAGAGCTCCTTTCGATAAAGGTCTCCGAGGCTCGTGATAAGGCGTGGCTCTGACTGTCAGCCATCAGTCTAGAGCTCTTTTCGGTAATAGTTTCTGAGTCGCGTGAGTGACTCTGACTGTCAGCCGTGAGTCCAGAGCTCCTTTCGATAAAGGTCTCCGAGGCTCGTGATAAGGCGTGGCTCTGACTGTCAGCCATCAGTCTAGAGCTCCTTTCGATAAAGGTTTCCGAGGCTCGTGATAAGGCGTGGCTCTGACTGTCAGCCATCAGTCTAGAGCTCCTTTCGGTAAAGGTTTTCGAGGCTCGTGATAAGGCGTGGCTCTGTCAGCCGTGAGTCTAGAGCTCCTTTCGATAAAGGTCTCCGAGGCTCGTGATAAGGCGTGGCTCTGACTGTCAGCCATCAGTCTAGAGCTCTTTTCGGTAATAGTTTCTGAGTCGCGTGAGTGACTCTGACTGTCAGCCGTGAGTCCAGAGCTCCTTTCGATAAAGGTCTCCGAGGCTCGTGATAAGGCGTGGCTCTGACTGTCAGCCATCAGTCTAGAGCTCCTTCCGGTAAAGGTTTCCGAGGCTCGTGATAAGGCGTGGCTCTGACTGTCAGCCATCAGTCTAGAGCTCCTTTCGGTAAAGGTTTCCGAGGCGCGTGATAAGGCGTGGCTCTGACTGTCAGCCGTCAGTCTAGAGCCGGTAAAGGTTTCCGAGGCTCGTGATAAGGCGTGGCTCTGACTGTCAGCCGTCAGTCTAGAGCTCCTTCCGGTAAAGGTTTCCGAGGCTCGTGATAAGGCGTGGCTCTGACTGTCAGCCGTCAGTCTAGAGCTCTTTTCGGTAAGGGTTTCCGAGGCGCGTGATAAGGCGTGGCTCTGACTGTCAGCCTTCTGCCTACTGTTCCTTTCGGTAAAGATTTCCGAGGCGCGTGATAAGGCATGGTCACTGTCAGCCGTCTGCCTAGAGGTCCTCTCGGCAAAAAACATGGCGGCGCGAGGCAATGCATGGCAGTCATTATCAGTGGGCAATCGCGATTTCCTTTCTATAAAGGTTTCTGAAGCTCGAGATGACGATTGGCGTTCTCGATCATAGGTAAACCGTGCATCACGATTGGAAGGGGTTTCCAAAGAGCGCGCAATAGCATGACGTTCTCGATCAGCTTCCAGTCGGACCTGCCGTGCGTCATTTGATTCCTGTGATCGAACCAACCTGTTTCTTTTTGCTTCTCTTCTATTTGTTTTTACTGAAATGGGCGTTTTCGAGGCATTGCTAAATAAACTAACTTACCCACTTAACAACAGCAACCAAGAAATCAATAACCAAATCGCAAAGGACAAATAAAAGTCCGTTTTACTAACCATGTCAAATATATTATTTTAACGACAACAATTTTTTTTTCATTTTTCATTCAAAGCAACAAATAACCAAATCGCAAAGCATTAACAAACGTCCGTTTTAGTTATCAAGTCAAATTATTTGATAAGCAAGTATGAATTCCAGAAGCAATGAAAATCTTTTGAAAAAAAAGCGCTGTGGTTGCTCCTCTGTGTTACCGTCTGCACAACCACACAATAACCAAATACACTACAACAATAACATAAACCCGAAGGAAGAAATCTACACATCACAATATAATGGGAGTTTTAGCCAATAATTTAACTGTTACCGCCTTCACCGCGTGGATGTAGGTAGCTTATACTACTATTTAGAGGATAACATTACCCAAATGCAGGCTACCTGCGACTCTAGGTACACACAGTTAAATCAATAAGTTTCATCTTAATTGGTTTAATAACATTCAGAATTCAATTTTCTGCCTGCCCCCAAGACAGGTAGCGTGATTTTTTGTATGGTAACTTTGAGTCAAGGTAACATACAGTTGAGTAAAAAAGATCTATCAAAATCAATTAAAAACAATCCAAATTCAATATCCTGCCTACCCCCAAAGATAGGTAGCGTGATAATAGTATCATAACTTTAAGTCCAAATAACACTTAGCTCAACAAAAAAAAACAATCTCAATTAGTTAAGAACAAACGAAATTCAATGTCCTGCCTACCCCTTAAGTCACTTGGCGTGATTTTTTATATCCTAGTTTACAGTCCGGGTAATACTTATTTATATAAAAAAATCTCATCTAAATCGGTCCAGTAGGCTGAGATTAGCCCGGACAGACAGACAGAAAGACAGACAGACAGACAGACAATTTTTTTTTAAAACATGTTTTTGCGTTCTATTACTTGTAAGATGGGCATCTTACAAGTAATAGACGCAACGCATTTTTTCAATAAAATATTCAATGTACAGAGTTCACCTCGTTTACAGTTTTATTATATATTACAGACAGATTACAGATGATTATAATAACCTGTCACTTGCTATAGCGACAGGTTGTCAGCCCGTCGCCTAAAATTGCAATAAATACACTGTAACCCTCGAATCCCTTAGCTGGTTTTACAGCATGCCCGGGAGGAGATGCAGCTGGCACACTCTATGTTTTTCTCCCGCTCCCAGTCCAACATGAAAAAAAAAATAAACCCAGAGTGAACATAAATAAATAAGATGGCTGCTCCGTAACTTGAATATAATTGGAAAATGCTAGCCCAAGACATTCTAATAGATGTTTACTGTTATTAAAGAGAATGGCCCCCGATAAAAGTTAACGAAAAGATATGAACAAAATATTCCCCCTATTAACTTAAGCATGAAGAATTGGTTGGGAATTTTGTACACAGAAATCAATAAAAGGTCTTAGGCATTATTTTTTTTTTTAGAGGGCCCGATGGTGTAGTAGATAGGGCCGCTGCCTCCTGAGCGGGAGGTCGTGGTTCGTACCCCCCACCACGTACCAATGTGTTTTTCAGTTTTCGAATTTCAAATGTACGTTTATTCGGTGCTTTTTCCGTGCTTCGCTTAAGGCACGTTAAGCCGTTGGTCCCGGTTAATATCGTTTAACACCTTAGATATTACTCGTTAAGCCATATCAGAGGCCAGTGCTTAGCATTGGCGGCTTTAAAACTCTGACCTAATCTAGGATTGGGTCTGGTTTCTGGGTTGCGGAGGTCAGATGGCAGTCGCTCTGTGTAAAAACCAGTACCCTCGTTCAATCACCTAGATTAGGTAGCCAACACCGTGAGATACGGGATAAGGCTAGGGAGATGAGGCATTATTATTTTTTTTTAAATGGAAGGATTTTTCATTAGTCGCCTATTCTATGATACACGAGGAAAGATATTATATGTAACGATGTTCAGTGTCAGAGGTAGGTTCGCAATCTAAAGTTTTTTTTTTTTTTGGCACTAGTAGATGAAGGTACCATACCATGTCATGTTATACAGACAAATTATTTCAATATTCTCTTCCATGCTGGACTGGGAGCGAGAGAAAAACATAGAATGTGCCAGCTGCATTTCCTCCTGGGCAAGCTGTAAAAACCAGCTAAGGGTTCCGAGGGTTTTAGTATATAACAATTTAGGCGATAGGCTGACAACCTAACACTATGGCAATATACCTACAAATCGAACATAAATAACCCTCAAAACATTATCAGACGTGACGGAACGACCTTTGTTTAGGTCGTTTACGCTCTGCCTACCCCATTAGGGATAAAGGCGTGATTATGTGTGTATGTGTGTGTTATTTCAATATTGGGCTCGACTCTAGATATGCCGGCTAAAACTAAAATTAAAATCTATTTGTCACTTTCAGACAAAAAACACTGCAAAATATCTATTCTTTCCGGTTTTTGATTTTTAGTCGCTGGTATTATGCATTATCTGTGTTTTTTTTATCTTTATATGGCGGATAAAATTGTCAAAAATACTGGGGAAGTGCAAACCATAGAGTATAAATCGCCTGTCCTTTTCCAATTTTATTATTTTAAAAGTGAACGATAGATTTTAATTTTAGGTTTAGCCGGCAAATCTAGATTCGGCCCAATGTTTTATATTGCTATCGATTCATAGACAGCACAGCTTAAGGGGCTCTCCTGGGCTAAGTGGCGCCCTCATCAGTCAAAAAATCATAATTAACTGAAAACAAAATCAATCGAAAATCCGGTAGATCAGATTGAGGTTAAAG
This sequence comes from Scrobipalpa costella, assembly GCA_949820665.1. NCBI lineage: Eukaryota > Metazoa > Arthropoda > Insecta > Lepidoptera > Gelechiidae > Scrobipalpa > Scrobipalpa costella. The sequence continues at coordinate 3,422,880 of OX463305.1, read as the reverse complement.
CAATAAAGGTCATTTGGAACTTCATAAAGTTGCAACTTATAGATCGTAGTAGTTACAGATAGGAAATTTGCGAAAAACGGCCACTTTTAGCACTTTTACTATCTGTAACTGAAGTGAACATTGAATTATTAATTTATAATGCTTAAAAAAAACTTCAGTACCCATACTTCAATCTGATTTACCGGATTTTCGATTAATTGCGTTTTCGGTGAGCAATGATTTTTTGACTGATGAGGGCGCTGGCGTGCACCGGGAATCCCCTTAACTAAAACTTAACTAAAATTATTGCCATCCCTTTCTTTCCTCTCAGAATATAAAATGACAGTTAGACACGTTAAGATTTTGTGTTTTTGTGCACAAATTAATTGCCCCTTTTTCTTTCTCTTTTAGATTAAGTACTTTTGTAACTTAAACACTACATTTACACTTTTTTTTGTCAACCTGTTTTTTTTATAGAAAAGATTTTGTTGAATATTTTTAAACACAAATTAAGTATTTTTTGATGATTTTTAGCACTCATAATGGGATTTTAATTTCATATAATTTTTTTTTTTTTTATTATATATAGGCGAGCATTTGTCCGCCATCTCACCTGGTGGAAAGTGACGATGCGGACTATGTTGAAGCATACTCACCTATGTAGTGCCTATTCACTCTTGCCTTGAAAAGGCCCAGATTATATTGTTCCGGAAACAGATCCGCCGGCAGGGAGTTCCACTCCTTAGCCGTTCGCATTAAGAATGTGGAAATGTATGAATCAAAGAAAATAATAAATTCGTTTCAGGCAGGACTCGAACCTACGTCTCTGGAATGCCGTCCATCACTCTACCAACTAAACTACAGAAACGGTAGCGGGAGTGACGAATTTATCATAGTCTTTCTTATGTACACGTAATAGCAGGTTCGAATCCTGCCAGAAACGAATTAATTGTTTTCTTCCTTTCATATTATACAAATTAAATAATCTCATTATTTTATCTGGAGTAAGTAGATTTTACGCGACTCTACATTTTATTTTACTTAATTAGGACGGTAGAAAAAAATGTGTTGCCAGTTCTCACAGTTTACTTCTCTTACATACATATATATAATCACGCCTTTATCCGTAATGGGGTAGGCAGAGCGTAAACGACCTTAACAATGGGCGTTCTGCCACGCCTGACAAAGTTTTGAGGGTTGTTTAAGATAGATTTGTAGGTATATTGCTGTAGTGACAGGTTGTCAGCCTATCGCCTAAATTGCAATATACAGAAACCCTTGGATCCCTTAGCTGGTTTTTACAGCATGCTCTTATTCAAGTTAAATTATGTTGACTTGAAACATAAATTAACTTGAATACTACAAAGCTAAATAATGTTGACTTGAAACATAAATTAACTTGAATACTACAAAGCTAAATAATGTTGACTTGAAACATAAATTAACTTGAATACTACAAAGCTAAATAATGTTGACTTGAAACATAAATTAACTTGAATACTACAAAGCTAAATTATGTTGACTTGAAACATAAATTAACTTGAATACTACAAAGCTAAATTATGTTGACTTGAAACATAAATTAACTTGAATACTACAAAGCTAAATTATGTTGACTTGAAACATAAATTAACTTGAATACTACAAAGCTAAATAATGTTGACTTGAAACATAAATTAACTTGAATACTACAAAGCTAAATTATGTTGACTTGAAACATAAATTAACTTGAATACTACAAAGCTAAATTATGTTGACTTGAAACATAAATTAACTTGAATACTACAAAGCTAAATTATGTTGACTTGAAACATAAATTAACTTGAATACTACAAAGCTAAATTATGTTGACTTGAAACATTTTGTAAAGGACTAGACCGTTTCGCTGAATCGATCTATTTTTGTTAGACATTCAGGTGAATCAATTTGCATTGTGCTAACCAAACTTGAATCAATCTCACTGAATGGGGTAAATCAATAGGCATGTTGAGTGGGTGGTTACAAGAAAACAAAACTGTTGGCTTCAAATACTGTGGATCTCATCCATCATTAAAAGAAAATGCACATTTAAATTTAATGATCGAGTTAAAAATATAGAAGTTATTGATTTGAGTAGTCACGTTTTACTGGCAAGTGACGTCATAACCAACTATTTTCATACAAAAAAGCGTTACTGATATTTCATAAATTGTTGGTGATTTGACTAGAAGGTGAATAGCGTATTAATCAACTTCTTATACTTGAAAAACTGGAAATTAGTAGCTGTGACGGATGCAATTAGTATGGATTTTAGATACATTTTGTTTATTTTTTTATTAATAAAATATTCGGCACGAGGATCTTCTTCAGCAGAGAAGAAAGTCACACTCCTGAAAAATATCCTCGTATAGCGTCGAAACGTCGATGTGAATACCTCTATCAAACCCACAAGTGAGTTGCCGCATCACTACATAGTATAAAACAATGTCGCTTTTTCTGTCCCTATATCCCTATGTATGCATAAATTTTTAAAACTACGCAACGGATTTTGATGCGGTTTCTTTTAATGGATAGAGTAATTCAAGAGAAAAGTTTATATGTATAATACATGCATAATATAGTAGAGGAACACTGATAATTTCCATGCGAAGCCGGGGTGGGTCGCTAGTATTTTATAAATTTAAATAACACTTGTTCATCGTTTAGTGATAAAACATTTGATTTTGTTTTCCTTCCGAATTCCAAGACTTTTTACAAGTATAACAATTTTACGAGTGTATACCTAGCGTGAGAATCGAACCGGCACCTTTCTTAAAGATAACCGTAAGCTCATTTCACTAATCCCCAGAGGCAATATAACTGATGTTGATGTTTAACTGATTAATATTTATATAAGACTATTTATTAGCAAATGAAACTAAAACTTGTGTTGCTCTGAAAATAGAGAATTATTTTTATTACAACTTATCTAAGTAAATAACAATAGGATAAATATAACTTATTAACTATAACCTCACCTGAAAATAGAGAAACAACATTTAATGTTTATAGTTTTACTAGCTTTATCTATCTGTATGATATTTACAATTTATTTATTACTAGCGACTCGCCTGGGCTTCGTTTTTCTCCATAAAATTATGCAAGTATTATACATATGAACCTACCTCTTGAAACATTCTATCCATTAAAAGAAACCGCATTAAAATCTGTTGCGTAGTTTTAAAGAATTATGCATACATAGGGATATAGGGACAGAGAAAGCGACTTTGTTTTATACTATGTAGTGATTTCTCTTTAAAATCTCTGAAATCATTGTATTGATTCAACAACATTATGCTACCATGACAAATAAAAGCGCGCACCATGTGCGGCAAAAATCAGAACTAAAGAAATGCATGCATTTTCTTTACATTTATTTTCATGATTTTCAATCGTTGCCTGGTAAGAATTGCTGCTTTAGCAATAACATACATACATACATATAATCACGCCTTTATCCCTAACGGGGTAGGCGGAGCGAAACGACCTAAACAATCGTTTCGCCACGTCTGACAAAGTTTAGAGGGTTATTTAAGATTATTTATAGGTATATTGCTGTAGTGACAGGTTGTCAGCCCATCGCCTAAATTGCAATATACTGAAACCCTCGGATCCCTTCGCTGGTTTTTACAACATGCCCGGGAGGAAATGCAGCTGGCACATTCTATGTTTTTATCTCGCTGCCAGTCCAGCATGAAAGATAAATTAGCAATAAGGCCGCCTATATTGTACTGCCACGATTGTTCCTTTTTTTCTGTTGTATGTGTTTCTTTGTCCAATAAAGAATATTGTAATGTATTGTATGATTATTTCAGGTTACACCTGGCAACACTAACCGAAGCAGACATCAACAACTCAACGACGCAGAGAGAAGGAACAACATCTTGAGATCAGTAATTAAAAGGTTCCTTAATGGGATCTCGTTTCTAAAAGTAAACTTTTTAAAGAAAATAGGTTTTTTATCTTAAGGCTACTTATTTGCTTATCTAAGTTCATTTGCGTTGGATTCGATTTGAAAATAAATGAACTGGAAAGACAAAACTAATTAGCTTTTCTTTAATTTAAATGTAGAATAGAAACATTTTTACAGATTAAAATAGATATGCTGGAACTGGATATAAAAATGTTGACTAATAATAATAATAATATTCTTTATTTTTCTTCCAAGAATTTATTGAGTACAATTTATATTTAAATTAATTAGGCAATTCGGAAGAACAGGAGCCAAAACTAGGAAAACCCTGTATCTTAGGACTCCTGGACCTCCCCATCGGACATGGATCCATCATTTTACTATAAAGTAAGATGTAGGTTGTACGCGCCACTGCACTGGTAAGCAAGATAACGTAAACAGCTCTGCTACCAGCACCCTCTTGTGGAGGAGTGCAAAGATGCCCGGTACAACTACGAACGAGTATGGGAAATCCAATCCGTAGCCCCACCAGACACCTCACGTTTCTGCAACTGTGTTACACAGCGCAGTATCGTCGTGCGTCAACGATAGAAATTAAATACCTAAACTAATTATCTTATGATGCTAAAATCCGACGGCCAACAGTGCCCCCAACAGTCGGTACAAACAATTATCCTATCAGTAGGGTTACACTCAACAACAAAACCGGAAAATTTATAAAAGATAAATTTAATTATCCGTTTCCCTCAAAATGTTAAATTTGGAGAATTACCCCAATATCGTTTCCAAACGTCTCCATGAACGTCCCGGACGCAAAGTATAAATCAAATGGAAATTTAATCCCGATTATCTGTTACCCTCAAATATGACTCACGCTTGACCAAAAAAATTCTATTGCCAAAATCAAAGAAGAATTCCGATCCGAACAAACAATTAAATTAGAGCCCCGAATTAGATGCACGTGCAGAATATATCGAGCCGAGATGCCTATTATTTTTCCCCCAATCAAATCAATTAACCACGCCAACAAAGGAAAAATACACGTTTTTTAATACTTGAAAATCTTTGACATAAACGGAAACATCCAATAAACACGTAATAGTATATAAGTTATATCACTAACCTTATTGTCCGACGCAGGCGAGTCCGCAGTTCGGGTAAGAAAGATAGGATTCAATGGGATAGGAAAATAAAATATATAAATAGTGGGATCAAGGAAAAACCTGCGGTGCATCCAAAAGGCAGCTAATCCAGCCACGATTCGCTTTCCGACCCTCGAAACAATTGACACCAGCAATGTTTGTTGTTTTTTACAATACGTCCCCGACGCCAATGTAGGGGTGGCAAATTCGCCTCTTTTATCAAAACGAGGTCACCTATCTTAGGAGGATCCGTTTTATCCGTCCACTTAACGCGCTGCTGCAGAGTGTGCAAATATTCAAGATGCCAACGCTTCCAGAAGCTCTGCGTGAGCTGCTGAATCAATTGAAAACGTGACAGTCGATTACAATTAACTTCCAACAACGGGTACTCTGGCAGAGCGGTAAGCGGCTGTCCTATCAAAAAATTACCGGGCGTCAATACCTCCAGATCATTCGGATCAGATGTCAAGGGGCACAATGGACGGGAATTTAATACTGCCTCAATTTTGGCAAACACAGTGGCGAGCTCCTCAAAAGTGAGTATCGTCTCACCGATCACGCGACGCAAATGAGTCTTCGCGGATTTAACAACGGCTTTAAATAAGCCGCCCCAATGGGGGCAAACCGGAGGACTAAATTTCCAAGTGATTCCCCTGAGAGCCATCTCGCGACCCAACGCACCCTTTTGACTTTCGAGGAATTCGTAAACCTCCTTCAAATAATTGTTTGTACCGTGGTAGTTGGTCCCGTTATCGGATCTGATTACCGACGGAACTCCCCGTCGGGACGAAAATCGGCTTAGGGCCGCTACAAAGGCTTCCGTAGTAAGCGCACACACCACGTCTAAATATACGGCCTTCGAGGCCATACAAACTAACACACAAATAGACCTTTAGGGACTTGGCATTTCGAAGATGCGAAGCTTTTACCCAAAAAGGACCCGCAAAATCCGTGCCGACTGAAACAAAGGGCCGAACCTGTTGAGTAACACGGTCCGCTGGCAAATCGCCCATCAAAGGCTGCATAGTGGATGCCTTCAATCAATAGCACGGCAAACAACGGAACACAACTCCCCTAACAAGACGCCTGGCTGCCAATATCCAAAAATCTCGCTGTAAGATAGCCATCAAGGAGTTTCAGCCAGCGTGGGAGTTTTTAATGTGACGGTCCATCACCAACAAACGCACAAAGTGACCGTCCTTAGGCAAGAGGAGTTGATGTCGGGCTCCATAAACCAATTTGGAGTTGCGAATTCGACCTCCAACCCGCAACAAACCGTTGCTGTCCAAAAAGGGATTCAACCGCACAACAGCGCCCTTCAGCTTTTGACGGCCCTCCTTCAAAATCGTTATTTCGTCATAGAAGTTCTCGGATTTTACAACACGAATCCATACAATGAGAGCCTCTTGACGCTCCCGTGGAGTCGGGAACGGTGCCGTTCGTTTGGCATCACGATTCTTGACGTTATGACGCCATCGTTTAATCCAAGCTGTGACATTCAACAACTTGTCCAGCGAGCTATACTTGTTCAACAAAACATCAGGATCGAAGGGGGGTTCCTTGTCTACCACCGACAACCCAACAAAGCCTATTAAAGGTGGGACAGGAGGCAACAAACCCATCGGCCAAGTAGAGCTAAAAGGGAATTACGTAGGGCACATTTTCACCACATCGGCAGAGTAGGCGCCAAACTTGCATCCTATCCATCTGGTAGTAAGGCATTTTGGTCCCTTGCCAAGGCAGTTGAAACAAATTTTTGTTAACCCACTTTACCGCCTTTGCAGAAAACTGACGGCTCACTTGCTCACACTGCAGAAGAAAAAGCAAACCTCTTTGCTTCCCTTTTTGCTGAAAATTCACGACTTGACACTGCAGCTAGAGTTCCACCCAGCTTACCTCATGTTGGTTGTACTATGCCAGCCATTCGCATTTACCAAAAAGAGGTACTAAAAACCCTGCGAAACCTTGACGTGAGTAAAGCAAGTGGACCAGATGGAATCCCTGCAATAGTCCTACGTAACTGTGCGCCAGAGTTGTCTCCGATATTGACGCGTCTGTTCCGACTCTCACTGGAGACAGGTGTAGTCCCCCAGTCGTGGAAGCTTGCAAACGTGCAACCTGTGCCCAAAAAGGGCAGCCGTTCGGACCCTGCCAATTATAGACCTATATCGGTAACCTCTATACTCTGTAAGAGTATGGAGCGTGTGCTCAATAATCGGCTCCTGGCTTACCTGGAGGATAATGATCTCCTCAGCGACCAACAGTATGGCTTCCGCCGTGGGCGGTCGACGGGTGACCTCCTGGTGCATGCCACCCACTTGTGGAGCGAGGCTATCGAGAGACACGGTGAAGCTCTCGCTGTGTCTCTGGATATCTCTAAGGCATTTGACAGGTTCTGGCATGGCAGCCTTATTAACAAGCTTCCCGCTTATGGGCTCCCTGATGGACTTTGCAACTGGATCACAGATTTCTTGAGAGGACGATCGATACGGGTGGTCTTAGAAGGCCGCTCCTCTGTTCATCAGGCAATTGATGCCGGGGTCCCTCAAGGATCGGTACTTTCCGCAACTCTATTTCTGCTGCATATCAACGATATGCTGACACCCGACACCTTTGGGTATGCAGACGACAGTACGGTTGTCGGTAGATATTTGTCCCGTGCAAAGTCCAGCAAGGAAGCTATTCAGTCTTGTCGAGAGTCCGTAGTAGATCATTTAAATTTAACACTTAAGGCAATCTCCGAATGGGGTGATGCCAACCTGGTGAAGTTTAATGCATCTAAGACACAGGCCTGTCTATTCTCGACCAAATTTAGTCCCTTCAATCTAGCTCCCACTTTCCGAAATGTATCCGTTCCGATTTCCGATCACCTCGAGCTTCTTGGTATGAGCCTTATGTCGGACCTGAACTTTGGACGATATATAGAATCCTTGGCTTCGACTGCAGCCAAAAAACTTGGTATTCTCTCAAAGGTTAGGCGATACTTCACACCGGGACAGCTACTACAGCTCTACCAAGCTCAAGTCCGATCGTGTATGGAGTATTGCTGCCACCTTTGGGACGGATCTGCCAAATACCAACTGGCAACCTTGGATTCTATTGAAAAACGCGCCAAGAAGCTCATCGCCGACCCGTAACTGGTAGAGGAAAAGCTGCAGAGCCTCGAACATCGTCGCAAAGTAGCTTGCTTGTCTGTGTTCTACAGGATACATTTCGGAGAATGTGCAGCATCGCTTCATGACCTGATACCCCCCTCCCCATTCCATCTCCGGGGTACGAGACGCCGGTTGGGATTCCACCCTTATGTTGTCGACATTCCAAGTTTTCGCACAAAGCGGTACGCTTCTACATTTTTAATGCGAACGGCCAAAGTGTGGAACTCCCTGCCTGCGGATCTATTTCCGGAACGTTATAACCTGGGCCTTTTCAAGGCGAGAGTGAACAGGCATTTTCTAGGCAATCATGCTCCATCATAGTCTACATCATCACTTACCATCACGTGCGATGGCGGACAAATGATTGCCTATCAAATATTAAAAAAAAAAAAAAAAAAGCCAGTCAGGTCTCCACTACAAAGGTTGATTCAAAATCTGCGGGGCCATGCAGCCACGTGATGCACAATCCGCGGGATTCTGATTACCGGGCACGTGCCGCCAAACCAACTTGGCCTCCGAAGACTGTATAGCCGATACACGATTAGCAACAAACACTTCTAAAGTGTGAACCGATGATCGAAGCCAACATAAAATGATCTGACTGTCGATCCAGGCAAATATTTCCGTAAAGTCCACGGATCTCCCTAACGTGGACACGACATGATTCAATAGCCTTGTCGAAAGAGCAGCGCCAGACAATTCCAATTTGGGAATGGTCATAAGGGTCCTGATTGGCGCGACCTTGCTCTTGGCTACAATGGGGGAAACCATGACATTACCTTTCGCATCTACCGTTCGTAGATATACAACAGCGGCGTACCCAATCTCCGAGGCGTCACAAAAGCCATGAAGGTTCGCCTTATATTTTCCACTGGGAAGAAATCTCCGGGGCATCATAATCTTATTGATTTCTGGCAAAGTGGACACAAATTCCAACCATTCTAAAAGCAAAGTTCCAAATAAAGGCTCATCCCATGACAAATCTGCCGCCCACAACTTCTGCAAAAAGCACTTTGCCCAAAAGATTACCGGACTGATCCACCCATTCGGATCAAAAGTACTAGCAATAGTGGATAACACCGACCTCTTAGACCAACTGTCCCGGTGCTCTATATCCACATGGTAAGTGAACGAATCCTGGACTCTGTATTATACCCCAAGCACAGTCAGCCTATCCGGATTATCAGCCTTCTGAAATACGTGAGGATTCTGCTGATGTTCCTCCGGCAGGTCTGCAAGAAGCCTAGGAGAGTTGGATAACCATTTACGAAGTTCGTAGCCTTCAGCCTTCATGATACCAATCAATTCGTCCCGCAGAACAAGGGCCTCCTCCTCAGACGCGGCTCCAGTACAACAGTCATCGACGTAGAAGTCGAAGAAGAAGATGCTCTCTCCACAAAATCAACTGATAACGGCGGTCATCAGGATAAATCACCGTCTGATGAAACATCTGGTGGATATCAGTCACAAAAACAATCAAATGCCGACGAAATCCAGTAAGGATATCTCCAATGTCGCGATGCAATTTCGGTTTAGTGTGAAAACACTGATTTAAGGACACTCCAGAGAAAGTGATCGCAGCTCCATCACTAACAATTCTGATTTTCCCTTGCGGGGTTCTCAAAACCCCATGCTGAGGAAGAAAACAATGTTCAACCGAACTGTAATCGAACCTAGCCTCAACCATGTATCCGGCTTTTTCAAATTCAAGCATGTATTCGACGTACTTATCTCGGAAGGCCTTGTCCCTTCTCATGCGACGCTCCATTGACAACAATTGGTTCTCTGCCATGCGTCTAGACTCACCAAGAGAAGGTCTTTTAGCCAAAAAGGGGAGCCTGGTCATAAATCTGCCAGAAGCCAAACGCTCCGTGTTACATCGGTAGATCTGCTCGCATTCTTCGTCGACAGGGTTCTAGCGAGGAGCAGATGGAGGTTCCTCAACCTCCCAAAACTTCTGCACCGCGTCCAAAAGCGCCGAACCAACAAATGGCGCTTCCTCCTTCGAACTTGCTTTCACCAACGGAAGGATAGGACCCAAAAATACAGAACCAAAAATAGTCGGGACCACCGTCAAACCATCAGTCTGCAACTCTCTCCAAGCACCCGTAACGACTTTGCCCAAAACATTACAACCTATCAACAGGTCCACCGGACCAGGTGTATGGAACAAAGGGTCGGCCGGTACAAAACCTTTTGTTAACTTAACGACTGAATCGGGGAGAGTTGCCACTGGATGATCCCCCAAAATGACTTCCATTACCATAGCCGAAATCGGAATACGACGAGAGTCGTGTGGCAACGGAGAAAACCTAAAACCTGTGCGCCCAACAGGGCACGCCACTGGCACATAACCAACTCCCACAACCGGAAATGGGGACGTAACAACAAACATATCTAATTCCCTCGCCAGCCAAACTGAAACAATGCACCCCTGGGCACCCGAGTCCAAAAGGGCACGAACAACAAAAGAATCGCCCCTCGGGCCCCATACCCTTACCGAAGCAGTGGGCAACAACATATTTTCCGGAGTGTCAGCGTGGCGTGCGGGAAGTAGTTATTGTGGATATGAATATCTTGATCCATCATAGGCTGAGTGGGTCGGCGGGTGATGTGAATCGAACCGCGGCATACCCCGATCTCCCTGACGCATGTGAATAGGCGCGTAGCTCAACGTTTCTCGCCGAGAAAGGCGCGTAGTGCGATTCTCCAAACTACTGGCTATTGGCACACAATATCGAGTGGTGGCTTCCACCACAGTGTCCGCAAGGATTGGGTCTGGAGCAATACTTGGGGAAGTGACCACCCAAACAATAGAAGCAAAGTCGCCTATCCTTTGCGATCTGGCGACGAGCAACTACTGGCTTCTCCAACAACTTGGGACAACGCGTAGTTGGGTGCTCCTGACGTCCACAAATATTGCAAAGGGCCGCACCCCCTTGTACAGCATCAAATCGGGCCCCACGTAGCCTTGCTGGGGGTGGGGTGAGCCGTTGGACCTGCACTCGCTGGCCTCGATCACGATTATCCAAATTTTGCGCGAAGCTTCCCTCGGCGGTGTCCACGCGGCGACATTCGTTCTCTAAGAACCGCTGCAGGTCCTTGTAATCGGGGAGATGTGTGGAATCATCCCCTCCACAATCCCGTTCAAAGCGCAGACGCATGTCTGCCGGCAGTTTCGCAAGAACAATGTGCATAATCAAAAAGACCACTCCCCAACCGGGAGCCCCAGTCGCTTTTATGCATTAAGCGAGACCGTAACTGGGTTCAAAATGTCCGCACGTAATGAAGAGAACTCGCGGAAATTCGGCAAGCGTAAGATCTGGGCGACGTGCGCATCCGCTAATCGTCGCACGTCATGGTACCGGCTCTTCAACAACTCCTTGGCTGTTTTGTAGGCAGCATTCTCCACCTGTAGGTGCTGCACCAAACTACGAGCTTCCCCGTGCAACGAGCCCAAAAGATACGCCATCTTTTGGGCGTGAGATAGGTCGGGCCTAGAGTCAACCAAACTTTCAAATAGGCCGATGTACCCTAACCAGCTTTCCAAAGTCCCATCAAAGGACGGCAACTGCAGGGTGGGAAGATAACTCATCAAAGGGACTCCCTTCGAGCTGACCTTACAACTCCCCCCTGATGCATTACGGCTGATTTCCGCTGCCGCTTGATATATATCGTCCGCAAGATCCAACAATTGCAGGAAATCCCTTTCTAATCTTTCCTTCTGCTCCTCCGTAACCGTAAATCCAAAGCCCGTCGGTGAATTTCTTCCACTACTATGACGCGTCCGGAAGCATCTGACGCTCTTTTCAAAAGAGCATCCTTACGGTCGGATCTGACTATGAGGGCCGCAGCCGATTCAAACCACCTCTTGGAAAGTGCACTGCGGACTGGCAACTAGCGAACGATGTAAGAGCAGCCATCGTAATTCGGTAAACTTAAAATAAAAAACAAAATTAGTAGCCGGGTTTAACCAACAATCAATCAAAACAACAAAACAAAAAAAAAACAAAAAAGAATCAAATTTAAAACAAACAACAATATAATATTATATCGGATCCGGGCTACCACAGCCACCAAACGCGGATCGGGCAACCACGCCACTGGGCGCGCAAAAACCACGCTACTGGGCGCGCAAAAACCACGCTCTGCTACCAGAAAATGAACACGCCACTGGTAAGCAAGATAACGTAAACGGCTCTGCTACCAGCACCCTCTTGTGGAGGAGTGCAAAGATGTCCGGTACAACTACGAGTATGGGAAGTCCTATCCGTAGCCCCACCAGACACCTCACGTTTCTGCAACTGTGTTACACAGCGCAGTATCGTCGTGCGTCAACGATAGGAATTAACTAATTATCTTATTATGCTAAAATCCGACGGCCAACAGTGCCCCCAACTCAACAACAAAACCGGACAATTTATAAAAGATAAATTTAATTATCCGTTTCCCTCAAAATGTTAAATTCGGAGAATTACCCCAATATCGTTTCCAAACGTATCCATGAACGTCCCGGACGCAAAGTATAAATCAAATGGAAATTTAATCCCGATTATCTGTTACCCTCAAATATGACTCGCGCTTGACCAAAAAAAATTTATTGCCAAAATCAAAGAAGAATTCCGATCCGAACAAACAATTAAATTCGAGCCCCGAATTAGATGCACGTACAGAATATATCGAGCCGAGATGCCTATTATTTTTCCCCCAATCAAATCAATTAACCACGCCAACAAAGGAAAAATACACGTTTTTTAATACTTGAAAATCTTTGACATAAACGGAAACATCCAATAAACACGTAATAGTATATAAGTTATATCACTAACCTTATTGTCCGACGCAGGCGAGTCCGCAGTTCGGGTAAGAAAGATAGGATTCAATGGGATAGGAAAATAAAATATATAAATAGTGGGATCAAGGAAAAACCTGCGGTGCATCCAAAAGGCAGCTAATCCAGCCACGATTCGCTTTCCGACCCTCGAAACAATTGACACCAGCAATGTTTCAAAATGTCCGTCACGAATCCGACCGACCACAGCCTGTCAGATCAGGAGTCCCACAAAGTTCCAAAATCGCGAATTAAGTTTCACAAAATCTGCCTTGCAACGTCTTCCGGAAGACGGCAGTCGTTAATCCAAAAATCTTATATTATACTACAAATATTACAAAGCACCGAAGCGTCGCGAAAATGCGCTCCCAACAAAAAAAGCGTGCGTCTAGTTTATAATCGTAATAACTGACAAACCTCTGCAAAAAAACACCACGCTGCCTAATGAGCCTACGCTCGCGACCTCCCCCCCGCGCGCCCGACCTCGGCTACCCTACGGCCCTATGGCGCGTCGCAATCGATAATATGGTCGATTGAAACTAAACATAGGTAATTAATAAATTTCACTATAAGGAACAACTAAATAATAAAAATTAAAAAAGATTCAATAACATAAAACAATAAAATGATTGCAAGATAGAATGTGTGCGCGTGGGTGTGTGTGTGTGTGTGTGTGTGTGTGTGTGTGTGTGTGTGTGTGTATGTGTGCGTGTGTGCGTGTGTGTGCGCGTGTGTGTGTGTGTGCGAGTGTCCCTGTTGGTTCATGTCGTAATTAAGAGCAGTTGTTCGGTTTCATCGTATGAGAGTGCAAGTAACCATGTTGACAACGATTTCTTACATTCATGTCTAGTAAGACTATAACGGTCTTACCACAAAAAAGTTAAACACCTGCTGAACACGTATTTTTTTAAAAATATACTACAAAACAGTGTTTTACGCTTGTCTTAACATAGACAATGTTTAAACATAGTTTAAAGTTAAACACCCGAAACGCGTTGTTTAACAAGGGTCTAACCTATCAGTCAGTAGTAATTTTGACAGAAATTAGATTTGTGTCTTGATGCAATAATGGATATAGTAGATTTTCTGGATTTTATCGATGAAGAAGACCAAGAGGTCATTGAGTACATAGAAAACTTAACCTTAAACTTTTTGACTAAAACAACATCGCCAACATTTGGTTCTGGTTTCATTTCTCTCCATTTGTAACGATGGAAAAATTGTGTAAGATATTCACCAGACCAACGCTTCCAGAATCCTTGAACCATACGCTGAGTAAGCTGCCACCGTTTTAACCCATTTATATTAGAATTCAGGTAGTTAACCTCTGGGACAAGTACAAGCGGTTCACCAATTAAAAATTGTCCTGGAGTTAATTGTGAGGGGTCTTCCAAAGACTCTGTTAACCCCGATAGCGGCCTTGAATTAAGGCAGGCTTCAATTTGAGCTAGAACTGTAGTTAGTTCTTCAAAAGTTAATGTTGAATCCCCAATGACTCGTTTTAAGTGTGACTTTGTTGATTTTATGCCTGCATCCCACAGTCCACCGAAGTTGGGACTATATGGTGGGATCCTATGCCAAGTTGTGCCGTTTGGCTACAAACCAATCAGCGATTTCTGATATCATGCTGGATTTCTCTGCATTGAAGAGGTTCTTTAACTCTCGATCAGATCCAACAAATGTAGTACCATTGTCACTCCATAATTCCGAACAGTGTCCTCGTCTCGCCACGAAACGTTTGAAAGACGCCAAAAAAACTTCCGAGGTAAGATCGCTCACTACCTCGAGATGGACTGCTCGCGTACTCATACACACAAAAAGACAAATGTACCCCTTTGTAGAGCGGTGACCTCGACCTTTGGTGGTTCGGACGGCTATTGGGCCTGCGTAATCAACCCCTGTTCGTAAAAACGGCCTACTCGGCATGACTCTTGCCGAAGGAAGTTGTCCAAGGATTGGATGTATAGTAGAGGATGAATGGCGATTGCATGTAACACAACTATGTACATATGATCTTACAAGAGTTTTGAGATTTACTATCCAATATCTTGAACGAATGAAATTAACTATAATTTGTGGTCCCCCATGTAGTGTTCGTTCATGAGCATCTGCTACGATCAATTTCGCCAGATGAGATTCTCTTGGGATTAATATGGGGTGTTTTCTTCCTTCTGATAGATTAGACCTTTGTAATCGTCCACCAACACGCCAGATACCAGATTCATCTTTATATGGACTGAGGGATGCGTATTTGCCCTTTTTATCTGTAACATCCGATGACATCACATTAGATTTTTGACATCTTAATATGCATATATTTAAGACTTCTTGAATTTCTTTTGCATGAAGCCATGGAGTCTTCAACTCAGAGGCTGGTGAATAAAATCTACGGCACCACGCGATGACACGGCAAAGTCTTCGTAGAGAAGAAAATCTTTGAACAATATCATCCTTCAACACGTTCGTCAATATTGTCGCGTAACATGATTCTTTTCTCTGCTCCAAGTTGGTGTTCCACAGTGCTTGGTTGTCAAACTTTGAATCATGGTTGAAATTCTCATTTTGAAGCCACTCAGGGCCGTGTTTCCATAATTTGAGATTTTCTAATTCAGACGGTTTTATTCCCCGAGAGGCACAATCAGCAGGGTTATCGCATGATCTTACATGAGCCCAGTGACTGCGGCCAAAGTGTGTGATTATTTCAGAAACACGATTTGCTACAAAGGGTTTCCATCGACTAGGATGGCTGCTAAGCCAGGCCAGCACTACCGTTGAATCAGTCCAGGCAAAAATGAGATTTCTGGGCACAGAGAGGATTGTTGCAACCTCGTGCAGTAGCTTTGCGAGCTATACCGCCCCACACAACTCCAGTCTAGGTATTGATACCTGTTTGATCGGAGACACTTTAGTCTTTGACGTTACCAAGTTAGCCAAAATATCCCCGTTGGCTTTTACAACTCGAATGTAAACCACTCCCGCATACGCATCATTCGAAGCATCACTAAAACCATGCAGTTCGAGAACCGTGTCATTTATGTTGGTCCGAATCCATCTTGGAATACTAAATTTAGTGAGCTGTGACATTTCTTCACGAAATGTTAGCCACTCGTTTAGCAAATGCAAAGGCAGTTCTTGGTCCCAGTCTATGCCTGATATCCAGATTTTTTGGATAAAAATCTTTGCTGTGATAATCACAGGAGCAATCCAACCTAAAGGATCATAAAGTCGTGCTATATCGGACACGACTTTCCTTTTAGTGACTGGAGCCACAAGCTGTGGTAGCTGAACTGAATAAATGAAATTGTCCGTACCATTATCCCAATACAGTCCTAATACCTTTGTTACTCCATCTTTTTCTTTTCCTATTTCCAAATTACTTTCCTTCTGTTTTTGAGTTTTCCTCACCGTTTTTTCTAACAATTCCTGACTATTACTTCCCCATTTTTGCAATTCGAATCCTCCCCGCATCATCATTTCATTCAGTTGCTCATATACCTCCTTCAACGGACTCGCAGCCTGACATGAGGTCGTCCATGTAAAAATCATTCACTACTCGTTTTGCTGCGGCTTGTTTACTATCACCCTCATCATGCGCTAATTGTTGTAAGGTTTTAACAGCCAGGTAGGGAGCTGAAGCTGTGCCGAAAGTAACTCGGAGCATTCTGTAGTGTGCCAACTCGCCAGATTTCTCATCATACCATAGAACTCGCTGAAAATCAGTATGCTCATCAGTGACTTTAATTTGTCGGTACATCTTGACAATATCCGCAATGAGACATATGGGGTAAAGTCGCCATTTCATGATGAGATGTCGTAATTCTGGCTGTAATGTTGGACCCACCATCAAATCATTATTGAGAGAAACACCATTTGTACCCTCACAGGCAACGTCCAGAACGACACGAACCTGAGTGGTAGTTTTGTCTTTGCGCACTATAGCAAAATGTGCAAGATAGACAGCACGAGCGTTATTTTCTTCCTCTTTGGGAATGCGTTCCATATGCTTGAGCTTCACATACTCTTTCATGACTGCGAAATATTTGCTCTTTAGATCATTGTCTTTCGACAGTCTTTTAATTAAATAATTTATTCTTCTTTTAGCAATATCCTTTGAGTTTCCATACACGCAACTCGGATCGTCACTGCGAAAAGGAAGATGAACGATATACCTACCTGTCTCGTCTCGGGTAGTGGTTGCAGCAAATATTTCTTCACATTTCTGCTCCTCTTTAGTTAACATATTTTCCTTAAAATTAACGAATGAATCCGACTCTAGCTCCCAAAATTTACGAATCAATTCATTTTCATCCACCTGACAATGCATACTCACAACCTGACTAACCTGACATACTTCTAAATTGTCAACTGACTCAGATTGAGCTTCGCCGGAAAGAATCCATCCCAGACGCGTCTTTTGAGCTAATAAAGGACACTCTGAAGATGGCTGTATTACACCTTCTTCTATAATTCTAGCGTAAACCTTTGCGCCAAGCAATGCATCAATTTTGTTGGGCCAGTAAAATTTTGGATCAGCTAACTGAAGCCTTTAACTTTGGCGGAAGCATCTCCGTAGTCTTTTGCGATGGAAGTAATTGTGTGATGTTGTTAAGAACATGAAGTTTAACTCGAAGACAGAATGTAGGGTCATACAAGGAACGCAGTTTGATATAAGCCACTGATTTTGATTTAAGAATTAGCTTGCTTCCATCACTCCCTACACCGTTTACTATAATAGTTGTAGGTATCTTCTTCAAGCCAAGATCTTGAACTGCAGATTCCGTAATAAATGAGACTTGTGATCCCTGATCTACCAAACATCAAAATGTTGCATTAGGACAAGTTTTCGACTCAACTTTAACCAATGCTGTTGCCAGCAAAGATGGACCATCAACAGTGGAAAAGCATGTAAGTACCGATTCTGACTCACTTTCGCTTTGATTTTCTTCAGAGGTTGTGGTGGCAATATTAGCCGCCTTCATCGATATTGGATGATGCTTGCGCATGAAGCAACGAATGATGTTTTAGTTTGCATATTTTGCATCTAGCAGATATTTTGCAAAGAAAAACAGGATGATTGTCTCCCAAACAATTAAAGCATAAACGCTGGTTTTGAACGAAGTTTCGACGTGCTTCAACATTTTCCTTACTGAACAATTTGCAATTAAATAATTTGTGACTTCCTTTACAAAAATTGCAAATAAATGATTTATCGACATCCACAGCCACTACCGAATTAGTAACTAAATGTGTTACTCTGATTGGACGTTTTGGTTTTTCATCTAAAAATTCCAAAGCTCTAAATCTCTGCTCTAAAAAATCTTTAAAATCGGTTAGTTTAAGTAATTCTGTAGGATATTCACTTGATCTAGTCTCCCAATGTTTTCTGGACTCAGGATCCAATTTCTGACTCATTATATATATTACAATTATATCCCAAGTACTAACGTCTATACCCAAGTTTTTCAAAGCGTTTAGACATTCAGTGATTGTGTCTAAAATTTCCTTGACTGCACCTGATGACTCTGTCTGCAAAACTTTCATGCCCAATAACCGTTTTAAAATATTGTTAGACAAATATTTTTTATTGTTATAACGGTTTTCTAACTGAGTCCAGCAAACACTGTAATTTTGAGCAGTTATTGGTATATGACGTACAATCTGTTCCGCCTCTCCTGTTAAATGACACTTCAGATAATGCAATTTCTGCACGTCATCCAAACAATCATTTTTATGGACTAATGATCGAAACAGGTCTCTGAATGTAGTCCATTCGGCATAATGACCACTAAATAGTGGTATAGAAATCTTAGGTAATTTTACAAAACTATTTTTCTGGGATTTAGCTTCAGCAGCTTCTACCGGTTTAGCGGAATCAATAGGTTTCAAACTTATCATTTTTTCTTTTAACAAAGACTTATATTCAAGATACGTTTCTTCACAACTGGAATACGCATCGTTCTTATGATAATCTGTAAGTGCCAGAGCCTCCCTTTCAACGCCGTAAACAATTTTTTGATGATTTGCATTAAACGTATTCCATAATTTTTCTAAAGCTTCTAGTCGTACCTCAATATAAGAAATAGTTATTCTGCTTTTAGGAGACTTATTGAAATTTATAAAACCCTTATTTATTTTATCAAAAAGATCGTCTTTAATTTGAATTAGTTTATCAGGCATGTTTACGGTATTTTAAGTAGTTTCTGGCGTATTGTTAACGTTAAACTAACAGTAAAAAAAATCACAAGTTATAACTTATTATTTGTTTAAAATACTCTTAAGTCTTTTAAAACACGATCACTATTTTCAAAAACCGGCGTGGATTCCCCGTCTCAACACTTTTCACGATTTTTTTCTAAGTTACTAATTCTTCAATTTCTTCTAAGTCCATGCATTAACTTTGAAACTTTGACACTTAGGAATGTTGAAAATGTACTCACAGTTCAATCACGTACTTCACTCACACACTTGTTGTATCCAATCCAAGTCCCAAGTCTTCTCCGGGTTGTCGTCGTTGCTGCTCGGGTTGCACTCCGTAGTTGTACCGCCAAATATGTACGCGATGAATTGTATACAATATTGCATGCAATCAGCAATGCAAATCGCACACACTGCCAGCCCACTCGTCTACAACAGCTCCAGTACCATTCAGAACAATCCGCTCTGCCGTCGGTACCTTTTGGTGGGTCGGATACGAACACTATCACTTCCCGCCGATAGCAATGATCCGACGCACAGTGGGCTGAAATTAGCGTTTCATAGACATTCAATATTTTTTTTTTAAGTGACGCTTTTTTTGCTTGTAAACGATTGAGGATACCTACTTTATGCCTTATAGAATGAACTTTCAGGTTTATAATTGTAAACAGCGCACTCAGATTTTTTTTTCTAAAAAATTTGTATGGAGTCGGCATAATAAATGATGATATCTCCATTATCGCACAATTGCGCGTTATATCCTCTTAGGTTATTAATAAGTGAATTATTTTGGATTTTTTGACATACTCCATGTTGAGGCCAAACTTGCGCCTTTTTTTAAAAAAATCTTTAAAATATTTTTTTTTTTGTTGTTTTTTTTTTCATTTTAAACTAATATTAAGCTTAACATGGATGTATGTATACAGACTAGCGCCTTCAAAAAAAAATCTTTTCCAAAATTACCATTTTTTTTTGTTTATGTTTTTGTTTTTAACTAATATTAAAGCTTAACATGGATTTACATGGACTAGTCATTTACGAAAATTAATTGTTGAAAATGAAATTATTTAAAAACCAATACAAACGGCTTATTATCTTTATTCTATATATTTATATCATAGAAACATTTACACACAACGACTTAAATTTAATGAACAACTAAGTAGTGAACTAAGAAGTAAGTGGTGAACTAATAAAGTAATTATTTTGCGACTCTCAACATCCCTAATTAAGTAAAATATTTAACAATAAACTAACTATCTACTGACTTTTAAATTTATACTAGCTTTTAATTATACATTGGTAATACTTGTCAAATATTTAAATTTTAAACATCATACATAAAATGCATTTTGTGATTATTAGTTGGTGGCAGATGACCAGAAGTTGTAGAAATGCCCTAAAAATTAATTTTAGTAGTTTTTCAATACATATAATCGTAAAAATAAATGATCCCATTAAAATAAAATAAAATGAATATAAAGGTAAAAAATATATTAAAATGAATACAATATAAATTTATGTTATAAAATTAAATAAAACAATAAATATATTAATTAAAAATATTGCTTATTCTGAATCACTATCTTCAGAGTCGAACTCAGAGTCAGAGTTTATTTGAGCAATATCCCTAAACTCGAATTCAGGTTTTTGAAGATTCAGCAGATCCAATGTTTCATCAAAGAAAGGTTTTTTTTTCTTTGCATCCATCGTTGGTCTTTCTGCTGATATAAGCGGATCAGACGAAAGCAGAAGGAAATTGAAAATATCTTCATTGGAATTCACTCTGCTCTTCTTACGTGAGTGATGTTCTCTGAAACTTCTGAAGTCCTTGTTTCTTGCTTCTGAAGCCTCTTCAGATAAACTTCCAATCGGTACTATTGCGTTAAAAGCGATAATTTCGGCCCCATGAAGCAGTATCGTGTGTACTGTTGCTGACATGTAGTACCAGTTGTACAATTCAACATACTTCTCAGCAGTTATGTACGCATATTCTTTAAATTTTGAAACATTGATGGGTTCACCTGAAGTTATGGCTTGCAAAATTACAGCAAATCTTCGGATCAGATCTTCATCTAGTCCAGTGATAGCCGCAGTCTTTTCAGGAAATTCAAAGAATCGTCGTGCAGTGTTGCCGTCGTTAGTTGTGCCATGACCTTGTTTTACAATATCGATTAATAGGTTGAGCTCCGTTTTGAACCTGGCTTGGATAGCTTTCTTTCTTGCATCCACTGCGGCTTTGTCACTTTCCCCTCTAGCAGACCACGTTTTAATATCTAATTTATATGCTATATGCAAGAGACATTCCATCATGTTTATGCGCGCATGTAGTGAAGAAAGTCCGAGTTCCATCAAGTCATCTTCTGTTGATTTCTTTTTAACTTCTTCCAAGTTGTTCATCTCCGTGGGCTTCGCCATACAAATGTAGCACACTGCATTTGATCTTACTTTAGGAGAAAGGTATGTTTTTATTTTAGCATCAACCATGGTGAGCATCAGCTTATGACTCACCATATTGCTATCACAATCAGATGGTTGGAGAGCTGATATCTCAGCTTTGACTCTTTCATTTTCTACCTTCACCACTGTTTCACTTTCTTTAACAAAGGTAAACTGTACTGGACGACAATACGCTGCTGAGCACGGTTTCGGGTTCTCCCAAACTGTGATGTCTTCACATGTCATTTTCAGTGGTGATAACGAAGTCATGAAGATACTAGAGTCATCTTGTATAGAATCCATCTTCTGTTTGTATCTGCTTTGACTGGATGCTCCGTCGAAACCGTATTTTGATATTAAAATGAGTTCTTTATTTTGTATACTTTCTGGCAAAGATTTAATTATTCTATTTGCTGTCAGATCTAGCAATGCTTGCAGTGAAATTTTTGCTGAAGAATCTGTCACCGTAATTGTTTTTTTTGGTTCAGGTGGAAAGCACACATTCTTCTCTTTTTGCACGTGGTAATACGAAGGGTACAAGTGCTTAAGGCCTTCTCGAATTGCTGATTCTCGCAAAGTTATATATTGCCACTTTGATAATTTCAGAGATATCAGTAAACCAAGTGCTTTTTGGGGTGAAAATGTTTCTTTACTGGTTGGTTTTGTAATTAAATCTCGAAGATTTTCGACTGATTCTGGGTGCTTCACCATATATTCAATCACAGAAGCAATGTTGTTTTGGCCTTCATCTTTCAACTTAGAAATAGTTGCAAATACGAGCTCACTGGAATCTCTGTCCGTTGTTAGGTCTCCACTTCGCCTCTTTTTCTGCTTTGTTGCCAAGTCTTCAAAAGGTTTACGATTTGAGAATTTTCTTTTCGTCATAGTTCCAATTGATGATGTAGATGGCTCTAAAAGAGAAGCAGTAGCGCTTGATGATGGCTCCGAAAGTAGCACTATAGGGCTTCCCTCATGCTGAGTAATTGATTTTATATTTTCTTTTAAGCAACTCGGCCAATCAACATCAGCCTCAAGCCAACTTTCGTAATTAGTTCGGAACCTCTCAAATTTCCGATGTGACAATTCATATCGTTTCTGTGCAGCCCTGGTGAATCTCCGGCAAAATTCTTTTAAAGTCACACAATCTTCTTCAGATACACTGTTGTTTAAACGAGATAGCATGGTTTCAAACAAAAAATTGTAGTCACTTAGTTTTTTAGCGTTTTCCAGAATAACGAACAAATCCAAGTTTGTTACAAAGCTTGCCATGATGTTTGTACTTTCAATGATTGAAGATTACTAAATAATTTTCTTTCAGTACGTTCCTATTTATGGCGATCGAATTTAATGTATGTGCCCGAACAACTAATTTACTAACTACCCTCTTAATTGCTAACAAATGAGAACCCAATTACATAATAGATATTGGTACCTATTCAATAAATCAGTAGATAGTTAAAATGTCATAAATATACAATAGTTTCCTTAATGTTGTCGGGGATTTTGAGAATAATTAGATAATTACTATTTTTAATTACAGCTAATGAGTTTTTAAGCAATTTTCACTATCTAATATTGCACACAATTAATTTTCGTAAATATCCAGTCTATGTAAATCCATGTTAAGCTTTAATATTAGTTAAAAACAAAACATAAACAAAAAAAATGGAAATTTTGGAAAAGATTTTTTTTTAAAGGCGCTAGTCTGTATACATACATCCATGTTAAGCTTAATATTAGTTTAAAATGAAAAAAAAAAATAACAAAAAAAAAAAAAACATTGAAAGATTTTTTTAAAAAAAGGCGCAAGTTTGGCCTCAACATGGACTATGTCAAAAAATCCAAAATAATTCACTTATTAATAACCTAAGAGGATATAACGCGCAATTGTGCGATAATGGAGATATCATCATTTATTATGCCGACTCCATACAATTTTTTTAGAAAAAAGTTCTGAGTGCGATGTTTACAATTATAAACCTGAAAGTTCATTATATAAGGCATATAGTAGGTATCCTCAATCGTTTACAAGCAAAAAAAGCGTCACTTAAAAAATATATATTGAATGTCTATGAAACGCTAATTTCAGCCCACTGTGCGACGTGAAGGACCATGTACAAATCCGGAAATAACCTCGAGGGATGTTTGGGTTCACAAAATCACAGATAATATAATACTATACTAGTACAGATGCCTAATGTCATACAACAAAACTGGTCCGCCATAAGTCGGGCCGAGTGGCGGGCCGCAAGATTTTAGTACAATCTGACGCAACGGTACCACGTGACAGACCACAGAACGAACAGAAGTGTTCGGTCATAATATTTTGCCGTGATCACAGATGGCCCCACGTAGGTACAATGCACGTTCGAAGTACGTAATTTTCTACTAGACTACTAGATGGCGGTAAGAGAGAAGTGAACTCTGCGCCAGAGCACAGAAATTAGCAGTTTTAATTTGTAATTTGTAAGAGATTGAATAATGAAACTTATCTTATGTACTGTCAGCAAACGCTATTGCAGGGCAGGGCCGTTCGAAACGGATGAGATTGTTTCAGGAAATTATGTATGAATTTTAATGTGGTTTAGTATATTTATTGCAGTAAGTGCATCGTGCAAATAAGCGAGATTTTATTAAAGTTTATCAATAATTTCCTGAAATGATCTCTTTCCTTTCGAGCGGGCCTGACCAGATGTCTCCTCTGCTGACTACGTACACTCTACAATCATATTAGGTGCTATCATTTATAAATTTAATAAACTGCTTTACACGATTGTTACTTTTACTTTTTTTCACCTGGCCTCCTTCCACTTATCACTATTTTGAGCCTCTATTTTTATTTATCAAGATGGTTCTTATTAATAGAATAGAAATCGGCCTCAAATACACTTTAAAAGTAATAAATTGAACAGTAGTATGACAGTAAAATATTTACCTTAAAAAGTAAAAGAAAGAAAAACTAATACACAACAAAAAGGAAATTGTATTTTCAATCAACGATCAGACTCGATCCGGACAATCACAGCGCTGAAACCCGAACAACTAACCAACGCGCCATCCCGCCGGTGAACTGAGTTGCGAATATAAGCTACCCATGAAGTTGTTATGGTTCATCAATGAGTATATTTTTTTAATAGTAACGTAAACAACAAGTAGAATATCGACATAATTAGCAGGAAAATATATATATATGATTTCTTCATTAATTCGTTTAGGAGAAATAAGATCTAAAAAACATACATATAAGTATGTAAATTTTACAAATTTCGGAATCAACGGAGCGGATTTGCATTTACCCATTCATACGTTGACCGGCAACGTTGCGCGCGGGCCCGTACTGAATGGCAACGACGCCACTTGCGGAGCCAACGCTGCACAGTGGGTCAGTAGGAATAAACCAAGTTTCGGAATTTTGCTTACAACTTTCAGAAGACAATCTATAGGTAAACTTAATAAAATTAACGACAAGTATCTCAAAGCAACTAAAACTTAAACTTAAGTATGTTTCATTAGGTTAATTTTAATTTTATAAAAATATATTTATCACTAGGGATAGAGGCGTGACTATATGTATGTATGTATATTTATCACTATTTAACATAAATATCTTTGACATTTTAGGAACACATCGAAGTAAAAGGTGTTACCAAGCAAGGTTTAAGAATCGATATGATTTGTTTTAGGCAGCAGGCAATCATGTCTTTTCATTACAGCTACAATTTACTCGAAATATGTTTTAATTAAAATATGTATTCTTTTAAAGATTCTTAAATAATTAATAATATAAAAATAGCTCTTATAGATAGTGAGAGAAAAAAAGTAAGTTAATCTAATATTTATAATCTTTATGTTAGTTAAATCTAGTCTACGCCGAATCGTGGCCATGTCAATGTTTTGTACATACATACATCACGCCTTTGTTCTTAATTGGGTAGGCAGATCGTAAACAACCTAAACAAAGGTCGTTCCGCCACGTCGGACAAAGTTTTGAGGGTTATCTAAGACAGGTTGTCAGCCTATCGCCTAAATTGTAATATACAGAAAGTCAGAAACCCTCGGATCCCTTAGCTGGTTTTTTTCAGCATGCCCGGGAGGAAATACATCTGGCACATTCTATGTTTTTCTCTCGCTTACAGGCCAGCATGGAAGAAGATTGTGAATGATTTGTTGTTGGTAAATTAACCAAATATAGAAACAGTTTTCCTGCTCATCGTAAGAAAAATACATACTATCCATACTCTATACAAATATTATAAAATCCGAAAGTAGCTCCGTCTATCTGTTTGTTTGTTGTTCTTTCACGCCTTAAATTCTGAACGCATTTTGATGAAATGTGGTGGCATGGTGATAGATGAAACGGACAAAGGCAATTTTTTACCGTAGGATAAGATCTTATTCCCTCGGGAAATATTTTCACACGGTATTTAGGGTATAGGGCAACACTTTATGTATCGATTGACTATGACCATGACATTATAACGCTATGGCTGATAACCACTGATCGGAATTGGTAGAGTATATTTACCTTAACTTCTAAGAACAAAAGCGGAAAATGGAGACTTCATTACTACGTAAACTTTTTGCGGGACATCTTGCGGGACATCACATAAGTAAGTAAGAAATATACTTTCGCACCATGGTTTTTCATTCTATGGACAAATACAAGCTAAAAATATACTTGGTGATATTTGGCCACAGTGTCACATTGCCTAGATATTTTGAATTCAAGATTTTCTTACTTTATATCTTTAAAACTGCTGTGTGTAGGAAAAAAATATTGAGAAAAAAATTACGCAAATTATGTGCTGTATAATTTCTTCATAGGTGTCAACATCGTACAAGCACCAGAAACCAAAATATTTACGAAAAATTGTTTTATTTTTACATTTGACCTTGAATAGCTTATATTACTGGTTGGTTTTTTTAAGGCACCATTTCGTACGCCGAAATAAATCTGTGAAAAGTCCTGGGTTCGATTAAGATAAACCGATGCTTTTAATAAGTTCCCCTTAGTCAAACATTGATAACAACGCCGTAAAGAGTATGATATAAAACACACAAAGTAATTTTAATTGTTAGAAGGCTTGCACTGATAGTAATATGCTTTTAAATAAGTGCTGTTTATTCACAAATAAACAAAAACTTCGTAAACAAAGCGATTAAAGAACTACACAAAAGAAGCTCAATTGTCAAAAGGCTTGCACTAATTATTTTTACCTGAAAAGTGATTCCAGGTAAAAAAAACACTGAAAAAACACTTGAATGGATGGAATTTGTTTCCGAATTTCGAACCGTCAACTTTGCAAGATAAAATCAAATGCAAATAAAGCAAGTCATAAAATAATCGAACAGTAGGAAATGAGGCTTGAATTTATGCATTTCTGTATTATACGTGGCTATACGCCACATAATAGAACTAGTAGAGGAATAGTAGGCCCTTTTTGGCCGGTTATCTATGGCCAAACGACCAAATCGCAATCTTTAGATCAATGTGTCTTGGTAATGTGATATTTTGTTTTATATTTATTTCATGTTCAAACGTCACACGGTTGATCGTACGCCAGCCAACTTGAACCAAATCTCAGTTAAATATCGGCAAAATATTTAGTATGCCAGATACAATCATACCTCTTTCGAAATATGAATTTTGTTTTTTGTAGTTGTTAATGATAAAAATTAAATTTGTTTTTTGTAACTTAAGGTATAAATGAAAGAACCAATAAAAATAAAAATAAACCTTATTTTTATTAAAGCAGACAATTATTCATGTAATGCAGTCCAAAAACCTGATCACGTAAGGTACATCGTAAACGCGATTAATTTTACTTAAAAAATAATATATTTTATATGTCGTCAATGTCTTCGTCTTCAGTGACAGAATCTGAAGATACTGGCGCAATATTGCTTTCTTGCAGGGAATTGAAGTAGATGACCATTATTTTTTCTATATTTTCCGGTTTAAGTCTATTCCTTTTTACACTTAAAATCCACTAATAGGTGGAAAAGGACCTTTCAACATCTACAGATGTAAGAGGAGCATATTTAAAAAATACTTCGTCATCTACTTCGATTCCCTTTACAATTTTTTCACTTATTGTCCTAATAAAATCGTAGTCCGGAATTCTGTTTAAAACTTTTTCAAATTTATTGTGAATTATCTGATTTGTTGACCAGCTTAAAACATAACTAACATCGTCCATAATATGAAAACTGTCAGATATCGTTAAAACGGTTTTTCGTAAATATCTTGGTTTCTATAACTCCAACGATGTTGACATCTACAAAGAAATTATAGAACACAAATTACGCGATAATTTTTTCCCTTAACATTTTTTCCTACACACAGCCGTTTTAAAGCTATAAAGTAAGAGAATCTTTAATTCAAAATATCTAGGCAATGTGACACTGTAGCCGAAAATCACCAAGTATATTTTTAGTTTGTATTTGTCCATAGAATTAAATGCCATGGTTCAAAGTATATTTCTAGCTTACTTATGTGATGTCCCGCAAGATGTCCCGAAAAAGTTTTAGTAGTAAGGAAGTCTCCATTTTCCTCTCTTCTTTTTAGAAGTTTAGGTAAATATACTCTACCTATTCCGATCACTGCCGATAACATTTCCTCCCAGCCGAATTTCCTCCCGGGCATGCTGGAAAAACCAGCTGAGCAATCCGAGGGTTTCAGTATATTGCAATTCAGGCGATGAGCTGGCAACCTGTCACTACATGAAACTGCCTAAAAATTAAAATCTATCTTTAAATAACCCTCAAAACTTTGTCAGACATGTCGGAACGACCTTTGCTTAGGTCGTTTACGCATTGCATACCCCATTAGGCGTGATAAAGTCGTGATTATATATGTGTATATATGTATGAGTGACATAGCAACAGGCTAACCGTTAACGCAGAGAAATACTTTATTTCCGCGAGAAAATTCATTTAATCGCGGGTGAAAATGCGGGGCGGAAAGCAAGTGAGTTTTATAAATAAGATACAATATTCATACTTTAATTTTTGTTTTATTGTTTTTTTCATAATTCAATGTGCGAGCGTCTGTAAAAGTAAAGTCATATCACATAAACGGCAACCGCTCGATGTAGGTATATTAATTTCATCGGTGGATCGATAATTGTACCAGTGACATCTATTGGTGAATGGTTGGTACTACCTGTATGTGTTTAGGGTTTGAGCGAAAGTCGAAAAACTTCATATCCTTGACACTCCTGTGTGGGTGTCGCTAGAGTAGCCGCTGAAAAGAAACGTTTAATCTGAAACTTTTTAAAAATGAGCATATTATACGATTTTTAATGCTCAGGGTAATCAGAATTATTTATTAAAGAATATATTTGCTGGCTTTAGAAACAAAAAACTTGCTTTATGTAAATTTTTATTTAGAATGACCTGCCCGTCTTACCCGTAGCGCCATCTGCTGATATTTTGTAAAAGCTATTTACTGTTGTTCCGGATGGGACCCCATGACAAAATTAAACACTCAAAACATTTCTGGTAAGGAATGAATATATTGCAAAAATAAAAACCTTGAGCTATATCAATGTTAGAGAAAAAATCTCATCATCGCCATCTAACTAAACACAACAAATGGAACAGCGACATCTACATTTTGACATCGACAACTTATACACGTTCCTTATTTCCTTTACTGATGTTGTTTGTATCAGTTTTTACTCTGTAAAGTCTACAAAGTCCCACTTTTTTGTGTTTTTCTAAAATCATATTTAATATTAATTCTGATCACAAGTGTTGATGTATTTTTTTAACAAAAAAATATGCTCATAATCATACGTTGTCCATAAAACGGAACGATAGAGAACGAATGATGAATGAATATTTTACAGTGTTGCCAAATTTAAAAAAGACTGATGCAGTAAAACGTTGTTTAACAAAACACGCACTTAACACGGTTTTGTGGTGGCAAAAATTAAACAGTTGTCCAACAAGTGTTTAAATGTTAAACAGTGTTTACCTAAACACGATTTGAACTAAGGTTTAAATTAAGTTTCATGGTAAGACTGTAAATGTTTATAAATTTGTTGGCCATTTTGGCCACTTAAGCAATACGAATACCACAACATTTCTAAGAACATCACCTTTCCTTGACAGTCGAAGACCCTTCTTAACGAGTGGATTCTCGAGTCGAACAACGACCCGAAGAACCTTGGTGTCATAGTTTTCTAACCACCTAGTAGCACAACTATAAGGCCTCTAACACGGTTTTAGTAACGACCACTATCAAAAACAACGACCGGAACCGACGGCTTAATTTGACCTCCGAAGCACGGAATCCTTTTACTTTTCGGACAATCAGGTGATTCAGCCTGCAATGTCCTAACCAAACTGAGGAGAACCTCACAAAGTGATAAATTGACAAATATCACGTTTGTGTTCCTCCCCCTTGCGAATCGAACCCGTCCTGGGTTCCTCCGGATCGTAAGGCCATGGCTCTGACCACTAGACTTCGGAGGCAATCAGGTAAAAATATGAGACGTTACTGCCAACAGATTGTATTACGCCGCTTACTAGGCTGTGTCTATCAGCCTACTTAGGACATAATATTTTGCACGTACATACATGCTATCACGCCTGTATCCCTAATGGGGTGGTAAGACCGTCAGCGACCATTTTTTGGAAGTAATCAAATTCGTCATGAAATCAGAAAAAACTTTACTGAGTACATAAAATGTGTTCTACTTGAGAAGTTACCGAAGAAAATTAAATAGGTATTTTATTATAGATTAGAACAATGCAAATAAAATACCCCATGTTACATACATATAATCACGCCTCTATTCCTGCTGGGGCAGGCAAAGCGCAAACGACCCAAACAAAGGTCGCTCCGCCACGTCCTACAAAGTTTCGATGGCCATCAAGAGACATTTGTAGGTACATTGCTGTAGTGAGAAGTTCTTCCATGCTGGACTGGGAGTGAGAGAACAACATAGAATGTGCCAGCTGCATTTCCTCCAGGGCATGCTGTAAAAACCAGCTAAGGGATCCGAGGGTTTCATAATATTGCAATTCAGGCGAAGGCCTGACAACCTGTCACTACAGCAATATACCTACAAATCTATGTTAAATAAACCCTCATAACTTTGTCAGACGTGGCGGAGCGACCAATGTTTGGGTCGTTTCCGCTCTGCCTACCCCGTTAGGGATACAGGCGTGATTATATGTATGCATGTATGTGAGAAGTTGTCAGCTCATCTTCTAAAGTGCAATATACTGAAACCCGTGTTGATATAACAAAATGAGATTTTCATAATAACAAACTCTACCCTGTTATTTTTTACCCGCGCAATATTTAATTAACCCCTCTTCAGTGGATGAGACCTCATAGAATATTATTATATTTAGAAAAAATAAAATAAACTTATAAAATACGATTAATATTATGCAGCAGAAATATATAACAGTAATATTTAGATATATTCCTTATATCTCTCCTTACGACTGCAGTTTAACTTTGATTTTTTTAATCCTTTAGAATTATAGTTTATATTAAATTATGACTAGTAACTAGTAATTCCATACTGGCCTCGGAGAGAGAGAAAAATATAGAATGCGCCAGCTGCATATCTTCAGGGCAATGCTGTAAAATCTAGCTAAGGGATCCGAGAGATTCAGTATATTGTAATTTAGGCGATGGGCTGACCACCTGTCACTACAGCAACATACCGACAAATCTATCTTAAAAAACCCTCAAAACTTTGTCAGACTTGGTGGAACGTCCTTTATTTAGGTCGTTTACGCTTTGCCTTTCCCTTTAGGGATAAATGCGTAATTATATGTAACAGTAAAAAAATTGCCAGTTCTATTAAATTTGTAGTAAGAACTGCGAGCCGTATCAAACCATTAGAAATGATTGACACGAAATGAATAAACAATTTAAATCGAAATAGTTCTTCAAAAAACGAATTCTACAAAGCTAAAAACTCGACAGTCCAAAAAAGTGTTTTCCAAATAATACTTTCAACAAATTCAAAAGATGACCAATCCAAAGGATTGACAATTCCATTTCGGTCGTCCAATGTTGAATCCAAACCAGTTGTTTCGTTATATTTCCTGCCCTTATTTCCTGACGTCAGGGAAAGTCAGGGTGAGAAGTGGAAGACCATCAATCTTGTGGTGAGGGTCATCGCCATTATTTTTTGTTATTCCTAGATGATATTTTGTTCTATTTTCAAACAATGCACTTTCATTTTGACTTTTCAATCAAGTTTCTTTTGTCTTTTGTTTTTGCAATATTGCTAATCGACTTTGAAAGCATCCAGGGGCGTATTTCATTTTTTTTGTGGTTTCCCTGACAGCTCCATAAATATTGTATGTATCTATGTAATGTTAAGGTAGCGATACACTAGCCAAGTGGCGCCCCCATTAATAAAGAATACAGAATCAAGTTTAGTAATGAAGATAATAAATTTAGAACCTTATATGCTGGACTGGGAGCGAGAGAAAAACATAGAATGTGCCAGCTGCATTTCTTCTCGGGAATGCTGTAAAAACCAGCTAAGGGATCAGCATATTGCAATTTAAACGATGGGCTGACTTGTCACTACAACAATATACCTACAAATTTATCTTAAATAACCCTCAAAACTTTGTCAGACGTGGCGGAACGACCTTTGTTTAGGTAGCTTACGCTCTGCCTACCCCATTAAGGATAAATTCGTGACTATATGTATGTATGTATGTAGAACCTTATTAATAAGCGATTTATAGTTCGTTGTAGTAAGAGGAAGAAAAATTGCAAATAACGGCCACCAACGACAATTTTCCTTCTTGTTACTTCAACGAGCTATGAATCACTAATTTATACCGATTTTTCAATTCACTGCGTTTTAAGTGGCGCCACTTGGCTAGTATCGTCACCTTAATGTAGTGTCATAACAAGACAAGTACCTGCTACACCATTTAGATAAGGCATTTTAGGTACTTCCACGCTGGACTGGGAGCGAGAGAAAAACATAGAATGTGCCAGCTTCCTTTCTTCTCAAGCATGCTGTAAAAACCAGCTAAGGGGTCAGAATATTGCAATTCAGGCGATGAGCTGACAACATGTCCCTACAGCAATATACCAACAAATCAAACTCTTGTCAGACGTGGCGGAACGACCTTCGTTTAGGTCGTTTTGACTACCCCATTAGAGAAAAAAGCGTGATCATATGTATGTATGTATTTTAGGTAGATTAGGTAGCCAGATATATCAATCCCCTGGATTAGGTAGCTGCCCCGTGAGATACGAGATAAGGCTAGGGAGACAGAGGTAGCCAGATATATTACAAAAATTTAAAAACAAAATATAACTTTGTGTCTGCCATAACTTTCGCAAACAAAATTTCCGCCCCATTCAACCGGGTAAAAAGAGGTGCTAGTAAAAGTGAAATTCGAGCAATTTTTTTCACTGAGAACAAAAAAATGAAATTGGGCCCAGGGCGAGACCCTTGTATAATTTGAAATAACCAGGGGCAGGGAGCAGTCTCAGGTAAAAAAAAACACTTTGTATAAAAGGTTCCGACCCGGCAGACCCCAAACATTGTTATTGGATCATGATTATAATATGATTATGCACTCTCCTCGCCGGTTTTGAAAGGAAAATTAGAAAAGTAATCCGCCGGCCTCGGTTTATTAAACACTAGAATCTTTCCGCGAACACCGAACACGTGTATGTATTTTTGGCCTGTCTGCTTCAGTTGCTACGGTAATCGTAAAATCTATGCTTAAGGGCTAAGTGTCGCCCTCATCAGTCAACAAATCATAACAATCATACAATAAATCGAAGATCTGGTAGATCAGATTGAGGTTAAAGCAATGAAGGTCATTTAGAACCTCATAAAGTTGCAACTAATAGTTCGTTGTAGTTACAGATAGAAAATTTGCGAAAAACGGCCACTTATAGCATTTTTGCTATCTGTAACTGCAGTGAACAATGAATTATTAATTGCTAACTTGAAATAAACTTAAGTACCTATACTTCAATATGATCTAAAAGATTTTCGATTAATTGCGTTTTCAGTGAGTCATGTTTTTTTAACTGATGATGGCACTGGCGTGCACCGGGTATTCCCTTAAACGTGTATGCTAATATAATTTGACATCAACAAAAAATAAGATCAAATTAATATTTCATTTATTTTAGAATGTATACGTATTTAAATAGCGCACATACATATTACAATCTAAAATTGCCCTCATTTTTTGTCAGACGAGTTGTTTACGAGGCGTTAAACGCTCTGCCTACCCCGTAAAGGATAAAGGCGTGATTTATGTATGTATGTATGTATGTATTTAGATAGCTTCCTTGACAGAATATACCTACACAATATATTGAAGTATGCCCGGAATAAAGGCAGCTGGTAAATTATTTGGCTTGAGCTTGGCTTGGACGCGCTACCGCGTGTCTTGATGTTTCGCCACTTCATCCAGTCTGTCACAGCTAATAGTAATTCGCTGTCCAAACAAATCACAATATTATTTTTGACCCAACAACGTAGAAACATGTCTATAAGATTCTAAGTAACTGTCTTCAGTGTAACAATATTTATACTAGAGAGAGGGACAAGTTTGGAGACAATCAAAATATTGTTACTGAGGGTGTGAGGCGCGGTGTCTTGACGAAAATCAGAATTTGCTGGCTGTGGGGTTAAAGGCTTTCTTAGGCTCGTATTTATAAAGCGATATCAAGATTGAGAGCAATATTAAGTTATGAATTTGACAGGTCGTTTAATACTGAAATGACATTTCTAATTAGAACTCAAACTCGCTGTCAGTTTTGAGAGCTGACTATAAATATGGGCCTTACTTCTTAAATAGATAGTATACATAGGCAGCGAAATAATAATCTTTAAGTACGATCGATACCTAAAACTAAAAGCGATTTATACAGGCTGTAAAAAATTACTACGTTCCTACAAACAACGTAATGTATTAGTGACATACAAAACAAACCACGTACCAAATAAAATAAATAAAAATATGTAAGTTAAAATTTTATTAAATTCGTACAACAGAAACAAGTAGGCCAAAAGTAGTCATGCACACTACGGTGGGCGCGGGACGCGGAGCAGTGACGAACGCCGTAATGTGTGTGACTACAGCTGGCTCACTTTTTTTAAAATTTAAATATTTTCATTTCATTAATTTAATGTGTGTTTTGTGTTGTATATCACCACATATCACTAATACAATATGTAATTTAAAGAAACGCAGTATTTTTTACCACCCTGTGTAATGTAAAAAAGTAATATTTTGTGTTTTTATTCAGTCCGAAAAGCCTGAAAGTGACGACTGGTAACAAGTCATAATATTATGCTGAATGGAGCCGAACCGCAAAAATAACACTGTACTGGAATTTCCGGTTTCCTCAGTTTTATTTATTTTACAATTTATTGTACACAAAAAACATCATAAACACAGGACATAAAAAAACAAAGACACAACAGACACTGCTTATTTCTAAAAAGAAATTTCTTACAGCAGACCTACAGAAGTGATAATTTTAACGGTACGCGGATAAAAAGTGCACAAAATTTAATACAGTTACATACAGTTTTGTTCCAATATGTGGTGTTTTACGAATAAAATCGCTCCTAAAATGGACTAGTTAATTATTTTTATTAGTTAGCCAATTATTTTTATTCTTGTCCCACGAGAACACTCATTAAGGTTTAAATGAAAGATAGGCAAAGCTGTTTACTTATTTATTTATTTTAAAAAAATAGAACACCTCTGTTCCTCCCACGGCTAAACCCTAAAAACTTTTCCAAGTGAGACGCGCTAGGCGGTCCCCCTGAAAGTTTATTTTTGCGAAACCCGCCTCCAACTATCGACCCGACACCTTAGGGATAAGATTAGTTTTCTTTTATGAGTTTTCTTTCAATATTCTTTGGAAATGTGATATGATACGGCCTAGATTCTGCGAAGTGTGTGAATAGAGGGAAAGAACAATAGTGTGTGGGGCATAGAAGATTATTAGTTTAGAGAATATTGGGAATATGAAATGGGGAAAACTGTTATTGTGTATTGGGACGTCTATCTACATCTGCAGTTCCTTCACATGTTTTAAGATTTGTTCTTTTTTTATCAAACTAAAGGTAAGTACATTTTTATATCTACTCGCCTTGTAAAAAAAATAAATATGATAATCTAATAAAAAATAAAATTTAATAGAGAAATAAATAAAAAGAAAACATGGCTCAATGACTTTCATGTAGAAGTGAGTCCCTTAATTTTGATTTTAATACCCCCTATACTACTTAACTTAGGTTCGGTTCGTAATATTTGAAGCTAGTTAAATATTTTTGGTACTAAATATTTTGACACCCTTTCTCCATAATAGTTTACTGATTTTGGTATTACTAATTCACGTTCTCTTGCACTTCGAGTATTATATTTTTTTTCCCTTCTTTTTTAAAACATATGTTATAAAAAATTTCGGCCGTTGTTAATTACTGAATGGCTTCTATCAAAATGTTTGTATTCAGTGAACAAATACTTTAGTGACAAACACAAAAAAAATATTTGCACATCGAAATCGATGTAATATATGAAACTCAAAACCTACTTTGTAAGAACTATCCTTGCACTATATTCTAGCAAATAAACGCATTTCATTTCAATCTAGTTCGCAAGTGTTTCTGACTGTCAAATACATACCAGGCCACTCAGAAAGTATTGCGATAAATAGTTTTTATATATGGCAGACTGGCCGGTTAGAATCTTTTTTGAAAATATGATTACTTGTAAGTAAAAATATGTGTGTTCCATTTTCAAAATTTCCCTCTACATTTTTTGCGAGCCAATTCAAAGTATCGTGTCTTACTGAAAAATGGATCTGCGCCGGGAACATTTTAGAGCTATGATTTTTTACGATTTCAAGTGTCGCCTGAAACCGGATGAATCGTTCGATAGACTTCAAATGGCATTTATGAATAAAAGCCCCTCCAAGGCAACCGTGTATCGTTGGTATAACGAATTTAGGCGCAGTCGACCAACCTTGGGGGATGAAGAAAGAAGCGGTCGCCCTTTGACGGCTATTACGGAAGAAAACGTGCTAGCAGTGAAAAATTTTATCCAAGATAATAGGCGAATTACATATCAGGAGATTCAGCACATATTAAAGATTGGATCGGGAAGCGTTCACGAGATTCTACAAGGGCATCTTCGCGTGAGGAGGATAGTATCGCGCTGGGTGCCGCACTACCTCACCGACGCTCAGAAGCAGGCCCGGGTGGAATGGTGCCGTGATATGCTGAATAAATTTGAAGCAGGCTCGTCTCGGCGTGTTTACGACATCGTAACAGGTGAT
This sequence comes from Scrobipalpa costella, assembly GCA_949820665.1. Lineage (NCBI taxonomy): Eukaryota > Metazoa > Arthropoda > Insecta > Lepidoptera > Gelechiidae > Scrobipalpa > Scrobipalpa costella. The sequence continues at coordinate 3,385,889 of OX463305.1, read as the reverse complement.
GAGTCCTGGATTTATCAATACGATCCAGAAACCAAGCGCCAGTCGACAGTTTGGGTGTTTCAAAATGAACCAACGCCTACCAAAGTGAAGCGATCTCGAAGCGGGGGGAAGATTTTGATCGCCAGCTTTTTTAATTTGACTGGCCACTTGGCCTCAATTCCCTTACGAGATCAAAGAAGCATTAACGCCGAATGGTATACTACCAAATGTTTACCAGAAGTTTTTTCTGTTGTGAGCAACAAGCGACCAAACACAGGGCTCCGCGGACTACTGCTCCACCACGACAATGCGCCTGCACACACCGCGCTCAAAACGAGGGACTTCCTGGACAGCACACCAGTCAAACTCCTAGGTCACCCTCCTTACAGCCCTGATCTAGCACCGTGTGACTTCTTTTTATTTCCAAAAATAAAAAATCAGCTCAAGGGGATGCAATTTTCGTCGCCGGAAGATGCGCTGGCTGCGTTCGAGCAGGCTGTAAACGAGGTGTCTACGGCGGACTGGAAAAAGTGTTTTGAAAACTGGTTCAGACGCATGAATCTTTGTATAGAGGCTGGTGGAGATTACTTTGAAAAGGTTTAATAAAAATATATGTACCTGTAGAACAAATTTTTTTAGTGTCGCAAATCTTTCTGAGTGTCCCACGTACATACAATCACGCCTTTATCCCTAATGTTGCCTTCCATGTCTTCCATGTTAGATCGGGAGCGAAAGAAAAACATAGCCAGCTGAATTCCCTCCCGGGCATGCTGTAGAAACCAGCTAAGGGATCCGAGGGTTTCTGTATATTGCAATTTAGGCGATGAACTGAAAACCTGTCACTACAGCAATATACAAATCTATCTTAAATAACCCTTAGAACTTTGTCAGATGTCAGGATAAATGCGTGGTTATATGTATGTATGTATGTTTATCCCTTATGGGGTAGGCAGAGCGTAAACCACCTAAACAAATGCCGTTCCGCCATGTCTGACAAAGTTGTGAGGGTAAGATAGATTTGTAGGTATATTGCTTTAGTGACAGGTTGTCAGCAAATCGCCTAAACTGCAACATACATAAGCCCTCGGATCCCTTAGATTGTTTTTACAGCATGCCCGGAAGGCAATGCAGCTGGCACATTCTATGTTTTTTTTTCGCTTCCAGTCCAGCATGACTGTCAAAAAATCCCAGCATGACTGTCAAATCAGTATTGTAATATAATCGTCATAGAAGCCGATGGTGTAGTGGATAGGGCCGTTTTAAGCCCACAACGTATGTTTAACGTGTGTTTTTCGGTTTTCGAATTTCATATGTACGTTTATGCTTTCTATGAAGTAATTCAAAGGTTGTGTGTGAATTCGATCAATCCGTACTGAGCCCATGTGGTTGACATTGGCTTGTATTTATAAAGCGATCTCAAGATTGAGAGCAGTATTAAGTATGAATTTGACAGGTCCTAATGTACTGAAATGACATTTCTGATACGAACACGCTGTCTGTTTCAAGTGCTGATTATAAATACGGGCCTAAGGCCCGATCACTCTACGGTAGGGTAGACTCGTGACCTATATGAGCTGATGATGATGATCAATATAGTTTAAACTATGACGTCATATTTATTTTAACAATAATATCATTACTCTCCCCGGAGTCCGGCGCCAAACAGCTTGCTGTGTTCCGTCGGTGCATGAGACTGCCATTGCAATAACAGGCATCTTCTAGGTAAGCTCGCTCCATCGTCGATTCTGTCACGGTCATCCGTAGCCTTAGTGTCTTGTGTCTAGAGCAAACCCATTTCAACTAAAAAGAAAAAAGATTAATTTTATTTGGGGTTAAATTGCAGGCATTTATACAGTGGCAGGCTTTTAATTTTGCAGTCCCTTGTCCAGCAAGGCCAACATAATACATACATAAATAAAATCACGCCTTTATCCCTTACGGGGTATGCAGAGCGTCAAACTCCTCGTAAAAGGCGCTTTCGCCACGTCTGACAAAAATTGAGGGCAATTTTAGATTGTAATGTGTATTGCTATAGTGACAGGTTGTCAGCCCATCGCCTAAATTACAATACACTGTAACCCTCGAGTCCCTTTTGCTGACTTCTACAGCATGCCCGGGAGGAAGGGCAGCTGGAACATTCTGTTTTTCTATCTCTCCCAGTCCAGCATAGAAAATACATAATTATGATATATATTATGGACTCTATCAGCTGGGTTGGCCACTAACCTGGCAAAAGCCGAATCTAGGATTGGGTCTGGTTTCCCTTCTGGGTTGCGGAGGTCAGATGGCAGTCGCTCTGAGTGAAAACCAGTACCCTCGTTCAATCCCCTGGTTTCGGTAGCCGACCCCGTGAGATACAGGATAAAGGGAGATGATGTTGGACTCAATCAGGCAGTTCATTGACTTATACTCCTTTTTTTGCCACAAAAAAGTTACACACGAAGTAGAATGTTTAAATAACTAATTATAACTCGTATTTAAATTAAAAGGTTCCATAGGGTTTTAGTGGTTTATACGGATAAAAAACTAAGCTCTCATATTTTTAAACTCCTTTGATATATAAAGTTAATAAACTGGATATACACAACGATGCTAAAGTGAAAAAGGTTTAGTTTGTTTTTTTATGTAGAGAAGGCTTATTGCATATATGGGCAACCTCCGGCCCGCGGGCTTGATCCGGCCCGCCAAAGCCTTACAAGAAACACAAGCCGTACAATGGCCATTTCATAATTTAATATATAACTGGGTTCGGGATTACTCCGTACAACAACCACCAGCAGCGCTTTTGTTCATAGTTAATTTTTATCCATGTTAATGCGGCCCGCAACTTCATTAATATCGACAAATCTTGCCCGCAACATTCATAAGGTTGCCCACTCCTGCCTTATTGCTACGTTGCGATGTAGACATTTACTACAACAAAACAACGTACGACGCAGCACACATTATATTCTTATTATAGCATTTTATGTTTTACTGCATACATACATACATACATCACGCCTTGATCCCTTACGGGCTAGGCAGAGCGTTTAACGCCTAGTTAAAAGGCGCTGTCGCCACGTCTGACAAAAATTGAGGGCAATTTTAGATTGTAATATGTATTGCTATAGTGGAAGGTTGTCAGCCCATCGCCTAAATTATAATACACTGTAACCCTCTAGTCCCTTTTGCTGACTTCAACAGCATGCCCGGGAGGAAGGGCAGCTGGAACATTCTATGTTTTTCTATCTCTCCCAGTCCAGCATGGAAGTAGTTATTTACTGACTTTTCCTTAAAACCTTTGATACAGCTTAGTAAGTTTTTCTGTGTTAATAAATCTTAATTGACGCTTAACCTTCCTTCTCACAAGACTGACTTCTATGTCTTTCACAGTGCGAGCGATCAAGCTGTGGAATGCCTTGCCCGAAGACATTCGACTTGCACCGTCTCTTGATACTTTTAAGAGCCGAATTAAAAATCATTACTTGGAACAAATAATTACTATCCGAGGGATTCAGTGTATTGCAATTTAGGCGATGGGCTGACAACCTGTCACTACAGCAATATACCTACGAATATATCTTAAATAACCCTCAAAACTTTGTCAGACGTGGCGGAACGACCTTTGTTTTGGTCGTTTACGCTCTGCCTACCCCATTTGAATAAAGGCGTGATTATATGTATGTATGTATGTAATAATTACTATCTGATCTTTAGTTTCCTTCACTTTTATCCTGTGCTGTACGTACTGTTGCTGTCATTTCCTTCATCTAGTTCTAATTGTAGTTTTGCATTATCCTATCTGCAATTAGTTTATGTATTAGTTTATAATATATTAGTTTATTTTATAAATATCTATGTTTTAATTTGTACTTAGTTTATGTATTATATGTAATGTTAATTTCTTCCATGCTGGACTGGGAGAGATAGAAAAACATAGAATGTTCCAGCTGCCCTTCCTCCCGGGCATGCTGTTGAAGTCAGCAAAAGGGACTCGAGGGTTACAGTGTATTGTACTTTAGGCGATGGGCTGACAACCTGTCACTAAAGCAATACATATTACAATCTAAAATTGCCCTCGATTTTTGTCAGACGTGGCAAAAGCGCCTTTTACGAGGCGTTAAACGCTCTGCCTACCCCGTAAGGGATAAAGGCGTGATTTGTGTGTGTGTGTGTGTGTGTGTGTGTGTGTGTGTGTGTGTGTGTGTTAATTGCTACCTTAGCAATAAGTTATTTTTTGTTGTTATCTGTTGTGTTGTATGATTTGTATTCTTACGTGCAATAAAATATTTTTATGTTATGTAATGTATTTAGAATACTTATTTGACTAGGTTTGCACTGTCCGCATACCGCTACGCATTTTTCTTTTACCCAAAGGTTGCCTGGAAGAAATTTCTACCTTAGCAATAAGGCCGCCTATGTTATACATGTCTTGTTGTTATCTGTTGTATTGTATGATTCGTTTTCTTAAAATTTGTTTTCTTAATCTTTGTTTTCTCTGCTAAGGGATCCGAGGATTTCAGTATATTGCAGTTTGGGCGATGGGCTGACAACCTGTCACTACAGAAATATGCCTACAAATTTAAATATCCCTCAAAACTTTGTCAGATGTGGCGGATCGACCTTTGTTTAGGTCGTTTACGCTCTGCTTACCCCATTAGGGATACGTGCGTGATTATTTGTATGTATGTATGTTTTCTTACGTGTAATAGATTATTTTTATCTTACTTTTTACTGGAAAAAAAATCAAACTATACTCCTGGTTACAATATTTTAGCTTTAAGTATACATAATAAATATATATATATATATATTCATTAAATACTAGAAGATACCTATCGGACGTACAACGAACTACAATCAAAAGGTAGGTGATCGACAAAAACCTAATAAGACCCTTTATCCATTTAGCCACGAAAATGTAACCACCCGCAAACCCTAACTACAAAAATACTCATATCGATACCAATTGCCTGAAACACGAAAATACAAAAACTGAAAATATTTCTAAAATTGGTACCGACTGCGTTATAAAATTGTAAATATTTTTTACACATTATTAGGGTATTAGTTTGTAATCAGCTCTCATGAGTTACTGCGAGTTTGAGTTCGTATCAAAAATGACATTTCAGTTAAAACTGGCCTGTCAAATTCATACTTAATATTGGTCACAAGTTTGAGATCGCTTCATAAATACGAGCCTTAAATGGATGACTACGAAGACAGTTAATTATGGGACATCTCAAGCCAATTTAAAATAAATTATTTATCTATGGACTCGCTACACTGAGCAAGTGTACCCATAGCTAGATTTCATAGATATTCACAAGCGGAAGTACTAATGATTCCCTTTTGACTTAATAAATTTTAAAAGATGTGTAATGGCCCATAACCACAACCTATTCGTAATGGGCCCACGTGGTCGACCAAGGCCCGGTCGTCCTAACTCAGGGTAGGCTCGTGACCTGGTCCTACGTACATACATAAAATCACGCCTTTATCCCTTACGGGGTAGGCAGAGCGTTAAACGCCTCGTAAAAGGCGCTTTCGCCACGTCTGACAATAATTGAGGGTAATTTTAGATTGTAATGTGTATTGCCATAGTGACAGGTTGTCAGCCCATCGCCTAAATTACAATACACTGTAACCCTCGAGTCCCTTTTGCTGTCTTCTACAGCATGCCCGGGAGGAAGGGCAGCTGGAACATTCTATGCTTTTCTATCTCTCCCAGTCCAGCATGGAAGTAAGACCTGGTCCTAGGTGGGTACAGTAGGCATGCGGGGTGTGAGGGACGGCGTCCCACAAACTTATAGGGGTTGCTCGCTCAGTCAATGACACTGAACAACTTTCAGTGGCAAATTGAAGGCACAGGCAAAGTGTTTTTTTTTTTGCTTTTCCTTACAAATTGTCTGATCGAGGTGGTAATTTAGTATGGGAAAGTATTTTTTTTATCTCCTGAAATAATTTTCTGGTGGAAGTTGTTCAGTTGTCTAAGCAACCGAATCAATGATGGGCTGTATTAACTGATCCAACACCAAGCTTTCTCAATCGTATTTGCAAGTAGAATCCATACAATGTGGTCTGTCAAATCCACACTTAATATTGCTCTCAATCTTGAGATCGCTTTATAAATACGAGCCGTAGAGTTTCACATCCGCCAGCACAACCCTTTTTGCATCGCGCCGCCAAACAGAAATATCCCGAAAACAATACAAAATGATACGTTCGAAACACGTAGGGGATAACGAACATTACCCGCTGTATTCCGTGTAACAATGTCAGTTGGTATGACGATCACGCGCCGCTTCAAATGAGGGAAAATCTAATCTCTTTCTGCCCCTCTCGAGTGATTGGCCGGAGTATAAAGTACTGCGGACTCCGCCTTTTCACTTCACTCGCCGATGGATTCTGCTACGTCACAGCAGACGAGAGGATTAGGTCGTTTGATAGTATTTTTTTACAGAAACATTAGTTCTCATCACTAAACGATGAACAGTGTTATTTATATTCAACACAGCAATCAATTAATTCAGCGAGCAGCGAACCGCAGTCGAATGTCGCATTTGACGCGCGGAGGAGTGTGACTTTCTTATCTCTTGAAGAAGATCCTCGTATAGGGTCGAAACGTCAAGGTGAATAACTCTATCAATACCGCAAGCGAGTTGCCAAATATTTTACAAACATTGGTCCCCCGTATAAAAGATGAATTGCCTAGTAGTGGCTGACATAGACTGATGACGATGATGGCAAAAGACAGGTTCCCGACAACTCATAATAGTGCAACATTCATACACAAACACACCCGTACACAAATGTAAGCTTAATTTATAAATTCTAGTTTTAGTTTCTACGTTTTATTATATTCTGGAAAAGCGGTGCCTCCTAGCACAGGTTTTATTAAACTTAAAAGGAGGCTCCGGCCACTGTAAATCTATGTTTAAACTTATCTAAAACAAGTAAATTATTTTGTATTTTTTTTAGTGCTATTCTTTTTGACACTATCTTATAAAAAAATTCTTAAACTAGGAAAATCTAATCTCTTTTTGCCCCTCTCGAGTGATTGACCGGAGAATGAAGTACTGCCTCCGCCTTTTCACTGCACTCGCCGATGGATTCTGCGTTGTTACATGCAGCAGACGAACGGATAAGGGCTTTTAAATCTTTTTCTTATTGAGAGAATTTAAATATCAAAACACAGTCCGTTTTGATCCTGACACAGGACATGTAGATTTTAGCTGGCTATTCTAAATCACTTTCTACTTGAAGTTTCTTTCTTTTTTTTGTGCACACACACATACATTGCCATTTTGCCATCAGGTCGGCGTAATAAACCAGTATTTAGATTTACGCATGCAAGATCGCGTCTAAAAGCGCAGCTACAAGTAAGGGTTAGCTGCAGTCGTGAGATTAACCATACATACATACATACAATCAGGCCTCTATCCCTAATGGGGTAGGCAGAGCGTATACGACTTAAACAAAGGTCGATCCGCCACGTGACACGTCTGACAAAGTTTTGAGGGTTATTTAAGATAGATTTGTATGTATATTTTTTGTAGTGATAGGTTGTCAGCCCATCGCCTAAATTGTAATATACTAAAACCCTCGGATCCCTTAGCTTGTTTTTACAGCATGCTCGGGAGGTAATGCAGCTGGCACATTTTATGTTTTTATTTTGGTCTCAGTCCAGCATGGAAGAAACGGTACGGTAACCACCTGACTGATTATTATATCAATTACTTTATTTCAATACGACGAACCAAATCCGTCAGTCTGAATCAACTCAAAGTTCGTTTGCATAATCATCCGATGTTGAGCTTAGCCGTGGACATTTGATTTGATATCGCGAACTGAACAGAACCTCATTACACTCAACGAGAGGTATACAATGAAATCTACAAGACTATTGAATAAGAATATAGACTTTGAAAGTTCAAGGTTTTTGGTAATCAGGAGCGTGGATCGGTTAACCTATAGACAGATTCTGACTTTCCTTGGAAGAACTTTACACCAGGTGTAAGGGACAGCGTCCCGCAAACTGATAGGGGTTGCTCAGTCAACGACATTGAGCAACAGGGAGCGAGAGAAAAACATAGAATGTGCCAGATGCATTTCCTCCTGGGCATGCTGTGAAGACCAGCTAAGGACTATCTATGGACCCGATGAACCCAGGTGTCAGAGTTTTTAAACCGCCTAGTAGCACAACTATCAGGCCTCTGACATGGTTTTGTATAACGACCACTATCAAAGACAGCGACCGGGACCGACGGCTTAACGTGCCCTCCGAAGCACGAAATCTTTTTCTTTTCGGACAATCAGGCGATTCAGCCTGAAATGTCCTACCCTAACTGGGGAAAAATTCACAAAGTGATAAATTCTCAAATATCAACTTTGTGTTTTACCCCCTGGGAATCGAACCCAGGACCTCCGGATCGGGAGCCCATGGCACTAGCCACTAGACCACGGAGGCAGTTGATCATCTGTTCAACATCCCTGATCTGAACACATATTCTCTCATTTCCAAGTTTGTATCCACCTCATCAAGTGTAATGAGGTTCAGTTCAATTCGCGGTATCAAATGAAACTTCCACGGGTATTGGGTCAGCTCTACATAGGTGCCGAGTGACGGATTTAATTCATACATACATACATATAATCACGCCTTTATCTGTAATCACTTCCATGCTGGACTGGGAGCGAGAGAAAATCATAGAATGTGCCAGCTGCATTTCCTCCCGGGCATGCTATAAAAACCAGCTGAGGGATCCGAGGGTTTCAATATATTTCAATTTAGGCGATGGGCTGACAACCTGTCATTACGGCAATATACCTACAAATATATCTTAAATAACCCTCAAAACTTTGTAAGACGTGGCGAGACGATCTTTGTTTAGGTCGTTTACGCTCTCCCTACCCAATTACAGATACATACATATAATCACTTCTTAATCCCTAATGGGGTAGGCAGAGAGTAAACGACCTAAAGAAAGGTCGTTCCGCCACGTCTGATAAAGTTTTGAGGGTTGTTTAAGATAGATCTGTAGGTATATTGCTGTAGTGACAGGTTTTCAGCCTGTCGCCTAAATTGCAATATACAGAAACCCTCGGATCCCTCAGCTGGTTTTTACAGCATGCCCGGGAGGAAATGCAGCTGGCACATTCTATGTTTTTCTCTAGCTCCCAATCCAGCATGGAAGTGATTACAGATAAAGGCGTGATTATATGTATGTATGTATGAATTAAATCCGTCACTCGGCACCTATGTAGAGCTTACCCAATACCCGTGGAAGTTTCATTTGATACTGCGAATTGAACTGAACCTCATTACACTTGATGAGGTGGATACAAACTTGGAAATGAGAGAATATGTGTTCAGATCAGGGATGTTGAACAGATGATCAACTGCCTCCGTGGTCTAGTGGCTAGTGCCATGGGCTCCCGATCCGGAGGTCCTGAGTTCGATTCCCAGGGGGTAAAACACAAAGTTGATATTTGAGAATTTATCACTTTGTGAATTTTTCCCCAGTTTGGGTAGGACATTTCAGGCTGAATCGCCTGATTGTCCGAAAAGAAAAAGATTTCGTGCTTCGGAGGGCTTGTTAAGCCGTCGGTCCCGGTCGCTGTCTTTGATAGTGGTCGTTACACAAAACCATGTCAGAGGCCTGATAGTTGTGCTACTAGGCGGTTTAAAAACTCTGACACCTGGGTTCATCGGGTCCATAGACTCGATACCCACTCGACAGAAGAAGGGATGTTGCAAATATTCGCATCCACATACGTTCTGGACACGCTCTTCCATGCTGAACTGGGAGTGAGAGAAAAACCTAGAATGTGCCAGCTGCTTGTCCGCCCGGGCATGCTGTTAAAAAAAAGCTTACGGATCCAAGGGTTTCTGTATATCGCAATTTAGGCGATGGGCTGACAACCTGTTTTTACAGCAATGAACCTACGAATCTATCTTAAATAACCCCCAAATCTTTGTCAGACGTGGCGGAACGATCATGTTTAGGCAGTTTACGCTCTGCCTACCCCATTAGGGATAAAGCCGTGATTATATGTATGTATGCATACGCATATGCGGATCTTCCGCATGATTTTGGACATCCGCATCCGCGTGGAATTAATGCGGATGTGGGTGTGTAGTATAGTGAAGATGAGAGTCAAGAAATCCATGCTGGTCTGGGAGTGATAGAAAGACATAAAACGTAACAGCTGTATCTCCTCCTGGGCGTGTGTGTGATTCGAGAGTTTCAGTATATTGTAATTTAGACGTGGGCTGACAATCTGTCACTACAGTTATATACAGATTGATCTGAGATAGCCCTCAAAACTTGTCAGACGTGGCGGTCATTCACCTTTGTTTGGGTCGTTGGTGCTCTGCCTACCCCATTAGGGATACAGGCGTTATAGTGTATACGTAAAATGTATTTTTTTTTAATATACACCATAAAACATTGTCTTTTTGTGCTATTCCGGCACCAGTACAAAATTAATAAAGAAAAATATCAACATCCGCATCCGCGTCCGCGGATGTATAAACTTAAAAGAACCGCATTTGCAAAATCCCTGGTTCAGATTCAGATATGTGATTTAGTTCTATTGACTATTTGGCACATCATAGTAGTTTAATTACACCGAGTGTAATTGTTGGGACATCCAACAAATTAATAGGGGTTGCTCAGTCAAAGACACTGATCAACTTTCACAAGAAAATTCTTACAAGAAATTAAATGTTTTCATACAAAATGTCCACGTCGATCAGACTATCTATATGGAAAAGTATATTTTCTTTTTCACTTCCTGAAAGAAAAATCCTGGTGTAAGTTGTTCAGTTTCGTTGACTGAGCAACCCCTATCAGTTTGTGGGATGCTGTCCCTTACACTCGGTTTAGTCCTTTACTGTCTTTCCACTATTTGATAATATCTGACAAGTCATGTATTTTTTATGCATACAATTTATCGCATAAGCTATCATATCAGTGACATGCATGTGGGCATGCTGTAAAAACCAGCTAAGGGATTCGAGGGTATATTGTAGTTTGGGCGATGGGCTGACAACCTGTCACTACTGCAATATCCACTTCTATCTTAAACAACCCTCAAAACTTGTCAGACGTGGCGGAACGACCTTTGTTTGGGTTGCTCACGCTCTGCCTACCCCATTAGGGGTACAGGCGTGATAGTATGTATGTATGTATCAGTGACCCTTATCTTGGCACTGCCAATATCTCAGATTTTAATTTAAACTAGTCAGATAATTAGTCGAAATTTGTTGCCAAAGGGCAGAATTCGTCGGTCTCCAGTTTAAGAGTTATTCAGTTTTTTTTTGGGCAGTGCCAAAATAATCATAGTGCTTATCTTGGCACAGCTCATTCGAGATCTGTCAAACTAAATAACCTAGAAAAGTTGTGATTAGCCTCAGAACTAACCGTTAATTCTTACATGCTGGACTGGGAGTGAGAGAAAAACATGGAATGTGCCAGTTAGGTACTTTTCCTCCCGGGCGTGCTGTAAAAACCAGTTAGGTATATTGCAATTTAGGCGATAGGCTGACAACCTGTCACTACAGCAAAATAACTAAAAATCTATATTCATAACCCTCAAATCTTTGTCAGACGTGGCGGAAACGACCTCCGTGTAGGTCGTTTACGCTCTGCCTACCTCATTGTAGATAAAGGAGTGATTATATGTATGTATGTATGATATAATCGTTCATTAGTCGAAAAAGAAATCACATGTAAGATGTTATTTCTTTTGATATTGTTATTAAGTAACTTTATTTTTTCTAAATAAATAATAGAAAAAACGCTAGTTGCCTTTGAAATCTAGTCGGTATCTCGGTTAAATGTAAAAACGTTTTCTTTTGGGCTGCGCCAAGATAAGGCTTATCTTGACACTTCTTCTGTCGAATGGGTATCGAGTCTATCGACCCGATGAACCCAGGTGTCAGAGTTTTTAAAACCGCCTAGTAGCACAACTATCATTCCTCTGATATGGTTTGAGTAACCACCACTATCAAAGACAGCGTCCGGGACCGACGCCTTAACGTGCCCTCCGAAGCACGAAATCTTTTTCTTTTCGGACAATCAGGTGATTCAACTTGCAATGTCCTAACCAAACTGGAGAAATATTAACAAAGTGATAAATTCTCAAATATCAACTTTGTGTTTCCCCCCTGGGAATCGAACCCAGGACCATGACCATCCATGGCACTAGCCACTAGACCACAGAGGCAGTTAAATCATACACTGCCCATTTAGAACTAAACCTTCTAGCGAAGATCTGATTTTATCCAGAGATGGTTCCTTACACTAGTCGGTATTAGACGTAAAGTAAACACAATTAGTCCTGGTGTATTTAAAAAGATACACGCATTTTAAAAATTCTCAGAAAAGATCCCAAAAAAGAGAGATCATATCAAAAACATGACAAATATTTTCTATAATGGATTTTTGATTATCAGTTCCGTTACTTTTCATTTTATAAAACCTGTGATAAAAATCATCAAAATAATCAGCTGTGCTACATCTATTTACAAGAAAGATATGAAAATTTGTTACGAAGGATTTTATTTTTATAAAAAAAATCAAAATCAAATATCCTCACTATTCTCTAGAACCATTATTCTAGGCACAGAAATACACTTAGTGTGAGGCTAGCGCTTATACTAGGTAAATAAAATTTCCATATTTTAGAACTTAAACTAGGCCTAAATTAAAATTAAGCTCTCTAGAAAGTGCTAGCCAGAATTTTAACCAATATCTAAAATGTTATAAATTCACTATACCCTATTTAGGGAGACAAGCGATTAGTAATTAGCTCTCAATTTAGGACCTAAATTGAGCGTTAATGGCTGTGCTCACCACGTTTGGCATTTTGCGAATCTCGATATACGTTTAATAATAAACTTGCAAGTGTAACTCTAACAAGTTTAATAATAAGCTATGCCCTAGACTGCCTAATATTCCTACATACATATATACCAGGCCACTCAGAAAGTATTGCGATAAATAGTTTTTATATATGGCAGACTGGCCGGTTAGAATCTTTTTTGAAAATATGATTACTTGTAAGTAAAAATATGTGTGTTCCATTTTCAAAATTTCCCTCCACATTTTTTGCGAGCCAATTCAAAGTATCGTGTCTTACTGAAAAATGGATTTGCGCCGGGAACATTTTAGAGCTATGATTTTTTACGATTTCAAGTGTCGCCTGAAACCGGATGATTCGTTCGATAGACTTCAAATGGCATTTATGGATGAAAGCCCCTCCAAGGCAACCGTGTATCGTTGGTATAACGAATTTAGGCGCGGTCGACCAACCTTGGGGGATGAAGAAAGAAGCGGTCGCCCTTTGACGGCTATTACGGAAGAAAATGTGCTAGCAGTGAAAAATTTAATCCAAGATAATAGGCGAATTACATATCAGGAGATTCAGCACATATTAAAGATTGGATCGGGAAGCGTTCACGAGATTCTACATGGGCATCTTTGCGTGAGGAGGATAGTATCGCGCTGGGTGCCGCACTACCTCACCGACGCTCAGAAGCAGGCCCGGGTGGAATGGTGCCGTGATATGCTGAACAAATTTGAAGCAGGCTCGTCTCGGCGTGTTTACGACATCGTAACAGGTGATGAGTCCTGGATTTATCAATACGATCCAGAAACCAAGCGCCAGTCGACAGTTTGGGTGTTTCAAAATGAACCAACGCCTACCAAAGTGAAGTGATCTCGAAGCGGTGGGAAGATTTTGATCGCCAGCTTTTTTAATTTGACTGGCCACTTGGCCTCAATTCCCTTACGAGATCAAAGAAGCATTAACGCCGAATGGTATACTACCAAATGTTTACCAGAAGTTTTTTTCTGTTGTGAGCAACAAGCGACCAAACACAGGGCTCCGCGGACTACTGCTCCACCACGACAATGCGCCTGCACACACCGCGCTCAAAACGAGGGACTTCCTGGACAGCACACCAGTCAAACTCCTGGGTCACCCTCCTTACAGCCCTGATCTAGCACCGTGTGACTTCTTTTTATTTCCAAAAATAAAAAATCAGCTCAAGGGGATACAATTTTCGTCACCGGAAGATGCGCTGGCTGCGTTCGAGCAGGCTGTAAACGAGGTGTCTACGGCGGACTGGAAAAAGTGTTTTGAAAACTGGTTCAGACGCATGAATCTTTGTATAGAGGCTGGTGGAGAGTACTTTGAAAAGATTAAATAAAAATATATGTACCTGTAGAACAATTTTTTTTAGTGTCGCAAAACTTTCTGAGTGTCCCACGTACATATTATCACGCCTTTATCCCTAATGGGGTAGGCAGAGCGTCGTTCCGCCACGTCTGACTATAGTTTGATAGATTTGTAGGTATATTACTGTAGTAAAAGGTTGTCAGCCCATTGCCTAAATTGTAATATACAAAAACCTCTGATCCCTTAGCTGGTTGTTACAGCATGCCCGGAAAGAAATGCAGCTGCCACATTGTAAGTTTTTCTCTCGCTGCCAGTCCAGCATGAAAGAAATAAAATTCCTAAATTTGACTAAAATTCGCCACTTGCATATGGGTGTTTTGTAAAATAAAATCTTGCATGTCTACAGGATGTTTTAAATAATTGTGGTTCTTTTTCATTAACCATTTACTACTAGCGACTCGCCCCGGCTTCGCACGGAAATTATCAGTCTTTCTCTACTAAATTATACATATAAACCTCTTGAATCACTCTATCCATTCAAAGAAACCGCATCAAAAACCGTTGCGTAGTTTTAAAGATTTATGCATACATAGGGATATAGGGACAGAGAAAGGGACTTTATTTTATACTATGTAGAGAGGTTAGGTACTATTGAAATTCCAAACCTCGAACTATATTTTTTACCAAAACTGTTTTGACGTTTCATAAAGAGTTGCTGATTTGACTAGTAAGAAACTAGCGTATTATCCAATTTATTCTACCACAAAAAATTAGGTAAAAATTTAATTTTGCAACCATTTTTAAAACAATCAATTGTATTTTACAAAAGGAATGAAAACGAGAAAATATCCTGCACGTTATTTCATTACGCAAACGGAAAAGTTCCATGCAAGTTATTTAATAACTTTATTCATTGCATTCTTTTGTAAGCGAAATGAGCCAATAATTTAATAGTTGCAACTTGTTCTTTGTTTTCTTTCTAGTTTTGTTCTGCAGTAATTTATTCACTGGCCAGCGGGGAAACTTTCAGTTTTAATTTAGTTGCTTTGCTCTCAGTATTCTCTTTTAGTATTCGCTTCTCAATGCAAATTGGACGAAATTACAAAGGGGTGAAGTTTTTGCAAAGCGGGTAATTTGATGTCAATCAATCGATGGGTTAATACATACATACATTTAATTACGGCTTTATCCCTAAAGGGGAAGGCAGAGCGTTACGACCTAAACGAAGCTCGTTCCGCTACGTCTGACAAAGTTCTGTGGGTTATTTAAGATAGATTTGTAGGTATTACTGTAATGACAGGTTGTCAGCGTATAGTCTAAATTGCAATAAACAGAAACCCACGGAACCTTAGCTGGTTTTTACAGCATGCCCAGCTAAGGGATCCGAGGGTTTAAGTATATTGTAATTTAGGCGTTGGGCTGACAACCTGTCACTACAGCAATATACTTACAAATAAATCTTAAATAACCCTCAAAACTTTGTCAGAAGTGGCGGAACGACCTTTGTTTGGGTCGTTTACGCTCTGCCTACCCCATTAGGGATAAAGTCGTGATTATATGTATGTATGTTTGCTGTACCATAGATGATAGAAGGGATCTTTTGCTAATCTTCAGATACAAAAAAAACTCAATAAATCAAGCATTTTTTTTAGGTTAATAAGATAACAAAAGATCATTTCTATCGACTATTCCTTTTTGCCAAACGATACAAAGTCATTGGTCCTCGCCGGGAATCGAACCCGGGACTACCGGGTCGTGAGCCTATGGCTCAGACCACTAGACCACGGGGTCTGTGACAAGTAGGCACCGTCTTTTCTGGTGCCAAAATTAAAAATTGGCAAGTATAGGTAATTCGTCTCTCACCCTAAATATAAAGTTTGTATGTAAAACATGATAAAGAATTGAATCAATTAGGTACCTTACTAAAAGTTTGTAGCCAATCATAGAAGAACTTGAAATTAAAATTTATACATACATACATACATAAAATCACGCCTTTACCCCCAATGGGGTAGGCAGAGCATAAACGACCTAAACAAAGGTCGTTCCGCCACGTCTGACAAAGTTTTGAGGATCATTTAAGATTTATTTGTAGGTATATTGCTGTAGTGACAGGTTGTCAGCCCATCGCCTAAATTACAATATGCTGAAACCCTCGGCTCCCTAAGCTGGTTTTTACATCATGCCCGGAAGGAAATGCAGCCGGCACATTCTATGTTTTTCTCTCGCCCCCAGGCCAATTTATACAATACCAGAATTAGTATGCATATCCACATCTAGATTCTAATTTAGAACCCAATCAAATTCTGCGTTTGCTAATTCTAAACTAAATTAACTTGTTACAAAATTAGAAATTAATTTCATACGGTTTGAACATTCTGGTTCTAGTTACAGTATATTTTCAAAAAGAGAAAGACACATACATGTGATCACCTTTTCCTTTTTCCCTAATGGGGTAGGAGAGAAGAGCGTAGACAACATTTGATATCTACATACATACATACATAAAATAACGCCTTTATCCCTTACGGGGTAGGCAGAGCGTTAAACAACTCGTAAATGCGCTTTCGCCACGTCTGACAAAAAATGAGGGCAATTTTAGATTGAAAAGTGTATTGCTATAGTGACAGGTTGTCAGCCCATCGCCTAAATTACAATACATTGTTACCCTCGAGTCCCTTTTGCTGACTTCAACAGCATGCCTGGGAGGAAGGGCAGCTGGAACATGCTATGTTTTTCTATCTCTCCCAGTCCAGCATGGAAGGTATTTGATATCTGATTTTAATTTTTGCATGAGAGTCTAATTACTTGAAAAAACATAGTAATAATTATACATTGTGTGCAATAATTATCTTCCATGCTGGACTGGGAGTGATAGAAAAACATAGAATGTGCCAGCTGCCTCTACTCCCGGGCATGCTGTAAAAGCCAGCTAAGGGTATTAGTAAATTGCAATTCAAGGCTGACAACCTGTCACTCCTTTTTTTAAAGTTGTTTCTAATAATGATGAGTAACAAACTACCAAAAAGTACCTATCGCTTAATTGATAAGTGCATAACTATTACATAAATCGACTTGGTTACTGCTTCCGTGGTCTTGCCAAAAGCCCGGGCTTACGATCCGTAGGTCCAGGGTTCGATTCCCGGGGGGAAACACTAAGTAGATATTTGTCAATTTATCACTTTGTGAGGTTCTCCCAAGTTTGGTTAGGACATTGCAGACTGAATCACCTGATTGTCCGAAAAGAAAAAGGATTCCCTGCTTCAGAGGGCACGCTAAGCCGTCGGTCCCGGTCGCTGTCTTTGACAGTGGTCGTTACAAAAACCATGTCAGAGGAATAATCATTCTGGTCGCTTGTGAAAGCAGTGGAAACCAATTTCTGCCAGCCATCTTTACCGCCTCTGCAGAGACCTGATGGGTCGCTTGCTCATACTGCGGAGGAGAAAGCCAATCTTTTTGCCTCCTATTTTGCGGAGAGTTCGCGTCTTGATGCCGCAGGTAAAATACCACCCCCGTTACCTCGTGTCGACTGCTTTATGGCAGCCGTACGCATCCGGCAAAAAGAGGTCCTTAAAACCATGCGAAATCTAGACGTGAATAAAGCAAGTGGCCCTGGCGGTATCCCTGCAATCGTCCTGCGTAACTGTGCGCCTGAGTTGTCTCCGGTGTTGACACGCCTGTACCGCCTCTCACTTGAGACTGGTGTTGTTCCCAAATCGTGGAAGCTTGCAAATGTGCAACCTGTACCCAAAAAAGGTAGTCGAGCAGACCCTGCCAACTATAGACCCATATCGGTAACCTCTATACTCTGCAAGATTATGGAGCGTGTACTGAATAATCGGCTCCTGGCATACCTTGAGGATAATGATCTCCTTAACGATCGCCAATACGGCTTCCGCTGAGGGCGATCGACGGGGGACCTCCTCGTGCATGCCACTCACTTATGGAGTGAGGCTATCGAGAGACATGGTGAAGCACTTGCCGCGTCTCTGGATATCTCCAAGGCCTTTGACAGGGTCTGGCACGCTAGCCTTACTGGCAAGCTTCCCGCCTACGGGTTACCTGCTGGCCTTTGCAACTGGATTTCGGACTTCTTGAGTGAACGATCCATACAAGTGGTCTTAGAAGGCTGCTCCTCCGGACAACAGGGTATTGATGCCGGAGTTCCTCAAGGTTCTGTCCTGTCTGCAACCTTATTCCTGCTGCATATCAACGACATGTTGACACCCGATACCTTTGGGTACGCTGATGACAGCACGGTTGTTGACAGATATCTGTTCAGTGCAAGGGCCAACAGTGAAACAATCCAGTCTTGTCGGGAGTCCATAGTGGATCGTCTGAACTCATCGCTAAGGGTGATATCCGAGTGGGGCGATGCCAATCTCGTCAAGTTCAACGCATCCAAAACCCAGGCGTGTCTATTCTCGACAAAACGGAGTCCTTTTAACCTGGCTCCAACTTTCCGGGATGTATCCGTACCGATTTCTGACCATCTTGAGCTTCTTGGTATGAGCCTTACGTCCGACTTGAACTTTGGACGTCACATTGAGTCTCTGGGCACAACAGCTGCCAAAAAACTTGGTATCCTCTCGAAGGTGAGGCGATACTTCACACCGGGACAGCTATTGCAGTTGTACACAGCTCAAGTCCGATCGTGTATGGAGTACTGCTGCCACCATTGGGACGGTTCAGCTAAATACCAGCTGGCTGCCTTAGACTCAATCGAGAAACGTGCTAAGAGGCTCATTGGAGACTCAGTACTGGTTGAGGCAAAACTACAGAACCTTGAGCACCGTCGCAGAGTGGCGTGCATGTCGGTATTTTACAGGATACATTTCGGGGAGTGCGCGTTAGCACTTCATGACCTTATACCCCCCTCCCCTTTCCATCTCCGGAGCACGAGGCGTGGACAGGGGTTCCACCCTTATGTCGTGGATATACCACAAATTCGCACGAAGCGGTTCGCTTCCACATTCTTAATGCGAACGGCTAAGGAGTGGAACTCCCTGCCGGCGGATCTGTTTCCGGAACAATATAACCTGGGCCTTTTCAAGGCGAGAGTGAATAGGCACTACATAGGTGAGTATGCTTCAACATAGTCCGCATCGTCACTTTCCACCAGGTGAGATGGCGGACAAATGCTCGCCTATAAATATTAAAAAAAAAAAAAAAAAATAATAGCTGTACTATTAGGCGGTTTGAAAACTCTGACACAAGGGTTCATCGGATCGATTGACTGGAGAATCCACTCGCTAAGAAGAAGACTTGGTTACCTTTGCCTCTCATACATACATACATATAATCACACCTTTATCCCTAATGGGGTAAGTAGAGCGTAAACGACTTAAACAAAGTTTTGAGGCTTATATAAGACAGATTAATATGTAAGTATATTGCTGTAGTGACAGGTTGTCAGCCCATCGCCTAACATGCAATATACTAAAACCCTCGGATCCCTTAGCTGGTTTTCCCAGCATGCCCGGGAAGAAATGCAGCTGGCACATTTTATGTTTTTTCTTTCGCTCCCAGTCCAGCATGGCTTTGGCTCTTCGTGCTGGATAAACAATAAACAGAAAAGCACCCTTCAAAATACGACTTTGATCCGGATCAAATATTATCCGATTGACTGAATCCAATTTAAAGCGTCCATCGTAGTATTCATTGACTATTACGGAAGCGCTTCGCTAGAAAATGGTTTAATGAAAGGATTGAGTTGCATCGACTGCATCTGCTAATTATAGTTCGAAAAAAGTGCTTTTTATTCACGCCCTTATCCCTAATGGGGTAGGCAGAGCGCAAACGACCCAAACATAGGTCGTTCCGTAAAGTCTGACAATGTTTTGAGGATTATTTAAGATAGATTTGTAGGTATATTGCTTAGTGAAAGGTTGTCAGCCCACCGCCTAAATTACAATATACTGAAACCCTCGGATCCCTTAGCTGGTTTTTACAGCATGACCGGGAGGAAATGCAGCTGACACATTCTATGTTTTTCTCTCGCTCCCAGGCCAACATGGAAGATTGAAAATCGTTTTGTGAATAAATGTGTGGTAGCGAAGTTCCGTAGATGGCGAACAAAAGAAGAGGCTTATACTCAGCAGTGGGTAGATGTAGGCTGATATGATAATGATGTCGAGCGAAGTTAGGAAAAGAATCATCGGAGCTAAATAAATCGGCGTTTTCTCTGCATGAGACAATTTTGAATAGATTTTGATTACCCTTCTTCTTTAAATTTAAGAGCAGGGCTCTTGTCTGTGAAGTAATCGCCATTCGGATCGATTTTGTGTAAGTTTCTTGACATCCTGGTACGACACGACCTCAGCTTTTTCTTTTATTTGGTCCATGTAAGTTCGTCTCGGTCTTCCTCGTCCTCTCTTTCCCTCTATCTTTCCTTCCAAGATGGTCTTAAAGATTACCCTAGTCTTTGGCAAATAGTCATGCTGGACTGGGAGAGATAGAAAAACATAGCATGTTCCAGCTGCCCTTCCTCCCAGGCATGCTGTAGAAGTCAGCAAAAGGGACTCGAGGGTTACAGTGTATTGTAATTTAGGCGATGGGCTGACAACCTGTCACTATAGCAATACACTTTTCAATCTAAAATTGCCCTCAATTTTTGTCAGACGTGGCGAAAGCGCCTTTTACGAGGCGTTTATCGCTCTGCCTACCCCGTAAGGGATAAAGGCGTGATTTTATGTATGTATGTATGTATTGGCAAATACCTATATGGCGCTTATTTTAAAGACTAAAGATAATAGTCAATCATATGTGTCTAGAGCAGCTTCCGTCTCCAAGCAACTAATGGTGGAATGACTTACCTAATTTAACACTGCAAAAAGTAGTTAAGATTTTATTAAAGTTCCGTTGATTTTGAGTGCAAAGAACTTTCCTCTTTTAGATATGCGTAGAATTGTACAGCGTCCTGCAAACTGATAGGGGTTATTCAGTCAACGAAACTGAACTACTATCAACAGGATCAAATCTTTCAGAAAAAATAAATGCTCTTCCGTACAAACTGTTTGACCACCCGATTTTGTATGGAAAAGTTTTTTTTTTTTTCATCTCCTAAATAAACAATCCTGGTGAAAGTTGTTCAGTTTCGTTAATTGAGCATATGGTATCCCCTATCAGTTCGCGGGACGCTGTCCCTTACACCCGGTATTATAATAATATATTTTTATTTTATCTTGTTACAACTGTCATATCGGCATCAAACACGTGTTGTATTCACAGAAACCAATTCATGTACCTAACTTCCACAGCCTGCAAATACACTGGGTGCAATGAAAGGGGTCAGCTATGCCTTTGATTGTGCCGATTGCATCCCATCTGTTCAAGAACCAATTATAACTGCCTCTGTGATCTAGTGGTCTGAGCCTTTGGCTCGAGGTCTGGAGGTCGTGGGTTTGATTCCCAAGTGAAAACACAAAATTGATAATATCAATATATATCCCTTTGGATGACTTTTCTCTCATTTATGGCAACGCAAGCTGCAACACTATACATTCAAATCTATCTTAAATAACCCTCAAAACTTTGTCAGACGTCGCGCAACGACCTTCGTTTAGGTCGTTTACGCTCTACCTACCCCATTAGGGATAAAGGCGTGATTATATGTATGTATATATGTATAATTTTAGTAAAGATTTAGTCAAGTTGCGCTCTACGAATCGATAGCATTGGTACCGATTCCTTGAGAACACAACTTAACTAAATCTTGACTAGAATTGTAGCCGTCCTTTTCTGTTCTCTCATGATAGAAAATGACAGGTAACGATTTTAGTCAATTATTTGTGATTTTCTAGGCGCACGAATTGCCCCCATTGTATATCTATCTACCGACATGAATAGTGTTATAGCTTCTTCTTTTTTTAGCGAGTGGATTCTCAAGTCGAACGGCCCGATGTACCCTGATGTCAGAGTTTTCAAACCGCCTAGTAGCACAGCTATTAGGCCTGTGACGTGGTTTAAGTAACGACCACTATAAAAGACAGCGACCGGGACCGACGGCTTAACGTGCCCTCCGTAACACGGAATCCTTTTTCTAGTTCGGACAATCAGGTGATTCAGCCTGCAACGTCCTAATCAAACTGGGCACAACCTCACAAAAAAGTGATAAATTGACAAATATAAACTATGTGTTCCCCCCCCTGGGAATCGAACCCAGGACCTCTGGATCGTAAGCACATGGCTCTGACCACTAGACCACGGCGGAAGTTATAGCTTGACCAGGTTTTAAAAAGACTCCCCAAGACAGTCAGTCTTTTTTCGACAGACAGTCGGTCTTTTTCCTCGTCGGAAAAAGACCTGCCAATAGAGTACATCTTATGGGGAGCCCATAATCTCATGATAGATATTTTTAGTTCCTGGTTAGGGTACACAACCGTTTAAGTGTTTGTTTTACTGATGAGATCGAATAACTTCTCCCGAGAGCCCGATGGTGTAGTGGATAGGGCCGCTGCCTCCTTAGCGGGGAGGTCGTGGTTCGAATCCCACCACGTAATGTGTTTTTCGGTTATCGAATTTCATTTGTACGTTTATTCGGCGCTTTTTCCGTGCTTCGGAGGGCACGTTAAGCCGTTGATCCCGGTTAATATCGTTTAATACCGTAAATGTTAGTCGTTAAGCCATGTCAAAGGCCAGAACTAAGCATTGGCGGCATCAAAACTCTTGCGGAGGTCAGATAACAATTGCTCTGTGTAAAAACCAGTACCCTCGTTCAACCGCCTATATTAGGCAGCCGACCCCGTGAGATACGGGATAATGCTAGGGAGATGATGATCGAATAACTTTTCCTAAGAAAAATACAGGGTCCAAACAATCATTGATTACCCTATAACTTCATTCAAGTTTGGGAAGATATTTAACCTCTATGATTAACCTGATCTTAGCAGATTTAAACTAGGTATCAAGTCATTAAAGATATTTGTGTTGTTTTGATCCTGTACAGTCAGACACATACCGGGTGTAAGCTAAAACTAAATAAAAATTGGCATTTCCATACAAAATGTCAACCTCGTCAGGCAATATGTATGGAAAAGCCAAATTATTTTTAACACTTAATTTTAAACTTTCGTGGTTGTTTTCAATATCGGGAACTCATAAAATAATTTAAATCGTGGTAAGAAACCCGTAAAATGTCTTATAGTTATACAAATTATTTTTTCACTTCTTGAAGAATTTCATGGTGGAAGTTGTTTACGTTGTCCTTTACACCCCATATAATGTTTGTCGAATTTGCCAAATTTTGAAGTAAATATTTTTTTTAATAGGTACATACTAGGATTGATTAACTGATTAAGTATAATAAATGTAGTCGCAGAAAAATGTCTTTTCTCTTTAAAAAAAGTGTTTTCTGATAATGAATCATACGTTGTTTCTGTCATGCACGTTCACGGTTCAGAAATCAAAGTGGCCGAGTGTACCTCGATGTATAGAACCGATCAAAGTAACAACAAGGATATTGGCAAAGTTTCGCCCTAAATAGTTGGGCCACAATTTCCGATTTGTCGTAAGCAAACTTCCTTTATTTAGCAGACTTTGGGCTTGATTTTAGATACCATTAACTAAAGCTAAAATTAATCTATCTGTCACGTTCAGAATATATACATACATATAATCACGCCCTTATCCCTAATGGGGTAGGCAGAGCGTAGATGACCTAAACAAAGGTCGTTTTGCCACGTGTGACAAAGTATTGAGGGTTATTTAAGATAGATTTGTAGGTATATTGCTGAAGTGACAGGTTGTCAGCCCATCGTCTAAATTGCAATATACTGAAACCCTCGGATCCCTTAGCTGATGTTTACAGCATGCCCGGGAGGAAATGCATCTGGCACATTCTATGTTTTTCTCTCGCTCCCAGGCCAGCATGCACCACGTTCAGAATAAGAAAATTAAAAAAGAACATGAGATTTATACTCTACTAGCAACCCGCCCCGACTTCGCACGGAAATTATCAGTGTTTCTCTACTATATTATCCATATATTACACATATAAACCTTCCTCTTGAATCACTCTATCCATTAAAAGAAACCGCATCAAAATTTGTAGCGTAGTTTTAAAGATTTATGCATACATAGGGATATAGGGACAGAGAAAGCGACTTTGTTTTATACTATGTAGTGATGATGGTGATACGCTTTCTCTGCAAGATTTCGTCGCGTATTTGCACGTTTCCCCAGTATTTTATCCGGCATCATACATTTGACATGACGGAAACACAGATAACGCATAAAATCATACATACATACATAAAATCACGCCTTTATCCCTTACGGGGTAGGCAGAGCGTAAAACGCCTCCTAAAAGGCGCTTTCGCCACGTCTGACATAAATTGAAGGCAATTTTAGATTGTAATGTGTATTGCTGTAGTGACAGGTTGTCAGCCCATCGCCTAAATTACAATACACTGTAACCCTCGAATCCCTTTTGCTGACTTTTACAGCATGCCCGGGAGGAAGGGCAACTGGAACATTCTATGTTTTTCTTTCTCTCCCAGTCCAGTATGGAAGAAACACATAAAATCACAGACTATTAATCCAAATCTGTAGAGAACAGATGTCCTGTTCCTTTTCAATAGTTTTAGTTGGAAAGTGCTATCGATTCTTAGAACGCATAACTGAACATTATTTATTTATGAGACTGGTGTTCCTTTCTGTTGTCTCGTAACAGAAAATGACAGGTATAGACTTATATTAGTTAAGTCATGATTTTTGCAACTACGAATTGTTACATACTAGTGACAGATATATTTTAATTTTAACTTTATCCGGTTGTATCTAGAATCGAGCCCTTTGTTTACCTTTGCTCCTGCTCAGGCCTGACATTAGCATAAAGTTTGCTTTAAGCTTCAACACTTTGGCCTGGCTTTGAAACTGGTTTAATCTGGTACAAGAAAGTGGTTAATTTGTTGCAAATGTTTTATAATTGGTTTCGGTAACTTTGGGCAGGTTTTGAGTTTCGTTTCGCGACGGATCAAGTAATATTTTCGATTTGTTTCAGGTGTACTTACAAGTGCTTCGTGTAAGGGACAATTCCGTCGCGAAAACTATAAGGGGTTGTTGCTCAGTCAACTAAACTGAATGACTTTTTACAAAGATGTTTTTCTGGAAAATTAATCCTAAGAAGCGACGAAGCGCGACGTAGTGAGAACCATTTATTCGTAAATGTCGGCTCTTGAAAACTATCGCCTTTTAGTTTGATTGAACCCTAAGGCAGCAACACACAGGCGTCACTTACTGCGCGGAAGGTTGTATTTGCGCGCGTACTGGCACGGGGATGCGCCGACGTAGAGTACATCGCTACGCGCGCGTAGCGCGTAAGTTAACGCATGTATGTTGTAGTGTAGGCAATGCAAAAAGCATTGACAGCGTGTCGAGCGCAACCTTGCGCGCAGTAAATGACACCTGTGTGTTGCTGCCCTTAGCTGCAAGTCATAGAATTATAATGTGTTCTTTCATGTTGGACTTGGAACGCGAGAAAAACATAGAATGTTCCAGATGCATTTTCTTCCGGGCATGCTGTAAAAACCAGCTAAGGAATCCAACAGTATCTGTATATTGCAATTTAGGCGATGGGCTGACAACCTTTCACTACAGCAATATACCTACAAGTCTATCTTAAATAACCCTCAAAACTTTGTCTGACGTGACGGAACGACCTTTTATTTAGGTCGTTTACGCTCTGCCCACCCCAATAGCGATAAGGGCGTTTTTATATGTATGTATGTACGTTCTATAAAAATCTAATCAAAGAAATGCGAGTCTGTCTCCAAGGTTTATTGATGAATTCAGTTTAACTGGACGATAGTAACTTAAAGTGCAATTATTTGGACCCAGAACTTTGCCAATACCGTCACCGCTCTGGAAGTGGTTGCCAACTCAGTTACCTGTTCTAAATGGTTTAATTGTTTAACTCTGCAAATGTCGTACAAGTTTCTATCTGCGGGCACCTGTAAATGGCTCTGTTGATATATTTTAATGTATTAGTTATTGTTACTTCCATGCTGGACTGAGAGAGATAGAAAAACATGGAATGTTCCAGCTGCTCTTCCTCCCGGGCATGCTATAGAAGTCAGCAAAAGGGACTCGAGGGTTACAGTGTATTGTTATTTAGGCGATGGGCTGACAACCTGTCACTATAGCAATACAAATTGCAATCTATAATTGCCCTCAATTTTTGTCAGACGTGGCAGAAGCACCATTTACGAGGCGTTAAACACTCTGCCTACCCCTTAAGGGATGAAGGCGTGACTATATGTATGTATGTAGTTATTGTAATCTAGCTGTAGGTGTTCTGAATAAATAAAAATAATAAGTAAACCAACCAACCGCTTTAAATTGCCTGACTATATATACCCTTTGTCACATAGCATGAGCATCCTGACACATCTCAAACAATATGCGTTTGAGATGTTTACGGTTATATAGGAATCTCTTTCGCACCTGTGGTGTTTATATATTTCCTACCTGCTGTCAGGAGACTGATGCTATCTGAAAAATACTATAGTAAGATTTGTTAGTCAATCAGTTATTTTAGTCTACTAGTATCCGGCCTTGACCTAGAATCTGCGCAGCAAATATTAAAGTTTTAATTCAAGTTCTTTAGTGTGAATATTACATTAAGACATTCTCAAACTGCTTCAAGTAGTCTGCTGTTTAATTGTACCTAGTCTTCAGAAGCTATCAATTGATTAGAATCATTATACAAGCATTTTGGCACTTCCGGTGCAGTGGAAGTTTTGGTCCCGAGTTTATTGGTTACAGTCAGTTAGACTGGCCGGCAAGGAGGACTTAACATATGGAGTGAGCTTTATGGCGCAGGGGGAGGAAAATTATCCAGCTAATATTAGCTGATGCAATGCAATTGATTAATTAGTCAATCAGCGTGTTAGAATACTGACAGAAATATTATGATAACCAACAAAATTGGCAAATGTTTGGTAAGTGCACGTTGATACTTTTGTGATCGACACATTTTTTTTTATTTATTGTTTGCTACACAAAATTACATGGCAGAAACAATCTCCCAAACTTCAGAGAAGTTTATCGGGAGGTCCACAGTTACTGCGCGCTATAAACTAAAAAAATACAATGTTAATTGAAACATTACTAAAAAAAAAAAAAATATTAACTAATTAAAATTTTACTATTTTCGCTGTTGTTCATTACGTTTAAATTATTATTTCGAATATTTAAATAACTCACCGCTATATGGCACAGGGCGAGGAAATTTCTCCAGCTGTTATTGGCTGACGCAATGCAATTGATTAAGTAGGTAATCAGTGTGTTAGAATACTGACAGTAATACCAGGTGTAAGGGACAGTGTCCCGCAAACTGATAGAGGTGGCTCAGTCAATGATACTAAACAACTTCCAACAGGTTTTTTTTTAGGACTTGACTAAAAAAAATGGCTTTTCCATACAAAATGTTCACCATGATCGGACAATTTGTATGGTAAATTATTATTATTATTATATTATAGCTAGCCTATTAGATCCCACTGCTGGGCAAAGGCCTCCCCGCGGTTTTCCAATCATTACGATCTAATGCAACCTCAGTCCAGTCTTTCAGATGAGCGTCGAGATCGTCACGCCATCTTTTTCGGGGTCTACCTCTTCGCCGAAAACCGTCTTGAGGTACCCAATCTTCTGTGACAATCTTGGCCCATCGATCCGGGTGCATCCGACAAACATGCCCAGCCCACTCCCATTTGAGCTTGGCGGTTTTGAACCCTACGTCAGTTATGCCCGTCTTGGCTCGCAGCGTAGTGTTTCGAACTCTGTCCGTTCGTTTGACGCCTAGGATACTCCGCTCCATCGCTCTTTGGCAAACCTTGAGTTTGGACTTTTGACCTTCAGTTAACGACCATGTTTGTGCACCGTAGGTTAGGACAGGCAGAATACATATGTCGATGAGTTTCCTTTTGAGTGATATGGGCAAATTACCCTTCAAAAATGGTTTTAGCGACCAGAAACTTTTCCAGGCATTTTCGATACGACGATCGATTTTTTTCTCTTGCCTGTTATCGAAAGATACAACTTGGCCTAGGTAAATATACTCATCGACATATTGTATTGTCTGCCCGTCTACCTGTACCCTACGTTTCGTGCTATTGGTCATCAATTGCGTTTTTGTTCTATTCATTTGAAGTCCAACCTCAAGGCTTGCTGCACTTAAATCTTGAAGCATCACTTCGAGTTCCACTGCCGTATTAGCAAACAGAACAATGTCGTCGGCGAAACGCAGATTAGTCAATCGTTTTTCGCCGACGACAATGCCCCGAGTTTCCCATAGCTCTGATAGATGTTGAAAAACTTCTTCCAGGGTGGCTGTGAATAGTTTGGGGGAAAGGGGATCGCCCTGTTTCACGCCCTTTTCTATTTCAAATAAAGGACCCGGAGAGTGGAGCTTGATAGAAGCAGTGCTGTTTTTGTAGACCATTTCCAATAGCTTAACGTAAGTCTCTTGAATTCCTTGTTTGCGAAGAGCTGAAAAGATCGCTGAATGTGTGAGACTGTCGAAAGCTTTGGAATAGTCTACGAATGCTAGGTATAATGGTGTGTGAAACTCAGTGTGTTTTTCGACTACTTGGTTCAGTGTGTGCAGATGGTCGGTTGTTGAAAAAGATGGTCGGAAGCCGGCTTGCTCCGGTGGTTGATGGCAGTCTAGAAATCCAGCTATGCGGTTTTCTATGATGGTAAAGCCAAATTTTATTTTCACTTCCTGAAAAACATCCTGGTGGAAGTTAATCAGTGTCATTGACTGAGCAACCCATATCAGTTTGCGGGACGCTGTCCCTTACACCCGGTGTTGTGACATCCAACAACATGAGCTGTTAAGTGAGTGCATTTGCCCACGCATGCTTACTCCATAGGTAACATCTTCCTCGCTGGCCGGTAACTGAACTACTGGCCAGTTACTGGACTGTCAGTGAATTGCAACTATTTGGACCAACTTTGCCAATATCTTCGCTTCTCTTCGGTTATACTGTACCTGTTCTTGCAATGGTAATAGTTGGAAACTACGGGGAATCCGAAAGGTAAGGGTAGAGAAGTCTAAGTAAGATGATTGAATAAAAACTTTTTTATTTGTCAATAATAATAATACATACATACATACACATAATCACGCCTTAACAGGCAGAGCGTAAACGACCTACACAAAGATCGTTCCGCCACGTCTGACAAAGTTTTGAGGGTTATTTAAGATAGACTGTAAATATATTGCTGTCGTGACAGGTTGTCAGCCGATTGTCTAAATTGCAACATACTGAAACCCACGGATCCCTTAGCTGGTTTTTACAGCATGCCCGGGAGGAAATGCAGCTAGCACATTCTATGTTTTTCTTTCGCTTTCGCTTCCAGTCCAGCATGGAAGATTCTAACTTCAAAATTAACGTACTTTCATACGAATTTCCACCCCCCTTTATTCCCCTTCAGGGGTAAAAAATCTAAAAACATTGAAACCCGTATTCATTACTTTTTAATCATTAGCCCAAATACAAAATTGAAAGATCCTACCTTCAAAATTGACGGACATTCATACAAACTTCACACCCCGTTTTTCCCCTTTACGGGAGGAAATTCCCAAAAAAACCTTCCTTAGCGGTAGGTTACGCTATAAAAAGAACCTGATCTCCATATTTCACGATTCTAGCTTTAGTAGTTTAGTTGATGAATCAGTCCGTCAGTAAGAGTAAGATTAGCCTCCTTTCTACATAGCAGTACATACATACATACATACATATAATCACGCCTTTATCCCTAATGGGGTAGGCAGAGCGTAAACGACCCAAACAAAGGTCGTTCCGCCACGTCTGACAAAGTTTTGAGGGTTATTTAAGATAGATTTGTAAGTATATAGCTGTAGTGACAGGTTGTCAGCCCATCGCCTAAATTACAATATACTGAAACCCTCGGATCCCTTAGCTGGTTTTTACAGCATACCCGGGAGGCAATGCAGCTGGCACATTCTATGTTTTTTTCTCGCTCCCAGGCCAGCATGGAAGAAATACATAGCAGTCAAGTTAGTAATGCAAGTATCTATAGAAATAGTACAGCATATACTTAAGTAGGTACCTAGCGATGAAACTATGAAATACTTTTTTTTTCTTTACATACCTGCATATAATCACACCTTTATCCCTAATGGGGTAGGCAGAGCGTAAACTTCCTAAACGAAAGTCATTCCGCCACGTTTGTCAAAATTTCGAAGGTTATTTAAAATAGATTTGTATATATATTTTTCTTTACGTAGGCATATGTCCAAAATGCATTAGAAAATAGGAAATAGTTTAGGGTTTCATATTTGCACAAAATTGCTTTATGTGGTCGTATCGTGGAAGACTATGCCTGACATCATAATTTAGCACGTTAAAACTAACATTCTCTTAGAACAACAGTTTACAAGAACACAGTATTCTGTTCTTGCTATAAAAAGATACCAACAAAAATATTGTAACAAAAAAAAAACAATTTCCTTCCCTTTTAACTAACTTATGATGCAATTATAAATGCAAAAGAGCTGCAAGGCACAAGGATCGGGAAACACACACAAAGCGTTCTCTTCTCTGTTTTTAATGAGATTCAGTCTATTGACTTAGCTACTCAGAGTCTGAGCTAACTCAGAAAACAAGAATGAAAAACTGTAAGTTCTTACAGAAACAAACGTTCAAACCGCGCTGTGCTGGGTCCTTTACTGTTTGTTCATGTGTTTTTCGTGTCCTCCCGCCTTGCTCCATATTGAGAGCAATTCAGTAAGACCCGACTTAAAAATCCAAAATAAAAAATGCCGTCCCTTTCTGTTCTTTTCTTATAGCAAATGGCTGGAGTGAACTTAAGTCTTTCTTATACGCAGCTACAGCGTGTTGTATTTGTGTGCGACATCCTCCTGCCGCATTAAGTTCATGAAATACTATCCTTCTTCCATGCTGGACTGGGAGAGATAGAAAAACATAGAATGTTCCAGCTGCCCTTCCTCCCGGGCTTGCTGTAGAAGTCAGCAAAAGGGACTCGAGGGTTACAGTGTATTGTAATTTAGGCGATGGGCTGACAACCTGTCACTATGGCAATACACATTACAATCTAAAATTACCCTCAATTTTTGTCAGACGTGGCGAAAGCGCCTTTTACGAGGCGTTTAACGCTCTGCCTACCCCGTAAGGGATAAAGGCGTGATTTTATGTATGTATGTAATACCATCCTACTACTTCCAGCGTCACTTTCCGCATCACGTTCGGGCTTAGAGCAACACGTTTCGTCTCGTAAGGCCGTGTTGCTCTAACCGTTCGGTTCGCCTGCATATGACGTCCTCCTACCGAATTTCTTTAGTAGTTTGCTATCTCAACGGTCATATGAAGCTTTATTTCTGCAAGGTTTCTCACTCTCGTGCTCAGGATGTAAACAGCGCCACGGTATCGCTACGACTTAAAAAATATAAGTAGTTCAGAACATTCTATTGAACGCAAATACTCTACGATAGTATAGAATTTGTAGTTTAGACCTATAAAAGGTCGTGTTATGCAAACAAAAGTAATATACCACTATAAAATTCTATAACAGGAAAAAATAATATTATTAATTATTTATAGTAGAAGTAAATTTCATACAAAACATACATAAAATCACGCCTTTATCCCTTACAGGGTAGGCAGAGCATAAAACGCCTCGTGAAAGGCGCTTTCGCCACGTCTGACAAAAATTTAGGAAAATTTTAGATTGTAATGTGTATTGCTGTAGTGACAGATTGTCAGCCCACCGCCTAAATTACAATACACTGTAACCCTCGAATCCCTTTTGCTGACTTCTACAGCAAGCCCGGGAGGAAGGGCAGCTGGAACATTCTATTTTTTCCTATCTCTCCCAATCCATCATAGAAGATTTTTTTTGTTTCACCTTATTTAAATACACCAATATTCCATGTATGAAAACTACTCACTTTCTTCTTGAACTGGAAGCGAAAGATAACCATTGAATGTGCCAGCAGCTGCTTCTCCCGGGCATGCTGTAGAGGTCAGCAAAGGGATTCGAGGGTTACAGTGTATTTAACTGCCTCCGTGGTCTAGTGGTCAAAGCCACGGGTTTACGATCCGGAGGTCTTGGGTTCGATCGCCAGAGGGCGAGGGGACACAAAGTTGATATTTTTTAATTCATCACTCTGTATAATTAACTTAACTGCCTCCGTGGTCTAGTGGCTAGTGCCATAGACTCCCGATCCGGAGGTCCTGGGTTCGATTCCCAGGGGGGGAAAACACAAAGTTGATATTTGAGAATTTATCACTTTGTG
Organism: Scrobipalpa costella; assembly: GCA_949820665.1. Taxonomy (NCBI): domain Eukaryota; kingdom Metazoa; phylum Arthropoda; class Insecta; order Lepidoptera; family Gelechiidae; genus Scrobipalpa; species Scrobipalpa costella. The sequence continues at coordinate 3,353,452 of OX463305.1, read as the reverse complement.
TATTTTTCCCCAGTTTGGGTAGGACATTGCAGGCTGAATCACCTGATTGTCCGAAAAAAAGAATAAGATTTCGTGCTTCGGAGGGCACGTTAAGCTGTCGGTCCCGGTCGCTGTCTTTGATAGAGGTCGTTACACAAAACCATGTCAGAGGCCTGATAGTTGTGCTACTAGGCGGTTTAAAAACTCTGACACCAGGGTTTATCGAGTCCATCGACTCGATACCCACTCGACAGAAGAAGATCACTCTGTAAGGTTTTCTCCAGTTTGATTACGACAATTCAGGCTTGATCACCTGATTATCCGAAAAGAAAAAAGATTCCGTGCTTCGGAGGGCACGTTAAGTCGTCAGTCTTGATCGTTACACTGGTCGATACTCAAAACTATGTTAGAGGCCTACAAAGCTGTGCTACTAGGCGGTTTGAAAACTCTGGCACCAGGGTTCATCGGGTCGTTGTTCGACTCGAGAATCCACTCGCTAAGAAGAAGTGTATTATAATTTAGACGATGGTATGTAGTACTGTTATACCAGGTGTAAGGGACAGCGTCCCACAAACTGATAGGGTTTGCTCAGTCAACCTGAACAACTTTCATCAGGCAACTCTTTCAGGATGGGTTTTTTGTTTGGCTTTTCCAATTTTCTGTTTGAAGTGCATATTTTGTATAGAAAAACCAAAAATAAATTCACTTCCTGAAAGAGTTTCCTGGTGAAAGTTGTTCAATGTCGTTGACTGAGCAACCTCTATCAGTTTGTATAGAATAGGTAACATTATTTAAGTTCTTCAAAATAGGTAACAATACAATACAATACAATAAATTAATTCAGATTTACATCCATAAAGAGTTAGTAATACATAAACAATCCTACAGACTAATGTTAGTACTTACAAATATGTGCTTGGCTTCGGATTGACATGTAATTTGGTCCAGTGTTCAAAGAATGAACCTTGGACCCTATCAGCAATAATTTTCAGGAGGCTGTTCCCGCTGCCACGAACTCTGCTTATTAGAGAGGCCACTCTGTTTCGCAAAATGGTTTCGTAACCTACCAATCCAATACTTTTCAATCAACTACCAGTCAGCTAATTTTGCTAACAGTGTCTCTAACAATAGGCTTTTCTTACCGCCATTTGGACGAAAGGTTTTAGGCACCTATTCATTCACTTCCAATGATGAAAGGTGCCAGGGATTCTGATTGAAATTCTCGTCAACATCGCCTTAAGTAGTCCCGTAGTCCGTCAGATCTGATCAAAATAACTGGTAGGGTTCATCTCGTCCTTCAAGAAAAAGAGGCCTTTTATCGCAGGAACTTTCTTGTTTTTCTGGGATAGGCATAATAATATACGAGATAGATAGAAATATGATAAAGTGATATCCTATTTGGTTCACGCCGACCCCATTAGGGATAAAGGCGTGACTATATGAATGTATGTATGTATTTGATTCAAAATTGCCACCTCTACTTTGAATTTATTGTTTTAACATATAAAATTACAAGGATATTTTTTTTTTTTAGATATTCAGTGATGTTAAATAAATACATACATACATTTAATCACGCCTTTATCCCTAATGGGGTAGGCAGAGCGTAAACGACCCAAACAAAGGTCGTTCCGCCACGTCTGACAAAGTTTTGAGGGTTATTTAAGATAGATTTGTAAGTATATTGCTGTAGTGACAGGTTGTCAGCCCATCGCCTAAATTACAATATACTGAAACCCTCGGATCCCTTAGCTGGTTTTTACAGCATGCCCGGGAGGAAATGCAGCTGGCACATTCTATGTTTTTCTCTCGCTACCAGGCCAGCATGGAAGAATATATATATAGGCATAATCATATTCAGTATAGATAGAAATATGGTAGATAGAAATATGACAGCAAGAAATATGATAAAGTCCTTTCCCATTTTATTCAGAATTGTCACCTCTACTTAAAATTTTCAAGTACCTTTATTGTTGTAACATACAAAATAACAAGGATAATTTTTAAATTTAATCAGTAAAATGAAATAAAACTGATGGTATATACTCGTTGATTGGTTTAGCGACTCAGATAGTGAACCTACCTGCAGGGAAAAGGTCAAAAGTTCAATCCCAGCGCAATACAAATATTTCTAAAGTTAATATTACATCATGTAAATTTTAAAAAGTTATCTTGATAGTGGGCCATGGGCCAGGCTAACCATCTAGTGGGTCGTCTTTAATAGCCGGAGAGGGAGAGGACGACCTAGAAAACGATGGCGCGACGACCTAGATGCTTTGAAAGACTGAATAAACATGGCTCAAGATCGCGACAGGTGGAAAGAAAAGAAAAGATTAAAAAGATACTTATTTCTATGGATTCTAATAATTTTGAGGCCTAATTTTTTTTTTATTTTTTTTTTTTAATATGTATAGGCGAGCATTTGTCCGCCATCTCACCTGGTGGAAAGTGACGATGCGGACTATGTTGAAGCATACTCACCTATGTAGTGCCTATTCACTCTCGCCTTGAAAAGGCCCAGGTTATATTGTTCCCGAAACAGATCCGCCGGCAGGGAGTTCCACTCCTTAGCCGTTCGCATTAAGAATCTGGAAGCGAACCGCTTCGTGCGAATTTGTGGTATATCCACGACATAAGGGTGGAACCCCTGTCCACGCCTCGTGCTCCGGAGATGAAAAGGGGAGGGGGGTATAAGGTCATGAAGTGCTAACGCGCACTCCCCGAAATGTATCCTGTAAAATACCGACATGCACGCCACTCTGCGACGGTGCTCAAGGTTCTGTAGTTTTGCCTCAACCAGTGCTGAGTTTCCAATGAGCTTCTTAGCACGTTTCTCGATTGAGTCTAAGGCAGCCAGCTGGTATTTAGCTGAACCGTCCCAAAGGTGGCAGCAGTACTCCATACACGATCGGACTTGAGCTGTGTACAACTGCAATATACCTGCAAATCTATCTTAAAAAACCCTCAAAGCTTTGTCAGACGTGGCGGAACGACCTTTGCTTAGGTCGTTTACGCTCTGCCTACCCCATTAGGGATAAAGGCGTGATTTTATGTATGTATGTAAATTTTACTGATTGAATTTTCAAAAATCTTCCATATGTTTAGAATTTAAACGTTAATACTTTCCACTACCCTTTTCTATAATCCTATCTGAACTGCAACCTGCTGTGTGTGGTCCAACTAAACGGAACTGGAAGCTGCAATTTATGCTAAGCCGAATAAGCTTGGAAATTTCACACTCATCCCGACTTCACGTTCTAACATGGCGTGGGTGTAGTTATTTGTTACTTCTTTATTGGGAAAATTGTATTCAAATAGCTTCCATGATGGACTGGGAACGATATAGAATGTCCCAATGTTGGTTCTGGTGATTTCATTTAAAAGGCTCTCTTCCTGACACTGGGCTCGATTCCAGATTTGCCGGCTAAAACTAAAATTAAAAACGATTTGTCAGTTTCAGACTAAAAACATTGGAAAAGGACAGAAGATCTATTCTCTCCGGTTTTTGATTTATAGTCGGTGGTTTTATGCGTTATCGGTAATTATTTCGCCGTCATATGATATGGCCACAGAGTAACTATAATACTACGTACAAATATGGCGGATGAAATTGACAGAAATACTGGAGAAACGAGCAAAAGCGCGTCAAAATCTGGTGGACAAAGTGTAAACCCATAGAGTATAAATCGCCTGTCCTTTATTAATGTTATTATTTTGAAAATAGAAAATAGATATATTAGAATTTTATTTTTAGCTGGCGGTATCTAGATTTAGGCGATGGGCTGACAACCTGTCACTAAAGCAATACATATTACAATCTAAAATTGCCCTCAATTTTTGTCAGACGTGGCGAAAGCGCCTTTTACGAGGCGTTAAACGCTCTGCCTACCCCGTAAGGGATAAAGGCGTGATTTATGTATGTATGTATGGTATCTAGAATCGAACCCACTCAGTATATTATATTTATTACATAGTATTGCATAGTACATACTTACGTAGTATATTTTATCTAATTAAATATGAATTTCATTAAGTATTCTTTTTATTTTTAATTATTAGTAGGTAGGTAATTACTAGTAAGAGTAATAAGTATTTTAGGTAAGTATTTATGCACTGCTCCCGCAGCCCCATAAACCATTTCCTGTACCTAAGTTGCCTCGAAGAGATTGCCACTTAGCAATAAGACGGGCTAAATAATATTCCTTGTTTGTTGTTTCTGTATGTGATTTATTTAGTGTGCAATAGAGTATATTCTATTCTATTCTATCCTATCCTATCCTATCATATTATATCCTATCCCATTTTATTCCATTCCATTCTTTTCCATCCCATCCCATCCCATTCTATTCTATTCTATTCAGTAAGACGACGACGCAACTACAGAATCTGTACAAAACTATTTGATCTACAACAACAACAATCTGTACAAACGTATTGTAATCAAGCTATGATTACGAATGGACCTGATAAAAATATATCTAAAATACCACTGTTCTCTATACAATGCTAAATTAATAAAATGCACTTCATAAAATGGGATTCTTCTCAAACTCAAAAGGAAAATAGTTTTAATTAACTCTGACAAAATGCGTAGGAGAACTTTCATTCAATCACATTTTAATTAGGTTCTTGAGGAAAGAAAAAGGAATTCAAGTAAGAAAATATTAAATATTTATTTATAGATGCAAAATAAGTAAGGGATCCGAGGGCTTCAGTATATTGTAATTTAGGCGATGAGCTGACAACCTGTTACTACAGCAATATACCTACAAATATATCTTAAAACACTCTCAAAACATTGTCAGACGTGGCGGAATGACCTTTGTTTACGTCGTTTACGCTGTGCCCTCCCCATAAGGGATAAAGGCGTGATCATATGTATGTATGTAAAGTATAAAATGTAAAAATAAACTGTTATCAGTGATATCATATGATAACTTATTACATAACGTTTACCGGATGTAAAGTACAGCATCCCACAATCTGATAGGTCTAGCTCAGTCAACGACACTGAACAATTTTCACAACGATTTTTTTTCAGGAAGTTAATTACTTTTTTGGCTTTTTCATACAAAATATCCACCTTGATCTGACAATTGGAATTCCTGAAAGAATTTCCTGCTGTATTATCCAGTTGTTCAGTTTCGTTGACTGAGCAACCCCTATCAGTTTGTGGGATGCTGTTCCTTACACCCCGTATATCCAATTTCTCATTTAGTATGAGAAAGCGACAGCTACTACGAGTTTTTTCTATGCTGGCCTGGGAGCGAGAGAAAAACATAGAATGTGCCAGCTGCATTTCTTCCCGGGCATGCTGTAAAAACCAGCTAACGGATCCGAGGGTTTCAGTATATTGTAATTTGGGCGATGGGCTGACAACCTGTCACTACAGCAATATATTTACAAATCTATTTTAAATAACCCTCAAAACTTTGTCAGACGTGGCGGAACGACCTTTGTTTGGGTTGTTTACGCTCCGCCTACCCCATTAGGGATAAAGGCGTGATTATATGTATGCATGTACCAGGCCACTCAGAAAGTATTGCGATAAATAGTTTTTATATATGGCAGACTGGCCGGTTAGAATCTTTTTTGAAAATATGATTACTTGTAAGTAAAAATATGTGTGTTCCATTTTCAAAATTTCCCTCCACATTTTTTGCGAGCCAATTCAAAGTATCGTGTCTTACTGAAAAATGGATCTGCGCCGAGAACATTTTAGAGCTATGATTTTTTACGATTTCAAGTGTCGCCTGAAACCGGATGAATCGTTCGATAGACTTCAAATGGCATTTATGGATGAAAGCCCCTCCAAGGCAACCGTGTATCGTTGGTATAACGAATTTAGGCGCGGTCGACCAACCTTGGGGGATGAAGAAAGAAGCGGTCGCCCTTTGACGGCTATTACGGAAGAAAACGTGCTAGCAGTGAAAAATTAAATCCAAGATAATAGGCGAATTACATATCAGGAGATTCAGCACATATTAAAGATTGGATCGGGAAGCGTTCACGAGATTCTACATGGGCATCTTCGCGTGAGGAGGATAGTATCGCGCTGGGTGCCGCACTACCTCACCGACGCTCAGAAGCAGGCCCGCGTGGAATGGTGCCGTGATATGCTGAACAAATTTGAAGCAGGCTCGTCTCGGCGTGTTTACGACATCGTAACAGGTGATGAGTCCTGGATTTATCAATACGATCCAGAAACCAAGCGCCAGTCGACAGTTTGGGTGTTTCAAAATGAACCAACGCCTACCAAAGTGAAGCGATCTCGAAGCGGGGGGAAGATTTTGATCGCCAGCTTTTTTAATTTGACTGGCCACTTGGCCTCAATTCCCTTACGAGATCAAAGAAGCATTAACGCCGAATGGTATACTACCAAATGTTTACCAGAAGTTTTTTCTGTTGTGAGCAACAAGCGACCAATCACAGGGCTCCGCGGACTACTGCTCCACCACGACAATGCGCCTGCACACACCGCGCTCAAAACGAGGGACTTCCTGGACAGCACACCAGTCAAACTCCTGGGTCACCCTCCTTACAGCCCTGATCTAGCACCGTGTGACTTCTTTTTATTTCCAAAAATAAAAAATCAGCTCAAGGGGATACAATTTTTGTCGCCGGAAGATGCGCTGGCTGCGTTCGAGCAGGCTGTAAACGAGGTGTCTACGGCGGACTGGAAAAAGTGTTTTGAAAACTGGTTCAGACGCATGAATCTTTGTATAGAGGCTGGTGGAGAGTACTTTAAAAAGATTTAATAAAAATATATGTACCTGTAAAACATTTTTTTTTAGTGTCGCAAAACTTTCTGAGTGTCCCACGTATGTATGTATTTTCCGAAGCTCGTGTCTGTACCTATTCTCGTGAACTAGCCTTTGTCTATTAAACCTCCTGTTTATTCTGTTACTAAGTAATCCGTCCATTGGCCGGAATATATACGATCCTTAGATGTATGGGTCAGTTCAAGCCGGTAAGCGACGCAACTCGACGCGCCGCGAAACGGCTTGTACAATCTATCACGAAGGGACAGACTTCCGAGTTTAAATAAAAACTAGTGGTTGCGTAGTGCGCGGGCTGCTAAAGCAGCCCGCGGTGTTTTGTTGGGCTGTTGTTTGTTTGGTGGCGCAAGTTTTTAATATAATATTGTTCTGGCCTAACATGATCTTTTTGTATGGCGGCCATCTTGAAAATATTTGAAATCTATAAAAACACCTTATAGTCGAGATCAGTAATTCAAAAAACTCCCAGATGTCAGTTTTGAGTCCAATCAGAGCAAGTTTTGTTTTCATCAGCCGCCATCTTGAAAATGGACAATATACAAAAATCAACTTAAATATATGATCAGCTGCCCAAAAAACTTATTGTCTACGATTTCAAGTCAGATCGCAGCAAGATAAGTCAAAGCGGGCGATTTGAATCCGCCATTTTGTTTTTTATGACATGTAAAAATGCTGGTGAGGTGCGGGGTGCGCGGGCAGCTAAAGCAGCCCGCGTGCCGGTGTCGAGGTAGGGCGCGGGGTGCGCGGGCAGCTAAAGCAGCCCGCGAGCCGGTGTGCGGGTGGGGTGCAGGGTGCGCGGGCAGCTAAAGCAGCCCGCGTGCCGATGTCCAGGTAGGCTGCGGGGTGCGCGGGCAGCTAAAGCAGCCCGCGTGTCGGTGTCCAGGTAGGGCGCGGGGTGCGCGGGCTGCTAAAAGCTAAAGCAGCCCGCGTGCCAAATGTGACCTTTGTATGGCGGCCATCTTGAAAATTTGTAAAATCTACAATTCAACCTAATATCCAAGGTCAGTAACCCAAGAAACCCCTAAATGTCAATTTTGAGTTCAATCAGAGCAAGTTTTGTTTTTATTAGCCGCCATCTTGAAAATTCTCAAAATCCAACAAACAACAAAATCTATGATTAGCTACCCCTAGTACCTGTAAGTTATGATTTCTAGCCAAATCGGAGCAAGATTCGTTTTAGCCGCCATCTTGAATCCGCCATTTTGTTTTTCTATAACATGTCAAAATTGCTGGTGAGGAAAGTGGTGCGCGGGCAGCTAAAGCAGCCCGCGACCTGGTGTGCGGGTGGGGTACGAGGTGCGTGGGCAGCTAAAGCAGCCCGCGTGCCGGTGTTCAGATAGAGCGCGGGGTGCGCGGGCAGCTAAAGCAGCCCGCGAGGTGGTGTGCGGGTGGGGTGCGAGGTGCGCGGGCAGCTAGAGCAGCCCGCGGTGTTTTGTTGGGCTGTTGTTTGTTTGGCGGCGAAAGTCTTTAATTATAATTTGATTCGGGCCCTTTCAATTTGATGTTGTATGGCGGCCATCTTGAAAAATAACGAATAGTCAAAAACAATCTCAAACCTGAAATCAGAAACCCTAAACACCCCCAGATGTCAATTTTGAGTCCAATCAGAGCAAGTTGTGTTTTTATCAGCCGCCATCTTGAAAACTGTCAAAATCCAAAATCTAACCAAACTCTATGATAAGCTACCCTAAAAACCCCTTGTCTACGTTTTCAAGCCAGATCGAAGCAAGATAAATTTCAGCCGCCATCTTAAATCCACCATTTTGTTTTTATAATATCATGTCAAAATTGCTGGTGAGGTGAGTTGTGCGCGGGCAGCTAAAGCAGCCCGCGTGCCGATATGCCAGTGAGGTGCAGGGTGCGCGGGCAGTGACTTTTGTATGGCGGCCAACTTGAAAATTCACGTAGTCACAAAAACAACTTCAGATCTATAATCAGCGACCCCGGCAACAACCAGATATCGATTTTCAGCCGGTTCAGAGCAACTTGACACCCGGCCGCCATCTGGGATCCGCCATATTGAATTTTTGACGAACACATTTTTTTGTCCTAATACATACCTACCATATTTCCCAAGAAACTACCAACCTACCTACACTAAATTCCGCGATACAATGAAATACATGATTTACCTACAAAATGTTGTATGGCGGCCATCTTGAAAAATTACAAGAGCACAAAACAAACCATAAAAATAAATTTCTTGAACCCGATAACCTCCAGATATCAATTTTGAGACGGATCGGAGCAAATTGACTCCCGGCCGCCATCTTTGATCCGCCATATTGGATTTTTGACGAACACAATTTTTTGTCCTCATACATACCTACCATATTTTCTAAGAATTTATCAACCTACCTGCAAAAATTTCCGCGATACAATGAAATACATGATTTACCTACAAAATTTTGTATGGCGGCCATCTTGAAAAATGGCAAATTCATAAAACAAACCATAAAAATAAAAACACTGACCACGAAAGCCCACAGATATCGATTTTGAGCCGGATCAGAGCAAATTGACTCCCAGCCGCCATCTTGAATCCGCCATATTGGATTTTTACATTTACCAAAACATGCCTTCCCCGGAGAGGAACAATACAAAGTATGGCGACCCCCCACCTCGGGGATACCGTTTCCGCGCCAGAGCCAAAATAAGCTCCCCATACAAAATACCCTTGTATGGCGGCCATCTTGAAAAATGAAAAAAACAAAAAACAAACAATAAATATCAAATAAGCTCCCCGAGGACCACCCGCATGCAAAATTTCATCCCGATCAGAGCAACTTTTTTTTCAGCCGCCATTTTGGATCTGCCATCTTGGATTTTCATGACTACCAGCACTTGACCCCCACCGCCCTCTATGACATTTGGTCGAACACCCACACTCTATCTCTAACCGTTTCCGAGATATTCAACTTTTTATTTTGTATGGCAGCCATCTTGTTTTCCGCCATTTTGGATTTTTTACACCAAAAACTGAAACTGCCCAGGGTGTGCTCCAAAATTAGTTTGAGAACCACCCCCCTTACTCTTATAGTTTAGCCAGGCCGCAGGGTCACTCCATGATAATTTTCCCATACTCACCAAAACCACCTCCACACTTTTCCCATACACGACTTTCACCCCCCGACCCTCCTTCTGGGAGAACAATTATGTCAGTCAGTGAGTGAGTGAGTGAGTGAGTGAGTGGGTTTCCAGCTATATATATAGTAATTACCATCTTTTTCATGTTAATATTGTAAAGAAGAAAGATTTAGTATTTTTGTATTAGGGACGAATAAACTCAAAAACTATTGGAATTAAAAAGATTACTTTTACCATGAGTAACATTAACTTACATAGGTTACTTTTTACCGTGGGGATTTATCAAATTCCCACGGGAAAACTCATTTAGCTTGGGGAAACCTGTGGAGCAAAAGCAAGTAGTAAAATAAAGCTCTTTATCTCTACTGCGATTTTAAAAAACGCGCTCCACGTCGCATAGAGTCGCTTTCGCATGTGTATTGACCCTTAGGTAGACGTATAGTGCGTTCAGCCTCAAAGCTGGATGGATTTATCTGCCCGGCTTAGTTCGATTATCGACCGATAGATGGCCGAATGAGTTAGGCATTATCTAGGGTACGATACGGCCTGCTTCAAGCCCATATTTACACCTGAGTTGGTAAATAGAAATTGCTCGGAACGCAGCGCCAGACGTTCACAAGTTTGCTTCTAGTGTACTCTTACTTGCGTTTTCGGGTAAAATACGAGAATGTGAATATTCAGACTAGATCAAAACTTCTAATCCTAGTCATGTGCGAATAAAAGCATTTGGTTTTCATATTTTGATGTACAAAATAACAGTGAATGCCTTTTAGTTACAAAATCATACATACATAAAATCACGCCTTTATCCCTTACGGGGTAGGCAAAGCATAAAACGCCTCGTGAAAGGCGCTTTCGCCACGTCTGACAAAAATTGAGGCAAATTTTAGATTGTAAGGTGCGTTGCTGTAGTGACAGGTTGTCAGCCCATCGCCTAAATTACAATATACTGTAACCCTCGAATCCCTTTTGCTGACTTCTACAGCATGCCCGGGAGGAAGGGCAGCTGGAACATTCTATGTTTCCCTATCTCTCCAGGTCCAGCGTGGAAATACTAAAAAAAATACTAGTGCTAGATTTGTTTATCGTCCTAACTTTGAAGTTGGCATGGCATTTTTTTTTATTGAGACTAAAAGATTCCTGCTGCAATATACAATTAGTATATATATATCATATAAAATGCATTAGTAAACTGTACATACCTAATATAGCAATCTACTCGAGTTTATTTTATTTAGACACCTTTGTAAACATATCGTCTATTTAAAGCTCAAGTTTTCCTCAGCATATTTGCATAAAGCTCGTTCATACGGGGTGTAAGGGATAGCATCCCATCATCTCCCTAGCCTTATCCCGTATCTTAAGGGGTCGGCTACGTAATCTAGGGGATTGAACGAGGGTACTGGTTTTTACACAGAGCGACTGCCATCTGACCTCCGCAACCCAGAAAAGAAACCAGACCCAATCCTAGATTAGGTCAGATTTTTCAAGCCGCCAATGCTTAGCACTGGCCTCTGTCATGGCTTAACGACTAATATCTACGGTATTAAACGATATTAACCGGGACCAACGGCTTAACGTTCCTGCCGAAGCATGGAAAAAACGCCGAATAAACGTACATATGAAATTCGAAAACCGAAAAACAGATTGGTACGTGGTGGGATTCGAACCACGACCTCCCTGCTCAGGAGGCAGCGGCCCTATCCACTACACCATCGGGCTCGTCTGTAAGGGATAGCGTCCCATAAACTAATATTCTTTCAGGAAGTGAAAAAAATTGGGATTTCCATACAAATTGTCTGCTCGAGGTGGACATTTTGTATGCAAAAGCCATTTTTTTTTCACTTTCTGTAATAATTTCTTGGAGGAAGTTGTTCAGTATCGTAACTGAGCAACCCCTATCAGTTTGCGGGACGCTGTCCCTTACACCCGGTATAGGTTCCTATAAATTTTACCCCATTTTCGTGACACTTCGTAAGGAGGCAGAGGAAGCTTCTTCAGCCATTTTGATAACAAAGATTATGTTTGTATTTATGTGGGTGTACCTTTAGCCTCGGTAAAGGTCAGTGAGGTTTTCTTTTCATATCGTAATACATAAATATTGGACCGGATAACAATAGTTATATGTTTAAACTGGCTGTGCCCGCGACTTCGTACGCCCGCTTTGTATGGAAAACACGCAGTGTCGAACATACTGAAAACGCTTCTCCGCGCGTAGGAGCGGCATCTGCTAACCGGCGCGCGGAAGCGTGTTTCGCATTGTCTGATCTTTCTTTTTGTATGGAAAACCCGCTTTCGCGAGCAAACTAGTACGTTTTAATGATTTTTTACATAAGCATCGATGATGCGGACATGTACATAATATTATTTGATTATATCTTTTATACTGGCCTGCTGGCCTTCCTTCCGTGCTGGCCTGGGAGCGAGAGAAAAACATGAAATGTGCCAGCTGCATTTCCTCCCGAGCATACTTTATAGCCCCATGGTGTAGCTAGGGAGATCATGATGCTGTAAATATCAGGTAAGGGTTCCGAGGGTTTCAGTATATTGTAATTTAGGCGATGGGCTTACAACCTGTCCCTACAGCAATATACCTACAAATCTATCTTAAATAACCCTCAAAACTTTGTCAGACGTGGTGGATCAACCTTTGTTTAGGTCGTTAACGCTCTGCCTACCGCATTAGGGATAAAGGCGTTGTTATTTGATTATATGTATGTATGTATCTTTTATACTGCAATTTTGTATTTATAATTATAAGTATATGAACACCGACTGCCTACCCCATTAGGGATAAAGGCGTGATTATATGTATTTATGTATGAACACCGACGCACATTATAAATCTAACTGCAATTCTATCTCATTAACAATACTGGTATTTCAAACTTGCTAACCTCAGACATAGAGTTAGGCTTGTATTTACAAAGCGATCTCAAGATTGAGAGCTACCTATATTAAGCATAGATTTGACAGGCTACATTTCACTGAAATAATATTTCTGGTTTGAACTCAAACTAGCTGTCAGTTTCAAGTGCTGTTTATCAATACGGGCCTATGATTTATTAGTAGGTAAACTATAATGAGAGATGTAAAAATAATTAACACTTTTTAAATAGAATACAAATTGATATTTATCAAAATCTTTAATTTTATCCTAATTTATTTTATCCTAAAAACCGATTCTGTTGTAACACATTGTCAGGTCGCCACCTTTGAATTGCAATGCAATACACAACTATTGGCTTTTACTACACAGCCGGGAAAAACAGTTGCAGCTATATTCTATGTTTTTATCGCTTCCAGTTAGCATGGCTGTATTGTATCCACAATACATACATATAATCACGCCTTTATCCCTAATGAGGTAGGCAGAATCCACCATAATGATGTCAATATAACTAGTGCTGCCAACTAGCGGCGCTAATAAGCAGCAGTAGTGAGATATAAGTAGCGCAGGTGTCGGGAGTGCGACGTCGAAGTTATAGCTCGACCTCTGGGATTGGCATAAAGTGTGCTCCGGGCCTTATGTAGGCCGCGCTGGACAAATTAACAGATGGGCCACTCATATTAGATGTTAAATAATCACGCCTGTATCCCTAACTGGTTGGTTAGAGCGTCAACGGATTACTAAAAATCGTTTCTGTTGTAACACGTTGTCAGGTCGCCACCTTTAAATTGCAATACACAACTACTGGCTTTTACTACACCGCCGGGAAAAACAGCATCTGCAATATTCTATGTTTTTATCGCTTCCAGTCAAGCATGGCTGTATCCACAATAATTATGTCAATATAACTAGTGCTGCCAACTAGCGGCGCGAATAAGCAGCAGTAGTGAGATATTAGTAGCGCAGGTGTCGGGAGTGCGACGTCGAAATTATAGCTCGACGTCTGGGATTTGCATAAAGTGTGCTCCGGGCCTTATGTAGGCCGCGCTGGACAAATGAACAGATGGGCCACTCATGTTAGATGTGTACTACGTCACACTGGCTAAATAGATGAAAAGTACAAAGTCTTACAGGGTAGGCAGAGCATTAAGCACCTACTAAAAGCCTTTTTGCCACGTATCATAAATCGCCTAGATTATTTATACTCGTAGTTAATCTTTTTGCTAGTTTTTGACAGCATGCCTGGGAGGAGAAGTAGCTCGCACCTTCTATCTATTCTTTTGCTCTCAATCTAGCATGGAAGATGCTGCTTACCTTCATACAAAATATATCAATATTAATATAATTAGTAATTAGTATAATTGTAATTATAATTAGTGTTGTTCTTCTATGCTGGCCTGGGAGCGAGAGAAAAACATAGAATGTGCCAGCTGCATTTCCTCCCGGGTATGCTGTAAAAACGAGCTAAGGGATCCGAGGGTTTCAGTATATTGTAATTTAGGCGATGGGCTGACAACCTGTCACTACAGCAATATGCTTACAAATCTATCTTAAATAACCCTTAAAACTTTGTCAGACGTGGCGGAACGACCTTTGTTTGGGTCGTTTACGCTCTGCCTACCCCATTAGGGATAAAGGCGTGATTATATGTATGTATGTATGTAGAAAATATTCTTCAGGATTTTCGAGATGATATTCAAGCACATTGTTTAAAAAATATCGTTTATATGTTGATTTAAGAAGTAGCCAGGTGAAAAATTCCGCTGTTAAAATGGCCAAGCAATGCATTTAGGCCCGTATTTAGAATCAGCACTTGAGAGTGAGAACGACTTTGAGTTCGTCTCTGAAATGTCATTTCAGTAGAAAATGGCCTGTCAAATCTATACTTCAGATCGCTCTCAATACGAGCCTAAGACGCAAACGCAAGACACATTACTGCACCGTTCGAAAATTCAACGAAGCAAATTGTCCTGTGGCTTGGCCAAACGTGTCACAGGAACTAGCTACGAATCGGCGATTACTCTCAAGGTGTTATGCATTTAACCGGGGGTTAGTTCCTAACTAGGGGCACAAATTAGACACGGTATAGGGAGAGATTAGTTGAGAACAGGTGGGGACTCGAATTATTGCGCACAGGAATCTGCATGTGCAAATCCTCCAAACGGTGATGGCGGTCAGTCTCCTGGAGATCAAGCATCCAGTCATCTGCGCGGGACTAAATTTTCAATGCCCGAGCGATTGCACAACACACAAATGCACTCTCTATTCCTTTAATCTATTTTTTTGATGAGACAGACCTCACAGATTGCCTGACATGACCGGAAAAAATCAGGCGCAAAACCGACTATCTACATGTCCATCCGACCTAACCTAACCTAATCAAACAAGAAACAACTACACAAAGTCGTTGCGTTGAGCCCCGCCCGGGATTGAACCCGGGTTCTCCGAATTGGGAGCCCATCGTTCAGGCTACTAGACCATGGAAGCAGCTATGAAGCAGGTGGGGCCGCGAATTATCGCGCACAGGAATATGCATGCAAACACATTAATGTGCAAATCCTCCCAACTGAATTTTGGTGATGGCAGCCAGTCTCCCAAAGATCAGCCATCTGCGCAGGATCTAGTATTCAATGCCCGAGCGTTTGCGCAACATACAAATGCACTCTCTATTCCTTCAATCTATTATTCTGATGACACAGACTGACTGACGCGACCAGAGAAAATCAGGCAAAAAACCGACTTTTTACATGCCCATCCGACCTAACCTAACCAACAAGAAACATCAACACAAAGTTTTTGTACTCTGCCGGGGATCGAACCCGGGATTTCGTGCCTCAGACTACTAGACCATGGAAGCAGTTATGGGCACAAATTAGAGACGGTGTAGTGAGAGATTAGTTGAGAGCAGGTGTGGACGCGAATTATTGCGCACAGGAATCTGCATATGCAAATATAAAGTGCCCGTATGGTGGCTATTTTGAAGTAGTAGGAATTTTGGTTTTGATGATGTCCGGTAATTTGTATTACTATTGCGTAGTCAGATAAAAATAAAATGTCACATGTTTTGACCAGTTTTGAGAAAATAACAAGTACGGGGAGTACTTTAAATTCTCTCAAGCTTATCGCCAAAATTGTAATACAACAATTTGTTGTATCCTTTGATCTATATAAGGGACAGGAAGCATCACACAAACTGATAGGTGTTGCTCAGTTAACAATACTGAACATCTTTCACCAGGATTATTTTTTCAGGAAGTGATAAATAATTTTGCTTTTCCATACAAAATGTCCACCTCAATCAGAAAATATGTACTGAAAAGCAAAAAAAAAACACATACTGAAAAAAATATTCTGGTGAAAGTTGTTTAGTGTTGTTGACCGTGCCATGCCGCTGCAGTGCCATGTCGTGCCGCGCCGCTCCGCTCCGCTGCAGCTACGTCATAGTGCGGTCTAACCTTAAAGTTACATACATACATACATATAATCACGCCTTTATCCCTAATGGGGTAGGCAGAGTGTACACGACCTAAACAAAGGTCGTTCCGACAGTCAGTCAGTCTGACAGAGTTTTGAGGGTTGTTTAAGATAGATTTGTAGGTATATTGCTGTAGTGACAGGTTGTCAGCCTGTCGCCTAAATTGCAATATACAGAAACCCTCGGATCCCTTAGCTGGTTTTTACAGCATGCCCGGGAGGAAATGCAGCTGGCACATTCTATGTTTTTCTCTCGCTCCCAGTCCAGCATGGAAGTACTTAAAGTTACAGTTATAATAATCCCAATTCTGATCAATACTTCATCTACATTGTTGCTCTCGAGCTCTTGCCAATAAACCGTCCCGAAGGCCCCAAATTTCGATGGCTCTAATTGGACTTGCAGATTTGACACCTGAATTTATGCTAATCCTGAACTAGCACCGCTGCCCAGCCCTCGACAGATTGGATCTATCTTCACACCAATTTCATTAAAGGTATCTTTTGTTGGTCTAGTTAGTTAGTTGATTCAGGTATATAAACCTAAGATTTGATGAACGGGAAATGTTAGTTATGGAACGTATAAGTACTTTTTCACAGGGTACAGACAGCTTCTTTCAGGAATTTAAAAAAAAAACAGATACATACATACATACAATCCTTTATCTTTAATGGGGTCGGAAGAACGTACACGACCTAAACAAAGGTCATTTTTAGGGTTATTTAAACCCTCGGATCCCTTAGCTGGTTTTTACAGCAGCCCCGGGAGGAAATGCAGCTGGCACATTCTATGTGTTTTCTTCGCTCCTAGTCCAGCACGGAAGCATGGATTTTCTGATCGAGGTGGTTATTTTGCATTTCCTGAAAGAATTGTCTGGTAAAAGTAGTTGAAGCTGTCCCGTTGTACGTTATATTATATCGCAGACTCTATTCAGTATCTATTATCCGGAAGAAACAGATTTATTAGTTTTTGTCAAGAATCGTACAAGCAACCCTCTAAAAGCATCCAACTATTCTAAAACCACTGGTCTCTCAATATCTAATACATTTAGTTTGACCTAGATAAGCAATAAGTACAGTACTAAGGCCCAGATGAAAAATTCCTTACATTTTGCACTAAAGAGACCGATCTCAAAATGGCATAGACTTCTCAGAGGTCGTAACATTTCTGCAGCTGCTCGCGTAATTTCTTAACTTCTTGCGACCTGCAACTAGTTATTGCTGATAAAAAGAAAGAAGAAGAATGAAATTTTACTCGGTTGATGAATATTTAAATAGTAATAAGTTAAAATGAATAATGTGACAATAATTTTAATTTTCGTTATTTGTTTAGTATTAAGATATTTTTTAACTAACATTTGGAATTATTTTATTAATGTTTTTAAAATAGTAACTATATGTACGCTGACAGGCAGAGCGCAATTGGACATTTTATTACATTGTAACAACTGATTTATACTTGTGACTCACATTAATAACACAGAAAAGATAATACCTACTAGCTGTGGTCAGGGTTATAAGCCAAGCTTATATTTTTTTTCTTCTACCTGGTAGAAGTTGTTCAGTGTCGTTGACAGAACAACCCCTATCAGTTTGCGGGACGCTGTCCTTTACACCCGGTATGTATGATCCAAGCACGAGAACACCAGTCTATGGACAACACCATAAGCAATGATGGATGAGTGACATTTTCACTTTTTAAATTAATTTTAGGGAGTGGTCCAGTTGCCTGATAGAAAGCGGGTATTGTAACCTTGGCAAGCATTATTTTTGAGGTAACAGAGCAAAATTGATTGATCATTGTGAGTCATAAGTACATAGATAAACAAGCAATTATAAACCTCTCAATCGAAATCACTGAAGTGCAAACACTTCTGATTGGCGGCAAAAATAAGACTTGGTACTTTAAAACCTCACTTAGCTTAATCAAAACATCTTTTCCTAGATATCAATAATACTGCACTCGTATTACAAGTGCACTGTACTCTTTTACTACCACTCTGGGAGCTGTAACAAACTACGAGTACATTAGGGATGCAAAATTACGTAATTTTACCGAATACGACGGTAAAATACGGGAATTATACGGTCATTTATATAAATTACGATAAAATTATCGGCGACTTATGACGGTTTAAGAGGAACTTTTATAAAGTGAAAACTCAATTATTAAGAGAAAAATCAGTTTGATCAGTTTTGGGAAAAATTGTTCAGATTTGAGAAAAGTACATCATTTTTGTGAAAACTTGTTCAGTGTTTAGAAAAGTTATTCAGTTTGATTAACGTTATTCAGTTTTAAGATAAGTTGTTCAGATTTGATAAAATGGTGTTCTGTTTTGAGAAAAGTTGTTCTGTTTGATAAAAGTTGTTCGGTTTTGAGAAAAGGTATTCAATTATTGAAAAAATTGTTCAGTTTGAGAAAAGTTGTTGTGTTTCGAGAAAACAGTTTCCAGAAAAGCTTTTTAGTTTGAGAAAAGTTGTTCAGTTTTACGTAGTCACTAGTTATCATACCTAGGGTATGTATCTACGTACATGTCTGTAAACACAATGCTGTTGCCATATTTTTCAAGTAGTCATGTAGTACGTTCTTTACTGAATCTTACAATTTTTACGGTAAAATATAATATTTCTCGGGAAATTACGTTTTTTACCGTACTTACCGGGGAAATTTGACCACTTCACATCTCTAACAGTTGCCCCGCATTTTCTGCTATGAAAGTAATATTTCCTACAGAATGTGTTCTGGCATTTTCACGATGTTACACCTGACCTGTTTGTAGTTCTTAATAGTCTTTTCATTTTAGTTTTATAGACTAAGTATCTCCATAAACTTTATAAAAAGCTCAATAACAATTTGCAGTTTTTCCGCAGTTTCATGGACTAATAAATGCCCCATTTAAGGAAAACCATTATACATACTTGTATTCTAGTTTCTCATTAAAATATCCTTTCTCTAAACAACTATAGTGCGACCGACTTAACTGTTCAGGTGGCAATATTTGGAACTAAAATTAGCAATTGATTGTAGCAATGACAGCTATGGTTAGTGGCGACGTGACATTTGCACAATTTTTTTGGTTTATGAAACAAATTGTCATTTTGACAACAAATAGTCTGAATTTTTCTGTAGATTTTGAGCATTCTACCTGTATTTTAAAATGGGAGAACATAGTCCTTAGAATCTACAGTAATTTTCTCAACAGCTAGTAATCGAAAGCTATTATTTAAAAACAATATCTTAGACTTGAATTTTACTTTTCTGTATTCTCTTCATAATCAAATACTGACTGACCTCACTTTATTAATTTTATTTAAAACTTCCAAGAAAATAATTTAACTTTTTATAAACTTTCCTTTGTCATATCTTGCTGAAACCATTTCGTACCTAACAAAGATATTATTTATTTTCTATTTTGCTTTTCTTGTAGGTAATTAAAAACTGCCATGTCTGCATTGTTTACAAATTAAAATGCAGTAGAGCGGTAAGTTAAGCTTTGGCAAAAAATATTACGCATTATAAGTACAAACCTACATACAAAGAGTCTTCATCACATGCAGTACGGGCTATTCAGTGCCTAAACAGTGGTGTTGATTATGTTGTAAACACAACTTAATTTCTGTTAAGTCCTACCAACTGTACATGTGGTCGTCTTCTCAGCCGATAGACGTCCACTATAGGACATAGGCCTCCCAAACGGACCACCACGACACAGTATCCTATCTCATGTAGCATATATTATGTATTAGTTTATCATAAGATATGTATCGGTATATTTTATTGAAATATTTATTTAATAGTGTTTAAATATTGTCTAAGTATTATATGTAGTAATATGCACTATCCCGCTTTCTGCTTGTACAACTTCTATACCCAAAGGTTGCCTGATAGAAATTGCTGCTTTAGCAATAAGGCCGCCTATATTGTACTGTCACGTTTGTTCCTTTTTATTTCTGTTGCATGTGTTTTTTTGTGCAATAAAGAATTATGTATTGTATTGTAATGTATAATTGGTCTAGCGCTTTCTGCATCCAGCAGCTTCCCGCGACCTTCACCAGATCGTCGGTCCATCTTGCGGGAGGCCTGCCTATGCTGCGTCTACCGTGCCAAGGCAGCCACTCCAGAACTTTCCTGCCCCAGCGGGAGTCGGTTCTGCGAGCAATGTGCCCCGCCCACTGCCACTAAAGTTGCGCAACTCTTCGAGCTATGTTGGTGACCTTGGTTCTCCTCCGGATCTCCTCGTTTCGCATTCAATCGCGGAGGGCAACTCTGAGCATAGCCCTTTCCATTGCCCTTGTGTGGTGTCACAGAATATATAATAATACTACATAGTGGTGTGGTTACATGTGGTGCACACTTACAATCAATGGCCCACTTACTAACGTGCCCAGCGTGCCCTAACACCTGCTCGTTGGAGGACCTGTGGAAAGCCACCATGATTTTTTTTCCACCCACACGAATATAAGAAGAAGAATTTGGTTTGGTTCTGACACTATCTAAAATTTGAATAAAATAGAGACAGCAACAAAACAACTGATTATGATCTTGTCAAAGTGGCGTTACATCCCTAAAATAAATCAGTATGCTAGGTCGTCTTATTTAAAGTAATATTTTGACTACAAATAAGTTAAGTTGTGTCTAGAACAGAATCGCCACCAGTATTTTACTTTAGTCATAGATAATTTCCACTTACTAACTTTTACAGAATGTTTAAGATGAAATTCAGCTGGTTGGTATGTTTATTTAAAGTTTTTTATCACTACCACTCCACCCTGAAAGTATTTTTATCGCTCTCGGTCCAGCATGGAAAAATACGGGATGTAAGGGACAGCGTCCCATAAACTGATAGGGGTTGCTCAGTCAACGACACTGAACAACTTCAACCAGGAAATGCTTTCAGGAAGTGAAAAGAAAAATTTGGCTTTTTCACACAAATTGTCTGATCGAGGTGGTTTCCTGGTGGTAAAATTTTTCTTTTCACTTCCTGAAAGAATTTCTGGTAGAAGTTATTCAGTATCGTTGACTGAGCAACCCCTAACAGTTTGCAGGACGCTGTCCCTTACGCCCGGTATATCACATTAAAACTGAGTGAAACTTACAAGTTAAGAGTATGACACCTATAACACGAATACTAAAGACACACTAAACTCCAGAGTGAAGTGTAGCTAAGCGTACTAAATCCGATGAGCCACCTGCGACAAACCAGGGCTGCCAACTATCCGGGCTTCGCCGGTTTTGTCCTAGTCTATATAAAAGGCTTCTATAGGATTTCCAACTCAGTTTTAAAATAAAGGTAAACAAAGTTTCATATCTTTTATTCAAAAACAATTTTCAAAAATAAATTACACGTGTTGACAAATTACTTTAATTACAAAAAATTGCCCAGCAGTGGGACATTAACGGCTAGACAAGACAAGAAAAGACTAAAACTACTATTTCATAATGTTGTTATATCTAATAGCTAAAACTTATTTTAGAAACAAGATCTTCGATTAAAAGACATGAAACTTTATTTTCCTTTATTCTAATACTGAGGTGGAAATACTATAAAAGGCTAGACCGCACTAGGACGTAGCTGCACCGGAGCGGCGCGGCGCAGCACTTCGCGTCAAAATATTATTTCTATGAAAATGTAGGTATGAGATGTAAAACACTGCAGCGGCGCGGCAAAAACTGACAAAATGTATGAACTTGCCCTGCCGCGCCGAGCCGAACTCCTCAAATAGAACGTACCTGACGTTCTATTTGAGGAGTGTCCGGTTGTTCTTATCGAGTGGATTTTCAAGTAAACTTACAACCCAGTGAATCCAACCCAGGTAATAAACCTCTGACATGATTGGTGTAACGACTACTATCAAAGGAAAAGACGAAGCTCGCAAATGGTGTCCGGCGAAACCAAGACACTGAATATAAAACATTTTACCTAAATAAACCTTCGAGCGTTTTTCCGGGTTGGGCAATTTGAGTGATGGTAACCCTAAACTCATACTCTAACTTGGGGACGTGTCCTCACACACTTTTCTCTTCTGTTTATCTATCTGCAAGCTAGTTTCCTTTACTTTAATACGAACTTCCCACTTTCTTGATACGTCGGCGTATACAGGATCTTAAGTGGACTAGATGAGTTACAAACTCAGAACAAATGAAACCCACCAACCAACCATGATCCTACCCGCCTTGCGGCATAACGACTGGACTGGGAGCGAGAGAAAAACATAGAATGTGCCAGCTGCATTTCCTCCCGGGCATGCTGTAAAAACCAGCTAAGGGATCCGAGGGTTTCTGTATATTGCAATTTAGGCGACAGGCTGACAACCTGTCACTACAGCAATTACCTACAAATCTATCTTAAACAACCCTCAAAACTTTATCAGACGTGGCGGAACTACCTTTGTTTAGGTCGTGTACGCTCTGCCTACCCCATTAGGGATAAAGACGTGATTATATGTATATATGTATGTAAATGTTTGTATTTCAGGCACAATTAATTTAAAACGGTTTATCGGGTCTGTCGACTCGAGAATCCACTCGATAAGAAGAAGAAAACTGTCGCAGCTCTCAAACCCCCTTAAGCTTTAGTTAAGTCGAGTTCTTACCGAATCCACAGCAATGAGAGATTCTTCAGATAGTATAGACGTAGAGGACCTCTTCACGTTAGTAGAGGTTAAAATTAACGCACCGTAATCTCAAACTTCCTCGCACGTGGGAGTTGCTAAGCTTACTTGTTAATACTTTTTCGGTGGCATAGATAGACATACATACGTACATACATACATATAATCACGCCTTTATCAAAGATGGAGTAGGCAGAGCGTAAACGACCTAAACAAAGATCGTTCCGCCACGTCTGAAAAAGTTTTGAGGGTTATTTAAGATAGATTTGTAGGTATATTGCTGTAGTGACAGGTTGTCAGCCCATTGCCTAATTTACAATATACTGAAACCCTCGGATCCCTATGATGGACTGGAAGCGAAAGAAAAACATAGAATGTGCTAGCTGCATTTCCTCCCGGGCATGCTGTAAAAACCAGCTAAGGGATCGGAGGGTTTCAGTATATTGTAATTTAGGCGATAGGCTGCAGCAGTATACCTAAAATTCTATCATAAATAACCCTCAAAACTTTGTCAGACGAAGCGGAACGGTCTTTGTTTAGGTCATTTACGCTCTGCCTACCCCATTAGGGATAAAAGCTTGAGCGTCAACGACCCAAACAGATGTCGTTCCGCCACGTCTGACAAGTTATGAGGGTTAAAATAAAACTGTATATTACTGTAGTGACTGGTTGTCAGCCCATAGCCTAAATTACAATATACCTTAGAATCCCTTAGCTGGTTTTTACAGCATGGCCGGGAGGAAATGCAACTGGCACATTCTATGTTTTTCTCTCGCTCCCAGGCCAGCATGGAAGAACCTGTCCAGCATAGATAGAACTGTTGTTATTTCGGAAATAGAGGTGTAGGATTTAATTAGGGTCAGTTCACACCGGACAGCGACGTGAAGGGTGCCACGCACTTCTCAAGAGGGTGATACTCGATACGGGGTGTAAGGGACAGCGTCCCGCAAACTGATAGGAGTTGCTGAGTCAACGGAATTGAACAACTATCAGGTTTCGTTTTTCAGGAAGAGAAAAAAAAAGATTTTCTATACAAATTTAGGTGTTATCTTTGACTGTCACTTGTCTTGGTTCTCACACGTTAATGGGGTGAGCAGGCGCATGCACTATTCTTTCCACTCTCTTAAGCGACTCCAGAATTTTCTTCCTTTTAAAACTAAAATCATGCTTGCACAAGCTCTTCTTCTCCCTATTCTCGACTACGCTGATGTTTGTTATTTGGATGCGACGGAAGAATTACTTAACAAGCTTGACCGCCTACAAAACCTGGCAATTAGATTTATTTTCGGATTTCGTAAATACGATCATGTCTCTGAATTTCGTGCTCAGCTTAAATGGCTTCCAATTCGACTTCGGCGTGATGTGCACATCCTGCCCACTCTTTACAACATCCTTCACAATCCTGCCACTCCTGACTATCTCCGCTCCCGTTTCCAACACCTTCCTCCAGATCCCCGCCCTAGGCGCGCCTGCATCACTAAGGTGCTGGAGTTGCCTAGTGCGAATACCAAGTTCTCCTTCAACTCCTTTTCTGTAAAAGCTGCACAACTGTGGAATAAACTGCCTAAGACAATTCAAGACAGTCCCTCAGTGAATGTCTTTAAGAAAAGATTAAAAGAGCACTTCTTATCTGAACAATTTTGATGTATGTATTTATGTAGTAGTTTATTCGTATATGTATGTATCAATATATTGTTTAGTATATATGTATGTTTATTTAAGATAGTAATATACGGTAGGTATTTATTCTATGTATAGGTATGTAAGTATTTTTATTTTTTTGTTTTACTAGTCTCTGTTAATGTTGCATTTTCTTGTCCCCTCAAAATTATTCACTTTCTCTTACTACCATTGGGTTGGCTGGAAGAGATCTCTTCATAGAGATAAGTTCGCCCTTGCACACTTTATTTGTAAATTACATTTCTTTTGTGTTTATGCAATAAAGTATATATATATATATATCGAGATGGTCATTTTGTATGCAAAGTTCTTTTTTTTCATCTCCTGAAAGAATTTCCTGGTAATAGTTGTTCAGTTTCGTTGACTGAGCAACCCCTATCAGTTTGCGGAACGCTGTCCCTTACACCTGGTATACGCAGAACTTTATTGTAAAAGTAAAATAATGAAAGCATTTCATTGCAGAGCTTGAGCAAATTATTTTTTACGGGCCCTACTGCAAGCTGGCACATTCTATGCTTTTCTATCACTCCCAGTCCAGCATGGAAGAACCATGTTTCACCTTTTCTTCGCCTTGGTTCAAAGTAACTAAAAGACGAAGAAAAAATATTCATAACAAAATCATTATTACGAAAGTTTTATTCAACAAAAAGTAGGCACGTCCAGATCCAATTCCATCGCGTTAATAAGACTTCTGCAATTTTGCATCCCCAAACTTGCAGGATGAATAATTAATATTTGATATTTAATACTCATATTAAAAATGCGAAATTTATTGTTTGTTTGTTGGTGCTACTTTCACGCTGTCACAATATAGATTGGCTTTTTGTATTGAGACAGTTTGGTGGGCAAAGTGTGACATAGGGAGTATCCAATCCGTATCCAATTCACATAATCGGCTCTTCACATAATGCACTTTCAGTTACAGTCACAAAAAGCATGTAATATTTAGTATAAGCATTTTATTTTTCATCCTTTCTGTGTTGTAACCTAGATCTAAGCATTAATGTACTTTTATATATTTTTGTATTTGGTTGCATCCTGTTTTGTAAACCTATTTATAAATAAATAAATCTGATTTGTAATCTAATTGTATGACAGTTTGTGAAGCACACCCATCCAGATATATTTCGTACGGATATTTTTTAAATCTGTATTTGCTACAAATTGGATACAGATAAGAACACAAATGCGTGGGCATCTCATACCCACGAAAAATCAGTTAAACAGCAAGTGACTCCCGCGGGGCGGAAAGCTAGTGTTTGATATTTAGAATAACAAATTCCTTAGGGAAAATGTCATCTGAGTTTCTCGTCCGGCGTCCGCGGCGAATACAAATGAGTTGTCTAATAGAATTTGATAGAACTTTCCTTTAGACAAAAAGTGTCAAGTTGGCCGCATGAAAATGTAAGTTGTTGACAGGCCGGCTTCTTATCCCTTATTTCTTCGGCTTATTTATACAAAAACAGGGTTTGCGGGGAACTTTGTTTGCTTTTTTCCCTTTTTATTTAATATTTAGGTTACGCCGGGATGTTACTCTATACTTATTTACGTATTACTAGTTTGCTTGTGGATTTTATTTTGATAACGTATAACGTTTTTACAGCACAACCGGTCTGAAACCTATGGCAGACAGGTCAGAGAAATCCTATAAAAACGTAGTATCGCTTTTATTCCTAAACAGTAAAACCAAACATAACTAAACTTCGTACACATGACCAAATACCTCATATTATCTACGCTTCTAATTAGGTTTGGTTTGTAAATATTAAGCGTAAACAAAACGACCGAAAATATGATTTTGTGTGAAAATTGCCTAACATTAAATATGTTTTCTAATTGTGTACTTAGTTAATATTCCCAAACCAAACCTAATTAGAAGCACTTTTTACTGTTTAGGATTAAAAGCGAAACTCCGTTCGTAAAGGATTTCACTACCCCAGCAGACCTTTAAGTGTGCCACCTCCCGTACATCCCGGTCTGAACGTGTTAAAGTTATCTATTTCACAATCGATTCAACTCCCAGGTTGAAATGTTTGTTTTATTAATATTTTATCATATCAGACTATCAATATTCCAATACAATATTAAAATAATTAAAGTAAAAATAACCTTATCTGCATTTTTATGATCGCCATTTCTTTTCTGTAGATCCCGCTACGTCGTAGCCATTGTAGCAGCTTTGCTACGAAGTGCCTCAATGTTTTGGCGCTGCTTCTTCTTTGATATATTTTTTATATCGAGTGAGTGTTTTGTGGAGTTAAAGGACCCCAATAATCAGACTTTGCATATAACAGAAATAAAAAGGAACAAACTTTTGAAACCGTTATACGAACTGAACGACCTATCCTTGTACTTTTTGTTTTTTAAGAGCTACAGCGCGACCGCCATAACTGTTTATACATACATATAATCACGCCTTTATCCCTAATGGGATAAAGAGCGTAAACGACCTAAACAAAGGTGGTTCCGCCACGTCTGACAAAGTTTTGGGGTATTCAAGATATATTTTTAGGTATATTGCTGTCAATTGCAATATGTATACAGAAACTCTCTGATACCTTAGCTGGTTTTTACAGCATGCTCAGAAAGAAATGCAGCTGGCACATTCTTTGTTTTTCTCTCGCTCCCAGTCCAGCACAAAAGACATAACAGTTCAGGCGGTGATATTAGGAAATAAAAGGCTAGGTTACACTGACAGCAATTGAAGCAATTACAGCTCTAGTAGCGACGTGTCAGGTGAACAAATATCCCTTCAACTGCCTTCGTGGTCTAGTGGCTAGTGCCATGGACTTCCGATCCGGAGGTCCTGGGTTCAATTCCCAGGGGGCAAACACAAAGTTGATATTTGAGAATTAATCACTTTGTGAATTTTTCCCCAGTTTGGTTAGGACATTGCAGGCTGAATCACCTGATGGTCCGAAAAGAAAAAGATTTCATGCTTCGGAGGGCACATTAAGCCGTCGGTCCCGGTCGCTGTCTTTGATAGTGGTCGATACTCAAACCATGTCAGAGGCCTGATAGCTGTGCTACAAGGCGGTTTTAAAACTCTGACACCAGGGTTCATTGGGTCGATAGACTCGATACCCACTCGACAGAAGAAGAAGAAGAAGAACAAATATCCCGGTTCATCTATCTACAAACTTATCGTGGCAGATACTGACAGATACTTATTCAAATAAAGGTCCTATACTATGACGTTTCTAATTTATTTCTATATTTAAAAGATAATACATATACATACATACATATAATCACGCCTTTATCCCTAATGGGGTAGGCAGAGCGTAAACGACCTAAACAAAGGTCGTTTCGCCACGTCTGACAAAGTTTTAAGGGTTTTTAAGATAGATTTATACGTATATTACTGTAGTGATAGGTTGTCAGCCCATCGCCTAAATTACAATATACTAAAACCCTCAGATCCCGTAGCTGGTTTTTACAGCATGCTCGGGAGGAAATGCAGATGGCACATTCTATGTTTTTCTCTCACTCCCAGGCCAGCATGGAAGCTCAAAGATAATTGTACACATAACATAAGGAATCAAGACACAACAAGTGCTGCTTATTTCTAAAATGAAATGTCTTACAGCAAACCTAAAAAATGAGATGGCATAAAACGTAACTAAATCCTAAGTTCTTCTTCCTCTTCTTCTGTCGTGTGTTGATCAATCGACCCGATGAACTCTGGTGTCAGAGTTTTTAAACCACCTAATAGCACAGCTAATAGGCCTCTGACATGGTTTGTGTCACGACCACTAACAAAGACAGAGACCGGGACCGACGGCTTAACGTGCCCTCCGAAGCACGGAATCTTTTTCTTCCAGACAATCGGGTGATTCGGCCTGCATTGTCCTAACCAAACTGGGGAAAATCTCACAAAAATATCAACTTTGTGTTTCTCTCCTGGGAATCGAACTCAGGACCTTCTGATTGTGAGCCCATGGCTCTGACCAATAGACCACGAAGGCAGTTATACGTTCCTAAGTAAGATGTACCGATTGACTTACCTATAAACTCTATCAGTTTTATAAAACCAGTCCCTTACACCCTGTGTATTACTTTTATGTACCTTTTTGTTTATACTCCAGTTTAATGCTTATTCCAATCTTTATAGTTTATTACATTGGCTTTGTAACAAAGAAATCCAATTTGGAGTTGAAATGGAAACAACCGCTTATTTTGCCCGCAAATTACACTTACTTACTTATTAGTCATTAGAATTTATGGGAAGGTTTCAACTTTACTCGTTTTCCAAATAAAACTTATTTAATGTGTTTTCAAAGAATACTAGACAGGCTTTTAGGTCATAAAAACTAAATAAAATGTGAAATTAAAGAATGGGCAACACCATACATACATACTATCACGCCTGTATCCCTAATGGGGTAGGCAGAGCGTGAACAACTCAAACAAAGGTCATTCCGCCACGTCTGACAAGTTTTGAGGGTGGTTTAAGATAGAACTGGATATTGCTGTAGTGACAGGTTGTCAGCCCATCGCCTAAATTACAATATACCCTCGACACCATACCCTGTGTTAATAACTTCGGACAGCGTCCTACAAACTGATAGGGGTTGCTCAGTCAACGACATTGAACAAATGTCACCAGGAAATTCTTTCAGGAAGTGGAAAATATATTTGGCTTTTCAATATACAATGTCCACCTCGATCATACAATTTGTATGGAAAAGTAAAAAAAAAACTTCCTGAAAGTATTTCCTGGTGATAGTTGTTCAGTGTATTTTATTTTGAATTTTTATATTATGTTACAATGCTGATGCACTAAGCTTTTATTTAATTTATTGTCATATAAGTATATTATAAGAGCCCGATGGATAGGGCCTCTGCCTCCTGAGCGGGAGGTCGTGGTTCGAATCCCACCACGTACCAATGTGTTTTTCGGTTTTCATATGTACGTTTATTCAGCGCTTTTTCCGTGCTTCGGAAGGTACGTTAAGCCGTTGGTCCCAGTTAATATCGTTTAATACCGTAGATATTAGTCGTTAAGCCATATCAGAGGCCAGTGCTAAGCATTGGCGGCTTGAAAACTGTGACCTAATCTAGGCTTGGTTCTGTTTTCCCTTCTGGGTTGCGGAGGTCAGATGGCAGTCGCTCTGTGTAAAAACCAGTACCCTCGTTCAATCCCCTAGATTAGGTAGCCGACCCCGTGATATACGGGATAAGGCTAGGGAGATGATGATTGTTATATAAGTATTTTATTATAATATTTTTTTTTTTTTTTTTTTTTTTTTTTTATATATAGGCGAGCATTTGTCCGCCATCTCACCTGGTGGAAAGTGACGATGCGGACTATGTTGAAGCATACTCACCTATGTAGTGCCTATTCACTCTCGCCTTGAAAAGGCCCAGGTTATATTGTTCCGGAAACAGATCCGCCGGCAGGGAGTTCCACTCCTTAGCCGTTCGCATTAAGAATGTGGAAGCGAACCGCTTCGTGCGAATTTGTGGTATATCCACGACATAAGGGTGGAACCCCTGTCCATGCCTCGTGCTCCGGAGATGGAAAGGGGAGGGGGGTATAAGGTCATGAAGTGCTAACGCGCACTCCCCGAAATGTATCCTGTAAAATACCGACATGCACGCCACTCTGCGACGGTGCTCAAGGTTCTGTAGTTTTGTCTCAACCAGTGCTGAGTCTCCAATGAGCTTCTTAGCACGTTTCTCGATTGAGTCTAAGGCAGCCAGCTGGTATTTAGCTGAACCGTCCCAAAGGTGGCAGCAGTACTCCATACACGATCGGACTTGAGCTGTGTACAACTGCAATAGCTGTCCCGGTGTGAAGTATCGCCTCACCTTCGAGAGGATACCAAGTTTTTTGGCAGCTGTTGTGGCCAGAGACTCAATGTAACGTCCAAAGTTCAAGTCGGACGTAAGGCTCATACCAAGAAGCTCAAGATCGTCAGAAATCGGTACGGATACATCCCGGAAAGTTGGAGCCAGGTTAAAAGGACTCCGTTTCGTCGAGAATAGACACGCCTGGGTTTTGGATGCGTTGAACTTGACGAGATTGGCATCGCCCCACTCGGATATCACCCTTAGCGATGAGTTCAGACGATCCACTATGGACTCCCGACAAGACTGGATTGTTTCACTGTTGGCCCTTGCACTGGACAGATATCTGTCAACAACCGTGCTGTCATCAGCGTACCCAAAGGTATCGGGTGTCAACATGTCGTTGATATGCAGCAGGAATAAGGTTGCAGACAGGACAGAACCTTGAGGAACTCCGGCATCAATACCCTGTTGTCCAGAGGAGCAGCCTTCTAAGACCACTTGTATGGATCGTTCACTCAAGAAGTCCGAAATCCAGTTGCAAAGGCCAGCAGGTAACCCGTAGGCGGGAAGCTTGCCAGTAAGGCTAGCGTGCCAGACCCTGTCAAAGGCCTTGGAGATATCCAGAGACACGGCAAGTGCTTCACCATGTCTCTCGATAGCCTCGCTCCATAAGTGAGTGGCATGCACGAGGAGGTCCCCCGTCGATCGCCCTCGGCGGAACCCGTATTGGTGATCAAGGTATGCCAGGAGCCGATTATTCAGTACACGCTCCATAATCTTGCAGAGTATAGAGGTTACCGATATGGGTCTATAGTTGGCAGGGTCTGCCCGACTACCTTTTTTGGGTACAGGTTGCACATTTGCAAGCTTCCACGATTTGGGAACAACACCAGTCTCAAGTGAGAGGCGGTACAGGCGTGTCAAATTAAAATTAATTAAATTTTTAATTAAAAAATTAATTAAATTTTTGCGTGTTAAATTATAATTAATCACAATTTTAAATTACAATCACTAAACATGCAATGAGACATTATTCTATTATTCTATATTAAATATGTTTTTATATTCATTTTATTTTTTTGAAAACGTAACAAACAGTCGCTACTAAATATAGTCAATTAACAAGCATGTTTTAAATTGTAGACCTATAATTTCCCATATGTTTTTACAAAAATATTAACATCAAGTGTAAGTTTAATCGTCCTACAAAAATTATATCTTACTGATTACTAATAAATCTGATTGATTACTATAATGAACATAAAGTGCGGAAAAGTAACTTAGGGTTGCCGACTTAAAATTATGTAAGGATTTATCAAAAAAGTCAACATCACCTTATTTATCATTATACAACCTACAGGCACGTCGTATGAAACTGTTATCAGCGTCTTATATTTTTTTTTGATGGATGTACGTGGGACACTCAGAAAGTTTTGCGACACTAAAAAAAAATGTTCTACAGGTACATATATTTTAATTAAATCTTTTCAAAGTACTCTCCACCAGCCTCTATACAAAGATTCATGCGTCTGAACCAGTTTTCAAAACACTTTTTCCAGTCCGCCGTAGACACCTCGTTTACACCCTGCTCGAACGCAGTCAGCGCATCTTCCGGCGACGAAAATTGTATCCCCTTGAGCTTAATTTTTATTTTTGGAAATAAAAAGAAGTCACACGGTGCTAGATCAGGGCTGTAAGGAGGGTGACCCAGGAGTTTGACTGGTGTGCTGTCCAGGAAGTACCTCGTTTTGAGCGCGGTGTGTGCAGGCGCATTGTCGTGGTGGAGCAGTAGTCCGCGGAGCCCTGTGTTTGGTCGCTTGTTGCTCACAACAGAAAAAACTTCTGGTAAACATTTGGTAGTATACCATTCGGCGTTAATGCTTCTTTGATCTCGTAAGGGAATTGAGGCCAAGTGGCCAGTCAAATTAAAAAAGCTGGCGATCAAAATCTTCCCCCCGCTTCGAGATCGCTTCACTTTGGTAGGCGTTGGTTCATTTTGAAACACCCAAACTGTCGACTGGCGCTTGGTTTCTGGATTGTATTGATAAATCCAGAACTCATCACCTGTTACGATGTCGTAAACACGCCGAGACGAGCCTGCTTCAAATTTGTTCAGCATATCACGGCACCATTCCACCCGGGCCTGCTTCTGAGCGTCGGTGAGGTAGTGCGGCACCCAGCGCGATACTATCCTCCTCACGCGAAGATGCCCGTGTAGCATCTCGTGAACGCTTCCTGATACAATCTTTAATATGTGCTGAATCTCCTGATATGTAATTCGCCTATTATCTTGGATTAAATTTTTCACTGCTAGCACGTTTTCTTCCGTAATAGCCGTCAAAGGGCGACCGCTTCTTTCTTCATCCCCCAAGGTTGGTCGACCGCGCCTAAATTCGTTATACCAACGATACACGGTTGCCTTGGAGGGGCTTTCATCCATAAATGCCATTTGAAGTCTATCGAACGATTCATCCGGTTTCAGGCGACATTTGAAATCGTAAAAAATCATAGCTCTAAATGTTCCCGGCGCAGATCCATTTTTCAGTAAGACACGATACTTTGAATTGGCTCGCAAAAAATGTGGAGGGAAATTTTGAAAATGGAACACACATATTTTTACTTACAAGTAATCATATTTTTAAAAAATATTCTAACCGGCCAGTCTGCCATATATAAAAACTATTTATCGCAATACTTTCTGAGTGGCCTGGTATATTGTTTTGGTATTTTTTAAACTCAGTTTAGTTTTACTCGTTTCCTACACATAATACGGACCCGTCACTTCCTTTGGGATGACAGCTGAAACGCAGTGTTGTTCTTTATGAGCAATCATACACTGAGTTCTGACCCTCTGCATCGTTTCAGCACACATGCAACAAAATGTAGGTACTACATATTTATATTTTTTTTTATGTTTACCCCTGTTCTTTGTTTTTTCTTAATTTGTTACATGTGTGTTGTTCTTAAAACAACCTGTCACTACAGCAATAAACCTACAAATCTATCTTAAATAACCCTTAAAACTATGTCAGACGTGGCGGAACAACCTTTGTTTAGGTCGTTCACGCTCTGCCTACTCCATTAAGGATAAAGTCGTCATTATATGTATGTTTTATTGTAAGATTTGTATTTTTTCTATAATGCTAACCAATAGGAGTCCGTCCGTCTCAAAGAGGCCTGTCCAAGCTCTGATATTTAGTAGGATAGTAGTGAACACAAAAAAAAGGCAAAAAAAAGATCCGGTTCTCCCTCGCCCCATTAATCTATCTGGTCGCGTCAAAAAGACCTCTACCTAGTAACTGGGCTCGATTCTAGATTTACCGGCTAAAACTTAAATTAAAATCTATTTGTTACTTTCAGACTAAAAACATTGAAAAAGTACAGGACCACTCCGGTTTTTAATTTATAGTCGGTGGTTTTATGCGTTATCTTTCATTCTTATCCGCCGTCATATGATACCAGGCCACTCAGAAAGTATTGCGATAAATAGTTTTTATATATGGCAGACTGGCCGGTTAGAATCTTTTTTGAAAATATGATTACTTGTAAGTAAAAATATGTGTGTTCCATTTTCAAAATTTCCCTCCACATTTTTTGCGAGCCAATTCAAAGTATCGTGTCTTACTGAAAAATGGATCTGCGCTGGAAACATTTTAGAGCTAAGATTTTTTACGATTTCAAGTGTCGCCCGAAACCGGATGAATCGTTCGATAGACCTCAAATGGCATTTATGGATGAAAGCCCATCAAAGGCAACCGTGTATCGTTGGTATAACGAATTTAGGTGCGGTCGACCAACCTTGGGGGATGAAGAAAGAAGCGGTCGCCCTTTGACGGCTATTACGGAAGAAAACGTGCTAGCAGTGAAAATTTTAATCCAAGATAATAGGCGAATTACATATCAGGAGATTCAGCACATATTAAAGATTGGATCGGGAAGCGTTCACGAGATTCTACAAGGGCATCTTCGCGTGAAGAGGATAGTATCGCGCTGGGTGCCGCACTACCTCACCGACGTTCAGAAGCAGGCCCGGGTGGAATGGTGCCGTGATATGCTGAACAAATTTGAAGCAGGCTCGTCTCGGCGTGTTTACGACATCCTAACACGTGATGAGTCCTGGATTTATCAATACGATCCAGAAACCAAGCGGCAGTCGACAGTTTGGGTGTTTCAAAATGAACCAACGCCTACCAAAGTGAAGCGATCTCGAAGCGGGGGGAAGATTTTGATCGCCAGCTTTTTTAATTTGACTGGCCACTTGGCCTCAATTCCCTTACGAGATCAAAGAACTATTAACGCCGAATGGTATACTACCAAATGTTTACCAGAAGTTTTTTCTGTTGTGAGCAACAAGCGACCAAACACAGGGCTCCGCGGACTACTGCTCCACCACGACAATGCGCCTGCACACACCGCACTCAAAACGAGGGACTTCCTGGACAGCACACCAGTCAAACTCCTGGGTCACCCTCCTTACAGCCCTGATCTAGCACCGTGTGACTTCTTTTTATTTCCAAAAATAAAAAATCAGCTCAAGGGGATACAATTTTCGTCGCCGGAAGATGCGCTGGCTGCGTTCGAGCAGGCTGTAAACGAGGTGTCTACGGCGGACTGGAAAAAGTGTTTTGAAAACTGGTTCAGACGCATGAATCTTTGTATAGAGGCTGGTGGAGAGTACTTTAAAAAGATTTAATAAAAATATATGTACCTGTAGAACAATTTTTTTTAGTGTCGCAAATCTTTCTGAGTGTCCCACGTATGGTCAAATCTTAGGGGACAAAGTGTAAATCATCCATCACGGAAACGCCAAACGACTAAAAGTTGAAGTTGAAGTGTAAAACCATATAAGTACAGTATAAATCGCCTGTCTTTTATCATTTTTATTATTTTGAAAGAGACAGATTGACTTTAATTTTAGTTTTAGCCAGTGGGATCTAGAATCGAGCCCACTATTTATATAATTTGTGCTTCTACAGTCAGGACACGAAGCAAATTGCACCTGACTGTTCCCTTGAGAGTTCCTTTTACAAATAACTAGCTTTTTTCTTTTCCTCCCTGAATGTCAACGAGCGAAGGCAGAAACTAGTTTTATGGCATTTCATTCATTCATTCTATTACGAGTGGAAGGACGAAAAAGGTCCTTCGTCGTTTAGGTGACTTTTCGGTTTAGAAATAGGTGTATAAGGGTACGACTAACAAGGTATATGAAGAGTGCACGGTGTAATACAAAACACAACAATCTTCTATATTACATCCCAAGTAAGTTATTTCAGAATTACGTAGTAATGTAGACGTCCCTCAATTATTTCCGGATTCAGCAATAATGCCTTTTACGCTATCGAGGCCCTGCCCTGCCTACCCCTTTCCTGCGTGATTTATATACCTCTTTAACAGTGTACCTTTGGGTTTATAAATCGCCACATTATAGCTAGATACAAATTTGTACTCGTACTTATACGTATAGAAATTATAATAGAGAGCCCGATGGTGTAGCAGATAGGGCCGCTGCCTCCTGAGCGGGTCGTAGTTCGAATCGGATAATAATAAAGGTTCCTAACAACAAATGAATCTCCAACGACATGTGTCTGATTGTAATTGTAACTAAGCTGCGTATAAATGAATTACTAGAAAATAAACACAAAACCTACAGACATACGAGGGGCGGCTGATATAAAATCTACTTTGTTAAAGAAAGTTTTGAAAATCGAACTGGCCATTGCAAAATCATATTCTATATTTATTCCTTTTTCAAAATTATGACGCTTATTTTTTTTCGCTTGCTTTTGTTTTTTTGGCGCGGCTTTGATTTCACCATGTCGAAAGAAAATTGCAAAGTGATGAAATTTGAGCATCGAGCAGTGATTAAATTACGCAGATCAGAGAGCGCATGTTAAAGGTGTTTGGTGATTCAAGTCCTTCTGAATTCGTCATAAAGTTTTGGTCGAAGCAATTTAAACATGGCCGTGAGAGCCTGGAAGACGACACACGTAGTGGAAGGACAATTTCTGCTGTTACCGCAGATAATGTTGAAAAGGTGAAGAACCTGATTCTTGCAGATCGGCGAATCAAGCAGTGGGAGATAGCCAGAGATGTGGGCATTAGCAAGGAACGAGTTCATGAAATTATTCACGAACATTTGGGCATGTCCAAGGTGAGCGCGCGTTGGGTCCCTAGAATGTTGACCCCCTTTGACAAACAAAGGCGAGTAGAATGTTGTCAGGCATTTCTAGACCTGGTCAAAGGTAAAGAAGAAGAGACTATCTCTCGAATTGTGACCTGTGATGAAACTTGGATTTGCCAGTGGGATCCGGAAAGCAAACAAGAGTCAATGCAATGGAAATGTAAAGGAGAAAAGCCGCCAAGGAAGTTCAAGGTTCGGCCGTCGGCTGGAAAACTAATGGCCACCGTATTTTGGAATGTCGAAGGGATTTTGATGATAGATTATTTGCCTAAAAATACAACAATGAATGCTGAATATTATGCAAACTTGCTTGACCAGCTTCGTGAACAAATCAAAGAAAAGCGGAGAGGCAAACTCAGCAAAGGTGTTCTGATTTTACAAGACAATGCTCCTGTACACACAGCCTTAACGGCGAGGTCAGCCCTGAGCAAAAACGGCTTCACAGAAATTAACCATCCACCTTATAGTCCAGATCTGGCTCCCTGTCTGACTATTTCTTATTCAAAGATTTAAAGAAAAAATTGAGGGGTCGCAGATTTTCGACGGACGAAGAAATGAAAGAGGCTGTGACTGACCATTTTGACGACCAAAATAAAAATTACTATTATAACGGCATGATGTCACTTATTTGCAAATGTCATAAGTGTATTTCACTTGCAGGAGACTATATAGAAAAATAAAAAATAAACTAGCCATCAAAGTCTTTTCTTTCATAGTTAGGTAGATTACTTATCAGCCACCCCTCGTACATACATAATTAACTAACAAACATAATCTTTCTCTAATTATAATTTTATAAACAAAAAACTAAA
Organism: Scrobipalpa costella; assembly: GCA_949820665.1. Taxonomy (NCBI): domain Eukaryota; kingdom Metazoa; phylum Arthropoda; class Insecta; order Lepidoptera; family Gelechiidae; genus Scrobipalpa; species Scrobipalpa costella. Next base: position 3,316,165 of record OX463305.1, on the reverse strand, counting down.
GTTCCAACGAATATTCTAAACTTGTGGCCGAAATACTGAACTTCCTTTCCTTGCACATGTACTGCTACATTAACTTTCTAAAAAATTATATTTTTTTAAATGTATATTTTTTCTCTAAAAATCAATGAAAATCCGGAAAATTATTGGAAAAATTACAGTTGGACAACCAATTTACGCCTTGTCCAAAACTGTCGCGAACTACGAAGCCGGGAACCAACGGGGCTCGAGGGGCGCAGTCCCAAGCGAATAAAAAATAACATTCTACCATAGATCCGACTCAGTAGGTTAGCTTAGGTTAGAACGGTAATCCTTTGGAGCAAACGAAGTGAGCAACCGTGCCGCGGAACTGGACAGGGTAAACTGGAAATTAAGCTAGAAGAGTAGTATTTTCGTCAGTAAGGTATGAAATAATTGTTCGCAACTTTCAGTTTATTTTTATCATGTGAATAATGAATAAAATGATGTATCATAATTTTTAATCAAATGGTAATCAAGCTGGAAGAAAAGTATTTCCGTCAGTACGTTACGAATTAATTTGCGGGCATATGTTTTTGTTTTTTATTCATGTGAAAAATTAATAATATGAAGTATATTAATTTTCGGTGAAATAGAAATTAACATACATGCATATAATCACGCCTTTATCCCTAATGGAGTAGGCAGAGCGTAAACGACCTAAACAAAGGCCGTTCCGCCACTTCCGACAAAGTTTTGAGGGTTATTTAAGATAGAGTTGTAGGTATATCGCTGTAGTCACAGGTTGTCAGCTCTTCGCCTAAATTGCATTATACTGAAACCCTCGAATACCTTAGCTGGTTTTTACAGCATGCACGGGAGGCAATGCAGCTGGCACATTCTTTGTTTTTCTCTCACTCCCAGTCCGACATGGAAGAAACTCCCAGTCCAGCATAGAAATTAAGCTGGAAGAAAGTATTTCCAACAAAAGTTACGTGTTATTTATACGCAGATTTTATTTTTTCAGTTAATCGTTTCTTTAATTTTCATTTGCATAAATTAGGTCAACAAGTTAGTTATTTAAACAGTACTTTTCATATTTAGAAAAAGCTTAATTTTGAATAAATTTTGCCGTACCAAAGTGTTTTTCGTTTTCGAATTTCATATGTACGTTTATTCGGCGCTTTTTCCGTGCTTCGGAAGGCACGTTATGCCGTTGGTCCCGGTTAATATCGTTAAATACATACATACATACATATAGTCACGCCTTTATCCCAAATGGGGTAGGCAGAGCGTAAATGACCTAAACAAAGGTCGTTCCGCCACGTCTGACAAAGTTTATAGGGTTATTTTAGATTGATTTGTAGGTATATTGCTGTAGTGACAGGTTGTCGGCCCATCGCCTAAATTGCAATATACTGAAACCCTCGGATCCCTTAGCTGATTTATACGGCATGTCCGGGAGGAAATGCAGCTGGCACATTCTATGTTTTTCTCTCGCTCCCAGTCCAGCATGGAAAAGATCGTTAAATACCGTAAATAGTCGTTAACCCATGCAAGACGCCAATGCATGGCGGCTTGAAAACTCTGACCTAATCTAGAATTGGGTCTGGTTTCCCGTCTGGGTTGCGGAGGTCAAAATGGCAGTAGCTCTGTTCAAAAACTAGTAACCCCGTTCAATCACCTAGATTAGGTAGCCGACCCCGAGAGATGCGGGATAAGACTAGGGAGATGATGACTTATACTTATAGGTAGGTATGAACTGCTTAAGATCCGCCACTTGAAACTGATTGGAAATTTCCTCTAAATACAGGGTGTCAAGCTGTCTAGCGAATGCAGAAGCTGTATATACCGGGTCTGAACTGACGACACAGATTTGCAAGTTGGCAATACGCCGAATACGTATTTCAGCCAGTACCTAGCAGCTTTCGTGTCACTGCTGTAAGCCGCTGTGATTGGTTGGGGTTGGGGTTTGCTGTATTTATATTAAACTAGCTATATTTTCTTCGACTATGTCTTTAAAGATCTTAAGAAAAAAATTTTATGATAAACATCGCCTGCTTCCAGCATTTCATTTATTTATTTATTTGATCACCAACAGAGTAAGCAACAATACAGACATAGAGGATACTATTTTAAGCTAATTGCCACCCCAATTATAGGTGATGACGGTATGCACAGTTTTGACACGTATAACAACTAATTAATACAAGGGAAATTTAGTAAGTACTAACATGCAGTTTTAACAAAATAAAAACTTAAAAAGACTAGGTACATAGCAAATGGATAGGAAAACATTTTAAATTAAAGTTGTGATTTTAAAGGATTGATGAGATAATTGTAAGTACATATAAATACTACCCCTAAAAACGTCAATATCTGTGTGGCAACGAATTTCGTTGTAATGTTTCATTAATCTATTTAAAGGCGAATAGAAACCCAAATTGGTCCGAGAAACATTCTCTTTGAAAAGTTTATGTTTAGCATTGCAACGTGGTATATTATAGGGCAAGTTAAAGCGAATACGTCCGAGCAAATTGGGTGAATTGAAAATACCATTAACTAGTTTGTACAGAAACACGCTATCATTTCAGTCAGAAAGGGTGTATTCAACCTATCCTTTCAGTCTTAATTATTTTAAATTGTATTTTAATTCTAGGCATACTTGACTATTCTACTAAACTTCTTAAAATTAGGTTCCTAAGGTTTACTTGACCGTGTAACTTTAATCCAAGTTTCAGCTAACGAAGCTTTTTAATTTTGGTAACATACAACATACATATTTTTACAATTTTAAAATGCAATGCATTTAAAAATACTCGCTAAAGTAGTTTTCTCAGAATAAGTCGCTAAATCTCTGGTTAAAAACATAGATATTTGTTCCCAGATGACAATTTTATCCCACGTTGAGAACCTGAGGTTTCTACTAGCACCGTCTATTTCTATGCATTGAAGCACACCCATTTACCTTCTGATACTAAAATTTGCAAGTAAAAACACAGCAAGCAGTGGTTTCTTCCTCCGAATACCAAAATAGAGCCAGGTGTGTCTTGTGGAAAGGAAATACTTCGCCCGATAGGTATTTCACGTGTAAGGAAGTTTTAATTAGAAATTGGGCGCGATTCTATAAGCCACCTGCTAAAACTAAACTAAATATTGAAATATTTCAAAATATATTATATTTTATTGTTTCTCGTATTTTAGAACTAAATATAACATAAAATGACTAAAGTCGACCTAGCACCACATCTATAACTACAGCAAAATACACCTTTTTAAGGAAATCTCAAAACGCTATTTTCTGAATGAACGCTCTGTATTCCACGCAAGGGATATTAAAGGCTATGGATTGTAACTGCATAAGAAGTATCAAAGATTTCACGCATTGTTTAATTTTGTATACGCCATGCTATGTAGATAGCTGCTAGCGTATTCCGAGAAAATCTGGCAAAATGCTCCAAAATCTTTCAAGCAAAGCGTAAACCTATACAAAACGAATTCTCTCCCTCGCATTTTAGAATTTCATTAATCTGAAAGTCACAGGACCATAATAAAATTTTAGATTTAGCAGGTGGTATCCGGAATCGTGTCCATTGTGTTTTCAATTATATTATACTCAAACGCAGACAGGCATTCCAGATTGTTGGTCAAAGTTGTTAACAAGTTACAAATTATTTGGTATTTTTGTTCTTTTGGATAGAGGTCCACTTTGTGTAGGTATCAATTTTAAATGTATCGGGCTTCTCACTATCTAAAATAAATAAATAAAAAAATATAAAATAAATATTTAATTAAATAAATGAGCTTGCTCTTGACTCTAGACACTATGTCAGGGATGATCGTGACAGAGTCGTCGATGGAGCGAGCTCACGCAGATGATGCCTGTTATGGCATCAACGGAACACAGCAAGCTGTTTGGTGCCAGACTCCGGTGGTTGAGAGCCTGTCGGTTCTTTGCGGAGCCTACCACCGCTTTGTTAGGATCGTTCAGCTGGACTTATTCACAGGCAAGTCTGTGTTGCCGTTGCCCGAAGTGGACCCGGAGTGGTTGCTGGGATGTAGATCCCAGCCCACCCTAAATATGTTTGTTAGTCAAATAAAAAAAAAATGTGGGTCAGATTTTGGACATAAAATGACTGTGACCCGCAAAAATAAAGAGGCTTTGTTTTATACATCATCTCCCAAGCCTTATCCCGTATCTCAGGGGGTCGGCTATCTAATCTAGGGGATTGAACGAGGGTACTGGTTTTTACACACAGCGACTGCCATCTGACCTCCGCAACCCAGAAGGTAAACCAGACCCAATCCTTGATTAGGTCAGAGTTTTCAAGCCGCCAATGCTTAGTACTGGCCTCTGATATGGCTCAACGACAAATATCTATGGTATTAAACGGGACCAACGGCTTAACGTGCCTTCCGAAGCACGGAAAAAGCGCCAAATAAACGTACATATGAAATTCAAAAACCGAAAAACACATTGGTACGTGACGAGATTCGAACCACGACCTCCCGCTCAGGAGGCAACAGCCCTATCCACTACACCATCGGGCTCTCTCTATCGACTACACCATCGGGCTCTCTTTGTTTTAACCAAAGGAATCAAATATTCCTACAGGAAATCTTACGAAGTGGCGAATGAAAAGCAAATATGTATAAAACAAGGAATCTGTGGAATCTTCTTCGAAGCGAGTGGAATCTCGAGTCGAATAACGACCCGATGAACCCTGTCAGAATTTTCAAACCGCCTAGTAGCAAAGCTATTAAGCCTCTGACATGGTTTTGAGTAACGACCATTATCGAAGACAGCTACTGGGACCGACGGCTTAACGTGCCCTCCGAAGCACTATTTTTTCTTTTTCGGACAGTCAGATGATTCTGCCTGCAATGTCCTAACCAAACTGGGAAAACCTCACAAAGTGATAAATTGACAAATATCAACTTTCTGTTTCCCCCCTGGGAATCGAACCCAGGACCTCCGGATCGGGAGTCCATGGCCTAGCTACTAGACCACGGAGGCAGTTTTTATCTAAATTACAACAATTCACATTCAAATGAAAAGTTTGCTTTCATGTTCCTGTAGCACGGACTCCAAACTGTCCCGCCTCACTTATTTATTCTCTCATCATCTCCCTAGCTGATTGAACGAGGGTACTGGTTTTTTACACACAGTGCCTGCCATCTGACCTCCGCAAACCAGAAGAGAAACCAGACCCAATCCTAGATTAGGTCAGAGTTTTCAAGCCGCCAATGCTTACACTGATAAAACACTTAATTAAATTGATTAAGGAACTTGTTTACATCAAGTAATATGATTAAAACAATAAAGTTAATGTAAAGATCAATTATTCTGTTGATTGAAATTATTAGGTATTTGGTAGTGGTTATCAAGTAACTTGGTAGTGGTTATAAAGTAACTTGGTAGTGGTTATCAAGTAACTTGGTAGTGGTTATCAAGTAACTTGGTAGTGGTTATAAAGTAACTTGGTAGTGGTTATCAAGTAACTTGGTAGTGGTTATCAAGTAACTTGATTCGTTTAATTTTCAACATTATTGTCATAAACATATTATTTTGTATTTGTATTTTGTATCGTATTTATTTATTATCATTTTATGGGCTCGTATTTATTCAAGTATTATTTTCAGTGTAGCACTGGCCTCTGACATGGCTTTACGACTAATATCTACGGTATTAAACGATACTAACTGGGACCAACGGCTTAACGTGCCTTCCGAAGCAGGGAAAAATCGCCAAATAAACAAAATATGTGAAATTCGAAAATAGAAAAACACATTGGTACGTGGTGGGATAAAAACCATGACCTCTAGCTCAGCAGGTATCGGCCTAATCCACTACACCATTGGACTCTCTCCCACTTATTTATTCTCTATACTCCCAAAAGCCTCATCGCTTTGTCACAAAGTACCGGATTTATCCACAAAGTTATTATTTCCCAAGCGAAAAATGAGTTGCAGTAATTGTGGTAACTAAGGATAGGTTCTGTTTAGGAGCCCCGTTTGTTTGGATTATGCTGACAGTCCCATTTGCGAAAAGCCGCTTCTATCACCTACCAGTTCTATGGCGACTTCGAAAACTAATGTTTTACATTGGTATTTATCGATGGTAATGCATTCGCGTCTGAGCACAGAACTGGCGATGTATAAAGAAATTATGGTGATACATCGAATGATAAGTTTTCTTTGTAGAGCGGGCATATGATTGGATTACAACGAAACAGTTTAGCATCCTTTGAAAACATATTATTAAGTTTATCTAGTTAAACGAGTAAAGTTAAATAGCGATTCATAAATTCCGATTTTAACGGTTCATTGTAAATTGGGGTTGAAATAAAGTGGCCGTGTTTAATAAAGTTAAATTAACTTTGGATCGGGATTTCTTTCATATTTTCGTGTTCATATTCAAACCGACAATGGAAACATTTTAATATTTGAGTTTTTAAATGAATATGATTATGTTTCAGACGAGAATAAAAATTGTATCATAAATTTATTTACTTAATTGGAACTCCATATTTACAAATTCTTGTTTTACACGTCAAGGTATAAATTCGTAACAATGTAGATTAATACTACGAGTTATTTTAGATAGTAAACATACACACGTATAATCACGCCTTGTCCCTAATGGGGTAGGCAGAGCGTGAACGACATAAACAAAGATGGTTCCGCCACGTCTGACAAAGTTTTGAGGGTTATTTAAGATAGATTTGTAGGTATATTGATGTAGTGACAGGTTGTCAGCACATCGCCCAAATTGCAATATACTGCAACCCTCGGATCCCTTCGCTGGTTTTTACAGCATGCCCGGAAGGTAATGCAGCTGGCTCATTCTATGTTTTTCTGTCGCTCCATTCTCTCGATACAAATTATGTTTTGGACGAGAATATAAATAGTTTCATATTTACAGATTCAAGTTTTACAAGACTACAAATAAATACGTAACAATGTAGATTTATTCGACGAGTTAATTTAGATACGAAGTCCAATAAAAATACAGTTTCATGAATTTCTATTCAAATATTATGAACATACCTAGGATTTGTATTTTTCGTGTACATTTTTCTTCATAATTTTATCCTTTGTTGTGTAGATACCTAGAAATAAGCTCATGAAATGTAAATAAATGATCTTTCTGTCCTGAACGAGATAATTTCATTTCATTCTGTTCCGACGTCATTAATTTTGTTATTCTCTCTCGGCAAGGTGAGCGGAAAGTGTACAATAACCACTTAATTAGCAGATAAACTTGATAAATAAACTAAACTCTACAATAACACGGGCAATTCTAGCAAAACTGGATACGTTTAAATAATCCACATACATACGATGCCTAATGGAGTAGGCAGAGCGTAAACGACCTAAACAAAGGTTGTTTCGTCACGTCTGACAAAGTTTTAAGGGTTATTTAAGATAGATTTGTACGTATATTACTGTAGTCTTCTTATTCTGTCGAGTGGGTACCGAGTCTATCGACCCGATGAACCCTGGTGTAAGAGTTTTTAAACCGCCTAGTAGCACAACTATCAGGCCTCTTACATGGTTTGAGTAACGACCACTATCAAAGACAGCGACCGGGACCGACGGCTTAACGTGCCCTCCGAAGCACGAAATCTTTTTGTTTTTTTTCGGACAATCAGGTGATTCAGCCTGCAATATCCTAACCAAGCCGGGGAAAAATCACAGTGATAAATTCTCAAATATCAACTTTGTGTTTCCTCCCTAGAAATCGAACCCAGGACCTCCGGATCAGGAGTCCATGGCACTAGCCACTAGACCACGGAGGCAGTTACTGTGGTGATAGGATGTCAGCCCATCGCCTAAATTACAATATACTTAAACGCTCGGATCCCTTTGCTGGTTTTTACAGCATGCCCGGGAGGAAATGCAGCTAGCACAGTCTATGTTTTTCTCTTGCTCCTATATCTTGATCCTGTATATAATTTAAGCTGGTATCTAATTTTATCCCATTCCAGCAAAGAATCATTCACATTTATGAAATGTTTATTTAGTTACTTCGATAGTTCTACCCTCGGCCGTTCCATCTGCTGCCCTTTATTAATCCACAAATCGAGAAAATGTGTTTTAGAGTGTTACAGTTTGAGGCAAACATCTTGAAATGAGCGCACTAACGATTTAAGATCTAACGTTTTTATTAAGAATGAATTTAGATGCGCAACACTTTCCACTACGATATTCAATGCTCAAAAAGATTGCCAGGAACTATAACGATCGTAAAACGCAGAGTGGATTTAAGGTAAATCAAATTATGTATGTAAATATCTTATGTAGCCTATAAATTATCCCACTGCTGGGCAAAGGCCTCTCTCTTCTCCGTCCATTCTTCCCTGTTTCGGCCTCAAGGTACCAATCCTTGGAGAATGAGTCTAGCTCATCGCGCCATCTGCGAAGGGGTCTGCCACAGCGTCATCTTGTGGTGGGTGGTTTCTACAAATTACTCGTTTTTGCCCACAGTTCTTCCGGCATGCGGCAGACGTGACCAGCCCAGTCCCACTTCAGCTTAGCCGGCGCTCGTACTACGTCAGAGATATGTGTTTTAGAGCGCAGTATGGTATTTACACATTTTTCTTTCACCCAAAGGTTGCCTGGAAGAAATTGCTACATTAGCAATAAGGCCGATTATGTTGTACTTGTCTTTTGTTGTTATCTGTTGTGTTGTATGATGTATTATACATACATACATATAATCACGACTTTATCCCTAATGGGGTAGGCAGAGCGCAAACGACCCAAACAAAGGTCGTCCCGCCACGTCTGACAAAATTTCGACCGGGTCTTCCTGACCCCGGTCGACCCGTTTCGGACCTAATATATTACGCTCCATAGCTCGCTGGCAGATCTAACAGGATTAGGGCAAGAAAATGATTCTGAAAATAAGGTACCTGCGCAATGCACTTGTTAAAATATATTTTTTAGGTTAGCTAAGTAGGTATATTTTCTTATCAGCGACCGACAAAGGCTAGATAAGTTTATTTATAAATCAAGTACGTACAATCACAAAGTACAATGACATACATGACCGACAACTAGGAAAATTCTTGATGGATTGTCTTCTTCAAATATACCAGGTGTAAGGGACAGCGTCCCGTGAATTGATAGAGGTTGCTCAGTCAACGACACTGAACAGCAGGATGTTTTTTGAGAAAGTGAAAAAAAAATGGCTTTTCTATACATATTGTCCGATCGAGATGAACATTTTGTATGGAATAGCAAATTTATTTTTCACTTCATGAAAAAAAAGCCTGCTGATAGATGTTCAGTGTCGTTGACTGGCCAACCCCTATCAGTTTGCGGGACGCTGTCCCTTACACCTGGTATTCTATAACATGCGAAATATGTTTGTTCATCCATCTTAGGCAGCTTATTAGTATGATATACAGGATGTCAAAGACAGGTTTGCTGATATGGTTTCAGCTTGTGATTCTGTCAGTAGGATCTTCCATGCTGAACTGGGAGCAAGAGAAAAACATAGAATGTGCCAGCTGCATTTCCTCCCGGGCATGCTGTAAAAACCAGCTAAGTGATCCGGGGATTTCAGTATATTGCAATTTAGGCGATGGGCTGACAACCTATCACTACATCAATATACCTACAAATCTATCTTAAATAACCATTAAAATTTTGTCAGATGTGGCGAAACGACCTTTGTTAAAAAGTTTTACGTTCAGCCTACCCAATTAGGGATAAAAGCGTGATTAGATGTATGTATGTAAGAATTTCCCAGTTTTTTTTCTCTTGCGATACATTGCGTGGTTGGCAATATGGCAATATCCTCTGGACACTATACTTTACCAGGTGGATCTGCCCTTTCGCCCCATCCTTCGATGTAACCAACTGACCTCAACATGTAAGTCCCGAATATTATCACCGTACATTTATGGAACATAACTTACTACAGTTTTCGGAAACCTGTCCCTTTGTACCCAGTTTTTATGTCAATTATGGAAACATCTAGTAAAGTCAGGATTAACCGTTTCGACATTTCAGCAGAGTAACCGTGACGTAACATAGAAAGCGTCGATAAGATAATGACAACGCACGATAGTAAAATAAAATTATACATCAGTCTCAGTGATAACAACAGTGTCGCATCAGACATACCACAACCTTCGTCTCACTATGTTTAAGTACAAAGTGTAATAAAAATTGCCGTCCTTAACTTACGGTATGAAACTGAACAACTTTCCCCAAGGAACATAGTTTGGTGGAAATGAAAAAATTGGCTTTCCATATAAATGGTGAAATAGCTAATTTATTTTTCATATTTCGATCTGTTCATTGAAAAAGTTGTCTTTTTCATTGGTAGGTTCTTACCGTAAAATATGGTTAGTTTTTACATCCAATATAAATCAACAGGAATATATCCGAAAATGACAATTAAATTGTAACTCGTGCGTAAACAGTGCTGATTCGAGAAGTGATGAGTTTCTTTGATAGAACGTGCGGGATAACATAAGATGTGGAGGTTTATTTTGATATGTGTGTTGGTGGTTGTGAGTGCGAAACCGAAAATTATGGATTCCAGCGAAGGTAAGAGAGGAAGAAACAGACATTCATTAACACTGAAGGTAGACGATATGCTAGAGCATCTAGAGAAGTTTCCCAACTTTCCCAAATAGCAGGTGTCTATTGTTTACTGTAAATAATAGAAAATAAATCGAAAAATCAATTGCTGGCGGGATTTGAACCCGCGTCTTTGGAAAACCGGCCCAACCCTTTCACCGACTAAGCTACAACGGCTCATTTTGGCGGCTTTGATTTGTTATTTTCTAATATTTAAATAGCACAGTAAGTGCAAAAATACTATTAGAAAAATATTGTTTACTGATATATTCTTTTCTAATAAAGTACTATCATTTCATTTCGCGTCCAATAATTTCGTTCTTGTGCCACAACCTCTTTCTCTTCTCTTTCGTAATCTTTTGGAATGCATATTCATTCTCTACCTACTTCTTCTTTGCGTGTCGCGGCGATTCAAATTTTCTGAACCCAAAAATTTGCCACACAAATTGCGTTTGAAGTGGCTGCCCAGAGATCTTCTAGTGTGCAGGTAACTTTACACATTTGTCCAGATGTATTCTTCAGACATAGCATACTACTCGTGAAAGACTTTTGGCCATCTGACATACATTTAGATATAGGTAATTATGGTTATTTTGGGAAAAATTTTGCAACCCACGAAACCCCATACAAATTTTCACCTTCTTGAGCATGTAAACAATCTTTCCGTATACAAAATGCAAACTGGGGGTGTGATTGAATGCGTTTACTCAGTGTCGTGGGAGAAAATTTGTTTGGAGCCAAGTTTGTGTGCATAATCCTTTATTTTGCATTTTATGCTGAAATTATTGAAACTGAAATATAATCGAAAGAGTGTAGAGAAGGTGTCCCATAAGCTGAAAAAAGGTAATGAGTTAAACAGAAACCAAACAACAAAGATATCCTTATGGCGAATAATAAAAAGGATTCCTCATACAAATAGGCATTATTTAAAAGTTACGAGTGACTCTAGCGCTATACCTTGATGACTTTCCAGAAACGATGAGTCGACGAGCAGAGTATCTATACATATAATAAATCTCTAGAAGGGTCGTGTCTGTACATTGAACATTTTTACAAAAAAGTAATTGCAGCAGGTATTATTGACGATATAAAGATCAAAACGATTTTTTTAGATTATTTGTTTGTCTTATATTGAGTTAGTAGGTACCCCAGTTTTTTTGTTTCAAATACAAAAACAAAGATCAGATAACGCGAAACACGCTACCGCGCGCGGGTTTACAGATCCCGCTACTACGCGCGGAGAAGCGTTTTCAGTACCTATGTTCGACACTGCGTGTTTTCCATACAAACCGGGCGTACGAAGTCGCGAGCACAGCTAGTCTATACATATAATAAATCTCTAGAAGGGTCATGTCTGTACATTGAATATTTTTACAAAAAAAAAATTGCATAATTAATTAAAAACGTTTTTTTTTGTCTTTCTATCTGTATGTTACCACATTACGCCAAAACTACTGAACCGATTTCGATGGGACTATTTTTATTCAACTGTGTGTTACCCTGGTTGCAACTAAGGATACCTAAAATCACGGTACCTGACTTAGGGGGTAGGCAGGAAATTAAAATTTGGTTGTTTCTTAACTGATTTTTATGGAACTGTTTTTATTCGACTGAGCATTATTCAAAATCAAAGTTACGACACAAATAATAACGCCTTATGACTTAGGAGGTAGGTAGAAAGTTTAATTTCGGTCGTTTATAACCGATTTTGATGGAACTTTTTTTGTTCGCACACACATAATCACGCCTTTATCCCTAATGGGGTAGGCAGAGCGTAAACGACCTAAACAAAAGGTCGTTCCGCCAAGTCTGACAAAGTTTTGAGGGTTATTGAAGATAGATTTGTAGGTATCGCTGTAGTGACAGGTTGTCAGCCCATCGCCTAAATTACAATATACAGAAACCCTCGGATCCCTTTTTGTTCGACTGAGCATTACTTAAGCTCAAAGTTACGATACAAATAATCACGCCACCTGACATGACTCTGATCGTTTTTAACCGATCTTAAAGGGACTTTTTATTTGACTGAGTTTTTTAAATTACCTGGAGTCCAGCCTAGGTTAGAAATAATCACGCAAACCGGGCGTACGAATTCGCGGCCACAGCTAAAAAACGTAAAATGTAAATAATCTTAAATATTCAATAGTTTAATGACAAATTCAACAAAAAAATTGTATCATTATTAGTATATAATTAATTGATCCCTAAACAAAAAGAAGTGGAAACAAAGAAACAACCGTTAGGTTAGGTTAGGTTAGTACATAGAATACCTACTATAATGTACTATGCTCGCATAGGTGTAATGTAAGGCTGTATTCTATCCCAAATATGTAAAATAAAAAACAAAAAATACATCGATGTTTAAAATCATAACCACCACGCGTACGGAGTCGCGGGCACAGCTAGTACCTAAAATAAATCCAAAAATCTATTGAACAAAAACTCCGAGTCCAGGAAAAAATCTTTAATGGAATAATAAATATTTACGAATGGAGTAATTCATTATCATTGTTGATATTTTTTGCTAAGCCTGTGAAAACAGTTATTTTACGGCTTCTAAAACAAAGAGTTTTTGTACAATAGATTGAAAATCTATTTGTGTCCTTTTGCTGACCTTTAACCTATAAATATTACCCGTATTTCACCTCCTACCTTTAGGAACTTTGATCAGATAAGACATAAATAGGCTGACTCAAGAATAACCTGGAATAACTCATCAAAAGTTTGTAGTTTTTTTATAGATATAAGTAGATTGAGTACTTACTTCTTTATATTAATATTTATATTACATAGTTACAATTGTTTATGTCTGTAATCTAATCATAATTAACCACGTCATACAGGTGTTTAAATAGATATAATATAAATGACTGATGCCATGAAAAGTGAGAGTTATTTCAGGTAATTTTTGTCATAAACTGAAAAACTACTGAATTTTGTGAAAATATTTTTGGTTGTCAACGAAATAAATTAATTCACAGTATCAATTGAATCCATTAACGCACATATCGAAAATCAACAAAAAATGCAAAGCAACTTAGAATTTGTATAATTTATTATCCTATTTCTCCATTTATGTCCTTGTATTTACTTCCATGCTGGTCTGGGAGCGAAAGAAAAACATAGAATGTGCCAGCTGCATTTCCTCAAGGGCATGCTGTAAGATCCAGCTAAGGGATCCGAGGGTTTCAGTATATTGTAATTTAGGCGATGGGCTGACAACCTGTCACTACAGCAATATACCTAGAATTCTATCTTAAATAACCCTCTAAACTTTGTCAGACGTGGCGGAACGACCTTTGTTTAGGTCGTTTACGCTCTGCCTACCCCATTAGGGATAAAGGCGTGATTATATGTATGTATGTATGTCCTTGTATAAAGTTACTTGGACAATCATGAGGCCATAAGATTAAAATTTTCTGATTTACAGTTTTACACTTTTTAAAATGTGACCATCTGATACTACTTCTTCTTTTGTCGTGTGGGTTATCGAGTCGATCGACCCGATAAACCCTGGTGATAGAGTTTTTAAAACGCCTAATAGCATAGCTAATATATCTCTGACATGGTTTGTGTAACGATGACTATCAAAGACAGCGACCGGGACCGACAGCTTAACGTGCCCTCTTAAGCACGGAATCTTTTATCTTCCAGACAATCAGGTAATTCAGCCTACATTGTCATAACCAAACTGATCATTCATTGATGAACTGACCATCTAATCATTGGCAGTAAAAAAACTTTTTCGCAGAAGATGAGTCCCGCTGTGAGATGATGCACTGCAATCGAGAGGGCTATAAGTGTATCAAGGGCCAGTGCTACTGCGCCCACGGGTACATACTCAACCCTTTCCAGAACCGATGCGTCAGATGTCCTGGTAAGTAGATCAGGCACTGCACTAGTGAGAGCGCTACGAGTGTATCAAGGGCCAGTGCTACTGCGCCCACGGGTACATACTCAACTTTTTCCAGAACCGATGCGTCAGATGTGTTGGTAAGTAGATCTGGCACCGCACTAACGAGAGAGCTGCGAGTGTATCAAGGGCCAGTGCTACTGCGCCCACGGGTACATACTTAACCCTTTTCAGAACCGATGCGTCAGATGTTCTGGTAAGTAGATTAGGCACCGCACTAGTGAGAAGGCTACGAGTGTATCAAGGGCCAGTGCTACTGCGCCCACGGGTACATACTCAACCCTTTCCAGAACCGATGCGTCAGATGTCCTGGTAAGTAGATCACTCACCGCACTAGTGAGAGGGCTGCGAGTGTATCAAGGGCCAGTGCTACTGCGCCCACGGGTACATACTCAACCCTTTCCAGAACCGATGCGTCAGATGTCCTGGTAAGTAAATCACTCACCGCACTAGTGAGAGGGCTGCGAGTGTATCAAGGGCCAGTGCTACTGCGCCCACGGGTACATAGTCAACCCTTTCCAGAACCGGTGCGTCAGATGCCCTGGTAAGTAGATCAGGCACCGCACTAGTGACAGCGCTACGAGTGTATCAAGGGCCAGTGCTACTGCGCCCACGGGTACATACTCAACCCTTTCCAGAACCGATGCGTCAGATGTCCTGGTATGTAAATCACTCACCGCACTAGTGAGAGGGCTGCGAGTGTATCAAGGGCCAGTGCTACTGCGCCCACGGGTACATACTCAACCCTTTCTAGAACCGGTGCGTCAGATGCCCTGGTAAGTAGATCAGGCACCGCACTAGTGAGAGCGCTACGAGTGTATCAACGGCCAGTGCTACTGCGCCCACGGGTACATACTCAACCCTTTCCAGAACCGGTGCGTCAGATGCCCTGGTAAGTAGATCAGGCACCGCACTAGTGAGAGCGCTACGAGTGTATCAAGGGCCAGTGCTACTGCGCCCACGGGTACATACTCAACCCTTTCCAGAACCGGTGCGTCAGATGCCCTGGTAAGTAGATCAGGCACCGCACTAGTGAGAGCGCTACGAGTGTATCAACGGCCAGTGCTACTGCGCCCACGGGTACATACTCAACCCTTTCCAGAAACAATGCATCAGATGGTCCGGCAAGTAGCAATAAACAAATTTCCTAGTAAGTGCAGAATTTTTAGCTGCTGTATTGCAATTTAGGCGAAATGCTGACAACCCACATCACCATAAACCTTTCTCACAAACTCGATCGCTCAGTGTGTCAAGCTTTTCTAAAACTGACTCTGTCAACTTTGAACTATTCGAATCAAGCAAGAAGACATACCAAACAAAAGTATCTCGAGTTTTCGAATAGCAGAAACAAACAAGAAACTCGTTCAATTCATAACCCAATTTAATTACGTTGTTAATCTGTTTCATTAATTTTATTAGGCCAATTCGTATTTCCGCGGTATTTCATGAATATCCAATTAATATCGCTCCTTCCCGCTCCGATATAAAACTGACAGCTCGGTCAAAATTAATATAGCCGTATTGCCGAGAGATAACGAAATTCATATCAAAGTAAACAAAATGTGGTTCAATCATTGTTTATTTTGGATTCATTTTCAAAGTGAAATTATTTTTGCCTGACTTCCTAGTTTTAAGTTAAGTTAAGTCTGAAATGTGATTTGTTGTATATTTTTATCTTTATCTTATCTTTAAAAAAAAATGATAGGAATTACAAAGATAACGTAAAAGCAGTTTCGTCTTACTTAATCTTAAACTTGTTCAAAATTAACGCGTTTTGTGGCATAATCTTCTTGACAAAACAAGGCTATGAGATTAGGTATTATTTGAGTATTCCTTCCATGCTGGACTGGGAGCGAGAGAAAAACATAGAATGTGCCAGCTGCATTTCCTCCCGGGTATGCTGTAAAAACCAGCTAAGGGATCCGAGGGTTTCAGTATTTTGCATTTTAGGCGATGGGCTGACAGACAACCTGTCATTACAGCAATATGTATTCAAATGTATAAATTACCTTCAAAACTTGGACAGACGTGGCGGAACGACCTTTGTTTAGGTCGTTTACGCTCTGCCTACCCCATTAGGGATAAAGGCGTGATTATATTCAGAAAGACGTTTGTCTGAACCGACACCATACATACAGCTTGTAATATATTTTCGATCGATGTATCATAAATCATAATTTATAAAAAAAAACGCTACTTTAAATGGTATTGGCACGAATCACGACAGCTTTTAAAAAGATGAACTAAGGATTTAATATAAATTTTCTTCTTTATGTTCGCTTTAAAAACTTAGTTCATCAGTGTTCATGACAGTTTATTTTAGTGTACTGAGACTGGATTAAATTCTAATCTAGATTAGCTTTACAGTCAATGTCCTGTGTTTGAAAACACTTTGTAGATTGTGTATCAGCGAGGAAAACAATCTTTCAGACTCTAGGTAATAACCCTTCTGCGTTTAGTATCAAAACATAACCTGACGCAAAAATTTTGCGACCCCGACCGGGCCGCTTTATATGTTTTAATACATACTTACATACAATCACGCCTTAATCCCTAACGGGGTAGGCAGAGCGAAAACGACCTAAACAAAGTTCGTTCCGCCACGCCTGACAAAGTTTTGAGGGTTATTTAAGATGGATTTGTACATATATTGCTGTAGTGACAGGTTGTCATCCCATCCCCTAAATTGCACTATACTGAAACCCGCGGATCTCTTAGCAGGTTTTTACAGCATGCCCGGGAGGAGATGCAGCTGACAAATTTATGTTTTTTTCTCGCTCCCAGTCCAGCATGCATGGAGTGTTGAACTGACCTAAGGGCCGTATTTAAAATCAGCTCTCATGAGTGACAGCTAGTTTGAGTACGTATCAGAAATGTCATTTCAGTACAAACTGGCCTGTCAAATCCATACTTAATATTGCTCTTAAGTTTGAGATCGTTTCATAAATACGAGCCTAAATGTTCTGAATCTTTCAGATATCGGCGAGAAATGCTACGGCATATGCTGTAGCTCTAACACCACCCTGACTTGCTGGCAGGGCGTGTGCCAAGTATGCGTCGACCCTCTAGGGTCTTGGATATGCAGGTAACTCCACGATGATGACTTAGCCTTATCCCGTATCTCACGTCGGCTTCCTAATCTAGGGGATTAAACGAGGGTACTGGTTTTTACACAAAACGACTGCCATCTGACCTCCACAATCCAGAAGGGAAACCAGACCCAATCCTAGATTAGGTCAGAGTTTTCAAGCCGCCAATGCTTAGCACTGGCCTCTGATATGGCTTAATGACTTCTTCTTCTTCTGTCGAGTGGGTATCGAGTCTATGGACCCGATAAACCCTGGTGTCATAGTTTTTAAACCGCCTAGTAGCACAACTATCAGGCCTCTGACATGGTTTTGTGTAACGACCACTATCAAAGACAGCGACCGGGACCGACGGCTTAACGTGCCCTCCGAAGCACGAAATCTTTTTTCTTTTTCGGACAATCAGGTGATTCAGCCTGCAATGTCCTAACCAAACTGGGGAAAAATTCACAAAGTGATAAATTCTCAAATATCAACTTTGTGTTTCCCCCCTGGGAATCGAACCCAGGACCTCCGGATCGGGAGTCCATGGCACTAGCCACTAGACCACGGAGGCAGTTAAATGCAGGCTTAATGACTAATATCTACGGTATTAAACGATATTAACCGGGACCAACAACGGCTTAACGTGCCTTCCGTAGCACGGAAAAAGCACAGAAAACGTACATATAAAATAAAAAACCGAAAAACACATTGGTACGTGGTGGGATTCGAACCACCACCAGGAGGCAGCGGCCCTATCCACTACACCATCGGGCTCATTATCATATCTTTGTTCATAGTCTAAATCCTAAAATTTAGTCAGCATTTTTCTATACTTCTATTTACTTCCATGCTGGACTGGGAGCGAGAGAAAAACATAGAATGTGCTAGCTGCATTTCCTCCCAGGCATGCTGTAAAAACCAGCTAAGGGATCCGAGGGTTTCTGTATATTGCAATTTAGGCGACAGGCTGACAACCTGTCACTACAGCAATATACCTACAAATCTATCTTAAACAACCCTCAAAACTTTGTCAGACGTGGCGGAACTACCTTTGTTTAGGTCGTGTACGCTCTGCCTACCCCATTAGGGATAAAGGCGTGATTATATGTATGTATGTATTTTTCTATACAAGGAGTAAATTGAATTGCGTCCAATAGCTTAGAGGTTTTTTCAGTAATGTTAAAGGAACCCATAGAAATACGTACCGGCTATTGTATTTTTTTTTATTTTTGAGTTAAATTTAATTTTATATTTTTATAGGCTCCTTTTATGTTACTGAAACACCCCCTAAGCTATGGCACGCAATTTAGTAACATCAACTGCCCCCGTGGGCTAGTGGTCAGAGCCACGGGCTTACGATCCGGAGGTCCAGGGTTCGATTCCCAAAGGGGGAACGCAAAGTTGATATTTGTAAATTTGATACTTTGTAAGGTTTTCCCCAGTTTGGTTAGGAAATTGCAGGCTGATTGCCTAAAAAGATTTTAATTTTGACTCCTTTTGGGTTCCGTGCTTCAGAGGGCGTTAAGCCATCGGTCCTGGTTACTCAAACCATGTCGGAGGCCTAAAAGCTGTGCTACTAGGCGGTTTGAAAACTCTGACATCAGGTTTCATCGGTTCGTTTGACTGGAGAATCCACTCGCTTAGAAGACGATATTAACACCCTGTATACTACACAGTTTAATTCGTTTACGCTCTGCCTACCCCATTAGGGATAGAGGCGTGATTACATGTATGTATGTTCCACAGGGTGTAACAGGGTACCTATGCCAACACCTGGGTACCCTGAAATATGTAAATCTGTCCATGAAACTGAACAACTTTTCCCAAGGAACATAACTTTTCGATCTATAAAGTTACACTTTGTATTTATGATCTTATGTTTGTGTAATGAAAAAAATATCTGTAGGTAATAAAAATCAATACTTATCTACTATCCTTATCGGTCTTTTTATTTACAGTTTGATTGCGAATGTGTTTTTTATCTTTAAATATCACATAATGCTCATAAACCCGATTTAGAGCAACGAGATTATTGCAATATTTGTGTTGTTTATTATTATACGCTAAGTACATACATACTCAAGGTACAATCATGTCTTTATCCCTTTACGAAGTATACAGAGCATTAACGGTCTATAAAAATTTAGACAACCACCCGGATAGAACGCTATCACACTCGTCTCAGGTATTAGCTTAGGTTCTGCTTAAGTTTAGTAAGGTTAGGATGTGCATACCTTCCTTAAAGAATATAATATAGCTTGAAGCATCCATGCTGGCCTGGGAGCGAAAGGAAAACATAGAATGTGCCAGCTGCATTTCCTCCCGGGCATGCTGTAAAAACCAGCTAAGGGACCCGAGGGTTTCAGTATGTTGTAATTTAGGCGATGGGCTGACAACCTGTCACTACAGCAATATACCTACAAATTATCTTAAAGTGACCCTCGAAACTTTGTCAGACGTGGCGGAAGGACCTTTATTTAGGTCGTTTACGCTCTGCCTACCTCATTGGGGATAAAGGCGTGATTGTGTGTGTGTTGAAGCATCCTCTTGAAAGGATGCAATAGAAGACCATCTACAGGCAGCAGCCAGCAGCAAAAAAATCATCTCCCTCATCTCCCTAGTCTTATCCCGTATCTCACGGGGTCGGCTACTTAATCTAGAGGATTGAACAAGGGTACTGGTTTTTACACAGAGCGACTGCCATCTGACCTCCACAACCCACCCCACCCAATCCTAGATTAGGTCAGAGTTTTTCAAGCCGCCAATACTTAGAACTGACCTCTGATAGATAGATAGATAGATAGATAAAAGGTTTATTGCATAAAAAACATCACACATAAAACAAAAGGTAAACACAAAGAAAGAAGAGATGAAAATAAATAAAGACACGACAAAAATAAGACAAACTAGTGCCTACATTCTGTTAAATATGTGCTGAAGTGATGCAGAGGGTCAAAGCTCAGTGTATTATAGCTCATAAAGAGCAACACTGATTTTCAGCTCTCACCCAAATGGAAGGACGTGGGTCCCTGTTTAAGTAGATAGGTTAAGATACAAATACATGTTTTATAAACTTAAAAAAGTAAATCAATTATCTACTACAAAAAAATAAATGTCAAAACGTGTTTTTGCATTAAAATATTGAATTGGTAATAATAAATTGAATTGAAAAATAATTATTTAATTATAAAATTCAACATAATAAATTAATAATAAAAAATATATTTCTGTATTATAAAATCGTAATTTGAAGGCCAAAACATGTTTTCCATTAAAATATTTGCAATTGTAAATTAAATCGAAAATAAATGGATTAATTAGATAAATTAGTAACAAATAAATGATATTAAATACTATATTATCTTAAAATTTATAAAGAATTACATTACAATAAACATAACCATAAAAATTACCAAAATATGAATCATTACTGATATGGCTTAACGACTAATATCTACGGTATTAAACGATATTAACCGGGACCAACGGCTTAACGTGCCTTCCGAAGCACGGAAAAAGCGCCGAATAAACCAACATATGAAATTCGAAAACCGAAAAACACATTGGTACATGGTGGGATTCGAACCAGCAGCAAAAAAATATTGTTACAAAATTATGTCGTAGCGTGAATTCTAGCTCTGTACTACTGGAAAATGCCGATAGAGTCCGAATAAAGGGACCAATTAGGGCCTTTCTTTACGACTCCTATCTCAGGACTGTATATTTTTTTTTTTTTTAATGGACAGGTCCATTGCAAAATACTACAAAGTGTATATAATGCGTCACCGGGCTAAGCTGTATATTTTGAACTTTAGTTATGGTATATATACTCTGCCAATGTTCTTAAAGTAGGTTTCTGCATGGCCCTTATCGTGGCTCTTCATTAGAGGTGAAATTATAGAGTCAATAATGAACCGATAACTTATGATGACATGGGACAGCACATGAAGCGAACGTGCAATAAACTTAACGATTTTTTCAGTGCAGTTCAGTTTGGAAATAGAAATGCTCAAAGCCCTAGTCGTCAGAATTTAAAAGTGACACAGATAGAGTCAACGAATTTATGGTGATACGAGACTGCATAGAAATTGGTGGAGTTATGAATTAAATTTTAGTTTTATTTTTTCAGAGAGCCCCTCGACCACATCCTGTTGATATCCAGCACTCAGATCGCGATGGCCACGGCTCTGGTTCTCGGTATCATTGCCACCTTTATGCTGCTTTACAAGCTGTGTGCTACTAACTTAAGGTAGGTAATGGACTCGATTCTAGATACCACCGGCTAAAGCTGAAATTAAAATCGATCTGTCACTTTCAAAATAATAATATTGGAAAAGGACCGGCGATTTATTACTGTACGGTTTAACACTTTGTCCGCTAGATTTTGACGCGCTTTTACACGTTTCTCCAGTATTTCTGTCAATTTGATCCTCCATATCATATGACGACGGAACAAAATTACAGGTAACGCATAAAACCACCGACTGTAAGTCAAAAACAGGAGAATAGGTCTCCTGTCCTTTCATAATGTTTCATCATCAATTTTAGTTTTAGCCGGCAAATCTAGAAACGAGCCCATCTTCCCCTAATATGAGCAATCACAAACAAAAAGGTATAAATAGTAAAAGTATGTTACTTTTACATCTACCTAAAGTATGAAGTTTGTTACTGTTTCACGCTAAAATGGATGTATGGATGGAATTTGGTAAGTACACAATACAGATTTATTTATTATCATACTCGCAATTCAACGTAGGCTTTTAATTACGACATGATTAATCTACGGAAAATTTAATTCGTTAAGGGTGAAACCATGGGAGCAGAAATCAAAAAATAATATAATTTAATGGGGAAACTACCTAACTCTTTCACGCTGAAAAAGCGTTGAAACTGGCAATGACCTGGAATTACACACAGGCTACTTTTAGAAAAGATGCAGTGTTTTAATTTTAGTTTTAATTTAAAAAAAATCATGTAGTTTAGGCCACAAAAATGAAATAAAATATAACATTGCAATTTATCGGTAAATATGCAATTTTAAATTGAATGTTAAAATTTTGGCGCCAAAACGGACCTATGATATCGATGACGTCATTCCTGTCCAGTCACTGGTGGAGGGTTGCCAAAAACTAGGAAATTCCCTAAATTGTAGGGAAGTTTTGGGGAGAGCATCAACGCGGCGAATCGAAATCTGGATTCCCCGCATTTTCCACGCGTTGATGCTCTCCCCATAACTTCCCCCATTCCGTTTGAAAATCCCTACATTTTGAGGGAATTTCATATCTCCTCATTGGCAAGTCTCAAACACTGACAGGACAGGAATGACGCCAACGGAACTATAGGTCCGTTTTGGCGCGAAGATTTACACTGTCAATTAAAAACCGCATTTTTTCCGATAAATTGCTATGTTTGATATTTTTATATTTTTGTGGTCTACATGGAATTATTTAAAATGAAATAAATATTTAACATAAAGCATCACATTGCATGTTCCCTATTCTCTCAAAAAACAAGGCAGCTGTGCGTGAAACCGCGGGTGGAAAGACAGTAACCAATATTTTTATATCGCAGAAAGGTGTGATAAACGAACCACCATAATACCCTATTCGTGCAGGCTTAGCCATCGATTATCAATCAAGAGAACCTAATCAATGTGTGGTTATGTGGGATCATCAACCTACTTACCTCTACATACGACCTATAGTATTTCTAACTCAGTTTTATAATAAAGGTAAACAAAGTTTCATGTCTTTTTATTTAAAATCACATTAAAAAATAAATGATACGTGTTGGCAAATTAGTTATATTACTAAAACTACTATTTCATTATGTTGTCATATCTAATAGCTAAGACTTATTTTAGAATCAAGATCTTCGATTAAAAGACATGAAACTTTATTCTAAAACAGAGTTGGAAATACCATGAAATATATTATGTGTGGTATTGAGTTGAACAAGTGCTTGTAAATTCTAAACATTGAATTGTAGTTCTTTATTAAACTTGTAAGATTTTACATTAAAGTCAGTTGGTACGTACGAAATGTAAGTGACAGCATCCCACAAAAAAAATAAGAAAAAGCCAATAACTTTCTGTAATAATTTCCTGGTGAAAGTTTTTGACTGAGCAACCCCTATGCGTTTGTGATATGCTGTCCCTTAGTTAAACCCGGTATAGTGCAGGACTAAGTACTTATTAATTGGTAAAGTGGTAGAGTCTAGTAGGACTTCGTAAAAAAGCTTCATCTAATAATGCGTGTAATCAATTTTTGGGACTAGATTGAATTAACTAAATACTAAAGAATAATGGACTTATTTGTTGAATCTACGTCCAATTCTCATGAGAGGAAAATGTTAAATAGACTTAGGTCAACTTAGGTAGGTACATTCGTATTCCTATATCTTCAGTCATAGCATACTGTAGGTACTACAATTTATTTTAACTATTTTACAGGCCTCTAGGCGACACCTCGCCTTACGGGGGAAGATTGTCAATAGGAAGCCTGCAGCTCTATGTTGAAGAAAGACTGAGGGACGCCCCACCAAGGTACGAGTATAATAATGTTACCGCTATCAGTTTGCGGTTGCTCAGACAACGAAACTGAACAACTTTAACCGAGAAATTCTTTCAGGAGATGAAAGAAAAAGTTACCTTCCCAAACAAAATAAACAACTCGATCAGTCAATTTGTATGGAATACCATTTTTTTTTCACTGTCTTAAAAAAACCTGCTGGTAGTTGTTCAGTTTCGTTGACTGAGCAAACCCTTTTAGTTTGCGGGACGCTGTCCCTTACACCCCGTATATCTAAAATCCCGCATTTCAAAGTTAATTTTTATGTAAAGATTTTTTTTTTTCGTATGCTTCCTAGGGTTTATTTGGTAATGGTAAGTGCTGCCATCTTGTAGACTATACAATGAACTTACTGAATTGCGCTTCTCTCGGAGCTCCTCTACCTCCAGCTAGAGACACAGAGTTACCATCTAATCCTATAGATGGCTCTAGTTGTATTTGCGAATAACTTTTACGAACAAGAAATACGAATTATCAATTTATAATTTGTTTCTTTTTACAGATATTCGCGGACTGCTCCACCAGGAACGACTGCAATTCCCGCCACAGTTTACGTAAACTCTGGATTTGTGAGTTACTTATCTCCCTTTGTATTTTCATAATCAGGGTGCAACTGCAAGGGAGTAGTAGCAAACTGATAAGAGTTTACAATCCCTATCAGAATGCGGAAAGCTGTCCCTTACACCGATTTTATGGACTATTTCACAATGTGCATGTATATTGGGTATTTCCCCTTTCCCCTGATAAATGAAAGATGAGTTGAACGCTATTTATTTACTTTTTTTTTATCAACAGTTACATGACTGCAGTGTACCACCTCCGCCCTACGCTCCGCCAAAGGAAGAAGACGTTGTTCACGTACAAAATCCACCTTCTAGTACGATTCATATTTAAATAACAACCGTAATTTAGATTAAACTATTTATATTTTGTACATACCATATATCTCAAAACAAACAAACACGTGTGTAATATATAATTTAAGCTTACATCTAATTTTATTTCATGGAAGTAGCCATCCAACCTCGGCATCCAACTCCATCCTCCTTTCATGCTACTCGCCGCGCCAGTTTATTTTTTAATTTATGGCTGTATAATTTTACATAACCTTGCCTTATTTGTAATCCACTCAATAAAAAAATAAATAGTGATGTCAAAGATTCTTTAAAAAGATCGATTCTTCTATCCATATAGCAAAGGGATAAAATGGATTTTTCAATGAATGATAGAAGTTTTTGAGAATTGTCTGTATTGAATATAACACGCAAGATGTGTCCCCTGGGGTATGTTCAGAGCCGCTTAACCGATCGAGTTTTATGCAGGTGAAAAATTATACTGTCCATTCAGAGGAATGCCGGACAAATTTTCGAGTAAGTGAATTTTTATCCTGCCAGTTCAGACTAGAGATGTGGAGCGGTAAAATTACCCCCGTAAAATACGGTAAAAATATAAATAATAAAATATTATAGTTTACCGTAAATACGGTAAGCTTCTGTAAAAAGCGTATCACAGGACTACTTGAAAAATATGGCAACAGCATTGTGTTCACAGACATAGGTATGTACATACTCTGGGTATGATACCTAGCGACTACGTTAAACTAAACATTTTTTATCAAACTAAAATACTTTTCTCGAAACTGAATAACTTTTCTCACACAGAACAACTTTTCTCAAACTGAACAACATTTCCAATAATTATACATCTTATCTTAAAACTGAAGAACTTTTCCAAACACTGAACAATTATGCTCTTAATAATCGAGTTTTCACTTAATTAAAGTTCCTCTCAAAACGTCATAACTCGCCGGTAATTTTACTGTAATCTAGATTTGAAACTTGTGTCACGAGCGTAGCGAGCGCGAAAAAGAAATATTTTAAGCAGACACAGTACCAACTAAATAAATTAAAATACAGGATCTAAAAAAAGTACTGCGTAAACTACGTAATGTATTAGTGATACACAACGCATACCACACATTAAATAAAAACAATTGAATTTTATTGAATACGTAAAAAAACAAGCAAGCTAACTGTCGTCACTCTACGTTGGCATTCGTCACAGGGGACGTTCACGTTAAGAGCCGCTTAACCGATCGAGAGAGAGAAACACCGGAAGTGAAGTTTTATCTGACAGCGGCGAAGGTGCATGTTCCCGGAAGTCTGGCATTCATACGGTATAACTTATATACTGGGTCGTCTGAACGTAGCGTTCTCTACGCCGACTGTTTAATATATTTTATATTAAATAAACTATTAATTTATGAGTCCGAAATATATAATGTATCTAAATGTTTGTCGTATGTTCGTCACACAACTCAACGCGTGTTTATGAAAAAAGATCAATGTAAAACATCGATTCTGAGCAAACGTTTCGCATCCCTATCCTTAAATTTGACGTTTCAAAACATCGAGCAATTTTATTTCGATTATTGTTCGAATTCTTTACGTTTCTGTATTATTTTTCAAAATACAGCAGCTCTACCACAAAAATAGTTAATTTTGTTATTTTATACTTTATTTGCTAAGTTATAAATATGGCAGAAGAAGAAATTAACGGAGACACAGACGAGATTCAACATGACAAGGACAAATCGCAGAAGAAAACAGAAAAGAAGCACGATAGCGGTGTTGCAGACCTGGAAAAAGTCACAGACTACGCTGAGGAAAAAGAAATAGGCTCCCAGGATATATCAGGAGTGAGTGAAAATGAAATTTTGATAGGACCATTTTGAGGTTAGGAATGGTAGGAACACTAGGTTAGTATGACCTATGTACACGTACTTAAAAGTAAGTATTTAATTAGATTGTATAAGTAAGATAATAATATGCTGGTACTGTTATCTTATATTTTGTCTATTTATGAAGTCATATTTACTACAAGTCATATTTAACCATTTACAATGGACTACCCAAGACAATGAATTTAATGATAAAAGCCTTGTTTTAATGTTATAATCATCCCTAATGGTTCTTCAACCTGGCACCAGACGCCACTTAGTAATTAATAAAATAAATAAATATTGAAATCCTTTCCCATCTTTTACTGATATATAAGTGAACTTACAATTTTATTTTGCGTTTTCCAGGCCCTCTCGTTGATTGGAGACAGAAGAAACAAGGAAGCTGCTGAGCGACTTGAAAAAGAAAAGGAACTCTCAAAGGTTTCAGTCAAAAAGGATGACATAGAGCTAATTGTTAGTATATAACTTTTATTTCCAGGGCCAATTTTATAAAACTGCAATATAAACGAAAAAAATAGTATTAGTAGGTTGACCCAATGAACCCTAGTGTCGGGTTTTTAAACCGCCTAATAGCACAGCTAAAAGGCCTCTGACATGGTTTGAGTAAAGACCACTATCAAAGAATGCAACTGGGACCGACGGCTTTACACACCCTCCGAAGCATGGCATTTTTTTTCTTCCCGACAGTCATGTGATTCAGTCTGCATTACATACATACATACATATAATCACGCCTTTATCCCTAATGGGGTAGGCAGAGCGCAAACGACCTAAACAAAGGTCGTTCCGCCACGTCTGACAAAGTTTTGAGGGTTATTTAAGTTAGATTTGTAGGTATATTGCTATAGAGACAGGTTGTCAGCCCATCGCCTAAATTACAATATACTGAAACCCTCGGATCCCTTAGCTGGTTTTTACAGCATGCTCGGGAGGAAATGCAGCTGTCACATTCTGTGTTTTCCTCTCACTCCCAGTCCAGCAAGACAGTCTGCATTGTCCTAACCAAACTGGGAAAAATCTCACAATGTGATAAATTGTCAATTATCAACTTTGTGTCCCCCTGGGAATCGAACCCAGAACCTCCAGAGCAGGGTCCCATAGCTCAGACCACCAGACCACGGAGGCAGATTTGATGGTATGCGAGAGAAAAACAGAGAATTTGCCAGCTGCATTTTTTCCCTGACATGCTGTAAAAACCAGCAAAGGGATCCGAGCTGATAGCTGATAACCTGTAAATCTATCTTAAATAACCCTCGTTGTTTACGCTCTGCCTACCCTGTTGTGTATGTATTTACTACCTCAGCTATAATAATATTCTGTCAATCAGGCTGTGAATTTGATCATTGATCATGTTTCAAACAGCAGCAGCAATCAATTTTATGTTTGAATTTGACCAGAGACTGATGCAAGGATTTTACAGAAAGCAATGCTTGGTTCCATCTGGGTTCCCAGAAAAACACAGCTGACACATTCAATGTTTTTCAATTGCTCCCAGTCCAGCATGGAAGTTATTTTCTTTATCTATACTTTCTGGTTGTTTCTACCTCTCAGTCTTTTCAACTGGATTTTACCCAATCTCCTGCCTTGAGACCCTCTTATTCTATAAAGATACTATTCCCCAAAACTTTGTATAAAATTATAAATGTGTGTATGGCGGCTTGTTTCTGTAAAGAGGAAAGATTCGTCAAGTAAACTCAAAAACGACTAAATCAATTTCAAAAATTCTTTCACCATTAGAAAGCTAAGTTCACCCTGAGTGGGAATAATGCACATTCCCGCGTGAAAAAGTAGACTACTTTTTAACGCGGGAAAGTGCATTATTCCCACAGGAAATTTGCTGACAGAAAGCTAGTGATTTTATAATATTTACTTTATATTATTTGCCTTTTGTGTTTTTTATCACATATATATAGATAGAGATTAAATTTTAGGGATAAAGGCGTGATTATATGTATGTATTAAATTTTAAATTCAAGTACGATAGTTTATTTAATTTATTATTACAAAATTAATTTAATAGTAGGCTTAATAGGTCTCAGCCTAAGCCTTTCATTTAAAAAGTGAAATGGCGGGAAATAATTGTTGAGTTTATTTAGTGAATCTCCTCCATTTTCCTCTCAATTGAAGTGAAAAACAGAGTGTATAACTCATGTTCAAAACCATTTGCCCTCGAGTAATATCAGCCCTCGCCCTGCAGGCTCGGGCAGCTAAAAATCTTGGAGAAAAATTACTTGTTTTGTGCACTTGTCGTAAAATCTACTACTTCTTCACAATCCAATCAATATAAATTGTCTTTGTGTTATTCGCAGGTGAAAGAAATGGAGATTTCAAGAGTGCTAGCTGAGAGAACACTACGAGAGCACAGAGGCGATGTAGTAGCAGCCCTGACTACGTTAACAAACTGATGTCTAAACTCCAATTTGGCAAAATTTCAATACATTTATGTAATTCTAAATACTGCTTGGTGTTTTATTCTGTTTATTTTAGGAAGCCTTAAAATATTGACAACCTTGAAAAGTAATATATACTTAAATAGTGAGCTTAAGCCAGATAAAAGTAATCTGAAATTAAAATTTAAAGGTATATTATGATTTAATATCTGGTTTTGGTCTAAGTGCAAAGATTTTTATACTATCTCAGCTCCCTATTCAATTCATGATATGTTGTAAGATGAAAGCCACGAGGAGGCAGAATCAAAAATATGTTCTCATTCTCAGTACCTTTTAATTTGGTTTTGATTAAAAATACCACGCAACCTTATGGATCAAAAAACTAGATGCCAAACTGATAAAAAGGCATACGCAACGTTCCGTTCCGACTGTTTTAAAAAAATCTTGTAATCTTTTACAAGATTTTTTTGGGACAGGACATAGAACTTCTTGCAAGCTGGAAAGAGAAAGATATAAAAATAAGCCGACAATTGCGTATTTTTTTAATCTAGAACGGAACGTGTAGATGAAAAAATAAATAGTCTATGGTCGTCTTCGAGGTGTGCTTGTGCAGTTTTGACTTCTTTTGTTTTTATTTCGTATTTTACACCTAGCGAAATCTTTTACTTTTATATTTTCCGCGTCCTTCCTGTCCTCCCGGTAAATTCCGTGCCTATGTGAAGCACTGCATGCAGTCTCCGGCCATCACGTTGCTGGTAAGTGGATTTGCATTCCATCGAACGTCAAATAGACCGACGGCGATATTTTTACGAATGTCGTCCTTGACGGTTGATTTTATTTCGATCGTCGTAGCTAATTCGTCGCTGGGTGATATGTGCACAGTTGTAGCAATGTGCTTTGGCTTTTACTCGCCGTAATCACACATTTCATGGTTACGTCAGGAGAACATGGAGATTGGCGGACCGATATTTGTTCGCTCAGGGTGTCCCCTTTACATCCTTTCACACATCAAGGTTTTGTAGATCCTCGTATCAAATTCCTCTGAACTGTATCCCTTAAAATATATTGTCTTAGTTAACCAACACACGTTTAAATGAGACTACCGCGGCTTGTGTCGTTTGAAATTACTTCAGAAGTCAATAATACCTATCAGCTGATTTTCATTGTCATTACGCCTACCATAAGTACCTATACCTTTATCACTTGCAATACTCATTTTGACCACATAATTTTCTACCAATATTGACTACCTAAGCTTAGAGCCTTATAAGTAAATAAACCTGTAAATACAGTCCATAAGCTTGAGTGTTAGATTGCATTCTCAATCATTCCAAGGGTAATATATTCATTAATAAACATTCCTTTCCTGGGAAATGTAAAATCAATGCAATGCGAGACTTCTGACACAAGACTATGTAGTAAATTATTGGCTCTTTTACAACATAGTAAATTGTATTATTGTAATAGTTATCCTTGGCTTATATTTGTTATGTATATCATTGATATGAACCATCTGTGAGATGTGAGATTTGAAGTGTCTTGTGTTTGCGCAACACAAGCATACTTTCTATTCCTTCAATCTCTATTCTACTTCCTCTCTTTGGAAGAAATGAAATGAAATGCCGGAGAGAATTCACTATTTTATTATTATTTTGCTAATTTATTATTATTATTTTATACAAAAGATAAAAAGAGAACAACCACAGTTTTGTTAAGAAAGCTATTATAGTTTGTTTTACTATTTTTATTCACTAGACAAGACCACAGCAACTTGTTATAATGTCCTATTATGACCACTATTAACAGATCTATAGTATTTCCAACTCAGTTTTAGAATAAAGGGAAACAAAAGTTTTATGACTTTTAATCAAAGATCTTGTTTCTAAAATAAGTTTTAGCTATTAGAAATGAAATAGTAGTTTTAGTAATTTGACTAATTTGCCAACACATATAATTTATGTTTGTAATGTGTTTTTGGATAAAAAGACATGAAACCTTGTAAAACTAATAAAACCATGTTTATTTACCTTTATTCTAAAACTGAGTTGCAAATACTTTAGTCAAGTATCAATCAATAGTTTCCTGGCCTTTTCAATTCAATATTTTTAATTCTTAAGTTGATATGATATTGAATTATGTAATTGTAAGTCAAGCACAGCAATACTATATTCTTTTCCGCTACATAAATTTTATAAAGCCTCTATATTGGCAGTGAAAACATTATACAGTGTAAAGTAGACTTGTCCTACTCTAGTACTATAGGTGTGTGAAGTTTCATCCCAATTCCTCTAGTGGTTGAAGTTTGATTGAGTTACAAACATCTAAATATTCATAAATCCATTATTTTTGCATTCATAATACAAGTAGGACTAAAAAAAAAATATTTTTTCCAATGTAAAAAAAAATTGCTTGTTCTTGGAAAGGTTCTGTATTAATAGTCATTTTATTATTGTTCCAAGTTGAGCTTATTAATTAGGTCAAAAAATAATTCTTCATCTAGACACACGGTATCGTGTCCAAGCCAAGCTCAAGCCAAAGAAAGATAACTGGCCGTCAGCACCGTGTGTTTATTTACAGGAACCATTTGAAGCCACTTTTGTCCACTTCATAACTCATAAACTACTAAACTTAAATATACCAAATTTGGTTTATATATTTAGTTCCTCTAGATAAACAAGTACTCCAAATTTTATAAACATAGATTGAACAGTTATTTAAATATTAATTCAGAAAAATCGTAATTTTTATGTCTTAGTGACTGACTGACTGACAAACATATCAAAAATAAATTAATCAAAAGGCCAAATTTTATCTACTATATTGACTGAGGTATAGTTAGACAGGTCTTATATAATTAGGTGGAGGTTTCTTTGAAAGAAAGTTCCTTGAGGACCCATTCCTTCTCGAGATATTTGCATTTAAAGTCGCCGTTTTTAAAAACAAAATAAATAATAAAAAACCTAACCCTAAGAAAATTAAAATTTGGTACGAAGATAGCTTATAATGATATATGTGATTTGGCCGTTGTAGAGAATAATTCGACCTGTCACCTACAACGCCACTCTACAACGGCCAAGCCACATGAAATGAACCTTATTGAAGAGCTAAGAATTACTATAATAAACCCTTGACTTGGCTCCCTTTTTAGATCTCACAACTTTTTGTGCGATTCACGCACCAAGACAACCATGAGCTTAGCTTTTACTTTTACATTTATGTTTTTGGTGGGATTATTTTTTTCCAATAGCACTGCAAAACTTTTCTTGACTGTATCTGGTATACAATTACTTTAGTCCTAAATGATTCTTTCACTCCGCCACAATAGATGTCGCTACATTATATGTACCAAAGGACAAATATGTTTTGTGAGTGTAAGGTTTGCTTATTTGCTGAATGATGATAATTCATTACCTACTTTATTTTTAATTTATGAAAGAAATATTCTGTTCTAATAATTCATACACAGTCATTATTACATAAAGTCATAAAACTAGGAGATCATCCAGAGAGTCTCCACGAGACATGGTCCCCAGCATCCTGGCAGCATTTCCTCTTTGAATGGCCAAGCTGATTCGCTGGGCGAGGAAAGCGCCAGCTCTGCGATCGCCAGTGGTCTCGTTGAGACGCGCCGAAAGATCTGCAATAATCTTTTTGGCTTCAGGTCCCCAAGGGCCCATCGTCTCAAACCCTATTGGAGCGAACATGTAACCACCGGAAATCTCTTCGTATTTTCGTATCTTTAATACTTCGGCCCCCGCGGCCGCGGCACCCGCCTGCGCACATGTAGATCTCAGATGAGAAGGGTATCTCTTCTTAACAATATTAAAACTATAAGTTTGGTCAAATAGACAAGTTATAGATGGGCCTCAAGCTTATTAGTGATCTTACACATAAGGTACATGTGTTATTTACCGTATCATTTACGAATTACGATTTACCGCATCATTTGAAGTTAGAGTTATTCAAAAGTAGAGTATTCAACCAATGATTCACTCATAGAAAAAATAACCATCATCTTCCCTACCTAATCTAGGTGATTGAACGAGGGTACTGGTTTTTACACAGAGCGATTCCCATCTGCCCTCCACAACCCAGAAGGGATACCAGACCCAATCCTAGATTAGGTCAGAGATTTCAAGCCGCCAATGCTTAACACTGGCGTCTGACATGGCTTAAAGACTAATATCTACGGTATTAAACGATATTAACCCGGACCAACGGCTTGACATGCTTTCCGAAGCACGGAAAAAGCGTCGAATAAACGTACATATGAACTTCGAAAACCGGAAACCACATTGGTACGTGGTGGTATACGAACCACGACCTTCTGCACAGGAGGCAGCGGCCCTATCCACTACACCAAAATAACCAAGATTGATTATTTGATTGAGCCATGAAACTTAACACAATCCGTTACTTTTGCATATAAGAAAAGATATTCTTAATTAACTTAATTAATAGTACTAATCAAATTCTTCCATGCTGGACTGGGAGAGATAGAAAAACATAGAATGTTCCAGCTGCCCTTCCTCCCGGGCATGCTGTAGAAGTCAGCAAAAGGGACTCGAGGGTTACAGTGTATTGTAAATTAGGCGATGGGCTGACAACCTGTCACTATAGCAATACAAATTACAATGTAAAATTGCCCTCAATTTTTGTCAGACGTAGCGGAAGCGCCTTTTACGAAGCGTTTAACGCTCTACCTACCCCGTAAGGGATAAAAACGTGAGTATATGTATGTATGTACTAATCAAATTCTGTTATTCTAAATTCTTGATACTGTTTCGTGTTGTGAACATTTACACAACAATCTTTTAACTTAAAAAAAAAATGCCTATAAATATAAAAACCCATCCAAGTTATCTTCCATGTTTTGCCTATCTGAGAAGAAGAGAAGAATATTTGCCTATCTGTCTTCTGTGTTACGCCTTTTTTTTTACACTAAAAATAAATTTCTTTAGTCCACTCTCTTCTACTCTATGCTAATTTGTGTGTGTGTCCTTGAACTAGTTTTAGTTGACTCGTTTGAATAGTTTTATATCCATATGATTCCAACTCTTGCTACCTTTTTGTGCTAATGTTACATAAATACTGATTGCATAAAGCAATGCAATGTCATGCATTGAAATAGTACAAACATACATACATACATATAATCACGCCCCTTTATCCCTAATGGGGTAGGCAGAGCGGAAACGACCTAAACCAAGGTCGTTCCGCCACGTCTGACAAAGTTTTGAGGATTGTTTAATATAGATTTGTAGGTATATTGCTGTAGTGACAGGTTGTCAGCCCGTCGCCTAAATTACAAACATACAAGTTTAAATAAAACGCATTCATATTGAGATTCGAATCATACATACCTACATATAATCACGCCTTTATCCCTATGGGGTAGGCAGAGCGTAAACGACCTAAACAAAGGTCGTTCCGCCACGTCTGACAAAGTTTTGAGGATTATTTAAGATAGATTTGTAGGTATTCGAAACATTTACTGCTCTAATTTCAAAAATATAAAAAAAACACTTTCAGAGAAAAACAATGTTTCCGTGAATCCCCTAATCCGCTGTAACCTTATATCAAAACAGGCGGTAGACCGGTCGCCGGACCAGTCGCCCAATTCGTCACCGACCCTCAAATCGCAAGGTCAACCTTGGATAGGCAACTACAGGGCTGTTCAGAAGGATGTTCCGGGATTCAGACCTTGAGCAAGTTTGGCTCAAGGACTAAGGGCATGATAAATGAAAATCTTTCCTTTCTAGGGCACCGGGTGGGGTGTGGCCTGAATACGCAATTTTATGTTCCAATTCTCCCTTGAGATGCTTTAACCTCAATACGGGTAAAAGTTTCGGGGAATACGTTACATATTACTGAATGGGGATTATTTTTATTACGAGACTGTGCCACATAAGGTCTAGTTAGGATAACCTTCTTTTTCTGAAAACTGGAACACAATTTCAGACTAAGTATATTAGTTCTTCCATGCTGGACTGGACAAAAACGTAGAATGTGCCAGCTGCATTTCCTCCTGGGCATGCTGTAAAAACCAGCTAAGGGATCTGAGGGTTACTGTGTATTGCAATTTAGGCGAAAGGCTGACAACCTGTCACTACAGTAATATACCTACAAATCTTTAATAACCCTCAAAAGTTTGTCAGACGTGGCGGAACGACCTTTCTTTAGGTCGTTTACGCTCTGACTACCCCATTAGGGATAAAGGCGTGATTATATGTATGTATGTATATTAGCGGCAGTTTATTTAACGATTCGTTGTTAATTAGGTTAACATATAACTAAATAATTTTATTTAAGTGCTTATTGCATAACGATGATGTAAATAAAATTCACGATATTCATAAAATGATTGTTTTTTTAAATATCGAACACAAGTAGTGTGGAGCCAACTTTACTAATTGTCTTCCTATATTGACCTACTCAGTAACTGGATTACCTAGATACTAATAACTGTTATTGATGGAGCTACTGTGCGTTTCGCATGTTTTCTAGATACGTTATCTCGTTATCAGCCTCGATCTAATTCACTACCCTGGTTACTTGCCAGTAAAACTACGTCAATATTTAATGTAGGATCAACTTCTACATTGGATTTTCTGCCTTTAAACGGTGTAGCTTTTCCATCCTGAATTTCAATACATACATAGGTACATAGATATAATCACGCCTTTATCTCGAATGGGGTGGGCAGAGCGTGAATGACCAAAGAAAGGGTCGTTCCGCCACGTCTGAAAAGTTTTGAGGGTTCTTTTTCTCAGAGCTGCCCAACCTCCGTAAACTGCTCAGTCTTAGATCTAAGAGACGGTACTTTGATCAACCAGTTCGCGCGTGTCAAAACTGCCCAGACGATGGAAATAATAGAAATAGTGACATGTTGTCAGCCCATCGCCATTTGGTGCTATGAATGAATAAATTCATAAAGGAAGACCCGCAACAGCATATTATAACAGATACATTAATACCGTATTACTTCCATGCTGGACTGGGAGTGAGAGAAGTGCATGGAATGTGCCAGCTGCATTTCCTCCCGAGCATGCTGTAAAAACCAGCTAAGGGATCAGAGGGTTTCAGTATATTGTAACTTAGGCGATGGGCTCACAACCTGTCACTACAGCAATATACCTACAAATCTATCTTAAATAACCCTCAAAACTTTGTCAGACGTGGCGGAACGACCTTGGTTTAGGTCGTTTACGCTCTGCCTACCCCATTAGGGATAAAGGCGTGACTATATGTATGTATGTATGTATGTCAGCCCATCGCCTTTTAGTGCTATGAATGAATAAATTCATAAATATCATATATATATGGCATTTTCAAAGTCTACAATTTATGATAACTTTTTTGAATAAAATAATATTGTCAAGTCTTCTACGACTACAACAATAAAGTTAGCATTTCTAGATGCAAATTAAACAATCTATAGTATTGTGCATATCACGTAGAACAACGTTATTGTCTGCTTATAGATGCCAATAACATCAATATTATGTTAGAGAAAAACAAGTTAGTACTCAAGTAAATACTAAATAAATTGCTTGTTATGATTTCATCCTTTTGCTACCCAGCGTTATGTGACGCCCTCGTCGGTTTAATCATTGTAATAAAAAAACTGCCTCCGTGATCTAGTGGTCAGAGCCATGGGCTCACGATCCGGAGGTCCTGGATTCGATTCCCGGGGGGGGACACAAAGTTGATATTTGTCAATTTATCACTTTGTTTCGCCAGTTTGGTTATTACAATGCAGGGCGAATCACCTGATTTTCTGGACGAAAAAAACATTCCGTGCTTCGGAGGGCACGTTAAGCTGTCGGTCCTGGTCGCTGTCTTTGATAGTGATCGGTACACAAATGATGTCAGAGGCCTATTAGCTTTGCCATTAGTCGGTTTAAAAACTCAGACACCAGGGTTCATCGGTTCGATTCGATACCCACACGACAGAAGAAGAAGTAATCAAAAAAGTGTTAGGTTAGATCAAAGTATCTTCCGGGTGTAAGGGACAGTCCTGCAAACTGATAGAGATTGATCAGTCAACGATACTGAACAACATTCACCAGGAAATTCTTTCAGGAGATGAAAACAATATTTGATTTTCCCCTACAATATGATTACATGAAAAGCAATTTTTTCTTTTTATTTCCTGAAAGAATTTCCTGGCGATAGTTGTTCAGTTTCGTTGACTGAGCAACCCATATCAGTTTGCGTGAAGCTGTCCCTTACACCCCGTAGGTATATGAAAATGTGTACTTAGTTCTTTCTTAGTCTTAACATTTGGGATTAGTTTCTCATGTAAGATTTGCACCGCTTTTCTCAATTTTGAGTCGTATCATTTCTTGCGCAAATCGTAGAGGACTGGCCTCTGCCTTTTCTTTCTGTACATACATAAATACATATAATCACGCCTTTATCCCTAATGGGGTAGGCAGAGCGCAAACGACCCAAACAAAGGTCGTCCCGCCACGTCTGACAAAGTTTTGAGGGTTATTTATGATAGAATTCTAGGTATATTGCTGTAGTGACAGGTTGTCAGCCCATCGCCTAAATTACAATCTCACAATCTAAATTACAATTCTTTCTGTAGTTATATAATATATTATTTATGGTTCTTTTGTCGTCATTCCTGAGCACGATTTGTATAATTTGAGCCAGTTAACTATACTAAGAATGACACAGTCCCCATATTGAAAATTTTACCTTAAATTCAAGCGGTTAGGTGTTAACATTAGTAGATTGGCAAAATTAGTAAATATTTTTTTTTTTTCAAGAATATTTTGCCTAGCCTTTAGTATTCAGCTATTAAAGATTTATTTTAAACTCTGGTTGAGGCGTAAAAGCGGATATAGAAGAGAACAATCTCACACCAGCGGATGCCGAAGAGCTTGCAAAGTGGAGTAGAAGAAGACGGAAAGTAGACCCCAGCATCAGGCCTGGTGAACGCTAGGCAGAAGAATACTGGTCTTCTTCTTCTGTCGAGTGGGTATCGAGTCTATCGACCCGATGAACCCTGGTGTCCAGAGTTTTTAAACCGCCTAGTAGCACAACTAACAGGCCTCTGATATGGTTTGAGTAACGACCACTGTCAAAGACAGCGACCGGGACCGACGGCTTAACGTGCCCTCCGAAGCACGAAATCTTTTTCTTTTTCGGACAATCAGGTAATTTAGCCTGCAATGTCCTAACCAAACTGCGGAAAAATACACAAAGTGATAAATTCTCAAATATCAACTTTGTGTTTCCCCCCTTTGAATCGAACCCAGGACCTCCGGATCAGGAGTCCATGGTACTAGCCACTAGACCACGGAGGCAGTTACAAGCCACTAGACCACGGAGGCAGAATACTGGTTGAGGACGCCACATTGCTATGGAGAGCCCCTTAGGTATTATATTGCAGTTTCCTCATAATCGACACGTGTAGAGTACATATGTACTCCGAGAGGTAATTAGATACAATGTCGACTGAGTTCTCCGCTTTTAGATGGAAATGCATCCATGCTGGACTGGGAGCGAAAGAAAAACATAGAATGTGCCAGCTGTATTTCCTCCCGGGCATGCTGTAAAAACCAGCTAAGGGATCCGAGGATTTCAGTATATTGTAATTTAGGCGATGGGCTAACAACCTGTCACTACAGCAATATACCTACAAATCTATCTTAAATAACCCTCAAAAGTTCGTCAGACGTGGCGGAACGACCTTTGTTTAAATCGATTACGCTCTGCCTGCCCCATATATATATATAGGATAAAGGTGTGATAATATGTTTGTATGTATATGGAAAATTAGTTATTATTTAACAGTTTATTGCACACATGATCATACAGGGGACACAAACATAAAAAAAAACAATAGCACAACAGGTACAGCTTATCTCAAAAAGAAATCTCTTCCAGCTGGCCTAGTAGTGAGAGTGCATATAAGTGAGTTATGTTTGTTTAGTCTTCTTTTTTCACGCTGAGTATCATTGAAAATGTCTATGATTCCCAAGGGAAATCTTATAAACCTGCTGGTAAAGCAGTGACGCAAAAAGCTAGTCTCCAATAAAATCCCACTGCTCTTTCGATTACACACATCACCTAGCATATTCAAAGAGGGAACTTTGATCTGGATAAAATTCACCATGATTGCAAAATTTGCAACCAACAACCGTGTATTATAGCCATGTTTAGGTATCTTAGATTTGTACGATCAACTGTCCCAATATTCCAGTTTCAATTCATTGCACGGCGATGCGGTAAGGGGTCGACAACCGAGCAACGGACACGCTGGATACTGACCCTTGCGCGCTACCTACCCCGTTAAGGATAAAGGCGTGATTGCATGTATGTGTACACAGATATAGGTATCTCAACAGCTGTACGGTCAACTGTCTCGCTATGCTATCTTCGACCCGAATATTCCAGTTTCAATTCATTGCACGGCGATGCGGCGAGGGGTCGACAACCGAGCAGCGGACACGCTGGATACTGACCCTTGCGCGCTACCTACCCCGTCAAGGATAAAGGCGTGATTGCATGTATGCGTTAACAGATATAGGTATCTCAAGAGCTGTACGGTCAACTGTCTCGCTATGCTATCTTCGTCCCGAATACCCCAGTTTCAATTCATTGCACGGCGATGCGGCGAGGGGTCGACAACCGAGCAGCGGACACGCTGGATACTGACCCTTGCGCGCTACCATTCATATGGAAATAATGCACTAATCTTAAGCAGAGTATGATTATATACATACATATAATCACAAGGAATCCTAAACGAAACTAATCATTCCGCCACGTCTGACAAAGTTTTGAGGGTTATTTAAGATAGAATTGTAGGTATATTAGTAGGGAATGATCATTGGATCAAAGAAGAAGAGAAGATGGTTCTGATGTCTCACCCTGGCTGTGACCCTGGTTATGATAGATATGTTTGGTTGTGTGACGTTGTTGGTATGTGGGAACGACGTCATAGAAGTTGTTGCACCCCGCATCTTATCTCATCTTAGTTCTGCGTTTTCTGCTAGTGAGCTCGCTCCATTATCGGTCACCTCTGGCTTAGTCGTGTTTTAGAATGTCCCCTTACTTTCAATCCCTCAATTCAAAAGACACGTGAGGCAAACAGATGTTTGACGCATAGACCACTGCAAATCGATTGCCTCTATTCATATCATATAGGTGAGGATTCGTTATGTACTTAAATACATTCATCAGCAACTATATACGGGGTGTAAGGGACAGCGTCCCGCAATCTGATAGGGGTTGCTCAGTCAACGAAACTGAACAACTATCAGCAGGTTATTTTTTCGGGAAGTGACATAAAATAAACATACATACATACATAAATCACGCCTTTATCCCTTACGGGGTAGGCAGAGCGTTTAACGCCTCGTAAAAGGCGCTTTCGCCACGTCTGACAAAAATTGAGGGCAATTTTAGATTGTAATATGTATTGCTTTAGTGACAGGTTGTCAGCCCATCGCCTAAATTACAATACACTGTAACCCTCGAGTCCCTTTTGCTGACTTCAACAGCATGCCCGGGAGGAAGGGCAGCTGGAACATTCTATGTTTTTCTATCTCTCCCAGTCCAGCATGGAAGAACATAACATACATAACATAAAATAAATATTTTCCATAAAAATGACTGATCGAGGTTATATTTTTCTGGTGATAGTTGTTCAGTTTCGTTAACTGAGAAACCCCTATCAATTTGCGGGATGCTGTCCCTTACACCCGATAGTTTTTTTTTTAACAAATTAAAGGTCCTTCAAGTTTGCCGGTGCATTTCATATAAATTGCATCTAGCATGTCACTTAGGCCCGTATTTATGAAGCGATCTCAAGATTGAGAGCAGTATTAAGTATGGATTTGACAGTTCATACTGTACTGAAATGACATTTCTGATACGAACTCGCTGTCAGTCTCAAGTGCTGATTACAAATACGGGCCTTAGAGACAAAGGTATAATACAAAGAGCTGTACGCAAGTCAACAAAGTACATTGCTGTAAGTTACGAACACGAAGTTAGTTTTGAACTGTACACTTTTCTGCAAGTTTAATCTCTTGGGCACTTGGCTACTCGTCTGAATATCTCTTTGTTCATTAAGTTTTAGTATATTTTTTGTTATATAAGTTCCTTCTCAACTAAGATTATAATATTCCCTTGTTCATCTCGATAATGCTTACGTTTGAAAAAATAATTCAACGACCGTTGATAACATTCATCCTTCTTCTTCTTCTGTCGAGTGGGTATCGAGCTATCGACCCGATGAACCCTGGTGTCAGAGTTTTTAAACCGCCTAGTAGCACAACTATCAGGCCTCTGACATGTTTTGAGTAACGACCACTATCAAAGACAGCGACCGGGACCAACGGCTTAACGTGCCCTCCGAAGCACGAAATCTTTTTCTTTTCATCAGGTATTTTTAGGTAGGGTGTGATCTAAATCCTATTATTAAAATTTTAGATCGAAATGTGTATCGCTATAGTGACAGATTGTCAGCCCATCGGCTCAATTACAATACAGCGCATGCTTTAGGGAGATCAAATATCCCCGTGAGAAACAACTGGTCTAGCATGGTAGAAGAACTTTACTTCGAAATGTTTTTTTTTCGCTTCCAGTCCAGCATGAAAGAAATTCGGTTCGTTGTTCTACTCGAAAACCCACTCGCTAAGAAGAATAACTAAAATTTCATGTGCAACATAATCGAATCCGAACCGAACTAACTTGTTTACGCTCTGCCTACCCCATTAGGGATAAAGGCGTGATTATATGGATGGATGGATCAACCTAGTAATTCGGTTATAATGACGTGAGTGACATCTATGCGAGAATCAGGCTATCGATTGGTGGTCACTCGGTCGGTCGTTGACCTCACTGCAGTTCACTGTGAACCCACTTATGAGTCCACAGTCCCTTTTGAAATGAGAACAGTTTATAGTATCCCGTTTGTTGCACTCTTATTTATGCATACACACATATAATCACGCCCTTATCCCTAATAGGATAGGTAGAGCGTAAACGACATAACAAAGCTCGTTCCGTCTTATATATAGGCGACAGCAAACACTCAACTAACTTTAAAAAAATTAGGTACGTCCATACATATAATCACGCCTTTATCCCTAACGGCCTACCCCAAAAACCCTCGGATCCCTTAGCTGGTTTTAACTAATTATTAACGTAGTAATTCGTTTGTAATGACGTAAGTGACATCTATGCGCGAATCAGGCTATCGATTATTGGTCACTCGGTCGGTCGTTGACCTCACTGCAGTTCATTGTAAACCCGCTTATTAGTACACAGTCTCTTTTGAAATGAGAACAGTTTAAAGTATCCCGTTTGTTGCACTCTTATTTATGCATACATACATATAATCACGCCTTTATTCCTAATAGGATAGGTAGAGCGTAAACGACATAACAAAGCTCGTTCCGTCTTATATATAGGCGACAGCAAACACTCAACTAACTTTAAAAAAAATAGGTACGTCCATACATATAATCACGCCTTTATCCCTAACGGCCTACCCCAAAAACCCTCGGATCCCTTAGCTGGTTTTAACTAATTATTAACGTAGTAATTCGTTTGTAATGACGTAAGTGACATCTATGCGCGAATCAGGCTATCGATTATTGGTCAGTCGGTCGGTCGTTGACCTCACTGCAGTTCATTGTAAACCCGCTTATTAGTACACAGTCTCTTTTGAAATGAGAACAGTTTAAAGTATCCCGTTTGTTGCACTCTTATACAGGCGAGAGAAATGTGTTAAAAAGAACTTTAAAAATTATACATACAAATCAACAACATCAACATCAGCCACAACAGTCCACTGCTGGACGGACATGGGCCTCCCCAAAATTAGGAGTATATGCCATACTCGCCACGCTTGGCGGGCGGGTTGGTGAGCGCAGTCGAAGTTTTCCATTCACAAGGAACGCTGCTGCCCATTCCGTAGATTTATCCCTTAGGTAGTCGCCTTTTACGACACCCACCTTAAGTTATGGGGTGATGCTATTCTAACCCGGCACCACACGGGGATAATACATATAATCACGCCTTTATCCCTAATGGCCTACCCCAAAAACCCTCGAATCAGATTAAATGCAGCTGGCACATTCTATGTTTTTTCTCTCGATCCCAGTCTAGCATGGAAGAACTTTAAAAATCAGCCCAGCCTATCTGCAAGATATCTCAATTTGTACATACTCTTTGTGGTCGTGTATGAAGTTATATCAATCGCTTTCTCCACGAAATATTAATCATAAAGTTTAAAATTTAGTACAATATTCAGGACATTTTCATGACAAAGAGAGCCCGATGGTGTAGTGGATAGGGCCGCTGCCTCCTGAGCGGGAGGTCGTGGTTCGAATCCCACCACGTACCAATGTGTTTTTCGGTTTTCGAATTTCATATGTACGTTTATTCGGCGCTTTTTCCGTGCTTCAGAAGGCACGTTAAGCCGTTGGTCCCGGTTTATATCGTTTAATACCGTAGATATTAGTCGTTAAGCCATATCAGAGGCCAGTGCTAAGCATTGGCGGCTTGAAAACTCTGACCTAATCTAGGATTGGGTCTGGTTTCCCTTCTGGGTTGCGGAGGTCAGATGGCAGTCGCTCTGTGTAAAAATCAGTACCCTCGTTCAATCCCCTAGATTAGGAAGCCGACCCCGTGAGATACGGGATAAGGCTAAGGAGATGATGATGATTTTCATGACATAGAGCCAGATGGTGTAGTGGATGCGGGAGGTCGTTATTCGAATTCTACCACTTACTAATGTGTTTTTCGGTATTCGAATTTCACATGTAGGTAGGCACGTTAAGCCGTTGGTCCCGGTTAGTATCGTTTAATAGCATAGATATTATTCGTTAAGCCAGGTCAGAGGCCAGTGCTAAGCATGGGCGGATTGAAAACTGACCTAGTCTAGGATTGGGCCTGGTTTTCCTTCTGGGTTGCGGAGGTCAGATGGCAGTCGCTCTATGTAAAAACAGTACCCTCATTAAATCACCTAGATTAGGTAGCCGACCCCGTGAGATACGGGATAAGATGATGATTAAAATAAATTGGAGGTATATGTGCAGCAAGGTTAAAAACTGCAGTTCTCTGTCTGCTGTTCATCTGCATTTAATATCATTAACTCAATGTTATTCTAAGCTGCATGAATCGGTC
Organism: Scrobipalpa costella; assembly: GCA_949820665.1. Classification (NCBI taxonomy): domain Eukaryota; kingdom Metazoa; phylum Arthropoda; class Insecta; order Lepidoptera; family Gelechiidae; genus Scrobipalpa; species Scrobipalpa costella. The sequence goes on along the minus strand of OX463305.1, from coordinate 3,271,766 downwards.
GTCAACCTGTAGATTCTAAGTTCCATGTCCCTTTAGACTCCTAGCAATGTAGTAATGAAGAAGTCTGTCTAGTCGAGTCTAGCTTTATTGCATGCTTGGGTTGCGTTCCTGTATGAATCTATGGCATTTACAGGAAAAAGGAATTTCACTTCCATTCTCCCACATCAGTCTTCCAGACTGTGAGTAGATCTTTGCGAATATTTTCAAAATTTTATTTTTTGGGTCTTTATCGCTCTTTTGATCCTTAAGAGGCGTATAGGCAAGATACGTATTATAATAACACAATTATATCAGTGATTTGATTACTTGTAAAATACTCCGAAGTTCAGCGGTCATTGAAACTTCGCCCCTTTGCCTAGAAATTGCCTTTGAAAGACGAAAGGTGAACATTTAGGCATGCAACGCTGCAGCCCACTTGAACTCTAATTTCGCCCTTTCAACCTTTTATTATCTAGAATTTGAGTCTGAAAATCTCATTGCAAAGTGCTATCGATATTTGCACTGGCAACGTACTTTTGAAATGCAATTTTACCCTTCAAAAATTTGATTCGAATTTGGTCATTTACTTAGATCTAGAGATGCCTAAATATTGTTATGTTGTAACAAGATTAACTGTTTTCGTTAAACCATAATTATAGTGATATAGAATTGTTACAGAAACATCCCACCCCTAAAAAACGATTTATTATTTTAAAATAGAATAGATTAGACGATTTATAAATTACAATTTGATAATTATCATGTACCGTGCTCTCTTGTTTTTTTGCTATTTTATGTTCATTGTCCAAGCTACTAGCCCTCTCAACCTTTATTATCTAGAATTTAAGACTGATAATCTGATTGTAAAGCCCTCTATCGATTTCGTACGAAGCTGGCAACGAACTTGTGAACTACAATGTTACCCTTCAAAAAGTTTGTTAAGAATTTGGTTTTGATCATTTACTTTGAGCTAGAGATTCTTAAACAAAGTTTTGCTGTAACTGGATTAACTGTTTCGTCCTAATTGCTCTTAAACCATAGTGATTTTGAATTAACGTCTGTATATATTTTAAAATTAAAATATCCATACATACACACATATCATCACGGCCTTATCCCTAATGGGGTAGGTAGAGGGAAAACGACCTTAAGAAAGATCGTTCCACCAAGTTTTGAGGGTTATACCAGATAGATCTGTATTTGCAATAGTGACAGGTTGTCAGCCTATCGCTTAAATTATAAACTGAAAATATCCTACCCTAATAAATCAATTATCGATTCTTCTATCGAAACCGATAGATCTATTCAATATCTTGAGGCACTCCGTGCCACCGCCAAATCGAGCTAACGGGTAACATCCTTTTCTCAAACCACTTTAGATCACATTTGACCCTGTAATATTGTTAACTATTAGTTGTAACTATTAGGGATAAAGGCGTGATTATATGTAGGTATGTATATTAGTGTCCACAATTTATAAAACTCATAAGTGTCATGAGCTGCGTTCTGTTGCTTTATTTTCCCTTGTGTTCAAGCCACAAAGCAAAACTCGAAATCGCCCTCTCAATCTTGTATTATCTATAATTTGACTCTGAATATTTCATTGTGAAGCTTTCTGTCGATTTCTGCACGAAGCTGCCAACTGGCAACGAACTTGTGAACTGCTATTTTACCCTTCAAAAAGTTGATTCGAATTAGTCATTTACTTAAAGCGAGAGATTCCTATTCAACCTGTCACTACAGCAATATACGTACAAATCTTTCTTGAATGGCCCTCAAGACTTTGTCAGACGCGGCGGAACGGCTTTTGTTTAGGTCGTTTACGCTCTGCCTACCCCATTAGGGATAAAGGCGTGTTCATATGTATGTATGAGAGATTCCTAAACATAGCTTTGTCGTAACCAGATGAACTGTTTTCGTTATGGGCTCTTAAACCATAACTATAGTAATATTGAATTATTTATTATTTTAATAGAGATAAAATCGACGATTTGTTAATTACAATTTGTAGGAATTATGTACCGTGGTCTCTAGTTTTTATTTTTGCGATTTATTTATTGTACACAATAACATACAAAGAACATGTATATAGAAAACAAAGACACAACAAATAGAAATTTCTTCCAGCAGACCTAGGCTAGAAATATAGCATTATGTAAGACAGATACAACGTATGCTCTTAACCTTTATTATCCAGAATTTGACTCTGAAAATCTCATTGAAACTCTATCGATTTCTGCACGAGGCTACCAACTGGCAACGAACTTGTGAACTGCAGGACCAATTTTACCCTTCAAAAAGTTTGTCCTCTGCTTCGAGTTTGGTCATTTACTTAGAGCTAGAGAATCCTAGACTTAGTTTGGTTGTAACTAGATAAAACTTTTTATGCCCTGCCCTAACGCTATTATTATTGGAAACTGGACAGTGATTTAGAGTTGAATCATTTATTCAAGGTGATTCCTACCGGCAAATAGTTGTTTCTATGAGCGTGTTTCTCCTAAAGGAATAATTGGAAATATACATCTAAGAAATTAGTTCATGGCCTGTAATTGCAACATTTGAAAATATTCTAATTCAGAAATAAGCATGTTAAAAAAAACTGGAAGAAAAGCTGTTTTTATCAGAAAATTTGATATTAGTTCTAAAGTATTAGAAACGATTTCACGGTTCCTTCGTGAAAATATCCGTATTATGATTATCTAAAATCGCAACATAGCTCTTTTAATCCGACCCGTAGCTTTTATGGAATTAGCTGTTTTGTGCGTTCTTAAATAAAACTAAGGGTAAGTTCGCAAAATGTTCCTTGGGCGCAAAATGATCCTTGGTCGCAAAATTACCCTTTCTCATAACGTCCTATAGAAATTTTCTCTGTCTTGTTAGTCCACTATTTGAACAAAATCTATCAAAAATGAACATTTTGCGATTAAGGGACATATTGCGTCCGAGGGACATATTGCGACCTAAGGACATTCTGCGAAGTAACGAAACTAAGTGTGAAATAATGGTATCGATCGACTGCCTGCACCCTACTGAAAGTTGAGAGTCAGTCGGCCGTCGACCTGCTCCTGCAGGCCTAGTTTACCCTTCATAACTTCGTCCTAGCACGCTCTTTTTAAACGTCAAGAGACTTATTTTATTCATTTTATAATGTGAATTGTGTCGAGCAAGTCATATTAAATCCTCTTGGGTTGTGGCTGGACTGAAAAAGTTTGCATTTATAAGCTAACTAGCGACCCGCCCCGGCATCGCACGGAAATTATCAGTGTTTCTCTACTATATTATGCATGTATTATACATATAAACCTTCCTCTCGAATCACTATATCCATTAAAAGAAACCGCATCAAAATCCGTTGCGTAGTTTTAAAGATTTATGCATACATAGGGATATATGGACAGAGAAAGCGACTTTGTTTTATACTATGTAGTGATAATGTTGTTATTTTGAATTTTATGCACGTAATAAGTGATATCAACTATTAACCACAAATTAAAATTCCTACACCACATGGATAACTATACCCTTTTTCACATACCGTGGGCATCCTGACACATTATTTTATTTAACTTTATGCACAAAATTGGTTCATGGGCGGACTTAACGCCAAAGGCATTATCTACCAGTCTACCTTAGGGCTTGTGGAAATGACAAGGCAGGTGCAAAAAAATCTATCCTAATAACTAACAAAGTTAGAACAAAACAAAAAAACTAAATTTAATTTAGAGTATAATTATATGTAAGTATATAATTATAACCCACAGCATATATGTATACATATAGTATCAAAACATAATAAATACCAATATCTATCTATAAACTAATATACTAAACGAATATATTAATATATATAATTAATGTATGTCACATGTCAAACGCATACATTTTTTGACTGTTATAAAGAAGTCTCTTTCGCTCCTGTAATGTTTTTATATTTCCTACCTGCTGTCAAGCGACTGCTATCTGAAAAATACAGCAGTCTATCACACTAAGTTGCACGAAACTTCTTGCCACATATAACTGCTTGACTGTACTATGTTGAATCAGCTAACAGGCACACGTATTTCGGATCGGTACAACATTGTTGCTTTTATTTACCTACTAGCGACCCGCCCCGGCTTCGCACGGAAATCATCAGTGTTACTCTACTATATTCTGCATGTATTATACATATAAACCTGCCTCTTGAATCACTCTATCCATTAAAAGAATCCGCTTCAAAATCCGTTGCGTAGTAAAGATTTATGCATATATAGGGATATAGGGACAGAGAAAGCGACTTTGTTTTATACTATGTATATATGTGATAAGAAATGAACCTGCCTGCATCATTCTATACCGGGTGTAAGGGATAGCGCAAACTAATAGAGGCTGCTCAGTTAACGCAACTGAACAACATTCACCAGGAAATTGTTTCATGAGATGAAAAAAATATGTATTTAGTTTCCAATACAAAATGACCACCACGTTCAGACGGTTCGTATGGCAAATCTTTTTTTATTTATTTGCTGAAAGAATTTCCTGGTGACAGTTGTTCAAACCCCTATCAGTTGGCGGGACGCTGTCCTTTACACCCCGTATGAAAAGCTGGCAGCGTATTTGGAATCCCCTAGGAATTGTCGGTATTCTTGGTAACGACACTGATCAATTGCTATCAGATGAACCGTCCGCTCATCTGGACCCTCATCATCTCCCTAGCCTTATCCCGTATCTTACGGGGTCGGCTACCTGATCTAGGGGATTGAACGAGGGTACTGGTTTTTACACAGAGCGACTGTCATCTGACCTCCGCAACCCAGAAGGGAAACCTTGAAAAAGAGTTTTCAAGCCGACAATGCTTAGCACCGGCCTCTGAAATGGCTTAACGACTAATATCTACGGTATTAAACGATATTAACCGGGACCAACGGCTTAACGTGCCTTCCGAAGCACGGAAAAAGCGCCGAATAAACGTACATATGAAATCCGAAAACCGAAAAACACAGTGGTACGTGGTGGGGTTCGAACCACGACCTCCCGCTCAGGAGGCAGCGGCCCTATCCACTACACCATCTGGACCCTATATTATAAAAAAAATGCTTATAAATGAAACTATTTCTTGTCACTACATATTATAAAACTAAGACGCTTTCTCTGTCCCTATATCCCTATGTATGCTTAAATCTTGGCGGTTTCTTTTAATGGATAGAGTGATTCAAGAGGCAGATTTATATGTATAATACATGCATAATATAGTAGAGAAACACTGATTATTTCCGTGCGAAGCCGAGGCGGGTCGCTAGTTATAAATATAATCCAATCGCGAATGAAAACGCCTGACAGAAAATTCAGAGTTAAAACATTCACCGTCCTATACTATAGGTTTTACCCCCAACTCTTGCAAAGTGAATGTTATCAGCCAAAAACACATTCTGAAATGACAAAAGGTATTCCAACCAGACTACATAGGTATCGATTGATGCACTAAGCCGGTCGTTGACCCCTGAAATGTAAACACTAACCCTGTGCTTTTGTCCTTTGCTAGCCGAATAACTGATTTTTTATACAACATTACTTATGCTGAGCTAATGAATAGCTCTTATATTTATTTATAGTTCAAATGATTATTTTAAAATGAAAACATGCTCTGCCTGACCTTGCCTGCTTGAGCTCAGAATTATACATAGTTCAGACAAAACAATAGTAATATAATGTGTTACATACATATAATCACGCCTTTTTCCGTAATGGGGTAGGCAGAGCGTAAACGACCTAAAGAAAAGGTCGTTCCGCCATATCTGACAAGGTTTTGAGGGATATTTAAATGTATTTGTATCAATTTTGCTGTAGTGACAGGTTGTCAGCCGATCGCCTAAATTACAACATACAGAAACCCTCGGATCCCTTAGCTGGATTTTACAGCATGCCCGGGAGGAAATTCAGCTGGCACATTCTATGTTTTCCTTTCGCTCCCATGGAAGAAATATTAACACTAAGCTATTCAGCAATTTATTTTGGTAAATAGGTTATATCAATATGGCAGTAAATTATGTTAACATCATTGATTAAATTAGTGTTTCCCTGTACACTAGGAAAATACTAATCATATTTCCGGTCTAATTAAACATACCTACAATGCGCGAAATCTCGTGTGGTTTGTAAAAGCCCATTTAAATAGAGCAAGTTTTGTTCATTTGAAAAACACTTGTTCAATTTAATGAGACAATTTCTATGAACATAATTAATTTCCACAATATGTTTGGTTACCGATTTTCTTTGTGTTATCTATATGTTACCTTTCACTGAACTACTTATAAGCGCGGCGGGTCCTTTGTAGTTCTCCAGCTAAAATGAACTAATGAAATAAATAACATACATACATACATATAATCATGCCTTTATCCCTGATGGGGTAGGCAGAGCGTATACGACCTAAAGGAAAGGTCATTCCGCCACGTCTGACAAAGTTTTGAGGGTTATTTAAGATAGACTTGTAAGTATATTGCTGTAGTGACAGGTTGTCAGCCCATCGCCTAAATTACAATATACAGAAACCCTCGGATCCCTTAGCTGATTTTTACAGCATGCCCGGGAGGAAATGCAGCTGAAACATTCAAAGCTTTTCTTTCGCTCCCAGTCCAGCATGGAATAACATAAAAATGGAATGGAATGAAATAAATAAAAACGGAATATTCTGTGTCTGGACTCGGATGTTCCTTGTATATTTTTCTTGGCATGTCCGATAACGTTCATGGCACCCTAACTAATATTAAAAGACCTATTTGCGACTATTAGAGGCTCATATGTCTCTTGAGTCAAAGCTTAACGTGTTCCTACATTACATCCAATCAGCTGCCTCCGTGGTCTTGTGGCTAGTGCCATGGACTCCCGATCCGGAGGTCCTGGGTTCGATTCCCAGGGGGAAACACAAAGTTGATATTTGAGAATTTATCACTTTGTGAATTTTTCCCCAGTTTGGTTAGGACATTGCAGGCTGAATCACCTGATTGTCCGAAAAGAAAAAAGATTTCGTGCTTCGGAGTTCACGTTAAGCCGTCGGTCCCGGTCGCTGTCTTTGATAGTAGTCGTTACTTAAAACCATGTCAGAGGCCTGGTAGTGGTGCTACTAGGCGGTTTGAAAACTCTGACACCAGGGTTCATCGGGTCGATAGACTTGATACCCACTCGACAGAAGAAGAAGATCCAATCAGCGACATGATATTAGCACCTACATGATATTAAAGTAAACTTCCATGCTGTACTGAGAGCGAGAGAAAAACATAGAATGTGCTAACTACATTTCATTGCATACTGTAAAAACCAGCTAAGGGATCCGAGGGCATCTGTATATTGCAATTTAGGCGATTGGCTGACAACCTGCCACTTCAGTAATATACCTACAAATCTATCTTAAATAACCCTAAAAACTTTGTCAGAAGTGGCGGAACGACCTTTGTTTAGATCGTTTACGCTCTGCCTTCCCCATTGATACCGTGATTATATGTATCTATAATATTAAATACTATAAAGGGGCTCTAAAGGTATACTAGACATCACGTAGCTAAGCTTGCTATTGGCGAATATGTCGTAAACTGTGAGCCACTGATATCTGAGCGAATTCAATTTTCTTTACATTTGTATATGTGCTGGATTATTTTGTCTTTCTGTCTTTCTTCGTTATCTTTACAACGTTACCTTTCATTTCATTTATTAAGCCTCTAATTACATGTAAAATACAGTTCACATCCTAAACATCAGTTCGACACAATAATTACAATGACACAAGTAATTTTACCTTTTAGGTGTAGCTTATATTTATAATTGAATTTAATGTATACATACATACATACATATAATCACGCCTTTATCTCTAATGGGGTAGGCAGAGCGTAAACAACCTAAACAAAGGTCGTTCCGCCACGTGTGACAAAGTTTTGAAGGTTATTTATGATAGATTTGTATGTATAGGTATTTGTTTATATAGTTAATGCAGAAATTAATTAATTTAATCAATGTGATTAGATTTAATATCACAATTCGTCTATGTCAAGAAAACCTTTTCTTCTTATGTTAATTTCACCTTCATCGGGTTTTAAGATGTCTATTAGTTGCTGTATGTCACAGATTTTTCGACTTTCTTTAAACTATTAACCAATTATTAGGGCTCTACAATCGGCTTGCTTTTCATATATCCGAAATGCATTGTGTATTATCCAACCCGACACGGTATGACAATGAAGTCATGAATCATAGTTTTTTTGGTCCCCCTCCCACCTCTAGTATGGTAACTGTTATCTGCAGCATCGTTTAATGCTTTTCACTTTACAACTGTGAAAGTGTACCTTTCCTTTTCTTTAGCCAAACTTTTCCTATTAAATTGAGAAATAATAAGGTTACAACATAAAGACTGGACAAAGGAGATCTTTCTTTCATCAACCTTCCCCTAATCGTCGCAATACGCATCCAGCCAGGTCATCTCGTAGGTTTTCCTATCGAAATTGGCCGTCAGGAAAAAGGCCTTATTAGGTGACCATAGGTATCCAATTTTTCGTGCATATGGCTAAAGTGACCGGCCCAGTCTCACTGTATTCAAACAGGCTGTTTGTCAGTTTCTTTATTTTATATCTCAGTATCCACGATACATAATCTCCCTAGCCTTATCCCGTATCTCATGGAACTGCTACCTAATCTAGGGAATTGAACGAGGTCTGGGAATTGGTTTTTACACAGAGCGACTGCCATCTGACCTCCACAACCCAGACGGGAAGCCAGACCCAATCCTAGATTAGGTCAGACTTTTCAAGCCGCCAATGCTTAGCACTGGCCTCTGACATGGCTTTACAACTAATATCTACGGTATTAAATGATATTAACCCGGACCATTGGCTTAACGTGTCTTTCGAAGCACGGTATCCAAGATACCTGGCGCACAATTTTAAATGACAGTACTGGGTCTGACTAGTGATATTTTCTAAACGGTCTCTGGTTTGTATGTTACAGAGGCATTTCATTTATGCAGTCCGCGTGCGCCAGATTTCATAAGCGATCTCTCCGCACCCTGATCTAGGTTATTTGGTCGCTGTGTTGCCAACTAAACGTTTTGATTTCAACTGTTCATATTTATAAATGTAAATAAACAAAAACCACTCATACATTGTCAAATAAAATTTAAACAGGCGTTTTTCGTCACGTTATAATTTTGTTTTTAGACATTTAATTTCGATGTATTAGGGACGAGTTTTGAATCTATCGCATGAGTTGCATGCACGTACCAAAGGCCCCTGAGGGGTTCTTCTATTGAAAACTAAAATTGTGACTTGTAAATTTGCATTGATGAAATCAGTTTAAATTCAAACCACAATATATTTGTTTTTAAACATAACTAATTATCTCTTGCGTCAATCTTTTGTACCTACTTTTTGCTTATTGTATGCTGAAATTAGGTTGAGGGAGGTGAGGAGACACTTTTTAAATTTATATTTTGTAAGTTTTTCCCCAGTTTAGTTAGGACAATGCAGGCTAAATCATCTGATTGTTTGGAAGAAAAATTAATCCGTGCTTTGGAGAGTACGTTAATCGGTCGGTCTCGGTCGCTGTCTTTGATAGTGGTCGTTACACAATCCATGTCAAAAGCCTGTTAGCTGTACTATTAGCCGATTAAAAAAAAAACTCTGATCCCACGATTGATCGGGTCGATCGACTCGAAACCCACACGACCGAAGAAAAACTTTATATTTATTGAAAATGGTTGGAAACAAATATTAACCTGGCAACCCAGTTTGGTCGACATGACAAGCGGCGGAGAAGCGGAGTAGGCAGCGTATCGAGCGCGTCCGATGCTAACCTACATATTGTGGCACACATGCTGCAAGCGCGGGTCGGAGGACTTTGTCATCCACCCCTGATGTATAGGGCTGTGTTTGCGAAATTAGGCTGAGGTGAGGCGGGACTTCGGTATTCATACACACATAAAGTCACGCCTTTATGGGGAAATCTTCATAGAAATAAGCAGTGCCTGTTGTGTGGTTATTTTTTGTGTTTGTGGTTTTTCATATCTTCCATGCTGGCCTGGGAGATAGAGAAAAACATGTGCCAGCTACATTTCCATGCTGTAAGAATCAGCTAAGGGATCTGAGGTTTTCAGTATATTGCCATTTAGGCGATGGGCTGACAACCTGTCACTACCCCAAAATACTTACAAATTTATCTTAAATAACCCTCAAAACTTTGTCAGACATGGCGGAACGACCGTTGTTTAGGTCGTTAACGCAATGCCTACCCCATTAGAGATAAAGGCGTGATTATATTTATGTATGGCTTTTCATGTCTTTTATAGTGTACAATAAATTCTTAAATAAATAAATATTGGGTAGACCGAGTGCAAAACGCCAACAGCGAGGTGTGTTCGCCACGTCTGACAAAATCTTGAGGACAAATTTTAGATGTGTATCGCATATAGTAACAGGTTGACAGTTCATCACCTAAATCACAATACATTGTAACCCTCGAATCCCTTTGCTCATGTTGACAGCATGCACGAAAGGAGAAGCGGTCGGCACTTGCTTGACTTCGGTTCAAAAAATCAAGAGAGATATGACTTTTGCTTGGCTTTGAATGCATTTATTTCGATGATGTTTTTACATAAATTTTACCCTAGAACATTCAGTTTCCAAATGACCAACCCTATATCTTAGTTTCTAACTTGTGTTAGATAAGAGCGTGCAACCGGGCCGCAACTCTGCTCAAACTACATTTCATAACAGAGATTGAAGCTGCGCTCTGAAGCTTAATATCACCAAGTGAAATGATGTTGCATTTGCTTTATTCCATGCTGGCCTGGGAGCGAGAGAAAAACATGGAATGTGCCAGCTGCATTTCCTCCCGGGCATGCTGTAGAAATCAGCTAAGAGATCCGAGGGTTTCTGTATATTGAAATTTAGGCGATGGGCTGGCAACCTGTCACTACAGTGATATACCTACAAATCTATCTTAAATAACCCTCAAACCTTTGTAAGACGTGGCGGAACGGCCTTTGTTTAGGTCGTTTACGCTCTGCCTACCCCATTAGGGATAAAGGCGTGATTATATGTATGTACGTATTGTACGTATTTGCTTTATGCAATGCCTGGTCTTGAATAGATTTGCTAGGGAGAAAGTAGAGGGTTATTTTGTATTGAAATAGAGTTTATTACTTCCTTCCATGCTGGACTGTGATCGATAAGCAATCACGGAAAATGACGATGTAAGAATAGAGGAAGTAGGTAGTTTTGGAAATGGACAAATTAATAAGTGGTAATTTCGATCGGAACGATAAACTATTGCATCCCGGGAATACTGTAAAGTGCAAAATTCAGTAGATAGAGCTTCGGAATTTCAGGGTATTGCACTTTAGATGGGCTTATATAAATGGGCTCTATCTAAAATGAGCCTGAACATTTCAGGAGTAGTAAAAAGAAAAAGAAATGTCCAAAATACAACAGCATTCCAAAAACATATAAGCCGCAGAGTATTTAGAAAAGGTAGATAATGAACAAAGGGCGTAACCTACCTGCAGTGAAATTTGTGAAATCGTTCTATAACTCGGCGTACGTAGATGAACGTACGATTTCCAGATGATATCTCTTAATGTACCTATAGGGCTAGCAGACAATGCTTTTTGTTTTTAACGAGTGGATGGACAAATATTGTTCGGAATTTCTTTTTCACTTCTAGAATATTAATGATTGAGACACGATGATCTTTCCCATCAGCATTTCCCAAGCAGCCGTATTGGGTCGTACTAATAGCAATGGTGTATCTTCTTCTTTCTTATCTATTAATTCTCCCATCCACTTATTGTTAGTTTCACACAGTCCATATACTAGTTCTGTACTAAATGTACAAGTTTTAAAATTTTATTTTATTTTCTTCAAAGAATGTTATTATTATAATAATTTAGCTAATAAGACTTTATTTATGTTCCATAAGATTTTGATTTTTATGTTTCGTCTTTGTTTTTTGCAGTTTGCTGTATATACACAAATCTAGATTTAAGTAGTTAGTTTTGGCTTCACGGAAGACCAGCGCTACAAGCAGTTTACCACGCTGCTTGTAACATAAGCTGAGTGAAGACCATTTTTAGTCACAAAAATATTATGTTACTTCTTGTTTTCTACCTTGTAACACATTGTAACCTGTTTTGTGCCTAAAATAAATGTATTTTCTTTCTTTCTTTCTTCCATCGTCATTTCACTATGGTCATGGAAAATTCACTGCTGGACATTGCCTGCCTCAATCGAGGGTATTCGGTAGGCATAATCACTTTTATTATTCGGATTGTTATGCAGGGTGCAAGATTTTATATTCAGAAATTATTTTGTGAGCTTTGTTTTAAAAATGCCTTGCTAGCCAACTTTAGCTGTCTAAACGAAAGGTAAATTTTCATTAAAGTACTAGCAAGTTGAATTCATGTGCATAGCTTTGGCAAAGTACCATGCGGTAAAGTTTCGATTGAGATGCCAACTTTTCTGCTTACATATGATCTGGTCCAAATGTTGTGGACCTGATTCGAAAGAACAACTTTATTTCTATTCACTGCAAAAGCCAATATTGATGTTTTGAGGAAAAATAAGTGATTTTTTGTAAGTATTTTGCCAAGGCCTGTCTTACAGCCTCTAATTTTAATATTATGGTGCTTCTATGTTGACGATTTTCTGCGGGACGTATGTGACATGTGCAGCAGTAAACCGCTTCCACTAAGTAATGTGGATCAGCTGATAGATATCATAGCCTTTAAAAAGTTATCTCTTCATGAATAATTTTTTTTCCGTGGCAATGAGATATTTACCCGCGGTAAAAAGTGGCTAATGTTACTCAGAGTGACCGTAGTTTCTAACAGTGAAAGAATTTTTGAAATCATTCCAGTAGTTTTTGAGATTATTTGTTACAAACACACATACCCACAAAAATACACATATTTTCTCTTTATAATATTAGTAAAGATAATTAAAGGAGCTCAAAATATTATGAAAAGTTTAGGGTCCTCAATGACAATTGTACAAAAATTTTGTACAAGCGGATTATCCGGCCATAATTTCCCTGTACAAGCAATACCAGACTTCCATGACCGTGAATCGTGAATTAGCACGCAAATTCATTTTCACCGAGAAAGCAATTAAGGCGAGGACATTTAATTTTCTTGCGGAAATGGATGTCCTAGAGCTTCGCATTGTGAACCTGAAATAACATTAAAAGCAACAGCCCGAATACATCTTGGTGTTTAAAATCTGAAAATTGTTCTTCAATTGCTTACGGAGTGTGTTTTTATTTAATCCGGACAGTATTTATCCGCCAAAGTACACATGTTCTAGGATGCATTCCGCTTTGTAGTTTTTCTTTATGCCATTTTGGTCTCCTAATAGAGGGTTTTTCCATGCTGGACTGGGAGCGAAAGAAAAACATAGAATGTGCCTGCTGCATTTCCTCCCGGACATGCTGTAAAAACCAGCTAAGGGTTCCGAGGGTTTCAGTATATTCTAATTTAGGCGATGGGATGACAACCTGTCACTGTCATTTATGAAAGACCTACATATCTATCATAAATAACCCTCAAAGCTTTGTCAAACTTGGCAGAACGGCCTTTGTTAAGGACGTTTACGCTCTGCCTTCCCCATTAGCGATAAAGACGTGATTATATGTATGATTGTATGTATGTATGTATTTTCTTTATGCAATGTGTGGTCTTGTTTGGATTTGCTAGGGAGAAAGTCTAGTATTTTTGCGTTCAAATAAAAGTAAAAAAGAGTCTAGTATGATTGCTTCCTTCCATGCTGGACTGGGGGCGATAAGCAATCACGGAAAATGACGGAACAACCTTTGTTTAGGTTGTTTACGCTCTGCTTACCCCATTAGGGATAAAGGCGTGATTATATGTATGTATGTTTGTAATAGAGGTTTCGAGATATAGATAGAGATTCAAAAACATAAATCCATTAAGATTTATTGAAAACACTAGCGACCCGCTCCGGTTTCGCACGGAAATTATAAATGTTTCTCTACTCTATTATGCATTTTATTTATTTATTAATTACATTTTAAAAATTCTACGCAGCATATATTATACATATAAACCTTCCTCTGGAATCACTCTATCCATTAAAAGGAACTTCATCAAAATCTGTTGCGTAGTTTTAAAGATCTAATCATATATACGGACAGACGGGTGACGTCCAAACACGGGAAGCGACTTTGTTTTATACTATGTAGTGATTATAGAGTACTTGCATTTTGCTAACCGATTACTTTTACCTGCGAAATTACACAGCTAGTGATATCAAGCGTAAGAGCAACCGAAGCGTTAGAAAATACCTTCTCTTCAGTGAAAAAGAAACAAAAATTTAATAAAATGCTAGACTTTTAGTGTGAAATCGGATAGAAAAGTCGAGACGACTAAGGTGGTTGCCTAACCGAACCAATAAGTTTGCAGGTAAAAAAAGTTGGAGAAATGTAGACTGAACTGAACTCTTTTTGTTGAAATTTCGAGCGCTCGCTTCTTGTTCTACTTTTTTCAGTTCAAATAGTTCCTCTTCTAGGTCTTTCTCTTTTCTCCGCATACTTTTCTGAAAGTTGTTTTTTATTCCTTCTAATACTTGATAGTTTTATCAAAGCAGGTTGCAAAATTAACTGATTGCTTATTCTTTATCCGACGTGAAGCTAGATAGAAAACAGGTATTTTATTCAATAGTTTATTATGCTTATTGTGAGAAAGGTCTGACTAAGTTTATTTGCATAGGTAATTTTTCCATGCTGGCCTGGGAGCAAGAGAAAAACATAGAATGCGTCAGCTGCATTTCCTCCTGGGCATGCTGTAAACACCAGCTAAGGGATCCGAGGGTTTCAGTATATTGTAATTTTCGCGATGGGCGGAGAACCTTTCACTACCGTAATATACCTTCAAATCTATCTTATACCTATATCTAGAGAAAAACACAGAATGTGCCAGCTGCATTTCGTCCCTGGCATGCTGTAAAAACCAGCTAATGGAACCGAGTGTTTCTGTATATTGCAATTTAGGCGATAGGCTGATAACCTGTCAGTACAGCAATATACCTACAAAACTATCTTAAATAACCCTCAAAACTTTGTCAGACGTGGAGTAACGACCTCTGTTTAGGTCGTATACGCTCTACCTACCCCATCAGGAATAAAGGCGTTAGTATATGTATGTATGTAATACTTTCGCAGCAAGACAACTAATTAACACTTTTACAAGACAATCTCTTTCTTTACCATCTGCAATTCTTTACTGCTTCACTTCACTGCACTGTTGGACTATTGGCCTTATTTGGCCCCACTAGGTTGTATCATCATCATCTCCCTAGCCTTATCCCGTATCTTACGGTGCGGATACCTAATCTTGGGGGTTGAACTGGTTTTTACACAGCGACTGCCATCTGACCTCCGTAACCCAGAAGCGAACCAGGCCCAATTCTAGATTAGGTCAGAGTTTTCAAGCCGCCAATGCTTAGCACTGGCCTCTGACATGGCTTAACAATTAATATCTATGGTATTAAACGATATTAACTGGGACCAACGGCTTACTGTGCGTTCCGAAGTACGAAGGCTTCTTCGCTAGGCTGTATGTAGGTATTAATTACTTAAAGAAGCCGAATATCTTTTGGCTTTACTAGTGTATTTATAGTGCATCCACCTTTTTCCCCGATTTTAATACATTATGCTTGCGGGTCTTCGAAAATAATACCATACTTCAGTATTACAAGGCCCTTTCTACTCAAGTCACAGGAAAAAGGCCTTGCTGTCGCCCAAATCCAATATAGCTGCGGCTTTTCCACTACTTACGGTGCACGCCTCATACATATTCGAATATTCAGTTAACCTTAATATACCGCTTATAACTGAAGCTTGAATCTAGGTAACTCCAGAATTTTGCAACATTATTGCCTAAGGTCTTAGGCGCAGTTGGCGACACAAAATGTAGGTGTTGGCACATAGGTAACTGCCTCATATTATGGAATAGCTGTCTTACATACATACATACATACATACATAAAATCACGCCTTTATCCCTTACGGGGTAGGCAGAACGTTAAACGCCTCGTAAAAGGCGCTTTCGCCGCGTCTGACAAAAATTGGGGGCAATTTTAGATTGTAATGTGTATTGCTAATGTGTAGTGACAGGTTGTCAGCCCATCGCCTAAATTACAATACACTGTAACCCTCGAGTCCCTTTTGCTGTCTTCTACAGCATGCCCGGGAGGAAGTGCAGCTGGAACACTACGCTCTTCTATCTCTCCCAGTCCAGCATGGAAGAAATCTGTCTTACAGGGCGTATGCAACTTGTAATATTTCCCTACGTCTTATAGGTACATACATTTATCCCTTACGAGGTAGGCAGCGTAAAAGGTTAACGTAAAAATATAAGGCAATTTTAGATTGGTAATTAGTATCGCTGAGGTGATAGGTTGTCAGCCCATTACAATATACTATAACACTCGAATCCCTTTTTCTGACTTTAACATGCCCGGCAGGAAGGGCAGCTGGGACATTCTATGTATTTCTATCGCTTCCAGTCCAGGGTGGAAGAAAGGTCTCATGGCATAAAGAAACCGCTAACTTAGCAAATAAAGTCTTAGATTTTTGTGATTTTTCAGGCACTTCATGAAGTAAGATTCCTTATCTGTATCAACATTACTCATCCATGTCATGGGGTTAGATCTAGTCTTGACTTTAACTTATCTGTGACTGAGTCATGTGTGCAATTATCAGGAAAAAAAAAACGAAGTTCAGATAACGATTTTTTTTTTATTGTGATAGATAGATGCCTACTATTTATATTTAGGGCTATTAAGTTACACTTCCAGGGATCTTTAAGGGCTTCGAGGGTTTCGAGGGATAGGCTGATAACCTGTCACTACAGCAATATACCTATCTTAAATAACCCTCAAAACTTTGTCAGACGTAGCGGAACGACTTTTGTTTAAGTCGTTTACGCTCTGCCTACCTCATTAGGGATAAAGGCGTGATTATATGTATGTATGTATGTACAATACTTCCGGTGTAATTTTGATCCTATGAATAGTTTATTTAATGTTGCCACACCACTTCTTGGAACACAAGGAAAATACTGTGAAATCAACCGCTCTTAGATTATAAATATGAGAAGTAAGAAATCAGGGTTTGAACCTGCGACCTTTGGAAGCCGTTCCATCGCTCTGCCAACTGAGCTACCGGGGCGGTAGTCAGAATGGCGACTAATCTTTCCTTCTTTTTATCACGTCATAGTGGACGTCATATTTATGAAATGAAATAGCACCGTGAGTGCAAATATCCTCAAAAATACGCTCTTAGATCAGTCTTACAAAACTAGGTTCCTATTTCTGTCGTCGCCGACCTATTCATCGTATTAGTTGACAGTGAGTTGACCCATCTCACCGAGATTACGACATTCTTTTGCCACTTTGGTGCCATCTTTTTAGGTTAGATTATTTTTGATCTGAGTTTATAGGTCACTTCGTTTTTAGTTTGGATTGACGTTGATGTGCTTAAAACCTCTTTAAATGAATTGAATGTTTTTCAGACTGCGGTGTTACCCGAATTTTAATTCTTTTTTTTATATAAGAAATGGGTTTGCTCTTGACTCCAGTCTAGGTAGGAAGCGACAGAGACGAAGTCGACGATGGAGCGAGCTCACCCAGAAAATGCCTGTTCACTCTTAACTTAAGTGTTAGGGGTTGTAAACATTCGGAAACACAGACGCAGGTAGACTTCCACTCTTTTGCTGTGCGCTTTAAGCAAGAAATTAAGCGCTTAGTCCGAATTGGTGGAATATCGAGCAGGTATGGGTGCGGTGCGTCTAGATGTCCGATGGATGTTCATCCAATAAAAAAGAAAATGTGTGGATCGGCCGGCAATTGTTTAACCAAATTAGAAAAAAAACTTTGTGTCTTTGTCCACCTCACAACCTGCGGATCGAGAGCTAAAGCCTCAGCCAGTAAGTAGACCACGAAGTCAGTCCTAATTTAAATAATTTGTAAAGCATATAGGAACATCTGATGGTTACAGTATATTGTAATTTAGGCGACTGGCTGACAACCTGTCACTACAGCAATATCCATTATACAGATCTATCCACCCTAAAATGTTGCCAGACGTTGCGGAATGACCTTTGTTTGGGTCGTTGACGCTCTGCCTACCTCATAAGGGATACAGGCGAGGCAAGATAGTATGTATGTATGAATCAAACGCATTGAACAGAAGTATTTCCATTCATACACGGCCCACGTGCAAATAGTAGGTAACTACAATCGTAGAATCTTCGATTTCAAAGTGGGCTTTTCATATTTTCTGCCTCATTGAAGCCGCAATGATTTTGCTATATCATTACACGGTTATAATATTATCGCTCTGCTTTACTTAATCTGGTGTATGTACACAAAAATAACAAATAACTTATCTATAATTCATTTTTATGTCTGCGAATTTAAAAGATCCAAACGTGAGATTATTGGTGTGGATTTTAAATTCGCAGCATTAAAAAATGCACAATGAATGGCTGATATTTTTTACGTATATATATTTATACCAGTAGAATTACTATGACACGTTTCACCAGTTAAAGGCGTTTGAGATATTCCCTCATCCAAACGTACGTATATTCAGCGTGACAAAATCCAGCATGGCGGCGGCACGCGTGTAGATAGAAGGTGTGTCCAACTTGTTTATGAACAGCAAAGAAATATTTACCCGCGTTAATTTCCAATAGCAGTTTCACCGTTGGAGAGCGCGTTCCGCTACCATTCGGAGCGGTTTCGCGTCTATCTCGCCACGGCCAATTGTGCGCGCCGATTTCAAAACGAAAGTCTACGCGCATCTAGGACGGTGAGCGTATTTCTCGCCGCGATCTCTTGCAATTTGCCAGCCAGTGTGTGTTGCCATGTAGGATTTTAAAAATATAATGTATATTTTTTTAAATGTATAGTCGATGCCATTTTAAATTTGAATGGATGATTCCTGAAGTCGCTCTATGACCAGTATTTCAAAACGAAAGTCTACGCGCATCAGGACGGTGAGCGTATATCTCGCCGCGGTCTCTTGCAATTTGCCAGCCAGTGTGTGTTGCCATGTAGTATTTAAAAAATAATGTTAAGTTTTTAAACTGTATAGTTGATGCAATTTTGAATTTGAACGGATGATTCCTGAAGTCGCTCTATGACCAGTATTGCAAGCCGAATTCATAACAGAAGTCTAGGCGTATCTAGAACGGTGAGCGTATTTCTCGCCGCGATCTCTTGCAATTTGCCAGCCAGTGTGATTTAAAAAAAAAAAAGATGTTTTAAACTGTATAGTTGATGCAATTTTGAATTTGTAAGGATGATTCCTAAAGTCGCACTTTTGCCATTATTGCAAGCCGAATTCAAAACAAAAGTCTCCGCGCATTTAGCACGACGAGCACATTTTTCGCCGCGATCTCTTGAAATTTGCCAGCCAGTGTATGTTGCCATGTGGGATTTAAAAAAAATATGTCGATATTCTAAATTGTATAGTTAATGCAATTTTGAATTTTGAAGAATGATTCCTGAAGTCGCTCTATGGCCAGTATTGCAAAACGAATTCAAAACGAAAGTCTACGCGCGTCTAAGACGGTGAGCGTATTTCTCGCCGCGATCTCTTGCAATTTGCCAGCCAATGTGTGTTGCCATGAACGATTTAAAAAAATAATGTACATTTTTTTTACTGTATAATTGATGCTGTTTTAAATTTGGATGGATGATTCCTGAAGTCGCTCTATGACCAGTATTGCAAGCCGAATTCAAAACGAAAGTCTACGCACATCTAGATAGTATTTCTCGCCGCGATCTATTGCAATTTTCCAGCCAGTATGTGTTGCCATGTGAATAAAAATAATATTATTTTTAATCTGTATTTTTGATACAATTAAAATTTGGAAGAATGCGCAGATTACAACATGAAAATTTGTTAGTTGCCTGCTAGAGTTTGAAATTTAATTTGTTATAAAATGTAATTCTAACAAATTATCGTAAAAAGATATTAACATACTACTCAAAACATTCCTTCACAAATAATTAAGGCTTTGTAGGAAGCTAGTTGCCAACAAAATCCTAAGCAGTTAGCTGCTAGCGAGCAATCTACTGGTTCTAAGCCCCGCAGAGAATGCTATTAACTCGCTCAGCTGTTCATAAATATTCATACCGTGCAGTATCTCAGTTCCTTTATTATCTATCAACAATCCAGTTAGCTATCCGACCGCTAGGAAGAGCTAGTATTGTAACTCACTAAGACTTATATCACACCTATTCGTTTCCTATACACTGAATTTCTAATACCGGGTTTAAGCGACAACGTCCCGCAAAATTAAAGGGGTTGCTCAGTCAACGAAACTGATCAACTTACACTGGGAAATTCTTGCAGATTAAAATAAAAAATTACCTTCCCATACAAAATGACCACCTCGATCAGCCAATTTGTATGGAAAAGCAAGATTTCTATTTCACGTCCTGAAAAAAAATAACCTGCTGAAAGTTGTTCAGTGTCGTTGACTTAGCGACCCCCATCAGTTTGCAGGGCGCTGTCCCTTACACCCTGTATACGTTTCCGTAGATGTTTCATCGCACGACTGCCGCTCGGCCATACTTGTGTTGTTGTTGTGTGTACAGACACGCGCCCCTGTGTGCGTTACTACTACTTACTATGCCGAACTCACGCATGTAATCATTATGTACTTCATCATCATCATCATCTCCCTAGCCTTATCCCGTATCTCACGAGACGGCTACCTAATCTAGGGGATTGAACGAGGGTACTGGTTTTTACAGAGCGACTGCCATCTGACTTCCGCAACCCTGAGAGAAAACCAGACCCAATCCTAGATTAGGTCAGAGTTTTCAAGCCGATAATGCTTAGCACTGGCCTCTGATATAACTTAACGACTAATATCTACGGTATTAAACGATATCCAACGGCTTAACGTGCCTTCCGAACCACTAAATAAACGTACATTTGAAAATCGAAAGCCGTAAAACACATTGGTACGTGTTGGGATTCGAACCACGACCTCCCGCTCAGGAGGCAGCGGCCCTATCCACTACACTATCGGGCTCTTAACCAGTAGGTACTTGTCACTAGTAAATAAAAAGCACGTTTACTGGCAACACCAGTAGCTATCTCTTGCAACCACCATGGATAAAAGTCTCTCAAGTCATGAAATCAGGACTACTTGTACAACCTTTTGATCCCTTAAGGTCGCAATGCATTAATTAGAAACCCTGACCTAAGAATGTTACAAGTTGGGCTCTTAAGTATTCATAACTTAGCAACAGCGCGGTTTTACATGTTTCTCGCTATTTATCTAGAGAAAAAATAACTGGGATGGATAGAAAGATTCAGTCAGATTTATCTATTCTTGAAATCACAACCGCTTGATTCGAAGTATCGACTGTTGATCCCTTAGGACTGCTAACTATTGATTGGAAACCCTAGCTAGCTCTAACCAGCTCATACTCGTGTTATTTATACGGAGCACAAGTTGAAAACGCACGAGTAACGCTGGGACCGCCGGGCTCCAGATAAGTATTCATAACTTTGCAAAAGCGCGGTTTTGCAAGTTTCTAGTTGCGGATTTATTTGCGCGTACCTACGCCGTTATGTTAATGCTATGTCGGTTAAGATTGTAAGTAAGATTTCTAAAAGAAAATGTCAAAATGATGCGGTTAAATTAGAAGAGTCATGATTATGAAGCAAGATGAAATTACGAAATTAAATTATTACACCTAATATACTGCGCAGACCAGTTGCTACACAGTTAAAGAGTTTATAAATACAGCAAACCCATATTTTTTCTATTTCCCTAGTTATTACAAACCAAATGCTTCTCAAACAAGGAAACCAAAACATATATCAAAAATGTTCTCAATATTTCCTGTATCGCGGAAAAATAACTTCAAAGCGGGCACACATAAAACAAAGACTTAGATTATTTACGTTCATCCGCATGTAAGCGAGTAAAATAGTAGTTTTCGATGAGGAACATTGTAACAATAAATAGTGAGGAAAGCGAACGCCAGTGCACTTTCTATCGGGGCAAGAGTAACGAGCAGTTACGATATCTACCTCTAGTATGATATAACCGGCACTCGACGATTTCATTTCCCATTCTAGTTTCTCAGATCTTTCCTACGGGGCATGTAATTATTTTCAAGCCGCACTGTATTTGGAGAGAAATCTCAAAATGTTTATTATTGGGTCGTTACTTCCATGCTGGACTGGGAGAGATTACTTCCATGCTGGACTGGGAGAGATAGAAAAACATAGAATGTTCCAGCTGCCCTTCCTCCCGGGCATGCTGTAGAAGACAGCAAAAGGGACTCGAGGGTTACAGTGTATTGTAATTTAGGCGATGGGCTGACAACCTGTCACTATGGCAATACACATTACAATCTAAAATTACCCTCAATTATTGTCAGACGCGGCGAAAGCGCCTTTTACGAGGCGTTTAACGCTCTGCCTACCCCGTAAGGGATAAAGGCGTGATTTTATGTATGTATGTATGTAGTTACTTTTCTTTCGAAGAAACCCATTTATTTATTTGCTTATCAACATTTAGCATATACAGGCATTAATGGGTTTTTTTACAATAATAATTTGTTCATATAAACTAAACTATTAAAGATGAACACGTCTTTTACGCCCATTTTAAGATGTAATTTTAAATTTAATATTGATTTAATTAGTTTAGTTGATTAATTTATTTGGTTAGTTTAAGTGATTTAATTTAATATATTATTTGCTTTATAATTTTAGTTAATGATGTATTTATTTATTGATTTTAATTTTATCATTCTTTAAATAATTGTTTAAGTCTTTTTAATTAAGTATTTTTTCAGCTTACAGTTTTGTTTATTTTTTTGCAAATGTTGTGTCACCTAAATTGGATTGCATGTCAGTACTGTTTAGAAATAAGTTTTGATCATTGTTTGACGTGTTTTCTGCTGGTGTACCTTAATAAATAAAATACAAAAATACTAAATACGTCTTAATAATAATGAAACAACAGTAAACATCAGAGAAAATTCAAAGTTACTAACTAAAATGAACTAAAACATACAAACTTAAAAAAAAACACTTTAAATTGAACATGTTATTAAACTTATAAAATATTGAGATAGTTTATTATTTGTTAATAATGTGATCAAGCATTTTGACCTACTTTATTTATTTTTTAAATTTTTCCAAAGAGTCAGCAACTAAATCAATATCACATTTGGCTTTAACATAATTGTAAGATCTGCAAATTCTTATAAAAGGGGCGTTTAATCGGCGGATCGGTTTAGTTAGTTCGGCGGTAAGGCATATGAAACAACTTCATAATTTTCTGTCGCGGGTATTTACATACATACATACATGAATCACGCCTTTATCCCTAATGGGGTAAGCAGAACGTCAACGACCTGAACAAATGTCGTTCCGCCACGTCTGACAGGTTTTGAGGGTAATTTCAGATAGATCAGATAAAGGGTATTTTTATAGGAATTTGATTATGGAAATCTATTGAGTCAAACTGGTTATTGATATTATTATGTATAAATGTGAAGTCATGCATGGTTCGGCGCAATTTTAATGTAATGAGTTTAAAGAATTGTAATCTATCATTGTAAGGTCTTCGGTGAGATATGCCAGGGGAGCAAAATGCGAGATGTCTAGTAAAAGTAAAAGATTCGATACGTTCAGATTGCAGGCTGTAGACAGGTTCTATATAATGGTAGAATAACTATTGAACTTCCGACACTTATTCTTTTCTTGTCTATATTTGGAACATACCTCAACTTTGAAAGGTTATCTCTAGATCGGTATAAGTAGGTAATAAGTTCAGTTTACAATCAGATACAGAAGTTATTTTGAGAAAATATCTCGTCTCGTAAATTCTATTATTAGAAAAAACGCTCTTTCCCTTCTGTTTTTACCCGAGTGCGCAACGTAAAGGAGAGTTATGTATTTATCAACCTATCTATTTATGTATATTTGATCCTCTGGGGCACTCTAAAAACTAAACTCGTGGGCCGATTTCAATGATTCTTATGGCAATCGATTCGTCTTAACAATGCGAGCGTCACTGAAGGCATGATTTTGTCAAAAATACAATATGGGGACAATCAGACGCCATTGTGTGAAAATGGAAAAAAAAAGTCAACGAACTATGCCAAGTGGGGTATCAATGAATAGGTATTTCAAATTCAATTGTAGTTTTAATGCATCATTTTAAGTTTTGAACAATCGTTTAAGATCTATAACAATTTAAAGCTTTGAAGTTCACTTTGTATTTTATACAGTTGGGTTTTTTGAACTTTTGAAATTACTTGTCACTTTGTCTGTTGCTCCCATAATATCTAGTTTAATATTAGTATAAAATATCACCTATAGCTTCTATAGGTAAGGTAGTGTCATTCATAAGCTATAGGCTTTTATCACATTCTTCTTTAACCATATCTCGTCTAATAAATGACATTTTTCAAAAGGGCTCTTTCCCTCCTGTTTTCTCTTTGTCTGTTGCAAATGCTTCCATAATATCTATTTTCTATTCGAATATTAGTATGAAATAACAGCCTTTCTTATTAGGCTGTTATATCGCCGTTAGCTTATAGGTAGTGTAATAAGCTATAAATTCAAATTATTTATTTTGCTTATAAAGGCATTTTTACAAACCATGCAAAATACCTTATTAAGAAGCGTAAGTAAATACATTTATAATAGTACAAATTTTAAATTTTAAATAAAATATAATCAAGATACAGGCTTTTATCACATTCTACTTCAACCGTATCTCGTCTAGTAAATCCAATTATTCAAAAGGGCTGTTTCCCTTCTGTTTTCACTTTGTTGCAAATGCTCCCATAATATCTAGTTTAGTATGATATAACTGTGCCGGCACCCGCCACCGGGCGATTTCATTTCCCATTTCGTCTGAACAGCCTCTCTCTCTTATGAGCCTGTTATTTCGCTGTTAGCTCCTAGGTAGTGTGGTAACATTGTAAAATAATAAGTAGGTTTACCTTCATACATTGAGGACCTGGAAAAATGTAGGCTAGAGATTAAAATAACGACCTACTTTTGTTGGAGATGAGGCTTAAACTGTGCAGCGCAGATACATTCAATTCTTGTTTTTTTTTTCTAAGTACTAAACGTCTACATACAATGTTTGTACTTAGCTTAACATCTAATATTTATTTTAAAAGGATCATATACCTATAACATCTTGACCTTTTATGAGTCTTTCAAGGACAGTATTTTGCTGTAAAATGTCGTTAGAAATTCGCAATTTTTGTTTCTTTAGATTTTTGTTTGAAAACAATTTTGTGGACAAAATTTCCTTATGCTTTTTGTCCGGCTTTAGCCCTTTCGAAAGTTTTGTTTGCTTTTTAACAATATTCGAAAGTCCTGGCAGAGCACGTGTTTGTAAAACCAACTCCAAATGTTTAAAACTTCAATTTGAAAGGATTCTGAATCAACGTGATGTGCCTTAAAATGTTGTTAAAATGTCATCTATTTTTGACAATAAATCGATTTGTTGCGGACAAATCTTCAGTTATAAATTAATTAATCTTAGCGATACGTGAGCTACGAGGTTTGTTCTCTCAACCTACTTGTTGAATGCCGCACTCTTGCGCACGACAATCGACTCTATGTACTTTGACGCAAAGATTAAATCATTATCATGTCATTGGCGTTCTCAATCTGACAATTAGGAACAGCGTTTTCTTTGATCAACGATTGTGGGCTCTGTTGAACCGATATAAGATCTACAATTGGGTGTGGTAAGGGTGTATGAGTGTTGTACATGTTCCATTCAACCATGAACTCTGAGGATCGTCCCGGCGCGCGCGCAGTCCTCAATTTTTTAAACTCTCGCTTATTGGTCAATCGGCGTGACATTTCGCGTGGTGGATAATTGTTACTACTGCATTGTTACGGCAAAAGCGGTCATCCGCGGTTGCGAAAATGTGTCCGCGTTTTGAAAAATTAGCCTTTTCTATTGTTACGAGTTGATTAACTAACATGGTATGAAAGTTGCGCGGATTGCGATCTCGTTTTTTATACCTGCTTTGTTGTTTAGAAAATGACGGGTCTCTGGTTTTAGAAAGAATATTCGTTCGAAATATTTATAGTAGTAAAAAACTGGTCCCGATTTGGCGAAAATACGATCTGACTAAAATAAGACCATAATATGTGTCTTTTTCCATTATGATATGAGAGAACAGATATAGATGGCACTATAGAGAAACTATTTTAATCCCGTCAATTTGAATTCGTTCACTTTCAAAGGATTTTAGTCTTTACCCTCCCAAACCACGCCACACTTAATTATTATATAGAATTTTTATTCGACAAGATTAAAATTTGTTGAACCACATCTAGTGCCGTCCTTTTATCTCCAATAATATAGCTAGGGTCTTATTTTAGTTAGATAGTGTTTCCACTGAATCACGGCCACAATCTACCATTTGGACTATCATCAATTTTATGTCTATATTTTATGATCTTTTAGGCCACGGTCGAACATGACAAAAGACCATTAAAACTGGGTTAGCCCTAACCTAAATAGATTTTGGAAGTGTACCTTCACATACAAATAATTTATTAAAATACAGGGTTATCTTGTAATCCATCTGAGGTATTATCATTGTAATACATTTTGTGGGACACGTATCCGTCGTTGGCCGCTAAACAGTGTCAAGGATTTTTATATTGATTTCAAGCTTGTACAATGAGCGCTAACGGTTTAACACAATGATTCTAATTGAATAACTTATTTGCATATAATCACGCCTATATCCCTTACGAAGTAGGCATAGTATTTAAAACTTAACATAAATTATCTTTCGGAGTTTTTAGTAATATTTATTTTGTTTGTTTCAGAGCTTGCTGCCGAAACCTGACGAGCTACACGAAAGTGTAAGTAATTTTTTGAATAGTTTTCAGAACAAATATAAACGAAATAGTTTCTAAACTGTGTAAACTGTGAAATAGCTTAGCCGAAAATTAAAGTATTCTTCTTCTTAGTAAGTGGATTCTCGAGTCAAACAACCCGATAAACCCTGGTGTGTTTTTCAAACCGCCTAATAACACAGCTATTAGGCCTCTGACATGGTTTGAGTGACGACCACTATCAAAGGCAGCGACCTGGACCGACGGCTTAACGTGCCGTCCGAAGCACGGAATCTTTTTTCTTTTCGGACAATCAAGTGATTTAGCGTTCAAATGATAAATGAACCCAGGACCACCGGATCGTAAGCCCATGGCTCTGACCATTAGTCCACGGAGCCAGTTATTGCATATATAATCTGTCACCAAACGCACCCAAGCCACAGATTACGCTAAGTACAATTTGAATACGGAACACGTTGCGCGAGCGCACCGTAGACCGTAGAGCCTATTGCCACCCGCCAGTAATCTGTGCTATTGCTCAACCGAATGCATCTCGTTTGAGCGCGAGAGAGTCGAGTTTCCCAACGGTTAGAAGAGAGTGGCGCACCGCGGGGCTGCCAACTGCACTGCAATCGAGATGGTATACAAATTGAAAATAGTTTTATTATGAGATGAACGTTCTTTTTTTCGAGCTAGACGAAAACTAAGGAAGAAGAGACTCAATATTCAAACCCATATTTTCGTGGACACATGTTTTTATTTTTCATATTTAGATATTCTATCCATCTTGCAAGCAACCGTTCGAAAAATGTGTGCTTATTCTGTGAATTTAAATCTCTCTCAAGCAAATTGACTTCACGATTTTTCGCCCAAACCGCCCGATCCCCCTTAACCTGGCAGCACTTGGCGGTTTCCCAATAGAAAGTCCTCGGTGCAGGAAGCGGCGGCGGCGCTGCAACACGTGCGTTGCAATAGGGGGGCAGGGCGATGCACTTTCCAGCTGTGACGTCACACGCCTTTCGACAGCGTCACGCCGCCCGTAAGACCCAGTGTTATGCAACCGACGAGCAGCGCTCAACTTTCCAATTTCGTCAACACTATTGTGTAGCGCTTTCAAATTTTACTATACCTTCGCTTTGGCGCTTTCGAGTGTTGCCAGGGCTTTTGGTTGGTGCAGCTTGGCGAAAAGGGGTAGAAATAAATAAGGATGCAACTTTCTTTGCAAAGACAGTTTTACAATAGCGCTTTCAAATTTTACTAAACCTTCGCTCTGGCGCTTTCGACTGTTGGTTAGTTGAGCTGTGCAAAAAAAGGGTAGAATTAAATAAGGATGCAACTTTGTCAAGACAGTTTTCAAATTTTACTAAACCTTCGCTCTGGCGCTTTCAAGTGTTGCCAGGGCTTTTGGTTGGTACAGTTTGGTAAATAAGGGTAGAATTAAATAAGGATACAAATTTGCCAAGACAGTTTTACAATTTCGTCAACACTATTGTGTAGCGCTTTCAAATTTTACGAAACTATAGCTCTTGCGTTTTCGAGTGTTGCCACTTGCCAGGGCTTTTGGTTGGAAGAGCTGTGCAAAAAAGGGTAGAAATAAATAAGGACGCTATTTTCCTTGCCATTATGAATATGGCAACGTGCTTCAATTTTAGACATTTTTGTAGAAAATGGTAGAACTGTACAAATGTGCATCGGCCATATTTTGGTTAATGCGAAGAAATTTAAATTGGTTTTCATTAAGTCTTCATTAGTTTATTTAAAAAATACTTAAGTAGTATTTATAGAGTATTACAGCGCGTCTTTTCTTGAATTATAAAGTCACATGAGATGCGAAACTATGAGAAAATTTGACGTTACCAGATAAAATTATTTCTGTTCCACTTTTTCAATGCTCTGTATTTGATCTTCAAATTTTTCTAAACATCTTCTAAGCGATATCTGGCAATACTCGCGCTTTCTTACGATTCTCTCGCTGAAAAATGCTCTGAATGCGCGCGCGCAGCTGCACTTTCACTGTTGCATTTCGCGCCGTCTTTTAAACTGTTATTATCGAAATCGCCTATTAAAGTCGGTCGGGTTGTATCTGCCTCCGTGGTCTAGTTGTCTGAGCCTTGGGCTCCCAATCCAGAGGCCCTGGGCTCAAATCTCGGGGGAGAACACGAAAGTGCTTTTTTTTATTTAAGTCTCATCTGTGAGATTTCTTAATTTTGGTTAGCGCATTGCAGGCTGAATCACCTGATTTTCTGTAAGATAAATAATTCCGTGTTTCAGGTACGTTAATCCTCCGGTCCTGTCTTAATAGTGGTCGTTTCATAAACTATGTCAGCATTAAGCCAAATAGCTGTGCTTATAAAACTCTGACACCAGGGTTGGTCCTTAAAGTATATTCTATTCTATTCCTTAACCCACTCTATAAGAAGTAGAATGAAATCGCCTATTATGATCCGGCTTGGATTATGTATTCAACCATTTTTGTGACAATTCTCGCTTTGTTTACGGTGGTACAAGGCAAAGGCTAATTTCATACGAGTATGACGGAAAAGGAGCTTTTAAAATAGTTTCGTTTGTAGGTATAGGTATTTATTTATTCTATGACATTCATTTATTATGATTAATGACCAATCATGTCACGTACTTATATCATATTTTAAATAATCTATTTCATCACCAAGGTCCTGAGGTCCTCAACTTTTCCTTGCCATTTTGTGTTATATATTAATCTTATTAGGTTTAAATCTCTGATATACTCATAATATTTAAATGTTATTAATGATGTCTAATAAAATTAACACTTTAAATAAAACGCTTAAAAATCTTTAACGTAATATTATCTTTCTTGTCTATTGTCTGGAGATTCATCCTGTATCGGTGCAGATGCAACGTAGTCTATCATCTATATATCGACAGCTAAATCTTGTTTATGGGTCGCCACAATTGCAAATGTAGCCATAACTACAGACCAAACCGGGTGTAAGGGACAGCGTCCCGCAAACTGATAGGTGTTGCTCAGTCAATAACACTGAACAATTTCCACTGGGAACTTTATTCAGGAAGTAAAAAGAAATGGCTTTTCCATACAAATTGTGCGATCGAGGTGAAGATTTTGTATGGAAAAGCCATTTTTTTTGTTTAGTATCATTAATTGCGCCACCCCTATCAGTTTGGTACCTGGTATTTTATCAATTTCATACGACATCTAGCTACAATTAAAGACCCTACATTATAAAGTTGTCAAGATTTTGAAAGTGGGCTCTAAAAGCATGCGTGACAGCGGGGGTTTCTCTGAGCTTTCTCGCTCTCGCCTGTCGAGAGTTGAGAGTCGACCACGACACCGCTATATTAGTACTGACTACATACATACACATAATCACGCCTTTATCCCTAATTTCTTCCATGCTGGACTGGGAGCGAGAGAAAAACATAGAATGTGCCAGCTGCATTTCCTCCCGGGCATGCTGTAAAAACCAGCTAAGGGATCCGAGGGTTTCAGTATATTGCAAATTAGGCGATGGGCTGACAACCTGTCACTACAGCAATATACCTACAAATCTATCTTAAATAACCCTCAAAACTTTGTCAGACGTGGCGCAACGACCTTTGTTTAGGTCATTTACGCTCTGCCTACCCTTTTAGGGATAAAGGCGTGATTATATGTATGTATGTAGTTAGTGCTTATTGGTAGAAAACACCTAGATTCAACAAAAACATTTAAAAAAATGTTTTTGAATCGAACCCACGATTTTCAACACAGCTGACAGCACATTCTACTCAGTCATCGGGCCAAGCAATAAAATATCTCTTTTCTGCATCTGCAGTCACCAATTCTGTAAGTAGGCAGATTTTCACTTGGCAGAAATTTCGAAAACCTTAAACTGGGACGGTGTTTGTGAAACTCGATAACCTAACTGATGAGTTAAGAGGTTGTTTCGTAAGTGAAACGCTTGCGTGAAGCATATGGCCGTTGTCTTTGGCTAGTGTTTGGGTGTTGTACAAACAAACATATGGTTTTCATGTGATGCGTGACCTTTGATTTATAGGAGGACATTTTGTTTAGAACTGAAAATATCTCGTCGTTGGAAAAGCAAAAAAGTTTATGTAGAAAAAAAATATTCTATGTAGAGATCAGAAACTCAAATTATCAGGGCGTCGAGAAATCTGTGTGCCGTTACATAGGTAGTCTGATCCCATGAAGTTTTTCTAGCCTAGAAGATCTACAATATATATTTTTTTAAATAGGCGTTGTTTGCCTCCTGTGCAGGTTAAGGCGACGAATTGTTCAACAATAATTCTAGAACCGGGCTCGCGCGCCCCGCAACCCGCACACACCCTGCTAAGTAACGTAAGCATTGCTATTGCGATTGCGACTGCGTGTCGCGCTGGCGCGGAACATCGACATACTTGGACTTGCCTTTTTATATTTTTTTATGATTTACTTATTATAATTTTTATATTACTTGTCTTTTCAGAGTTAATGTAACACGTGTAAATGTTTCCGAAATAATTTATTTTTACTTTTTTACAGTTTTTAAAATATTTCATGATTTTATGATAATATCGACACCCGCAATGAATATCATTCGATCTCACTTTTCGTTACTTTTCAGGAGAGAACTACAAAGCTTAAAAAAAAATGTGAGTAAAGTGAAATGAAAAAAATATAGTTCTTTAAAAAATCGACTCTTATGCTAAAAGCATAAAACATTATGAATATACATTTCACCGACTTTAGTGACATGCAATGCAAGACAAAATTTAGATTTTCGATAAAAAACGTTGTAACCTTAGTTAAGAACGCACACCTCGGTAAAATATTTTTTAAAATATGTACGTTATATAACATCGTATAAGTCAAAGCCAAAGTCAAATCATTTATTTCCAAATAGATTCCTAAAAACAATTTTAGAAAGACAAAAGCGAGTCTATTACAAAGAAAATTATATCTATGTCACAAAATAAAATAAAAATATATCACAATGAAGAAGAAGCATAAGAAACTTGCTCTTTGCGGCGTTTTATCTTGCTCTTACTTTTGGCCTTCCTTTTGCTCAAAATAAGGTTGGTCGGCGCAATGTGTGCTAATTTCTTCGGCTTCACTGAAATATCAGATCTCCATACATCTTTGTCATTTATATAATATAATAATAATTAAGTCATCAATTAATATAATAATAAATATAGTCATCTAACTTATCTAAATTGGCTTTCTGACATAATGTGTTTTTAATAGTATCTTTTAATTGATTTTCTGACAAATTTAATATAATATGGTCAGGTATTTTATAAACCCCAAAAAATATTTTTTTACTTAAATTAACCTAAAATGGGGTTGGTAAGTTTTATTTTTGCTTCTAAGGTTCCGATTATGCGTGTCACGGTTTTTTGTAAAACTATAAATATTTTTCCTCACGTACATAATATTTTCATATATAAATTGACATGGTACAGTTAAAATATTTATCTCTTTGAACAAGTCTCTTAGGGAAGCACGACATCTGAGTTTGTATATTGCTCTAATAGCCCGTTTTTGCAGAACAAAAATTGAATCAATGTCAGTAGCGCGGCCCCAAAGCAATATTCCATAGGACGATACGAATAATGCTGTGAAAATAACTAAAATATACAAGTCTTGCTGTAGCTACATTCGTGAGCTATTGGATTCTTCGCACAGCAAATGCGGCTGAACTTAGTCTCTCCGATAAAGATGTAATGTGTAATGTGCCATTGAAGTTTCGAGTCAAGTGTAATCCCTAAAAAAAATGTGCTCACGGTGAACTCTAATTTTTCATTATGAAGTCTTCTTCTGTCGAGTGGGTATCGAGTCTATCGACCCGATGAACCCTGGTGTCAGAGTTTTTAAACTGCCTAGTATCACAACTATCAGGCCTCTGACATGGTTTTAAGTACCGACCACTATCAAAGACAGCGACCGGGACCGACGGCTTAACGTGCCCTCCGAAGTACGAAATCTTTTTCTTTTCGGACAATCAGGTGATTCAGCCAAAATTCACAAAGTGATAAATTCTCAAACATCAACTTTGTGTTTCCCCCCTGGGAATCGAACCCAGGACACCTCTGGATCGGGAGTCCATGGCACTAGCCACAAGACCACGGAGGCAGTTAAATTATGATTCATTATGAAGTATAACATGGGAAGAATGTACATAAGGGAAAGTAAATTTTATACATTTGGTTTTTTTTGCATTCGACACTAAATTGTTAACAGTGAACCAATTATAAATTTGTCCAAGAGTGTTATTTACGTTGTGATAATTTTGTGCATGTCTATCAACTTTAAATATAAGAGATGTGTCACCTGCAAATAATACAATCTTTGACAAATTCTCTATCATGTAGGCAAATCGTTTATATACATTAGAAATAGAAATAGACCTCATATCGAAAATTGAGGTGCACCTATTTCAACACGAGACCCTGATGACTTAGCTCCGTTTACATTTACCTTCTGAATCCTATCGTCCAAATAAGAATTTACAATTCCCAAGGCTTCATTTTTGATTCCATAGTGTTTCAATTTTGACAACAAAGTTTCGTGATCTATTAATACCGTAGATATTAGTCGTTAAGCCATGTCAGAGGCCAGTGCTAAGCATTGGCAACTTGGAAACTCTGATCTAATCTAGGGTTGGGTCTGGTTTCTCTTCTGGGTTGCGGAGGTCAGATGGCAGTCGCTCTGTGTAAAAACCAGTACCCTCGTTCAATCACCTAGATTAGGTAGCCGACCCCGTGAGATACGGGATTAGGCTAGGAAGATGATGACTTGCGTATGTACATATGCGGCATCCCATTTGAGGAGTACCCAGCGGGAAGCGGGAGCAGCGGCTGAGACTGCCGCTGGTCTTAAACGTGTCACGTACGCCGACCTGGGATCTGCGTACGATTTCGTCCCAGTAGCTTTTGAGAATGCAGGTACATGGGGCTCCGATGCGATGGTGCTGGTGCGCAGCGTGGGCTAGCCGACATTTCTTGATTTTTATTGCAATCAGATGACGACTCCATTGTTTTGTTTTCCGAACATTGTTCCAACGAGTGTTTCCTAAAATATAACATATACATATTTAAACTAATATTTAACTTTATACACTTATCAGAAGATATTGTAATTGTAAAAGAATATTAGAAAAAAAAAAGTTTTTTTTTCTTGCTTTTAAGTTTGTATTTTTTTATTACAAAAATAAATAATGTAAACTTACCTTTCTTTGGTCATACTTACACATTTTTCTATTAACTAGCTCTTCTAACATCAAATAAAACCGCCGAATAAATTTGTGCAATGACAATGCGGTCTTGAAGCCGACTAGCACAGACCCGTCGCTGACAGTGGTCAAGAGGAGACTGAGCGTCTCAGCGGGGCGAGGATTGCATACGCGCGTTAGCTTATAACTAAAGGACGTAAACGACAAATTGCTTTTTGTTCGTTTATTTACTTAGAAAAGATAACTTGAGAAATTCTGCCTACAATTTTAAATAGTATGTATATACTTATATATAGTATGTATAGACTTAGTAAAACATAGAATGTGCGAGCTGCATATCCTCCCGGGCATGCTGTAAAAACCAGCTAAGGGATCTGAGGGTTTTAGTATATTGCAATTTAGGCGATGGACTGACACTACAGCAATATACGTACAAATCCATCTTGAATAACCCTCAAAACTTTGTCAGACGTGGCGGAACGACCTTTGTTTAGGTCGTTTATGCTCTGCCTACCCCATTAGGGATAAAGGCGTGATTATATGTATGTATGTATGTATAGACTTACCTACAGAGAGAGAGTTAAGAGGCTTAAATCGGTCCCGTTTACCCATAAGATGGGAATCTCTTTTTGAAAAGAGGTATGTTTGACATTTTTTTCTCTGTTACAAAAGTTAACTAATCATATATTCAAAACTAACAAAATAAGGTTTTGATCATGAACTATCAGGTAACTAAATTATATTTTCATTTGTTTCGTAATTACTGAAATATATTGACATCACTGATGCCAAAATTACCGATGCCTCCTCTTAAAAGCTGACACTATAGCACAGAATAGTGCAGAATATCAATATCGCCGACGGAAAAGTTATAAAAAAAAAGACTTATGAATAATTTTTTTAGTTGAAGCTGCTAACCCTATTTAAATAAATTGTTATTACTTTTAAACTAAATACCCTAATACAATGAAATAATCTGTTAATAATTGGCCGTGCCCATAAAGTAACAATTTCCAAAAAAATAAACACCATTAATTTAGAATAAATAGGTATTGCTGTGAACAGAGACGCCTGGAGAGATGAATAGGAGGCCTTTGCCCAGCAGTAGGACAATTTATAGGCTATTTTAAAAGAAAAAATCTTATCTTGCTTGTGGACGCTAAAAAAAGAAAAACTAATGTTTCGATTGTCAATTGACCCTCTGAGCAAGCCGATAGAAAGGAAAGGTCAAATCGCGTTATGAATGAGAAAGTTAATCGTAGTCGAGGAAAGTGAGTGTATTTGCACCGCAGTAGAAGTAACGACCAGTAAAACAATAACTGCAAATGATTAGAAGCAGAAGCATTTCCTTTAACTTTTGTTCGCTACGGTACGTAAAGCACAAGATGTTCATGCGACGGGTCGGGTAGCAAAAGAGCCTGCATAAGGTCGGTGTTGGTGTCTTGTGTAAAGGTGTTTTACTGTTCTTAAGAGCCCGATGGTGTAGTGGCCGCTGCCTCCTGAACGGGGAGGTTGTGGTTCGAATCCCACCACGTACCAATGTGTTTTTCGGTTTTCGAATTTCATATGTGCGTTTATTTGGCGCTTTTTCGGTGTTTCGGAAGGCAGGTTAAGCCGTAGGTCCCGGTTAATAATATCGTTTGATACCGTAGATATTAGTCGTTAAGCCATGTCAGAGCCCAGTGCTAAGCATTAGTAAAAACCAGTACCCTTGTTCAATCCCCTAGATTAGGGAGTCGACGCCGTAAGATACGGGATAAGGCTAGGGATATGATGATGTTATTATTATTATCGTTCGGTCATTTCATTAAATTACAATGCCTTCTACTGTGGTTGTTCAATGTTGGTACAGTTGGTATACTACAGTTTCTAAAAATAATGAGGTTCATGCGATGCGAATGTGTTTTGATGCGAAAATCTATAAATTGAACTATGAGTATCAGATATGGAACGAGAGAAATAAGAAGCTTAAATTCTCATGACAAATCTAAAGATTATGTTAGTTAGGTATTCCTTATAAAATAACTCTACGGGAGAGCTTATTTAACTTAAAACCATCCACGGAGTTGAAACTATAGCATTTTCTTTTTTTTTCTGTATTTATTATCTTATAACATATTATGTTTCTAATATTTTCACACTTATTTCTATTTAAGAAGTTTATGATAGAAATCCATCCTTAAATCCCTTAAGCTATTCCTCAAACAACACGATAAGTGTGAAGTAAAAGGCACACTCATCAAAACATTCCTTATCTGACACTCTCCAAAGTGAAAGAGCGTTCACATTGAAAGTACCTTTCCATGATTAGTACAGTGGAAAGAGGAAAAGAAATCATACGAATTTATCAGAGATTTCATCGAAAGATTTACTTCGAAAAAGACATAAAAATAATCGTCAATAGGTGAGAATTGCTTTCCTGTTCTCATATTTGATTACTGTTATAAAACAAAAATGTTCAGAAAGTTTGTTAAAGTCAGATGAGTATGATTCGGTGTTTGAATAACAGTGTTTAGATTAGATTCTTCTTCTTCTTGTCTTATGGGTTGAGCCAATAGGCGTAGCACCTAGGCACAGCTAATAGGCCTCTGACATGGTTTGTGTAACGAACACTGACCTGACCGAGACCGACTGCTTAAAGTACCCTCCGAAGCACGGCGGAATAATATTATCTTACAGACAATCAGGTGATCCAGCCTGAATTGTCGTAGCCAAACTTGGGAAAATCTCAAATAGTGATAAATTAACAAATATCTCCTTTGTCCCCATGGGAATCAAATCCAGAACATGCCCTGATTGCCCAGGATCTGCGGATCGGGATCCCATGGCTCAGACCACTAGACCACGGAGGCAGTTAGTCAGTGGATTAGATACGTGACTTATATGTAGATTCTGAGGCTTGAAGTACTAGAAGTCCAAGCACATGTTTAGTCTTCTTGAATATTTTATTTTTATTACTGACCTATGTTTTACGCCCAAAATGGTATTTATACTACACCTATTCGGAAAGTATATCAGTTCTTACTTGAAAAAAGAGAAGAAAGTACGTAAATCGAAGCGATGTGTACACCTTCATAGGAATCGATGCCTTTCTTTCCTCGATGAACAATGTGCTATTCTTTAGCTCGTATTTTGGCGAAACTGAAAAACGTTATAATCTTCATGAAACTACAAAATTGTATTCTATTGGGATGACTTAACTTGTTCTCATCTTCTTCTGCCTAGTGTTTTCCCGGCCTAAAGTGCAATTTAAAAAAATGCGATTCGGGAATTGAAGTTCACTTTTCAAGTTCAGTGGATTGGGGTCACCAGTTACATGCATTTTGGAGTCAATGAAGTCATTAAAACGCAAATTGATTTTCTTATCATCGGCATGAAACTAATACACGTAAGCTGGAAATTTTCTGCCACCCAGAAAAAGCTCCCTTGCTTTGAAATAACAACAATTTGCTATTTTTATGAACTTTATGCACTTCTGCAAATCACTTTACTTTTTTCGCCGTACTTATCTATTACTAAATAATTGAGGTCATTCTACAAAATGGGTTGATTCTATTAGCTCCAACCTAGTTGACCAAGGGAAAAGAGGTGACTTGATATATCGAGACATTTTGAAATTATGAATCAACAAATTGATTTTCACGTCGAAAACCAACTCTTTAGTCGTTGTCGCCCTACTTATAAAATAATAGAGGCCGTTCTAAAAACTGGGTTGATCCTAAGAGCTCCAACCTAATTGATCAGGGGCAAGGGGTGCCGGTACATCGGGGCGCTGGCGAACCGGCGACCCACTGCCCTTGTAACCAGGACAGGTCGAGAGAACCGCGCCCAGCGAATTAAAAACAAACATCTAATATGCAAAATGGACGGCGCATACCTATACCTACTTGTCGCAGGGTTTGTACAAGAGGTTTTTAACATTTTTGTATGAAGCGTGATATACTGTGAATGGTTACCCTCATTAAAAAAAAAATATCGCGACACACGATCAAACCTAAATCATTCGATT
Organism: Scrobipalpa costella; assembly: GCA_949820665.1. Lineage (NCBI taxonomy): Eukaryota > Metazoa > Arthropoda > Insecta > Lepidoptera > Gelechiidae > Scrobipalpa > Scrobipalpa costella. The sequence goes on along the minus strand of OX463305.1, from coordinate 3,233,654 downwards.
CTACACACAAATAGAAATAAAAAATACTTTTGAGAAATTTGGCTTAAGACCGAGATATTTTAAATCAAAGATATCGTAATTTCGAATAATCATCCAATTGTAAAGTGGAAATATCTCGGTAACGTGACGCTTTAGACAAAAAGGGTAGAATCGAATAATTTAGGTCTAATCGTGCGCCGAAAGATTTTTGTAAAATATAAGGGTCGTCATTCGCACTATGCCAAAAAGGTCACGTATATCTCTCCTTGTACTTAAGCAATAAGCCGATTTGCAGAATTTGAACGAACAATTTGAATCGATGGTTACTGAAACTGTAAAGATCTAAATGCTCTTCATCTAGAACAGGTCGAGAGTAACCGCGTCCAGCAAATTAAAAACAAACATCTAATGTGCACAGTACACTCAGAGGGTTTGTATGCGACAGCGGAAAGGTTAAAAAAAAATCAAGGAGAATTTTAATGTACAGTTTGAAACTATCCAAAGCTTGATTGAGATTTGCAATTCAAACATAATATTTATTTTGAGATTGAAATAATATTTTTTTTTTTCGAAGTGTCTTGTGCACAAACCATTATTAAAAGAGACATACGTTTATTACGAAATAAACAGTCGACCTCCACAAATCAAAATATTCATAATGTAGATGTATTCTGTTTTCCTTATTGCAGTCTTTGTCAGGCGAACGGAGAATGAATTTTAGTTATTTGTTTATTACTTCTGTAACACCACTTTCTTTTCTTATCTCTTTACTTTCCGCAAATTAATCTTTCTTTTCGAAGATTCTTATTCATGGTATTTTTAACTTGCCAGTTACGTCGAGCAATTTTGGCTTATTTTCAGTTAGCTACTGCCTCCTTGGTCTAGAGGTCTTAGAAATGGGCTCCTGATCCAGTGATCTTGGGTTCGATTCCCGGGGGGGGGACAAAGTTCACATTCGCTTTGTAAGATTTTCCCCAGTTTGGGTAGGACATTACATGCTGAATGATTTGATTGTCCGAAAAGAAAAAGGATTCCGTGCTTTGGAAGGTACTTTAAGCCGTCGGTCCCGGTCGCTGTCTTTGATAGTGGTCGCTACTCTCGTTACTCAAACCATGTCAGAGGCCTAATAGCTGTGCTACTAGACGGTTTTCAAAACACTGATACCAGGCGTCATCGGTTCGTTGTTGAAACCCATACTCGCTAAGAAAAGTTAGCAACCCTACCTATCCTGCATTTTAATGCCCACTCGATTACAGGAGATCAAGAGAATTTATGTCACGGTAACAAGGTTCAAATTCGCGTGTGAGTTTTTATCTGTCGTTCGCAGCAGTCCGCCGGAGTTAGTTTAAAAACATTTTGGTATGCTTTTGTTAGTTAAAGGTATGGTTGGAAGTGCCTAAAGTTGAGTGGTTTTTGCCAAATCTTCGAGTGAATCGGCCATTCATTTCATGTCTATCTTTTATTTTATTTGGACATCAAGTTCGTGCCGAAAGCTATCGTTGGATATTTTCGATAGGAGTGACAGTTCTATTATTACTTTGATATACCGAAAATATTTTTCTTTTTCCTTTTCTTTTGTTACAATATATTTTTTTACAAAGCTCTTATTGAGTTACAAAAAGCCAAGACTTTTCTACTGAATGTGTTTAGTATGTAGTTAATGTACAATCTATCATAAATGTGATCATGAAGTATTTGATACAACATTTTTGTGAAATTATCTATACTGAAGAAAAAAAACCTGGGTTGAAGTGATCAAGGAACTTGTTGACTTCCATGCTGGACTCGGAGCGACAGAAAAACATAGAATGTGCCAGCTTCATTTCCTCCCGGGCATGCTGTAAAAACCAGCTAAGGAATCGGAGGGTTTCAGTATATTGCAATTTAGGCGATGGGCTCACAACCTGTCACTACAGCAATATATCTACAAATCTATCTTAAATAACCCTTAAAACTTTGTCAGACGTGGCGGAACAACCCCATTAGGGATAAAGGCGTGATTATATGTATTTATATATGTATGAACTTGTTTACATACGAGCACATTAAGTAATATGATTGTGACAATAAAGTTAATGCTAAGATCTGTTATTCTGTTGATTGAAATTATTAGGAACTTGGTAGTGGTTATCAAGTTACTTGATTCATTTAATTTTTAACATAAGTGTCATATACACATTACTTTATGAGCTCGTATTTAAACAAGTATTTTTTTCAGCGTATTCTTCCGTAATTTTTCTATGATATAGGTGTTTGTCGAGTTTTTGTTGTTTGGGATTTTAGATATTACTGATTTGATCAAGATATGTTCTAGTAGAAAACAAGCTAGCTATATTTCAAATATGTTAAGGTACAGTTGCTCCTAAACTTCTGTAAATACTCGTAGGTAATATCCGACATAAATCAAAATTAGTTCGGGGTGAAAGGTTTACAAAATTGTTATCTGAAATTATACTCTCAAGAACGAGGGTCAATGTATTTAGGGTCGTATCGTTTAACTTGCAGAAGAATAAAAAATCAAATTGACATTGGCCAGACATGTTTAAGGAAGGGCACGTTTTTAAAACAACCGCGCAGGTAAAGATGGCCCGGGATCCGAGCCGAAGGACCTTCCCTTCGGGAGGTTAACCCTGGAGCGGCCAAGGTCGCCCAGTGGAACGAGGCGAAGAAAATAATACACCTCGCCAAATCACTGGACACTAACACGAGAGTGCTCTGACAAGGATCGATAATGTGTGCGTCAAGGAAACAAGTAGGTTGTAAATTTAAAGAATCTAGTTCTTCTTGTCGTGTGGGATTTGAGTCGATCGACCAGATAAACTCTGTTGTCAGAGTTTTGAAACCCCCTATTAATACTGCTAATAGGTCTGTGACATGATTTGTGTAACAACACTATCAAAGACGGCGACCGGGACCGACCGCTTAACATGCCGTTTTTCCACAATATCTTTTTTCTTACAGACGATTTAGCCTGCGTTGTCCTAACGAAACTGGCGATACAGTGATTTACAAATATCAACCTTGTATTCCCTCCCTGGGAATCTAACCCAAGTCCTCAATCGGAAGCCCATAGCTCAGACCACTAGACCACGTATGCAGTTATTATCGAAGCGGGTTGTAAATAAGAATCTGGTGCATCCAAGTGTCAAAACACCACCGAGGGAGACGACTTGCTGACTTTGAAGTACCCTCCGCATTTAGGTATTCATTGCAGCCAATGCTCGCGTTACGACTGCACCACGAGATTCAGACACAATTGATTCATACTATGACATTTGCTTTTAGGGTTTTTTTAAAATCAGCTTTTGAAAATTTACGTGATATAACATGAACCTTTTGTGGTCTCTTAACTTACAATGAAGACGTTGAAGTAATTTTTTTTAATACGAATAAATCATTAGGTAGACGATTTAAATGTCATTTCAATAACAACATTATCTATCAAAAGTGTAAACTCACAAATGATTAACTTGAAAGCGTAACTAACTTAAGCCGCTGCTATCATAAAACAATGTATGCTCGTCGTTATTTGCTCGACGAACCACTTGTTCTAACTTGCAGTCAGTTCATAAATTACCTCTCCAGCGAAGTTATAAGTCGACGAGCGCAGGGCGGCTCAAGGCTCTACCCAGGGGGCAACAACTCCTCCCTACGTACACTGAACCAAACTGCAACTAAATATTTAAACGGGTGATACATCTTCATCGCTTTAGATTTCTATCGAAGAGCGAACACGCTCTGCGATTTGATGTAAAAGTCAACTAAAACGGACCTGATTAAATGTATGTGTATCTGTTAATACATTAAAAAGAATGCGACCTAACAAACACCCTTGTGGTACAAGAAATTAGGTAAAAATCTGCCTCGGAACGATTTGAAATGACATCAGAGCCCAAAAAAGTCATATGAATACTTAACCGACCTAACCTCGCCTATATGTTTTCAGTCTGTTTCCTAACGTTTGTTTCCTCACTTATGCGTCATTGTTCTGATTTAGTGGGACATTCAAATTTGTGTTGAACGAGTTTTTCGGTTTTCATTGCATCTGAATGTAAGCTTTCACCGGTGCACAATAGAGGAGCGGAGAAAGGGTCGGTGTGTAGTGTATGTTGGTGCGCAGCTGTCCCGCGGGTGCTCCGCCCTCGCTGACCCCTTGTTGGAGAGAGGAGCGCTGCCTGCCGCGTGCCGCCGCCGCCACTCGCGTCCAGTCGCCAGCCGGCAGCCGAGCGTACCGTGCGTCCGTCACGCTAACGCGCGCAACCTCATAGCCATGTGGTGAAGTGAAACTGTCAAACGTGATACACAGCGCATACCGGTGTCATTCCGTTTCTATTTTACAACTGCACTTTTTATTCGTTGACTTGTGGTGATTTGTGTGTCGAAGTGGTGCCACTCATTTGGAAAATTGGATTATACGAACGAATAATGGCCTTAGCCAGGTGAGCTATTTTGGTTGTTGGAGTCAACGCGGAACTAGTTTATTTTATCATGTTCATCGAAGGACTTCGGTACGGTTGTTTGATTTAGTGCTCAGGTACGCATCTTGAGTGTTGCCTGTGATAAGATATATATCCATTGAGATGTTTCTTCCTGTATCATGGTGTGTCGAGTTCATTTAGCCCCGCTACAATGGGCGAAAGTTGCTTTGCCCGCACGCGCATTTAACTTTCCTTGTTGTGTAAGCTGACAAACGGCAAGTAGAGTAGAGGGAGCAACTTAGAAATCGAAACACATCTGTAATTAGTCTTACTCTTGTTTATTTCTTAATAGCCTCTTAAATAATTTTGAAACTGCTTGTCTGTTTACACATCTGTTTCTATAGTATTACCAAATTCCAAATTTTCCCCGAATGTTGTGCCGTTGATGCGATGTCGATGTTTCTTTATTCGTCGTCGCACCCTCGTCCTGCACCCCAGAACCCCAGACGGTTCGAACCCCACGACTGTTCACCGGTGTGTCATTGTGTGTGTCGTTCCAAATCACCGGATTATAAGGCTTCACCAGTTTACATTTTACAGTTTTAGTACTTTCCCCCTATTCATTTAACTTACATTAAGGACCCGTCATAGAGTTAAATTCATTATCATATTACATATAGCAAAGAACATACATTTTGATAAAGGTTTTCATTTCAATACATTCGTATTTATAATTGATGAAAATGATGAATGACAAATAATTTCATCAATATTAATTAGTTATTTTCAATTATTACTATCCAGTATTATGTCTCCTCAAGCTTCAGTATCCTTATTGCTATAAATAGGGACTCATCCCTCCGAGCAGGTAGCAAGCCCTCATGACCGGAAAGTCTTCAAAAACCAAACCTTTTTTTCATACTTTTCGTTTTGGGATTATGTTTAACACACACCTTCCTTTGTTGTTTTGATAGCTTCGCAGCTTGCATTAAAGTTGTTCAGATGAGCTTAAGAAAACAATTTGTCAACACAAACAGGTATTTTACAATGTAAAAAATTAAGCCCTTATTGAACCTTAAGCGAAACTTGTAAAGCATATTAATGAACGATTTACCTTTCATCGCTGCGCCAATAAATGGTAGCTATAAATTTTCAAGACTGTTATAACCAAAGATATTATCTTAAACGACATTCTTAACAGGCTTTAAATTGACTTCCTGATCACAAGCAATAACCGCATCTTCACCTTTAAAACCGCCATCGATTTAGAGATTAACATCTTAGCAGTCTCAATACTGGAAGACTTCTCCCCCAATACTTGTCTTGCTATACCTACGAAGTTGTCGGTATAAGGATTCGCGGGGATGCGCCTTCCTTCGGTCAATAACCCCAAGGAGAATGCACGAAGGAGCATTTAACGTACCCTCTTTATTCTTATTCGTGGCGGCCACTTGCTTCAGCCCAGACTGCAAAATTGGGAGCAGCGGGTATTTCTCGAGAGAAAACGCTTGGCCTGGTATTGTTCCTGAATTGAAGTTTTATGAGTCAGGCTGCAGACTGCAGATGCCAAGTTTCTTAAGTCATTTCCTATAAACTCTACTGCTTTTGGAGGTAGAGCCAATTTAGATATGTCACTTATAAACGTTAAAAAATATTTTACAAGTCTTCTCTACATAAACCGCGATAATCATTTGACTCGAATATTTCGATTATCTTTGTTTATGTTGAACACTGTATAATTATTGCGAATAATTTATTTCCTTTAAAGTGATAAAACTTTGTTTATCAACGTTTCTTTAGAAGTCACCTTTACACGTTTGTTTACTTACTACGAATCAGTTGTGAGTTGCCAAATAATTCTTATCGATAAACTTTGTCTGGCTAATAGTTGTACAGTTACTCAAGTCACCTAGAAACATCTTTCAGCCTTCGGTATTAAGATAAACCAAGTCGAAACTGGACTATCTTTGTTTGAATAAGTTGGGCGAGGTTATTTCGCAACAGTGTATCAATTTAGCCAAGAGGGCCGCTGTACCCGGTTTTGAGTTCGACAGTGCTACCAACCATATAAATTTTAATATTTTTGCACAAAGAGGTTACATTTTCATTTCTGTTGAAATTGAATGTGTTGCCAGTTCATTTTAGACTTACTGTTGGTACTTTGTTGATTTATAACAGTAATAAAAACTAGCTTTGTTTTTCTAATATTGGCAAAAAAAAACAATTATGCATCTAAATTTACACTCGAAATTTTAGTTATATGATTTAGGAGAGCTTATAATAATATGTTCTCTAAGGGAAATGTTATAAGCTAAGCAATGTATGTAAAATTCCAGTGGCAACCCCGAACAAACGAATTATCTGAACAACGCTGACGAAATCTCAGCCCGTTCTGTTGAGGACAAAGCGAAACAAGCGGTGCTCCTGTTTCCAGATCCAAGAATACTGGAATACGATAGCGTGGATAATATTATTCTGTTCTCTGATAGAACAATTTTAGGTTATTATTTATTTATTTATCGTATGGCATTAGGTAACTGGTATACTTGATTTGTGTCAGAGTTTGATATTCGATCCCAAATATGTCCTTGCATTATCTGACAATAGTTTAATGTCTTCTGGTCGTACAAGCTGGGGCTATAAGGATAACGACACTAACGGCGAAACTCTGGTTGAGTGGTCTGACAAATCTAACACCTACCTTGCAGTATCCAACAATTTTAGGTAAGGTCTGATCATGCGAAAGGTCCTAAAATAAACTGTTGATTGAAAAAGAGAATAGCTTCCACGTAACACTTTGAAACGGCAGGACATCTTAAGTGGATCTTGTCGCCAAACTGATCAGCTTACATGTTTGTATTAAAAGGAGGGTTAGTATCGAAACGTCGAAGGCTACCATACTTTCAATACAAACAAGTAAGCCGATCAGTTTTCATTATGATCTTGTCGCCGTTGTATTCCAATATAACCTGCCCTTTGAGCTGAGCTTTTCAGGTCAATCTCGAGTCCTCCCATACAAACGAAATACCTGAGCAGCGCTTGCAAAATTCTGAGCATTACGAGCTGGTAACCCTACACAAAGCGAGAGATCTCGGTCGAGAGTCAGTGCTCCTGTTTCGAGAGTCGAGGCGGAATGCGATAACTAAAGTGGGTTTTGTCGACAGTATTTCGGTACGATAACGCCCAGTTAAACAGAACTGTCCGTTAACAAACGGTGCTGCCGGAACATGAGGCTAATTGGAGATTGTAGTTCGTACTTGCAAAGTCAACTGAGACACGCTGAAACCCTTGTTTGGCCCGTAACACTCCTAAATGTACCTTTGTTTTGTTCGTTTGTTTTTAGTACTTACGTACGTAGTTAGTGCTCTACATGTGAGAGCATTCTCAAAAGGCTAGCACTGTAGGTGGAAATAATATTAATATACGAGCACTGTTCTTTGTGGCTTTTAGTGTTACTATTCTGCCTGGTAAAAGAGACGATGCTAATATAATATAACTTGCCTTTCGGGCGGTATTTTTATAAGTATTCCCGTGGATATAAGATTCTTGCCTGCGACAAAAATGTATCATATATTATTTTACTGATGGCGAAAGAATTTTATATAGGGTCAGTTGTTTTGTAGTTTATTCATTACAAACAAAAATATAAATCTTTTTACTTTATAGCGCGTAAACGAAGATTTGTAAACTGATTTTCATACAATTTGATGATGAAATCTAGCCATTGAAATCTTAGTACGTAAATTCATTTGTTTTTCATTATCTTCCAAAACGATTAATTCAATTAACGTAATCATATTTGTTCTGTATCAGTTGAACAAGCGGGCGACATCCGAAGGTATAGTATATTTAGCTCACGAATGCCGCTCGGCCATATTTGTGTTTGTGCGTACAGACACGCGTCCTTGTGTGCGTAACTACAGGTTTACTATGGCGAACTCACGCACACTAAGGCAATGTGCGTGTAAGTACGTTTACACACACAAATATGGCAAACCGGCAGTCGTGAATTATAACAACTATGCCTCTGTTGATTTCCGCCAGGCTTATTATCGTGTTGTGTACACACCACAAGGCCAAGGCTGTTTTAAAACGCGACATAATATACCTACTCGTTTGGGCTATTGTGAATTTTAGATGCCGTTAATTCCGTATCGGACTAATAAAAAGTTCTCGGCTTCCTGTTTACTTTACTTTAGAACGCAAAATTTCGGTCTTGAGTTTCAATGTCAGTTGCTACTGTTTATACAGTAATTTGTTATGCGTTGAGATTTCAAAATAAAGAAAGCTTCTTTTGATTGACTCTTCCGTTACGTTAAAATTTTCCATTCAACCGATTTCCAAATTTCTAACTCATGATTTATGAACGTGTAATTTGTTGAGATCATTTCTTTTCTTCAAGTGAAACTTCACGATTTGAATATGGCGTCTTTGTCAATGGAAAGTGCGTCGGTTTTCTGCCGACACGCGGCGCCTTCTCTTTGTGCGATGATCTCGATAGTTTCACCACTTTCAATGCCTTGGGTTTCTTTCTAAGTTTCAAGTAAAATGTCATGGCTTCCAACAATTTACGGTACGTCATTCACTGTTCCAACTAAGGCTTATTAAAGGCCGAATCCAATGCCAGCATTGAATATACTTTATTGATGAGTTACGTTTCGGCTTACCTATCTGTCTGGCTCTTTGCCAAGAGTTTATCGATGTATACTATATTCTACAAAATATGAGAGACTTCATCTGTGACATTTAAGTCTAGACAGAAGCTTGCTGGCCGTGACTAATATAATATTGTTCATGTTCCATTTTATTGCAATTAACTTTTAAATTATGTAAAGACGACATTGTATAAAATGTTACGTCAAGAAAATAATTTTATGTAATACTTATGACTCGTTGACTGCACAGTGCAAGGTTTGCGGTGACCTATAGGACCGACACGCTCTCATAAACACGTCCACTTGTCCTTACCGGGGAATTTTAACATTGACCAGCAAAATAAATAGAACAATGGAAAAATAATTACAAGCGATAGCATCTAACCCTTATTTGTAGAAAGTGCTTCTCCCACGGCTTAATTTTAGATAATATCGCGAATCACGAAATATCCTCGCTGCCGGTGGAATAGAGGTGAGGTGGAGTGTCGCAAGGCGCGAGTGGGGTCGGGTCTGCTGCAACGCCAGCGCCATTACGAGCTGAAAGTGGCCCGTGAAACTGTGACGAGACCGGGTCACGTACATTCTCTCAATTCGTGTGCATGTGTGTGAGTGAACACGCACATGCTTATACAACATTTAGAAGGCCTGTTTGCTAAATGAATGCAAATAAAAATAAGTTACGAATCCGCAAGGTTTCACTCGCGGTTTATTAGACCATAGAGCACGAAGATTTCTTTAACGAGCAGCGGAGGATCGAATTCTGTAATGGGCATATGGCGAGTTATAATTTTATCCGTGGCCGATTTGCAGGCGCTAATTTGCCGAGGGAGCAATTCGGAACGGGGACAGCGCGCTGGGCAACTGGGCGAGTCGCGAGTGAGAGGCGAGCGCGTTGACCCATTTCGTGCGTAACGCTCTGGTGCTAGAATCGATGATAAAGCAACCGAATCTCGAGGTCTCGCGCTCGCTGATGAGTTCGGAATTGGGATCTGTGTCAGGGTCCGCCCCCGCGAGCTCCCTTCGTGCACCCTCCGCGCCCCGTCGGCCCCCTCTGCCCTCGCCCACCGAGCCCTTCGCTCCGGCAAACTCGTAAAACTCGAGTATTTGTGTTCCACCTTCCTTACCCCTGTTTAATGATTTGAGGTCACTGATTTTCGCTATTCTTGGTTACCTTAAAGATATTGAGCGGCATTTATCCGGCTCGGCATACTTACCGAGCGATTGTACAAGATAATTCCGATGTGATATTAATGCCAGCGGATCTAAAACATTTTAAACCTTTGACATTAAAAACGTAATAGGTCAATTTGTGGCTTAGTTTGGGCAACGCGTACTTGACCAATTTTTTCATATTCAAACAACACTTCCACTAGTTGGAGTTTTTAACATTAGAATGGCGGCCCCCACCCCACAGCAAAGAAAAGTTGTCTGAGCTTGAGGTCAGCTCATTTACATTCAAAAGTTACTTTCAAGGGTTTATAAAACTTTTAACGTTCTAATGTAACTATGCGCTATCCACTTACAAAGGCACTTTGTTTGTACTAGACGACCTCACGTTTTTCTATTTTTGTTTCTTTGCCAGCATTCGTTCTTTCGTCCGGATTATCAGCTCTATCGGGAAGGTTATGTTTATTGCGTATATTTTGTATATTTTCTATATTTGATTGCTTTGTCTTGCTAGCAGTCACATTGCTAGTAGTAGATCGAGTGTAAAAAATAAAGTTTTATTTAACCTCTTTGGTGATCGACCTTTCCGTTGTCACCTTCGTCAGGTTGGCGGCATTGTCGTCGCCTCCACTAATAGGAAGCAGCGCGCAGATTGCTATTGGGCTTAAGGCCGCTTTCAATGCACCATCTTTTACCTTGTGCTCCTTACTCGCGGCCTGACCCGAAACCAACGTCATCGCCGCTATTGAAGCGAACATGCGCGATCCAAATTATATTCTTATAAATAATGTTCGGTCCCACTTTTCAAGCATGCAATGCAACACATTTTTGAGGTTACTAATTCAATGACAGAAAAGATGTTGTAAATTTTTAGATGAATCGTCTCATCAATTATTTAAGATGTTATCAAAGTTAAACAACAGCTGCTCTAAATCCGCACATAGATGTACCAGATAAACAAGCTACGCAATCAGCAAATTGAGAGTAATTCGCCAAATTACGACAGTTGCAAGTAACTGTGTCATCCACCCACGAAGAGCCTTACAATATACTCATGCAACCGCCAAAACCGAGTGCTGTACCTTGTCTATTTTTTTTCAAATGCCACTGATTTGCCATGTAGGTCAAATGCATTACGATGTCAATTTTGACCCCGTTTTGTCCGACCAAGAGAAGCCGAGTCGGCATGAATTGTTATTTTGGGATTAACTGTTGCTGTTTTTAGGCCGAACGTATTTATTTTTTTAACTGTAGAATAGAACTTTTTACATCGGAAATTGAGTAACAGTTTGTAAATCTCTGGAGTCTTTATAACCCTGTCCCGAATGATAAATTTTCTTTATAATAGTTGTTAATTACGTGTGATATCATTACCGTACAACAATTTATAACGGCCGACAGATAGTGATTAACTCATTGTTAAGATGTAGGAAAGTAGAACGGGGGCGTCAAATCCAAGGTCTCGGACGTAGCTGAACTAATTCCGTTCCTAGCAGACATGTTCAGCGTTTACTTACAAAGTTTGTGTAGCCTTGTCTTGTACACTACACATGCTTACTAGAATCGATGACCATCAGTGTCTTGTAAATATCGTTTTGTGTCAACTCCGCAGAATTGCTGTTTGCACGTTGCTAAGTAGACGACAGCATTTCAGACAGTAGTGCTGATTCTGTTTCAGGCATAACTTAACTTATTTTGAATGGTCCTGTCACTTTCTATGATTTGGAAAAAATAAAGACAGCAACACAACAGCTGATTATAATCCTGTCAAAGTGATGTGTAATGATGAAAATGAGACAACACCATATAGCATGCCATCTTATTTTATTGAGGCGTGTAACGTCACTTTGACAGGACTATAATCAGCTGTTGTATTTCTGTTAAGGCAGTGACAGGATTAAATTAAAATAATTTAAGTTGTGTCGACAACAGAATCAGAACCAGTGTTTGTTTTTTTAGTTGGTCCTTTTCGCAAACATGGCTGTTTCGTCGTTTCCTATCGCGTTGCGAGTGTTCTGAGCACACACTGTGCGTCCGCTAGCGCGGCCTCAACCGCGTTTTGTCGATGCTTTCTCGAGCGTCGAACCAGGTCGCGGTCTCGATGTGGTACTGGAACTCGTACCAGCCTGCTCGCTCCACTGTGCCACACCGTGTAACTGCCTCCGTGGTATAATGGTGAGAGTCATCGGCTCCCGATCCGGAGCTCCTGGGTTCGATTTCCAGCGGGGAACCACAAAAGTTGATATTTGATAATTTATCACTTTGTAAGATTTTCTCAGTTTGGTTAGAACAATGCAGGCTGAATCGCCAAATTGTCTGGAAGAAAAAATATTCCGTGCTTCGAAGGGCATGTTAAGCCGTCGGTCCCGGTCACTGTTTCTATTAGTGGTCGTTACAGATCGATATTGCTGCCCGTCCGTAGGAACTACCTTAAAAACCCTACATGGCGATGCGAAGAGTGTAACAATACCGGCTACTGCACCTGTCCTCTGGACCTCGCAGCAAATAATTCTGTACGATAAATTAATAAAAATAAAACTGGAACTTGTACCAGCCTGCTCGCTCCACTGAGCAACACCAACTATCCAGACTTGCCAACTATGGACACACCCACACTCACGATGTGTCAGGGCTAGATCGTAAAGGGCTTCGCAGATGATTAAACACGCGACATGAAACGTGGGTTAGACATGGCGCTCTCGATTCGTACATTTTAAATGCCAATCAAGATATCCAAGCTACTTATCGTTTTGTTTCCTTCGCTTACGACTTAACTTGTTATTCTGTTATGATCAGTTTCGGACACTTCCTATATCTAAATATAGTAATAGATATGGAGCCTTGAAGCTCGTGTTTGCTTGGCCATGACGTCCGTCTCTCCTAGCGTCGACACCTTGCTAAATTGTCTTCTTCTTCTGCCTAGCGTTTTCCCAGCCTGATGCTGGGGTCCGCTTTTCGGCTTTTTCTACTCCACTTTGCCCGGTCTTCGGTATCCGCTGGTGTGAGATCGTTCTCTTCCATGTCCCCTTTTACGACATCTAGCCAGCGCTTATTTGGTCTGCCTCGTGATCTTCGCCCTTGGACAGTAAGGTCGAAGCATTTTTTCCCGGCCTAGTCTGGTTGTCTGCGACTTAAATGTCCATACCATCAAAGACGACTTTACCTTGCTAAATTGTGTGAAGCCAAAATTTACCGTTAAATCTATGACTGGCGACCGTCAAAGAACCAAAACCTAATTGGCGACGAACCTCGCGCATCAAGGAAGTCGGTCTCACAATTTATACGGGCCGAAGTCAAGGTCTTGCCAATCATTTTAGCCATATACTAATTCAAAGCGTAATAAAACTAGAGGCCGAACGGCCTGGCCTTATTCATTGCCTTCCGAACTGATCTACCCATCAGCTTTACGATACACGGGACAGCTATTAAAATGTAGATATTCTCGTTCATATAGTCACGCCAGTATTTCTTATGGGGTAAGTAGACAAAGATAAATCATTCGTTAACCTCCACTGAAGTTTACAGTTAGAAGTAAACAGTTTCTGCGACGAGTAAATAGCAAAGTCTTGACACATTTTATTATACAACCTTAATAATAACAATAAATTGATCTAGTCTACTTGCGTATTCATGGTAAAACAATGTGGAACGCCTAGGTCTGGTCGAGGTGGCACAGTTTCTTGTTTGATTTGTAAATCAATCTGTCCCAGTTAGATTAGCGTTTTCATGTTTCCACTCTTCTCAAGCTTCTTGGACTGGAAGCGATAGACAAGCATAGAATGTTTCAGCTGTGCTATCCCTACTGGTATTATAAATGCGAAAATAACTCTGTCTGTTTGTTGTTCTTTCATGCCTTAACGGACGGATATTGATGAAATTTGACATAATAATATATGAAAACCTGGAGACGGACATAGGCTACTTTTTACCGCGGGTAACAATTCCTTCCCACGGGAAAATTCATTTAACGCGTGTGAAAATGTGGGCGGAAAGCTAGGACTGTATAAATCAGTAGAGACGATGGTTTCAATGTATTTAAGTTTAGGCGAAAGGGTGACAATTTATTACTACATTAAGACACATTTAGTATGTAAAATGACCTAATTACTTGTCAATCGACGATCTGCCTACCCTGTAGTACAGGCGTGACTGTATGTCCCAGTTAAATTAGCGTTTCGACGTTTCCACTCGATGTTGCAGCCGATGAGCCGAAGTAGGGTCTTCGCTTTCCAACGCTTGTTGCCAAACACTCCGCTGTTGCGTGCCGGAGGTCGCTTCGCTTGCGGTGTTCGGTTCACGTACTACACATGTCGCACTCTTGCATAATGCACAGCCACATTCAAAGGGTAAGCAGGGCGTCAACGGCCTTTAAAAAACTGCTGAAGTGTAAGAAATTCTAGGCGTTTTTTTCTGTTTTGCTGTAATGATAGGTCGTACTCTAGGCGCCCTGAGTTTTTCAAGTACTGCATATGTTGCATACTTGCATAACGTATTGCCATATTAATATTTTGGTAACACGTCGGCACGGTACGCCGAAGACCGTGGGTTCAAATCCTACCCAAGTGAAGCTAAAGCTTGTTTATTTTCATGTTCTACCTACAGCCACATACAGATGGCTATTAGACTAGGGTAGCAGGGCATCAATTTAGTCTCAAAAACTGTTCTCGCCCTATACAACAAATTATGTGGGAACTTTAATTACTGTGTTAGCTTTAGTGATAGATCGCCCATCGCATCATCAATACGTGCCACTGGCTTTAAAATAATATCTTGAAAGATGGAAGCTTTTTGTAGATTCTATGTTTTATATCGACCACAGAGCAACTTCTGTGTTTCGGTCTGAAGGGCAAGAGAGCCAGCGAAATTACTTCCACTTTGCTTTTTCACTAGGATCTAGTGGGATAGTAGTAGGTGTTATAGGCTACGGCGCTGCTTACCATCCGGCAGACCTTATGCTTAGTTGCCACTGTATAATATTAAAAAAACAGCGTGACAGTAATGTATCCTAACAATGTGTTAACACACGCTAAGTACCACGTAATCATTTCAAAATAATCTCCCAAGAGGCGGCGTTTGTTTGCTTGCGGCGCCGCAGACGCTTTGATCTGGCTAATTTGCGTTTACATTGAGTTATTGCTTACACAATTTACGCACGTCTTCTTGTTGACGCACCGAGCTAAGTCAAAGCCGTACCCATTCACGTAGCAATCAAATCAAGCTTAGATTATTTGCAAAGTATGAACGACCTTGTCAGAGTTTCCAAGCCTAAGAGCCGAGGATATTCTAATTCAAATACTTCAGTAGTCATGTTATACTAAAGATATGCTTATCTTTTCACGTAGTAATCAAATCAGGCGTAAATTATTTGTAAAACATCAAGCCATGACCTCTTCAGAGTTTTGAAGCCTAAGAGACGATTATTTCCCAGACCTAGCACAAGGCGCTCAATATTTGCGCTCCATATTGTTTGTATTACAATTACATCGGTTTTTAAAACCTCGGTTGTAGCCATGAGCGCTTTACCGCTTTAACTACGTGTTCTTGATGAATTTGGTAATCATTCAGGTAGTACCCATATCAAGCATGAATTATTTGCAAAATTACAGAGTTTTCAAGCCATTCAATCGAGCCGAGGAAGTAGTCATACATCCCAGACCTAGCACAAGGCGCTCAATATTTGTGCTCCATATTGTTTGTAATAAAATTACATCGGTTTATAAAACCTCGGTTGTAGCCATGAGCGCTTTACCGCTTCAGCTGTGTGTTCAGTTAGTGAATTGGTCCGTCCGTCCTCGGCCTCGCGCGCTCTTCCGCCTCGGCTTATCCTCGCCTCGAGGTGCCCATGTGCCCATGATAATCTTTTTGTACCGAGCCTTGATCCTAGACTCATGTGTCGTCCATTGTTTAAACACTATATCAACCTTCTGATTTCCTTTCTAGGTATAATCAGCAAACCGCGCGCTCCTCTTGGTTGAAGTACGTAATCCTTTTTATTTTTTTAATACTTTGTAAGTTGAGTATTTTTAGTAGTGTTTATGATAGCACGTGGTGGGTAGGCGTGCGTGAGCCGACGTCACTGTGACCTAGAAGGTCGTGACGTAACGAATCAAGTCTCACCATTATTCAGTCAAGTCTGTCGATCCATCGCTCGATTCCTCGCGAGGCCAAACGTTCTAGCTAAAGGTTAGTCTTACAATAACTCTGTCTTACTCCCCCGAGTCGACAACGCGCCGGCTAGACAGAGAAGGCAGTTCAGATAGCCCTGTCTTCAAGAACTCTACAACCTCATTTAGGCGCTCTGTTTCCTGATAGGAAATATTATGTAAGCTTGATGAATTCTTTATCTCTAATAGGCTTTGTAATAATTGCGGCTGAAAATTGAAATTCTTTCCATTGCACTCGCTACCCGCTTGGATGTGAGCCAAGAGCTAGATATCCGGGACTCTGGATCCAGCTTAATGTCGTGTTATTATCATTACGTGGGTACATTACCTAATTGCTGACGGTATTAAACAATTACATAACAACAAGAAAAATACCAGGGCTCCAACAATTATATAATGGTAATTGCTCTTTTGTACAAAACGATTTCGAAAGACATTTTGTAGTCTACTTTTTGTTCTAGTAATAGAAAGCAAGTGATTATTTTCAAACTTTCTTTCGATTAAGTAGTTCTTAGCTTAATAGTATGAGATTTAAACAATGAAATATCGTGGCATTCCGTCCCATTTGCCTGTACTTTATTTACTAATATCTTTTGATCTTTTCAACTATAATAAAGGAATGCTTTTTGGAGTTATTTGAACGACAAAAACAGGTATATATAAACTAAAGCTAACGATAACATATCAGCTGTTGTATTAACATTCTAGATAATAAAAACCAGAAATACGTTCATAAAGCCCCGATATTTCGTGTCTATTGATTATGGTATCTCCCAATGTCATAGAGATATCACATTGAATACTTTTTCCTCTGTATCTTTCCTATACATGGAAAACTTACATCATCACATCATCATTTCCTGGTGATAAAACAAAATTAAGCCAAGAAAATGTTCTTACTTGTTGAACTTTAAATATCATACTACATTTTTCGCTATCCAGTTTTGTATCACATTTAATATTGATGATTATATCATTATTGCCTCAGATGTAACATTTCTCAAGGATACATACAAAGTCGTATTTGAAGCCCAATAACTTGATATGAATTCATACATACGTACATATGGCCTCGCCTTTATCCCTAATAAGATAGTATTTAAGATAGATTTGTATATTGCTGTAGTGACAGGTTGTAAGCCCATCGCCTTAATTGCAATATACTGAAACCCTCGAATCCCTTAGCTGATTTTTACAGGAGGAAATACAGCTGGCACATTCTATGTTTTTCTCTCGCTCCCAATCCAGCATGGAAAAGATATGAATAATTAATGATACGAATAATTTGCAAATTATCGTGTTTTTAATTGTACTTGTCACTCTGACACCAGGGTTCTTCAGGTCGTTGTTCGACTCGAGAATCCGCTGGCCAAGAATTTAAAATTTACTTCACGTCTCGGTTGAAATCGAATCATCCAACGGAATGACGCATTTTTCTCACCGCTAGAGTTGTCCAAATATCCTGAGTGCGCCTGCACGCGGAACACCTCTAGACGCCCGACGTAAACTCCCGCGCAAGGCGCAAGGTGACCCGGCGCATGCGTGCGGTTGTAATCACACTAGTAAACGCGTGATTATAGAGTAGCTGTTACTTTCTCTAACTAGATACAGATTCTACAAAACAGTGAATCTGGTAGATTGTACGTTTTTGGACATGATAACCGTTACTTCGAGACCCTTTCTCAAAATGTCCATTTACTTTCTCTAACAAGATACAGATTCTACAAAACAGACAGATTGTCCCTTTCGCATAATGTCACTTTTGGCCTAATTTTCCTATTGCAAAATTGTCTGAAATAGATTTAGTTGAAATAGTGGGCAGCTAGTGAAAAGACAAAAAAATCAATGTGTCATTTTGTGAAAGAAACTTTTTGCGATAAGGACATTTTGCGACCAAGGGTCATTTTGCGAAATTACCATCATAACGTAGACGCTTGCTCGTGAGGAGTATTAAGGAGTCTGAACTAAATACTGAACTAGAGACAGACTAGTGAATATGATTAGCCACAATGATAGCGCCAGATTGCGTTGCATATGGAATTTGTGACATCACAAAAGACAATTCCTCCATGACGATTCTTCCATGCCCTGGGAGCTAGAAAAGAACATAGAATGAGCCAGCTGCATTTCCTTCCGGGCATGCTGTAAAAATCAGCTAAGGGATCCGATGGTTTCAGTATATTGCAAATTAGGCGACGGGCTGACAACCTGTCACTACAGCAATATACCTACAAATCTATCTTTAATAACCCGCAAATCTTTGTTTGACGTGGCGGAACGAACCCATCAGGGATAAAGGCGTGATTAAAAGTATTTTAAAAAAAATACGTTTTTGAGTGGACGAAAATATTATCGTATTAAATTGACCGAAGTATAAAAATAGGAAAACCATTTCATTTTAACCAATCACCTTTACCTAAGGAGATTGGTTAAAATGAAATGGTTTTCTTATTTTTTGCTCCAAATGTTACCATCGCGTCACCCACTCGTAAACTGTACCGCGTAACCAAAATATTATCAGGTGAGTTCAAAGCTGTTTTGATCAAACAGAATCTACGCTTCCGTAGTATTACGACTTCCATTCTACATACGTAGAGTCACGCCTGTATTTCTTAATGGAGTATGAAATGAAATGAAATATATTTTATTGCATTGAATAGGGTATACATTCCAGGTGTTCAGTTATAAAAAGTCCGCTCAATCCAGCTAATTTAAATCAGCATGCAAAAATTTTATGAAGACTTATCACTAATTAAAACTAAGTTTGACATTTTACGTCAAAAAATTATTTTAAATTATAAATGTTTTTATCTATCAACCACTTGAATATGTAGAGAATCGTAGCCGTATCTGAAGAAATTACAAATACATCCTTTACTTTGTTGAAAAAAATAGAGGTCGAGGCCGTTATGGTGCCGATACCAGCCAAGTGAAATATTATACCCATTAGTGAAAATTGTCTTCCATGCTGGACTGGGAGCGAAAGAAAATCACAGCATGTGGAAGTTGCATTTTCTGGGCATGCTGTAAAAAACAGCTAAGTGATCCGAGGGTTTCAGTATATTGCAATTTAGGCGATGGGCTGACAACCTGTCACTACAGCAATATACCTAAAAATCTTATCTTAAATAACCCTAAAAATTTTGTCAGACGTGGCGGAATGACCTTTGTTTAGGTCTTTTACGCTCTGCTTACCCCATTAGGGATAAAGGCGTGATTATATGTATGTACGTAGTGAAAAAATCATAATTCCCTAAAAACGCAGTGAATCGAAAAACCGGTCAAACAGAATCAAGTTATAGTAATTACTAATTAGTTAATGAAGAACCTTATAAATTGACGATTCATAGCTCGTTGTAGTAACAGGAAGAAAAATTGCGAATAACGGCCGCCAACAATAGCAGCAAGATTTCCTTTAGTGACTTACTTACTTTTGCATTCATTTTACCTGAATTTAACAATATGTTTCCGAATCAAAGCAGCTGGTACATTCTAGGTATATTTAATCATTCTCAGTCCAGCATAGAATAGTCATTATTATCATTATCACATAGCTTATCTCATTAATTAGACATACGGCTAAACCAATTAGTCCTTGCGAAGCGACCACAAATGCGTAGTTGTAATATCACTAAACCATAGTATAAAATAAAGTACAGTAAAACAACCACTATAATATGGTCATGCCGCGTAGTGATAAAATTAAAGCTTGTTATTAAGCGAAATTCCCTTTGTTTACCAAATTTGACGGTGGAATTGAATTTTATTTTGTTTCCCTGAGTTTTAGCAACAGATTAAATATATACGCCTGTCTCACGTATTAAATAAAACAACAACAACATAATCCAGTGGATTCACCACAATTCACAAGATTTAAGGGTCATTTTAGAACACTTACGCGGGGTGCCTCTGCTTGACACAGCGAACTTTGCTAGATAGATTTCGGGTCTTGTATGAAGAACTACTGTTACTTGTTTCTACTATGCCTATATAGTAGTTTTTGTTATGTAGTTGTAACAGTACTATATATATATCGATTCTCTTATTAACCTTGCTACTGCGAAGGTCGCACTAAGCGTTTTCCTCATTAGCTTGTCGTATTGTTTTCCAAAACTTACCGCATTCTGTTACTCATGAAACTGAACCAGTGTGGAAGTAAGCTTGCCAAATGTTTGCAAAGATTTATAAACATAGGTGTACTTTGATAAATGTTTCTAAATGTTTACAAACTTAAAAACACCAAAAATACTTAGTTATTTTTCTTTGCAGATGTCTCAATTTAGTTTCAAATAAGTAATTTGAAAACGTTCCTAACTTTTGCCACAGCATTTAATAATTTGCAAACTGTTTGGTACTGGTAATATACCATACAATTTCGGCAATTTTGTTCAATATTTAATCGTTTGTAAAATATTTACCTTGCGAAGACGCAAACCTAAACACGTATTTGTCTCAGAAATTCATAACATTTCATCTCGGTCAACAAAGACGAATCATAATAAATAATGTGAATCACGGCCATCCCTCCCCGTCTCCTTGTTTCTGTCTCTGTTTATTTTTGAGGGTCGGAGAGAGACAGTTTTTGTCCTTCAAACCCTCAGAAATGGTAGGGTTGACATCGTGTAACCAAAGGTATAAAATCCAAAAGAAAAAGACTAAACTTCGAATAAAATTAAATCAAAAATGCGGCCAGCAATCTGTAAGTCAGTATTACCTACCTTAATAATAACTAACTATAACTAAACCAATAGTACAAAAAAGCCGTTGTGTTTAGCTTTTTAAACCAGTACTTCAATCAGTCTTAATAAAAAAGGTTATTCCAAACCCTTCTTATTCAAGGTTATATCAGCAAATTTTCGCTTGAAATTCCGTCTGGCAGCCCTGTAGCCCTGACGTACCCACATTAACATGCCACGGGAACTTGAAGGTTACCTTCCGAGCCCTTTGTGGCGATAAGGGCTAATTCTCCTCGCTGAATTGTAAATGACAGCACAACGGTTATAGTCGGCCTTTATACCCGCAACGCGCAACTTTGAAGGACTTGTCGTTTTGGAAGCTTTTGATATTACACAGAAAATTAAAATTTTACATACATACATAAAGTCACGGCTTTATCCCTTACGAAGTAGGCAGAGCACAAAACTCCTACTAAAAGGCATTTTCGCTACGTCTGACAAGTATTGAGGGCAACTTTAGACCGAATTGAAATGTATCACTACATAGTATAAAACAAAGTCGCTTTCTCTGTCCCTATATCCTTATGTATGCTTAGATCTTTAAAACTACGCAACGGATTTTGATGCGGTTTCTTTAAATGAATAGACTAATTCAAGAGGAAGGTTTATATGCATAATACATGCATAATATAGTACAAAAACACTGATGATTTCCGTGCGAAGCCGGGCGGGTCGCTAGTGTATTATATATGCAATAGTATAGTGATAGGTTGTTTAGGCTCACCATCGCCTAAATTACAATACACAGAATCCCTTTGCTTACTTTGACAGTATACCCGGGAGAAGGAGAAAGCTGGCATCCTATGTTTTTCTATAGCGCCCATTAAGTTCAGAATAGAAGAAATTTTACACTTCAAAACTCATTATACCATACTTGGACACTACTTTCTGCTATATGAGACAATTTCTAGCTAAGCGAAAGAATGTTTGCTTTTGGCAGCACACCACACAAGAAAGACCCGATCTTGGCGATCTGCCATCTGAAAGGTACCTTACAAGTACTCTTAAAAAAGTAAATAATCGGATAGATATTATAGTCAGAAGAGGTTAATCTGTCCAAACAATGTTGTCAGAGTTTTCAAGCTGGCAGTGGCCCCCTGCCTAGTTAACTCTTATCTGAATTAAAATTTAATTTCAATTATTCGTGCCTAAGCGCGGTTTTGCACTGCTCCGAATTCGGTTCGTATCCGTAATTTTTTGTATGGATTGGCGCGAAAATGTTTGACAGCTTCCATGTATTTCACGGATACGAATACGGAGCAGTGCAAAAGTGCCCTAATAATGGGCCTAATGTGCGGTTTGGAAACCCTAGCTAACTAAGGGATCTGAGGGTTTCAGTACATTGCAATTTAGGCGATAGGCTGACAACCTGTCACTATGGCAATATACCTACCAATCTATCATAAATAACCCTCAAAACCTTGTCAGCCCTGGCGGAACGACCTTCGTTTAGGTCGTTTACGCTATGCCTACCCCATTAGGGATGAAGACGTGACTATATGTATGTATGTAATAAAGTAAAAGAAAAAACTACGTAGCGTTTCGATAAACACTCACAGTACTAATTGTTTTTTACTTATGTCTTGTTATCGTATAGTGCGGACCAAGCGGTACTCAAGTAACGTTACCTAATAATTGGAAGACCATGGAAAATCGTGTTTTTCCGATCGCGGAAGAGCGCTCCGACTGTGACATTGAGCCTTGTTGTTACATATTACGGTTGGTATTGCGATGACGGCTGCCTCAGCCTTGGGAGCATTGTTTGTTTGATTATTCTGCACGTCACACCTATAATTTGCGCTGTTGCCATCTACTATCGTTCATATATCATCTACATATACAACGTGTATAAAAAAACTATGCATCCTCAAAGACGAAATCGAAACAACTTTGTCCATATATAATTTTTTTAACGCGATGTCTATCTATGTAATTCTGATACAATTCGGTTATCTCTTTATCTCTATTATCCGCAAAGCGGTAGTCTGCGGTATTTTTCGTTCTGTAGAGTAAGTATCCCATTTCTGATATCACTCTTGGAAGTGTTCTATTCCATAAGTTCTGAATTACATACATATACTCACGCCTTTATCCCTAATGGGGTAGGCAGAGCACAAACGACCTAAACAAAGGTAGGTATATTGCTGTACTGACAGATTGTCAGCCTATGGTCTAAATTGCAATATACTAAAACCCTCGGATCCCTTAGCTGATTTTTACAGCTTGCCCGGGAGGATATGCATCTGGCACATTCTATGTTTTTCTTTCACTCCCAGTCCAGCATGGAAGCAAGTTCTGAATTTGCTGGCATTTTTGATCACGTGCTTACAATTCTAGTAAATCGTTTACTAATTGCGATGCAATCATAAAAGTACGTCATGACATTTTAAAGTATAAATACTTGCACGTACGATGAGCAGAAGACCTTGCGACTGTGTAAAAAACGAGGTCTATAATTAGTTCATACGCTACGCGTGCGTAAGACCCGGTAGTATAATCGTGTTAACTTTGTCAGCCATTTTTTTTCTTCCGTGTTGACGGATCAGCTGATCGTGCAATGCGACAAAAATCTCATAATAAATGTTGAAATGTGTCGAGTTTTTATTACATACATACATAAAATCACGCCTTTATCCCTTACGGGGTAGACAGCGTAAAACGCTTCGTAACAGTCGCTTTCGCCACGTCTGACAAAAATTGAGGGCAAATTTTAGATTTTAATGATTTGTATTGCTGTAGTGATAGGTTGTCAGCCCATCGCCTAAATTACAATACACTGTAACCCTCGAATCCCTTTTGCTGACTTCTACAGCATGCCCGGGAGGAAGGCCAGCTATGTTTTTCTATCTCTCCCAGTCCAGCATGGAAGAAAGAGAAAAAGAAAGAGCTATATATCTATGCTTCTATGGCTTTCATGTCTCTATTCTTACCTATACTTGTACAATAAAATGCCAGTTTATCAAAAATATGTAGAGGAAATATAACTACTTTATACCAGTGTTTATCAAAGCGTGACGTCAGCATGAAAAATGTAAAGTCAACGGGTGACCACAAACTATATCCGATACTTGCTTTGCTAACTTAACCTCTATCGCTACGAAATAAGGTCGGTTACATTCACATATTTACAGTCGCAAACACCCATTTCTGTACCCATTTTATCATTACTAACAAGTGTTCTCGATAAATAAAATAGAGCGTCCATTTTCACACATTTCCGATTATAACGTAGGGTTTAATATGATTGCCCATCAACTCGTAAATTCGAGATAAAACGCTGTTAAACGCCGCTTTTGCCGTTTAAATGGTGGATGTGGTTACGATTAAATCAAATATTAATAAATACGTTTGGTATTTTATTTGCTTCAAAATGTTTTATTTTCTGAATGTGTAAACTTTTTTGATAAGAGATTGTCTCGATAAATGTTTTGTTTTGTGATAATGATTTGACCTTGCTTATATTCGTTTCTAAATAATGTGACTGACAAACTAATAATCGCTTCAATATTTACATAACTTCCAAGCAGAACTGGGAGCAATACAAACAAAGAACATAATAACAGCTGCAACTAAATGAAATGCCAAAATTTAAAGCAAATGATGATCTGCCCATCCCTTTAGGATACACGCGTGATTACATAACCTGTAATATGCATATGTACTGCAAATAAACGTGTAACAGAGTATTCTAAAGAGAATATAACAGAAATGTGTCATGGCCTAAATTTGCGCCCCACCCTCCTAAGTCTTGTACGACTCATTAGACGTTTTGAGGGCATCTTCCTACAAATTGTCCCGGCCAAGGTTAGAAGGCTCTTTTTGAGCCTAATTCGATTTTCGAACACAATGAATAACAAAGTAATTTAGTACACAGAAATTGGGTTACCGTTTTGTCCTGTTTGTATGTAGTTTTAGATAGTCAACCTCGAGTCTAGTGGTGTACGTTGATCGATAGTTTCTAGTATCGATAGTTATTTACTTAATATAAATTCATTCGAATTGAAAAACCACTCGATAAACAGAAATTTAGACATGCACTGAATTTAGGTACATCTCACATTTTAATGGTTCTGTTTGTTTTTCATTCTATAAAAATGGATTATTTTGCACAATAAACCCAACGAACGCTGAGTGTTTATCAAAAGAACTTCACAATCATTATTTGATCTAAATATAGATCATTTATTTATATCCCACATTGTCTTTATTTACTGCATTCATTGTTTACAACCTTTCTACTCTCCGCAGTTCACGAGCCTCAATATCAGAGTCTCTTGATTTATACTAATTAGTGGCAAACATTATGTTCTGCCTGATAGAAAGTAGGTACGGGCATCCCATAACACTATCTTACTATCTAGATACGCAATTGAATTGTGTTGCTCAGCTCGTCTTCTTCTTCTTATCGTGTGCGTTTCGAGTCAATCGACCCGATGAACCCTGGTGTCAGAGTAACGGGCCACGATATGGTTTGTGTAAAGGCCACTATTAAAGACAGCGACCGGAACCGACGGCTTAACGTCCTTTCGAATCAAGGAAGCTCAGTTCGTAAGGATGATAAACTGCCTGTAATTTTACCGTCCCAAATTTTAGTCGACATCGATAATCCCCATCCCAGCTCTAAGCGACTTGTGATTAAATGTGTCACGGACCGTACGTTTGACAATGGGACTATTATAAAGTAGTACAGGACACCATTCGCTTGTACGCAGACTACTGACTACGGCCTCGCTACCACTTGACGTCCATTATCGTCTCATTATAAATGGGTAATTTTATTTAGGTATTATTTATTATAATACGTCTTTTTCTACTCCTTTCCGTGCTTCGGAGGACACTTACAAGCTGTTGGTCCCGATTGCTGTCTTTGATAGTTTTCGTTACATACATTAGGACAGAGCCTTATAAGCTGTGCTACTAGGCGGTTTGAAAACTGACACCAGGTTTCATCGGGTCGACTTGAAAATCCCACTCGATAAGAAGAAACTATGTCTTTTTATACGATTGCTTTTCTGGTAGAAAGCTGGGTTTCAAGTTGAATTTCTGTGGTACTTCCGTTTGAACTGACTTATTCACAAATAGCTTTTCCGCTCTACTTCGGTTTGTATTCAGGGAAACTCTAGGTTTGCCACAATTTCAGACTTATGCGACCCTCTGAATGTAAAACTTTTTCATATTGGTATAAACTGTAACATCATCATCTCCCTAGCCTTATCCCGTATTTCTTTGGGTTGGCTACCTAATCCAGGGGATTGAACGAGAGTACTGGATTTTACACAGAGCGACTGCAATCTGACCTCTGCAATACAGAAGGGAAACCACACCCAATCCTAGATTAGGCTTTTGCCAGGCTAGTGGCCAACCCAGCTGTCAGAGTTATCAAGCCGCCAATACTATCACTACATAGTATAAAACAAAGTCGCTTTCTCGGTCCCTATATCCCTATGTATGCATAAATCTTTAAAACTACGCAACTGATTTTGATGCGGTTTCTTTTAATGGATAGAGTGATTCAAGAGGAATGTTTATATGTATAAAACATGCATAATATAGTAGAGAAACACTGATAATTTCCGTGCGGAGCCGGGGCGGGTCGCTAGTAATGCTATAAACTGTAACAATATACCTACTATAAAATAGAGCATCAAAACATGACTGCAAGTTATCAGGCTCCACTTGTTTACACGCTGGCCAACCTACTAAAAAATATGTCACGAGCTGGGCACAAACAGCACATTAGCAACTAGCACAGGACATGTGCTTGTGTGGCTGTATGCACAAAGACCACAGCCTCGTACTCACTTGGCGTCTATTACCAACGGCATATCATGCGAATTGCGAAGATTGCACGGCTAATTGTTTACCTACGAAGTATAAGGTACAGAAAGCACACTGCTTTACAATACTCTTTCGGAAATCTATTAAAACTTAGAACTTAAAAATCCTTATTAAACATACTTTACGTGTAATGAAAAAAGTCGAAATCCTCTATATAGGTACAGCCCGCCCACAACTATTTAGTTGATTAAATTTTGGAGCATATTTTTGAAGTATAGATAAGAGGCAAGGTTGAAAACGACACAATTTTACACAAGTTAATTCCGCTATCGCATTGTAGTTACTTTACTACACTTCCTGATGTGATAAGATGAGGATATAGCTATAAGTTTGCCTGTGATTATATTGTCTTATAAAGGTTGGCAGTAATGTTCCATTAGCTTTAAATTTATACCACTTCAGAATCTTAACTATTGATATAAACACAAGGGAGCTAAAAGAACTAAGTTCGTTCCAATATTTGCCCAGAATCGCTAAACGTATTTAACATTTACACTGGCAGCAAATGTCGTCATATATCACAATACTCAACTGCAAACGTCTCAATAAATGTGACCGATATCGTAGGACATGTCGGTAAATAGTCTGTTGTGTAAAGGTATGTCCTTAGAGCCAAGTCGAGGACCTCACCGTCCTCTGGCATGAGTCACGTGACGTCGTAAAGAGGGCAATGCTCAGCGCCCGCGCAACGTCCACACTTGCTGCACTATCGTCATGGGCTTAGGGCTGTGTGGGGACTTTTTAGCCCTAGCTCATTATTTCAAGTTCCAGTAAATAGTCCGTAGTATAAGTATAGAGATATGTCCTTAGAGCCCAGTCGAGGACCTCACCGTCCTCTGGCATGAGTCACGTGACGTCGTAAAGAGGGCAATGCTCAGCGCCCGCGCACCGTCAACTCTAGCTAAACTATCGTCGCGCTGGGCTTAAGGCTGTGTGGCTCGTTAAGTTCAGTACCTAAAGGTATGACTAGTTTTTGTAAGCTTTCAGAATAAACCTAATAAGTGTCTATATTTTTAGTTATTCATGCAATTTAACAACATGTAAAATAAGTGCTTTCATGGCAAATTTGACTTCGAATGCTTTTATGTGTTTATCGTTTATAATAAGAACTCTACCATAACTCGCTTATCATGCAACAAATTAGTCAAATTGTCCAACCCTTTTTTGTATGCTACCCATATTTGTCCAGACATGTAAAAACGCACCAACCCTAATCATGCTATAAGCGAACATTGACAGTTATGTACCCATTGTGGCTTTGCTTCTGTTGTTATTGACGCTCTATCTAATAAACAAACAGAAATGGATGTGGTTTGCTGTCACCGGCTGCTTATTTATGACAGTCATACGGCATCACGCTATGGGGACACAAATAGAATGATTCAATTCTGGTTAGTCTTCTGCCAAAACAATTTCATTTGACATTTGAGTTTTGTTATTTATCGTCTGTTTCAAAGTCGATTCTTGTACTGTTTCGATCATACTCCACGTATCTACAAGCTCTCATACTTATGTTCTAGGACAATGCAGGATTCATTGTTTCCTTCCATTGTTTCAGTACACGCTAATTTTTTATTGATTGCAAATGTATTACTAGCACAGTGTATTGTCGCCCTTATCTGGTTATCTTTACATAGAACAGTACACTAATTCTGTCTTAATTCAGACAATATGGGTGGAAAAATAATGTCAATGAATTACAATACAATAACAATGAGCTCGAGTCTCGTATTGTTTAAGTTATGAGTTCATTTGTGTTTTTAAATTGTTTCTTTTTAGAGCAGGTAGGTAAGTTTTTGTGCGTCAAATTAGGCTCATCAACCTAAAGGGTCGTTAGAAGATGGCCCTTCGCATAAATTACTTATTGTGTCCTTCAATTCATCGTCATCTTTATTGTCGAATATACAATTAGTCATTAATGTTACTTAATTATCTTTGATAAAAAGAATCGTTAGCATCAAAGTGAAATCGAAGATTTTTTCATAGAAGATACTTGCATTTGATCGATTCGAAAAGCACAAGACGCCAACACTTAAATATAGAAGAGGATGCAAGCAGGTCGGTTGACATCGATCTATAATAAGACCACGAGACCGTTGATACTCGATTACCCAAGCTCCTCACTCCACGGGTTGTTGACTTCAAGTCCAAGCTCTACCCGCATGTATTTAACAAGGGAAATGAGTAACATGGATTAAACGAAACTCATCACATCCTCAACTCACATCTTTGTTAAAAAAATAAATGTTTGTGCCAGGGTTCTAGATGTTTAAAGGTTTGAATTTAGAATGAAAACGTTTTTAATAAAGGACGGGTTCGCGGTGACTAACCTTAACCCGTTTGCTATTTCAGTCTTGACACTTCAAGTGTATTTTCTGCTTGTTGAATACACAGACGCACACAGTTCAATTGAAAATTCTAAGCGAATTCTTGTTATTTGCTTAGAAAATATAGAGCCTTGTGTGTAATCTAAGTTTTATATCTGTATTTAATTACAATACAGTTTTATTCTAAATCAAAAAGTCAAACACATTATTTTAAATTGAATGAGCTTACGATTAACTAAAACACAACGTTAATTTGAATATCCATTGTTAGGCAGAGGTTGTTTCGGTCGAACAGAGGGCAGACAGTTTCCCATTAATGCACCATAGTTTATAGGATAAACGGTATACCACAGTAAACACATGAAAAATGATGGTTAAAGTCCCGAACAGAACGTAACTGCTTAGTTTGCTCAACTTATAAATACCAAAACAGTAAAATCAAACGGTACTTGTTAATCCAGATAGTTACACTGACAAAAAAACTTGGTTAAATTGATCCAAGTTGCTATTACTTCAACTTGGATCAATTTAACCAAGTTTTTTTGTCAGTGTTTGAGACAATAAAGTTAATGTTAAGATCAATTATTATTATGTTGATTGATTGAAAACTTGGTAATGGTTATTAAGTGGCTCAATTAATTTAATATTTAACATTCTTGTCATAAACACATTACTTTATGTGCTTGTATTTAAACAACAATTTTTTCTGTGTATGGGTTTTCTAAGAGATCACTTTAGCTATACACATTTCATTTTCATAGTCAACATACGAAGACGAAACCACAAGACGAAGGCATCTATTTATAACGACTTAGCCTCGAGTCCACAGAAAGAAAAGGCAAGGCCGTATGTCCTTGGATACTACTAAATATGTAACTCGAAACATGTCTTCGTATAGCGAAAGAAAACGGAAAACGTAGAAACTCATCGTTCTTTGTCTGTTTCTACTCAATTATTTCGCCATATTTACAAATGTTTTTACATAACCTCTAAAACATACCATCTGATTCAGACCATGGCGTTAAAATTGTGACAAATTGAATGCGTAGGCTGCAGCAATTTTTGCAAAAATCGATGTTTGATAGCGTCCTATTACTTCTCCCATATGGTTATTTCGGGCAGTAAATCTTTATAATGACATTTCGGTAGCTACTTTTGCAACTATATAGTCAGTCGCACAAGATCAATCAGTGGTAAGGCGTATCGCTTACGACAGGCGTTTTTTTGTCACCTTCCCGGTGGGCTTGTGGCCCACGATGTTTTGCCGTGGGTGGTCGACCGCAAGGTGTCGGTTCCCTTTGCTCGCATATATCACCTTAAATAAACATCTTAAGATGATGTGGGGGTAGCGAAAGCATGAACAAAGGGTTGGAGAAAAGAAAAAATGCATTCGTTGTTTTTTTATAAATGTCCTCGGGCACAATTTCCCTAATGTAAAGGTTATCAAAAAAGAACTATACAATCAGCTTAGCTTTTTTATATCAATTGTTTCGACCTAGATATTATAGCCATCACATCATACCTAATAGTTTCCAAATGTTACCGTATTACACATCATCGTCTAAGTGCCTAAACCCATTTCTAAAACAGGAAATGCTTTATTTCTGCTCTCTTTCTTAACAAGTGTCGCCCCGATTTACCTAGAAGCGTGACGCGTCGACAATCTGAATCTGGCATGATTCATTCGGTACTTATTGTTAATCACGATAGGAGCGGTCCTAAATCCTAACTAGGTCGCCTGCTCCATTGGTTACAACTATGGCGAACTGTTGATCGACCTCGGAAGATATCTTATCTGAGCATTGATGTGGAAAACTGGAGCTGATTTGATACACTCCATGGTGCTGGTTTCAGCGATATTGAAAAAAAAAACGAATCTGTGTCAGAAATTTTTGAAAAGACTTTGTTACGGAATTTTACTTTGGGGTGATATCAGTAACCAAGTAATCAAAGTACGATTTGATTATTTCATACACAACGTTTTGTCTGACTAATGTAATGAATAATCATGTCAAATAGACAAGTGCTAATTTGAGAAATGTTATTTTAATTACACGATGTTCATTCGGTGAAATCAAATTATATTATTCAAATTACCATTATTAATGTAGTTTCTGACATTGCAACATCTATATTACCACTCATTAGTTTATGAAGAATACATGGTTAGTGGTCCGGTTTGGTAACATCACTTACATAAAGTAAACCTCTCAATTTCTGGGTCGTACCGATTAAATTCACTTACCCTACTTTTGTTGAGCGCTGTATCACTTTTTATATGTTTGACATAATTCTGTCCTTTAGTACAGTCGGGGTCTGAAGAAGATTCAATGTTATTGTTTTGGTTCAAGTTGGGATTTCATGTGCTTCTTTTGTTGCCGAATTAGTTCTAAACTAATTTATTTGTTGAAAATTATTCATCAACGAGTAAACAAAATGGGTCAAAATATAAACACGATTAAGTAATCAAAGCTCTCTACAAAATACAAAAGTCCGAGTCTTGGTAAATCAGAAATTAACCAACTTTTAAGGTAAAGAATGTTTTCCTCACCTGACTGTACTTACTGCTCTGATTTTCTCGTTATTCTTTTACTCGGACCAATTGCCACTCGTTGGCTATTTGGGTCTCGTCATCTTTTTCGTTTTGTCTTTCACAAGCATTTATTTCCTCTTCGATCTTTAATATTGTTTGACCCGGTTACTTTTCTTTACGAAATTAATTGCTTATATATACTCTACCTACAATGTTAGCACAAACGTCTAGTTATATAACCTCGTATTTGCTATATCTTATCAGTATTGCGAATACACTAGTATGGGTACCTACTTTACGATAGATAGGTATACGTGATCTGAAAATAGGGTACATGCTCGTGAACACAGCTCGGTATTATCGGTATTGCATTCCAGGCCATGCCCAGTCACTGGTCTGTTTGTCCAACCACTGCCTGGCGCGAGGAGATAAGCTCGGCTCAAAAATGAAACAGTACTCCCATAAACATAAGGTCCAATATTCCGACTATTGTTTCAAACCGCTTTTTTGGGCAAAAAGTGTGGAAATTTGCTGTGGAGTAGGTAAAACGTGCCCGCCTACGCTCGCCCACTACCCCACTTGGTAATAATGCAAATTCCACTCGTGGCGCTATGGTTGTCACAAAACCAATACTGAATCTAATTTAATGAACTAAATTGACGCACTCCGATAACTCAACTTGTGTGAGAGGCGTAACGCAACTACAAATCGCATGTGCGTTTGTAAATTGACATACTACTTCACTACGTGAGGCAAGTCTTACACATAACGAACGGTTCCTTTCGGTTACGTATACGCTGCGGTTGTCAACGTGGAAACTTCGGGGTTTCGGTACAGATTTGCAGGATGCGCGGTTGGGTCAGACTGCCGAAAGGCCACGGCAGATGGCACACTGTGATAGCACAGCCCAAAACCACTCTCGCGGTGAACGGATGCAGCAGTGATGAAACTGACACAGATTCTAACGCGTATTTGGTAATCGAACTACGGCTCGTGAAAGTCTCGCAGGACGGCCGTAGCCGTAGATCTCATTGTGAACGGCCCACTTCGTCACATTTTGACGGCACCGAAACCCAAAAGCCAGTTAATAACATAACCAGCGGCTCTTCTTTCGTTTCTTTTCGAGTAATTTGTTCGAATTCGAAGTACGCACGTTCTGTAGTAAATGTGTCAGTATGTATTGTGTTCGCGTCCCAGATTTGGGAGGCGAAATTGCGATTGTTGATTGGCGTATTACGACGTTGCTACATTTTCGCCTTGCATTCAATTCCATGAGAAGTTGCAGCCATTGCCTTTCGGCCACTAGGTCACTTGCCGGCATATCGGGGTTATTACGTTTATCTAGGTATCTACCTACATGTGTGTATTAACGCTTTTTGTTTTAGCTCTGTCCTCAATTTGTTTGTTCGTTGCGTTTCTTGGTAGATAATGGCCTTTGTCACGGGCTACTTGAACCGGTATATTACACTTTACGATTCGATACGTACAAGCTTACACTACGGAAGCCTTTGGAGGTTTTTTGATGCGAGGGTCAGACTTTCTGTTTTTAAAGAATTTAGCCTTAATGTTTTGCCTTTCAGTATAAAGGATTGGCCTTTCCATGACGGCGCACCGTATATTCCATAGGGTCAACCAACTCCTTTCCTATAAAATTAACATTATCGTCATTCAGGCAATATTGTTTACAATTTACAATGCAAAAGAGGCGATAATATTACAGGATATATGAAATTAAACACTTAATTGAAATTGCTTTATCATAACATCATGAATAAAACGATACCGTGTGCTAGCATACTGTGTAATGGTTCATTTGTACTTAGGTATGCTATATAAACCACTTCACGGTGCAACCACCCTTGATGCAACAGACTCCCATACCCATAGTTCTTCTTTACCTTTCTTCTTCTATCGAATCGTCGGCAAGTCAAACCTCATCTCAAATTTCGAGCAAAAAGCGAGTCGGCAACTCTCACCGCATCTTCTGTGGCATTAATTTGCTCCCCCGTGTAGGCACATAGAACACGATATTTGGTGGGCCATGGTTTGTAGGCCAAATCCGCAATTCTTCTCCCTTAAACTGTGTACTAACAGGGTATTTTGTTTGTTACAGGCTCGCGTCGGGCAGTGACTGCGTTGGCGCAGGGTCGGGCGG
The DNA here is from genome assembly GCA_949820665.1 of Scrobipalpa costella. NCBI lineage: Eukaryota > Metazoa > Arthropoda > Insecta > Lepidoptera > Gelechiidae > Scrobipalpa > Scrobipalpa costella. The sequence goes on along the minus strand of OX463305.1, from coordinate 3,199,682 downwards.
CGGCGCGCCGGCCCCGCAGTCGGCGCGCGTGTCCTCCAACGGCGCCGGCGGCATGGCCGTGAGTCGCGTGCCCAGCCCGCTGCACGACGGGAACACGCCCGTCGCGGAGAACTGGTGCTTCACACAGGTATGTCACAGCTTTCTACCAGCTGACGTCACTGTCTCCTACTAGCTGACGTCTCTGTTCGCGCACAGTCGCGGGTGTCCTCCAAGACGCCGGCGGCATGGCCGTGAGTCGCGTGCCAGCCCGCTGCACGACGGGAACTCGCTGGAACAACTGGTGTTTCACACAGGTATGTCAAAGCTGGCTATGCCTAGTCAGCCATCATCGAATGCGGTCGACGGCTAAGCCCCAGTCGAACTGCCAACTGCTGCTGACACAGGCAAATTATGGCATATGAGCTGCCTGACAATGATTGTTCTTCCACACAATGATCCCTACCGCTCTCTTATTGGTAAATCGATGCAGGTGCACACGCAGAAACTCAACTTAGCCTCATACGAGGGCATGAACAGCTTTACAATTTACTGAATACATAAATACATATAATCACGCCCTTATCCTTAATGAAGTAGGCAGAGCGTAAACGACCTAAACAGAGGTCGTTCGGCCACGTCTGACAAAGTTTTTGAGGGTTATTTAAGATAGATTTGTAGGTATATTGCTGTAGGGACAGGTTCTCAGCCCATCGTCTAAATTGCAATATACTGAAACCCTCGGATCCCTTAGCTAGTTTTTACAGCATGCCCGGGAGGAAATGCAGCTGGCCCATTCTATGTTTTTCTCTCGCTTCCAGGCCAGCATGGCAGTACATACATGAAATGAGTCCTTAAATTCCCTGAAGAATGAGATGAGTTTACTTAAATACATTATAATTTTATCAGCCTCAATTATTTCTAACCTAAATTTAGGCAAAGGTCGTCAAAGTTCGCCCTATCTGAATATAAGCGAATAGTTTAGTATTTGATTTATATTCATAGAAGTTTGCTACAAACTTGAGAACATCTACACCGTAAACAATAACGAGGTCAGGTAGAAGACAAACTAATACCGGTTGTAAGGGACAGCGTCCCGCAAACTGATAGGGGTTGCTCACAGCTCACTCAACGAAACTGAACAACTTTCACCGAAAAAAATCTTTTAGCAGATGAAATAAAAAAAATACCTTCCCATACAAAGTTAAAAACTCGATCAGTCAATTTTTATGGAAAACCATTTTTTTTGCCCTTTCTATAAAAAAACTATTTCGTTGACTGAGCAACCTCTATCAGTTTGTGGTACCCTTACACCCAATATACAAGTTTTAAGGAAATAGGCTAATAATTTGCTAAGTTCCAAACTTGAAGCGACAGCATCAATCTTGCCTTCAGTTATTACTGATTGTGGAGACGATAGGTTACTTTGCAGAAGCGGTATTTTTGAATCACTCGAATCAAAATACGAAAGACTAATACATTCTGAAATTCTATGACATTCGCTGCAATCCGTAATTGGAATTTGAAGGTTAGAAATCGGTTCGACTACTTATGTCCATAGACAAGAGACGCCTTTATCCCTAATGGGGTAGGCAGAGCGTAAATGACGTAAACAAACGTTGTTCCGCCACGTCTGACTTTTTTTTAGGGTTATTTAAGATAGATTTGCAGGTATATTGCTGTAGTGACAAGTTGATAGCCCATCGCCTAAATTACAATATACTGAAACCCTCGGATCCCTTAGCTGATTTTTACAGCATGCCCGGGAGGAAATGCAGCTGGCACTTACTATGTTTTTCTCTCGCTCCCAGGCCAGCATGGAAGAATACCTATGGCCATTTCACAATAAATGAGACGATTAGTTAGTTATATTCGTAAGAAAAGATAAATCAGTATTTTTCATTTTATTTGTCGAAATTTTCTCGCATTTCTCGATATGTTCGTCTGAATTTTCTGTCATTTTTCTCTGACTCGGTATAAAGATCAATAAAATACAAATGTGATACTAACCGGATATAAAGCTGCATGTTCCATCACCAAACTATTTCATATTCTTGCTCGTATTAGAGAATTCAAAGATGACGAAGATTTTCCTCAAAGCAGAAATAGTTTCACGCACCGCGTTATCTAGTAATTATTACCAGTATTTGAAAGTCTTCAATTAACTTCCTCTTAGCTAAATTGCCTGTACCTATATTATATTACCTGCCGAAATATGATAGATAAGTTCTACCTATGTATATGATCACCAATTCTACAATTTCCAATTTATTGAACAATGCTATTCAATTCTGCTACTTTCATTGTAACATTCGCGAGCAGTTTGAAAAGAACGGGCGCCACAAAGTAACCTTGCGGTATTCCTGTAATAAACTTCATGCCTTATCTTTCATACGTGATTATTAAAGCAATAACGCTTTTGTTTTAAATCGTGTCGCATAATAACATAATACTAATATGATTTTATGTCACGAATTTGTCACAGTATCTTGTTTCTGTTCCTGGGTGTACTGTAGATTTTAGAAACCAGTAGAAGTTGCCGAGAATTTCATACATACATACATAAAATAACGCCTTTATCCCTAAAGGAGTAGGCAGAGCAAAAACGACCTAAACAAAGGTCGTTTCGCCACATCTGACAAGTTTTGAGGGTTATTTATTACATTACAGATGATTATGATGTATATGTAGATTGTAGGTATATTTATATTGCTATAGAGACAGGTTGTCAGCCCATCGCCTAAAATTGCAATACTCGAAACCCTCTAACCCTCGAATCCCTTAGCTGTTTTTTACAGCATGCAATTAGGCGATGATCTGACCACCTACCTATGCACTGAACTATCCTCAATATTTTATTTTTTATGTTTTGTCAATCGTCGCGAAGTGAGAGAGATAGAATGTTGACTCTGTCTATCGTTTACTGGATAATGGCGTGACAAATATCACAGAAATTACTTTTATAAGGTCTTTTGCAGTGCAGCAATAATTCTTTTTCCACACACGAAACGGTTTTGTGATAAAGTATAATCAGTTGCTAGCGGCTTTGTGTGGCAAGGTTAGATTATCGGCGCATGTTTTCAGTATTACGTAACATTTCCTACTTTCTTGAACTTGATATTCTCTACATACATTATTGTCACACCTATGTGTATGTGGTAGATAGGGAAGCTATTATTTACTTATGAAGTATTATTATTATATACTGTTTGTTTATTGCAGTAGTAGACCTGTTTCAAACATCTATGTTTTATAATTGCTCTCAGTCTAGCGTGTCGTTACTTCGCAAAATGACTCTTTTTGTTAAATTTTGTTCAAATAGTGGGCAGCTACTTCTAAGGGACATTTTGCGAAAGGGACATTTTGCAAAAGAGACATTATGAGAAATGGACATTTTGCGACCAAGGGACATTTACCCAGCGTGTACATGTTCCTAATGCAATGAAATCCTATAATTTTAGTAAAATATGGACTCTACAATAAATGAAATGGCCTTATTATTTACACGTTAGCCTCCAAGCATATTCCTCGTGTACTGGCAGTACGTGCAGAGACAGATGACCGGTCTATCCTTGTAATTAACGTCTACATGCCTACAGACTGCACGGAAAATACACTCGTGTTCACGGATTGTTTAGGGGCTGTTAGCGCTATTATTGATGAAAGTAATGTGGAATCCGTCTATATTTTAGGGGACTTTAATGCAAATCCGGGTAAACCGTTTCACGACCAGCTTATGGATTTTTCCGCGGATCAGGACTGGATATGTGCGGATACAAAAAAGTTACAATCGGACTGCTTTACTTTTATCAGTGAAGCGAACGGCGCAAGAACATGGCTTGATCATTGTATTGTTACCAGGTCCGCTTGGCAGTCTGTTACAGATGCATATGTTGACTATAGCGTGTACTGGTCTGATCACTTCCCATTAGTCATCAAGTGCAATCTAAAAATTATTGTTAAGAAAGTAGATATTACAGAGAACCTAGAAAATAATAATGTGCATTGGGGCTGTAGGAGTGTTGATCAAATCAATGCATACGAGATTCTTTGTAACTCTAGACTGAGGGACATCGATTTTCCCATGGTATTTCAGCACTGTGCTGGAAAAATCTGTAACTGTGTTGAGCATAAGATAATTATTCGTAACATGTATATCGATATTGTTACTACATTGCAAGAGGCGGCAAGTGCTACTGTTAAGTCGAGTACAGGGAAACAAAAACGCCAAGCTATAGTAGGCTGGAATAAACACGTGAGCAAGGCTTACAGGGATGCCAAGTCTAAATTTAACTTATGGCTTTGGTACAATAAGCCAGACAGTGGTCCAATTTATGACCAAATGGTTACAGCGCGTAAAAACTTCAAGGGCAAATTAAAATGGTGTCAAAACCACCAAGAACAGATTAAAATGGACTTACTAGGAATACTTTACTCAAACTCAGATTTTAGACAATTTTGGAAAAAAACAAACCAACTTAATATTGGGCCTGGTATTCCTGTAAGCGTCGACGGAGTTTCTGATCCTAAGGAAATAACAAAGCTTTTTAAAGATCATTTCTGGGTTCATTCACCTCTGGGACCGTCATGCGGAAATGCTGATACTGAGATCCAAAGTGAAGACATCTCTACTATTTTTACGGTAAAAGAGATAAAACTAGCCTTAAAAAAATTTAAAAGGGGAAGATCTCCGGGTCACGATGGTCTCAGTATTGAGCATCTTCAGCATGCTGGCCCGCACCTACCTCGGGTGCTGACATTGCTTTATAACTTCTGTCTCAGTCATTCGTACGTACCTGCAGAGATGACTAAAACTTTGGTGGTACCTATTGTGAAAAATAAAACAGGTGATCTATCTGACAAGTCAAATTATCGACCAATATCTTTGGCTACCATCACGGCAAAGATACTTGACGGAGTGCTTAACTCGCGATTAAATCGCTTTGTTCAACTTCACGACGCTCAGTTCGGATTTCGACCTGATTTGTCAACAGAGTCTGCAATTTTTGCCCTTAAGCACACCGTCGGGTATTATGTCGATAGAAAAACTCCTATATACGCATGTTTTTTAGACCTGTCGAAAGCCTTCGACATGGTATCGTATGACATTTTGTGGCGGAAACTAAGTAACATAGGAACACCATCGGAGTTGGTATCTCTGCTTAGGCACTGGTACAGCACACAGGAAAACAGTGTAAGATGGGCGGGCGAGCTCTCGGAACCTTGGAAAATGGAGTGTGGCGTGCGTCAGGGTGGACTGAGCTCGCCGCTACTCTTTAACCTGTATGTGAACGCACTGATTGAAGGGCTAAGCAGCGCTCATGTCGGCTGTCACGTTGATGGAGTTTGTATGAATAACATCAGCTATGCGGATGATATGGTGCTGCTTGCCCCCTCGATCAGTGCACTTCGAAAATTGCTTGCCATCTGTGAATCATATGCCGCTTCTCATGGACTTTTATATAATGTGCGTAAAAGTGAGTACATGATCTTTAAGTCGGGCACTAGGTGTCCCATATTTATTCCACCTTTAACCTTAAATGGCTCTGTGCTTAATAGAGTATATGTTTTCAAATATCTGGGACACTTGGTGACCGATGATCTGAAAGACGATGTAGATATGGAGAGAGAACGCAGAGCGTTGTCAGTTCGGAGTAATATGATGGCCCGAAGATTCTCTAGGTGTACAAATGCAGTTAAAATACTGCTGTTCAAAGCATATTGCACATCTCTGTACACCGGGAGTCTTTGGGTCAAATATACCCAAAAGGCTTACAACGCTCTGCGGATTCAGTACAACAACGCGTTTAGGGCGATGTTGCGGCTTCCGCGTTTCTGCAGCGCATCCTCAATGTTTGCGGAAGCTCGAGTGGATGGTTTCGATGCCTTATGGCGAAAAAAGACAGCATCATTGGTGAGCAGGCTGCGTGGAAGCCGTAATACTGTCCTGAATGCGTTGGTAATAAAACCTGAAAGCCCACTCATGTGGGCCCTCATACAAAGAACGAAATCTGTTTTAGTTATTAAGTACTAACATAGTTTTTAAGGTTTACTAATATATTGGACCTTTGTTGTCTTTGTAACAAAATAAAATAAAATAAAATAAAATATTGAATGTATTTCTTACTTCCTCCTTCAGTCACCTTTCAGAACGAGAACAATTGGGCCGAACCGTTGGTCGACTTATTCGACCGACGTCGACTTTTTTGGTGCTTTTTACCGAAAAAAATCTATTTAGTTCGCGAATATAACGGTTACCCCGCTTTGATGCTCGTGGCGGCACGTATAGTGCTTATTAAGGTTCCGAGTTCTTTAACTTTGGCGATGACGGCTCCACCGTTATTAATAACGGAATAATTGATATATTAGAAAAGTGATGGCAGGTTCTTATCTTAATAATAAGGATATTATTTATTTACTTTTTTAGTTTTTCTCATGTTGGACTGAACCCTCGGATCCCTCAGCTGGTTTTTACAGCATGCCCGGGAGGAAATGCAGCTGGCACATTATATGTTTTTCTCTCGCTCCCAGACCGGCATAAAAGCACAATACATGTTCCGATTTTTCGAATACTTGATATGCCACGAGTAGCGCATGCCGCGTTTCCGAGTAGCAATGAGGAGCGTGGAGCGTTCAGTCGGACACGTGGTGAAAGGCACGTGCCAGCTAACTATGTCCACGGCGTTGATTGCGGCAAAACAGGCAAGTGACATAGACGTGGGCGAAGTTATACCGGGTGTAACCAGCAACCCGCGAACTGATACGGGTGATACTGAACTTAAATCATGAAATTATTTGGATTCTCTAGATGAATACAGTTGTCAGTTTGTAAGCCACCTAATAGCACAACCAATATGCTTCTAGCATGGTTTGTGTAACGACCACTATCATAGAGTACACTCCGAAGCACGAAGTTTTTTTTCCTCCTGACAATCAGATGATTCAGCCTGCATTGTCCTGACTAATACATAAATACATACTATCATGCCTGTATCCCTAAGGGGTAGGCAGAGCGTGAACAACCCAAACAAAGGTCGTTCTGCCACGTCTGACAAGTTTTGAGGGTTGTTAAAGATAGAACTGGATATTGCTGTAGTGACAGGTTGTCAGGCCATCGCCTAAATTACAATATACCCTCGAATCCCTTAGCTGGTTTTTACAGCATGCCCGGGAGGAGATGCAGCTGGCACATTCTACGTTATTCTGTCGCTCCCAGTCCAGCATGGAAGCTATGTCCTGACGAAACCGGGGAAAATCTCACAGTTCTCTCGTGGCTCAGACCACTAGACCACGAAGGCAGTATGTTGTACTGAGTTGCCTTGAAATTGATTACTCTATACTATACACGATACCGATACCTCAGAGTGAAGTCAAAAACAGAACTGTCGATAACTTTGATCGATAAACCAAATTGATTCCGTCAAAAGTGCATTCAAACGTACGTCAAAAACAAAATACTTTGCTCACTACACCAATAGTGAGAATTCACAATTACCATAAACAGGAATGCCACGGTAATACCTACATAAGAAAATAAATGAACATTTATTCTCGCAGTTAATAAACTTTCTATAGAAAGTGTTTTCGATTCGTGTAACTCTTAAACAGTTTAAATAAATAGTCGACGAATCGAGTTCGAATTACCATTCGTGGAGAGTTTCGAAACTTCCAACCAACTTGTGTTTGTCTGTGTTATCTTGTTCATTAACCTTCCCGTGTTTTCGTGTTCTTTGGGAACACTAAACCCATGCGATAGAGATTCGAGAATTTTAGTTTTAGGCAAACAAATATTGCTTCTTCCATGCTGGCCTGGGAGCGAGAGCAAAACATACAATATGGCAGCTGCAATTCCTCCCGGGCATGCTATAAAAACCAGCTGAAGGATCCGATGTTTCAGTATATTGTAATTTAGGCAATGGGCTGTTAACCTGTTACTACAGCAATATACTTACAAATCTATCTTAACTAACCCCCAAAACATTGGCAGACGTGGCGGAACGACCTTTGTTTTGGTAGTTTATGCTCTGCCTACCGCATTAGGGATAGAGGCGTAATTATATGCATGTATGTATGTAATATTGCTACACTGCTAGTTAATAATATCACTATGGCAGATGATGGAACTTACGTTTTATAAAGACACGTCAATGTCTTTTAAATTATTGATTTTCCTGGGCGATTATGATCTTTTTGTAAACCGAGCAATTTCCATAAATTTAACCAAAACCACTGCAAGGTTGTCTTCGCTTTAACCTATTCCTAAAGCCTCCTTAGTTGCTATAGAAACAAAATGGCGTATAGACTACAAACGCGTCGATAAATCTGCCACTTCCACATAAGGCCTGGCTCCTTGGAATCCGCGAGCTATCTACGCAGGGATGATGCGGGCGGCCTTGGGCCAGGTCGCCGACCGGCCACGGACCTCGGGTCCACACAAGCAACGGTTGAGGGCAACGCCCTTGCGCCGGCGCACCGCACCGCACTACCCTCAAAGCTTGACCTCGCCGTCGCCGGACGTCCACGTGTGCCCAGTCGAATATTCTAAAAAGGAACCTGCCAATTTGCGGCCAGCGTCTGTGTCAAAAAAAAAACAAGTAACCAGCAGAAATACGTCTCAAATCAAGAGATGTGAAGCCATTAAGAAAAAAACTTCTTTTAAACTAAAGCTTTTATTTTCTTTTATTTTAAATTCTACATGGCCAGCTTTTTGAACTTGGCTCATGATCATGACCTTCCCGGCTGGGTAAGTACAAGGTGGCGCAAAAGAAATCACCCTATTGGAAGATGCTCTCATTTTTGCAAATGGCCGCCAATGTCAAATCTGTTTTGACATTTGTGGACTAGACAGATGCAGAATACAAGTGAACAAGCCATGGAGCGATACACTCCCCAAGAACGCGGAAAAATCGTGTCTATTTTTTTGAGTAACAATTCGTCTGTGGTGTTGGCGCAGCGCGAATTCCGTCGCCGATTCCCCGGCCGTCCGACACCGACTGCGCAAACACTGCGACGTTTAGCCACCAACCTTGAAGAGTATGGGACCACACGAGACGTTGCTAAGAGTGGCCGGCCCCGGAGCGCCCGTTCTGCCGAGAATATCGCCGCTGTAGCCGAGGACGTTGAAGTGAGCCCCGAAACATCGACCAGACGACGTGCCACGCAATTGGGCCTCAGCCGGCGGTCCTTGCAGCGAATTTTGGTGCGAGACTTGAAGATGTTTCCTTACAAAGTCCAGACCGTGCATCAGCTGCTGCCTGCCGACCGCCAAACGCGCGTAACCTACGCCCAAGCCATCCTCAATCTCGAGGAAGAATTGGACAATTTTTCGACCAAAATCATCATGAGCGATGAGGCTCATTTCCACCTCAGCGGTTACGTGAATCGGCAAAATTATCGCTTCTGGGGCACCGAGAATCCACGAGTGATGCACGAGGAGCCGTTACACCCGCTCAAAGTGACTGCGTGGTGCGCTGTTCACGCTGGAGGAGTCATCGGGCCATTTTTTTTCGAGAACGCCGCGGGTCAAACGACAACAGTGGACGGTGCGCGCTATAGGGCCATGTTGACCGAATTTTTTCTGCCGCAATTGGACGAATTGGGACTGGAGGACATGTGGTTCCAACAGGACGGGGCAACGGCGCACACTGCACGAGCCACAACCGACATTCTGAAGGCGGCATTTCCGGGTCGCCTAATCTCTCGTTTTGGCGATTTGCACTGGCCGGCCAGATCGCCCGATTTAACGGTCCCGGACTTCTTTTTATGGGGTTTTTTGAAGTCTCGTGTTTACGTCAACAAGCCTGAGACCTTGGAAGCCCTCAAAGACAACATTCGACACGAGTGCGAGAATCTGTCGCCCGAAGTTCTCGCCGAAGTGATGAAAAATGCCATAAAACGAGCCCGTATGGCAATCAATTGTAACGGCGCCCATTTGGCCGATATCATCTTCTCGACTTGACCAGTAAAATTCTAAAGGTGCAAATAAATATAATCAAAAAACAGATTCGAAGTTTTTCATTTAGAAAAAAAATGAGAGCCAAACAACATCGGATGACTTCTTTTGCGCCACCTTGTACGTGGTCTAGCAAGCACAGATTAAAAAAATAATTGGAAGTGACAGCCAGATCCGCCGCCATTTTTTGCTATGGTTGTAGGTACGAAGCGTCTACGCACATTGCCCTGTATGACCTCGACGGATGTACCATGAACAGTGATTCCATAAAGAATTTTGACAGATTTCACATGTGGTCATTTTGAGACATGTTCTAACATTACTCTTTGATCACGCCGTGTTGAAAATAAGACGAGTTTCACTCGCATAGTAGGTAGTTATATTGCGTCACTAATCAGCACAAAACTATTGTCCTTTGATCAAAAACACAATAAATCCTACGGTATCTTCAAACGCAGCCCTGTAGCAGGTAGTTATATTGCCATCCCGACCTTGAAATATGAATAGGTTGTAAATAGTTGGTTTTGTTTAGAGTTATTTGCCATAAATAAGTCGTTAACGTGTATGCAGGCGTCGTGCGACCGTTGTGTGGCCGTCAACGAGGCTATTACCCGACAAGGAATAGAAGAGAGGCTAGGGTTGCTAGCATCATGAAAAGATCAATTAACATAAATACATAGAGTCACGCCTTTATACCTAAGTGTAAATCAGGCGCTTGTGCCACGTTCGAAGAATATTGAGGTCAATTTTAGATTAAAATGTGTATTGCCATAGTGACAGATTGACAGCCCATTGCGTAAATTACACTAACCCTCGAATTCCTTAGTACGTTTCTACAGCATGCCTGGGAGGAGAAGCACCTGGCTCATCCTATGTTTTTTCTAAAAACTTTAGATATTTATCGAAGAACTTTATTTTCAAGTTTCACATTACACCTGCATCTTAATAGACCTTAAATTGCTACAGTCAAACGCAGATCAGTAATAACTCTTTGACTTGCAAATATCTCCGATACGTCTACGAAGTTGACCAATTCAAGTTTACTGCTTTCGTTGACCTGTGGTTCACTGTACCTAGCACGTGTATTCGAACTATAGTTACCGGGAAACTGCTTGAGGTAGTGAGGGAAAGTATCACTATTAAAATTCACACTTAAACGCTTGAATCTAAGATTGATTTTCGATGCTCGAACTATGCCATTCTTTGTCAAGTTAATTGCCGGGAACTAAATCAAGTCCTCTAAACCGGAAAACGCCAGACGAAACTGCCAGCTACTTTCTTCGTAATTATTATTCGAAAGGCGATCTAAAAACTAAATAGTCGTCAAAGATATGTACTTAAAGACATTGTTTGAATCGCCTGAAAGAACGGATGTGGGCTATAGTATTGATAATGAGATCCATACGTTACTTAATAAATTAAAACATTAGTCCTCCTAGCTTGATACATATACGCCTTTATCCCTAATGTGGTAGGCAGAACGTAAACTTTTTTGTTTTGATTAGGCTTTTTTGTTTGAGCGAAAAGTTTTGAGGGTTAGGTATTTAAGACAGATTAGTAGGAACATTGTTGTAGTGACAGGTGGTCAGCCCATCGCCTGAATTGCAATATACTGAAACCCTCGGATCCCTTAGCTGCTTTTTACAGCATGCCCGGGAGGAAATGCAGCTGGCACATTCTATGTTTTTCTTAGGCCAGCATGGAAGTATCCTAGCTAGTACTCCTAGCTTGATCATGTACAAAAGATTTATCTCTTTTTATCATGACTTAACGCGTCACCCCTAGTTTCTGGGCGTCTTGCATTCTCTAAGATTTATTGCAAGAGCCCTCTGCTCATAGATTTTCGATCCATTATTTATAAGTCTGATCATCATTCTATTGTTTTGGTTCTTTCCCGGCTTTCATCCCTTCTGTTATCTATTCTTCCTGAATAGTGCAGTTCTGTTTGTAAAACACCGCTGGCGACATCTATGAATGACATTAAAGCTAAAGGAAAGGATTGATTTCTAATATTTTCACTTACTTTCTACTGCTGCCTGCCAAAAAAGGTGAAGCGGTAAGTAGTAAGCCAAATTCAATCTCTTCGAAATGTTTGTACGTAGTATTATAGTTACTCTGTGGAAATGTTCTGAGATGATATAGATAGAATATACTTTACTATATGGCAAACTAAATAAAACACATACAAGAACAACAAACAATGAATATTTGTGTACTACATACATAGTACATAGATGAGCAATTGAAATAGTTAATATTGCCACAAGGGATCCGAGGGTTTCAGTATATTGCAATTTAGGCGATGGGTTGACAACCTGTCACTACAGCAATATACCTACAAATCTATCTTAAATAACCCTCAAAACTTTGTCAGACGTGGCGGAACGACCTTTTTTTAATCGTATACGCTCTGCCTACCCTATTAGGGATAGAAGCGTGATTATAAGTATGTATGTAATATTGTCACAAAGTACAAAAGGAGTTGAGACGTAATCGTTTTTCACGAGAAGGCTCTACATTTCGGACTGTTAGCACAAAATATAGGAACCCAAACATGCATACGTACACTCAAATAGAACAAAACAAATTTAAATTAATTAGTCTTCGTATTAACGGGACACCTGGTACATTCGCGCTGGGAAGCGCTGTCCGATAGTTGTTTTTTTTTAACTTGACGATCATAGTATCATCAGTCAATGAACCATCATGGTAACGGCACACGGGAGCCAACGATGCCTGTGAAAGAGTATCGAACGTATTCCACGCAGCTATCATAAAGGTACAGTCCGATGGGAATATGTATGAAGTTTTGCAAAGTACTAACGTCCTACTTATAGTCAGAAATTATTTATGATATGACCCAATCAATGTTTAAAAATTTATAATTTGTTTTCTTTAATTATCATCATCTCTCTAGCCGTATCCCGTATCTCACGGGGTAGGCTACCTAATCTAGGTGATTGAACGAGGGTACTGGTTTTTACACAGCGATTGTTTTCTTTAATTATATGTAGAACTATAACGTGTCGTTGTCGAAAATGTGATATGTCGATGTATTAACGTTATTTTTTTTCTTGTTCCAGGTCAAAGTGGTGAAATTCAGCTATATGTGGACTATAAATAATTTTAGTTTCTGTAGAGAGGAGATGGGTGAAGTGTTAAAATCATCGACATTCTCAGCCGGTGCTAGTGATAAACTAAAGTGGTGTCTCCGCGTTAACCCCAAAGGGCTCGACGAAGAGAGCAAAGACTATTTATCATTATATCTATTATTAGTGTCGTGTAACAAATCAGAAGTGCGTGCAAAATTCAAGTTTTCAATATTAAATGCGAAACGGGAAGAGACAAAAGCAATGGAGTCACAGAGAGCGTACAGATTTGTGCAAGGCAAGGATTGGGGGTTCAAAAAGTTTATCAGAAGGTGAGTCTTACAATCTATTAATCACACCTAACACTGTATTGAAAATTAGTGATTGATTTATAAATAGACGTTATAAAAAAGGTCCTGGTGAGTTACATGATCGCTTATAAAACGCAATATGTGACCACAGATGCATTTAAAATTATATTGATAAAGCCTAATTTGCAGCGTTACTTTTTTTTCTTAATAATATTTAAATTACATTGTAAATTTTAACATTCGTCACTTATTTTTGATGCGGACTGTACAACAATCATTCCCTAGCTTTTCAACGAGCTTAAATGATAAACAAAGTCAATATTTAGAGCTCTAACAAAAGCTACCAACTTCATTTTGTTAACAGGATTCATTATGACATTGTCCCTTGCTTCAAAAAAACCCCAAACCGTATCGTATTTTAGGCATTAAAAACTTACTTAACTTGTAATCATACTTTCTCTGACTAATAAGCATTTCCTTAAAAAAAATATAGATTAAGCAAGTTGTTGTAGCTTGCAAATAAATCATGAAACCAAAATGCAATAAAGAATCTAAAATGTCATAATTTAAATGTGTAAATATTTTTCTTTTGCCATAAAACGAAATGTAATTAAGAAAGCATAATTTATCTATAAGTTCGCCTTCATATAGCGTAAAAACAACAAGATTAAACAATTGAATAAGATTTTTCCGTGGGAATAAAGTATTAAAAGTGTTGCCTAGTGATTGAAGCGTCCAAATTTTTGTATTTACAAAACTAGTTGGAGTCTAAACAAAACTCACGGGTTATTGACTTGTAGCAGTGCACACGAAATTCCCAGTTTCGCTGATTATTTTAGGGCTATCTAGGGGAGGACCCCTATATTCGAAATATAATTTAACTCCCTCGCGATGTTGACGAATGTGGGTTTTACCCCTCGGATCTATTTGGGGCGGTTGTCAGTCAAATATCAAAAGTAATAGCGAATCTATTGATATAAAAGATATTTCCTTTCTATTTATAAAAGTCACACACGATAACGTATTACACGTCCCATTCTGTTCTTTTTCGTTTTTTTATAAGTAGTTATATTCCTCTCTTTGTTTTGTCGTTAAGATGTTCATTGTAGATGTTTGTTGTTAGAGCCCGATGGTGTAGTGGATAGGGCCGCTGCCTCCTGAGCTGAGGTCGTGGTTCGAGTCCCACCACGTAACAATGTGTTTTTCGGTTTTCGAATTTCATATTTAGGTTTATTCGGCGCTTTTTCCGTGCTTCGGAAGACATGTTAAGCCGTTGGCCCCGGTTAATATCGTTTAATACCGTAGATATTAGTCTTTAAACCATATCAGAAGCCAGTACTAAGCATTGGCGGCTTGAAAACTCTGACCTAATCTAGGATTGGATCTGGTTTATCTTCTGGGTTGTTGTCAGATAGTATAAACCAGTACCATCGATCAATCCCCTCGATTAGGTAGCCGACCCCATAAGATACGGGATAAGGCTAGGGATATCCCTAGTAACATCATCTGATGTTAAGATGTTCATTGTAGGCATAACAAAATAACAATTACACATTTGGCATACCTTCTTTGATTTTGGTTTTGATTCCATTCATCTCAAATCTGTTTAAAATGTTTGATTAAAACATTTATTTCTGCTTTACTCAAGCTCTTTTGATACAATTTACATTAATTTGAAAATATCTGGAAATAATGAAGTTTAGGGTTTCCATAGGGTGAATAAATTATCATTAAATTGAAACCCTGCAATGAAAAAGCATTAATTTAAAACGTTCTGATAGTTCTAACACTTTATTTATTGTTAGACCTATTTAGTACAGTGTTATTGAAAACTTGTAATAGAATATCATTTTTACAAAATAATATCTGATAATTATAGGCGGCTTGCTCTACTGCCTGGCCTATTAAAACTATTCTTGTTTGTGGTACATACATACACACTCACACCTGTATCCCTAATGGGGTAGGTAGATCATCAACGACCCAAACAAAGGCCGTTCCGCCACATCCAACAACGTTTGAGGGTTGTTTAAGTTAGATCTGTATATTGCTGTAGTGACGGGTTGTTACCCAATCGCCCAAATTACTATACTGAAACCCTCGAATACCTCAGCTGATTTTTACATGCCCGGGAGGAGATACAGCTGACACATTCTATGTTTTTCTATCGCTCCCAGTCCAGCGTGGAAGCAATTGCATGCCAGTTTTGGTAAAATTAGAATAAAAAGAACCAAACCTCAATCCTGTATCCATCAACACAATTAACCCGACCTTTCTATCAATTCCAGAGATTTCCTGCTAGACGAAGCGAACGGCCTTCTACCAGAAGACAAGCTGACGATATTCTGTGAAGTGTCAGTGGTAGCAGACAGCATCAACATCAGCGGGCAGAGCAACGTGGTACAGTTCAAAGTGCCCGAATGTCGACTATCAGACGACCTCGGAGCGTTGTTCGATAACGAACGCTTCTCTGACGTCACGTTAGCAGTCGGAGGCAGGGAGTTCCAGGCGCATAAAGCTATATTAGCAGGTGTGTATTCATTTTTTTCTTCCATGCTGGACTGGGAGAGATAGGAAAACATAGAATGTTCCAGCTGCCCTTCCTCCCGGGCATGCTGTAGAAGACAGCAAAAGGGACTCGAGGGTTACAGTGTATTGTAATTTAGGCGATGGGCTGACAACCTGTCACTACACATTAGCAATACACATTACAATCTAAAATTGCCCTCAATTTTTGTCAGACGCGGCGAAAGCGCCTTTTACGAGGCGTTTAACGCTCTGCCTACCCCGTAAGGGATAAAGGCGTGATTTTATGTATGTATGTATGTATGTGTATTCAATAAACATATATCATCAATCACACCAGGTAGACAGAGCGTAAAATCTATGCCTTTTTGCCTAGTCTACACAATTTGAACGACATCCTGCGAGGTGTGTAATAGTACCTAACAATCACGCCTTTGTTACTTAATGGGGTAGACAGAGCTTTAACTTTTAATGTTATGTATTTACGTTTACTAGGTACTATTGTTTCTTTATAATCATCACGTTTCATAGTTCCAAGATAGCAATGATTCCATGTAATCCTTACATTAGTTGATAACGTGACAGCCATGGCATTTCCGCATTCGTTTTCCTGTTAAGGGCGAACAGATTACATACCATACATAATCGTTTAAGATTCCAAACGATTGCACAGTAAATATCGCAGTTTATCGAAGAATAACGAAGACGCATACATATAATCACGCCTTTATCCCTAATTGGGTAGGCAGAGCGTAAACGCCACGTCACGTCATATTTTGATTTGTAGGTATATACTGAATTCCTCGGATCCCTTAGCTGGTTTTTACAGCATGCCCGGGAGGAAATGCATCTGGTACATTCTATGTTTTTCTCTCACTCCCAGTCCAGTATGGAATAATGAAGATAGTAGATTAAAAATGCGTGACTTAAAAGTATATAAGAGTGATGTGAACTTGAATTTCTCTTGACTACATACATACATACATACATATAATCACGCCTTTATCCCTAATGGGGTAGGCAGAGCGTAAACGACCTAAACAAAGGTCGTTCCGCCACGTCTGACATAGTTTTGAGGGTTATTTAAGATAGGATTCTAGGTATATTGCTGTAGTGACAGGTTGTCAGCCCATTGCCTAAATTACAATATACTGAAACCCTCGGATCCCTTAGCTGGATCTTACAGCATGCCCGGGAGGAAATGCAGCTGGCACATTCTATGTTTTTCTCTCGCTCCCAGGCCAGCATGGAAGTAAGTCTCTTGACTACAGTATCAAAATACACGTAGAAATTCTCTCGTCTGGTGACGCAACATGTTTGATTGATTAGAATTTAATAGCATAATAAAAAGTAACATTGCGTCTTGAAACTTACTTTCTAGTTCTTTTTCTTAGCGAGTCGAGATGTTAGAGTTTTCAACCTGCCTAGTAGCACATCTATTAGCGAAGACAGTTACCGGGACCGACGGCTTAACGTGCCCTTCGAAGTACGAAATCCTTTTTCTTTGCGGAGGATCAGGTGATTCAGCCTGCAATGTCTATGCCTGCAAAACATCACTAAGTGATAAATTGACAAATATCAACTTTGTGTATTCTAAAACTTTATGATATTTGTTTTTTTTTTTTACAGTTTATGCATGTTGTTTGCAGAATAATAGTTTCTTTCTCTATGCGTAGTTTCGCTTAATTTGCATTTAATATATTTTACTAATTAATCTATTGTTTACTTTGTTATTAAAATGACTTGACTTGTTCCACTGTTTAATATGTACGGTGATATTTTGCATAAATCTAAATATTAAATGTATTACATAACATTATTATAAAAAATATGCTTGCCTTTGCAAAGGTCACCCAGACCTTAAATCCTAGAATTATTACGGTCTTTATACGACCTCCAACAATAAGTCTAAAAGCTAGGTACATTTTTTGCTACGCCTCTACATTTTTAAAATTGTACGCTATTTAAAAAAAAAACAATAGATTGGGGTAACTCAATGTCAAATCAAGTGCATACCTGGTTTTCTGATGAATCTTAAAGGCAGATCAATGAAACCAACAAGGTCAACATATTGTACAAATAAATGAACTTGTGTTTTACTTCCATGCTGGACTGGGAGCGATGGAAAAACATAGAATTTGCCAGCTGCATTTCCTCCTGGGCAGGCTGTAAAAACCAGCTGTGGTATCCGAGGGTTTCTGTATATTGCTATCGCCTAAGCGATAGGCTGTCAACCTGTCACTACAGCAATATACTTACAAATCTTAAATAAACCTCAAAACTTTGTCAGACGTGGCAGAACGACCTTTGTTTAGGTCGGTTACGCTCTGCCTACCCCATTAGGGATAGAGGCGTGATTATATGTATGTATGTATTCCCACAAAATATACTGTAAAATACACTATTATAGCATTCCTTGTTTTCTTCTTCTGTCGAGTGGGTATCGAGTCTATGAACCCTGGTGTCAGACTATAACTATAAGACATTTTACGGGTTTCTTACCGCGATTTAAATTATTTTATTTGGTGTCAGAGTTTTTAAACCGCCTAGTAGCACAACTATCAGGCCTCTGACATGGTTTTGTGTAACGACCACTATCAAAGACAGCGACCGGGACCGACGGCTTAACGTGCCCTCCGAAGCACGAAATCTTCTTTTCGGACAATCAGGTGATTCAGCCTGCAATGTCCGAACCAAACTAGGGAAAAATTCACAAAGTGATAAATTCTCAAATATCAACTTTGTGTTACCCCCTGGGAATAGAACCCAGGACCTCCGGATTGGATCTCAATGGCACTAGCCACTAGACCACGGAGGCAGTTATTAGAGAGGGTGATTATATATATGTATGTATGTATGTATTCTTACAAAATATACTGTAAAATACTCTATTATAGCATTCCTTGTTTTTGAAATGAATATGTTGTAAATTGATTTCCACCTACTTTAAAATATAAATCTCAGCATATCATCAACATACAATTTTTTTCTTCCAGCGCGGAGTCCTGTGTTCGCGGCGATGTTTGAACACGAAATGGAGGAGCGCAAGAGAAACCGCGTCGACATCACAGACGTCGACCACGAGGTGCTGAGAGAGATGCTGCGTTTCATATACACCGGCCGGGCGCCCAACCTAGATAAGATGGCAGATGATCTACTTGCGGCCGCAGATAAGGTAGGTATTTATTTAATAACGAAAATACAAACCATACCCTTTCACATAACACGAGCATCCTGACACACGTCAAATGCTTTTTTTTGTCAATTATAAAGGAGTCTCTTCCGCACTTGTGATGTTTTTAAATGTCCTACCTACTGTCAGGAGACTCATGCTATGTGAAAAGGGTATAACCACTATTACATCAATATTGTACGTGACAAATAGTGTCGGTCCTAATACACTTCCCTGTAGAACACAAGTATGGTTTTATTTATTTTAAAGAATATTGATTTAGTAAAAGTGACAGAAAATATGTGTTTGATGATAAAACAATTTCTGATAGTTTAAATGTGATTATTAGAAAGCAAGTAAGTGCAAAAGAATGTAAGTGCAGAAGAATGTCTATGTTAAAAGTATCAAATGCTTTCGAATAATCATGCTTGTTGATGTTGTTGTATTTCATCTGTTTCATTTTCTAATGTGTGAATGAAGTCTGATATCACATAAATTAGCTTCATGTATTAGCATATTTTATAAACTGCCTCCGTGTTCTAGTGGTCATAGCCATGGGCTTACGATCCGGAGGTCCCGGGTTCGATTCCCAGGGGGAAGACAAAGTTGATATTTGTCATTTTATCACTTTGTGAGGTTTTCCCCAGTTTGGTTAAGACAGCAAAAAGGATTCCGTCATTCAGAGGGCATGGTAAGCTGTCGGTCCCTACAGCTCTCTTTGACAGTGGTCGTTATTTAAACCATATCCGAGGCTAGGCATATAGAAGCTGTGCTACTAGGCGGTTTCAAAACTGACACCAGGGTTCATCGGTTCGTTGTTCGACTCGAAAATGCACTCCCTAAGAAGAATCGTGTCTAACAATTTGTTTCTCTATTCCAGTACGCGCTAGAGCGGCTCAAAGTGATGTGTGAGGAGGCGCTGTGCGTTTCTCTGTCGGTGGAGTCGGCTGCGGACACCCTCATACTCGCAGACCTGCACTCGGCGGACCAGCTCAAGGCACAGACAATAGACTTCATTAACACGTCAGTCCTTTGTCTATTTATTATTTACATATTACTCGTTAAGCTGTCGGTCCCGGTCGCTGTCTTTGATAGAGGTGTTTAGTCAAAACCATGTCAGAGGCCTATTAGTTATGCTATTAGGGCAGTTTATAAACTGACACCAGGGTTCATCGGGTTGATCGACTCGGTACCCACACGACAGAAGAAGAATATTCAACTATGTCTATTTATACCGGGAGGAGTAAAATTTTTTTTTTGCCATATTTTAGGGTTCCTCCATTGGTTTTTATAGTATGCCCGAGAAGACATTCAGCTGAAATGTTTTACGTTTTTCATCGCTCCTAGGAGGCTAGCCCAGCAATAAAATTTAACGATAGCTATAAATAGATCGATGAAGATGGTGAGCTAGAGGCTTATACTCAGTAGTAGGTAGATGTAGGCTTAAATACCAGGCGTAAAAAAATGCTGGCCATAATAGGACCTCCCATAAAAATTGACTCGCGCTGATGAAATTGACTAAAGTAAACTTCTTCCTAATCCGTGAAAGATAAAGGCATGATTATATGTACGCTTTTTGGATTTCTTATCAATGGCATCAGCGGCGTAATAAGGTTATTTAATATTTATAGTTATGCATAATATCACCGTACATATTAAACAGTGGAACTAGTCAAGTGATTTTAATAACAAACAAAGTAAATAATAGATTAATCAGTGAAATATATTATATGCAAAACTTTGAGGCACTTTTTCTTGCTGGCAATTTCACCTCCACTATTAGTCGCTAAGCCATGTCAGAGGCCAGTGCTAAGCATTGGCGGCTTGAAAACTCTGACCTAATCTAGGATTGGGTCTGGTTTCCCTTCTGGGTTGCGGAGGTCAGATGGCAGTCGCTCTGTGTAAACAGTACCCTCGTTCAATCCCCTAGATTAGGTAGCCGTCCCGGGGATAAGGATAGGAAGATAATGATGTACAGTCTAAAACAGTCCCCCGTCCTCAGATCGCACGCGACGGACGTGATGGACACTCCTGGCTGGAAGAACATGATCTCGTCACACCCGCACCTCATAGCGGAGGCCTTCCGCGCGCTCGCCACGCAGCAGCAGCAGATCCCGCCCATCGGGCCGCCGCGCAAGCGCGTCAAGCAAGCCTAGCCCGCGCCTGGTACGTATGTGTATGGTGTATATGCGTCCCGCTAACTGAAAGCGGTTGCTCAGTCAGCGAAACTGAACCACGTTCACAAGAAATTCTTTCAGGAGATGAAAAAAATATGAAGTTTAATATATATATATAAAAATGAATCCGTATTTCCCTTGGTCACGGCATCACGCCTGAACGGCTGGACCGATTTCGCTAATTCTCTTTTTGTTCTGTTCGTTATTATCAGGAGAAGGTTCTTATGAAAGAAAAAAATAAGAAAATTGCGCGGAAAATTTGAAAATTTAAAATTACTTACTAATTACTTAACCACCATATAAAATTATAAAACTTTTTTAATGTAACCTTAAGACATTTGACATAGAATTGACTGAATGCGTGCTGCAAATATAGTCAAATAGGATGAAAAAAAAAAATGACGTTTAAAACGGATTCTTATAAAATCAAAAATCTGCTCATTTATGGCGTCTAAGGCGGAACAAAGTTCGCCGGGTCAGCTAGTATTTATATAATTTACACTTCCTGAAAAAAAAAAATACTCGTGATAGTTGTCCAGTTTCGTTGACCGAGCAACCCCTATCAGTTTGTGGGGTTTATGGTGTAATACTAGTATGGTGTCAATTGTCAACTAGTGTACTATCATACTAAAAATTGCCCCCAAGGCAAGGAAACAAACAAATAGTCTCCTAAGGTAGCAGCATAATACTAGTGTCATATTAAATAATATCTATATGTAAGCTTGTGAAGCAGACCTGGCCAGCACCTGGTACGTGTGAACAAACTCAAACATACATTGGGAAAACAACAGGTGCACAGGATAAACCAAACGGCATAACGTTAAACTCGTAAAATCCCAATGATATGCAATAACACAATATTTCTCAAAATACCTACAGGGGGTCTCGGGAACCTTACAGATACAAAAAAAATAGGATTCATTAATGAATTAACTTAATCACTATTTATTACACACAAAAACTCACAAACAAATACATAAACATTTAAGCCGTGACTTCTGCCCTCAAACAAAACACGGAACATACTAACGCGAGGCAGAGAGGGGAAGGGTTTCTCAAACATTTCTCTTCCCCTCTCTGCCCCGCGGGGGTATATTTTCTGTAATCTTTGAGAGCAGGAGTCACGGTTTTACAGTTACAGAAACCAGGTGCACACTTATATGTATACAGCAAACACTTCTTCAAGGAGATAAACTTGGTGAATCATTCCCTGTGTAGCTCATCCCAAGCGTTTTACTTTATGTTTTTTTAAATTGTTTCAGGTCAGCCCCGGCTCGCCAACACCCTCTATACCAAAGACACGTCCCCCGGCACACACATCTTCGAGTTCTACTCGGGCTGAGCCAACACTCCAACACCATAAGGTTCAATTTGCCAACACCGACCTGATGGTTCACAGAGTCCACCATGAACCAGAGGTCTACATTGAACCAACGGTCTACATTGAGCCATGGATTAAAAAGTGGGGTTAATTTCGAAGTGTACATTGTGGGGGTTACATAGACTCTGAGGTTGACATTGAGGTCCATATTGATCCTAAAGTCTATTAGGGTCGAGTGATCCTAAGCTCTGCTTGTGCCCGGGCGTGTTCGTACGTT
Source organism: Scrobipalpa costella (assembly GCA_949820665.1). Lineage (NCBI taxonomy): Eukaryota > Metazoa > Arthropoda > Insecta > Lepidoptera > Gelechiidae > Scrobipalpa > Scrobipalpa costella. The sequence continues at coordinate 3,176,881 of OX463305.1, read as the reverse complement.
AGTGGATTTCCGGAATGGGAAAGGTTGTTACTGTGTCAACTATTGGATCATATTTGAAGTATAAAAAAATATTTAACAAGTATTTTTAATTCGACTAAAATTCTTGTCGCTTATCGACTTTTTTTTAGATTTAAAAGGCACGTTTGCCTTGTATCTGGTTACTGATTAGACGCCATTTTGATTGGCCTATTAGTAAATGTGCATGACCACAGTTGGTCTAGGTGAAAGAAGCGTAGTAACAACCTTGCCGTATCCGAATTCAGCCCTTCGTTTACTATGATTGATCTCAAGACGATATTCGATCCTAATGTTTTTTTGTCTCTCGCGGTTTGTGCCGCTTCGATTATTTTAATGTTAGAGCCAGAGGCGCCAGCGACATTAGTCCTAAAGTTTCATTATCACTGGATTTGTTTTATCGCGAAATTTTGACACATTGCCATGAAACAGACAACGTAATCTGTTAGACCTACATGCGGTTAGGAATGTATGCAATATAGGGTACTTTCTTTTTTATGCCACTTTCGAAGCACTCAAAACAGAACCAATTTAAATAAGTAGAATATAATATTCGATTCTAGACACCTTTAAAATAACTTCACTTGTGTATAATCAAAATCACATGTAATAAAACGGAGATCATCATCTCCTTAGCCTTATCCCGTATCGAGGGTACTGGTTTTTACACAGATCTGACCTCCGCAATCCAGAAGGGAAACTAGATCCAATCCTAGATTAGGTCAGAGTTTTCAAGCCGCCAATGCTTATCACTGGCCTCTGACATGGCTTAGCGACTAATATCTATGGTATTAAACGATATTAACCGGGACCAACGGCTTAACGTGCCTTCCGAAGCACGGAGATGTTAGATTGAAATTAGGTTGTCTTTCACGTTAAAATGAACCAAGTGCTAATGAAATGAAGGTCTAAATTCGGCTGCTGTCTAAATGGCTGTATGTAATGGCGGACGCTTTTTGCGCGTTGTATGTAGTAGTCGGTAGCTTCGATTATAATATTTTTATGGGTTCAGGACGAAATGTGCACTTCTCAGAATGTCTACCGAACGCCGAATATACCTTCGACAGTAAGTCACATTGATTATAAAGATAACACTCTGAGAAAACATTTTGCGTTGATAAACATTTTGCGAAGTGCACATTCTGCGCCTGAGCGTTTTTATGTATGTCGTTTTTGTGGACGTTCTTGCGGTTATGTTAAATGTAAATTATTGCTATGTATTAAATATTTGAAGCTCATGGGACGGCGTGTTCGATTGTGTAAAGATAAACCGAACAAGTGTGTGAGACTCGGCTCATGGATGCATTTGTGAATGCATGTTACGTTTTAAAACTAGAAAATGCAAATATTACAAATGATATGGTAGAAGTTTAAAAGTAGCACTTTTGAACATATTTCGAAGTAGCGAGGTAAACGGATGCAATAAAAAGTCGAGTTTGTGGTTTGGTTTCAGCGCAACTCTACGCCACAAAAAAATGGACTATAGCAGTAGCGTAATTAAATTTTCGTAGATGTAGTAATTGTCTAATATTACAAAACTCATATTTACCTGGCGTTTATAAATCAAATAACCATATAGAATTACGCTACTGTTTTGAATATAACGGGGTCAATCAAAGCAAATATAAACAGGAATAAATAAAAATGAACTTTTCCGGTTTAATTTTGCTATGGAGCCGTATTTTTGAATCACTCTCAAACTCCAAAGCGCATACGAAAGAGCATTTTTCGCACGGCAAATTGTATAAAAATCGTATGCGAAAGTTGTTCTTTCACATTAGCTTTCGAGCTGTTCAAAAATACGACTTCTGGTCGAGTTATTTTGATTTGAGCGTTGTATGAAACTAGACCACAAGTAGCCGTGTAGGAGACTCGAGTGATAAGTCTAAACTGTCGGTATTGTTGTATATAGATGAGCTACGATCCCACCATTACATATTTTAATAAGTACTAACGTAAGTGGTATCACTGGTGACACCATTCGTTTTTTATTATATCTTTTTGTGTGCATTACATCGGCTGGTCTAGAGAAGATATCTAGAATTGACACTGGCGGCAATTTTTCAATTCCTTAACTAATTCTTAGCTAGTGCTGTTACTTTCTTAACTTAACAGGATAGCAAATAAACACATGACTTTGACGTTGCTAATTTGACGTAAGAAGCTTTAAATAAGAACTAAGCATAGAGCATGCTCCCTTATTGTCCGTCAAATAAGCAGTCTTATGTAATGTCAGATTAGGAATGTCAAAGTCATGTGTTTATTTGCTACCTGTTCTTATGTCAAAGTCAAGATAGTGACAGCGCTAGCTAAGAATTAGGATTATGTCGCGAGAATCGACGCCGCTATTCCGGTTTTTGACATATTTATAGCATTCATAACTGTCTGAATAAGAGCATGATTACTCTTGATGCATGCCTTAGAGCGCTGGTTTAGTCTTCCAACGTACTAGTCTACGGTGTGCAAATGTGATTCATCAGTTTTATTGCTCTTATTAAGAACAAAATGTCTTGTTACTAAATCGGTTCGAAATCAATTCTTTTTATCCTCTGTGGACCAGCCGCGGTGATGCACTGTCTTTTTAGGTGTTATTCCAATGACATTGTGATTATACTATCGGATTCCCGTAGGTTTTAATACAAGCGCCGATTGTTTTGACTCGTATGTAGATCGCAGGAATAATTTTACATTAAACGCTTACATTAAGTCAAAAAGCGTGTTAGCGATTTATTTCATTGTAAATGTCACTAGAGTCAGCTTATTTCGCTCTTTCCTGTTCTCTACTCATTGTTTTATTTTCATCCTAAATTATAAATTTCTTTCCTAGTATTATATTATCGACATAATTATTTTTACTATTAATTCGCTTCGTCTTAATTTTTCTTCTATTAATTTGTTTTCTCATGCGTTTGTGAATGAAGGATCTACCCACTTTTATAGATATGTAGAAATACCCAATATTAATAATAATGTATTGTGGCCAATAATTAATATTTATAATACCATTTTGTACCCATTTCCCGTTTACATAGCAGACAGGTGTTATCGTGTAATTAATTAGTTACAAAACAACTGTCAAAAGTAATAACTGTGATTTTCGAAATTGTCAATAAGTTGAGCAAATAAATGAGATGATGTAAATAATTTTGTTATTTTATTTATTATTATAAACCGGTTATCTAAACTTACGCTCTGCCTACCCCATTAGGTGTAAAGGCGTGATTATATGTATGTATGTATCTAAACCTTGGACAATAACTATTGCCAAGAAAAAAAAAAGGAAGTTCTTCCATGCTGGACTGGGAGAGATAAAAAAACATAGAATGTTCCAGCTGCCCTTCCTGCCGGGCATGCTGTTGAAGTCGGCAAAAGGGACTCGAGGGTTACAGTGTATTGTAATTTAGGCGAGGGACAACCTGTCACTACACATTAGCAATACATATTACAATCTAAAATTGCCCTCAATTTTTGTCAGACATGGCGAAAGCGCCTTTTACGAGGCGTTAAACGCTCTGCCTACCCCGTAAGGGAAAAAGGCGTGATTTATGTATGTAAAAAAAAAAGAAACCTTGGACAAAACTATAAACAGTACAACAAAAATACAGGGTGTTCGGCAGAACGTTGAACATACGAAAATGGCAGATAGTTGGGTTGGGCTATCTACCCAGCCCCAAATGATTTAACCTAGGCCTCATAGATTTTTTAATTTAGTTTTTTTTAAATAACCGAATTTCATGAGTGAAACTTCACAAGAAAAAATATATTCTAGGAATCTTACATAAAATTCAATACTTTAAAGTTTCAATCTCATGAAATTCGGTTATTTAAAAACAACTGTGGGCCCTAGGTCTTTTTCAGGTTCCTTGGGCTTGGTAGATAGCAGACGACCCCAGCTATCTGCCATTTTCGTATGTTCAACGTTCTGCCACTGTGTATAATTAGTGGAGCTTACAGAATAAGAAAGCTCTAAATCTTTAGGATAAAAATACTGCCATGAATAAAAAAGGCCTAGTGGTCTGATCTAAACCCACTCTAAACTTGGGCTCTGAATTTCGAAACATTTTTTTCCATTTCTTTATTACTGTATTTCTGCCGTAACAATCTGCCCTAAGAAGAATCTGTCATAACCGGAAAGGAGAGAGCCGTCCAGTTCTCTGGTCTGTAAATCAAAATTTGAGGCATGGGCAGTGCAGATAAGCCACACGAGATGAATTCGTGCTTCAGAGCGCAGCTTAGGAGCGCATTATGCTGTCAGTATTTGACGCTGCCTAACTGATAGGATAGAGATGAAGGGCCAAGTTCCCTAATAGTCCCTAAGATTTGGACCTTTTGCAACTTAATGGTCACATATTGGTCACAGAATTTTATACCGCCTATAAATGATAGGCCTCAAGCACAGAACAAGGAAAGGACTAAACTAAATTATAAAGATTTCTGGGATTTCTGCGATTCTTTTCTAAACTCGAACCTGTTCGTTTCATCATTTTGTGAAAGTGATGAAACGAACAGATATTTTCGATTTGTTATGTTGGCTAACCGGCAACAGCTGTCACTTTTGCGCTTAAATAGGAGGCACATTGTGCTACCTAAGCTGTTAGAAAGAGACAAACCTATAGGAAATTAAAGTTGCTTCTCTCACTTTCTATATGGTTATGACTATAATTTTGCAACAATATCGAATAAACCTCACAAAAGCTAACTTCCCGCGTGTTTATTTATTAATTTTATACTCGTATTTGCAAACTGTTATTTGATAATTTGCAGTAAATTAGTGCGGAAATTAACATACTTTGGGTGGTTTATCTTAAAAACTCGAAATAACGTTGATGTCCAGTGGTTTACGGCTTTCGTAGAATTGATTACTTCAGGTACGGATTTGTGGTTTTGTATTTTAAATTCCTACTGAAATAGATGGTATTACTGCTTGATACAGCGGGTGAATTATTTACTTTCAACTAGACCATATTTACATGATACTTTATCTCATTTCATACTCTTGTTACTGAACTTGAATATCTGACCAAAATACTACTCACGTTTTTTCCAGCTATGAGCCAAGGTGTTGATTCCCCTCGCAGAGCAGTACGGAAGCGGAATAAACCTCAGAAATATGGAGATTTCGTCGAGCTGTCTCCTACCAAGCGTAAGATTGATGTTGACTCTGAAAGTTCAGAGGAAGAAGAGATAAATGAAGGGCAGTGTCATCAGAAACCTACTGGTATGTTTGTAAATATTTTGTTATGAAATGCCTAACTATTATTTTTAAATTTGAACAGCATCAACAATAACTTTATTTCTTTTATAAAACTTGTATCAAGCTCTGCATAATTTAAACCCTAAGAATGTTATCACAATGATATTGTAAAGTTGCCGTTGAATTTATATTTTAGAATGAGAAGAATATTAAAATGATTTGAACAGGACACATAACTGTGATTTTACAAATATGATAATAAGTACTAAAATTTCCCCATAGTTTCAATATTTTATGTTATGAAATGGAAACCTAAAATTAAAATAACTATTTTCAGCATTGTTCAGCAATGATGATGTTGAAGGCTTAGATATGTTTAAATTCAAGAGTCGTCACACAAAACTGGACCTGCAAAACAAAGTCAAGGATGCAATCAGGTATAAATTTGTTTTTACGTATAAAATAAGTATGTTATATTTTTTTTCTTCCATGCTAGACTGGGAGCGAGAGAAAAACATAGATTGCGCCATCTGCATTTCCTCCCGGGCATGCTGTAAAAACCAGCTAAGGGATCAGAGGGTTTCTGTATATTGCAATTTAGGCAATAGACTGAATTCAGTGCCAACCCTGAATGCCATGTCTGTCAAAATTTTGAGGGTTTTAAAATTTTAAGTATGTACTTACAAATCTATCTTAAATAACCCTCAAAATTTTGACAGACATGGCCGAACGACCTTTGTTTAGGTCGTTTAAGGATAAAGGTGTGACTATATGTATATTTGTTACATTTTTTTACATTTTTGCACTGACCCGTGTGGCTGCTGTTTGGTTGCCTTGAAGATATTAATACCTTAGCAATAATGCCACCAATTTTATATTTTTTTTGTTACTTGTACTGAAACTTCTGTGCAATGAAGTATTTTTGTTTTTTTTTATTGTATCAGTAACTCACCCCGGGCAGCCGAGTCTACAATGAAGACCCCAAGGAAAAGTTTCCATCGAGGGTCCTTCGCCAGCCCCATGTCTAAAGCTAATGAGGCTACACCTAAACATGTCAAGGACATGTTGAAGAAAAGTAAGTATTTCATCATTGTAGTTTTCTTTTATTGCAAGAAGAAATATTTGTCACAAATGCTGTGCTGTTGTCAAAGGAAAATGGTCATAAATTCCATTAGCACTGTTCAACCTGGACAAAAATCTCAAAATCTTTCTGTATTATCCTATTTTCAATTAATAAAAAAGGATTCTTTCAACCTCTGTCAATATTTTAAATTCCATACCACTCTTTAATCTTCTGGTTTATATATGGTCACAGATTTAGAAAAGGGAATTATATGAACAGAATCTTAAGTATAACTCTGTAAATTCAAACTTATACATATAATACTGTTTAATTTTGTGAACTGGGAGCGAAACAACCTTTCACTATAGTAATACACATTAAAATCCAAAATTGCTTTCAATACTTGTCAGCTGTGGCGAAGGTGCCCATTGCCAGGTGGTCTGCCTACCCAGTCAGGCATAAATATGTGCTCTTATGTATGTATGTAATTTTGTGTAACATCTATTATCTATGAATGTTTCAGGAATAATCAAGGAAGTGGACAGCGATAGTGCGGAGAGTGACTTCTCTGACGGCAGCAGTGACGACTTTGTGCCCGATGGAGATGAGAGTGAAAACAACGAGGTAACTGTATCAAGTCATCAATTCACCCTCATCGTCTTCCATGCTGGTCTGGGAGCGAGAGAAAAACAATGTGCCAGCTGCATTTCCTCCCGGGCATGCTGTAAAAACCAGCTGAGGGATCTGAGGGTTTCAGTATATTATAATTTAGGCTAACAACCTGTCAATACAGCAAAATACCTAAAAATCTATCTAACCCTCAAAACTTTGTCAGATGTGGCGGAACGACCTTAGTGTGTTTACGCCCTGCGTACCCCATTAGGGATAAAGGTGTGATTATATGTATGTATGTATCATCATCATCTTCAGCACACATCCAACGCAGAGTAAATTGGGTGTAAGGGATAGCTGAAAGGGTTGCTCAGTGAACCACACTGAATAACTTTCACCAGAAAATTATTTCAGGAAGATTTATTTTTAGCTTTTCCACAGAAATTGTCATTTTGTATTGAAAAGGCAAATTTTATTTTATTTCTTAAAAGAATTTTCTAGTGATAGAGTTGTTCAGTTTCATTGACTAAGCTTTAGAAACTCTGACTCCAGTGTTCATCAGGTTGTTGTTCGACTCGAGAATCCACTCGCTATGAAGATTGACTAAGCAACACCTATCAGTATGTGGGACGCTGTCTCTTACACCCCCTATACTGGATATATTATTACATACATATAATCACGCCTCTTTCCCGGAGGGGTAGGCAGAGACCACATCTTTCCACTTGCTACGATCCTTACATACTTCTTTCGCTTCATCCACATTCATTAATCTCTTTATACATGCTCGTCGGTTTAGGGTACTCTTGACCTGACCTTTCTTTAGGACGTCCCCGATTTGATCCAAGTACGAGCGTCGAGGCCTTCCCCTTCCAACATTCCCATCCACACTCGCCATTTATATCTGTTTGGTCAACCTGCTTTCACTCATTCTCTCAACATGTCCAAACCATTTAAGCATTCCCTTGTCAATACCTGTCACTATATCTTCTTTCACACCACATCACACTATTTCGTATCCTGTCACTCAATTTAACTCCAATCATACTTCTTAACGCTCTCATTTCTACTGCATTTATTCTGCTTTCATGCTTCTTCTGCCATACCCAACTTTCACTCCCATACATCAGTGTTGCAACCAACACCCCTCTATGCACAGCCAGAGGGGCCTTATCGGACACCTTCTGACTGTTCATAAAGGCGTGCAACGGGTATATTATTAATTTATAGTATTTGCAACTCAATTTTAGAATAAAGGTATACAAAGATGCAAGTCTTTTAATCGAAGAAAATAAGTTATAGGTATTAGATATGACAACATAATGAGATATGCCAATATGTATCATTGATTTTTGAAATGTAGTTTTGAATAAAAAGACATGAAGCTTTGTTTACCTTTATTTTAAAACTGAGTTGGGAATACTATAGTTTCGCTTTTCCAAAGACCTTGTTAACCACAATTTTACTTAATGGTAAAATAGGGATATGGGAATAACATATTTTGCCACACTAAAAAGTGGCCTTTCTATATTCTGGATAATATTTTATTTTAGTTTTTAAGTTCACCTTTTAAACATTTATTAATTCATTAATTTGTACAATATACTTTTTATTGCATTGTTACAGACTGAAGAATCATCAGCAAGTGGTTCAGATGAAGAAGAAGAAGAAGTAAAGAAACCAGTTACAAAGAAGACTCAAATAGTTAAAACCAAAGATGCCAGAAAGCCCAAGGACTCAGAATACATCGTCACTCCAGATAATTATTTCATGATGAATTCTACTAAAAAGGTAAATTATCTTAGTGTTTTTCTTAGCGAGTGGATTCTCGAGTCCAACGATTCGGTGAACCCTGGTGTCAGAGTTTTCAAACCGCCTAGTAGCACAGCTATTACGGCCTCTGACGTCGTTTGAGAAACAACCACTATCAAAGACAGCGACCGGGACCGACGGCTTAACGTGCCACAGAAATCTTTTTCTTTTTGGACAATCAGGTGATTCAGCATGCTATGTCCTAACCAAACTTGGAAAAACCTCACAAAGAGGTAAATGGACAAATATGAACTTTGTGTTCCCACCTTAGGAATCGAACTCCGTACCTCCGGATTGTAAGCCTATGGATCTGGTAACTACACCATGGATGCAGTTCTCTTATAGTACTAGTTATCCAAGGGTATTGAGGGTTTCACTGTATTGTAATTTAGGCCGCGGGCTGACAACCTGGCACTATAGCGAAACACATTCCGACATTTCAATCTAGGGTTTGTTCTAATAGTATGAGCCTAAGCCTAGAAGTTTTAGATCAAGAAGTTCCAGGTTCGATTCACTGAAAACGAATTAAAAATCATTAAGTAGGACTATTATAATATTAATATGGATAATGGCTTGCCATATTTTAGGGTGTTATTCTACCCATGAAACTGAAAACTTTCCCCACGGAAAATAGGTTGAAAAGTGAAAAGAAAATAAATTTGAACCTCCCATACAAATAGAGTTGCTGTCACCATTTGTGTGGGAGGGCCATTTTTTTTCGCATTTCGGCCTAAGGTCCTTGGAAAGAGTTGTTCAGTTTAATGGGTAGAATCACACTCTAAAATATAGCCAGCAACTTTGTTTACTCCTGGTATAACACAAGCACTTTCTTTCAAATAGAGCGGTTGCTAACTGGAACAAGCTACCTCAAGATGTAGTGACAACACAGAATACAAATGTCTTTAAGAACAAATTGGACAATACCTACAAAACTTCAATAAGACAAGCAAATCGTGAACAGTTGGCTACAGGCACTATCAGTTGCTACAACTGCCTGCCTGATTAAATAAATAATAATATTCTTCTTAATTTTATGCCTATTTGTAATGACCACTTCAGATCACAACATCAGACCACACGCTAGCCAGACTGCACAACATGAACCTCAACGAAAAAATCCACGAAGAGAGCCACATATCACCAGAACATCAAACCAAGATCACCGAACTGAATCAATCTCACGAACAACTCTTTGACAAATGGCTATATATCCTGAATGAGAATTTCAATATAATTCTATACGGGATAGGATCCAAGCGTTCAATACTGCAGCAATTCCAAGCGGAGAAACTTCAAGATTTCCCTTGCATAGTAATCAACGGTTTCTTTCCAAGTCTCACTATGAAGAGTATTCTAGAAACTATACTCACAGACTTGTTGGATCATAGCAATGTGCCTTCGAATATAGGTGATGTAGTGAGCCTCATACAGAGCGAGTTGACGAACAGAGGAATAGAGTTGTTCTTGATCATTCACAATATAGACGGGTCGATGTTACGGAATGCTAAATCCCAAGCGATGCTGGCCAGTATATCGCAGATACAGAACGTACATACCATCGCTACGATTGACCATATAAATGCACCTTTATGTAAGTATATAAATATTTTTATTTTAACAAGATATATCACTTCATAGTATAAAACAAAGTCGCTTTCTCTGTCCCTATATCCCTATGTATGCATTAATCTTTGAAACTACGCAACGGATTTTGATGCGGTTTCTTTTAATGGATAGAGTGATTCAAGAGGAAGGTTTATATGTATAATACATGCATAATATAATAGAAACACTGATAATTTCCGTGCGAAGCCGGGGCGGGTCGCTAGTCTGTTATATAAAAGAAATATGAAATGTTGAATAACAAAAAAAAAACTTTATTGTATTAAGAGGGAAGACTAAGGCCCGTATCGATAAACAGTACTTGCGACTGACAGCTAGTTTGAGGTCGTTTCAGAAATATCATTGCAGTACAATGTAGCCTATCATCATCATCATTCGCTTGCCCTTATCCCATTTACTTGGGGTCGGCGCAGTACGTTTTCTTCTTCCATTCATCCCTGTCAGCCGTTAGTTCAACACTCACACCTGTTTTAGACATATCATCTTTCAAGCAGTCCATCCATCTTTTCTTTGGTCGTCCTCTCCCAACATATCCATCCACATTCAAATTCATTACCCTTTTGCCTATATGACTTTCATCCCTCCGCATAACATGGCCATACCACGCAAGACGATTTCCTCTTACTTTGTCGGTAATTGGCGCAACTTTCAGACTTCCTCTTATATACTCATTCCTTTTCTTATCCATTCTTGTTACTCCACACATCCATCTCAGCATTCGCATTTCCGCAGCATGAAGTTTTCTTTCATCCATCACTTTCATAGCCCAACACTCTGATCCATACATGATGACAGGTCTTATGACGCTCTTATAGATTTTCCCTTTCAGCCTGAAGGGCATTCGGGGGTCGCAAGTTGTTCCTGTAACCTGTCGCCATTTCATCCATCCTGCGCTAATTCTGTGCGTAACGGCTCTGCCTATCTCACCATCTCCTTGAATTTGTGACCCCAGGTAGTTGAAATCGGAGCAGACCGGTAATGCTACCCTATCAAGGGTCATAGCCACAGGACTGGAGAGACCGCCGAAATCGCAGAACATGTACTCCGTTTTTGTTCTGCTGATTTTCAAGCCTACATTCTCCAGTTTCTGTTGCCATTTCCCCAACCTGCTTTGTACCTCGAGTCCATCTTCGTCGACGAGAACGATGTCATCGGCGAACAGCATAATCCAGGGTGCCTCTTCCTAAATATCCGACGTCAAGGCGTCTATTATTAACAGGAATAGGTAAGGACTTAGAGCCGACCCTTGGTGTAAGCCTACAGCCACACCGAACTCGTCACTAGTGCCTGCAGCTGACCGGACACGAGTACAGGATTTTTCGTACATAGCACGAATTAGCGCCACATACTTCCCAGGAACGCCTTTCTCTTTCATAGCCCACCACAAAATCTCTCGGGGTACACGATCGTATGCCTTTTCAAGGTCAACGAACACCATGTGCAAGTTTTTGTGAGCACGTTTGTATTTTTCGCATAGTATGCGAAGTGCAAAAATGGCGTCCGTTGTCCATCGACCAGGCATAAACCCAAACTGATTTTGTGTTATATCACTCTCTTCTCTTATCCTTCTTTCTATTATTTTCTCCCAAACTTTCATAGTATGTGTCATGAGCTTTATTCCTCGGTAGTTGTTACACTCTTGCACATCACCCTTATTTTTAAAGATGGGCACCAGTAAACTGTTGCACCATTCATCAGGGATCGTCTCTTCTTGCAACAACTTACAATGTAGCCTATTAATTCCTTACTTATTATTGCTCTCAATCTTGAGATCGCTTTATAATTACGAGCCTAAGATTATTAGGATTTCACTTATGAACATACGAATAAATCTTGCAGTGGGATACGATACAGGCTAAATATAAAAATAAACAATTTTATGAGATTGTTTATGAGGGTTTTTAGATTTTGTCTCTACAGAAAGCGGCAAGTATAGTTCGCATTTTTATCGTTGTGTGATCGATATCAACGTGGTTTGCGGCCCATGAACTGCTTTTTCTTTGCAGCTTGGCTGAGGTTCAAATTTCTGAACCGCAGACGAAAAACTTGTTACAAACAATGTTTTGCGTTCTATAAGTTGTAAAGCAAAAGCAGGCTATGGGCCGCAAAACAAGTTGGTATCAATAACTCAAGTTAATATTTGGTTGTGCTGTCCCAAATACTACTTTTTTTGGAGAAATTGTTGGTATCTTCGATTTTAAGGACTTAAACAGTAATTAATGTAGGTGTTGTTTTTTTTTATCTTTCATGCTGGCCTGGGAGCGAGAGAAACACATAACCACAAACACACACCAGCTAAGGGATCCGAGGGTTTCAGTACATTGTAATTTAGGCGACGGGCTGACAACCTGTCGCTACAGCAATATACCTACAAATCTATCTTAAATAATCCTCACCCTAAAACTTTGTCTATCTCTCTGCCTACCCCATTAGGGATAAAGGCGTGATTATAGGTCTGTATGTACGTTTGTGTTTTTTTTTATAATTATTTTTTCCGAGTAAATCAGAGAAAAAATACGAACGTACATGCTGTTCAATAGTATGCATTTTTTCCTAATTAAATTTCACTACATAGTACTGGGTGGCGCAAAAGTAAAGACCCTATTTGGTTCAGCTATAACATTTTTTCTAAATTAGAAAACTAGATTTAGGTTTTTTTAAATGTATATTTGTGCCATTAAATTTCGTACCATTAGGATTTAAAGATGATGTCTTTTAAATGGTGACCTCCAGAGTTGATACACATTTGAGCCCTATCTATTTATGACATTTTGCATAACTTGCCGTAACACTTCCTGCGATATGTTCGTTATTTCTTGACGAATGTTTTCTTTTAGAGCTGCGAGAGTCTGTGGCTTGTTCACATACACCCGAGATTTCAAAAAACCCCAAAGAAAGAAGTCTGGACTGGTCAGATCGGGTGATCTTGCAGGCCAAGGTAAATCGCCAAAACGAGAGATAACTCGGCCTGGAAAAGCGTCCCTCACTAAGTCCATAGTGTCGCGCGCTGTGTGTGCCGTAGCGCCGTCTTGTTGAAACCAGATGTGCTCCAGCCCCAATTCGGTCCAAACTGGGTATCAAAAACTCACGTAACATGGTTCTGTAGCGTTCTCCAGTGACAGTTATCGCATTGCCTCCAGCGTCTTCGAAAAAATAGGGTCCGATCACTCTGTCAACACAGATGCCACACCATACAGTAACTTTTAGTGGGTGTAGAGGTGTTTCTTGAATAATGCGCGGATTATCAGTGCCCCAGAACCGAGTATTCTGCTTATTGACATGCCCTGAGAGATGGAAATGCGCTTCGTCACTCATAACCAATTTTGAAGGAAAATTATCCTCTTCAAGGTTGAGGTTTATGACGCGCTGGCAGTAATCTAGACGAGCTCGGTGGTCAGCAGGCAGCAGCTGATGAGTCATTTGAGTTTTATACGGGAACATCTTTAAGTCTTTCACCAAAATACGCTGCAGAGTCCGTCTGGAAATGCCCAATTGCGTGGCACGTCGCCTCGTTGATGTTTCTGGACACTCTTCCACATCTTCGCGCACAGCATCGATATTTTCAGCTGAACGGCCTGTTCTTGGTCTCCCAGACTTAGGTCTATCCAATGTTGAGCCAGTTGCTTCAAGGCGTGTGGCAAAGCGTCGAATTGTGCGACCAATCGGTGCCGGACGGTGGGGAAATCGTCGACGAAATTCACGTTGTGTTCTTATCACTGATGAATTATTCCGTAAGAACATTGACACAATTATTCCACGTTCTTGGAGAGTAAAACGGTCCATGTTTATTTTCAGTGTATTTTACATTTGTTCACTACACAATTTTCAACAACAGAATGACAGAAAATGTCATATAAAAAAAATAAAAATATTTTCTTTAGTGCCAGTACTTTTGCGCCACCCAGTATAAAACAAAGTTGCTTTCTCTGTCCCTATATCCCTATGTATGCTGAAACCTTTAAAACTACGCAACGGATTATGATGCGGTTTCTTTTAATGGATAGAGTGATTCAAGAGGAAGGTTTATATGTATAATACATGCATAATATAGTAGAGAAATACTGAAAATTTCTGTGTGAAGCCGGGGCGGGTCGCTAGTTCTGAATAAAAACGAACTCGATAATTTCAGTATGGGACCACTCCAAGCTCAGCAAGTTCAACTACACGTGGTGGGACGTTACTACGTTCCTCCCGTACCGCGTTGAAACCTCCTTCGAAACCTCCCTCCTCACAGCGCGCAGCGGCGCGATGCAACTCTCCTCACTGCGCAGCGTGTTCCAGTCGCTCACGACTAATGCCAAAGGGATATTTAATGTCATTATTAAATATCAGATGGAGAATCATAAGCAGACGCATTATCAGGGTAAGTAATACGAGAAGCGATATAAACATAGAATGTGCCAGTTGCTTCTCCTCTCGTTTTAAAAACCAGCAAAGGAAAGGATTGATCTTTTTTGACAAACCATACAGGGAGTAAAAAGAAATACTGGCCATATTTTAGGGGGTGAACTAAATATAAGAAGCGACAGCGGAAATCTCTTAAAAAAACCCAAATTTATTTAAACTAACTTTAATGAAACTTTTACAAAGGTTCGAAATTATAAATCTAATTATAGGTGACGATTGTACGATGCTTGTTACAAAAGTGAGTAAATGCTAGACAGTAATAATGCAGCGCGGCGACCGCCGAACTCGATCTGCTGACGCGGTAGCATGCATTGCCGCGTGACGTGACGACGCGCCGACGATACCTTCCATAAATGTGTTGATTTGAAGTTATGCCGAGTCTGCAGTTCACATGGGGTACTAATATGTAACAAACTTACTAACATAGATCAAAATATTTACAAAAAGGCCCTCCCATACAAATCAACAAGTCGTATTTTTGAACCGCTCGAAAGTTTGCGCATTTGAAAGAGTAACGTTCGCATGCATTTTTCATACAAATCGGCATGCAAAAGTTGCTCTTTCGCATGCGCATAAACTTTCGAGCGGTTCAAAAATACGACTCCTGGCCATATTTTGAACCTAAGCATGAAACTGAACAGCTTTCCCCAAGGATCATAAGTCGAAATATGAAAAAAATTACCCTTCCAAACAAAATGATTCGAGCCGTTAACACCATTTGTATGGTTTTCGAGTGTTTCAGAAAAGCAGCTCCAGCTGTTGTTTTACTCCTGTTATTTTATCTTCCATGCTGGACTGGGAGCGAGAGAAAAACATAGAATGTGCCAGCATTTCCTCCCGGGCATGCTGTAAAAACCAGCTAAGGGATCCGAGGGCAGTATATTGCAACTTAGGCGATAGGCTGACAACCAGTCACTATAGCAATATACCTATTATATCCAAAATAACCCTCAAGAGTTTGTCACACGTGGCGAAACGACCTTTATTTAGGTCGTTTACGTTCTGCCTACCCCATTAGGGATAAAGGCGTGATTATATGTGTGTATATATTTGAACTTGTCTATCTTCGTTTCCAGGTCTCCCATTCAAGGAGCTGTACTCCAAGTCCCGCGAGCAGTTCCTAGTGAGCTCGGAGCTGGCTCTGCGCGCGCAACTCACGGAGTTCCTCGACCACAAACTGGTGAAGATGAAGCGATCCTATGATGGTAGTGAGACTCTCTTCATTCCTATAGATAACGCGCTCTTACAACAGTTCTTGGAGCAACAGGACAGCTGATCATTGATATACTGTGGAATACTTAAGCAAATTGATAAGAAAGCTTTGAAAAAAAAGTATTCTAATGATTAAAAACGGGAAATTTACCGTGCTTTACATTTTTGAAATTAAATTAAAAATATGTTTATTTGATTTTAGAACCACATAACATTATTCCTTACATCTGCCAAACTTATTTAAAGTTTGTCGGCAGCAATAAATACTCCTATTTAATTAGGTTTTAAACTGGTAATATGTAATTAGTAGGTACTTACAAAATAACCTAGTAAGATAAGTTATGTATGTAAATATTATGTATTAAGTAATTAGTGTAAACAAATTTCACACAGTACTTTTTTGCGAGTGTCCGATATTTCAACGCAGTTTCATCCGTTATGATCACGGAGCGACTGAGGAACTGGCGAGCGGTGTGGTGGCTAATATCGGACACTCAAACAAAAAAAGGAAAACCACGGTAAATTTCCCGATTTTAATCGTTATAATGTTGATAACCGTGTGAGCTTGAAAATAATAAAAGTATTCTGTTCTGCAATACCTCATCTTTCTATGTAATAGCATGTGTTGTTATATTAAATTGCCTCGGTCCTGAGGCGAAGAAAGTGACTGTACTTACTGTCTTTTACCAAGCTATGCTATGTAAGGTACTGGATGCCGCCGGGATTGTTTGATCCATATGTATGTTTGAGTAAAGCCGTCTGCCTCCGTGGTCTAGTGGCTAGTGCCATGGACTCCTGATCCGGAGGTTCTGGGTTCGATTCCCAGGGGGGAAACACAGAGTTGATATTTGAGAATTTATCACTTTGTGAATTTTTCGCCTGTTTATTTGTTGGTTAGGACATTGCAGGCTAAATCACCTGATTGTCCGAAAAGAAAAAGATTTTGTGCTTCGGAGGGCACGTTAAGCCGTCGGTCCCGGTTTCACTTTGATAGTGGTCGTTACTCAAACCATGTCAGAGGCCTGATAGTTGTGCTACTAGGCGGTTTAAAAAAAATGCTGACACCAGGGTTCATCGGGTCGATAGACTCGATACCCACTCGACAGAAGAAGTAAAGTCGTGACTCCTGCTCTGAAAGATTGCACGAAACATACCCCCGCGGGGCAGAGGGGACGGGAAATGTAGGTATGTGTTGGTGCGCTGGACTGCTGGAGTCACGGGTTAAGGAATGAGTATGTAATTATGTTGTTATTTTATGGATGAATGTGGTTGATAGATAAGTTTGAATTTGTTTTTATTTATGTTTGTAATAAAATAAAACCAAGAAGTTATATTTAGCTTTTATTTTACAATCCCGGAAATAAAGTCTTAATAGGATTATAATATAATATATATCAACAGGCCAAGTTGTAAATTACTTAAACTTAATGACTTACACAATACAATAAAATTATTAACTAAAATTCTCTTCAACATATCTGGCACATACACCAAGACGCATCAACCAAACACTTCATATTATCATTGATATCTTTAGTGCATAAATTGCTCTTTTAAATTTAAAAAGATTGTAGAAAAATACACTCTTGAACTCATCAAATACCAAGATTGATCTATAAGGATTGTATTCTACGCCCGTTGTATTCAACCTAGGGATCGATCTATCTCCGCTAAAAATAGTGAGATTTCACAAACAAAAGCTGACCTCCGTCAGGCTAAAATTGAAGCAGAAAATCTTAATTTAAGACATTATTTTAGATTTGTTACCAAACTTCCTAAGTTAGGAAGCAGCTTGCTCTAAATTAAATGTGCTAGAGTTAACGTCTAAGGTGTCAGGGACCATTAGAGGCGGCGAAGGGAATTTCGCCCTTAATGGCAGAATCTTCCCTCATCGAATGCAGCTTGTACTTTTTATAAACTTGTAAATAGTCCTCGAAGGACAGAAAGACACTATATTTTTCTATACGAAAATTGACACCAATGTCTGTAAATTTTGTATTTTATTTTTGCATGTTTATTATCAGTCCTAATACTTGGTCGTTACTTCGTCGCGAAGGCGGAGTCCAACAATTCAAACAAATCCATTCAAAGAACACGGTCGTGTCCACTCGCTTACATCTAATTAATATATTTCGTACCAAAATCCTTGGTTTTTAAGAAATTTCGAGAGCTATTTTTAATTTAATCCTAACTCATGCACTTCTTTCAATGATTAGACTAAAATTAAGCATGTCAATAGAATAAAAAATGATTATTACATAAACAATTTAATTGAAACGTTAACTTTTCGGACAACAAACTACAGTATTCACACGAGACATCAACATACGAGGAGACAACAAGCACAGAGAAAACAAGTTTGTACCACGCTCAACAGAAAATATCACATCTAAAGGACCATCGAATGTGTCACTTCAACATTTATACAGGGTGTAAAACCTACCCATGAAACTGAACAACTTTCCCTAAAGAGAATAGGTACCACAACGAGAAAAAAAACTTTTTTTTAACCTTCCATACAAGAAGCATCAGCTCATAGCAGCACATTTAGTATGGGGAGCCATAACATTTTTGTTTTATCTTTCGACCTATGCTCCTCGGGGAAAGTTGTTAATTATCATGAGCAGACTCACATATTTTCTGTTACACCCTGTACCTGTCTCATCTCACGACTGCAGTCGACTCTTACACGTGTTGTAGCGTGAGTTCAGGATACTATCTCTATACGACACGTGACAGTTACGCACACAAGCGCGCGTGTCTGTACGCACAACCACAAGTATGGCCGAGCGGCAGTCGTGAGATGAAACAGCTATACTCAATTTTATCTCACATTAATTAGCTTATTTCAACACGAGATTTTACAAAATCACGATATGAAGAAAACGACAAGCGAAAAACGCCGCCTGGTGTCGGACTTATGTACTAAAGTTACGAAACTGGCGCCATTTGAAAACTTTTGTGATTGTTATAAAAATGCTGTTGGACGTAATGCAACTTATTTTCTTGTGCCTCAGCTAATACAAAGTACTTCTAATATAAGAATCGATCACAGGAAATAAGGACCATAAAAACTGTCAGTCGCAATGTAGTCCAAGCTTCGAAATATAAGATTGTTCGACTTATTGGCGTCGATTCTTGCAACAGTCCTAATTCAAATTCTTAGCTAGGGCTGTCAATTTCTTAATTTTGACTTAAGAACAGGATAACAAATGTACACATGACATTGACATTCCTATTTTACATCAAATAAGCAGTCTTACGTCAAATTAGGAATGTCAGTCATGTGTTTATTTGCTATCCTGTTCTTATGTCAAAGTTAAGAAAGTGACAGGGCTACTAAGAATCAGAATTACGTCGCGAGTATCAACGCTTATAGTTCAATTTTCTTAATTCTTGTGATCGATTACACATTACAAACGTATTAAAATATTACTCTTCTGGTGCTGAGAAGCGGCGATGTCTTTTAGGGTGTATGTAGTGGGGGGAGAGGTGTAGCGTGTGTTGTGGGGGGGAGTTGTGTGTATGTGTGTTGAGGGAGCTGCGTTGTGGGGGGGTTTGTGTGTATTTGTGTTGAGGGGGGTGTATTGAGGGGGGGTTTATTGTCCGATGCATCGGCGCTGTACACTTACGAGCTATGCTATAGTGTCCGCAACACCCCGCCAGCTTAGTCAAGGGCGCAAGGTTAAAAGGTCAGGAGTCGCGTACTAAATGTATACGGGGACCAGAATTTGAGTCAAGAGGTGTAAAATAATAGGGTAACCACCCTTTGGTTATTTACAGTATACCTGGTTCATATCCTTTCCGGTGCATATACCATTTCGGTCACACGTTGTAGAAGAAAGTAGTTCAGTTTCATGATGATGACATTGCCCGAAGTTTGGAGACCGAATATGTTTTATCATTAGTATTCAGTTTTATCTTCCATACTGGACTGGGAGAGAAAGAAAAACATAGAATGTTCCAGTTGCCCTTCCTGCCGGGCATGCCGTAGAAGTCAGCAAAAGGGATTCGAGGGTTACAGTGTATTGTAATTTAGGCGATGGGCTGACAACCTGTCACTACAGCAATACACATTACAATCTAAAATTGCCCTCAATTTACGTGGCGAAAGCGCCTTTTAGGAGGCGTTTTACGCTCTGCCTACCCCGTAAGGGATAAAGGCGTGATTTTATGTATGTATGTATTCATTTAGTACGCGCCCGTTGTTACCTTTCCTCCTTATCCTATCTGCCCCGTGGGGGGGTGCGCGGGGCCCTACAGCGTGGGGGGGTTGAGGGGGTGTGGGGGGTTCTAAGGCAACACTCAGTTCTCGTCGTCGTCGTCGTGTTTCCGTTTTTTACCCCGAGTGCTCTCCTCGGGCTCGCCGTCCGCCTCGCCGTCTGGAACACAATACACTCGTAAGCAATTGATTACAATCACCTATTTATTAACCTATCACTATCGATACACATTATAATGTACCTATAGAATTGGTTTCTTCCATGCTGGCCTGGGAGCTAGAGAAAAACATAGAATGTGCCAGCTGCAATTCCTCCCGTGCATGCTGTAAAAACCAGCTAAGGGATCCGAGGGTTTCAGTATATTGTAATTTAGGCGATGGGCTGACAACCTGTCACTATAGCAATGTACCTACAAATCTATCGTAAAATAACCCTCAAAATTATGTCAGACGTGGCGGAACGACCTTTATTAAGGTCGTTTACGCTCTGCCTACCCCGTTAGGGAAAAAAGGTGTGATTATATGTATGTATAGAATTGGTCTTAGAAAAGGTAAACAAAGTTTTAAGTATTTTAATCGAAGATCTTGTTTCTAAAATAAAGCATAGAAGAAGATTTAGGGTAGGCGCCAATAACGAGATATTTACTACATAAAAAAAACACGAGCACACTTATAGGGCGTTTTTGCAATGCTGGCCGGGAATCGAACCCGGGACTCTCCCTGCGTAGCAGGCAAATTTTTGAAACAATCACTATCAAAGACAGCGACCGGGACCGACGGCTTAATGTGCCCTCCGCACGAAATCTTTTTTCACATCATGCATTGTCCTAACGAAAATAAAGAAAATATCACAAAGTAATAAATTGACAAATATTAACTATTATCAATTTGGGAATCGAACCCAGGACCTCCGGATGGGAGCCATGGCTCCGACCACTAGACCATGGAGGCAACACCAGTGCAGTGTCTATGTACATACCCGCTTGCTTGGCGTTGTTGGTGTCGGCGTCGCCCCCCTCCTCCCCCTCCCCCTCCTCATCCTCCTCCTCTTCTTCCTCCACGTCGCTGCCTTCATACAGTGAGCTGGCTGAGCTTTCCTCTTCTGTAAAAAAAAAAAAAAAAAACATAAAAAAACACTATCACACTCACAGTGGGATTCCCTGTATCGGGGTGCCATGGACATACACAGAAACAACCACACAGAACACCCAGACCCACAAACAGACATAATTATAAACTCATCATTCAAGTGTCTGCATATATATAATCACGCCTTTTTCCTTGATGGGTAGGCAGAGCGTAAACGACCTAAGCAAAGGTCGTTCCGCCACAACTGACAAAGTTTTGAGGGTTGTTTAGTTTTGTCCCGGGCAGGCTGTAAAAACCAGCTAAGGAATCTGAGGGTTTCTGTATATTGCAATTTAGGCGACGGGCTGACAATCTGTCATTACAGCAATATACGTACAAATCTATCTTAAATAACCCTCAAAACCTTTTTTAGATGTGGCTGACGACCTGTTTAGGTAGTTCATGCTCTGCCAACCCCATTAGGGATACAGGCGTGATTATATGTATGTATGTACGACAATAAGACTGGCCTAGTGCGAGTCGGACACGAAGGGTCCCGTTTTTACCCTTCAGGTACAGAACCCTAAAAATGAGGAAATATACTGACAAATATTTACTAACTCAAGTGCAGTGACATACACGCATCAGCATTATATGCTGCTAGTGTTTAATAAATAGTAATCATATTACAAATAACACTACAAATAGGCGGCGGTTTATCCAAGCACCATTTATTTCAGGTAACCTTGAGGCTTATGGCACAGAAAAAAAAAGTTTTTTCCCAGGCAGACGATTAAGGCAAAGCTACAAAACCCTCATCGGATCCTACAGACTGCGCCAATTTATGTTGACTTAGTGTACAATAACTCAAAGCTCACACTTCATAGTTTAAGGCACTTTAAAGCCGTTACCCTACTTTACAATAATGTTAATATATGCCGTCCTAAAACTTTTGGGACACTTGAGTTGAACTAGAGAAATTCCGACATGACGAACATTTACTTAACAACTTACTGAATATGTTCGGATCATCGGATAGATTAAGTTGTGTCACTTTCGCGTCCATGCTGGCCTGGGAGCGAGAGAAAAGCATAGAATGTGCCAGCTGCATTTCATCCCGGGCATACTGTAAAAACTAGCTAAGGGATCTGAGGGTTTCTGTACATTGCAAATTACGCTATAGGCTGACAACCTGTGACTATAGCAATATACCAACAAATCGATCTTAAATAATCCTCAAAACTTTGTCAGACGTGGCGGAACGACCTATGTTTAGATCGTACACGCTCTGCCTACCCCATTAGGGATAAAGGCGTGATTTTATGTATTTATGTCACTTTTAGGTCATTTAGTCACTGTATTTAATATCGCTTTGCTTTAGGCGTAGTAAAGTTTGACGCACACAAGAAAATGCGATGCCAAAATTACCTCAATTCTAATTCATATCTTTCCTGGTGGAAATAGTCCAGTATCGTTGACTGAGCAACCCCTATCAGTTTGCGGGACGCTGTCCCTTACATACATACATATAATCACGCCTTTATCCTGAATGGGGTAGGCAGAGCGTAAACGATCTAAGAAAAGATAGTTCCGCCACGCACGACAAGTTTTGAGGGCTATTTTAGACTGAAATGTGTATCGCTATAGTGACAGGTTGTCAGACATACATACATATAATCACGCCGTTATCCCTAATGGGGTAGGCAGAGCATAAACGACCTAAACAAAGGCCGTTCCGCCACGTCTGACAAAGTCTTGAGGGCCATTCAAGAAAGATTTGTACGTAAATTGCTGTAGTGACAGGTTGTCAGCCCATCGCCTAAATTACAATATACTGAAACCCTCAGATCCCTTAGCTAATTTTATCAGCAAGCCCGGGAGGAGATGCAGCTGGCCCATTCTACGTTTTTCTATCACTCCCAGTCCAGCATTGAGGCAAAGCTGTCCCTTACACCCCGTATAAATCTGTAAATGTAACATTGAGCAGCTGACTCACCGAGGTTCTCATTGTAGACAGCCCGCAGCGACACATCTTCATCCTCATCATCATCCTCGTCGTCAGATCCTGCAACAAATATACACCATATATATACATATAATCACGCCTTTATCCCTAATGAGGTAGGCAGGGCGTAGACGACCTAAACAAAGGTCGTTTCGCCACGTCTGACAACGTTTTGAGGGTTATTTAAGATAGATTTGTACGTATATTGGTGTAGTGACAGGTAGTCAGTCGTAGTAGATCTTGATTAATATGAAATATTAATAAGGATTTATCCATCACTACATAGTATAAAACAAAGTCGCTTTCTCTGTCCCTATATCCCTATGTATGCATATATCTTTAAAACTACGCAACGGATTTTGATGCGGTTTCTTTTAATAGATAGTGATTATCAGAGGTCGGAAATTCGGGTGCAAAAAAAGTAAAAACCCACTGTTGGAGCTACTAAGAGTTGCTACAACCAGCTTTTTCAAGATTTTTAGGGCCCCAGTTTATTTTTCTTTATTAAATTGTTTTAGTAATGCCAATGTGTTCTTTGCGTCAATATAAGTCGAAACTGTTTGCAATTTTTTTTAATATTTGTTTTAATTTGAAAGATAAAAGTAGAAATGAGTTTTCAATGTACTGAAAAATATTAAAAATATAAAAATATCGTTTGATTGTTTGATATTTTTATTGAATACCCTTTATAAATGATTTCTACAATGCTTTTATTATTATAACACAAAAATTTGAATGGAGCCCCCGGGGGCCCAAAAGCGTTTTATTTCTTTAAAATAAATTGCGGAGAAAATTAAAATTAAAATTCGTATTTGGCAAGGTTAAGACAAGATAAACGCTTTTTACTCTTGTAATTTTTCTATACGGTTGATAGTTTCAGGATAAATTGATGTTGAAGTTAGCAGGACACAATCGTTCAAAACCAAGCAAAGTAGTGGTTTTTATGGTGAAATCGTCTAGGTTATGAAGAGATACGCAAGGCACTTCTCTTTCTTGTTTTTTTTTTCTCTACGGTTGACAGTTTCACAGTGAATTGATGTTAAAGTTGTTAGGACAATTTTTGGGCCTCTCTCTTTGAGTATGTGCGACAAGGTCAGCATATTGACTGTATCTGTCTAAGTGCGTTTAGGATGTATTGTCTTAATTTTAGGTTTGTAAAATATGGCAAGTACACAAAATCAAAAGTGTATTACATGTAACCTAGTATCAAGTATTTTCTCTGATATACTTATTGGAAACCGGCTAACCCAGGGAGGGTTTCAGTATTGTATTTTAAACGATGGGCTGACAACCTGTCATTATAGCAATATACAGATCCACCTGGAATGACCCTCAAAATTTGACAGACGTGGCGGAACGACCTTTGTTTAGGTCGTTTACGCTCTGCCTACCCCATTAGAGATAAAGGCGTAATTATATGTATGTATGTACTTATTTGTAAAATATAAAATAAAGACGAATCCGGTAAAATTCTTTTTAATATATGCGAGTGCTTGACTGGTCTTACTTTAAGGATTTAGGTGCTTACAATGAACCTTAATAGTTTCACAACGAAAGAAAAAAGTATAGTAATGTTTAAGCAGTAAAACGCTTTGGGGCCTTCAGGCCCAAAAATTGTGTCCAGGGAATTTTAACATCAATTCACTGTGAAACTGTCAACCGTAGAGAAAAAAATCTTTCTTGAAAGAGAAGTGCCTATCTCTTCTTAACCTAGCTGATTTCACCATAAAAACAACTACTTGGCTTGGTCTTGAACAATTGTGTCCTACTAACTTCAACATCAATTTACCCTGAAACTATCAATCGTAGAGAAAAAATTACAAGAGTAAAAAGCGTTTATCTTGTCTTAACCTTGCCAATTACGAATTTAAATTTTAATTTACTCCGCATTTTTTTTTTAAAGAAATAAAACGCTTTTGGGCCCCCGAGGGCCCCATTCAAATTTTTGTGTAAAAATAATAAAAGCATTGTAGAAATCATTTCTAAATGGTATTCAATAAAAATATCCAACAATCAAATGATATTTTTATATTTTTAATGTTTTTCAGTACATTGAAAACACATTTCTACTTATATCTTTCAAATTAAAACAAATATAAAAAAAATTGCTATCACTTTCGACTTATATTGACGCAAAGAACACATTGGCATTACTAAAACAATTTAATAAAGAAAAATAAACTGGGGCCCTAAACATCTTGAAAAAGGTGGTTGTAGCAACTCTCAGTAGTTCCAACAGTGGGTTTTTACTTTTTTTGCACCCGAATTTCCGACCTCTGGTGATTATACATACATGCATAATATAGTAGAGAAATACTGATGATTTCCGTGCGAAGCCGGGGCGGGTCGCTAGTATACATATAGTCACGCCTTTATCCCTTATGGGGTAGGCAGAGCGTAGACGACCTAAACAAAGATCGTAACGCCACGTCTGACAACTTTTTGAGGGTTATTTAAGATAGATTTGTAGGTATATTGCTGTAGTGGCAGGTTGTCAGTCCATCGCCTAAATAAGCTATTTTCTTATTAGTGAAATCAGCAACTTTTTATGAAATACCAAAATCGCATTTTTGTATGAAATTACTTGGTTACAAAGTCACTTGCCAGTAAATACAGACTACCCAAATCCATAACTTCTTTATTTTTAACACAATTATTAAATCTAAATGTGCATTATTTTTTAAATGATGAATGAGATCCACAGTATTTTTTTGCGATCAGTTTGAAGTATAAACGTTTTGATATTTTTAGCTACCAAGTCAAAATGCCTAAATATGTATTTCTAATAATTAAAAATTCATCTTGATCTTGATTAATATGAAATATTAATAAGGACTTATCCGTAGTATTATAAATGCGGAAGTAACTCTGTCTGTTACTCTTTCACTTTTCACACGGATTTTGATGATATTTGACATAGATGTAGATAGAGCCCGATGGTGTAGTGGATAGGGCCGCTGCCTCCTGAGCGGGAGGTCGTGGTTCGAACCCCACCACGTACCAATGTGTTTTTCGGTTTTCGAATTTCATATGTACGTTTATTCGGTGCTTTTTCCGTGCTTCGGAAGGCACGTTAAGCCGTTGGTCCCGGTTAATATCGTAGATATTAGTCGTTAAGCCCTTACAGAGGCCAGTGCTAAGCATTGGCGGCTTGAAAACTCTGACCTAATCTAGGATTGGGTCTGGTTTCCCTTCTGGGTTGCGGAGGTCAGATGGCAGTCGCTCTGTGTAAAAACCAGTACCCTCGTTCAATCCCCTAGATTAGGAAGCCGACCCCGTGAGATACGGGACAAGGCTAGGGAGATGATGATGACATAGATGTAGATGGTAACCTGGGATGTGTCATTCCTACGGGAAACCTCATACCGGGTGTAAGGGACAGCGCCCCGCAAACTGATAGGGGTTGCTCAGTCAATGGAACTAAACAACAATCACTGGGAAATTATTATTATTATTATTTTAAACAGGCAGGCAGTTATCAACTGATAAGGCCTGTATACAGTTGACCACTTTATGATTTCGAAATTCTATCAAGAGATAAAAAAAAAATGGTTTTTCCATAAAAAATTACCACCTTGATCAGACAGTTTGTATGGAAAACCTTTTATTTTTAATACCCTGAAAGAGTTTTCTGGTAATAGTTGTTCAGTTCCGTTGACTGAGCAACCCCTAACAGTTTGCGGGACGCTGTCGTTTACACCCCACCCCGTATGTTGTTTTAAGATTCGAAGCACACCTTTGACTAAACATCATAATTTTATTTTAATTCTAGTATTTTTTTTAAGCTGGCAATGTTTGAGGGTGTGATTCTACCTATGAAACTCAACAACTTTCCCCAAGGAAGATAGTTAAGACTTAATTTTTTTTTAAATTTAGAATTTGGATTCGCTTTCTCGCACCACCAGTAAGAAAGCAAAGCATCTCGATTCTCAACCGATGCTTACGTCTCATCAGGTAGCCCACGTGGAACATTAGCCCGTACACCGTGTACAAGTTGATGAGAAGCGAGGAGTGCTCCTCGGTCCGCTGCTCTACACTACCATCTATCACCAGAGCGGACAGCTCTAGCTCCAAACTGTCCAGATCTGCAACCGGATCTTAGTTAGGACTTGCATCACATAGTTGGTAAAATATATTTTATGTACCGGCCGCTTCTGTGAATCCACCAGGATCGGAGTGCGGAGAGTCTGGTGATCTGTAATACAGGTCTCCTAGTACGGACACCAGTCTCTCACATAGATAGATTCAAAATTATATTTATGTCAATTTCACCTAGTTTTAAGTTTTACTTCTATGTGAAAGAAAAATAAAAACTTTTTGTATTTTGTATTACTTAGGTACTATTTTCTACTGTCTCTGAAGGTTTGTGAGATGTAGGGTTGTCTGTTTGTTTTTAAAAAGTCTTTATTTATAAGTAACTCTACAGTACAAAAAAGGGATAATAACAAATTATTCCTTATCAAACTGTCCAGATCTGCAACCGCATCTAAGTTAGGACTTAGGTACTATGGCTTTCTTTATCGTTTTGTGAGATGTAGGGTGAAATGCGTATGCAGGGTGTAACAGAAAGAGTATAAGCACTTGAAAAGATGTGAATTTGCCTATTCTTCTGTCAAGTAGGTATCGAGTCTATGGACCAGATGAAACCTGGAGTCAGTTTTTAAACCGCACGAAAATCTTTTTCTTTTCGGAAAATCGGGTGATTCAGCCTGCAATGTCCTAACCAAACTGGCGAAAAATTTACAAAGTGATAAATTTTCAAATATCAACTTTGTGTTTCCCCCCTGGGAATCGAACCCAGGACCTCCGGATCGGGAGTCCAAGGCACTAGCCACTAGACCACGGAGGCAGTTAAATCTGCCTATGAAACTGATCAACTTGCTCCAGGAAACATACCGGGAGTAAAAAGATAACTGGCCATATTTTAAGGTGTGATTCTACCCATTTAAACTGAACAACTTTTAACGTATGTGGAGAACCAATTTAGTTTTCGTATTTCGACCTATGTTCTTTGAAGATGCCGATGGTGTAGTGGATAGGGCGTACCAATGTGTTTTTCGGTTTTCGAATTTCATACGTACGTTTAATAAAAAAATAAATAAGCCATTGGTCCTGGTTAATATCCTTTAATACCGTAGGTGTTATTGCTAGGGAGATGATGATCCTATGTTCTTTGGGTAAAGTTGTTCAGTTTCATGGATAGAATCATACCCTAAAATATGGCCCGATATTTTATTTACTTCCTGTATAGATGCGAGAGTTTTGGAAGATAATTTAGGTGTACGTCGTTGAGCGAATATCGTTGCCAGAATGGAAGCAATTTCGGTGACAAGATGAGACTAAGCAGCCAGCCCAAAGTATTAGAAATATTTGCAGTCGATTGAGGGTGAAAGTATTGTATAAGAGTAGAACAACATGTCAAGATACAAATAAAAATGTCACTTATAAATAACCTTATAAAAAAATCACGTGTCTATCCCTAATGGGATAGGAAGAGTGTTAACGACCTAAACAAAGATCGTTCCGCCACGTCTGCCAAAGTTTTGAGGATTATTTAAGATGGATCTGTAGGTATATTGCTGTAGTGACAGGTTGTCAGCCCATCGCCTAAATTGCAATATACTAAAAACCCTCGAATCCTTCAGCTGGCTTTTACAGCATGCTCGGGAGGAAATGCAGCTGGCACATTCTACGTTTTTCTCTCGCTCCCAGGCCAGCATGGAAGATCTTGTCCTAATCAAATGGTCGATCCCGGTGCAAAGGTCCGCCATAACGCTCGCTGTATTACCGGGTTGAATCGCAATGGCCGCCAACCTTTGCACCAAGAAAGAGCTAGAGCGAGGGTCCCCTCCTCTCTCTCTCAGCCGGCTGCCTAACTCGGCTATAAAACATTTTGCTTTCGTAGAAGTGTAGAACCGAGTAGAACAATGGTAGCATTTGTTTCTGAATTATAAGAGCAACATAGTGTCTTTTTTTAACTTAAAGTTCACACACACACACACAGTGCCGCCGGGCGCCGACCATATCGGAGGTCTAGCGGGTGTTACTTGCTTGGGAATTTAATTATAGTTCGTATTTTTTACGTTGAGTTATCGATACCAACGTGTTTTTTGCAGCACATACACTGCTTTTTCTTTAAAACCTTTTCGGAACTTGTTACAAACACATGTTTTGCGGTTAAAGTTGTAAACAGATTATGGGCCGCAAAACAAATTGGTATAGATAAAACTAAGTTAAAAAACGGAGTATAATGCGGTGCAAACACTAAGCTGTATGTTCCATTGTTTGAACCACAGAATAGTTGGTTTGAACAATAGAACATAGCTACGCAACGAAGCGCGGAGCTCAGTGTGTGCAACAGTTAAGTTTTTCATGTGGACTGCCAATTTGCACGGCATGTGCCGACGCGCGGCGGCATGTGTGTAGGAGCCTTAGTAACACTGACCTCCTTCGTCGTCGCTGTCATTATTTCCGTTCATCTCCTCCTCATCCTCACTGTCATCTGCTTCCCGGTCATCTTTGTCGAACCTATAAAAAAAGTTGTATTTTTGTAACAAATAAATTCAAAAACCACTAAACTTATTTCAAAAAATTCCGTTAGAAAGCTATGTTCACCCTGACTACCATAGACTATATTTCACCGCGGGAAAGTACACAATTCCCGCGGTAAAACATATTTAAAAAGCTAGTGTATAATGAAGAGGAAAGATTTGTATTTTGTGTATATGTTTATAAGGAATAAACTTAATACCTCTGGACCAATTTTAAAAATTCTTTCACTGTTAGAAAGCAACTTATCAGGTGAACATAACCCTGAGTAGCTAGGCTACATTTTACGGCGGGAAAGTAAGATTCCCAAGGGAAAACCTATTCAGCAGCGGGTTACTGACAAGTATGGATGCGACTTTTAAAATTAAAAATCTATACTTTAATAATCGATTTTAAGGAAAAGGATTTATTTAAGAAAAAAATATAGTTTTTTTTACAGTATTTCTATTTCTTACAGTAGTTACTTCAAAATGTATTCATAATGCAAGGAGAACAGATTATAGATTAGATCAGATACCATTAATATAAAGAAACTCGAGAAAAAAAGACATTAATTTATTGCAGTGCTGGCCATATTTTTTTTTTCTAAAATCGATTATTAAAAACAGGTTATATATAATCGTATTTTTTTTTGTAAATCAATAATTTGTAATCGATTATTTTTTATAAATAATCGATTTTTACAACAATCCATAATTTTTTCACATCCAAAAAAAGCCAGAAAGCTAGTTTACTATAAAATCTTATCAACTTACCCATCTAAGTACTTTAAAGAGGGGTGTTGCGCAAACACCTTAATCCTGTAGTCGTCAATGCTGGTCACTTCATTATTGAAAAGGTCCAAATTCTTCAGGTTGTCAAAGTCTTCAAGCGGCTTGAGCGTCTCTAGGTCCTTAATTTTGTTCCCGGAGAGGTTCAAGTGTGTCAGTTTCTTGCAGCCTGTCAATCAATCAATCAATCATTATGGGCTTTCTACAATAGTAAAATAGTTGTTACTTCCATGCTGGCTTGGAAGCGGGAAAAACATAGAATGTGCCAGCTGCATTTCGACCCGAAAAACCAGCTAAGGGATCCGAGGGTTTTTGTATATTTCAATTTAGGCGATGGGCTGACAACCTGTCACTAAAGCAATATATCCCTACAAATCTATCTTAAATAACACTCAAAATTGACCTTTCTGTCTTGACCTTAGTCTTTTGATGATGATATAAATTAAATTGTATTTATTTATTTATTTTTGTATTATTATTTGTAAGTACCTTTCAGGAAGTTGAGCCCGCTGGATATTCTGTTGTCGGAGAGCTCGAGTTTCCGGAGCTTGGGCAGTGTGGGGAAGGCTTTCAGGGTGGTCAGGCCCACGTTGTTGAGGCTGAGGATCTCAAGGTTGACGTATTCATCTGTGAGCCCAACAATGTTGGTGCTCCTACAGTTGTCCAGGTTGAGCTCCTTCACCTGGAAATTAAGCAGAAAAATAAAGTTCCAACTTGATTGTGATTTATAAAAAATTATAATTAGACACCTATCTGATTTCAATTAGAATTTTCTTCTATGTTGGACTAAGCTACAGTGGAAAATAGAATGTTCCATCAAAATTTTTGGTAAGTAGCTAAGATAACAGCTGTGATGATACAAGCCAATTCCCTATTAGTAAAAAAAAAAACATAATTTACTAAAACGCAGTGAATTGAAAAATAGGTCCAACAGCGAACTTTGAATCGTTAATTTATAAGGTAGGTACTAAATTATGTCAATAATTATAACTTGATTCAGTTGGACCGGATTTTAAATTCACTGTGTTTTAGTGAATACTGATTTTTTTACTAATGGAGGCGCAACTTAGCTAGTATCATAAAATTAATAAGACTGCCAATGCTGTACCTACTCTATACGCATAGTACCTCTTTTTATTAAGTTTAGTTTCTACAAAATTATATCTAGAAAGTTTGGTAAAATTCGACTTTGGTGAGGTATGAGCATTTCATAATTTACTTATACTTCTGCAATACGCAGTAGCCATTTACAATGAGAACAAGTACATTCTATCTACTTCGCTACTAGCGCCATCTATGTATTCTAGAACACATTTCTTTATGGTTGTACATATGGAAACAGCTATAGACTTGTGTATTTAGTTTTGTTTGTATTATTGCTTTTGTCTATCCCTTTAGATCCTGTTTCTAAAAAGAATTACTAATATTATACCTACCTATCTATGCAAAATGTTGTCCCTAAGGATATTCTAAAAAGTTAGCATGTTCCATTCATAGGCTAAGTCATTCCAATGGTATGCCAGCAAGGTTATTTTCAAACATGCTTGATCTTATATAAGTTTGTATTTGTTAAACGCAAACAAAACGTAAAATAATGTCTCGTTTTTACAGTAGTTATCAATGTAACACCGGCCCAGATGAGAAAGTATTGATTAAATAAGTAGTGTAACTGGCTTGTTGAGTTAAATTGAAGACAAGCAAACCAAAACGTCAAAATGGTGAGAGTTGTCAAAGGCAGAGGCGTAGTTAAACAAAACCAAGAAATGTGTGATTATTTCGCGAAAATACCGATTGAAACGTAAAAGGGATGTGTTCTTGTACTCGTTTCCATCAAGTATTGTTATAGGCGTGTTACAGTTGCGTATAGAAATAGGTTCGTTTTTATTTTGCAATGGCGGATGACACGAATCATCGCGACGCAATAAAAATGGCCGCTGTATCGGTAAGGCGTGCGTCAATATGCGACTGCAAAAGTGCAATGAATTGATGCTTTTTATCCATTCCAGCATTCGTGAGACATGTGATTAATACATTTTACACATGAACAGCTTCTACTTTTATATTGTAACGCGAAATAATGTAGCAAGTGAAAGGGCGCGAAATTATGACGACGACTTAGGACACAGTGAAACCAGCAGGAAAACACGTTTTATGCTGTTTATATGCTTACTGCTGCTTGACCGATATACAACAGCAGTATATACAAGTGCTATTTACTAAATAAAACTGCAATTATCCCCTAAAACTTTGTAACTTTTGTGTAATTCATTGACATTGACAGCCCATAATCAATGAGCCCTATTTTTTGATAAAAACCTAATTCAATGATGATTCGCAAATAATTATAAAGTACAGTAAATGTAAAATATTAGTTTATAACTAAATCTTGCTTTCAGTCAGGATAATACACTTTTCATTGATACATAACACACCTACCAATAACGTTTCAACACTTAACCTCAATAACTGAATATTTCAAATTAAATAAGATTCCTCTGCAATTAATCTATTAAAATATACTATAATTTTCAGGAATGCTTATCGAAACCCTTAGGATCGTTTATCAAGTTCAAATAACTAGTAAGAATGTAAAAAAATAAGTGCACATGAATGAAACGTAACAATCTGTAATGGCTAATTTCTTTTCACAATCATGCCACATCTGTATATCAGATGTAGATTTTTGTGGGAAAATTGTAATACTTTGATATGAAACCAAAATATTCACGATTTACCAACTAAAATCATGTTTTTTATGTCTTACACTTATGTACCTAACGAAATACGTATCGACAAAACATTCCAGTACATCGAAAATTGGATTTTGTTTACCTGTGCGGGACTCCTTCCCCTTAACTCCAAAGCCACCCTCTTCTCCATCTTTCAAAATACGTAGATTTACACTTGAAACACTTCTCAATCGCCTGTAAATTATTTCTCAAGGAACTAAATCACCAAGCTTGGGTTTCAAAACAGAAGGAAACTATAGATACACGAGTGACGTAGTACAAGAGGCGCCGCCTGGTGGCGAAATGAAGCGGCCGGACACGGTAGTAGTTGAACAACCTATTACATTTTATACATAAATATTTGCATTAAAAACGTAAATAACAGCCAAATATACAATAATAAATGTTAAAATGAATTTAAAAATATAATGTAATGGCTAAATACCAATAATTATTACATAAAATATCACGGAATGCGCACGTATGTTCAAACAGTTGGCACCACTGCGCGGTTGGCTAACCTGCTCCCGGCTGGCGCGAGTTTACAAAATAAACCATAGCAAGTGCCGGATTTGCCGGCTAGCGCAATGTGATTCTGATTTCATATTGGATTTTTAGTCCAGAATTTTGTTAGGTACTATTTCATGAAAATATGAAATGTTGTTGTATTTGTATGGTGTATTATATGATAGCAGACTTGTTTAGGTAAATAATTAAAATTATAATTTCTTTTAAACATGTAAGTAAAGTTACTAGATATACTAAGGGACATAATTTCATTACATAGGTCTTAGGTATATACTAAATCACGTTTATCCCTTACGGGGTAGGCAGAACGTTAATTGGTGTCACGATAGGAGATTGAAGGAATAGAGACTTGTGTGTTGCGCAAACACTTGGGCACTAAAAACTAGTCCCGCGCAGTAGGCCGACCTCTTGGAAATTGGCCGCTATCACCGAAAATCGGTTGGGATTGGGAGGTTATTCTTCTTAGCGAGTGGATTTTCGAGTCGAATGACCCGATGAACCATGGTGTCAGAGTTTTCCAACCGCCTAGTAGCACGGCTATTAGGCCTCTGCGACGGTTTAGGTAACGACGACTATCAAAGACAGCGACCGGGACTGACTGCTTAGCGTGCTCTCCAAAGCACGGAATCCTTTTTCTTTTCGGACAATCAGGTTATTGATTCTTATTGTTTTAACATTCTTTAAAAATCGAAAGCGGTGAAAACGCTTTTTACTAGGCGTTTTACACTCTGCCTTCACCTTCACTACATAGTATAAAACAAAGTCGCTTTCTCTGTTCCTATATCCCTATGTATGCATAAATCTTTAAAACTACGCAACGGATTTTGATGCAGTTTCTTTTAATGGATAGAGTGATTTAAGAGGAAGGTTTATATGTATAATACACGCATAACATGGTAGAGAAACACTGATAATTTCCGTGCGAAGCTGGGGCGGGTCGCTAGTAGGGGATAAATGCGTGACACAAGATTTTTATTTGTTTGTATGGGGAAGTGTATGCGAATGTGTGTGAATTTTTTGGAAGTACAATCCTTTAAAATTGCTACTAATATTACAGGGTGTAAAAAGATACCTACTTTCTTTCTTCCATGTCGGACTGGGAGTGATAGAAAAACAGAATGTGCTAGCTGCATCTCCTCCCGAGCATGCTGTAAAAACCAGCTAAGGGATTCGAGGGTTATACCGTAGATATTGCAATTTTAGGCGATGGGCTGACAACCTGTCATCATAGGAAAATACATCGTAATCATCTGTAATAAGTAATAACCCTCAAAACTTGTCAGACCTGGCGGAACGACCTTTGTTTAGGTTGTTTTTGCTATGCCTACCCCATTAGGGGTAAAGGCATGATTTTATGTATGTATATACCAATGTAGAAAGTACTGCATTACTTTTTACCACATTATGTTCCTTCCAAAGCACAAAAAAATACTTAAAAGATAATTTTGCTTTCTTCGTACAAAACTTGCTCACTTTATCTTCAATTTTGGGATTTTTGTATAATCGCGAAAGTAACTCTGTATGTTTGTTGCACTTTCACACATAAACGGATGAACGAATTTTGATTAAATTTGGTAATAAACCTGAAAACACCCTGGAAGGCTGGAAACGAACACATAGTACTTGGATCCCTTTTACAGTAAGCCCGGGGAGAGGAAGCAGTTGGTATTTTATCGTTCCTGGCCCAGCAGACCGTAACGAATTAAAGAAATACATAGGTATCTATTTACACATCTTCTTATCGAGTGGGGTTTCGAGTCGAACAACCTGATGAACCCAGATGAGTTTTTAAACAGCCTACAGTAAAATGCCTCTGACATTGTTTGTGTAAGAACGGCCACTATCAAAGACAGCAACCGAGACCGACAGCTTAACTATAACGTGCCCTCCGAAGCACGGAATCCTTTATTTTTAGAGACAAGCAGGTGATCCTGTTTTAACCAAGCTGCCTTCGTGGTCTATTGGTGAGGTCATGGGCTCTCCCAGAGGTCGTGGTGGGTTCGATTTCCACGGGAGGAACGCACGGTTGATATTTGTTAAGTTTATCACTATGATATTTTCCCCGATATGGTGTTAGGACAATGCAAACAAACATAATCAAAAGACAGTAAAGGTATAGACAGTACTTCAACGGCTTACTAATAGTCATGTCTGTATCCCTTACTTGGTAGACAGTACATCAACGGTTTACTAAAAACTTTCCGCCACTGACAATTTGCTAAGACTGACGAGAATTTGCAGAGCTTCTTTCTAATTTCAATGCTAGAAACATTTTAATGAGAATATTAAGAATAAAAATAATTCATTTCATAATTTTATTCCATCATGAGTCCAATAACATTCTCTTTATAGCGAGTGGATTCTCGAGTCGAACGACCCGTTGAATCCTGGTGTCAGAGTTTTCAAACCGCCTAGTAGTACAGCTACTTCCATGCTGGACTGGGAGAGATAGAAAAACATAGAATGTTCCAGCTGCCCTTCCTCCCGGGAATGCTGTTGAAGTCAGCAAAAGGGACTCGAGGGTTACAGTGTATTGTAATTTAGGTGATGGGCTGACAACCTGTCACTATAGCAATACATTTTACAATCTAAAATTCCCTCAATTTTTGTCAGACGTGGCGAAAGCGCCTTTTACTAGGCGTTAAATGCTCTGCGTACCCCGTAAAGGATAAAGGCGTGATTTATGTATGTATGTATGTAGTGCAGCTAATATGCCTCTGACATGGTTTGAGCAACGATCACTATCAAAGACAGTGACCGGGATCGATGGCTTATCGTGCCCACCGATACACGGAATCCTTTTTATTTTCGGGCAATCAGGTGATTTAGCCTGCAATGTCCTAAGTAAACTGGGGAAAACCTCACAAAGTGATAAATTGACAAATATCCCCCTGGGAATCGGACCCAGAACCTCCGGATGAACCTCTGACGGATAGCGGAGATCGCATCCACGCACAACCTTCACCACCTTACCTACTTTGTACCTTTGATAGACTTGATAGCGTCTTGATAGAGATGAAGAGATGAGTCTATGGACATGCTCACGTCAACCCCGTGTCATTTACCCTGCCAGGAATTAGCCAGGAATTAAAAATACCTGTCATAGAGAAAAATAGAGACAGAATAAGAGAGGGACTTATGCACTTCCTGAAAGCCCTTATCTATGGTAGCTCTATGCTAGGTATTTTTAATTCCTGGCAGGGCTATATCTGACTTATTTTTGAGAATTCACAATAATTATACCTTTGTAAAATTATCCCGACCATGGCAAACAATATAGCTGTTGCATATTGGAACGCTTGTCTGAAAAAGATCAGGAAAAAGATTCTACGAACCGAACGAGTCTGCGAACTTCACCTCTGCCAACCACCAGAAAATAATAAAAACCCAGGCTATTACTTCGTTGTACGTATCAGAAATTTAATGTTTGTCATCGTGATGCTAGCTCTAATATTTCTATACAGAGGAAGCAAATACCATGAGGCTGATTTTGATGCTATGCTCCCGTCTTACTCTTTAACATATCTTAAGTTCAAAGAAATGAAATATCCGACGCTAAATGTTTCCAATATCAAACAGTTGATACACCAGTATAATACAAACGAAACCATTCTAAACAAGTGTAACTACAAATACATACGAATACATCAACAAATTTATTTTGTTGTACAAGTGAAGAAATTTACTCTATCCTTGAAATATTTCTTGGTGTCTCTAAGCCGGGTACGAGGGATCGAAGATATATTACTCATATTCTCTCATTCTTACTACGATGAAAATCTTATAAAGCTCATAAAAAGCATAGAATTTTGTCTAGTTCAACAGATTTTTTATCCTTATTCTTTACAAGTTCATCCTAATACATTTCCTGGTTTTGAAGAGAATGATTGCCCTTATGACATGGATATTAAAGTTGCTTTAAAGAAAAATTGTACTGGCGCAAATTCACCTGACGCTCAAGGATTTTTTCGAGACCCAGAAAAAGCTGAAAAGAAACATCACTGGTGGTGGACGGCCAACAAAATATTCGAGGATATAAAGTTTAATCAAATAAATAAAGCATGGGTAGTGTTTCTAGAAGATGATTTATACTTGATGGAGGACTTTCTTCACTTGGTGTTATATATAAAAAAGATGATTGGAACGATACGGAAAAGCGATTTTATTTCGTTATCAAGCCCAATGCCCGAACATTTCAAATCTATAGAAACGGAGAATCTACCTGCTATTTTAGAAATTCAGCCTTTTAATCCTGATCATCACAGCAGTGCCTTGGCCTTTGATTTGGTCACTTGGAATAAAATTGTTGGGCATTACGACGTGTT
Organism: Scrobipalpa costella; assembly: GCA_949820665.1. Taxonomy (NCBI): domain Eukaryota; kingdom Metazoa; phylum Arthropoda; class Insecta; order Lepidoptera; family Gelechiidae; genus Scrobipalpa; species Scrobipalpa costella. Next base: position 3,138,747 of record OX463305.1, on the reverse strand, counting down.
TTGTACTATTGACGAACACTCGTGGTCCAAATCTTTGTTTCAACTATCGAACAATGTATTGGAAGATAAAGAAAATGACGGGTTTAAAGTGATATCTAGTGTACTGCCTCGGGCGTACAAAATAGGCTACGAAGGCGTATTTGACAGAATCAACCGAAGAGCCGTTTTCGAAAATGCTTACCATGTAGTCAAGATGCAGGATAGTATAAAAAATAGTCTGTTTCTTTCGTCTTATAGAATATTTGTTGCGAATAGTACACTTAATGATATTTTTAAGAACGACATACTGAGTGGTGGTTGGAGTGATCCGCGAGACAGGAAGTTGTGTTCCAACATTACTGTGAGGAAGATCAAAAAGTATTTCTTTAATATGGCAAATCAATATTTGCAACTGTTTTAATCTTAACCAAAATAAATTTATTAAGTAACTATTTGGAACACATTTTTTTTCAGGTATTCTTTATTAATGTTATGAATGCGAAAATAACTCTGTCTGTCTGTTACTCTTTCACGCCTAAATGACTGAAGGGATTTTGATGAAATTTGGTAGTATTATAGGGAACGGACATAGGCTACGTTTTTATTGGGGAAAATATTTTATTTCCACGGGAAAACTCTCTTACTTATTATATTCTTTATTGTTTTAAAAATTAAAAATACAGTTCAACTTAAAAAATTAAACAACAGGCGAGCTTATGGGGATAAAAGATGGGAAATTCACGGGCACAGATACAGTTAGTATAATTTAATTACAAATTGATGTATAATAATACTAATACACATATTAACATACTATTATAAACTAATACATATAAATATATTTATATGATATATAAGTGATAAAATAAAATATAATTATATACAAAATATAATTATGATTAAACTGCGGGAGAAACGCTAGTAGTTAATAATTATGCTTTTGTGGCTTGTTTTCTCCATCACCAACTCTGTCAGGGCCACCTCTAGTGCAGAGCAAAAAAAAAACTAAAACAGAATTAATTTAAAAAGATCAACATTCCCATTAGCCTTTAAGCGTCCTCATCTTGCCAGATGTCGCGATTGTATCAGCGCTGATTGCCAGACACTGTCGTCTATTAACGAACAAAGAGCAGCCAGGCAGCGTGGCGGGCTGACGGCAGAATGTAGGCAGCAGGGCTTTCTGTGACGACTTGGGTCGAGCTAGACACAACCAGCCGACACTTAGCCACACAAGATTCTCCCGTTACCGTTTCGGCAGGTTCTTGTAGCTTATTCCGCTCGCACACAGGTGAAACATTTCGCTACAATGAACACGAGTGTCGTTGTTGGTTCGGTGGTGGTATATTTTCTTTGGCGGAGGGTTGCGTGCGCAGATGAGGCCCGGCGGCGGAGCAACAGTCTGCTCGCGTGAGGCCGCGCGCTAGCATCGCGACACCATGTCACATGGTAAGCACACTGCCAAATTAAACACACTACAACCCATTCGCAACACTTCTACACTCACTACACACGTAATTTCGCCGTATTACAACAAATAATACTCAAGTACAGCACACTTTTCAGTGATAATTTCGACTCCCACTCAACTTTTCATTATTTATTTACGAAGCGCTACGAAACGGACTTCGCATTAATATGTTATAAAAATCCCTGTTTCTGTGTTGTGGTCATTTAAAAAAAACATCAAAAGAGTTCATAGTTCTATTTTACCTTTAGCAAGCACTAATGATGCTAAGTTATTATTTTAATGGGTAAAGGTGGAGGCAACAAAAGTCAGTGGTTCTAAATAGTGATTGATGAAAAGCTGAAAAGTCTACGATGGATGAATTTGTAAGTCAGAATGGAACCTTAGGTGAGTACGTAGAATACTTAGAAATTTTAAATTTACAGGCTTATAAATTTCGACCAAGATACTACATAATATTACAGCTCGTCTCAAAATATAAGGCTATGATATAAATTTTAGTTCAGTCCTAAATCAATTTTCTTAAGCTGGGTAAAGTTCATTGTACCTACTAGGCAGGTTTGAAGACATAATGTAAGCCGTAACACTATTCGAGGTTTATGGGCCCATTTTATTATGGGATTTTCTATTATAGAGATTGCTTATTGAGTTGAAAGCATCTTTAAGTACGCATGTAGCTTTTTCAATACACATATAGGTAGGAACAATTTAAATATTTGGTTATGTAAACTACATTACTTTTTATTGATTTACAATTTCACGAAAATATTCCAGCGATATCTTATTTTTAGAGCTTTGAAAATTAATATTATACTAGCCTAAACTGTCCCACTGCTCGGCAAAGGCCTCCCCTTTCTTTTTCCAGGCTTCCCGATTCTTGGCTGTTTCTGACCAGTCTGTATCAAACACTGTGAGGTCATTCCGCCATAAAATAATTAAAATAAAATAATTATGTACATAATTGTATAACCATACTCACGTAAAAAAATGTGGGTGCAGATGCCCTCCCTGATCTGATTCATTCAATAATTTTGCATACAAAACTGAAATCAGCTGTTAAAATGTTTCAAAACGGGAAAACCGTGGTTTTACATTTTTGTATACATACATATAATCACGCCTTTATCCCTAATGGGGTAGGCAGAGCGTAAACGACCTAAGGAAAGGTCGTTCCGCCACGTCTGACAAAGTTTTGAGGGTTATTCAAGATAGATTTTTAGGTATATTGCTGTAGTGACAGGTTGTCAGCCCATCGCCTAAATTACAATATACTGAAACTCTCGGATCCCTTAGCTGGTTTTTACAGCATGCCCGGGATGAAATGCAGCTGGCACATTCTATGTTTTTCTGTCGCTCCCAGTCCAGCATGGAAGAACATTTTTGTATGAGTATCCCATACTTCAATGCATTATGTTATGATCACGGACCGACGTGAAAAAGATTATTGAAATCAGCTGCTTACGACGTCAAGTATTTTGCTTGCATTTTTCCTTTTATTCCCAGTCCCAGATGCCCAGTCCACGCTTGTCCCTTTCATGTCGCCTAAGGGGGCATAACGTTCCCGGAGGTCCTCCTCAAGAGGCGACGTTGACGTACGTTCCCGGATACCCACTTCTAAGTAGTCCCTATATTCCTAGACGAAAGTTGTTTAGAGACTGAACTGAATCTTGACAAAAAAATACCGTCCCTATCTGTTCTCTCATGATAGAAAAAATACATGTACGTATAGACTGATGTTTTTTGTAACTCAGAATTGCTATTATTATTACTTTAAAGCCATGTAAGTAGTTTAAAGTATCAATCACGAGAAATGAAGTATCCCAACATTTTCGTAACGTGATTGAATTATTCCTTTCTTCAGAGGCAGCATTGTATACCGTAAATAGACCCAAATTTATGCGTAGAGATCTGCCTAACAAGTCAATCTATGTTTACCTTAGTTTACATACAACTCCCACTAAAACAACAAACCGGTATAATACGGGGTGTAAGGGACAGCGTCCCGCAAACTGATAGGGGTTGCTCAGTCAACGAAACTGAACAACTTTCAGCAGGTTTTTTTTTCAGGGAGTGAAAATTTTGGTTTTTCATACAAATTGCCTGATCGTGGTGGTCATTTTGTATGGGAAGGTAATTTTTTTATTAACTTCCTAAAAATAATTCCTGCTGATAGTTGTTCAGTTTTGAGGGGGCATAACTGACTGAGCAACCCCTATCAGTTTGCGGGACGCTGTCCCTTACACCTGGTATACATGAAAGCGGTTTTCAGATTCTAGAACGAATGTTAAAATGGCTGGGTCTGGAGTCCCGTGTAGTGACGTCACGAATTTCAGTCTCCCGCGATCACAGTTCCAAAAGTCCATCTTTTGTAAAAAAAATAACAAGAATTATAAGATAAGAATACGGGGTGTAAGTGACAGCTTCCCGCAAATTGATAAGGGTTGCTCAGTCAATTCTTCTTCTGTCGAGTGGGTATCGAGTCAAAGAAACTAAACAATTGTCGACGTAATTTTTTCAGAAAACAAAACAGAATATCCTTCGCCATTATGACCACCTCGTTCAGAAGACGCTTTAATTTTTAATTCTTGAAAGAATTTCTTTTAACGCATTTTTGTTTGCGGGAAGATCATCTGCAAAAAGGAATATTGCACAACCTAAGGGCAGTTTTGCACTGCTCCTTATTCGGTTCGTATCCGTGAAAAATTGTATGGATTGGCGCGAAAATGATTGACAGCTTCTTCAGCATATATTTTTCACGGATACGAATACAGAGCAGTGCAAAACCACCCTTAGCGTATTTACAAGAACACCGAGTAATATAATCGCTAGTTTCTGATATCTGTTTGTCTGTAAACCTCGTTAATATTTGATGGAAGCATACTTAGGTACACGTAGACGCCCACAATATGTGCAAACATGATTCTGTTATTCACACTAAGGAGATTATTTGTGTATAGTATTTCAGAGTATACTAATGATGTTAATTTATTTGTTTTGGGGCTTGAGTCATGCTTGGATAGAATGTATATGATACGTATAGGATATGCTGGACTGGGAGAGATAGAAAAACGTAGAATGTTCCAGCTGCCCTTCCTCCCGGGCATGCTGTAGAAGTCAGCAAAAGGGACTCGAGGGTTACAGTGTATTGTAATTTAGGCGATGGGCTGACAACCTGTAACTATGGCAACACACATTACAATCTAAAATTGCCCCAATTTTTGTCAGACGTGGCGAAAGCGCCATTTATGAGGCGTTAAACGCTCTGCCTACCCCGTAAGGGATAAAGGCGTGATTTTATGTATTTACGTATAGGATAGGATAGACTACTCATAATCTGTACAATTTTAAATGGTAGCTACGACAAAGGCCATTCAGAAGGAATCTAATATAAAATACATACATACATATAATCACGCGTTTATCCCTAATGAGGTGAGCAGAGCGTTAACGACCTAAGAAAAGGTAGGTATTTTATTATTATATCAAAAACCAATACATATTTTGGATTGTTATATGATGTAAGCAATAGATAGATTAAAATTATGTTACCTCACAAAAACTCGTGATTTCACATTCAGTATTTACAGAATCACAGCAGTTTTTTCTCATTTTATTGGTTACTTTGCATACATACATACATTCACGCCTGTATCCCTAATGGGGTAGGCAGAGCGTAAACGACCTAAACAAAGGTGTCCCGCCACGTCTGACAAAGTTTTGAGGGTAATTTAAGATAGAATTCTAGGAATATTGCTGTAGTGACAGGTTGTCAGCTCATCGCCTAAATTACAATATACTGAAACCCTCGGATCCCTGAGCTGGATTTTACAGCATGCCCGGGAGGAAATGCAGCTGGCACATTCTATGTTTTTCTCTCGCCTTTTTTTTTTAGGTTACTTTGTGTTTTTTTATTGAGGAAACTATCATGAATCATATTTCTGAACGTCATGGGCACTAAAGTATATCCTCATCTTTCTTTAACATAAATTACAAAAGAAAAGCTCTGATAACATTGATGTAGACGACGTTTAAAAGATCGCAATTGTTGTATCATTACCCCTTAAGATAAATTGGTATATTGCTTTAGTGATAGGTTGTCAGCCCATCGCCTAAACTTCAATATACTGAAATCCCTTAGCTGGTTTTTACAAATGCCCGGGAGGAAATACAGCTGTCACATTCAAAGTTTTTTCTCGCTCCCAAGCCAGCATGGAATTAATAGAATGAATAGAATCAATTAATAGAAAATGTGTCTGAAATCTATTGAAATTGCATCTGTCACAGCTACCATCCTAAATTCTACAGATCACCTATACTAAAACCTGCAACGTTTTATGAAATGTTTCTATTTTTTGTCTAATGTTTTTTGTCTAAAAATAAAGTGGTGTGACGTTTCGGCTTTTATTTTACCAATGTACTCTAGTCAGGTTAGGTAGGTATTTCTTAATTCTGTTACACCAACTACTATTTTTTCATATTTCTCTAACTAAAGGCATGATTTCTTCCATGCTGGACTGGGAGCGAGAGAAAAACATAGAATGTGCCAGCTGCATTTCCTCCCGGGCATGCTGTAAAAACTAGCTAAGATATCCGAGGGTTTCAGTATATTGCAAAATAGGCTATGGGCTGACAACCTGTCACTACAGCAATATAATATCTACAAATCTATTTTAAATAACGCTCAAAACTTTGTCAGACGTGGGGAACGACCTTTGTTTAGGTCGTTTATGCTTTGCCTACCCCATTAGGGATGATTGGAGAGAGGAGAGGATCGAAGGTGTGATTGTATGTATGTAAAGGCATAATTTAAAAACGCGAGGAAAAATCCCACCACAGTATAACTTTAAAATGTATACTGCATTTTATATCTAAACTATTATGTATTGAAACTAAATGGGCACTTATACTAATTCAACCGCTGAATAAACTTCACAAAAGAAATATGTTTATTTCTGTAAAAACACACTAAGCAAGGTAAAAAATAATAAAAATATCCTCATTAAAATGATAGAACTGGCGCGGTAAGAGAGCATTTTGCTTTTGTAAACTTTTGTGAAGTAAATAGACGGAGAATTAAAACAAAACAAAACCGTATGAAATACAATACTGCGGCTATGACTAGGTTTAACTGCCTACGTGGTCTAGTGGCTAGTGCCATGAACTCCCGATCCGGAGGTCCTGGGTTCGATTCCCAGGGGGGAAACACAAAGTTGATATTTGAGAATTTATCACTTTGTGAATTTTTCCCCAGTTTGGTTACGACATTGCAGGCTGAATCACCTGATTGTCCGAAAAGAAAAAGATTCCGTGCTTTGGAGGGCACGTTAAGCCGTCGGTCCCGGTCGCTGTCTTTGATAGTGGTCGTTACACAAAACCATGTCAGAGCCCTGATAGTTGTGCTACTAGGCGGTTTAAAAAACTCTGACACCAGGGTTCTTTGGGTCGATAGACTTGATACCCGACAAAAGAAGAAGACTGGGTTGAAATTATTTCTATACTAAGTTTTCCGCCTGGGATTTCATCCATAAATAAATGAGTTCTCCCGTAAAAATGAATTCTCCTACAGTAAGGGCGTTTGTACACTCATCTATGCTAGATTCGATAATTGTATCTTAAAAAAAATATAAAACATATGGATAAGTACACAAGCTGTCATACAATTATTACATAAATGCATACATATAATTACGCCTTTATCCCTAATGGGGTAGGCAGAGCGTACACAACCTAAACAAAGGTCGTTCCAACACGTCTGACACGTTTCGGTAGGTAATTAAAAAAATAACTAGTAAAACTGATCGGATCAGATAAAATACTCAAAAATAAATAGATAAGCAAAACAAAGTAACAGTTAAATGATGTTTCATTTCTATTATTTGGACGATAATTCGACATTTTACAAATGAAGGCCCGAGGGCCAAAACTCGAAACGTTTTGTCGACTTCCAGTTCCAGTAGGCACCAACTTAAGAACCTTTATACCTAGCGGTGGCGCCCTGATTCAACCTGATTCAAAATCATAATAGTGATTTTACCTTTTCGCCACCAAGCAATACAGATAAAAAATTGCAACCAGCGCCACACCAATTTCTAGGTAAAGAAATAGTCAATAAAATGGAGATATCCAACAGTTCATAACGATAGTAAATCTTTACTTTTTAAACAAAGTTTTAATTAATCTAAAACCATTATTTTGCTTCCTAATTTTCAGTTATTCTTTCATGTAGGTCAAAACAATAATATATTTAGTTGTAGTGGTGGTGGTATACTAAATAACACTTGGAATATTCAATAAGTTTATCTTTAGTTCAGTTTTCGAATTAGCACTGGCGCATCTCTATTACGCGTCTCTACACATCGCGTTGTCGGCTATAGACGACTGTGGCGTCGGTGGCATTTCAATTTTCTCAAACCGTTAGGACAAATAAGGATGTAATATAGAACATCGATAAAAATATAAAAATTAAATTCTTCAACTTTAGAACATCAAAGGATTTATTCTGGTACCTATTTTAAGGAAATGAATGAATACAAAAGTCGCAATGAAATATCATTGCGACTTTTGAACTGATTGTTGAATATTCATTAAAAACGGCGGACTATCAATGGTCAAGCAATTACCGCTGTGCACGAGTCGGCGAAACCGGTTTGTCGATACTCAATCAAACAAAGAAAAAAAATTCTAATTCTTAGTATATTTCTGCAAATAGATGTTGGAAATATTTTCATTATACATTAGAATAATAAGAAAACGTTATTGTTATGACAGACTTGACAAATATACACATAGTATAACAGTAACAACACTTCCAGTCGTGTGGGGCCGACGGTGGCGTGTGCGAATTGTATTTCGGCAGGTTCAGAAGATAATCAGTATTTTTCTTATTTTATATTATAAAACGAATAAACATCTAAGCGCAAAAGTTTATAAATCAAAGTAGAAGGTACAAAAAATGCAATATGCGAAAAAAATAAAAAGATACAGTTTCAAAATGCTGGTTTATGAACATAAACTTTTTAACTACATTTTGTCGGCTGTAGCCGACCGTGGCGCTGACAGCAAGTCGCGGGTTGTCGGCTATACCCAACTGTGGCGGTGAAAAGGTTAAAAAAATGCTTACCATATTATAACAGTGAAAACATTAATGACATTCATAAGAAAAATCACCACGATATAGCATTATAAAGCTAGTCTATAAATATCTCTTCGGAACGACATTTTATATGAAAGATATGAAAGAAGTATGGCACCTCTGTAATGTGACGTCACATGACAGTTCGGATCTCTCTTTTTAATCAACGACTTTAAAGCGATATAACTCGTAAACTAATGAGTATTTAGCGAAAATTCTTTCACATTAATTTTGGCATGGTGACAACAATTCCTAATGATATTTAAAAACAAAATGTCATGCATTTACCCTATTCAGGAGCGATCTCCGTTTTTAGCAATATTTTCAATAAGTAGTAACTGCGGGGTACTATTCGCTACTCAAGTCATTAGTTCTAGAAAAATATTAGGTTTAATTCTAAGGTAGTTAAAATTTATATTTTGAAAAAGTGTATATTTTGCGAGTAATGTTTATTTACGAAAGGGGGCGCCACCGTTGTCTATATTGCGTGTAAGGGACAGCGTCCTGCAAACTGAAGTTGTTCACAAACTTTTTGTGACACAAACTGATACAGGTTGCTCAGACAGTGACACTGAACAACTTCAGTTTGCGGGACGCTGTCCCTTACACCCCGTATAAGTTGCGAGGGGCGCCACCGCTAGCGATACAGGCTCTTAATTAAATACATTGTGAACAAAATGGTGCCCTTGAAATGTTGACCGCAAACGGCACAAGGCTTTTACTGGCTTAAGCTGTCTTGTAAACTATCTAGTGTGCTTGTGTTGGGTTGTTAAGGTGAACGACCTGATGATCTCTGAGTTTTCAAACTGCTAACACGCCTCTGTCACGGTTTTTGTATCAATCACTATCTACTCTTCCATGCTGGACTGCGAGCGAGAGAAAAACATAAAATGTTTCAGCTGCATTTTCTTCCGGGCATGCTGTAAAAAGCTAAAGGATCCGAGGGTTTCTGGATATTGAAATTTAAGCAATAAACGTACACATCTATCTTAAATAACCCTCAAAACTTTGTCGTTGAACTTCCTTTGATTAGGTTGTTTACGCTCTGCCTACCCCATTAGGAATGAAGGCGTGCTTATATGTATGTACTATCTACTCGAAGCTTATATGGTCGATAATAATTGTTACTAAACTAGAATTTTACAGAACTTTTACTGCCTCCGTGGTCTAGTGATCAGAGCTATGGGCTCACGATCCTGAGGTCCTAGGTTCGATTCTCTGGGGGGGGGGACAAAGTCGATATTTGTCAATTTATCACTTGGTGTGATTTTCTGAGGAAAATCTGAGATCTGAAAACTGAGGTTTGGTTAGGATAATGCATGCTGAATCACCTAAATGTCTGGAAGAAAAAAGATTCGTTGCCCCGGTCGCTGTCTTTGATACACAATACCATGTCAGAGGCTTGATAGCTGTGCTATTAGGCGATTTAAATACTCTGACACTGTTCATCGGGACGATCGACTCAAAACCTTCACGACAGAAGAATAATAACATAACAGACCTCTGGTTTGAGCTAGACACAGGTTACAACAGCGTAGAGTTCTGTGCTACGTGGTGTAGCTAATTGCTACGACAACGTAGCAAATGGTATACACACACACACACAAACAAACATAATCACGCCTTTATCCCTAATTGGGTAGGCAGAGCGTAAACGACCTAAACAAAGGTCGTTCCGCCACGTCTGACAAAATGTTGAAGGTTATTTAAGATAAATTTGTAGGTATATTGCTGTAGTGGCAGGTTGTCAGCCCGTCGCTTAAATTACAATACACTGAAACCGTCGGATCCCTTAGCTGGTTTTTACAAATGGCATAACCTGTTTTAAAAGCAATTTTTTATTATGACACTTATAAGCTGATTTAATAAAGTAACATTTTAAAGGTTACTTTAATAGGTGGTCACTAAATTTAAAAACTTGTCTGCTTGATAATCCATATTGTAAATTTTATTGTTCTATCAAAATTTATCTTAAAATACTTATTTTTATATTACCAAATGTGAGGAAACAATTTTTACGTAAATATTCTATACATGAATTTTCATTGAGATCAGTTTGCAAATTCGAAACGTAACATGTGCTTCCAGGAAAACCAATATTCAATTTTGCTTCGTTACATTTTATTCGTTTTTCAATGAAAAGAGTTGATTAAGCTTGTTAAACAAGATTCTTTATTATTTTCGAAGAATGTACATATATACACGAATACGTATAATCAAGCCTTTATCCCTAATGGTGTAGGAAGAGTGTAAACGACCTTAACAAAGGACAAATTTTGAGGGTTATTTAAGCTAGATTTGTAAGTATATTGCTGTAGTGACTTCTTCTGTCGAGTGGGTATCGAATCTATCGACCCGATGAACCCTGGTGTCAGAGTTTTTAAACCGCCTAGTATCACAACTATCAGGCCTCTGACACGGTTTTAAGTAACGACCACTATCAAAGACAGCGACCGGGACCGACGGCTTAACGTGCCCTCCGAAGCACGAAATCTTTTTCTTTTCGGAAAATCAGGTGATTCAGCCTGCAATGTCAATATCTGTTCTCAAATATCAACTTTGTGTTTCCCCCCTGGGAATCGAACCCAGGACTTTCGGATCGGGAGTCCATGGCACTAGCCACTAGACCACGGAGGCAGTTGTAGTGACTGGTTGTCAGCCAATCGCCTAAATTGCAATATACTGAAACCCTCGGACCCCTTAGCTGGTTTTTACAGCATGCCCGGGAGGAAATGCAGCTGGCACATTCTATTGCTTTCATATCATCAAGTGTGAGGAAACAATATTTCCGATTATTCTATACAACATTTATCACTGCAGATCAGTTTGCAAATTCGAAACGTAACATGGTGCTTTCAGGAAAAGCAATATTTAATTTTGCTTCGTTACATTTTATTCGTTTTTCAGTGAAAAGGATTAATTCCGCTTGTTTAATAGATCATTTTACAGAGAAACCTATATGGATAATTGAACTAATATGATTGGCCTGTAGCTATAGGAATAATAAAAAAACGTGAGTATAGGTTTGAGACTTTCGCGGTTGTTAATTACAATTAGATTATTATTTTGAAGGGGACTGTTCACACGATTATAGTTAGTGTCAGTCTGCTCGTGACCATGACGCATGAAACTGCGTTGAAATATCGAGGTAACAATAAATATTATAGTGGTAATAAAATAATCACGTTCAAAATAGTAATCTACGTACATATAATCACGCCTTTATGCCCTAATGGGGTAGGCAGAGCGTAAACGACCTAAACAAAGGTCGTACCGCCACGTCTGACACAGTTTTGAGGGTTGTGGTTAAGATTGATCTGTATATTGCTGTAGTGACAGGTTGTCAGCCCATCGCCTAAAATGCAATATACTGAAACCCACAGATCCCTTAGTTGGTTTCTACAGCTTGCTCGGGAAGAAATGCAGCTGGCATATTCTATGTTTTTTTCTCACTCTGGATAACGTCTTGGAGTCGGACATAGGTTATCCTGACTGCGGAAAAACACTCAATTCCCACGGTATAATGTTGAAACCGCGGGCAGAAATGTTGTTTATAAATATATAAAACTATTTCTGATTGTAATTTATTGTATTGTTATTTATTGCACTATACGGAGCGTAAGGGACAGCGTCCCGGAAACTGATAGGGGTTGCTTAGTCAGCGAAACTGAACAACTTTCACCAGGAAATTCTTTCAGGAAGAGAAAATAAAATGGTTTACATACAATTTGTCTGATCCAGTCGTTTATTTTGTATGGGAAGTAATTTTCTTTTCATCTCCTGTATGAATCTTTGTGGAAGTTTTTCAGTATCGTTGACTGCGCAACCCCTATCAGTTTGCGTCACGCTGTCCCTTACTCCCGGTATAGCTATACTAAAAAAACTGTAAGATGGTAGCTGTGACAGATGCCGATAATTATTATAGATTTTAGATATATTTTCTTTTGTTTTCCTTCTGAATGGCATCTATCGGAGTGTGATCGGAGCTACCACCCATCATTTTACAGAGTATAGTTGAATGACATATACATATAATCACGCCTTTATCCCTGATGGGGAAGGCAGAGCTCCCTTAGCTCGCTTTTACAGCATGCCCGGGTGGAAATGCAGCTGGTACATTCTATGTTTTTGTCTCGCTCCCAGCTCTTGAATGACCCGATCACGATATTCAATGTTAACAGTAGAGGCTCCAACCCCGAACTGAAAGCCTTGAATAAATTAACAGTTAGTAGCTATTCGGTTCGGTACCTACTACCTTTTGTTTTCCTTTCTCGAACCAATCACAATACGATACCATACCGCGTCGCTTTTACGACCACTTTGGTTTTGGTTTGCTTTTCATACATACATATAATCACGTCTTTATCCCTAATGGGGTAGGCAGAGCGTAAACGACCTACTAAACATAGGTCTTTCCGCCACGTTTGACAAAGTTTTGAGGTTTATTTGGTTTCTAATTCATACTATTTATTATAGAAACAGGAACTTGTATTATGAAAGAGTGTGATTCTAAATAGATAGATAAAAAGTTTATTACATAAAAATAACTCACATGTAACAAGACAAACAGTACTTTAAACCAAAGTATAATGGCAAACATATATCGAGTGTAAGGGACAGCGACTTGCAAACTGAAACTGATTGCTCAGTTAACGAAACTGAACAACGTTCACCAGTAAATTCTTTCAGGAGACGAAAAAAAAAAAGACTTTCCCATACAAAATTACCATCTCCATCAGTGAAAACCAAATATATTTTTTAACTTCATTAAAATATAATCCTGCTGATAGTTGTTTAGTTTCGTTGACTGAGCGACTCCTATCAGTCCGCGAGACTGTCCCTTACACTCGTAGAAATTAAAACTAGGTTAAATGTCTGCCTACATTCTGCTGCATGTGTGCTGAAGCAATGCAGATACATATAGTCACGTCTTTATCCCTAATATGGCAGGCAGAGCGTAAACGACCTAAAGAAAAGTCTTTCCGCCACGTCTGACAAAGTTATGAGGGTTATGTAAGATAGATTTGTAGGTATATTGCTGTAATGACAGGTTGTCAGCCCATCGCCTAAATTGCAATATACTGAAATCTTTGAATCCCTTAGCTAATTTTTACAGCATGCTCGGGAGGATATGCAGCTGGCATATTGTATGTTTTTCTCTCACTCCCAGTCCAGAATGAAAGATAGGTATGATTGCTTAAAAAGAGTAACACTGCTTTTCTCCTCTCACCCATGCAACTGACTGAAAAGCGTTCTTACGGCTTTTAGGATATACTTAGTTACATACATACAAATAATCACGCCTTTACCCATAATGGGGTAGGCAGAGCGTAAACGATCTAAATAAAGGTCCTTACGCCTTCTGACAAAGTTTGGTTAGGACATTGCAGGCTGAATCACCTGATTGGCCGAAAATAGAAAAAGGATTCCGTGCTTCGGAAAGCACGTTAAGCCGTCGGTCCCGGATCTTTGATAGCGGTCGTTACTGAAACCATGTCAGAGGCCTAAATAGCTGTGCTACCAGGCGGTTTGAAAACTCTAACACCAGGGTTCATCGGGTCGTTCAACTCGAGAATCCACTCGTTAAGAAGAAGATTTATTTATTTATTTTTATTATTTTATATTTATTTAGTAGCAAATTATTAGAAAGTCAAGTTATTGAAACGAATTGCTCCCAGTGTATACCCATCTTAAGCAAAATAAAAAGAAAATTGACTTTTATTTTAGGAATCTTTTCCGTTGTCCCTGTTTATAAAATTTTCGCCATTTTGTTGGTTTATTGCGCGATTATCAGGAATTTAATTTGTTTTACAAGTTAATCTGGTTTCGTTCTAATAAAAAATATCTGTTTGTTTTTGCTTCCTGATTTTATAATATTAATGTAAACTGAATTAAGCTTAGGAACCTTTTAGTTAGCCATGGACCTAAATGATCCAGTCTTACTTAATCTAGGACTAATAATTATAAAATCTTTAAGTAAAATGAAACTGAGCTTTTATAACCTCAAAAGCAAAAGTTGCGCCGCATCCAGCCCACAGTTTTTCATTTTTATTATGCAATGTTTTTAATTATCAAATAGTTCTTTTCGTTTTTAAATTCGAGCCAGATATTTTCGTTTCCTTTACACCCACATTTTGGATGGTATTTGTGATAAAGTTTTAATATTGCGGAATGATAGTTAGGTACTTGGTTGTATTATTTATAACTAGCGACCCGCCCCGGCTTCGGAGATTATCAGTGTTTCTCTACTATATTAAACATGTATTATACATATTAACCTTCCTCTTGAATCATTCTATCCATTGAAAGAAACCGCATCAAAATCCGTTGCGTAGTTTCAAAGATTTATGCATATGCAGGGATATAGGGACAGAGAAAGCGACTTTGTTTTATACTATGTAGTGATACCGGGTAGACATGAACAACCAATCATGTTCTTAGTTTTATTAGAGATATTTTTTTCGTGCTTTGTGGAAGTTGTTTGTTGAACATTATGGTTTAAGATTAGACTGCAGCGGCACGACACGGCGCGGCAACTGCGTTTCATGTCAGTTCATACATTTTGACAGCCTTTGCATTGCGGTAAATCTCATACATTTTTATGAATTTTCATACAATGAATATTTTGTCGCGACGTGGCTCGTCGTGTCGCGTCGCTGCAGTGCAGTACATCGGGTACATCTCACACAAAGAATATTTTGTCGCGACGTGCCTCGCCGTGCCGTGCCGCGCCGCCGCTCCGCTACAGAGCAGTTCTAGTGTGGTCTAACCTTAAAGGAACGCAGTTCTTTTTTACACCCTGTATATTTACATACATACATATAATCACGCCTTTATCCCTAATGGGGTAGGCAGAGCGTAAACGACCCAAACAAAGGTCGTTCAGCCACGTCTGACGAAGTTTTGAGGGTTATTTAAGATAGATTTGTAAGTATATTGCTGTAGTGACAGGTTGTCAGCCCATCGCCTAAATTACAATATACTGAAACCCTCGGATCCCTTAGCTGGTTTTTACAGCATGCCCGGGAGGAAATGCAGCCTGTATATTTTCACGCAATATGATTTAACAGATACCTAACCCTGTTTCCCACTGTACTTAAGTTACGGCGAGCAGATGTAATTATATTATATGAAACGTTTAACTTTATTCCGACCCTTTTCGTGTAAAAGTAGGTAATAAATTTACCTCGATTTGCTCGTTATTTTAACACCCGAGGGAAAACTTGAAGAACTTGTTGCTAATTTTTGGGTTTGTCGATCCCCCAATGTTATTACCGAAGCTCTAGTTTCAAAACGGCAGAGTTTTTTTATTAGTATTTACCTATTTAGATATTGATCTCGACTAAATAAATAAAGTGCATAATGCGTTGAATCGAAACTAATAAATGTATGATTTGGTAAAAAGGATTAGTTTTGCCGCCATCTTATTATTAGTTTTGCCACCGTATCATTTTTAGTTTTACCGCCCTCTCATTATTAGTTTTGCCACCGAATCATTATTAGTTTTGCCACCGAATCATTATTAGTTTTGCCACCGAATCATTATTAGTTTTGCCACCGTATCATTATTAGTTTACCGCCTCTTATTATTAGTATTGCCACCGAATCATTATTAGTTTTGCCACCAAATCATTATTAGTTTTGCCACCGTCTCAATATTAGTTTTGCCACCGAATCATTATTAGTTTTGCCACCGTCTCAATATTAGTTTTGCCACCGAATCATTATTAGTTTTGCCACCGTATCATTATTAGTCTTGCCGCCGCCGTCCCATTATTAGTTTTGCCACCGTATCATTATTATTCTTGCCGCCGTCCCATTATTAGTTTTGCCACCCTCACTATACGAATTTTGAAGAAACGTTTATTTCCAGTTCACTTAGAAACACAGTTTCTCGCAAACTGACAGTGGTGGTTTAGTCATCAATAGTAAACGAAGACTATGAAATTATTTTTGGCCACCAAACCACCAACATAACCACCATTATTATACAATTTACGGTGGCAACCCTAAATATTTATTTTGTTTCATAAAATAATTTCTACGTGAAAGCTGTTCGTTGACTGAATCAACTCAAAACAGTTTAGGGAAGTTGTCCCTTACACCTTGTCACTTTTTTTTTCCTACTCTCTTACCTTTTTAAAAGCATAAGTATATAAGGCTTGATTCTAGATTCCACCGGGTGAAACTAAAATTAAAATCTATCTGCAACTTTAGGAATGACAAAATTGAAAAAGCACAGGTGATTTATACTCTATAGTTTTACACTTTGTCCGCTAGATTATAACGCGATTTTGCACGTTTCCCCAGAATTTTATCCGCCATATCATTGACGGCGTATGAAAATAACAGATAACGCATAAAACCACCGACTATTGATCTCCTGTCTTTTTCCAACATTTTAAGTCTGAAAGTGACAAATAGATTTTAATTTTAGTTTTAGCCAGCAAATCTAGAAGCAAGCCCATCAGGAATATATAATAATCCCAAAAGTGGTAAGTAAAACAAGATTTTCGCCCGGAAAGGCCAATTAATAGTCGGCGAACAGACACGGGTGGCGGCTAACTAAATTACGTGAATAATCAAGTTTCAGTTAACGAGCATACATACATAAAGTCATGCCTGTTTCCTTTACGGGGTTGGTGGAGTATAAAATGCCTAGAGTAGCTTTCGCCACGTTTGATTGTCATTTCAGAAAATACGAACTAACTGAAACCAAAAAAAGGAAACGAACTGTGTATTAGCTACACTTTCTTTTAAGGAAAAAGTAAAAAGACTGCTCCTGGAATCCCAAAAGTTGGGAATTCTAAGCGCTTTGTTTAGGTAGCGAATATTAAAATCAAACAAAATTTAGTAATCTAGTACAGTAGTAAATACGCTAATTAATGTTTAATATCAAATTAGAATATTTAATATAATATAAACTTACTTATATATAATATAATTTATTTATAAATTATAACGTAATATATTGGTATGTAGGTACATGTAATATATTCAATATAATCTGCATGAATTGGCCTATATTGTACTGTTTTGTTCCTTACTTTTCTGCTGTATGTATTTGTGTTTCTTTGTGCAATAAAGCATCTTGTATTGTATTGTATTGTATAATCATATTTGATATTTATAAGATGTTTTTGATACTAATCACTATATTGACAATCGTTCAGCTAATTGAATACCGTAACCGCGTCTTCCTCTAGGTTGTAGCTGAAAACCAGCGCTTTGCTCCTGAGCAAACTTTGACGCTGTGCAATAGCTCAGAAATAGGCAATAGCCTATTTGCACTGCTACAGCACACATTGTCTTAAGTTTACATGTAAATATTATCAGTTGTTTCTTTACGTTTGTTGTGATTTAATTTCAGAACTTTTTATGTGTAAAATTTGTGTGACTGTAGTACGAAATAAACGTTTTATCTATCTATCTATTGCAATAGTAAGTTACTTAGCCGCTCGCAATGTAATATATTGTAATACACAGTTCGTATTTTATTTCTTGTTTTTTTTTATTTAGTTTTATTTCTTGTTTTTTTTTTTAATCACATAATAGTCCCAAAAGCCAAGTGAGGAAAACAAGATTTTCGCCAAGAAAGGCCAGTTAATAGTCGGCGAACAGACACGGGCGGCGGCTAAGTAAATTCCGCATATAATCAAGTTTCACTTAACGAGCAGGCCTAATTATATGCCCTGAGCTTTCCAGCCACAGACTAGACAATGAGAGACTGAACTTCTTTTTAGACGTTCAACTAACTGATACTAAATAAAATCTGTGTTAAAACTAGTCAATTTTCAAACTACTTCTTGCCTATTTCAACTTACTGTAAATAGGTACGGCTGAACCATCCATACAAAGCGGAGGTAGGCTCCGGCCGGGGCCGCCTGGCTCGCAACCACCCTCTCACCGGAGTCCGGCGCCAAACATCTTGCTGTGTTCCGTTGGTGCGTGAGATTACCAGTGCCATAACAGGCATCTCCTGGATGAGCTCGCTCCATCGTCGACTCCCGTCACGGTCATCCCTGACCTTGTGTCTAGAGTAAAGAGCAAACCGATTTCTAATAAAAAAAGCAATTCCCTAGTTTTTAAGTTATCTTGTGGTAATTAATTAAAAATTAGATAGACATTTTCACCAAACTGAATTAAAAATTTGTGCTGAAATCCATTGACATATTCATTAGTATACTTTTCATTCGACTTTATTTTTAAGACCATACTTTTATTACATGGTCAATAGATTTATAGATCTATGTTTTAACTAATTATTTGGGAAATGTGCGGACTTTGAGAGTGGTAACTTGAGCCTTGTCTTAAGAGATTCATTTATATAACTATCTTTAAATTATGTTTACCTCTAAAGAGCCATTAATTACAAATAGTGGAGACTGCAGCTTTAAATACAGAGCTAAACAACAAATCTACTTACGATATTACGGTAACTAAGGCCCGTATTTATAATCGTAGTCTTAGGCTCGTAATTATAAACCGATCTCAAGATTGAGAGTAGTATTAAGTATGTATTTGACAGGTCAGGTATGTACTGAAATGACATTTCTGATACGAACTCAAACTCGCTGTCAATCTCAAGTGCTAATTATAATTACGGGCCTAAGTAATTTATTCTGTCATGAAGTCATACAAAGTATTATGGGACGAAAATGTCCATGCTGTCAGTCAAATGAATGTGTCAATTAGGTTAGGTTTTTCTTTTCTACTGCTAAGAGCTGTGCGAAAATTGCACAAAAAGCTAATTCAATAAAAACTACGAGTCGGATTAAAAAAAGCTATGTTGCGATTTTAGATAATCATAATACGGATAAAGTCCCGAAGGAACCGTGATAGTTTAAAAGGAATATTAAATTTACTGATAAAAACAGCTTTACTTCCAGTTTCTTTTAACAAACTTATTTATGAACTCAGTTTTAAATGTCGCAATATATGTATATATTTGGAAAATTTCCAATGATTCGTGAAGGAGAACTAAGCTCTTAAAAATAACCATTTGTCAGTAGGAATCAACTTAAGGTGGGATCTTTAAAGATCGGGTGAAGATTAATATACGGGGTGTAAGGGACAGCGTCCCGCAAACTGATAGGAGCTGCTCATTCAACGAAACTGAACAACGATCACCAGGAATTTTCTTCAGGAAGTTAAAAAAAAATTTGGTTGTCCATACAAATTGTCTGATCGAAGTGGTTATTTTGTATGGGAAGGTCAACTTTTTTCTCATCTCCTGAAAAAAAAATCCCGGTTGAGGTTGTTCATTTTCGTTGACTATCAGTTTGTGGGATGCTGTCCCTTACACCAGGTAGAGGCACGCATAGATCGTCACCACAAATCACTACGATCAGCCACTGTTAGTATACATTGCTGAATATTTTTGCATTAGCCTACCTTGGCAGGCTCTGAGCCCGTTCATTCTCTCTTTAAGTTCCTCTGTCAGAAAGGTATCTTGCACCTTATTTGCCTAAACATGGTCTTAAAAAACCTAGGAGGATAAATTAGAAAAACAAAGCAACAGATACGTAAGTAAACTGTGAATACTGTAGTTATGAATGTTGTCCAAACAATGGATAGCTCGCGCGCTTGAGTTACCACGAAATAAGTGGAATATTTTCAAACAAAGCGTTTAGGAGTCAACTCGGAAAACAAACTCGCCTTTGTAATTTTCCGCGTGTAAAAATACTCATAGCGATGCGAAAAAGTTCCGTTTTTGAATAATATCTTAGACTGTTTTTCGTTTAATGAATGTTACTTTTTATCACAATATCTTGAACGCTAAACGAAAGATCAAGATATTGCTCTGCCGTTTGAAAGTTAGGTATAAATTACATTATTCAACTGGAAGTAGGTATAATTACGTGGGATCGTTTTGCCGTGCTAACCACCAAGCTAGCTTTTTTAAATAAATAAAAATAAACAGACTGTTTTGTTTATTTGGCTTGTATTTATTCAATTGAAATTCGACTAAAGAGTCGTGATTTATCTGCAATTAAATTGGTTAAAATATTACGTTTCAAAAGTAAATATAAACATGTAAAGCCGTATCAAATGGTTTTATTTGATATGAGAAATCAAAGAACAAAAAAAAGTGAATTAATAATTTCTATTTGATATTCCTCAAAGCTTTTGCATTTTTAAAACTAAATCGGATCTTCTTATTCTAAGATCTCGTGTATTTAATCGAATAGCTGTGTCTGTAGTAAGTAATAACCAAGTAACTAACAATTTCTAACTTTGTATCTCTCGTCTTCACTAGAACTTACATGAACTACTGAGCAAGGTATAAAGTTCTAACTTACAAGAAACTAAGTAAACACTACAGCATTTAGGTAGTAGTAATATAATACTTATGTACCTACGCACTTTGTAATATTTGGTGGATCTGGATTTGTATTGTGTATTTTAGGTTAGACCGCACTAGGACGCAGCTGCGGCGGCGGGACACGGCGCGACAATAACTGTCAAAATGTATGAACTGACATTGCCGCGCCGCTCTGCTGCAGCTTCAGTGCCGCTGCAGTGCGGTTACATCTCGTACATTTTCATACAAATAATCATCAGTCGCGCAGTGCCGCGCCGTGCCGCGCCGTGCCGCGACGCTGCTGCTATGTTCTAGTGCGGGCTGACCTTAAGGTGGTTGCAGAGCATAGGTGGCGCACTCAATAGTAATAAATTAATTGTGTCTAAAATAAAGACTTCCATGCTGGTCTGGGACCAAGAGAAAAACATAGAATGTGCCAGCTGCATTTCCTCCCGGACATGCTGTAAAATCAGCTAAGGGATTCGAGGGTTTCTGTATATTGCAATTTAGGCGATGGGCTGGCAACCTGTCACTACAGCAATATACCTACAATCGATCTAAAATAATCCTCAAATTTTGTCAGACGTGGCGAAACGACCTTTGTTAAAGTCGTTTACGCTCTGCCTACCCCATTAGGGATAAAGGCGTGATTGTGTAAAAAAAAAAAACATAAATATTTTACGATTGGCGATAATCGCAACTAACTCTCCATTTTATGTTATAAATTTATATACAATAAACGAATTAGAATAATCCATAATTTAATTATTTACACTAAGTAAAAACTACGCATTGCAAATGTGCTAAAAGTGGCCACTTTTAGCGTATGTACAATACATGGCTTTTATGCTTAGTAAAATATGCATGAAAATTCCTCTTAAGCGTATAAAGTACCTTCTGTTTGAATTTCCGAAAACTATAATGGAATATGGGAAAACCCAGAAATATCCTGTCAAAGTCAATAGCAAGAGCTGAAGTCACGTACAAGTGTTAACTTTGTTAGTTTTATGAGAAGTTTAACAAGGAACAAGGCAGTGCAATTTAGCTTTTCCTTGTTTGTTGAAAGTTTCACACGTCTTTCTATCGTTTCTGTAACATCAGGTGTCTTTTCTGTTTCTTTATAAGTTAGTGCTACGGGTACAGCCAAAAACCTCTTTGGGGTACCGACCGATCTAAACCGATGAAGTTTTCTCGAGTAATTGTTTATGCTTATTGCTTCTACATAAATTTTTGACTCGATACCGACACGCCAGAAAAAAGAAGCACTGTGAAATAATGAAATTAATATAAATGAATGAACAAATCTCTTAGATATATTCAAAAATTCAAATTCTAAATAATTTTATTTCGGTAAACATCCATAGTTGTTAGCAAAACTTAAAATTTATTAATTCTAGGTAGTGTTAGTAAAACTTAAAATGTAATTAATATATAATAATAGATATAGTAGTGAGTAGGTATAGTTTGCGTATTGCGAATGCCTTAAACCAGGGTGGGTAACTTTTTAAATGATGCGGGCCAGATTTAACGATATTTAATTTTTTTTTAAATACGAGGGCCGTAAAACATGGATGGACACATGGACATACATACCTATATAATCACAGTTGTTCAGTTTCGTTGACTGAGCAACCCCATATCAGTTTGCTGTCCTTTACACCCGGTATAGCGATACACATTTCGGTCTTAAATTGCCCTCAAAATTTGTCAGACGTGGCGGAACGATATTTTATTTGGTCGTTTACGCTCTGCCTGCCTTATTCGGGATAAAGCCACGATTATATATACGTATATATTTATAAATTCTCTCTCATTTACTATTGTACAGACCACAAAGCGGCAAAGTCCTCATTCATTATTAAGACTGGTGTATCTCAGTCAGTATAGTTTCGGGTTTGATAGATCGGTTCTCTGATTAGCTCACAGCTAGGCTCAGGAAGGCTGCAGACTTGGTATCAGCGCAGCCATGGTATCAGCGAGACTGGTTTTATCTTATAATCCTTCTTCTTCTTTTTCTAGCCGATCGACCCGATGAACCGTTATCTCAAAAATTTCTAAACCACCTATAGCATAGCTTATAGGCATCTGACATGGTTTGAGTAACGACCACTATCAAAGACAGCAACCGCGACCGACGGCTTAACGTGCCCTCCGAAGCACGTTCTTTTCGAACAATCAGGTGATTCAGTCTGCATTGTCCTAACCAAACTGGGGGAAATACCACAAAGTGGTAAATTGACAAATATCAACTTTGTGTTACCCCCCCGGAATCCAACAGGACCTTCGGATCGGGAGCCCATGGCTCAATCCACTAGACAACGGAGGCCGTTGAATAATCCTTTATGACTCTTCTCAATGTACAGTCTACCAATCTTATTTTTTTGCCTTGTCTGTTCACGAACTAATGCTAGTCAAACCTTTCACTACAATATACCTACAAATCTATCTTAAATAACCCTCAAAACTTTGTCAGACGTGGCGGAACGACCTTTGTTAAGACCGTTTACGCTTGGCCTACCCCATTAGGGATAAAGGCGTGATTATACGTATGTATGTAGAAATTCGCTCAAGAATTCAGGGCTAATTGCGTCCGCTTATAGTGTAGCCGCAATCTAAAAATTAGGATGACTGATCTCTGCGGGAATGAGGATAATGTACTTATCATTTGATTGTTTCCCTTCAGGAAAGTTCCGTGAACGTGCCATGAACTTGAGAAGTAGGCACATTTCTGTCTGGAACGTATCGAAAAACAAATACGTGAATGTAAGGCTCTTTATATTCCTCTAGTTTCTGCTGGGTATGCTAAGGAAGATTGGTGCAAAGTTGAAAAACTGCCTCTGTGGTCTAGTGGTCTGAGCCATGGGTTAACAATCCAGAGGTCCTGAGTTCGATTCCCAGGTGGGAGGAAACTAAAGTTGATATTTATAAATTTATCATTTTGTTAGATTTTCCCTAGTTTGCCTGTCTGCCTAGAAGAAAAAAGATTCCATGCTTTGGAGAGCACGTTAAGCCGTCGGTCCCGGTGTAAGAGGCCTATTAGCTGTGCTACTAGGTGGTTTTAAAAACTCTGCCACCAGCACCTCTGATATCCACACGACAGAAGAAGAAGGTATCATATTAGCATCTGGTCAGAATAGGCGAAATTAAATAGAAACTTGAATGTAAGAGGGTTATCTTCTATTCCTCTAGTTTCTGCTGCGTATGCTTGTAGGTATAACCTAGAGTGGGAAGGAAGACTAGTAGAAAGTTGAAAAACTGCCTCCGTGGTCTAGTGGTCTGAGCCATGGGTTAACGATCCAGAGGTCCTGGGTTCGATTCCCAGGTGGGGGAACCCAAAGTTGATATTTGTAATATTATTACTTTCTAGTTTATTTAGAAAAAAAAAGATTCCGTGCTTCGGAGAGCACGTTAAGCCGTCGGTCCTGGTCGTTATTGATAGGGCTCGTTGTGCAAACCATGTCAGAGGCCTATTAGCTGTGCTACTAAGCGGTTTAAAAAACTCTGACACCAGGGTCCTTCGGGGCGATCGACCCACACGACAGTAGAAGAAGAAGGTATCATTAGCATAATTATGCGATATAATTATGCGGTCAGCATAATTATGCGAAATTATAGAAATATGAATGTATCTTCCATGCTGGACTGGGAGTGAGAGAAAAACATAGGATGTGCCAGCTGCATTTCCTCCCGAGCATGCTGCAAAAACCAGCTAAGGGATCTGAGGGTTTCAGTATATTGTAATTTAGGCGATGGGCTGACAACCTGTCACTACAGCAATATACCTACAAATCTTTCTAGACTGGCCCTCAAGACTTTGTCAGACGCGGCGGAACGGCCTTTGTTTAGGTCGTTTACGCTCTACCTACCCCATTAGGGATAAAAGCGTGATTATATGTATGTATGTATGAATGTAAAAAGGGATTTCTTCTGTCCCTCTAGTTTCTGCTTGCTTGTATTGAATAACACCAGTGAGCAGATTAGTGCAAACTTAGTCTATGGCTTGAAGCTTGTAAGTGGATTGTATGAAGTAACTTTAGCCGCCCGTCTGGTCTTCTATTATATTCGTAGTTACCAGTTTCTTAGTGCATGTAAGTTGAATAACAAAGATCCTTTAATATGGTACATACTTTAAAAAATATATGTATGGATTGCTACAAAAAAATCACAAATAATTGAATAATCTCCCAAACTTCAAAAAGTTTATCGGGAGATTCACAGTTACTGCGCGCATTAAACTAAAAAAATACAATGTTAGTTGAAACATAACTAAAAATAACTTAATTAATAAAAATTTTAATGTTCCTGATAAAAATCCTGCTGGTAGTTGTTCAGTTTCGTTGACTGAGGAACCCTGCGGGACGCGTATACACCTGGTATCATATAGCTCAGTGTCTGATACCTCATATAAAAACACCTATTATTATTGCCGCTAAAATCTTTAATTGAAATCTTTTTACATGGGAATGGAAAGGAAATCTGTAGAAGATACATACATACATAAATCACGCCTTTATCCCTTACGGGGTAGGCAGAGCGTTTAACGCCTCGTAAAAGGCGCTTTCGCCACGTCTGACAAAAATTGAGGGTAATTTTAGATTGTAATATGTATTGCTATAGTGACAGGTTGTCAGCCCATCGCCTAAATTACAATACACTGTAACCCTCGAGTCCCTTTTGCTGACTTTAACAGCATGGCCGGGAGGAAGGGCAGCTGGAACATTCTATGTTTTTCTATCTCTCCCAGTCCAGCATGGAAGTAAGATACATACATACATATAATCACGCCTTCATCCCTAATGGGGTATAGGCAGAGCGTAAACTACCTAAACACGGGTCGTTCCGCCACGTCTCACAAAGTTTTGAGGGTTATTAAAGATAGATTTTTAGGTATATTGCTGTAGAAACTTGTTATCAGTCTATCGCCTAAATTGCAATATAGTAATTGTAGCTGGTTTTTACAGCATGCCCTGGAAGAAATGCAACTGGCAAATTCTAAGTTTTTCTGTCGCTCCCAGTCCAGCATGGAAGATCTGTAGATAATACTCTGAAGAAAAGTGATGGCGATGGATGTAAATAATTAATAAGGCGACTTGGCCTTAATAGGGCAGCTCATTCATTTAATCGTCAAATTTTCGCTGAGAATGTAAACGTGTATTTCCGTGCTAATTACGTATATAAACTGGGTAGCTTAATTAACATTTCCAGTTGATAAATTTAGACTTAGTAGTGCTTTTTGAAAGAGCTTTTTCATGTATTTAGAAGAGAGAGATAAATTGAAACATCTTTAAAGGAATGTTATGTTTTTAATAAAGGAATTGAAGATTATCTTTTTTAAACTAGTAAATATGTGTAAAAGACAAATAAAACGTAATTAATTACAACAGTTTTGAATTTGGAAAAGGTTTTGTCGTCTCCGGATAGATGCGACTAATTCAATCGTGTGAGTAAATAACGGATTTTAATACATAAATCACGCCTTTATCCTTAAAAAAGTAGGCAGAGCAGACCTAAACAAAAGTCGTTCCGCCACGCCTGACAGGTTTTGAGGGTTATTTCAGATAGATTTGCATATTGCTGTAGTGGCCGGTCGTCAGCCCATCGCCTAAATTACAATACACTGAGACCCCCAAATCCTTTAGCTGGTTTTACAGCATGCCTGGGAGGAGATGCAGCTGGCACTTTCTATATTTTACTATCGCTCTCAGTCGAGCATGGAAGTCTATTATCTCAAGCGACCTTGCTTTTCTTCCATGCTAAACTGGGAGAGATAGAAAAACATAGAATGTTCCAGCTGCCCTTCCTCCCGGGCATGCTGTAGAAGTCAGCAAAAGGTACTCGAGGGTTACAGTCTTGTTACAGTGTATTGTAATTTGAGCGATGAGCTGACAACCTATCACTATAGCAATATAAATTACCATCTAAAATTGCCCTCAATTTTTGTCAGACGTGGCGGAAGCGCCTTTTACGCGGCGTTTAACGCTCTGCCTACCCCGTAAGG
Organism: Scrobipalpa costella; assembly: GCA_949820665.1. Lineage (NCBI taxonomy): Eukaryota > Metazoa > Arthropoda > Insecta > Lepidoptera > Gelechiidae > Scrobipalpa > Scrobipalpa costella. Next base: position 3,111,869 of record OX463305.1, on the reverse strand, counting down.
GATAAAGGCGTGATTTTATGTATATATGTACCTTCCTGTTCCACCAACCACTGTGTTTACGTTTGGGGAAGTGAGGGGAAATTTATAACAATTCGTGACGCAGATTGAAGATAACGCATGCTCCATTTATCCCGTTAGTCCCCTTTTCTGCTGTTCTGTTTCACTGTTTTTCTTTAAATGATGGCTATTTATTTTCAAGATTATATCGTATTTTTGATATAAGTATCTGTAAACAAGTCTTCTTAAAATAAATTAGGACTCAGATGTTTTGGCTTTTTTCTCAACAATTGTTTTAAACCCATACGAAAAGAAGAAGAAGAAAGCTTAAAAGTCATTAAAACACAATTATCATTCGGGCCACAGACTCAGGGAGATCGGTCAAGACTGCTTCGGGTTACTTCTGGCCCAAAGGCTGTCCATCGCAATTCAACGCTGAAACGAGGCGAGTGTGATGCGCACCTTTGTGCCGGGAGCGACACGGGGCGGGTTATTTGATTGACCTATCCATTTAGTTTTGATTTATATAAGTTTTTATTTGATTAATTTACCAATAAAACATTATTAAAAAAAACACGATACTGAGCGATCCCTATCTGTTTGCAAAATTCATCCAAAATGTTCAACTTTCGCGTAGCTACAATTTATTTACCTAAACGTTCCGTGCGATATCCTAAATATCAAGTCTCCTGTGCAAAATCCCTTTTTACGGCCGGCTACTAGGTAAACTACGCCTAACTTGGTTTTACTAGGGAACTCCCAAGACGCGCCTAGTGGACCTACTTGATAAGATTTATCCCACGGTTCTTAAGGTAAGGTAGGGAAATACTAACAAAAATCTGTATTCGATGTTCGACCGGACACAAACAGGCCGATTGAAAAAGGAATCGGAAATGTATTTAATATTTCGATTTTTCGGTGAATGTTGTTAGTTATCACCAGAGGTCGGACAAATGATCGCTCTAGGCAAATAGAACAGGAAGTAATGGAGTCTCTAAAAACTCAATGAATCAACAATTCGGTCTATCAGACTCAGGTAATAGTTATAAAGATAATTAAGAACCTTATAATTTAGCGATTCTTAGTTCGTTGTAGTAACAGGAAGAAAAAATGCGAATAACGGTCACCAACAGCTATGTGGTACTACAAGGAACTAAGAATAGCTAATTTATAGGGTTCTAAATTATCTTCATAACTATTACTTGAGTCTGTTGTATCGGATTTTCGATTCATTGAGTTTTTAGTAAGTTATAATTTGTTTACTGAGCACTTAGCACTTATCTCCACCTTAAGTCACTTTATAAAAAGTAACTCTCAAATGTTTTTCTTAAAAATGTAATCGCTGATGCACCTGTTAAAACTAATTGAAAAACGACGCCAGTTTAGGCCAGAAATGTCTCTCGAGATGCTATGCCATGCGAGATGTGTACCGCCACAAACTCATTAAGGATACATTGCGAATTTGCGATGAACATGACATAACATACTGCAGGTACCTACCTAAACTAGAATATTTGTGCAATATCCTACAGGCCTAAATAGAACGATGTCAGTTTAGACGGGAAATGCCTCTCGAGATGCCCGAGTGTCTATAAACCGCACGTGTTCCGCTACAATTACATTCAAGAGACATTGCAAATTTGCGATGAACATGACATAACATTCCGTAGGTATCTACCTAAATCGTGTTTTGCAAATGCACTAGAATATAGGTTCATGAGATCTATTTGTGCAATATTCTACAGGTCTAAAGAGAACGATGTCAGTTTAGGCGGGAAATGGCTCTCGAGATGCCAGAGTGTTGATGAGTCGCACGTGTGCCCCCACAATTACACTCAAGAGACGTAACATAACGTAGGTATCTATCTAAATCGTGTCTTGCAAATAACGATGTCAGTTTAGGCGGGAAATACCTCTCGAAATGCCCGAGTGTCGATAAACGGCAAGTGCCCCCTCAATTACACTCAAGATATATTGCAAATTTGCGATGAACATGACATAACATAACGTAGGTCTACCTAAATCGTGTCTTGCAAATAAACTAGAATATAGATAATGAGATACATTCATGTAATAACGTTCTCTTTAGGCCTCCTACAGGAACGTTATCTGTTTAGGCGGGAAATGGCTCTCGAGATGCCCGAGTGTCGATAAGCCGCACGTGGCCCACAATTACACTCAAGAGACATTGCGAATTTGCGATGAACAAGACATAACCTAGACAGGTCGTGTTCATGTATGATCATGAACTACCTATGTCATCATCTCCCTAGCCTTATCCCGTTTCTCACGGGGTCGGCTACCTAATTTAGGGGATTGAACGAGGGTATTGGTTTTTACACAGAGCGACTGCCATCTGACTTCCGCAACCCAGAAGGGAAATCAGACTCAATCCTAGATTAGGTCAGAGTTTCAAGCCACCACAATGCTTAGCACTGGCCTCTGATATGGCTAAACGACTATTATCTACGGTATTAAACGATATTAACCGGGACCAACGGCTTAACGTGCCTTCCGAAGCACGGAGAAAGACCCGAATAAACATACATATGAAATTCGAAAACCGAAAAACACATTGGTACGTGGTGGGATTCGAACCACGACCTCCCGCTCAGGAGGCAGCGGCCCTATCCACTACACCATCGGGCTCTTATGAACTACCTATGTATATCTACCTAAATATACGAATTTCCATGACAAACCATTAATAACCTCTTGAAGTAACTTCATCCGTTTTGAGCGAGCCTGCCCAGATGTCTCCTTTGCTGAGTACTTACCTACATTCGATTGCTTTGAAAGAGGATTATTATTCCTCTCAGTACCGAAAGCTTAAAAAATATTTAGAAGTATCTCAAAAACTAGTGAACAAACAATTTTAAGTTGCTATCTCTAGCTTAGTTATTACCTTCTTTATTTTTTAAAAATATGTCTGGAAGTATTTTCTTCACTATTTCTATTAGTACAGGAAGTTATTTATTTTCAGAAACATCTCAAAAACTGTAGTAAAGTATAGTAACAATAAAAAAAGATATCTCTCTAAAAACCTTTGATAAACAATAAACTAACCTAAAAACCTTTTTTATTTCTAGAGACATCTCTGTTTTTTTCCTTAACTTGGCTATCCTCCACAGTCAAATGCCGTGGCCAGCAATCTATACCACAAATAAAGAAAGTCCGATTGATATCGGAAGCGGGATGTCTTTCATAAATCATTGTCTCAAGTGCGGTCTCTATTTGATCGACACTCCACTTGGCAAGTCGCCACTCGACATTCTTCAAGATCTTGACGAGCCTGTGATACTCTGTGCGTGATGCATACTGGGTGTAAGGGACAGCGTCCCGCAAACTGATAGGGGTTGCTCAGTCAACAAATCTGAACAACTTTTTATTATTTATTATACTAGCCTAAGCTGTCCCACTGCTTAGGTTGAACACTATCACCAGGTTTATTATTCAGGAAGTTTTTTGTCTCCTGAAAGAATTTCTCGGTGACAGTTGTTCAGTTTCGTTGACTGAGCAACCCCTATCAATTTGCGGGACGCTGTCCTTTACACCCAGTATTCTATCGCTAGATATTATGATTATACGCGGTGTAAGGGCGGTTTTGCACTGCTCCGTATTCGTATCCGTACTCGTGAAAAATATATGAAAGCTGTCAAACATTTTCGCGCCAATCCAAATATTTTTTCACAGATACGAACTGAAACACAGGAAATTCTTTTAGGAAGTGACTTTATTTTGCTTTTCTAGGCAAATTGCCTGATTGTGATGGACATTTTGTATGGAAAAGCAAAAAACAAAATTCTATTGCTGATGAAAATTGTTCAGGGTCGTTGACTGAGCAATCCCTAACAAAGTGACAAATATCAACTTTGTTTCCCCTTGAAATCGAACCCAGAACCTCCGGATCAGGGCTTAGACCACCAGACCACGGAGGGAGACAATGAGTAATTTCTTGGCTCGTATCCATTACGAAATTAGGTTGAACTCAGTTCTTAACACACCACTTCCGTATCCTCGCTCCTTCCCAACTTCATTTTAAACGTAAAACTTTGTTTTAATGGTTTGTTTAATTCAGGTTCCATTTCCCTGTTTATTTCCAGTTTCAATGTTTTTTTTTTTATTTAAAAAAAGCATTGCAGGCCGTATCACCTGAAAAAATAATAATTTATGCTTCCCGCCTTCCCGGTCGTTGTCTTTGATAGTGGTCGTGAAACAAACCATGTCAGTGTCCTATTAGCTGTGCTATTAAGGTGGTTTAAAACTCTGATGCCAGGGTTTTTCGGGTCGATAGACACGACACACGACAGAAGAAGTAGAAGACTTAAACAAGCTTGCATCGTCAACTTTTCTTGTTACGTACCTAATGTCCTTCGGTAATAAATACCAACCTTTCTTTTGATTGTGCAGTTGTACGGTAGGTAGTGAAGAATTAAGGCCCGTATTGATAAACGCACTTGAGAGTGACAGCTAGTTTGAGTTTGTATCAGAAATGCCATTTCAGTACATTATGACCATTGCTGATCTCACTCTTGAGATCGTTTTATAAATACGAGCTATAGTTGCCTGTGTAATTCTTGCTTTGAAATGTCTACCCAAACTTCAAAGTATACCTTAATTCTTCTGAATAAAGGTTCTTTGGCTAGTTTCCAGTTAGATGTTTCTTTCTTGACTCACTCTTATAGCATTTAAGTATAATATTCTATTAACTGGGAAATTGGGCTCGATTCTACATTTTCCGGCTAAAACTAAAATTAAAACCTATTTGTTACTTTCGAACTAAAATATTGGTGAAGGACAGGTGATCTATTATCCCCGATTTTTAATTCATAGTCGGTGGTGTTATCTGTCATTTTTATCTGCCACCATATGATATGGCGGATAAAATTGACAGAAACACCGGAGAAACGTGCAAAAGCGCGTCAAAATCTAGCAGGCAAAGAAATTAAATCGCCTGCCATTTTGGAATTTCTTTTTTTGAAAGTGACAGATAGATTTTAATTTTAGTTTCAGTTAGTGGTATCTAGAATCAAGCACATTGTCTACTCAAACGGCAATAAATATTAGATTGTAGGTCGTAAAATAAAAAAAATAATGACCGAAATTGAAATGACGACATAAATTAAATATTGAGATTCTTCTTCTTCTTCTGTCGAGTGGGTATCGAGTCTATGGAACCGATGAACCCTGGTGTCAGAGGTTTTAAACCGCCTAGTAGCACAACTATCAGGTGATTCAGCTTGCAATATCCTAACGAAACTGGGGAAAAATTCACAAAGTGATAAATTCTCAAATATCAACTTTGTGTTTCCCCCATGGGAATCGAACCCAGGATCTCCGGATCGGGAGTCCATGGCACTAGCCACTAGACCACGGAGGCAGTCAATTGAGATTCTTAAAAGCTTTTAATGTGACGTTATTTTCTGGTCGTTTAATTTGCAAAATTGGTTTTGTTTTCATTTGTTGTACAATTTTCGCTGTGTTGGGGTGATTTATTTTGCGTCTGTGCATTTAGGTATTGTTTTGAAGGATTAATACCGGGTGTAAGGGAGAGCGTACCGCAAACTCATTGGGCTTGCTTAGTCACCGAAACTGAACAACTATCAGCAGGATAGGATTTCAGAAAATAAAAAAATATTTTTTGATGTGGTCATTTTGTATGAGATAGTAAAAAAAAGAAATCTTCTCCTGTAAGAATTTCCTAGAGAAGTTGTTCAGTTTTGTTGACTGAGCAGCGCCTATAAGTTTGCGGGACGCTGTCCCTTACGCCCCGTATATCTTCTACTATTTCAAGAATAGAAGTTTTGTAGTCAAGCGCTACGTAGAAAGTTCGTAGCTGCTACGGCGTAACCATTGCGTAGCAAACATCCTTTAATGAAAGATTGCAGTCAGACCACACACACACACACACACACAAATCACGCTTTTATCCCTAATGGGGTAGGCTGAGCGTCAACGAACCAAACAAAGGTCATTCCGCCACGTCTGACAAGTTTTGAGGGTTGTTTAAGATCGATCTGTATATTGCTGTAGTGACAGGTTGTCAGCCTATCACCTTAATTACAATGTTTCAGGACATTATGTTACAGTACCCCCTCGGCTCTTTTAGCTGGATTTTACAGGATGCGCGGGAGGAATGCAACTGGCACATTCTATGTATTTCTATCTCTTCCAGCCCAGTATATAGAAGATATGAGACTAGGTATTAATATATTCAACTTTCTTTGCGTTAGAGCTTTCAAGATAGCAACGTTATATTTGGCCTGTAATTATAAACAGCACTTGCGACTGACAGTTAGTTTAAGTCCGTATCAGAAATGTCATTTTAGTACAAAAGGACCTGTCAAACTTAATATGACTCTCAATCTTGAGATGGCTTTGTAAATACATGGCCTTATACTTTGTAAAATGCAGCTTGGGTCCTATGACAGATGTCAAACACATACAGTTTTAAAGGAGTCTCTTTTGCACCTGTGATGTTATGATATTTACTGCCTGCTGTCATACGACCCGAGCCATATTTTACAAAGTATAGTTATAATGATAAAATCAAACCTATGACACCAGAATTGAGATTATATTAGAGATATTCCACGCTGCCTACTAGACCTTAGAGGTTTGACCTTTTACTTTGCAATCGTGTTTCTAAAAGAAAAACCACTTTACTCCAAGGAATTTAACCACTGCGTTGTGGGCTGTGGGATTCAAACATACGGGTTGTGGTTTGGCTAACTTGTTTACTTATTAATGTGTTTACTGATGTGAACTGACTCCGTGGTCTAGCGGTCTCACCCGTGGGCTCTCGACCCGGAGGTTCCGGGTTCTATTATCGGCGACAATGACTTTGAGTTGTTGTTTTTAGTTTGGTTAGGACATTGCAGACTTATCACTTGACTGTCCGAAAAGTAAGATGATCCATGCTGTCGAACGGGCATGTAAATAGTCGGTCCTGCGCCTGATTTATCTCTGATCATGTCAGTCAGTCTGTTCCATCAGAATAAGATTGAAAGAATAGAGAGTCCACTTATGTGTTGTGCAAACTCTTGGGCACTAAAGCAAGTCCCGCGCAGATGCTTGATCTCTGTGAGATTGGCCGCCTTTACCGAAAATTGGTTAGGAGGACTATTTTATTGTTTACCGATTGCATACACAAATCATTGAAGGTTGCTCTGTGATTTAAAAACAGGCTGTTAGTTATAACTATAAAACATTTTACGGGTTTCTTACCGCGATTTAAATTATTTGATGAGTTCCCTAAATCGCGGTAAGAAACCCGTAAAATGTATTATAGTTATAGTGAAAATAACCGCGAAAGTTTAAAATTAAGGCTGTTAGTTTTTTTTCTGTTTGTTAAATGGGTAATACCCTCATAGGTAGGTAATGTTTATTTATTTAAATAATCTTCATTTAAGGATTGAACTGAGCTGCGACGGTGGCGCCATCAGTTTTAAATACATTTAGCCTGAAATACAAACATTTTCATGAATATATTACGTTTCTCGAGAATCGCAAGTAATTCTCCATTTTATAACCCATGATATCATATCATAACTGCCTCCGTGGTCTGGTGGTCAGAGCCATGGGTTTGCGATACGGAGGTCCTGGGTTCGATGCCCAGGGGGGAACACAAAGTTGATATTTGTCAATTTATCAGTTTGTGAGGCTTTCCCCAGTTAGGTTAGGACATTGCAGGCTGAATCACCTGATTGTCCGAAAAGTAAAAGAATTCCGTGTTTTGGATAGCACGTTAAGCCGTCGGTCCCGGTCGCTGTCTTTATTAGTGGTTGTTACTCAAACCATCTCAGAGGCCTAATAGCTGTGCTTCTAGGCGGTTTGAAAACTCTGACACCAGGGTTCTTTCGGGTCGCTGTTCGACTCGAGAATCCACTCGCTAAGAAGATTACAAATATGCTATAAGTCTCTATAGTCGCAGCTCTGTTCGCATCTGTGTAGCTATTCTTTAGTTTTACTATTCATAAAAATACTACCTTCTTGGTTAAGAGTATCCCATAGGAAATTAAGTGTCGACGTAGAAAATTTACTCGTTTAATTTTAATGGTACGTTCCTAGGTAAATGAGAGGTATTTTAGTACCATTTTGTGTTCAGTGCTGCTGCTTTATGCGGTCCTTGATCGTGAGGTCAAGGGTTCAATTCCAAGCGCAGTACAACGATTTAGATTGGTGCTTTCTAGTTCAATTTGAAAAATTAAGGGCGGTCGCTTGTATTTTATATCCAATACTAGCGACCCGCCCCGGCTTCGCACGGAAATCATCAGTGTTTTTTAACTATATTATGCATGCGTTATACATATAAACCTTCCTCTTGAATCACTCTATCCATTAAAAGAAACCGCGTCAAAATTCGTTGCGTAGTTTTAAAGATTTATGCATACATAGGGATATAGGGACAGAGAAAGCGACTTTGCTTTATACCATGTAGTGAAGTAGGATGATTCGTGTTGTCAAATAGGTATGTAACTAGTTGGACGTTCATTAAACTTTCTAAAGGATTAGACAGCACACTTGTATGGAGATAGTTAAAGAGTATCTTTGGCTACTTTTTACCCCGGGAAAATAAAAGATAAGATAAGTAAAAATACAAAGGTTGCCTGGAAGAAATTGCTACCTTAGCAATTAGGCCGCCTATGTTGTACTTGTCTTTTATTGTTATCTGTTGCTTTTGTATGTTGTAATATTACGTGCACTAAAGTATTTTTATGTAATGTTATGTTACTTTATTGCACGTAAGAAAACAAATCATACAACACAATATATATATATCTAAGGTAGCAATTTCTTCCAGGCAACCTTTGGGTGAAAGAAAAATGCGTAATCTTCATATAAACATCCTAAATACATTATATTACATATAATACATAAACTAAGTACAAGCTACTACATACAGATTTATAAAATAAACTAATATATAATAAGCTAATACATAAACTAATGAAAGATAGGATAATAACAGAACTAGATGAAGGAAATGACAGCAACAGTACCAAAACAGCACAGGATAAAAGTGAAGGAAACCAAAGATCTGATAGTAATTATTTGTTCCAAGTAATATTTTTAACTCGGCTCTTACAAGTCTCAAGAGATGCACGTCGAATGTCTTCGGGCAAGGCATTCCAAAGCTACCTTGAGTCTACGAGAAAACTCATATATCGATAAAACCACGAGACGTAAAGCTAGTTAGATATATTCATGTGGATACAAAGATAATATTGACTGATATAATGTTACATTCCGGGCCGAAGGTAAACAAAAGGAATTTGAGTAGGAACTGCCTTTTGTGGTAGCCGCTAGCTATGAACAGTACGACGTGGTTCTCAATGAACGCGGGCCGGTGCACAACAGTATAAGGATAACTCTTGATAAGGTCCTGAGTTCGATTCCAAGGGGGGGACACAAAGTTGATAAATTTATCACTTAGTGAGGTTTTCCCTAGTTATTATTTAATTACTATTTTATTAGTATGTATATATACGATACGGTATTTACAATACATACATACATAAAATCACGCCTTTATCCCTTACGGGGTAGGCAGAGCAGAAAACGCCTCGTGAAAGGCGCTTTTGCCACGTCTGACAAAAATTAAGGAAAATTTTAGATTTTAATGTGTATTGCTGTAGTGACAGGTTGTCAGCCCATAGCCTAAATTACAATATACTGTAACCCGCGAATCCCTTTTTTATTTACAATAACTTAATAAAAAAAAAGAACTAAGGGTATAGGTCACTCAAATAACCAGCCTCGTGTCGCCACCGGCACAAAGGTGCCCATCACACTCGCCACGTTTCCGCGTTGAATTGCGATGGACAGCCTTTGGGCCAGAAGTGACCTGGAGCGGGGATCTTGACTCTCCCTGAGTCGGTGGCCCAGTTCAGCTATGAACTTCTTAGCATCCTCGCCTCAGCAGCCGGTGGTTGCCACTGCCCCAGTTTGATTACGACATTGCAGGCTGAATCACTTGATTGTCCGAAATGAAAAAGGATTTTGTGCTTCGGAGGGCACGTTAAGCTGTCAGTCGCTGTCTTTGATAGTGGTCGTTACTCCAGAGGTCTATTAGCTGTGCTACTAGGTGGTTTGAAAACTCTGACACCAGGGTTCTAAGAAGAAGAAGGACTGTCAAATCTCAAGATGGCGGCGTTAGTTCCTTGATCCACCGCGTTCATTTAAAGCGTAGTCGTATCGTACATAACCGCAGTAACTGACAAACTAAACAATGTATGCGATCGTCGGGTTTGAATAGTTTAGATTTAGCTATAGAATTATAAATTATATGATGATATTCATATTCATATTATAAATCATCTAAAACTGACTATAACATTGTCTCGCTTTGAAACAAACTCATTTTTTAAAACACCTAGTAAGATGCAACTTATAAAGATAAGACCGCACTAGGATGTAGCTGCAGCGAAGCGGCACGACGCGGCGCGGCACTATGCGACAGATGATTCTTTGTATGAAAATGTATGAGATGTATCAAACTAAAGCGGTATGGAGCTGCAGCGGAGCGGCGTTGCGCGGCAATGTCAGTTAATACATTTTGACAGATTTTGTCGCGCAGTGTCGCGCTGCTGCAGTGCCCCTACGTCCCACTACAGCTACGCCCTAGTGCGGTCAAACCTTAACTCTTTTTTGAAGTTAAACTTCTTAAGCCAGTTAGGAGTGAAATCTCAAGGTTGCCTCACCGCAATACCGTCACGTCGTAGCATCATGATAAGTACAACTATTATTATTACATACATACATATAATCACGCCTTTATCCCTAATGGGGTAGGCAGAGCGTAAACGACCAAAACAAAGGTCGTTCCGCCACGTCTGACAAAGTTTTGAGGGTTATTTAAGATATATTCGTAGGTATATTGCTGTAGTGACAGGTTGTCAGCCCATCGCCTAAATTGCACTGAATCCCTCGGATCCCTTATCTGGTTTTTACAGCATACCCGGGAGGAAATGCAGCTGGCACATTCTATGTTTTTCTCTCGCCAGCATGGAAGTTCCATGATCAGTGTTACTGGTTATAGATATAACATTCGCTGAGTTAGCTCCTTTTCTTGTACAATACAGATCACAGCATTCAATAAAAATTATGATTGTTTTCATGTAACGTTTAGTTTATGAAACATAAGTTTCCTTACTGTATGTTGAGTTTTGTATTGCTTCATGAATAAACGTTTTTATAGTCTATTCTTTCTATTATTTGCTGTTTCATTTTAGAAACAGATTATCATCAAGTGTTTCTGTAGATACTATATTAAATGTTATCCAAATTCGTCCAATTTGTTTAAAGGTCACACTTCCGTATATTTAATATTTCTATAGATAAAATATGTTGGATATCAAAGCATTTTCACAATAGTTTAACGTCAATATAACTAGAACGACTAGCCTATAATTTTGTCCATCAAATTCCACGAATTAGCTATTAACCATTTATAGGGCAATTTGCGTGAAAGCACAGCCATGTCGTAATATGTACAGCTTACTTCAATACGCCTTTGGGCGGGAAAATACTTGTAGCTATTTTGTATAACCTTATCTGTACATACATATAAGCACGCTTTTATCCCTAATGGGGTAGGCAGAGCGCCAATGATCCAAAAAAAGTTCGTTCCGCCAAATCTGACAAAGTTTTGAGGGTTATTTAACATAGATTTGTAAGTATATTGCCGTAGTGTCAGCCCATTGCCTAAATTACAATATACTGAAACCCTCGAATCCCTTAGCTGGTTTTTACAGCATGCCCGGGAAGAAATGCAGCTAGCACATTTTGTGATTTTCTCTCGCTCCCAGGCCAGGATGGAAGACACCTTATCTGTATCTCACAGTTATATGAAATCATACCTTTATCCGCTACGAGGTAATAAAAGGCTTCATAAAAACCATTCAAGGATTTTTTTAAAAGATTCTCAGATTTATGACAAACACTTTATGCCTTGCTGTAGTGTGACGCGGAGATAATCCTCTAAATCCTCTTTTTTCTCAATTTTTGTTACTTCCCAGCCCAACATAGAAGTTTTCAATCGACATAGAAACATAAGAAATGGACCGTCATTCCAAAAACGCAGGTTCGTATCGTGCCCGAGGCGAATTTATTATTTTCGTTGTTTCATATTATATAAAAAAAGGACTTTATATTATTTTTCGTGATAGTTTTTCGATATAGCTATCTGGCCACCGGATACTACTATCTGATGTAGCGAAAATGCTGGTATCTAAGACCAAAAGAAGCTGAATTTTGATTGTTTGGTATGTATATGTTCTACTTCAAACGAAAATGGCCAATCCACAAATAGGTCTGTTCTGTAGACATTTCATTTTAGACTAGAATAGAAAACATTTATTATTTATGACGTCACAAACACAACACAGTAAATACATTTTTAAACAAAAACAGAACAAACACAAGTGAAACAAAATAATGATATAAAGAGTAACTACTATCTAATCTGTGATAAAGGTACCTAAAAATAAACAGTTAATATTACCGGAATGTGCGTGTCGTGACGTCACAATAAAAGGACCCACTCAGCTTATGCCGCGATCTTGTGAGACCGCGACGCTGGTTTTCTGTGAGCCCTTTTTCATTTTAAATTTTCTAAGTAAACCTGCTCCTTGATCGATTGCTTTCAGGCTTTTAAACAATAATTTATACCGTTTTCTGGGTAAAGGGGTGAGGTTTCTAATAGCTTGTAGGTATATGAATGTTGGCAGAAAAAATATCACTGGTGGGGTAGGCTGAGCGTCAGAGGCTTAATATAGGCCGAATCGAAACTGTACATTGATTAATGTAATAAGTATTTTTACAATACAAATAAAAGTTGTGATTACATTTGTTTAAGTTAAGTTTAGTACACAACATTATTAATAGATGTCGCTAGTGTAGAATTAAAACGCGATATCGTTGTGATTTCGTCGATAGTATAAGTATCCCGATCAATTTGTAAGTTTTGTGTTAATAAACCGCGAAAATTTAAATGAGTGTTTAATTTGTTTCATTGGTCCTTTCGACACTTAAAATAATTTTGAGAAATTAGGACTTAGAAAAATTTTGCAATCCTGGACTTAGAAAAATTTTGTTGTTTTGAACTTTGAAAATTTTGTGAAGTTGTGATCTTTTTTACTAACAATGTCGGACAAATCGGAGACTGAAGATAATATTCAAACTGATATATCTTTATGTTTGAATCACGCCGAGAAGATAGAAAAACTGTGTTCTAATACGAAGAAGGCTAACAAATCCAGAATTACAAAAGGATTTTTGGACACGAGGCATGAATCTTTGAATACTTATTGGAATACTTACACAAATCACCATGAAAGATTGATCTCGACATACACTAAAGAAGATTTGCATGCAAGTGGGTTAAATATAACAGGGAATTATGAAAATACTGAAGAGATATTTCTTGATTTAATGACCTGGATAAAGGATCACCTGTATGAGTTTAATAAGCGAGACGATGCAAAAGGGAAAGAAGCGTCAAGTAACTCCACTAACAACTCAGAATCTAATAAACTACGTCCGAAACTACGAGTACCTCCGATTCCAATACCGAAGTTTAGCGGTGATTATAATGGCTGGATGACTTTCAGTGAGCTTTTTAGATCATTAGTTCATAACGATGATTCACTTTCGAAGATTGAAAAACATCATTATTTGAAATCTTGTCTCAGTGGTGAAGCTGAACAACTCTTGATGGGAATACCCATGACAGAAGCTAATTATAATGATGCTTTGAACAAACTTAAAGAGAGATATGAGAATAAAAGAATCATTGTTAATAATATACTCACACGTCTTATTTTATTAATTGCAAAACAAATTTGGATTTTATACAGAAAGCGGGTTAGATAGCAGTATATTTCAGGCAACTTTTTATATTAACCTTTTAGTCTTCCAAGTTGGCCTGGGAGTCTTGCATGCTGGCCTGGGGGCGAAAGAAAAACATAGAATATGCCAGCTGCATTTCATCCCGAGCATGCTGGTTTCTACAGCTAAGGGATCCGAGTGTTTCAGTATATTGTAATTTAGGCGATGGGCTGACAACCTGACACCACAGCAATATACCTACAAATCTATCTTAAGTAATCCTCAAAAGTTTGTCAGACGTGGCGAAACGGCCTTTGTTTAGGTCGTTTACGCTCTGCCTACACCATTAGGTATAAAGGCGTGATTATATGTATGTATGTATGTAACTGTTTATTTCACTCTGTCCGACTTTGTTTATTTTAGATTTCGAAATTATAACGAGTATGGTATGTGTTTTGTACCTATAAATTTCGGTACACTTTGGTATAGCTAGTAGCAACGTATTTTAGGGTCAAAAACATACCCTGTTATAACAATTAAGGATCAAAATGTTCTGAAATTAAACGTTATGTTTGCTCTCCCTCGTATTGTATTAAATGGTTTCCCTTATATTACATTACAAAGGACCAGAAACTCCGGAACATTTGTGTGGTTTCGATCAAGTTGACAAGTTTTCACTTACACGTCGTTGTGTTTACCATATGTGATGTAAGAGTCAACGAAACTGAACAACTGTCACCAGGAAATTATTTCAGGATACACATTTGCCTGATCGAGGTGCTAACTTTGTGTGGGAAAGTAAAAAAATACATCTTCTGTAAGAATTTCTCAGTGGAAGTTGTATAGTTTCGTTGACTGAGCAACCCCTATCAGTTTCCGGGAAGCTGTCTCTTACACCCGACCCGGTATGCATAAGAAGGGATTTGATTCTAATATTCACATTTACATGGTTGGATAAAATAATATCGACTAAAAGTACATTAAATATGACAAATAAGAAAGACAAAAATAAGACGCGCGGTTGCTCTTTCATTACTCTTGAAGTCTTTCCAACATATTGCCTCTAAGATAATCATTGTAGCCAAGTCCACTTTATGATAAATGATACTGCGTTATAGTCGAGTGGGGTATCCTGGCATGGGCATCTTGAGTACTGAGCTTTCTGGCAAAATTCTTCTTCTTAGCGAGTTGTTTCTCGAGTCGAACGACCGTTTTCAACTGCCTAGTAGCACGGCTTTTAGGCCTCTGACATGGTTTGAATAACGACCACTATCAAAGACAGGGTCCGGGACCGACGGCTTAACGTGCCCTCCTAAACACGGAATCCTTTTTTTTTTCGGACAATTAGCTGATTCAGCGTGCAATGTCCTAACCAAACTGGGGAAAACCTCACAAAGTGTTATATTGGCAAATATCAACTTTATGTTCCCCTCCTCGGAATCGAACCCATGACTTTCGGATCGTAAGCCCATGGCTCGGACCACTAGATCACGGAGGCAGTCGAAATTTAAGAACGCTAAATATTCGTGTTCGGCAGGTCTGAATTAGTCCAAAAACACGGTTGGAAAAATGATATCTTTCGAAAAGCTAGACTTCATACGATAACATCTTTCTTTGTGACCTTCTCTAGCGCTGACAGATCATTTAATTTATTTTTGGCATACTATGTAGGTACTTGTATAAGCTGTCAGAAGTCAAGATAGTGGGAAGATACTTTCACGTGTACCTAGGTACTTATACCACTACGTACTATTTTAGTTTTGTCGAAAGTCAATACCATTTCATCCGTGGGTTTAAGTAAATTTTCTTACGTGTATGCTTTGGTAGGTATATGTTCGACAAATAAATTGAATTTCGCGAACTCTATTTGTTAGAACTGACGTGTATGGATCACCTGTCTGTTTCAGTTGTTCTTCAACAATGGTGAATTGATAGTGGAATAGTGCAGAGAACTGCCTTCGTGGTCTAGCGGTTTGAGCCGGAAGTTCTGTGCTCGATTCCCAGGACTGTAACAAAAAATTGTTAATTCTTAATTTATCAATTTGTAAGATTTTCCCCAGTTTGGCTAGGATAATGCAGGCTGAATCACTTGATTGTATGGAGGAAAAAAGATAAGACAAGATAAACCGTCGGTCCCGGTCGCTATATTTGATAGTGGTCTTTACGCAAAACCATGTCAGAGGCCCAGGGTTCATCGGATCGTTGTTCGACTCGAAAACACAAGTGGAAAAGTAAACAACCATGGCCATACAATATTTAGTAACATTTGAGTAGTTACTTTTTGTAACTAAGACAGTTACATACAATTTATGATTACCAGCTACGGTGCTAATAGGCGGTTTAAAAGCTCTGACTCCAGGGTTTATCGGGTCGATTTACCCACCACACAAGAAAAAGAACCACTATCAAGTTGGTCGGCTTCTCCGTGAAATCTGTATTTAATAAACTCGAACTCAAGTTTATTTAATTTTCATTCCAGATTTAATCAAGTCAATCTTAAGAAACCTCTATTAAAAATCAAATTACCTCCGGAGTGGTCGTAAAGTCGAAACTAAATATTAGAGCACGAGACGGAACCAACATTTTTCATCCTCTTTTTAGCACAGCGGGAAAATTAAAGCGACTTATAAAGGTGCCGGCACACTGTGCTGAAGACGTGCTGCAGCGAAGAAGCGGTTTTGTATGACATCGCTTATTACATACATATACTCACGCCTTTATCCCTAATGAGGTAGGCAGAGCGTAAACGACTTAAGCAAAAGTCGTTTCGCTACGACTGACAAAGTTTTGAGGGTTATTTAAGATAGATTTGTGGGTATATTGGTGTAGGGACAAGTTCTCAGCCCATCGCCTAAATTAACATACACCCTCCGATCCCTTACCTGGTTTTTACAGCATGCCCGGGAGGAAATGCAGCTGGCACATTCTATGTTTTTCTTCCGCTCCCAGTCCAGCATGGAAGAAATTGCTTATTGCAGTTCTGAATAGTGCATAGGACAATCAAAGGTGGCAACGAAGTCATAGATATAATTACTGAGACTGATTAATCTACCCATGAAATTTATGAACTGACTTACCTACTACCAATTAAAAAAATCTTTAATTTTGCGTGATCAAAAGGTTAGTAACCTTTTATACATATTTTTATATTCCTCCGAGATTTATCAATACCAAAGATGTCCAAGTAAATTTTCGCCTTTAATTATGAATGCCAAAAAGTTTACTATCGCTACTAAAAAAAAGTCATATAATTCAGCCATCTGACTAGTGTGGTTGCACCTTAAAGCGACTTATTATGGCTGCTCAAGGAGTATCTTGCGGCCCGCTGTCCTATTTTTAGTACCTGCTGAGAATTTCTGCTACGGGCTAGAATTCTAAATTTAAAACTGGTGTTTAAAAGTATAACAAACAATTTAGCATGGTAATCTAGTCATTTTTAGACCTCGACTTTTCATTAATAGTAAAAATTTAACTTAGCACAGGCTTTCATAAAAAGCAAGCAAAACCTTTCTGGATAAAGCGGAAAAGCTTTCTAAAAATCCTTTTCCTCGATCACCTCAAGAATATGCAGCGTAACGGTGGCTTTTATAGATTAAGGTTTTATTTCTGTGTGGTGTTTCTTCCAGATTTTTTTGTAAGCTACCTTTCCTTCAAAATTGGTGTATAAAGCGGTATATAAAAGACTTAAGGGTCTGCCGGAGTAGTGAAATCCCATAGAAAAGTAGTTTCGCTTTTATTCCTGAACAGTAAAACTAAAATTAACCAAACTCCATCACTACACCATATCTATGCTTCTAAGTGGGTTTGGTTTGAAATAAGAGAATAATAAATAGTACCGTACTTTGGGGTTGGAATCTAGATCACATACATACATACAATCACGCCTTTATCCCTAATGGGGTAGGCAGAGCGTAAAAGACCTAAACAAAGGTCGTTCCGCCACGTCTGACAAAGTTTTGAGGGTTAGTTAAGATAGAATTCTAGGTATATTGCTGTAGTGAGAGGTTGTCAGCCCATCGCCTAAATTACAATATACTGAAACCTTCGGATCCCTTAGCTGGATCTTACAGCATGCCCGGGAGGAAATGCAGCTGGCACATTCTATGTTTTTCCTTCGCTCCCAGACCAGCATGGAAGGAATCTAGATCATCTGCTCTAGAAATGTGAGACATCTTTAGGCCCGTTCATTTCGTTTCAAAAAATACAAATACAGAGTAAGTGAAATACATGTTTCGTGCTTTATTTTTGTTAAACAAAGCAAAAACTAAACCCTCCTAAAATATATCTACCCAATTTCACTGTATATTACGCTATGCGACTAAATTAATGTCAAAAATATATTTCGACGTTTTACCAAAATCATGTTCCAAATAAATGACATCTTTGTGATCATTCCATATAACAGGAATCAAATTACATTCCGTGAATTCTCTCTAATCTTACGTAGAGAAGAAAAAGCCGATATCCCTCATACTCGCTAAGTAGGCAAATATAGATAACGACCCTGATCTAGAGATACTTATAGGTACTTCGTTCTGAGTCATTAGCTCGGGATGAGCAACCATTGCTCGGATTTTTCCTTCGATTCTCATAAACTGAATCTTTGTTTTTACGAAGAGAAAATTCAGCGACAGAAGGTTTTTTGTCTGGAGTATTTGATTTTCCTAGGACGAAGGTACCTCGTCCCTTTTCGAACAAGGACGTTTATTAGACATTTCGACAAGAAAATGAGCGCTGTATTTCATTTTTATAAATTACTAGCGACCCGCCCCGGCTTCTCGTGGAAATCATCACTGTTTCTCTACTATATTATGCATGTATTATACATATAAACCTTCCTCTTGAATCACTCTATCCAATAAAAGAAACCGTATTAAAAACCGTTCCGTAGTTATAAAGATCTAAGCATACATAGGGATATAGGGACAGAGAAAGCGACTTTGTTTTATACTATGTAGTGAAGAGGAAAACCACTGACAAAATTGTTTCAACGATATCCTTAAATGTGTATATTTCATAGCGAATAATCAGCCCAAAGTCAATCAATGGTGTCAGCGGCTCGAGTCATTTCGTATGGGAATTGGGAAGGCAAATTATTTTTCATATTTCGACGTATGTTCCTTGGGAAAGTTGTTGAGTTTCATGGGTATGTTTACACCCTAACTCATTCATATTAGATTCGTATCCAAATTGGCCTTCCTAGTAATTGTATGACAGCTTGTGCACTCATATACGTCTCATAAGGGTTTTTCCTGATACGAATCTAATATGCACAAACGCTCTAAAGTTTGATCAAATTTTTTACACGTATGTACCTATGTACATTCGTCCTAAAATGATTTAATGTAAAAGGTGCAAAGTTATCGTATGACAGGTTTACGAGGGACGAGCGGCAATCCGATTTCCGATACCTCTTTCACACCGGTTTATGTGTCTGTTGTCGTCCGGACGAACACTGAATACTGATTTTTGCCATCGACATTTCTGCAATAATTTTGAATAGTGTGATTGGTATAGGGTACATTTTTGCTTGTAACTGGTAACTATGTGCTGGTTATAACTTATAACATACTTATTTTCGGGGAAACACAAATCGAATAAAATATAAATGTATTTCCGATACCTCTTCCACACCGGTTTATGTGTCTGTTGTCGTCCGCACGAACATCGATTACTGATTTTTGCTATTTTTTCAGTATATTGCAATTTATCGACATTTCTGCAATGAAAAGATTCATGAAAGATAGATGAATGTAGATGAAGCGAAAGAAGTTAGCAAGTATCGTAGCAAATGGAAGGATGTGATCTCTGCCTACCCCTCCGGGAGAGGCGTGACGTTATGTATGTATGTATTTCTGCAATAATGTCAAATAGTCTAATATGGTGTAGGGTAAGGTTTTGCTTGTTACTGGTAACTGTGTTGGTTATAACTTATAACATACTTGTTTTCGGGGAAACACAAGTCGAATAATAAAGTAATGTAGTTCCGATACCTCTTTCAGGCCGGTTTATGTGTCTGTTGTCATCACGACGAACATCGAATACAGGTATTTGTTATTGGCTTTTCAACTATAGGGGGTGTAATGATAGCTTTCCGAATTTTCCTGAAGATTTTTATTTTCGTTTCCCGAATGATGTTTTTTGTGAAAGTTGTTAAGTTTCGTTGTCTGAGCAACCTCTTTCAGTTAGCCGAAAGTTATCCCTTATACCCTGTATTTCTGATTTCCGATAGATACTCTTCCAGACGGATATAATATTTCTTTTGTCGACTGAACGAACATCGAATGCTGATTGTTTTATAGGTGCTTCCTTAGTCATTTTATGTCGCGTAAAACCGGCATAAAATAACATTGAATAAATAAAACTCTTTTTATCTGTGTATTTGTTTATGTTATTTGTAATTTAGGCAAAGGGTTAACAGCTCGTCACTTTCACAATACGATACGCAGTATTGACCCTCTAAACTTGCCAGACATGGCGAACACAGCCTTTATTAAACCGTAGATGCTCTGCCTACCATCAAGGCTTTGAACAACAAGAATGCTATTCAGCAGGCTGTTATTGAAGTATGGAATTTATTGGCCAGCTGCCTCTCGAATACCGGCTATACATTCTTATATCCATGAACGATATATGAGAGGACGTGAGGATCTGGGCCAGAAGATACATACAAAGAATACAATTAAGATGAAATCTCTTCTTAAAGCGGCAGTATTACTACTTACTTTCCTCCATGCTGGACTGGGAGCGAGAGAAACACAAAGAATGTGCCAGCTGCATTTCCTCCCAGGCATGCTGTAAAAACTAGCTCTAGCTGGGCGATCGGCTGACAACCTGTTACTATAGCAATACATACAAATCTATTTTAAATAACCCTCAGAACGCGGAACGACCTTTGTTTAGGTCGTTTACGCTCTGCCTACCCCATTAGGGATAAAGGCGTGATTATATATATGTGTGCAGTATTACTAAAAGGACTTACTTTACGGGTTAGGCAGACCTGCAAATGCTTACTAAAATAGTTTTCGCTACAATGAGTGACAGGTTGTCGCCTCAAAGCCTGAATTACAATACAGTACAATAACAATATTATCCTTACATGTTGGGTCAAAATAATACTATGTCGTACTAAATTAAACTTGTTTTCATAAGAGGAACGTTTACAGCATACATATTTCTTTTCCTTTTTGTTTATTAAAATGCAAATCAAGAAAACGTGCTAACAAGTGTCTTTATCTAATTAGATTCTGTCTGTTTCTAATTCAATAAAGCAATAAAATCTCTCACTCCCTACATACATATAATCGGTAGGTAGGCAGAGCGTAAACGACCAAAGGCTTTTCCGCTACATCTGACAAAGTTTTGAGGGTTATTTAAGATAGATTTGTAAGTATATTTCTGTAGTGACAGGTTGTCAGCCTATCGTCTATATTGCAATATACAGAAACCCTCGGATCCCTTAGCTGCTGTTTACAGCATGCCCGGAAGGAAATGCAGCTGGCACATTGTATGTTTTTTTCTCGTTCTTATTCCAAAACGGCAATAAATATTTTACCTACCTTTAAGGATGTAAAATTGATCCCTTGTGACTCTATCATGTAGAAAAACGGGTACAAGGGGAAAAAAAGTTCTTACCCAATATAACCTTTAAACTAGTAAATAATAACAGCCTCCGTGGTCAAGGGGTCAGAGCTCTGGGCTTACGATCCGGAGGTCCTAGGTTCGATTCCCAGAGGGGGGGGGGGGACACAAAGTTGATATTTGTCAATTTATGACTTTGTGAAGTTGTTCTCAGTTTGATAAGAACATTGCAGCCTGAATCACCTGATTGTCCAAAAAGTAAAAGAATTCCGTGCTTCGGAGGGCACGTTAAGTCGTCGATCGCTGTCTTTGATCGTGGTCGTTACTCAAACCATATCAGAGGCCTAATAGGCTACTAAGTGGTTTGAAAACTCTGACACCACGGTTCTTCGGGTCGTTGTTCGACTCGAGAATCCACTCGCTAAGAAGAAGACTAGTAAATGCAGATTTTTGTGCCTGTGTGTTTTTATTATGTCCATTGCCAAAAATAAACAGCGGGAGAGTTTTCTATCGAAACATTTAAAGTATTACGTCGTAGCATTAGCTACGCCACATCGAGACGTAGGCATGTTTGTAGCACTCTGCTACGAAATTTTATGAGGTTGCTTTTTCCTGTTGGACTGGGAACGAGAGAAAAACATAGAATGTGCCAACTGCATTTCCTCCCGAGCCTGCTGTAAAAACCAGCTAAGGGATTTGAGGGTTTCAGTATATTGTAATTTAGGCGATGGGCTGACAACCTGTCACCACAACGATATACCTACGAATCTATCTTAAGTAACCTTCAAAACTTTGGCAGACGTGGCGAAAGACCTTTTTTAAGGTTGTTTACGCCCTGCCTACCCCATTAGGGATAAAGGCGTGATTATATGTATGTATGTTTGTAAGTAACGCATAAAACAAATCTGAAAAGGTAGATAGATCCAAATAGCAAACTATCTATTTGCACCTGAACACAGGAGAAGTCACAAACAGTAAAACGTTTTCGTAAAAGTAATTGATAGTGGTTCGAGTAAAAGTTAACTATCCTTAGTGGACTAACCCTCGTTACCTAAGAAGTGATAGGATAAATATGATAACAATGGGCAGGAAAGATTTGTATAGTTCGCATTTTGAACATTAGTATATATTGATACTAACGTGTTTTGCGGTTCATAAACTGCTCTTGCTTTGCAACTTAGCAGAGGTTCAAATTTCGGAATCACGGATGATAAATTTGTTACAAACATATGTTTTGAGGTTGACTTTCTTTAAAATTATACAGCAAAAGCAGGGCATGAGCCGTAAAAAAGAGTTGGTATCGATAACGTAATGTTATAAAAAACGGAGTATAGATACATACAACGAAAAGGCGGACCCCATTTTTACAGTTGCACCGATCTAGCAGTTGTAGCAGTGAAAAGTAGGGAGAAATTGAGAGACAAAGGTATTTACTTCAAGGACGATGCTTACTGCTTCCTACTTTACTGTGGCTTAGAGGACAATACCGAGATTACCGAGAGATTTGTAGAACTGGCTGAACTTGCCTGCACTATTGTGATTTACTTCCATGCTGGACTGGGAGATATAGAAAAACATAGAATGTTCCAGCTGCCCTCCCTCCCGGGCATGCTGTTGAAGTCAGTAAAAGGGACTCGAGGTTTATTGTAATTTAGGCCATGGGCTGACAACCTGTCACTATAGCAATACATATTACAATCTAAAATTGCCCTCAATTTTTGTCAGACGTGGCGAAAGCGCCTTTTACGAGGCGTTAAACGGTCTGCCTACCCCGTGACGGATAAAGGCGTGATTTATGGATGTATGTATGTATTGTGATTTAGTTCAGTCTCTATCAGTTATAGTAGTGAAATGCAGGTAAGGTACCTAACTGTTACAAGCACGATGCTAAGACAGCTTACTGCTTCCTACTTTACTGTGGCTTAAAGGACAATACCGAGAGATTTCTGCCGACTGAACGCAGCCGCGCTGGAACTTTCTACACGCTGTATTTACCAGCAGTAGTGTGATCTAACCCAGTTTCACACCGTACTGTTTTGATGCTAAGACAGCTTACTGCTTCCTACTTTACTGTGGCGTAAAGGACAATACCGAGAGATTTGTGCCGACTGAACGCGGCCGTTCCGGAACTAGCTACACGCTGTATTTGCCCGCACTAGTGTGGTTTAGCCCAGTTTCACACCACACTGTACTGTTTAGTATTTACTCGCACTTGTATGTTCTAGCCCACTGGTTTAATATTAGTTTACTACAGTGGTCTTCAACCTTTTTGACCCCGCGGCTTAAATTTACATTAAAAAATCTTTGGCGGGCCGTAATCTAAGAGAAAAAAAAATACCAAAAAAGAATATTTTTAATTAATATTTTTTTTTACACAATATGAATACTTTTAAAATGTTAAAATCAATAAAATGGCTTCAATTAGATTTTTGCAGTTTAAAAATAAACAATATTTGGGAGATTTCCAGGTGCTCATTTGAGATTTTGGTTCCAGTTTTTGATTTTACGTTCTCCATTAGTGAAAATAACTGTTCGCAAGGATAAGTCGTTTTAAAAAAAGTGCTGTCATTTTTATTGTGTGGTCTCTGATTTTAGGGAAATCTCACGCATGAGCATGACCTGGCCGGGCCACAAGCGAAAGCTCCACGGGCCGCGGGTTGAAGACCCCTGGTTTACTGTAACAGCATACATACATACATATAATCACGCCTTTATCCCTAATGGGGTAGGCAGAGCGCAAATGACCCAAACAAAGGTCGATCCGCTATGTCCGACAAAGTTTTGAGAGTTATTTAAGATAGATATGTAGGTATACTGCTGTAGTGACAGGTTGTCAGCCCATCGTCTAAATGACAATATTATGAAACCCTCGGATCACTTAGCTGGTTTTTACAGCATGGCCGGGAGGAAATGCAGCTGGCACATTCTATGTTTTTCTCTCGCTCCCAGGATGCTCCCAGGCCAGCATGGAAGCTAACACATATATGGTGAAATACCAGCTTTAGTTTGTAGTGTGTGTGTAAATCAAATATTGTGGATGTTTGGCAAACATATAGACCTTGCGCTCGCAATATTGAAATCACACATGACGTCACTGTCATACATACATACATACATAACGTCACGCCTCTTTCCCGGAGGGGTAGGCAGAGATCACATCCTTCCATTTGCTACGATCCTTGCAAACTTCTTTCGCTTCATCTACATTCATCAATCTTTTCATGCACGCTCTTCGGTTTAGGGTACTCCTGACCTGACCTTTCCCTAGAACGTCCCCGATTTGATCGCGGTACGTTCGCCGAGGTCTTCCCCTTCCAACATTCCCACTCACACTCGCCATGTATATCTGTTTGGTTAATCTCTTTTCATCCATCCTCTCAACATGACCAAACCACCTCAGCATTCCTTTTTCTATACCTGTCACTATATCCTCTTTCACACCACAACGTTCCCTTATCACGCTATTTCTTATTCTGTCACTCAGTTTCACACCAATCATACTTCTTAATGCTCTCATTTCTACCGCATTTATTCTACTTTCATGTCTTTTCTGCCATACCCAACTTTCACTGCCATACATAAGTGTTGGTACTAACACTCCTCTATGCACAGCCAGACGAGCCTTTTTGGACACCCTCTGGCTGTTCATAAAGGTGTGCAACGCCCCATTCACCATGTTACCAGCATTCACTCTTCTTTCAATATCACTATCACACTTTCGTCACTGTCACTTTAAATTAAACGGCTTTAAAAGCCCTGAAAGGAACAAAATATTGTGCTTTTACAAATAATTGGATACTACCTGAATACTTAATATTTATTTATATCCGAAACTGAAAATAATCTCACAATGTTATGTCATTTAATTGTTATCTATAACAACAGTTTTTGTGACCCCATAGGAATTGATCCTACGAACACCAGATCAAGAGCCCACCGTTCAAACCACTAGATCACTGAGATAGTCAATTGCACACTCGCATTGACATGACAAAGGCGAATCAATCGGAGATCTATTTCAGCCAAACTCAGCCACGCAGCAAATGGCGTACCTACCAATCAGCTCAATCGTATGTAACTAACTGCAATCTTCTTTCGAGTGGGTATCGAGTCTATGGACCCGATGAACCCTGGTGTCCGAGTTTTTAAACCGCCTAGTAGCACAACTATCAGGCCTCTGACATGGTTTTTTAAGTAACGACTACTATCAAAGACAGCGACAGGGACCGACGGCTTAACGTGTCCTCCGAAGCACGAAATATTTTTCTTTTAGGACAGCCTGCAATTTCCTAACCAAACTGGGGATAATTCACAAAGTAATAAATTCTCAAATATCAACTTTGTGTCCCCCCCCCTGGGAATCGAACCCAGGACCTCCGGGTCGGGAGTCCATGGCACAAGCCACTAGACCACGGAGGCAGTTACTGCAATGAATAAACTGCCTCCGTGGTTAAGTGGTCTGAGCCATGGGCTCCCGATCCGGAGGAGTAATCGAATCCTAGGAATACAAAGTTGTTGTTTGTCAATTTATCACTTTGTGCGATTTCCCCAGTTTGGTTAGGACAATGCAGGCTGAATAACAAGATTGTCTGGAAGAAAAAAGCACGTTAAGTCGTCGGTGTCGGTCGCTAACATTGATAGTGGTCGTTACACAAACTATGTTAGAGGCCTATTGATTGTGTTGTAAGGCGGTTCAAAAACTCTGACACCAGGGTTCATCGGGTCGATCGACTTGAAGCCCACACGACAAGAGAAAAGTTTAAGAATATTTAGGTAATAATTTACATAAACAAGTAGCTTACAAGTTACAAAATGTACAACTTGAACATTACCTAAAAATGGTAATGTTAGTATTTGTAGATCAAATAAAGAGAAATTAGCGAAAAAAATCGCGAGTGCATTAATATTTATAAGTACCAAAGCTATGAATAAGGAGGTTCTATCTTCGAAATATTTATGTCTTAATGGCCCTTGTAACCCTTAACGCCCCTTATCTTCTTGCGCGATATACAAAGCGCAATTATCATTAACTCTCACATGGATCATTTATCACAAAATTAAATAAAAGATTGCATATAGGGATTCCCGGGTGTAAGGCTCGTATGTATAAAGCAATCTCAAGCAATCTTGAATACTCTCAATAGAGTAATATTACGTATGGATTGGCAGGTCTCATTGTACTGACATGACATTTCTGACACGAACTGAAACTAGCTGTAAATCTAAGTGCTGTTTATCAATACGGGCCTAGGTATTGTAAGTTTGGCGATGGGCTGACACCTGTCACTACAGATATATTGTGATTCGCAGCATTTCGCAGTAAATTTTTGTCAGAAGGCGCCTTCTACAACGAAAAATAAACTACATTTTGTGTGTCTAAAGTCACATTAATAATTACCACCTCTGCAAATATTTTTCACAGCAGTGCGGCAATCTTGTTGGGATTTTCCGCAGTGCAAAATGTCCGCGTTGGGACAGCTTCCATGACCCTGTTGCGAATACATTTTTATACGCGTTTACTTATGCATATTTCTATTTTGGGTCAACATTTTTGTAGCTACGACATATAGAATAGAAAAGCTTTATTCCCAGGAAACAGTGAAAGTTTACAACAATACACAGTGCAGAAAAAGGACCGACTCAGCATTTATTTGCGAGGATTTACTCTCTCAGCAACACTGATAATTCTGTCAGTACCTAAGTTACGCAAAAAGACGTGAAATATAGATCAAAATTGGCAAGAAAGTCTGTATGACACAGACTCTACACAGATCTATTCATAAAAATAAAATAAAATTTTGTGACAAAAACAAAATTGTAATAGCAGAGTGCGTTGCACACCGTGAGACGTAAGGTGGAATGTCTCTTGTGCCAGTAATTTCACTGGCTCCTTTGCCCTTCTGACCGAAGTTAAGTATTCACTTTTGTAGCTAATAGTACAGTACAAGGAGTTAGGGTATCAGGGAAGCTGCAAACTGATTAAAGTTTTCTCAATAGCATAAAATGCTCTGTCACGAATTTTAGTACAATACTGCAGTTTACAACTATAGAGGTAGAATAATTTGAAATTTTATCCAAAAATATACTATGGCACGTTCGTCATAAAATAATAATAGAAATCGCTGTCATTATATTTTTCCATTAGTTGTCCTTGCCTTCTTACGTTTATAATATTTCCCTTATACTTATGAAAACCCTTCCTCTACCCTTTTGACTTAATTTTCCTTTCACATCGTTTTTGTAATAGTTTGCTGTTAACCTAAATACGATAGACCAGGGGCTTTTTTCTTCTGTCGTGTGTGTATCGAGTCAATCGATCCGATTAATTCTGGTGTCAGAGTTTTTAAACCAGCACAGCTATTATGCTACTGACATGGCTTGTGTAACGACCACTATTTTCCTCCCGGGCATGCTGTAAAAACCAGCTAAGGGATTCGAGGGTTTCAGTATATTGCATTTTAGGCGACGGGCTGACGACCTGTCACCACAGCAATATAACTAAAAAAATATTTTAAATAACTCTCAAAACGTTGTCAGACGTGGCGGAGCGACCTTTGTTTAGGGCGTTCACGCACAGCCTACCCCATTAGGGATAAAGGCGTGATTAAATGTATGTATGTATGTTATTTATACTAATAAGAAAACACTGTTTATACTAGTTCCAGAATATATTATTTATTAAAGCGACCGGTGTTCCATCAAGAAATATGTTAGCATCATTGTTCTCCACTCCGGGCCGGGATAATGTTGTTTAATAATTTTATTTATGGATTATTAATTATTTACATTGATAATCATATTTTATTGATTTGTTAAGTTGGCAATAATTATCTTCCTCGAGTGGCAACATTGGGGTTGATTTATATTATTCAGACGGTGGCGCTTAGAAGTAATTGAGGTTATGTTGTAACGGACCGAAGTGCAAGAGTACATGAGTGACCTTTGTTAAGGTCGTTTACGCTCTGCCTACCCATTTAGAGTTAAAGGCGTGATTATGTGTATGTAACAATCAAACGCAAGACCTCCGATTCGCGGTTCCATAGCTCTGACCATTAGATCACGGAGCCAGGGGCTAAGCCAATTACTTAAGTTGCAAGCCACTATACTTAGTTAAAGCTAAACCAACTTAGTTATCTGTAGTGCACATAAATTGCCTTTGCTGTCTTAACTATATTGTGTGCTGTCTATGTAGCTTTGAAGTTCGCCTGTGCAAAGCAAAAACGGGAAGAAATTTATTATATATTCTTTATTGTATTAAAAATTTATACATATAGTTGAACTTAAAACTAGGACACAACGAGCTTATCTCTATAAGAGATATCTTCCAGCCAACCTAGTGGGGATGAAAGAAGGGAAAAACACGGGAACAGATACAATAAGTCAAATTAGAAAATCTGATAAATTATAGTAATACTAATACTATTACTACACAAATATACAAATACTATATTTATAACAATAATAGAAAAAACTTCTAATATATATAAGATATATACGTATAGTATGATAGACATAAAATGAATATAATACATATTATTAACATCAAAGAAAGGTCATAAAATGCTCTTTGACAATGTAATTTATTTTTATTTTATTTCTTTTTAAATGTTATTTATTAATATTTTATTGCTTTTTTTAAGCATATGGACAAATGAAAGCAGTTTTGGCACACGCCGCGCTCATAAGTAATTTGTGGTTTTGGTGTATTTCAATAAAAAAAATCAAAGCCTTATTCGCAATACGGTGGTGATATTTTGTTAAAAAAAACATAATTGAATGAACAACGAGTAGGTATGTAGACTTACCTAGTAGTTATATGTGTAATGAACTATTATGGATCATCATCATCTCCCTAGCCTTATCCCGTATCTTACGGGGTTTTCTACCTAATCCAGGGGATTGAACGAGGGTACTTGTTTTTACACAGAGCGACTGCTATCTGACCTCCGCAACCCAGAAGGGAAACCAGATCCAATCCTAGATTAGGTCAGAGTTTTCAAGCCGCCAATGCTTAGCACTGGCCTCTGATATGGCTTTACGACTAATATCTATGGTATTAAACGATATTAAACGGGACCAACGGCTTTACGTGCCTTCCGAAGCACGGAAAAATCGCCGAATGAACTATACAGGATGTAACAGAAATATTAAATGTCCCCGAAATGATGTGAACCTGCCTATGTGCCAATAAAATTCAACAACTTTCCCCAAGTATAAAAATATATCTATCCATTCGTTCGTTAATATTATTTTTCGTTTTTCGATCTTTGTCGCTTTGGTAAAGTTCGGATGCATTACACTTTCTGTTGCACCCTGTAGAACTACAAACAATAGAACTTTTACTGTCCTCAAGGAATCATATATTTTAAATTTAACACTTTAAGTGTTAAATTAAATTTTAATTATTACAAAAAAACACAGGAGAACTCACGGACTTCGGAAAAACGTGCCGCTGCTGCCATTTGAGCTACAGTGCCTTCAAATGCAAACCAAATCCCTTCTTTGCGAAATTTTTGTTTTCTTTTTTTACCTACACCCATATAGGATTAAGTGACTTTTAAGCCTTTTGCAACCTAAAGGTCCTTAAGGGGCTCCCCTGGGCTAAGTGGCGTCCTCATCAGTCAAAAAATCATAAATCCGGTAGATCAGATTGAGGTTAACGCAATGAAGGTCATTTTAAACCTTATAAAGTTGCAACTTGCAATTCTTTGTAGTTAAATTTGCTAAAAACGGCCACTTTCTGCAGTTTTGCTATCTGTAACTGCAGTGAACACTGAATTATTAATTTATAATGCTTAAAAAAAACTTTAGTACGTATATTTCAATCTTGTCTAACGGTTTTCGACTAATTGTATTTACAGTGAGTAATGTTTTTTTAACTGATAAGGGAGCTGGCGTGCACGGGGAATCCCCTTAAAATAAAGCTGCACAAAGCTCAGAAGTATGAAACTTTTGTGTAGATTACTTGTTTTTTATCTCCCGTAATTTATATTTATTTAAAAGATTTACATTATATAATTATTTTACAGTAGTATTATTTTATTGATAGGTATTAAATTTTGTGCACGTTAAAATCCGCGTATCGTTAAAATTATCACTTCTGTAGGTCTGCTGTAAGAAATTTCTTTTTAGAAATGCAGAATGCAGAAAATAGCAGTGCCTCTGTGTCTTTGTTTTTTATGTCCTGTATTTATGATATTTTTTTATTGTGTACAATAAATTGTTAAATAATTTAATCAGATATGATCGGACCGTACGGGCGCGAAATCAAGTCAGCGCCAATGGCGGCCATTATATTTAATTGCGTCACTTCGTCACGATTTGTCATCATGGTAACATTATAATAATAGACCGGTTCCGATAAATTGGTTGATAACAGAGGCCAAGGTCAGGGTAATATTAACTTTTAACCTAGAGATAAAATTTTTATAAATTAACAAATTCGATTTACAAGGACATCTATACATAACGTACCTATAAATTGAATTATTTTATATCAGTTAGGTTTCTCCCATTCCTTAGAAACATATCTTCACTCACTAAGTATTCCCTTGATTTTAAAAATACATACATACATATATTCACGCCGTTGTCCCTAATGGGGTAGGCAGAGCGTAAACAATACAATACAAATATTCTTCATTGCACATAAACAACACATTGTATAGGAACAAACATTACAAAACAAACAGTACAATTAGGCGGTTTTATTGCTAGGGTAGCAATTTCAGCCAGGCAACCTTTGGGTAAAGGAGTAGTTTGCTAATATTATGCGGGATAGTAAACGACGAAAACAAAGGTCGTTCCGCCACGTCTGACAAAATTTCGAGGGTTATTTAAGATAGATTTGTAGGTATATTGCTGTAGTGTCAGGTTGTCATCCCATCGCCTACAATACACTGAAATCCTCGGATCCCTTAGCTGGTTTTTTGGTCGGGAGGAAATACAGCTGGCGCATTCTATGTTTTCTCTCGCTCCCAGTCCAGTTTGGAAGTACCTATAGACGGAATTATTTTACATCAGTTGGACTGCTCCCATTCCTCAAATACATATCTCCCACTCCCAGTCTCCTTAATTTCAAGCTAAAGTGAAAATATTTTCTAAAATATCCGGCCAGAGGGCGAAAGCGTAACTAATTGACAGGACATTCCCATTCCTAATGTCTGCTGAATATCCAGGATTATCCTACGAAGCGACGTTTGTTTATCGTCTTGTGATCCCCGATGTTTTTCACATTATTTTGTTGTTTGCAGAAAGTAAATTGGTTTAGAGGAATGGAATTATATTTCTATATTATTTAAACACGTGGTTGCTCTGCTCTACCATATGAGACGGAATAGAATAAGGATGAATAAAGAGTATAGTAGCCTGTGGTACATTACTTTATAGGCTGAAAAAAAAATGTATGTTCGAGTAAATTGTATGCGAAGTAAACTTGCGATTCCTCCATAATATTTTGACATCAGAAAAAATAGCATAGCGCCTTTGACAGGCACACATTCCATTGATTATTTTATCTAACTTTCACACTCTGCCATTAAGAAAATAATATTTTGAACTTAAAAACACCTTACCTAATCTAACTAGTGTGTACTGTAATGACTTTGGGTAGCGGTCGTTAATAGTTGTTTTTGACGTTTGGTGAAATTGCTGGCCACTACGAACTTGAGTAAAAAAAAAAATGAACCTATTTCTAAGCAA
Organism: Scrobipalpa costella; assembly: GCA_949820665.1. Taxonomy (NCBI): domain Eukaryota; kingdom Metazoa; phylum Arthropoda; class Insecta; order Lepidoptera; family Gelechiidae; genus Scrobipalpa; species Scrobipalpa costella. The sequence goes on along the minus strand of OX463305.1, from coordinate 3,079,760 downwards.
GTGGGTGAAAAGTAGTTGTCCGTTTTGAAGTCTCATCTGCTTCACCATTGCAGGAGCCAACATATTTTTTACCTTTATTTCAGTCTAACTTCTAGTATTATTATTTATTTATTTATTGCATTGTCACAAATAATAATGTACGGTCTTAAATTAAGAGGTAATTAGATGGTAGTTTAAATTAGATGTGACACCCTGTCAGGGCATCGCAATATTTTCCAGAGGGCTTACATACTTCAATTACATGCTTTCTTAAAATAATTGCATGCTTCAATTCAAATAATAGTTCACATTTATGAATAAACTTCTTATTCTTCTTGGAAGAACATTGTTTCGCAGCATATTACCCAGTACTGAAGTACTTATACTGGGTGGCGCAAAAGTAAAGACCCTATTTGGTTCAGCTATAAAAAAATTTCTAAATTAGAAAACTAGATTTAGGTTTTTTTAAATGTATATTTGTGCCATTAAATTTCGTACCATTAGGATTTAAAGATGATGTCTTTTAAATGGTGACCTCCAGAGTTGATACACATTTGAGCCCTATTTATGACATTTTGCATAACTTGCCGTAACACTTCCTGCGATATGTTCGTTATTTCTTGACGAATGTTTTCTTTTAGAGCTGCGAGAGTCTGTGGCTTGTTCACATACACCCGAGATTTCAAAAAACCCCAAAGAAAGAAGTCTGGACTGGTCAGATCGGGTGATCTTGCAGGCCAAGGTAAATCGCCAAAACGAGAGATAACTCGGCCTGGAAAAGCGTCCCTCACTAAGTCCATAGTGTCGCGCGCTGTGTGTGCCGTAGCGCCGTCTTGTTGAAACCAGATGTGCTCCAGCCCCAATTCGTCCAAACTGGGTATCAAAAACTCACGTAACATGGTTCTGTAGCGTTCTCCAGTGACAGTTATCGCATTGCCTCCAGCGTCTTCGAAAAAATAGGGTCCGATCACTCTGTCAACACAGATGCCACACCATACAGTAACTTTTAGTGGGTGTAGAGGTGTTTCTTGAATAATGCGCGGATTATCAGTGCCCCAGAACCGAGTATTCTGCTTATTGACATGCCCTGAGAGATGGAAATGCGCTTCGTCACTCATAACCAATTTTGAAGGAAAATTATCCTCTTCAAGGTTGAGGTTTATGACGCGCTGGCAGTAATCTAGACGAGCTCGGTGGTCAGCAGGCAGCAGCTGATGAGTCATTTGAGTTTTATACGGGAACATCTTTAAGTCTTTCACCAAAATACGCTGCAGGGTCCGTCTGGAAATGCCCAATTGCGTGGCACGTCGCCTCGTTGATGTTTCTGGACACTCTTCCACATCTTCGCGCACAGCATCGATATTTTCAGCTGAACGGCCTGTTCTTGGTCTCCCAGACTTAGGTCTATCCAATGTTGAGCCAGTTGCTTCAAGGCGTGTGGCAAAGCGTCGAATTGTGCGACCAATCGGTGCCGGACGGTGGGGAAATCGTCGACGAAATTCACGTTGTGTTCTTATCACTGATGAATTATTCCGTAAGAACATTGACACAATTATTCCACGTTCTTGGAGAGTAAAACGGTCCATGTTTATTTTCAGTGTATTTTACATTTGTTCACTACACAATTTTCAACAACAGAATGACAGAAAATGTCATATAAAAAAAATAAAAATATTTTCTTTAGTGCCAGTACTTTTGCGCCACCCAGTATGTATAATCAATTAATTTTAATTCCATCATAAAGAAAATACTTAAATCAGGTTGCAAAGACCGAATCCTCTCGAGTCTGTGTTTATGGTTACTTTTATTGGTAGTGATAGCTCGAGTTCTGTAGAGTTGCGAAGTTCTCTCGTAGCGTCATTACGCCATTTCCTTTATCGCTTGTTTGTGCCCATAGAACGCAGATTTAAGCCATTACTCTACCAACTGAGATACAGAAACGGTAGCAGGAGTGACGAATTTATCATAGTCTTTCTTATGCACACGTCATAGCGACGTTAGCGACATCTAGCCATGTAGTTTAAGAACTACGTAGGGCTCAATAGGGGTCAATTAATTTCAATTCTATCATAAAGAAAAATACTTGAATCGGGTTGCAAAGACCGAATCCCCTCGAGTCGGTGTTTATGGTTACTTTTATTGGTAGTGAACGCTCGAGTTCTGTAGAGTTGCGAAGTTCTCTCGTAACTACCACTCCATTTCCTTTATCGCTTGATTGTGCATATAACAAAGCTTTAAGTTTTATTATTCTATTTGCTATTCTCTTGAAGTTATAAGAATTATTAATAACAGTATGTGATATTGAATATCGTTTAAAAGTCACAAGGTATTTACTAAGTACATGTAACGTCAATTGATTCTATCCGAAAGAAAAATACTTGAATCGGGGTGCAAAGACCAGTGTTTAAGGTTAGACCACACTAGGACGTAGCTGCAGCGGAGCGGCGCGGCGCGACACTTGGAGTACTTGTTTATCTAGAGGATTTAAATTTATTAATGGATAATGGATTTAGATTTATATTTTATAAACAGAGCGCAAACGGTTATTTAAATATTAATTCGAAAAATCTCAATTTTTATGACTGTTTGACTGACTGACTGACATACATATCAAAAATCAATCAATCAAATACCCAATGACCTAGGGAGATGATATTTGGAATGGAGATTGATTATAATGACACGTGGTTAGAAATGTTTGTGCCCATAGAACAAAGCTTTAAGTGTTTTTCTTCTATTTGTTACAAAGTTTTATTCTTGTGTTTGTCTGCTGAAGTTTTAATAATGTTAATAGAATTATTATCTAGCGTTGTTAGAAGTATAACAGTATGTGATAATATTGATTCTAGTCTTTGATTTTAATATTTAAGACGTTGGCTACTTATTTACAAGGAGTCTAAATTATGCAATTAGTTAAGAACACAACCAGTCCGCTTGTAAATGAATAGATACATATGTACAAGCAATACCTACACCACTATAAGGTTCATTTCATGTGACTGTAGCTATTGTAGAATGGTGTTGTAGGTGGCAGAATGTATTTATTATTCTCTACAATGGTCAAGTTGAATGAAATTTCCCTTATTTAAGAGCTAAGAATTACTATAAGAAACCCTAGACTTGGCCTCCTTCTTTAACTTAAACTTTTTCTGTAAACCACACTACCATACATACATACATACAATCACGCCTTTATCCCTTACGGGGTAGGCAGAGCGTTCAACGCCTCGTAAAAGGCGCTTTCGCCACGTCTGACAAAAATTTAGGGTAATTTTAGATTGTGAAGTGTATTGCCATAGTGACAGGTTGTCAGCCCATCCCGGGCAAGCCCGGGAGGAAGGGCAGCTGGAACATTCTATGTTTTTCTATCTCTCCCAGTCCAGCGTGGAAGTAACACACTACCATGAACTTGGTTTTTACTTCCACATGTCTGTTTTTGGTGGTGACTACTACTATTATCTACAATACTCTCTCTATGGGACGTTCCCAAGACCTGTTAGTGCATGCAGTTTGGAAAGCCGATTACTCACTTAGTGTTAAGTAATTAATACGAATTGTTAGGTACATGATCATCTTCCAAACTTTATCCCGTATTTCTCGGGGTCGGCTACCTAATCTAGGTGATTAAACGAGGGTAGTGGTTTTTACACAGAGCGACTGCCATCTGACCTCCGCAACCCAGAAGGGAAACCAGACCCAATCCTAGATTAGGTCAGAGTTTTCAAGCACTGGCCTCTGATATAGCTAACGACTAATATCTAATGTGTTAAACGATATTAACCGGGACCAACGGCTTAACGTGCCTTCCGAAGCACGGAAAAAGCACCGAATAAACGTACATATGAAATTCGATAATCGAAAAACACATTGATACGTGGTGGGGTTCCACTACACCATCGGGCTCTTAACGAATTGTTAGGTACATATTGATTCTTATTTACTAAGATACCATGATCAATTTTCTGTAGTTTCTGTTTCCAATATTCGAAAAAAATGACTTCATTATTACGCTTTGTGTTCTACTAAACCATGGATTACGAAAGCCAAAACAATATACGTAATTATGTAAGGGTTGGTCCTTAAAACTGATCTTTGAAATAGGGTCGACGGGCAAGTATCCTTTTTGACCTCTATCCCTTTATTATGGTTAGAGGGCCGGAAAGTATATTATTACCCAGGGAATCCGAATTGTTGAATTGAATTGATGTAAGTAAAATCGCACGTTAAAAATACAGACACAATGTTGAAAAACATAATTATATAGGAGTAAATCTCCATTAAAACACTAGATTCTTATTAGCTTATTTTTATTGTCTTGCCCAAAACGTACACATTGCGCCATATCCGTTGCGAGAGACATATGACAACATTATGAAAGAGATAGATAGCTATACAATAAAGCCTACCATACACGTAATATAAAGCCACTACACACGTTACAATATCTTGGAAAAACCAATTCTACACTTATAGATATGTAGGTTGGTACATAAAAGAAATCACGTTACGTCCTGTAAAGTTAAAGGTTTGTAGAAATCTGTTTTACGCCATGTCGGAAAAAATATAAAGATACAGATATGATTGGGAATTACTGTAGGTACTTAGTGATAGATAGGTCTCACTCACTTATCCGAAACCTTCCGAGTCTTTTTGTATTTTTTATTATGTACTAGTTAGTCGATGCTTTTTGTTTTTTTCCCAGAACAGTACATTTTGTGTTTTTGTATCACTCCGAGTTCAGCATAAACTTACATACATACATATTATTACGCCTTTATCCCTAACGGGGTAGGCAGAGCGTAAATGACCTAAACAAAGGTCGTTTCACCACGTCTGACAAAGTTTGGAGGGTTATTATAGACTTGTACTTATATTGCTGAAGTGACAGGCTGTCAGTCCATCGCCTAAATAGCAATATACAGAAACCCTTGGATCCCTTAGCTGGTTTTTACAGCATTCTCGAGAAGAAATGCAGCTGGCACATTCTACGTTTTTCTCTCACTCCCAGTCCAGCATGGAAGTACATAAAAGTAAGGGAGGTAAAATGGGCTAATCTTTTTATTAAATAACCAGTACGTGGTGGTATAGGTAATAATAATAAAGATTCAAATAATATTACAGTTGGGGACTTTATTACCGTGAAGTTAAAGTAAGTTACTTTCATGCTGGACTATGAGCGAGAGAAAAACATATAATGTGCCAGCTGCATCTCCTCCCGGGCATGCTGTAAAAACCAGCTAAGGGATCCGAGGGTTTCAGTATATTGTAATTTAGGAGATGGGCTGACAGCCTGTCACTACTACAATATACCTACAAATCTTTCTCTAATTACCCTCAAAACTTTGTCAGATGTGGCGTAACGACTTTTGTTTAGGTCGATAAAGGCGTGATTATATGTATGTAAGTTAAAGTGAGTCAAGAATTTGTGGTGGATTCGTAACTTAATTCAACTTTTGGAGATGCTCTTTTTAGGGATGTACTGAGTGTGTGTGTATTCGTATGTTAAACTTTTGACGACTCATTCAGTATTTTTTTGGCGAATTTAATTTTGGGGTGTTTGCAGATTTTCTATTGCCATGTTTCTGTGTATATAGGTAGGCCAAATGTTGAGATAGAGGGTGTTCCGACGCATTACTAGCCGCGCTGTGTCCCAACACTGTTGCACAGCTGTCAAACGCCAGCGCCATCTACCATACTTTTGTCGACAACTATATTAACCTATAACGTACGCATTCTGTCGCGGCCACAAATTGTTGTATAATATTAATTATTCAATTAAAAAAACGTTCTACATCTTATGGAGTCAGATATTTTTCTTATCACATCATCCATCTTCCAAGGAACAGAGGGGATTATAAAGTGCTTGCGCTAAACTCCGTTCTCAAATCTTGATGTTTTCTTTCTCAGGTCGTCGTGCTTTCCAATTTCATACGATAAATTAATAATTATTTAAATTTTCTACAGATATAACAATTCACGTACTTGAAGGTACATTAAATTTCGATATACGGCAAGATATACTGGTCTCGCGTTTTTATTAGTCTTATTACGACAAATTAATGTAATGTTTTTTGCATCCAGGGTAAATTTACTGTTTAAATAATGTTTCTTCCATGCTGGACTGGGAGAGATAGAAAAACATAGAATGTTCCAGCTGCCCTTCCTCCCGGGCATGCTGTTGAAGTCAGCAAAAGGGACTCGAGTGTTACAGTGTATTGTAATTTAGGCGATGGGCTGACAACCTGTCACTAAAGCAATACAATACATATTACAATCTAAAATTGTCCTCAATTTTTGTCAGACGTGGCGAAAGCGCCTTTTACGAGGCGTTAAACGCTCTGCCTACCCCGTAAGGGATAAAGGCGTGATTTATGTATGTATGTATGTATGTATGTTAAATAAAGTACTTCTTATTCTTAGTGAGTGGATTTCCGAGACCAACACGACCCAATGAACTTTGGTGCAATTTAATAAGTAAATAGGAAATTGATGCTGATATGAATTATGCTTCCTTATGTTTCAAAGATCATCACAGAAAATTGGGTACCTCAAGGCGGATTTCGGCGAAGACGTAGATCCCGGAAAAGATGGCGTGACGATCTCGACGCCTAGCTGAAAGATTAGACTGAGGTTGTATTGGACCGTGATGAGTGGGGAAGGCCTTTGCCCAGCAGTGGGATCTAGTAGTTTAGCTATAATAATAATAATGTTTAGATTCTCTATAAATTAAATCCGTAATTTAAAATCCTTATAATAATGATCACCTGTCACTACAACAATATACTTACAAATGTATCTTAAATAAACCTCAAAACTTTGTCAGACGTGGCGGAACGACCTTTGTTTAGGTCATTTAAGCTCCACCTACCCCATTAGGGATAAAGGCGTGATTATATGTTTCAAAATAATCAAAAAATCAGCAAATTTTTACTATTTCATAATATCTTTTATAGATATTGACTTGTGTACTAACACATCCCTATTTTTGCGAGCTAAGTAAGTTGGAAGTTCGGATATATTGTGAGCTTGATCCATAACTCTTAGAAGTTACTTTTACCGTGATTGTGTTTTCATACTAATATTCGTTTAAGATTCTTTACAAAGGGTGTTATTGGAAAAGTTTCCAAAGGAATTATTAATGTAATAAACAAATAACTTTACTACTTCCACGCATTACTTTAGCCAACAAAAATTGTGGATGTAGCTCAGAAGTCTGCCTACTTAAAGTGGGATTGATCCGGCCACATCACTCGTATGCCAAACGAACTATGGGCTAGAAGAACTACCGAATGGCAGCCCACCAATGCTAAGCCAAGACGTGGACGACCCCGAAAGATGTGGCGAGACGAACTAGACACATATCTTACGGAATGGAGAGAATAGGCACTAGGTCGAGAGAAATGGAAGGAGGCGAGAGAGGCCTTTGCCCTGCAGTGGGACACTACAGGCTCATAAATAAATAATAAATAAATAATTACTTTAGCAAATTACTTCCATGCTAGCCTGGGAGCGAGAGAAAAACATTGAATGTGGCAGCTGCTTTTTTTCCTGGGCATGTTGTAAAACCAGCTAACGGTTTCAGTATATTATTTAGGCGAAGGGCTGACATCCTGTCCCTACTGCGATATACCTACAAATCTATCATAAATAACCCTCAAAACTTTGTCAGACGTGGCGGAGCGACTTTTTTTTGGGTCGTTTGCGCTCTTCCTACCCCATCAGGGATACAGGCGTGACTATATGTATGTATGTTTTATAGGTACTATAGTCGGGTTGTGTGAATTATTTTTTAAAATACTTTTTAAATTATTTAATTGTCACCTTATTAAAATGATAAAGAAATTCATAACAGCTGTAAAACATTTTTGTTTTATTATTTTAAGTTGCTTATATACTTTTGGATGATTATATACTTTTAGAGCCCGATAGTGTAGTGGATAGGGCCGCTGCCTCCTGAGCGGGAGGTCGTGGTTCGAATCCCACCACGTACCAATGTGTTTTTCGGTTCTCGTATTTCATATATACGTTTATTCGGCGCTTTTTCCGTATATGAAGGCACGTTATGCCGTTGGTCCCGGTTAATATCGTTTAATACCATAGATATTAGTCGTTAAGCCATACTAGAGGCCAGTGCTAAGCATTGGTTTCAGTATATTATTTAGGCGATGGGCTGACATCCTGTCCCTACTGCTATATACCTACAAATCTATCATAAATAACCCTCAAAACTTTGTCAGACGGAGTGACCTATGTTTAAAACCGGCCTATGTTTATGTATGTACGTATGTATGTAAACAAATAGCTGAGTTGACTTTTTTGTCCTTGTTCTTGTTTGTTTTTCGGCAGAATAAACATGAGTCCTTGTGTACATTGTTTATTGTGTACGTTGTTTATCTGCCTTAAGCCAAATTTTCATAGTAGAGACGACAAGAACAATTTTTAACCATGTGTACCTTTTAGGTTTTAAAACCTAAAAAAACAGCTCGACGTTAGGGCTAGGTATAATGTTAATGCTAGGTATATTTGAGCTCCTCTCACCTTGTTTATATTTTCATTTATTTTCTTATAATTTACCTGAAACTTTTAAATATGTTTAAATAAATTAATCTGCTAGTGTTTTCTTTTAAAGTTGCTAGTTCCGAGACTTTATAATACCTATAAATAAAGAAATATCTTCTACATTTTGTATTGTAGACTAATTTATTTTATTAAAATTAATGCTCTTTCACTTGACAGCGTAATGTTTGAAACATCCCCTTTTTTACATGATTCCATGCTGGACTGGGAGTGAGAGAAGAACATAGAATGTGCATTTCCTCCCGAGCATGATGTAAAAACCAGCTAAGGGATCCGAGAGTTTCAGTGCATTGCAATTTAGGCGATGGGCTGACAACCTTTTACTACAGAAATATACCTACAAATATATCTTAAATAACCCTCAAAACTGTGTCAGACGTGGTGTAACAACTTTTGTTTAGGTCGTTTACGCTCTACATACACTATTAGGGATAAAGGCGTGATTATATGTAAGTATGTAGTAAGTTATACCAGGAAAGGCCGTTTTCCTATTATGACGTGTGGTATAACAAAGATTCGATAGAGAGTAGGGCGGCATGATTGATCGTTCCTTTCATATCATGTTATACCAACAATGAAGCAGGGTGTGTATCAAAGTCATTATTCTCGTATAAATAACTATATTAGCTTAGCTTTCCTTCCTTGCTGGACAGGGAGCGAGAGAAAAACATAGAATGTGCCAGCTGCATTTCCTCCCGCGCATGCAGCTAAGGGATCCGAAGGTTTCTGTATGTTGTAATTTAGGCGTTGGGCTGACAACCTGTCACTACAGTAATATACCTACAAATCTATGTCAGACGTGGCGGAACAACCTATTTTTTAGGTCGTTTACGCTCTGCGTACCCCATTAGGGATAAATGCGTGATTATATGTATGAATTAGCTTAGGACAGCAACACACATGCAACACTTACTGCGCATAAGGTTGCGCTCAACACGCTGTCAATGCTTTTTGCATTGCCTACAACACACATGCGTCATCTCACGCACTAAGCGCGCGTAGCGAGGAACTCTGCGTCGGCGCATCCCTCTGCCAGTAACTGACGCCTGTGTGTTGTTGCAGTAAGGATGGGTTTCATAAATATAAATATAGGGTGACTTTTTAATAGAGACCGTTGCTTTGCCGGAAAAAAATGACGTACGATACAAGCATCACCTGATAAGGCATTTCGGATGAAAAGCAAAATGTTTTTATTTCGGATCTAGAGCTATTTTCCTTGGGAAAAGTTGTTCACATCCTTCAGTAAGCATATAACTTAGTTTTTTTTTAATAATAAGATTTTTTTATTATAATGATTAATTTACAGGCTTATCTGGTAAAGATTTATCATAACAGTGAGTGATATAAGAACTTGCCAATGCAAGGGAAACTTTTAGTCCGCTTTGTTTCTTCATAAGCCCGCTTGCGGATGTTCCATATGTATCAGAAACGTAACTTCTTCTGTCGATTGGGTATCGAGTCTATGGAACCGATGAACCCTGGTGTCAGAGTTTTTAAACCGCCTAATAGCACAACTATCAGGCCTCTGACATGGTTTTGTATAACGACCACTATCAAAGACAGCGACCGGAACCGACGGCTTAACGTGCCCTCCGAAGCACGAAATCTTTTTCTTTTCGGACAATCAGGTGATTGAGCCTGCAATGTCAATGGGTAGGCCAAACTGGGGAAAAATTCACAAAGTGATAAATTCTCAAATATCAACTTTGTGTTTTACCCCCTGGGAATCGAACCCAGGACCTCCGGATCGGGAGTCCATGGCACTAGCCACTAGACCACGGAGGCAGTTAACGGAAAGCCGTAACGTTTCTGCCAGTAGCCATTCAGGCTGGTATCCGAAACGTCACGTGTTTCCGGTAGAAATAGACAAGAGGGTGTAACCTCCCACACACGCACACTACGACCAGCACGGGTGGGGGCGCTGCTTTGTATGCAGAACTGTCAAAATGGAACATTTTGCCGCTGACAACGGTCAGCATTAGTTCCTTTTTTAAACCTTGTCGTTCTCTAGTACACACAAAGCCCTGACTCCAATGCTGACAACGTAACAAAACATATTTTGAAGCTGTTCATTGTATTTGATAATTAAGTTATGTTTATGTTTAGTTTTTTTATACTTTCATGCTAGACTGGAAGCGATTGAAAAACATAGAATGTGCCAGATGCATTTCCTTCCGGGCATGCTGTAGAAACCAGCTATGCAATCTGAGGGTTTTTGTATATTGCAATTTAGGCGATAGGCTGACAACATGTCACTACAGAATTATACCTACAAATCTATCTTAAATAACCCTGAAAACTTTGTCAGACGTTTATTATAAAAACATCATAGGTGCGAAAGACACTCCTTTACAGCTGTTAAAAATGTATGCGTTTGACATGTAATGTGGTGTACATGGAAGAACTAAGTATATGATTTTGCTATATATGTAGATGTAGGTATATAACAAACACTACCAAATCGGATGGGCTGTTACAAAATAATTATTAGTTAGATAGAAATGAATGAATGATAGATAAATGATTGATCATTCACAAACATTGACATTCCCAAAAGCCGCTAATGATTTCCCCCTTTGATTCGGAAAGCATCAATCAACATCAGAATGTACGCAACTAATGACTATTCTATACTCGGTGAAATTTTAATAATTTAAAGGTGAAAGAGGAATGAAAACTACAGGTTTATTTTGTTGTCAGTACGCAAACTGATAAATCTTCCACAAATAAATTATTTTGAGATATATATTGTTTGATTCTATGCTGGCCTGGGAGCGTCACAAAAACATAGAATGTGCCAGCTGCATTTCCTCCCGGGCATGCTGTAAAAACAGGCTAACGGATTCGAGAATTTCAGTATATATTAATTTAGACGATGGGTTGACAACCTGTCACTACAGCAATATACCTACAAATCTAGCTTAAATAACCCTCAAAACTTGGTCAGACGTGGCGGAATGACCTTTGTTGTTGGTCGTTTCCGCTCTGCCTACCCCATTAGGTATAAAGTCGTGATAATATGTATGTATGTACAGATTATATTGTATTTGTACTCAGAGAATTTGTATGGGGTACCCATTTTATTATTTCTTGGAAGAATTTATTTGTGAAAGTTGTTTAGTTTTGTTGACTCAGCAACCCATTAGTTTGCAGGAAGCTGTCCCTACACCCCGTTTACCTGGAAAAGTGGTTTAGGAACGACAAAAACATATATTAGTTAAGTCACCAATTTAATAAATATCTGTCATTATCTGTCATGAGACAACAGAAAGAGACGCCAATATTTTTAGTCAAGATTTACTCAAGTTGTGCTCTACAAAGCGATAGCATAAAATACTTTACCGTATTATAAATATATCTAACGGAATTGTATAAAGTGGTTTTCCTCGTGTGTATAACGAAAATTGGATCCACATCTATCCATTGTGGAAGTCAGCGAGCCGTGAAGATACTCTGTGCGACCTATTTGTTTGTTTGTTACCGAACACAGACTGGATAACAAGAGAGGACTCTGCTTACTATTTCATATTGGAGCCGTATTTTTGAACCACTCCAACTCCAATGCTGATACGAAAGAGTAACTTAAGCGTGCGATTTTCATACAAATTACCATGCGAAGGTTACATACATACATACATATAATCACGCCTTTAACCTTAATGGGTTAGGCAGAGCTTAAACGACCTAAATGAATGTCGTTCTGCCATGTCTGACAAAATTTTGAAGGTTATGAGAGATTTGTAGGTATATTGCGGTAGTGGCAGGTTGTCAGCCCATCGCCTAACTAGCAATAGACAGAAACCTTCAGATCCTTTAGCTGGTTTTTGCAGCATGCCCGGGAGGAAATGCAGCCAGCACATTATTTGTTTTTCTCTGGCTCCCAGTCCAGCATGGAAGAATGCGAAAGTTACTCTTTCGTATGCGCATTTCAATTCGAGTGATTCATAAATAGGCTCTTGGTATCATATTTTAAGACCTTATTTCACGCAATATTTTAAAGAGGTACATAAAAATAATAAAGTAACCATCATCATCATCTCCTTAGCCTTATCCCGTATCTCACGGGGTCGGCTTCCTAATCTAGGGGATTGAACGAGGGTACTGATTTTTACACAGAGCGACTGCCATCTGACCTCCGCAACCCAGAAGGGAAACCAGACCCAATCCTAGATTAGGTCAGAGTTTTCAAGCCGCCAATGCTTAGCACTGGCCTCTGATATGGCTTAACGACTAATATCTACGGTATTAAGCGATATTAACCGGGACCAACGGCTTAACGTGCCTTCCGAAGCACGGAAAAAGCGCCGAATAAACGTACATATGAAATTCGAAAACCGAAAAACACATTGGTACGTGGTGGGATTCGAACCACGACCTCCCGCTCAGGAGGCAGCGGCCCTATCCACTACACCATCGGGCTCTAAAAATAATAAAGTAACCGATATATATAAAATTCTAAATCCATGCTCGGGCTCACCTCAGACAAAAATGTACACTTATACGTTAAAATTTGTTGAAGATTTCATTTTTTGATGCGCGAACTGTGTACTAATATTATAAAAAGGAAAGATTTGTATTTCTGTGTGTGTGTGTATGTATGTTTGTAACGAATAAACTCAAAAACTACTGAACCGATTTCAAAAATTATTTCTACATTTGAAAGTTATGTTAACCCTGAGTCACATAATCTGATTCCCATGTGAAAACTCATTAAGTAAGCCGCGGGTAAAACAGCGGGGTAAAAGGCTAATATAATAAAGAAAATAAAAGAAAACTTTACATAGCAAAGTCAAAGGTAGATAGTTGGTTAGTACACAGTTTCCATACAAATCCACACCTTTCGATTAAACATCTGTATTTCTGCGTGAATTATTTAGTGCTGGAAAACTTGCTTTGTAGCATAGGCATTCCGCCTCCATTGAAATAGCTTCACTACATAGTATAAAACAAAGTCGCTTTCTCTGTCACTATATCCCTATGTATGCATAAATCTTTAAAACAACGCAACGGATTTTGATGCTGTTTCTTTTAATGGATAGAGTGATTCAAGAGGAAGGTAATTTGTATAATACATGCATAATATAGTAGAGAAACAGTGATAATTTCCGTGCGAAGCCGGGGCGGGTCCCTAGTTTTGAATAAAGCAATTGGTATGGATATCCAATTTTGGTACTTTGTTTATGGATAGGAGAATATTGTTTTTGGGATTATTTGATAGAAACGCCGTCGTATGTTTTTTTCAAAGAAAGATTTTAGAATTTGCCATTTTTTGCATTTGCCATGGACTGCGAGCGATAGAAAAACATACAATGTGTCAGATGAATCTCCACCCGGGCAGCTGTAAAAACAAATTGAGGGATTTGAGGGTTTCAGTATATTGTAATTTAGGCGATGGGTTGACAACCTTTCAGTACAACAATATACAAATCTATCTTAAACAACCCTCATTGTCAGACGTGGCAGAACGACCTTTTTTTTGGGTCGTTGTCGCTATGCCTACCCTTAGGGATACAGGCGTGATAGTATGTATGCATATAAGTAGATTTTAGAACAAGTAAATGTTATTATTATTAGTTAATAAATAGACTTTTAATGTAAGAAAATTGGACGTAATTAAATACGAGTGTGATTTATTAAGTTTAATGTAAGTAAAACAAATGAGGTCTAGACTAAAATGTGTCTTTGTTTAAATTAGAAATAGTTAAATTAAAGCAATTTATTTTGGCTAAATAAACATGTTTATTTGAGCACCAAATATATTAAAGACACTTTTGTTCTCAGTTGTTATTTGTCTCAAGTATTTCTGTTTAGATAGAAAATTTTACTTACATTGAGATTGAAAGCCCCATTAATACTCGTATTATGTGTTTTGTGAGCGAAACTTTCACGTTAAAATACAGGGAGTAAAAAGAATGCTGACTATATTTTAGGATGTGATTCTACATATAATACTGAACAACTTTCGCCAAAGAACATAGTTCGAAAAATAAAAACAGAATATGGCCTTCTAATACAAATGGTGTTAGCGGTTCGAGTCAATTTGTTTGGGAAGGCCGCATTCTTTTTATATCTCGACCTGTATTCCTTGGGTAAAGTTATTTAGTTTCATAGGTAGAATCACGCCCTAAAATTATCATCTCCCTAGCCTTATCCCGTATCTTACTGGGTCGGCTACCTATGCGATTGAACGAGAGTACTGGTTTTTACACAGAGCGACTGCCATCTGACCTCCGCAACCCAGAAGGGAAACCAGATCCAATTATAGATTAGTCAGAGTTTTCAAGCCGCCAATGCCTAGTACTGGCCTCTGATATGGCTTAACCGGGACCAACGGCTTGACATGCCTTTCGAAGCACAGAAAAACCACCGAATAAACGTACATATGTAATTCGAAAACCGAAAAACACATTGGTACGTGGTGGGATTTGAACCACGACCTCTTGCTTAGGAAGCGGCCCTATCGACTACACCATCGGACTCTACCACACCATCACACCCTAAAATATGGCCAGGTATTTTTGTTTACTCCCGTCCCGGTATATATTATTATTATTATTTAAAGTTAATGCGCATTTCAAATAATTATATTAGACCAAATGTTAAAACATATTTGATCGTTTAGTCCGAGAACTACATAGAATCATACTTATGACACGTATTGCTATTTTACATACATACATATACTCATGCCTTTATCCCTAATGGGGTAGGCAGAGAGTAAACGATCTAAACAAAGGTCGTTCTGTCACGTCTTACTAGTTTTGTTAGATTTGTAGGTATATTGCTGTAGTGATAGGTTGTCAGCCCATCGCCTACATTGCAATACTCTGAAACCCTCGGAACCCTTAGTTGGTTTTTACAGCATGCCCGGGAGGAAATGCAGCTGGCACATTCTATGTTGTTCTTTCGCTTCCAGGCCAGCATGTAAGTATTGTCATTTTGATGAAATGATTCATAAAATAAAATGAATTTCTAGGTTCTAATTTTCCTTACCTAGTTTTATCCAATAAATAGAATCATTCACTAGCTTTTACTACAGTACACTTAACTAAAGTTAATCGGTTTCCTAGCAGGTTGGTTTTGAAGTCAAACATCTAGTTAATGAGAAAAGTTTTGGCTAGGGCTCAATTTTCGATACTAGATCTACTAGTAATAAGAGTTCAGCAGACTACTTATTAATTTTCAAACCTTAGTAGGAACTAAATTAAAATACAATACGGGGTGTAAGGGACAGGCACAGGACAGGATTCCTGAAACGACACTGAATAACTTTAACCTGCATTTTTTTACAGGAAGTGTGTTTTCTTTTGGAATTTTAGTAAAAAAATGGCCACCTTGATCAGACAATTTGTATGGAAAAATCAGTGTCGTTAACTGAGCAACCCCTATCAGTTTGTGGGATGCTGGCTCTCCCTTACACCCGGTATGATTACGGATTTATCATCAGTCAAGTTTAGTGCTACCTACCTACGCTGGTTATAAAATGGGCCTAAGGGACTAATGCAACTAAAATACAGGGTGTAAGGGCTATCCCAAAAACTAAATAAAGGTTACACACATACATATAATCACGCCTTTATTCCTAATAGGGTAAGCGACCTAAAAAAGGCCGTTCCGCCACATCTGACAAAGTTTTGAGGGTTATTTAAGAGAGATTTATAGGTATATTGCTGTAGTGACAGGTTGTCAGACCATCGCCTAAATTGCAATATACTGAAACCTTCGGATCCCTTAGCTGGTTTTTACAGCATGCCTGGGAGGAAATGCAGCGGGCAAATTCTATGTTTTTCCCTATTTTTTTTTGTTTTTTGTTTTATTAAGGGTTACACAGTCAACAAATGTCACAAAAAATAAAAACAATTGATACTTAAACGAAAAAGCAATCAGTCAACTAACAGAGCAACCCCTCAGTAGCTCAGTTTGTTGACTGAATAACGCCATTCCCTCACAATCTGTATATTAGCAATCGGTATTTCTATAATACCTACATTCTTATTCACGATATTTCTGCTCGCCACAAACCTTTGGAAAGTATGATCGGAGTAAAGCTATCCAAAACAAAGTTTAGCCCGTCAGACTGACCCAAATAAGCCAGTTTGACCACAGTGCTGACTATTTGAAATATTGCTCGTCTCTGTGGAATATCTAGTACATAGTGGTATCATCTATATTACTAGCCACAAACCTTTGGAAAGCATGATTGGAGTAAAGCTTTATAAAATAGAGTTTAGCCCGTCAGACTGACACGAAATAAGCCAGTTTGACCGCAGTGCTGACTATTTGAAATATTGCTCGTCTCTATGGAATATCTAGTAGGTAGTGGTATTATCTATATTACTAGCCACAAACCTTTGGAAAGCATGATTGGAGTAAAGCTATCCAAAACAGAGTTTAGCCCGTCAGACTGACCCAAATAAGCCAGATTAACCGCAGTGCTGACTATTTGAAATATTGCTCGTCTCTATGGAATATCTAGTAGGTAGTGGTATTATCTATATTACTAGCCACAAACCTTTGGAAAGCATGATTGGAGTAAAGCTATCCAAAACAGAGTTTAGCCCGTCAGACTGACCCAAATAAGCCAGTTTAACCGCAGTGCTGACTATTTGAAATATTGCTCGTCTCTGTGGAATATCTAGTAGATAGTGGTATCATCTATATTACTAGCCACAAACCTTTGGAAAGCATGATTGGAGTAAAGCTATCCAAAACAGAGTTTAGCCCGTCAGACTGACCCAAATAAGCCAGTTTAACCGCAGTGCTGACTATTTGAAATATTGCTCGTCTCTGTGGAATATCTAGTAGATAGTGGTATCATCTATATTACTAGCCACAAACCTTTGGAAAGTATGATTGGAGTAAAGCTTTATAAAATAGAGTTTAGCCCGTCAGACTGACACGAAATAAGCCAGTTTGACCGCAGTGCTGACTATTTGAAATATTGCTCGTCTCTATGGAATATCTAGTAGGTAGTGGTATTATCTATATTACTAGCCACAAACCTTTGGGAAGCATGATTGGAGTAAAGCTATCCAAAACAGAGTTTAGCCCGTCAGACTGACCCAAATAAGCCAGATTAACCGCAGTGCTGACTATTTGAAATATTGCTCGTCTCTGTGGAATATCTAGTAGATAGTGGTATCATCTATATTACTAGCCACAAACCTTTGGAAAGCATGATTGGAGTAAAGCTATCCAAAACAGAGATAAGCCTGTCAGACTGACCCAAATAAGCCAGTTTGACCGCAGTGCTGACTATTTGAAATATTGCTCGTCTCTATGGAATATCTAGTAGGTAGTGGTATTATCTATATTACTAGCCACAAACCTTTGGAAAGCATGATTGAAGTAAAGCTTTATAAAATAGAGTTTAGCCCGTCAGACTGACACGAAATAAGCCAGTTTGACCGCAGTGCTGACTATTTGAAATATTGCTCGTCTCTATGGAATATCTAGTAGGTAGTGGTATTATCTATATTACTAGCCACAAACCTTTGGAAAGCATGATTGGAGTAAAGCTATCCAAAACAGAGTTTAGCCCGTCAGACTGACCCAAATAAGCCAGTTTGACCGCAGTGCTGACTATTTGAAATAT
This sequence comes from Scrobipalpa costella, assembly GCA_949820665.1. Lineage (NCBI taxonomy): Eukaryota > Metazoa > Arthropoda > Insecta > Lepidoptera > Gelechiidae > Scrobipalpa > Scrobipalpa costella. The sequence goes on along the minus strand of OX463305.1, from coordinate 3,061,609 downwards.
CGCTCGTCTCTGTGGAATATCTAGTAAATAGTGATATCATCTATATTACTAGCCACAAACCTTTGGAAAGCATGATTGGAGTAAAGCTTTATAAAATAGAGTTTAGCCCGTCAGACTGACACGAAATAAGCCAGTTTGACCGCAGTGCTGACTATTTGAAATATTGCTCGTCTCTATGGAATATCTAGTAGGTAGTGGTATTATCTATATTACTAGCCACAAACATTTGGAAAGGATGATTGGAGTAAAGCTATCCAAAACAGAGTTTAGAATGTCAGACTAACCCAAATAAGACAGTTTGACCGCAGTGCTGACTATTTGAAATATTGCTCGTCTCTATGGAATATCTAGTAGATACGCTATTACCTATATTAATAGCTAATTTCGATTAGGTAATTTTGACAAAAGATTGTCTTATAAACTTATATATTTTATTTTATTTGTATTGTATTTTAAATATTGTAGAGTTCTATTATGTAAACGAATGAATTGACTTATTTTACCTTATTGAAACTTTCATGCTGGACTGGGAGCGATAGAAAAAACTTCAATGCTGGACCGGGAGCGATAGAAAAATTTCCATGCTGGACTGGGAGCGATAGAAAAAACTTCCATGCTGGACAGGGAGCGATAGAAAATACTTTTATTCTGGACTGGGAGCGATAGAAAAACTTCCATGCTAGACTGGGACCGATAAAAAAAACAAAAAATGTTCCAGCTGCATCTCCGAGAATTGTAATTTAAGCGATGGGTTGACAACCTGTCACTATAGCAATATAAAATCAATATGTAATAACCCTCAAAACTTGTCAGACGTGGTGGAACGATCTCGGTCTTACCACAAATAAGTTAAACACCTGTTGAACACGTATTTAAAAAAAGTTATACTACAAAACAGTGTTGTACGCTTGTCTTAAGATAGACAATGTTTAAACATAGTTTAAAGTTAAACACCCGAAACGCGTTGTTTAACAAGGGTTTAACCTATCAGTCAGTAGTAATTTTGACAGAAATTGTGTTTAAGTCGTTTACGATCTGCCTACCCCATTAGGGATAAAGGCGAGATTATATGTATGCATGTTGAAAATGTGAAAACTCTGCTAAATATTCTTTCATATTGAAAAATACCCTCAAACTCAAACAAACTCAATAATATGTATCTTTATTTATATCGAAATTCTGAAACTCAAATCAGTTTTTTTGTATGTAAACGATTCCTTGATTTCGCCAAGGTAAACAACCCTCCACAAACGGAATTATTTTAGCGGTCTGTAAAACCTGTAAAAATAACCTAAACAAACATGTACCCTGAACCCAATGAAAGGGAAACAAGGAGAATAAATTATACAGTAGTAACAGATGGCCGACAATAGATGGCAGTATTGCCTGTGTTCAAAAGGCATTCAGTACATTTTTAATGTTAAATGTTCACCGGTAGAGACAGCGCCGTTTTGTTTTAAAAAATCATTAGTTGAAAAATGTGGATGTTTTTTTTAACATTTGTTTTTGTACTTCCTTAGAAAATAGTCCCAATAATGATTTATACTAAAACATGAGAAAAACAAATCACAACAACTCGACCTCGGACAGGATTTGAATAACTGCAAGATATTTGCTTCTCAATTAAGAGCAATTATTCGGTGTAACTTTTTACTAAATAACTAACTATCTACTGTATGGATCTCGAAATCTGAAATAAATCATTTTTATTTTATTTATTTATTTAAGAACAAGCGACCCGCCTCGGCTTCGCACGGAAATTATCAGTGTTTCTCTACTATATTATGCATGTATTATAGATATAAACCTTCCTCTTGAATCACTCTATCCATTAAAAGAAACTGCATCAAAATCCATTGCGTAGTTTGAAAGATTTATGCATACATAGGAATTTTGGGGCAGAGAAAGTGACTTTGTTTTATACTATGTAGTGAAGTGTAAGAACTAAGAACAAAGGTTTGAAAATATCCGTACCTACTTTATGCTATTCAGTTTTTAAGTTGTCTAATTGTGATAATTAGTACCGATTTTTTATCTTTCTTTCTTTTTTACTAGTTTCTAACTTATTTTGCAAGTCACTTTTTTTTATCAAAGTGGCGCTGGCACTTTGACTGAATGCTCTAAGGGCTATTTCTGATTCTGACTACAGAGGTGAAAGAAAGGGTAATGGTTTTGTAATAACACAGCGTTTAGTTCTATTGTGTCCCCTAATGACTGAATTGTAATGAATAATTGAGGAAGATTTATGACCTAGCCTTGACTTCTGCTAGGATATAGGTAGGCAACTATAAAATTATACATATATACATATGATAAATCTCTAGAAGGGTCGTGTCTGTACAATGAATATTTTTCAAAAAAATAATTGCGGCAGGCATTATTAACGATGTAAAGATCAAAACGTTTTTTTTTTAAATTTTGTCGGTCTGTCTGTCTGTCTGTATGTTACCACATCACGCAAAAACTACTGAACCGATTTCGATGGGACTTTTTTATTTAACTGTGAGTTATTTGGGGTGCAACTTAGGATACCTAAAATCACGCTACCTGACCCTCTAAGGGTAGGCACGAAATCGAAAGTTGGCTGTTTCTAAACCGATTTATATGAAACTTTTTTTATTAGACTGAGCATTATTTAAAATTAAAGTTACGATACAAATGATCACGCCTTATATCTTAGGAGGTAGGTAGGAAATTGAATTTCGGTCGTTTTTAACCGATTTTGATGGATCTATTTTGTTTGACTGAGCATTACTTAAACTCAAAGTTACGATACAACACAGGGGTCTGTTCTCTCTGCAACTCTGTTCCTGCTGCACATCAATGACCTTCTTCGGCCAGGTATTGTTGGGTACGCAGATGATAGTACGGTTTTGGTGAGATACTTATCCAGCGCAAACACCAGCGGGGAAGAAATACTTTCCTTGAGAAGGGCCATGGTTGAGCAATTAGATCTGACCCTAAGTCATGTTTCCCAGTGGGGTGATGACAATTTGGTCTCTTTTAATGCCAACAAAACGCAAGCGTGTCTTTTTACCGCCAAAAGGAGTCCTTTCAACCAGACTCCTACTTTCCGAAGTACATCTGTACCTATAGCTGGCAAACTTGAGCTTCTGGGCATGGATTTGTCATCTAGTCTAAACTTCGGCGCTTCCATCGAATACAAAGCACAAACAGCGGCCAAGAAACTGGGTATCCTGAATAGAGTGAAGCGATACTTCACGCCTGGACAGCTTTTAACCCTGTACAAAGCACAAGTCCGATCCTGCATGGAATATTGCAGTCACCTCTGGGATGGCTCAGCCAAATACCAACTTGCCGCACTCGATTCGGTGGAACGCAGAGCCAAGAGGCTTATTGGTGACGAAAAACTGCTAGAAGCCAAGTTTTATAGCATGGAACATCGCCGTAAGGTTGCCTGCTTGTCGGTCTTCTACAGGCTGTACTTCGGTGAGTGTGCTCAAGAGCTCCACGACCTTGTCCCGCCAGCTCCCTTCTACCATCGGACATCTAGACGCACCGCAGGATACCATCCATACCTGGTTGATATTCCACCAATACGTACTAAGCGCTTCCAAAACTCTTTTGTAATGCGCACGGCAAAAGTGTGGAACTCACTACCTGCGTCTGTGTTTCCGAACGCCTTCAACCCCCAACATTTCAAAGTTAGAGTGAACAGGCATCTTCTGGGTGAGCTCGCACCATCGTCGACTCCGTCTCAGTCGTTTCCGACCTAGACTGGAGTCAAGAGCAAACCCATTTTTGAATAAAAAAAAATAAAAAAAAACAAATAATCACGCCACCTGACTAAGTGGGTAGGAGGGAAATTGAACTCTGATCCTTTTAAACCGATCTTAAAGGGACTTTTTATTTGACTGAGTTTTTTTTATTACCTGATGTCCAGCCTACGTTAGAAATAATTACGCAAACCATTCTAATATTAAGTAAGTACCCCAGTTTGTATAGAAAACATGAAGTGTCGAATATACTGAAAACGCTTCTCCGCGCGTAGGAGCGGGATCTGCTAGCTCGCGTGTGGAATCGTGTTTTCCATACAAAAACAAAGAACAGACAATGAGAAACACGCTACCACGCACAGGTTAGCAGATCCCGCTCCTACGCGCGGATAAGCGTTTTCAGTATGTTCGACACTGCGTGTTTTCTATACAAACCGGGCGTACGAAGTCGCAGGCACAGTTAGTTTGTAAATAAAGTTACTCTTTATCTCCCACGTTTTTCAGTCCATGGCCTATACCGGGTGTAAGGGACAGCGTCCCGCAAACTGATAGGGGTTGCTCAGTCAAAGATACTTAACAACATTCACTAGGAAATTATTTCAGGAGATGAAAAAAAAAATGACTTCCCCATACATAATGACTACCTCAATCAGACAGTTGGTATACATTTTTTTTTTATTTTCCTCAAATAATTTCCTGATGATAGTTGTTCAGTTTCGTTGACTGAGTAACCCCTATCAGTTTATGGGACGCTGTAACTTACACCTCGTATAACAATATAAGCACTGTAGCCCACGCATCCCTTTGCTGGTTTTCACAGCTTGCCAGGTAAGACAAGTAGCTGAAAACATTCTATGTTTTTCAATCGCTCCCAATGGAGCATGGAAATGAAAAGATTGAAACGAAATTATTACTTTGGAAAAAAACAATGTATTTCAAACTAAGTATAAAGCACAAAAACCTGCATTAACATATTTTTTTCAATATCTAAAGATGACTTTTAACTTCAAAGTAACAAAAAAATACCTTTTAAAGCTAAAAGATAAAAATTTACTCTGTCTGGTTTCCGATAGCTCGAAGTATAAAAAAGTTGGCAATGTTACAGAAATAAATGGAAAAGTGATCGGAAAAGATATCACTTTTGTAGTCTGCCATAAAAATATATCTATTTAAGTATTATATTTTATTGATTCTAGTCAGAAGGTAACCGAGATAATATCACGAACCTAAATGAAAGCCTGAAAGGTATAGCTGCCACTAGGCGGTTTCTAAACTTTGACTTTCAATTTCCAGGGGGGACCACAAAGTTGATATTTGTAAATTTTATTCCCCAGTTTGCTTAGGAAATTTTCAGGCTGAATCATCTGATTGTCCGAAAAGAAAAGGATTTCGTGCTTCGGAGGGCACGTTAAGCCGTCAGTCTCGGTTGCTGTCTTTGACAGTGGTCGTTACACAAACCATGTCAGAAGCCTGTTAGTGGTTAATAGGTGGTTCAAAAAATCTGATATCAGGATTCAGCTTTGATCTCTACATGTACCTAGGTAATCATCAGATGTTAGGTATCAGTGAGGCCTAATATGTAGGTAGGATGCTTGCCTAGACAATACTTGGTCTGAAATGAAAGGTCATCATGAAATAAATCCATCATGAACGAAGAATCGCTTTGCATCATAATAGAATGGGTGGTGAATCTATTTTAAAAGTTATAGATTAGATTGGAAGCCATAATTTTTGACAGTTTGATCTTCTTTCCTTCTTATCGAACTTCGAGAGATGAGACTTGGCTTCCAATCAAGTTTATAACTTTTAAAACAAGTTTTCCGCTTGCCTGTAGGTATTATTTTAAAACTACAAAACTTTTATCCAATTCGCTGGTACTAAAACTATGGGCTCGATTCTAGACACCACCGGCTAAAACTCAAATCTAAAACAAAATATTCAAATTGAAAAAAGACGGGCGATTTATACTCTATGGTTTTTGACTTTGTCGCGCATTTGCACTTTTTCCCAGTATAATAAATTTTGTCCGCCATATCATATGACGGCGGATAAAAATTACAGATAATGCATAAAACCACCGAATATAAATCAAAAACCGGAGAGAATAGATCTCCTGTCCCTTTTCAATATTTTTAATCTGAAAGTGATAGATAGATTTTAATTTTAGTTTTAGCCGGTGAATCTAGAATTAAGCCCTATATCCCACTTACTAAAGCTCTGTACGTGAACATTTCACTTAGGTATTCAACGTACATTACAATTCTATTCTTACGTAACAGTTCAATTAAGCTGTCTAGAATCCTGAATAGCTCTTCTTGACAATGTGTTTCGTCGAGACAGACGACTACATGGCTACGTTCAGGTTCAGACCCGTCCACGTCCAATCGGCGAAGTTTTAGCCAGGGGAGAAATTATATATATTTCTTCCATGCTGGCCTGGGAGCGAGAAAAAAACATAGAATGTGCCAGCTGCATTTCCTCCCGGGTATGCTGTAAAAACCAGCTAAGGGATCCGAGGGTTTCAGTATATTGTAATTTAGGCGATGGGCTGACAACCTGTCACTACAGCAATATACTTACAAATCTATCTTAAATAACCCTCAAAACTTTGTCAGACGTGGCGGAACGACCTTTGTTTGGGTCGTTTACGCTCTGCCTACCCCATTAGGGAAAAAGGCGTGATTATATGTATGTATGTATGTATGAGAAATTATACTGCCCGTTCAAAGACGCCTGTCAGTTTTTTTTTCTTCTAGGTGAGTTTTTGTCCGGCCCGGTCAAAGACACACCGGAAGTGAAGTTTTATCTAACAGCGGCGAAAATTTTGCTACCTCGAAACTGTGCTTATATTTCGCACGCTGTTAAACATGTACTTGTGTATGTATAATGTCTATCATTGGTCAATGGCCTATTAGATATGCTATTAGGCGGTTTAAAAACTCAGACACCAGGGTTCATCGGTTCGATTGAATCGATACCCACACGACAGAAGAAGATTGGTCAATGGTTTCATTAAGTTGTAATTTTGACAGTTTCGTTCGATGCACGTTCAGTGCGCCCTTCTAGACTAAAATTTATTCGTTTCAGATTTCAAACTGGTTGACTGAACGTACTCCAGACGTCTCTTTTCACAGTTACAACCCTTTGTGCACGGGACTGCACTGCCCTGTTCACTAAAATTGATTAAATCTTCTACGCTGGAGCGCTTTGAGCTTCATGTTCCGATTCGGAGGTTGCTTGTTCGATTTCCACGGAGAAAACTTAGTTCATATATTGACTTACGATTAATAATTTTTTGAATTTTTTCTCTGTTTCACTAGGACAATTCAAGCTGAATCATGTAATTGTAGGTAGGTAGGTAGATATATCAAGAAAAAGGATTCCGTGTTCGCAGGAAAATCACTTGATACTACCTATAAAAATCCCTATCGTCTAAATTATAATGCATCGAAATTTTTGGCACATTTTAGGCACTGACTTTTGCAATATGAGATAAGAAGCTTTTTCGACTGAAAAATAATTTGTGTTTGTATATTTAGGGTGATTCCAAACGGCAAATGGTTGTTTTGAAGAGCTTATTTCTCGTAAAGGAATCGGAAAATTCTCTAATACATAATAAATCTAAAATATACATCTAAGAAATTAGTTCATGGCCTGCAATTGCAACATTTAAAATTATTCTAGTTCATAAATAAGTATTCTAAAAAAAGCTGAGCTTATCAGTACATTTGATATAGGAATATCAAATTAACTATTAGGAGCGCTTTCACGGTTCCTTCAGGAAAATATCGGTATTATGATTATCTAAAATGGTAACATAGCATTTTATAATCCAATTCGTAGATTTATAGAATTAGCTTTTTTGTGCGTTATTCGCACATTTTTGAAGCGGACGTAACCGCTACTCCGTAGCGCGCACTGATTTTAACGATATTCTAAGGCATTACAGGCTATGGCTGTATATATTGAAATCTACCTGCTCATCTATCGTTGAGATACACCTTAATATGACATTGAATAGAGATTAATGGAGAAGCTGCTGGAACTCTTTGACAACGTATTTCGTTGAGACAGACGCTAAAGGCGCCAGACCTTTTGTGTACGGGGGAGTGCACTTACCTTGTAATTTTTTGTCAATAAAAGATGTACACATGCTCAGTCAACGAAACTAAACTACTTTCACCAGGAAATTCTTTTAGGAGAAGAAAAGTTTATTTTAACTTTTTCTTACAAAATGACCACCTCGATCAAACGATTTTTATGGAATGGAAACCATTTCTTTTTTCATTTCCAAAAAAAATCTGATGTTCAGTTTCGTTGACTTTCAGTTAATGGGAAGTTGTACCCAGCACCTCGAATAGGGTGGCGTTTTTTTATTCACAACCAACAGAACGGATGCAGTTTTATTCAAAGATTTCTTTTGTTTACAAACCCGATATTTCGAGATGAGAATATGAAATGAGTTGAAAAACGCAAGTAAAAGAAAAATAAGAAAAATATAAAACAATAAAAACTATTGCTTAGCCAGTCTATCAAAACTCAACCAATGTAGCAAACTTAAGACAGTTCTAAGACAGCGATCTAAAGTAATTTAAACTTTCTTAAACCTCCTTAAAGAGGGTTAAATCCTGCACACATGTTTGTTCTTTGTTTTTAAAAGATTTGATTACTATTAAATACGTATTGTTTTAAAAGGTTCTCTACCTACATCTAGCTAAAAATCAGCTATTTAACCATTCGAGAACAAAAGAGTAGACTGTGCTATTTTGATCTCGTACATCGCATAGAAAAGAAACTAGGAGACATTACAAAATTATCTTCTAAAATAAATTAGGTCAACAGAAAATAACAACGACAACACAGGCTTGCCCTTTGTAAATAAGTCCGGCAGTAGGCTCCGCAAGGGGCCGCCTGGCTCGCGACCGGAGTCCGGCGCCAAACAGCTTGCTGTGTTCCATCGGTACGTGAGAATGTCAGTGCCATGACAGGCACCCTCTGTGTGTCGCTCCATTATTGACACTGTCTCTGTCATCCCTCACCTTGTGACTACAGTCAATAGCAAACCCATTTCAAGTAAATAAAAACTTCACCTTTTGCAAATATGTTTACCGGACATAGCGGCGACAGAATACGTATAGTAGTTGAATTCATAAACTGTGGGCATGTCGCATTGCACAAGCCGGTGCGGTGTGACACTGCGGCTGTTTCAATATGCAAACAACATCTGCCTGACCCGTGTCCAGCACAGGGCACTCGCGTTTCCTGTTTTTACCCGACTGTCAGGGAAGGGTTGTGTTTTTCAAGCGTATCTTGTATGATTGTTTTCATATTTCTTTATTACCTCGTATCTCGGAAACACCTAGATTAGGGTATCGTTTGATTGGTCGCAAACATCCATCATCATCAGGTGTTCTTAGGTAAAAGGGATTTAAAAAAATATTGAATCCAAGTAAAAGGAGATTACAAAAACATAAAGTCATATGTTAAAAATCAATTCAGAAAAAAAACAATGCTATTAATGCATTTAAACATTACTTACTTGTTTCATAATCCTGAACAGTCGCGCCAATATTCCTAACGGGGCAGCCTGAGCGTCGAAGGTTTATAAGGAACAAATTTGAGGGGCATTTATGATAGGATTATGACATAAGGTAGGTTGTTAGCCCAGCGTCATAACTATATCAGTACATAAACATAAAAAAAACTGTATTGATAATAATTTCTTCCTAACGGTGTCTATCACGATATCAGTTAAAAGATGTCTGAATTTCTTGGTAAAATATTAAATACTAGCTTTCCGCCCCGCAGTTTCTCTCGCAGTCAAATAGTTTTCTCGAGGTATTAAAGTAGCCTATATACGTCTCTAGGTTACCATATATCGTCCTAACAAATTTTATTAATATCTAGGTTTAAGCGTCAGAGAGCAACAAACAGACAGACAGAGTTACTTTCGCATTTATAATTTTAAGTATGGATAACTCTCATCCACCGTCACGTACCAACTAAACGTTTTATTTTATTACTGGTCGGGGATATGGAATGCAATAATGCTTTAATGACACGTACCAAGACACTTAGGCTCGTATTTATAAAGCTATCTCAAGAGAGAGTAATATTAAGTATGGATTTGACAGGTCCTTTTGTACTGAAAGGTTATCTGTCGGTCCCGGTCTCTGTCTTTGATAGTGGTCGATACTCAAACGTCAGTGGCCTAATAGCTGTGCTACAAGGCGGTTTGAAAACTCTGACACCAGGGTGCATCTGGTCGTTTGCCTCGAAAATGCACTCGGTAAGAAGAAGAAGATATTAAATATAAAATTGCGCTGCGCTGACATAAAACATAACATAAAAATACTTTATTGCACGTAAGAACACAAATCATACAACACAACAGATAACAACAAAAAACAAGTACAACATAGGCGGCCTTATTGCTAAGGTAGCAATTTCTTCCAGGCAACCTTTCTTTCTTTTATTTCTTCAAGGCGCTGACGTACATTTCTATACAAAATTTGTTCCCCGCCGCCTTGATTCTTTCATTTACCATGCGCCTTAGACAGACATATGGTTTAATTCTAGATTCAACCGGCTAAACCTAAAATTAAAACTAAAAAAAATAAAATGATTTTATTTCCTCACAACATAGTTTACAGTTTCGGTTCAAGGACATTAGACATAAACAAGTTACACTAAGTGTGAGGCTGGTGCCTAAACTAGATAAATTAATACCTGTATTTTAGGTCACCAGGCCTCCACACCACAAAGATAAATGACCATAATAATGTACCTTTAGGAAAATTATCTTAAGGCAATTAAAATCTATCTGTCACTTTCAGACTAAAAACATTGGGAAAGGACAGGAGATCTAATCTCTCTGGTTTAGATTTATAGTCGGTGGTTTTATGCGTTATCTGTCACTTTTATCCGCCGTCATATGATATGGCGGATAAAATTGACAGAAATACTGTCGAAACGTGCAAATGCGCGTCAAAATTTAGCGTACAAAGTGTAAAACCATAGAGTATAAATCACCCGTCCTTTTTCAATTTTATTATTTTGAAAGTGACACATAGATTTTGATTTAAGTTTTAGCCGGTGGTATCTAGAATCGAGCCCATTATTTTATTATTTAGAAAAATGCACACTGAATTGATGTATATTGAAATATTGAAGTCAACGTCATAAGGTAAATAATTGCTCTTCACATTTATTTCCCAAAAAACATATTTTCAGACTTCATATCATACACCAAAAAAAGCTTACGTCCACATTTCACACACACGCCTGCCGTATGTCACAAATACATTTCCGTTTTCACCATTTAATAAAAGCCTCGAAAATTCCTCGTAAATATCGGGCGAACAAAAGGTGGTGGATATGGGAGTGACCTCCCGTTTCCCAGAGGTTTTCATTTGTATGGAAATGACAGTTCGCACCGGCTGTGACTACATACAGCAAATACAGCTGCCTCTGTACATACATACATACATATAATCACGACTTTATCCCTAATGGGGTAGGCAGAGCGTAAAAGCCCTAAACAAAGGTCGTTCCGCCACGTCTAACAAAGTTTTGAGGATTATTTAAGATAAACTTGTTGGTATATTGCTGTAATGACAGGTTGTCAGCCCATCACCTAAATTACAATATACGGAAACCTTCGGATCCCTTAGCTGGTTTTTACAGGATGCCCGGGAGAAAAAGCAGCTGGCACATTCTATGTTTTTCTGTCGCTCCCAGGCCAGCATGAAAGAAATAGGTTAACTGAAAAAGCTTCAGTGCGCTGCTGTAAAAAGAAACGACCGTTTTGCCTCCATTTTTGAAATCTTTATGAAGTTTTCGAGTATTAAATGTGGCGGAAATACCTTTATCTGGAATGTTAGGTAACGCTTTGTCTGCCCCGTAAGTGAAGGGCGTAATTATGATTTTACTAGAACGTTCTCTGCCACGCATTTTAAGATAGTAAATAAGAAAGATTCAAAGTAAATTTTCTATTGGTCAGCAAATAACACGTACATACATACATAAAATAAACGCCTCTATCCCTTACGGGGTAGGCAGAGCGTTAAACGCCTCGTAAAAGGCGCTTTCGCCACGTCTGACAAAAATTGAGGGCAATTTTAGATTGAAATGTGTATTGCTATAGTGACAGGTTGTCAGCCCATCGCCTAAATTACAATAAACTGTAACCCTCGAATCCCTTTTGCTGACTTCTACAGCATGCTCGGAGGAAGGGCAGCTGGAACATGCTATGTTTTTCTATCTCTCCCAGTCCAGCATGGAAGTAATAACACGTAGGCAGTACTAATGTTTAGTGCAGTTTTCAAGGGTTCATTAAAATAATTCGAATGACTGATTCTTGGTGATTACATGAAGGATAAAGATGGTGTGATGTTTGTGACATACTAGCATAATGACATACATTCATATAGTCACGTCTTTATCTCTAATGAGGAAGGCAGAGCGTAAACGACCCAAATAAAGGTCGTTCCGCCACGTCTGACAAACTTTTGAGGGTTATTTAAGATAGATTTGTAGGTATATTGCTGTATTGACAGGTTGTCAGCCCATCGCCTAAATTACAATATACGAAAACCCTCTGATGGCTTAGCTGGTTTTTACAGCATGCCCTGGAGGAAATGCAGCTGGCACATTAAATGTTTTTCGCTTACTCCCAGGCCAACATGGAAGCAATTTAATTAGTTGTAATATTAATTTTAGTTACATTATTTACCAAATTTGTATCTAACTATGTGTAAGTGGTAATGGTCGTATGACGCAATACTTGCTTGACCTAGTGCGGAGTTCTAAAGTAACTACGTGTCTTGTTGTAAACTCTTTATGGCAAATAAACCTCTTTTTTTTATAACAGTATTTAGCGACCCGCCCCGGCTTCACACGGAAATCATCAGTGTTTCTCTACTGCATGTATTATACATGTAAACCTTCCTATTGAATCACTCTATCCATAAAAAGAAACCGCATCAAAATCCGTTGCGTAGTTTTAAAGATCTAATCATACATAGGGATATAGGGACAGAGAAAGCGACTTTGTTTTATACTTTGTAGTGATACCGACATGCTAACCGTACAGGAAACTATACAGGGTGCTAATTTAATTGCCTGCCATAGCTTAGGGGGTGTTTCAGTATCGTTAAAGAAGCCGAAAAAAAAATCCAACACAGAAAGATAAAAAACAATAGTCCTTAGGTATTTATAATGATTAATAGAGCTTGGTTTGGCCGCCGCGCTACAACCAATTCCAGTGATAGCGATTCGTGGGGGCTCAGTTATAGCGTGGCGGCCAGACGTGGCTCTGTATATCATAATAAACACCAACTATTGCTTTTTATTTTTTGAGTTTGATTTTGTATTTTTTATAGGTTCTTTCTATGTTACTGAAACACTCCCTAAGCTATGGCACGCGGTCAAATTAACACCCTGTTTAAATACACTAAAGCTCATATTTATAAAGCGATCTCAAGACTGAGAGCAATATTAAGTATGAATTTAACACCCCATTATTTACTAAAATGTAATTTCTGATACGAACTCAAACTCGCTGTCAGTCTCAAGCGCTGATTATAAATACCGGCCTAATTAACCCTGTGTAATGAACAGATAGTATATCCAACATAACCATTGATATAGCTCATTAGCCTTTCAGATATTGGTATCAATTCGCTAGCTACAAAAGGGTTATTAGTTATTACGCTCAAACATAGGCTAACATTAACATTGAGAGCGATTTGGTAAGAACACGACTTCAAATTGTCAACTAAAATTATGGCCGTCCCTTTTTGTTTCTCATTATAAAAAGTCATAGGTATGGACTTACAAAAGTGGTTAAAAAGTGGTTAAACCATGTCATTTGCAACGCCGAATTATAATCATTAACTCTAGTATGGTAGTGTACATATTTATACAAACAAACTTTCGATTCTATCGTATTACTAGCTTATATTGCTTCTTATCTTCTTCCCTGCAGGACTGCGATCAATAAAAAACCTAGTTTTCCAGCTTCTTCTAGTCTCGCGCATACCTACTGTAGGAATGAGTGGAAGCAGATGAGAGTTTCGGTGTATGACGAAAATGATTAATACCCTCCCATTACAAATTTACAATAGCAATACAGAGTTCGTTCTTTCTAAAATGACCTTCAGACCTTGTGAGAAATTGCGATACGCTCTATTATCAGTCTGTGTAAGATCAGTCTGTTAGTTCCTGATAACTAATAGTCCTCCCTCCGATTTTAAGTGATGGCGGCCACTCTCCCGGAGATGGGCCAACTGCGCAGGACTTGTTTTTCGTGCCCAAGTGTTTGCGCTACACACAGGTGCACTCCCTATTCCCTCAATCTCTTATTCTTATGGGACAGACTGACTGACACGACCAGAGAGAATTCAGGTGCAGGACCGACTATTTATATGCCCATCCGATGGCATGGATTATCTTACACGCACTCGCTATGCTGCCAATGCAGCCTATATCACCCTTCTTAATAGCTTTTTGTTAGACGTCCAAGATGTTGATATATTTAATACTCATATTCATAACATAAGATTGCCATATTTTTAAATCTATTTCAAACAAAACTGTACATTAATTAAGTTTCCAATGTGGGTATTGGTTATGAGATAGAGAGAGATAGAGATACATTTATTAACAATTGTAAATTACAAGTAAAAAGTTATAAGCACTTAAGCATATCACATTAATAATCGTTAAAAATTTATTACTTTAATTATCATTAACTATGTAAACCTGCATTGTTTGATTGAAATCAATTCGATGACGCTCAGCCTGCCCCGTAGTCAATAACCATTGATATTAGCTCATTATCTAGTCGGATATTGGTAGCCATTCAGTTCCAACAAAAGGCTGGTAATTACGCGCAAACATACGCCATACAAAGGCTAATATTGGCTTTAGTGTGATCGTATGTGGAGTTAATACAAACGAACTTCGGCTCTATGGTATTACCACAAAATTGTATTATAGTGTTTTTATCTAACGACTGCTGCTATACTATGGCGAGCTCACGCACCCTAAGAAAATGCGTACATTTACACACATAAATATGACAATAAGTTGGTTTTTCGTGAGATAAAAAGTGGCTTGGGATGGGATGGGATCTACCTCCTAGTGATCCACCCCGGGCAACGGCAACACAGGCTTGCCTGTGAATAAGTCCGGCTGAACGATTCCTACAAAGCGGTAGTGGCTCCGCAAGGGTCCGCCTGGCTCGCTTCTACCCTCTCACCGGAGTCCGGTGCCAAACAGCATGCTGTGTTCCGTCAGTGTGTGATATCGCCAGTGCCATAACAGGCATGTTCTGGGTGAGCTCGCTCCATCGTCGACTCTCTCACGGTCATCCCTGACCTAGTGTCAGGTTTCAATCGCTCTCAGCCTAGCATGGAAGTTTTTATATATTGTAGTTATCTCTATTTCTAGGGCTTAGTGTAAACTGGTATATTCTTTATTTTGAGCATTATGTTACAAACATAATATGACTACAAATTGAATATTCTACAAACTAAATATTTTATCCAGCGCGCCAGACCGAGGCAAAGTACCCGGCGTTACCCCGTTGAATAGCTAAGCTACTTAAGGGGCTTCCCCGGGCTAAGTGGCGCCCTCATCATAATTCACTGAAAATCAATCAATCGAAAATGCGGCAGATTTGATTGAGTTTAAAGCAATGATGGTAATTTAGAAACTCATAAAGTTGCAACTTATAGTTCGTTGTAGTAACAGATAGAAAATTTGCGAATACGGCCACTTTTAGCACTTTTGCTATCTGTAACTGCAATGAACACTGAATTATCAATTTATAATGCTTAAAATAAACTTCAGTACTTATACTTCAATCTGATATACCGGATTTTCCATTAATTGCGTTTTCAGTAAGTCATGATTTTTTAACTGATAAGGGCGCTGGCGTGCATCGGGGATTCCCTTAAATAGGTATTTTGTGCAAAGTAGCTGCCAACCCTTGGATCACCAGATGCCTCAATGAGACGCAAAATAATCTATTCTTCTTCTTCTTTTGTCGTGTGGGTTTCGACCCGATGAACCCTGGTGTCAGAGTTTTGAAACTGCCTAATTGCACAGCTAACAGGCCTCTGGCATGGTTTGTGTCACGACCAATATCAACACAGCGACCGGGACCGACGGCTTAACGTGCGCTCCGAAGCACGGAATCCTTTTTCGGACAATCAGGTGAACCTAAACAAAATGATAAATTAACAAATAATTATCAACTTTTATGTTCCCTCTAGGAATCGAACCCAGGACCTCCGGATCGGGAGCCCATGGCTTAGACCACTAGACCACGCAGACACTTTCCAAATATATTTTGATGTTAAATAAGCAGACTTTTAGTCGCCCGTCTGCGTAAACTCTCTCATTCTATCTATAGATAGCTACATACATTACTGCTTTTAGTCCAGGGTTCAATTATCCTATCGGGTCCAGCCATTCATGGACAACAAAAGATAGCGATTAACAGGATATTACGATGTGTAGTGTTTATGAGTCCTAACACATTTTTTAACTATTAAAATAGTCGTGTTAAAAAATAGGTTCAAAATGTTACCAACGCCGTACTTTGCAAATGAAAAAGAAAAAGCAAGACAATTATCAGAATAATTATTTTTATATTATTATTTTTTTATTATTTAATTATTATTATTTAAACGTGGCGTTGTTTCTCGTAACTCTAATTTAAACTTCTACGTAATTCAAATTCTTTGCTAGCGCTGTCACTTTCTTATCTTTGACATAGGAACAGGATAGGAAATATACACATGACTTTGACATTCCTAATCTGACATGAGACTGCTTATTTAACGTAAAATAAGGGATCTTGATATATGTTCAGTTCTTATTTAAAGTGTCTTACGTCAAATAAGGAATGTCAAAGTCATCATAGGTATTGCTGGACTGGGAGTGAGAAAACATAGAATGTGTCAGCTGCATTTCCTCCCGAGCATTCTGTAAAAACCAGCTATGGGATCTGAGGGTTTCAGTATATTGCAATTTAAGCGATGGGCTGACAACCTGTCACTACGTACAAATATATATTAAATAACCTAGGTCACTAAAACTGCCAAAAAGATTAAATCATACTTAAAACAGTCACTTAATCATACTTTATACGGAAAGTTTTGCAAAGTGCCTAAAAGCGTTTCCGCAACAAATAGAAACAATTTGTTCGCGATTTCATTCTCGTGGTCACAAAATAGAAAGGGTTTACGTATTTTGTGCTGTGGTCTAGTGTGGTTTGAATCACATGTATGGTAATCCAGTTCATAATGTATTCGTATTTCTAATTTGTACAAATCCGTTCTCAAATTAGAAAGTTAAAGCTACAAACATAGTACATGCAGTTTTGTAGTTAGATTAGTACTGGGCTCGATTCTAGATACTACCAATTAAAACTAAAATTAAATTATATCTGTCACTTACAATATAATAAAATTGAAACAAAAACAGGCTAATTATTCTGTATGGTTTCAAACTTTGTCCACTAGATTCTGACGCGCTTTTGCACGTTTCCCCAGTATTTCTGTCAGTTTTATTCGCCATATCATATGACGGCGGATAAAAATGACAGATAACGCATAGAACCACCGACTATAAATCAAAAACTGGAGAGAACAGATCTCCTGTCCTTTTCCAATGTTTTTAGTCTGATAGTGACAAATAGATTTTAATTTTAGTTTAGTATTAGGTATTACCGATACGGGCTAAGCGCTTCCAAAACTCTTTCATAATGCGCAAGGGAAAAAGTGGAACTCTTTACCTGCGTTTGTGTTTCTAAATGCATACAACCCCCAACACTTCAAAGTTAGAGTGAACTCGCATCTTCTGAGTGAGCTCGCTCCATCGTCGACTCCGCCTCAGTCGCTCCTGACCTAGACTGGAGGCGTCAAGAGCAAACCCGTTTTTAATAAAAAAAAAACACAATTTTTTTATGTACCTAGTAATTGTTTTTTATTAATGATCTATTCAAAATTTTGCAAAAATATTTAGGCCCGTATTTTTAATCAGCGCTTGAGAATGGCAGCTAGTTTGAGTTCGAATCAGAAATGTCATTTCAGTACAAAATTACCTGTCAAATCAATACTTAATATTGCTGTCAGTCTTGAGATAGCTTTATAACTACGGCTCTCAATATACCTCCATAAGCTTCAGTGCATGTTCATTTTAAGATATCTATCTACAGGTTCTTTTCATCAGAACATGATATGTTTTCAGCTAAAATATCTAAAAGCTGCAAGTTCAGCTAAATGACCAGTACATTTACGTTGCAAAGATATCTAAAACCTCACTCACTGCATCAGATAAACTATGTTTTTGCAATCCTTCTTAAGCACATTTGCGACCGAGCTAGCTTTGCTTAAGCTTAAAACGTTGGAAAATTGCTTGGATAAAATATTGGATAAAAGAGACACATCATTCTGTTTGTTGGTTGGGTTGGAATATTTTTTTACTAAAAGGTATTTACGTCAAATTTTATACAATATTCTTCCAGGCTGGCCTGGAAACGAGAAAAAAACATAGAATGTGCCAGCTGCATTTCCTCCCGACCATGCTGTGAAAATCAGCTAAGGTATCCGAGGATTTCAGTATATTGCAATTTGGACGACGGGTCGACAACCTGTCACTTCAGCAATATACCAACAAATCTTTCTTAAATAACCCTCAACACTTTGTTAGACGTGGCGGAACAACCTTTGTTTAGGTCGTTTACGCTCTGCGTGCCCCATTAGGGATAAAGGCGTGATTATATGTATGTATGAAAAATGCTTTACCACAATAAAAGGCGGAAAATTCATGTATTCATTTGAAAAACATTAGCCCCACATTGTTTGTGAAACATTTAGCCAAATGGTGAAATCTCAGCGTTCTGTTGCGGACACGTGAAATGCGGACAAAATTATTTATGAACTACCCTTGTTTACAATATGACAAGTTTTTAAGTGAACGTTAGGGGGCGCTCCAAACAAGGACAACTGTCAAATACTGCGTTCCATGGTCTAGTGGTCTGTTCCATGGGCTCTCGATCAGTAGGTTTGATTACGAGAACACAAACTTGATATTTCTTAATTTATCTTATTGTGAGATTTTCCTCAGTTTGGTTAGGAGATTGCAGGCTGAATTACCCGATTGTCCAAAAAGAGAAATGATTCCGTGCTTTGGAGAGCACGTTAAGCCGTCAGTCCCAGTCGCTGTATTAGATAGTGTCGTTACATAAAAACCATGTCAGAGGCCTTTATTAGCTTCTGCTGAAATTCTGACACCAGGGTTCATGGTCGATCGACTCGAAACCCACACTACAGAAGAAGAACTGGAAAAGTGATAACAAATACTAGTCAAATAAGCATTTCTTTATAAAATGTTAAATACGATTTTTGAATGAATGAAAATACCTAGCTATGATGTCATGCCTTGGTAAATATATCTATTACTTCTATATTTTTGTACTCAATTGTTAAATATTAGGTCAAATCCATACTTAATATTGCTCTCAATTTTGAGATTATTAAGTATGGATTTGATAAGAAACTTACATTGTACTAAAATTACATTTCTGATACGAACTCAAACTAGCTGTCAGTCTCAAGTGCTGTTTATCAATACGGGCCTAAATGTGCATTTATTTTTTAAATATCATGATATTAAAAAAAATGCACATTTAGGCCCAAATAGGTATGAATGAGGTCCGTTGTATTTGTACGTTTTTATTTTGTCGTCACGTCTATTGCGTTGTCGCTTTGCAGTGCCTTTATTTGCCACGTTCATTGAAACCCTTGTCGTGTTATACCGGAAACACAGAAACATTCTAGTTGCGGCGATGGCTTACGTTTGTATTCGCAAATGGCACTCCAGAGAGGCATTTTAAAGAGAAAACTGTCTCTATTTCATGATTTGTGAACTGATTTGTAGCAAAACTTGTCTACGGCGTAGCTCGTAGCAAATTGCTACGAATATGAACGCAATTAGCCATATTTTTGAATTACTCGAATTGAATTCGCAAATAAAAGACTAACATTTGCATAGTTAATTGTATAAAAATTGCATGCGAATGTTTCTTTTTCGTATGCGCAATGGAATTCCAGTGATTCATAAATATGATTGATTGATTTTACCAGTACGTACTCGTAACAACTAATAATATTTGTAGAGTTGGGGAAAGTTGTTTAGTTTCATGGGTAGGTTCACACCCTTAAATATGGCCAGCAAGTTGTTTTACTCCCAAAATTCCTATATGACAATATTCGAGAAAGTTTATTTTAAATACGCTTTGTCAATAAAAACGCATAATATACGGAGTTTCATAGTTACATGCTTATGTAGGATAGACACTACAGACAGACGTTTTCTTTGCTTTTCACTCCTTCTTGATAAACCCCGGTACCAGACAACTTTTGTAAAAGCCAGCGAGTGATACCGACATCTTAACGTGCCCTCCGAAGCACGAAGTTTTTTTTCTTTTCGGACAATCAAGTGATACAGGCTGCAATGTCCTAACCAAACTGGGGTAAATCTCACAAAGTGTTAAATTTTATTTATTTTATTTACTTATTTTATTTTCTCGTTCTCGGTAACCGTCTGATAACCGTCTGACTTTGGGTGGGCTTAAAATCAGCAATGCGCTGTGCCCACACCATTTATCCACTTTGTTTTGTGTATTATAATAATAGGTATTTCTTATGTGTATTATGTTTGTAAATGTACTGATTTTGTTTGTTTTTTGTTTTAAATGTTTGTGAATGTGTGTAACTAGTTTTCGTTTAAAAATGTGGATAATAAATGTATTTTGTAAATTGACAAATATCAACTTTGTGTTCCCCCTCTGGAAATCGAACCCAGGACCTCCGGATCAGGAACCCATGGCTCAGACCACTAGATCACGGAGGCATTTTTTTTCCTTCTATGCAAAATAACGAAGAATAGCTTGAGCTCCGGGTATTTTGCTAGTTCTTTTGTCCTTCAAACCGGATGTCAGCGGCCCGTAACTGCTTACTTCCTAGCTTAAAAAAAAGGTACAAGACAGTAGAATGTTAACTATAGCCACTGATAATCTATGCCACTTTAAACAGAATTTTTATGTTTGCAAAAGATATGTTACAATACTAATAATAGGATGTTTATGTTCTTGCCAATTTTAAGCTGTGGGTAGGCTTGTTATTATGTATTTTTACCAAGGTAAGAAACTACTCATCATAATTAGATGAGTGACATTATGATTTGACAAACAAATTTCTTTTATGTTGATTTATTATATTTACATGCATACATAGTATCACGCCTGTATCCCTAATGGGGTAGGCAGAGCGTCAACGACCCAAACAAAGGTCGTTCGGCCACGTCTGACAAGTTTTAAGGGGTTGTTAAGAAAGAACTGTATATTGCTGTTGGTCAGCTCATCGCCAAAATTACAATATACCCTCGAATCCCTTAGCTGGTTTTTACAGCATGCCTGGGAGGAGATGCAGCTGGTGCATTCTACGTTATTCTATCGCTCCCAGTCCAGCATGGCATATTATATTTAGGAGTCAAATTATTGGATAATATTATAAATATTGCTAAGTGACGCTTTAGCAGCGCAACTCAGATATCCATACATGGCCATTGAAGATTTTAGTAGATGACGTGGTACAATATTGTACTGTCACGTTTGTTCCTTTTTATTTCTGTTGTATGTGTTTCTTTGTGCAATAAAGATTTTTTTATTGCATTGTATATTTATTTTTTTAAAAGACAATACAGTATATTCTCGAAGCCCCTTATGAAACGTATACCATATATGCGTATATAATAAAAAAATAAAATGTCTTTTTATAAAATCTCATAAAGTGACGCCGAACAAAGAGGTTGTAACTTTGCTGGGCGTCACATTACGAGATTTTACAAAGAAAAATATTATATTTCAATTATTATGATCTGTCGTTTGGCACACGTATCATCAGTGGCCACGAGAATTTTTAATTTTAATTTTTCCAAATTGATAAACTTATGTCAAAACAGCACGTCTTTAGCGCTTTTAGCGTGACAAACACCAAATTTGAAAGTAGCAGTCTGATAGTGATTTAGATAGCGAATTTTCGCGTTGTGCGAGCGGTGAAGCGTTTGATACAATGTACTTATTGCATTTCGCTCGCACAAGATAATTTTGTTGTTGCGGCCAGTGACCCGTGTTCAGGCCGTAACGTTTTCTAGGTCAAGGATCAAACCTGGCTGAAATTTGATCAGGTGGGCAGTCAGACAGAAGGAATTATGTTCTGTTGACTTGCTCCAGGCGAAAGCTATTTGACTGCTCTTATCTTAGAAGCTAGATATTAGTAGCGACCTTGACGCCATAACTTTATCTTGTTTAACTATAATGTAGCATCTTACAAGAAATTTTACTTATATCACTAGATAGCTCGAAAGAAAGATAAAAAATATCATACATTTTTGACACCTATGTGATCAAAGATTTTGACTCTGTATTTGTTAATAGTATGAGATAGATTGTGGGCTAGATTCTAGATTGGACAAGTAAAGGAAAAATAAAATCTAATTGTCACTTTCAGACTAAAAAACATTGGATAGGGACAGGAAGTCTATTCTCTCCGGTTTTTGATTTATAGTCTGTGGTTTTATGCGTTATCTGTCATTATTATCTGCTGTCATATTATGGCGTCATATCATATTATGGCGGATAAAATTTACAGAAATTCTGGGGAAACGTGCAAATGCGCGTCAAAATCTAGCGGCCAGTTGTAAAACCATAGAATATTAATCGCTTGTCTTTTTTATTTATTATTTTGAAAGTGACAGATAGATTTTAATTTTAGTTGTAGCCGGCGGTATCTAGAATCGAGCCCAATAACAAAACACTTCACATAAATTCACACTACAGCTCAATTTGTAAAAGCTTCCTAGGTACAACTACTATACATTTCTGGGCTATAAACATTGCACATCGACCATCGTTTTCTCTCTTTTTTAAGTGTTTTCCTTTTTTCTTTTTCAGTTGCAAAAGGCAGTTCGGTGGCAGCGCGCGCGAGGCGATGATCGGCCACATGGGCCGGCCGCGCGCTCACCATGCGACAGCCGTCGACCGATGTAAGTTGACACCTGTGTTATATAGGTATTTGGTAATGTAGAGGGGTCTTACTTGCCTGGCCGTGCGACAGTTGTCGTCCGATGTAAGTTGACACCTCTGTTATATAGTATTTGGTAATGTAGAGAGGTCTTACTTGCCTGGCTGTGCGACAGCCGTCGACCGATGTAAGTTGACACCCCTGTAACATGGTTGCCAGTAATGAAGACGGGTCTTTTATCATTGGCCACATGGGCCGGCCGCGCGCTCAACATGAGACAGCCGTCGACCGATGTTAGTTGACACCTCCGTAACATGGTTGCCAGTAATGAAGACGGGTCTTTTATCATTGGCCACATGGGCCGGCCGCGCGCTCAACATGAGACAGCCGTCGACCGATGTTAGTTGACACCTCCGTAACATGGTTGCCAGTAATGAAGAGAGGTTCTTCATGATTGGGCAGGTTACTGCTGTCGGCTCATTTCAATACAGATAACTGTGGTCATCATTATCATCAGTTCATATACATCCCCAACGAGGGAGCCCTAGAATAGGCCCAGTACGGATTGGTCGACTTCACACACAACCTTTGAACTTCTCAGGTGTTTGCAGGTTTCCTCACGATTTTTCATACTCACCATAAAAAGGTGAATGTACATACGGGGTGTAAGGGACAGCGTCGCGCAAATTGATAGGGGTTGCTCAGTCCAAGACACTGACAACTTCCACCAGGAAATTCTTTCAGGAAGTGAAAAAAAATTGGCTTTTTCATAA
This sequence comes from Scrobipalpa costella, assembly GCA_949820665.1. Classification (NCBI taxonomy): domain Eukaryota; kingdom Metazoa; phylum Arthropoda; class Insecta; order Lepidoptera; family Gelechiidae; genus Scrobipalpa; species Scrobipalpa costella. The sequence continues at coordinate 3,037,999 of OX463305.1, read as the reverse complement.
ATTGTCTAATCGAGGTGGACATTTTGTATGGAAAAGCCAACTTTTATTTTCACTTCCTGAAAGATTTTCTCGGGACGCTGTCCCTTACACCCGCTATGAATTTCAGAAACTGAGAAACACAATGGTACGAACTTAGCTGGTTTTTACAGCATGCTCGGGAGGAAATTCAGATGGCTTATTCTATGTTATTCTGACACTCCCATTACAGCATGAAAGAAAAAATATGGTATTTTTAAATGGTAAGATCTTACTTACTTACTTAATTAACTTAATGCGTTTTAATTAAATGTAGGTATATTTTCCGCTACAAAATGTTACTTGAAAAGTGTTTTGGGAGAACCCCGCCGGCTTCTCTTCAATCAATGTCAGGTAGATTCAACGTTGTTTCATGGTAATTAAAGTTTATTGCGGATAATTAAGAATATAATAATATACTGGGCCTAGTTCTAGATTCAACCGACTAAACCTAAAATTAAAATCTATCTGTTACTTTCAGACTAAATTAATTGAAAAAGGACAGGTGATCTATTCTGTCCGGTTTTTGATTTATAGTCGGCAGTGTTATGCGTTATCTGTCATTTTTATCCGCCGTCATATGATATGGATATCGCCTTTGCTTTAATTTTAAGATTCAACCAATGTATTGAAATTTATGCAATAAAAACATATATGAATGATCCAGTATGAACCTTCCATTTAAATAGTCAAGATGTCAGGTGTAGAATCGGTGTAAAGCTAAGTTGTTGTCAGGAGAAGCTTGTAGAAAAGTCAAAACAACCGAATCAGTTGAGTGATTTTATTGCACTAAATATAAAATACGCGGAGTGTCAAAAGTCCTTCCATGCTGGACTGGGAGAGATAGAAAAACATAGAGTGTTCCAGCTGCCCTTACTCCCGGGCATGATGTAGAAGTCAGCAAAAGGGACTCGAGGGTTACATATTGTGTATTATAATTTAGGCGATGGGCTGACAACCTGTCACTATAGCAATACTAATTACAATCTAAAATTGCCCTCAATTTTTGTCAGACGTGGCGAAAGCGCCTTTTACGAGGCGTTTAACGCTCTGCCTACCCCGTAAGGGATAAAGGCGTGATTGTATGTATGTGTCAAAAGTAGGTCGCACGAGCTTGTGTGACGTCAATTATTCATACAGTAAGCATTAAACTTAGAAAGAAATGATTCATATAGAATGTACGTACCTCGTACAATATACATATATATTGTACGAGCTACGTAAAATTGAGATACTGTGGAAACGTGCAAATGCGCGCGAAATCTAGGGTAAAACCATAGAGTATAAATCGCCCGTCATTTTTATAGTCTATTATTTTGAAAGTAACAGATAGATTTAAATTTTAGTTTTAGCCGGTGGTATCTTGAATCGAGTCCACTGTCTACGCACTTATATGAAACTTATATTATTCCAAGTTAAAACATCAATATTGTGAGTAGTAGTTTTTGCGTGATGGTAAAAATATATAAATAATGGATTTGATTTCAATACCTTCTAAGATCACTCGAGTATTTGTTACTAAAATAAAGATTCGTACCTATGTAAACTAATTGGTTTGTATCTACAACCAGCAACGACCTGGCCGCTTTGTGTATGCATTTTATATTTTATTTATGCCACTCGGCAAAAATGTAGTTTTCATAATATATTTTCAATAAACTTTATGCCCGTACAAAACGCCTATTTTATTACTACTAACGTAGTAATTATAAGTTATGGCCAATAGTATCCTAGGCTCGTATTTAGAAGCGACCTCAAACTTGAGAGCAATATTAAGTATGGATTTGACAGGAAAGTTTGTACCGAAATGACATTTCTGATACGAACTCAAACTCGCTGTCAGTCTCAAGTATTTTTTTATTAATACCCTAGTATGCAAAAACTTCAGTAAAAAAATATATTTTTGAACTGAAATTTCAAGGTCGCATCACGGCAAAGCGTCATGATGGGGCTGGAACTTTTGATTGCCAAAGAAGTTTCACTTCTGACACGTGTACTCGGCACACGCACTCTTCTTTTATTCTATAATACATACATATAATCATTCCTTTATGGGGTAGGTAGAGCGTAAAGACCTACACAAAGGTCGTTTGGCCACGTCTAGCAAAGTTTTGAGGGTTATTTAAGATAGATTTGTAGGTATATTGCTGTAGTGACAGGTTGTCAGGCCATTTCCTAAATTAGAATATACTGAAAACCTCGGGTCTCTTAGCTGGTTTTTACAGCATGTCCGTGAGGAAATGCAGCTAGCACATTCTATTTCTCTCGCTCCCAGGCCAGCATTGAATTTTATAATACACTTAGCCTATTCCAAAATGTCTGATCCTGCCAATGTAGAAATAAATAAATTCACTCTAGAATTAATGGACCAAAGGAGAACATATCTATTTTCACGCGAAATCTCATTACTTAAACCTTGTGTGAAACTACAGACCTAAGGGTAGAAATAAAATCACACCAGAAACCTAGTTGACCTGAAAATCGCAGCAAAAAGCTCCATATCAGAACAGAGGGATCGTAGCAATCCAGAAAATTCGATTTCCTGTCATCGGATTGCCGATTCGACGTTTTGATAAAACGAATAAAACGATAGGAGACTGGATCGCGATCATGATGGTGTTCTAATTGAAAAGCAATTTTAAGAGCTGACACAGTTTAATTGTTCGGTTGAACGTAGTCGTCAGCTTTTTTATTGAGCTAACTTCAGCATTTATTTTTAGTTATTTTACCCACTCCGTAAATATAATATAATAATAATAATTTATTTATTTCAAGTATCATAGACTCACATGATTAATAAAAATAACTTAAAACTAATGTTAACTTAAAAAAAGGAAATTACCTTCTACTATCTAATTGCAACATTATAGACCGATTCCTATAATCTTTGGAAATGATGATCGATATACCATTTTTTTTAATTAACTACGTTTATTTAGCCAGTATGTTTAAAAAATATGGCTCGTTTAGGAGCACCTTTAAAATACTTTTTAATCTGTTTTCGAGACGGCGGACAAGGCAGTGTGTACAGCGGAGGGCGGCGCGGCGCGGCTGGAGGCAGTGCTGGTCGCGCTGGTGGAGCGCAAGGCACGCGCGTTGCACGCCGAGCACGCCAGACGCACGCGCACACATCCCCTACTGCTGCTGCTGACCGACCCCAAGCCACAAGGTCAGTGCTGGTCGCGCTGATATAGCGCAAGGCATGCGCGTTGCACGCTGAGCACGCTAGATGTAAAGTACACGTCCTAGGACTTTTTTCCGCGACCTAGTAGTATACGTACGTCTGCTGTTTTTAAACGGACATAATCAAAATTTTCTAATAGTTTTTTGTACGAGAAATAACAAATCAGAAATTCACAGACAGGATTTGAACACGCGTATTCGGAAAACCGTCCACTTATGACGATCAGTAATTTGCCACTTAGGATTGGCCGCAGGTCAGTTGGTTTAGAGCGTTGGGACGGTTTTCCATATACGCGGGTTCAAATCCTGTTGAGGAGACCCTAAAAAGGAAAAACACTCGTGTCTAGGGCATATATACACTATTGTCCCATTTGCGGTAGAGACCATGGGGCTATGGGGTCCGGCCGGTAAAAGTTTTCTACACGATTTATCTAGACATCTCATCGATGCATCCGGTGACCCGAGGGCTGGCAGTTTCTTTGCCCAAAGAATAAGCCATTCAGAGAGGCAATGCTGCCAGCCTTCTATGAACCTTGCCTCGATGTGAAGTATTGGATAAAAAAATATATTTGTAAAACGTGAATTTTATTGACATTTTGTAATAATTGTTGCCTGCGGTTGAATTTTTGATTATTTTTTTTCTCATATTTTCGGTTATATACAAAAGTTTGAACTCATCACAATCGATGTACCTTGTACATTCCGAAATGAAAAACGTGATACCTACGGAGTTTGCGAGACTAGCTTTCAATAAAAGCTGCGTACGTAAGCAACATTTCAAAAATTGTTCTTTCATAGCGTTCAAACACTTTCTCTAGTTCGCTTTTGTTGAGAATGACAAAAACCCTACATTCATTGATGATGATAGTTTCCTATTTTCTGAATGTATTTCAACGACTGGTTAATTTAAATATGTTCGTGTCAATGGAAGACCCTTATTATATATTTGAGATAGTTTTTCTTTTAAAAGAGCTAGCCCAAACAGAGTCAACGAAGGAGCGAGCTTACTCAGAAACTATAACGGCGCAATCAATAGTGCCAATTCGAAGTTGCAAAATTACGACTTAACTAATATAAGTCTATACCTGACATTTTCTTTCATTAGAGTACAGAAAGGGTTGCCAATAATTTTAAACAAGATTAATTTAAGTTGTGCGCTCTACGAATTGATAGCATTGATATTTATACGTTGACTCGATAAACCTATCCTGATCCTGGCTTTACATGATAACTAATTTATTTTCTGTTTCCTCTATTTCAGACGACCCTTCGTTCACAGGCAGTCCTGGAGATGGCCTGCCGGCGCACTGGTGCGAACATGAGGGACACAGACATAAGCATAAGAAACTCAAACTCAACACTCATCATGGGTAAGATATCATCCGAGAACAAATCAATGATTATTTGTATTGGGGAAGGTTGTTTATGGGCAGATTCATATTCTTTCAGGTGCATATACGGTGTGTAAGGGACAGCATCCCACAAACTGATGGGGTTGCTGAGTCAATGACACTGAACAATTTCCACCAGGAAATTCTTTGAGGAAGTGAAAAAAATAACTTTTATACAAATTTTCTGACCGAGGCGGATATTATATATGGAAATGCAATTTTTTATTTTCACTTCCTGAAGGAATTTCCTGGTAGAAGTTGTTCAGTGTCATTGACTGAACAACCCTTATCAGTTTGTGGTAAACTGTCCCTTACACCCTGTATAAAATGAGTGCCTAAATCATTGACACTGAATGTAACTGAAATTACTTTATTCAAGATGTTACGATAACCAGATAACTCTAAGTATCATTTGGGCTAAACCCGCTGAGTGGTCGCGGTCAATTAAAAAGTTGGGACATTGTATTTGACGAGGGTGCGTGAGCTCCAATGGGAAAACGGGGTCGGAAGTAGTCCAACACAATCGGGACAAATCCCTTGATAATGACCTCGATTCAGGGATAACACCATCTAACTGACAGGATTATAATAAGTCTGCCTTTACTCACCTTTCCGTTCACCCAAGAAAAAAATCTCACCCTAAAGTGAGAATTGAATTTCAACATCTGAATCGAGTGCCTAACCTAAGGGTAACTTAAAATGCATACACACATATATTAACGCCTTTATCCCTGATGGGGTAGGCAGAGCGTAAACGAACTAACCGACAAACCAAAGGTCGTTCCGCCACGTATGACAAAGTTTTTTGGGGTGTTTAAGATAGATTTGTAGGTATATTGCTATAGTGACAGGTTGTCAGTCCTTCGCCTAAATTGCAATATACTGAAACCCTCGGATCCCTTACACCCTCACCTAAAAAAGAATTCTCATCCCAAAGTGAAAATTGAATTCACCTAAGGGTAACTTGACCTTTGAAATAATTAAGTATTTTCTCTATTCCAGTGACCTCAGCAGCCCGGAAGAGTTCGAGCTGGAGCGACGCCGGCGCCGACGACGACGCCGCAAGCAGCTGGCAGCCAACCAGCAGATGCGTCATAAGCATCGCACGCTACTCGTCTCAGCTATCGATGAGCAGGCTAAAGTCATTCATGTTAGTAGCGTGTTTACAAGTAATTAATTCTAGCTCCAAAAATCTTATTTTCTTGTGACAAAAGTTATTATTTATTGTGCCAAAAATCATTATTTTGTGCTAAGTATGAAGGCTAGTGTAGCGTAGTATGACGACATCGCAAGTAGCTGGCAGCCAACCAGCAGATGCGTCATAAGCATCGCACGCTACTCGTCTCAGCTATCGATGAGTAGGCTAAAGTCATTCATGTTAGTAGCGTGTTTAAAAGTCTTTAATTTTAGTTCCAAAAGTCTAAACTGTTTGTGACAAAAGTGATTATTTTTTGTGACAAAAGTTTTTAAATTTTTTGGAAAAGGTGATTTTTGTGCCGTAAGTTATATTTTTTTGTGTCAAAAGTCATAATTTTGTGCTAAGTATAGTAACAGAATATATAATAGTACTACATAGTATAGTATGAAGGTTAGTATTGTGTTTAAAAGTTATTAATTTTAGTTCCAAAAATCTTGTTTTTTGTGACTAAAGTCATTAGTTTTTTTGCCAAAAGTCATTATTTTGTGCTAAGTATGAAGGCTAGTGTAGCGTAGTATGACGACACCGCACGTAGCTGTCAGTCAACCAGCAGATGCGGCATAAACATCGCACGCTACTCGTCTCAGCTATCGATGAGCAGGCTAAAGTCATTCATGTACTTGAGGTTTTATCAAGGCTTGATACAGACTAACCATTACTATTGATACACTACCATTGTAACTGCCGCAATATGTGCACAGCAACGGCTGCCATATGAAGCTTTAATCCTGATCCTGAAGAATCTTAAGCCGTCGGTCCCGGTTGCTGTCTTTGATAGAGGTCAAATACAAATTATTATTTTTTTATTTTGCTTATATAGGCATTTTTATAGACTATGCAAAATACATTATAATTAAGAAGCGTAAGTAAATACATTTTAGATAGCACGAATTTAAAATTTGAAATAGAATATAATCGGCTCACAGCCAAACAAGAGATGCGATACAATCATCGCACGCTGCTTGGTTATAAGACTTATAGGAACAATGGTTTTGTGCTAATTATGAAGACTTTATGTAGAGTAGTATGCTGTTGGTGTTGTCAGTCTAACGGCAAATCAATAGCATAACACTTCTTATTATTAAAATTTTTGTTTTTGTAAAAACTGTTCATGAGAAAGAAGTTCAGTGAAATCTTGTAAAATAAGTGTACTAGCGCCATCTATTAATTTTGTTTGTAACAAAAATGCACCCCGGTTTGCTGTACTTAGTACCTACACCACCCGAGAGAGGTCTTTAGTTACAATAAACGCTTGAACTCAACTACAGTAATTCGGCGAATCCTCAACAGGTGGCAGAGTTCTCAATGTGTTTACTTTTATACGACTATTTGAAATAAGTTATTCACGAGAAGGTTATTCATAAATATTTTTTAATGGCCTTATTCAAGAATAGGAAATTTAGTCTCTACTTATTTTATGAGTGAAAACAGCTACTTAAGCACTGGCGAAGTAAAATGGTACATGCCAATAGTATTATTTGTACTTGACGTTTTGACGAAGCGCTCGCGGTCAGATGGTTAGTGCTTATTCATTCCGATATCGAATGATAAGTAACCATCGCTATGGAGGGGTGACCGGTAGTGGTATAACAACTCTAGCGTTTCCATATTTCGGAAGGCACGTTAAGCCGTTGATCCTGGTTAATATCATAGATATTAGTCGTTAAGCCATGTCAGAGGCCATTGACTAGCATTGGCGGCTTGAAAACTTTGACAGCTGGTTTGGCCACTATCCTGGCAAAAGCCTAATCTATCTGGTCTAGTTTTCCTTCTGGGTTGCCGCGGTAAGATGGCAGTCGCTCTAAGTATAAACCAGTACCCTCGTTCAATCCCCTATTAGGTAGCCGAGCCGTGAGTTACGGAATAAGGCTAGGGAGATGATGATGATGATGATGACGTTTTCTTGTTCCTCAGGTGCTGGACCCTGATGAGCTGCCTCGTCGTGCGCGGTACACGATCATGGTGACGGCTTGTTTGTTGCTCTTCCTTTGTTTACTTCTGGTCGGAGTCACTTTAAGAATGGCGCCCCTCATCGACGATATGGGTAAGTAGACTGTCCTGACACACTTATCATCAGGTAGGGGTTTATCAGCCTGACTTAAGTCTAAAATATAGAAAAATAATTGCTTAGAATCATAGCTTCGGCAAAAGTTTGTCATGATATCAATTTACCAAAATGGCGGATTCAAGATTGAAATATATCAAGATGGCTGCTGTAACTAAACTTGCTTCAATATGGTTAAAAATCGACAACTGAAGGTTTTTGGTTTAGCTGACCATAGATATCAGGTTGTTTTTAAATGTTGAGATTCAATATGGCGGCTGACTAAAACAAAACTTGCTTTGATCGGCATAAAAATTACATCTGGGGGTTTTCGGAGTCGATCTCTGATATTAACCTCGTCGGGTACACGATCATCATGACTGCTGACTCTTCCTTTTTCTACTGTTGGTCGGAGTCACTTTAAGAATGGCGTCCCTCGACGATATAGGTAAGTACAACTACGTGTTTTTTTTAGTACCAGGAAAATTTAAATTTTCTTCTTGCAACAATACACAACGCAGTAGCGTGTCAACTGTTCAGTCAATAACTTGATACTGTGTTGAAAATGTTCGTATTTTTATGTAATACATTCCTTCTTGATCTGAAGTTCAAAACAATATGTACTTTTTTTTCAGCTATTTTTATAAAATGTACAATAAGAATATTCTACAAATAGTATACATTATGAAATGCCTTATGTTTTAGTTTATAACTCAATTTCAATTACTATTAAGCTTAGACCGTAATAAACGTAGCTGCAGCGGAGTTTCGCGTCGCTGCAGTCCCGTGTCGCGTCTCGCCGCTCCACTCCGCTGTATAGTGCGGTCTAACCTTTATTACACGAATAATGAAGGGATAAATGTTGGGTAGAATAGTGCGTCACTACCTTTATCAAATCTTAATTTGATATGAGGCATCAGAAAACCCGTTACCTAGGTTACTATTGTGCTGATTAATTTCCTCAATATATCATATTAACGAAATTCAATAACACAGAACCTTACTCAGACAATAATATAATATAACCATTAACCACTCTATATGTAATTCTTCCATGCTGGCCTGGGAGCGAGAGAAAAACATAGAATGTGCCAGCTGCATTTCCTCCCGGGCATGCTGTAAAAACCAGCTATGGGATCCGAGGGTTTCAGTATATTGTAATTTAGGCGATGGGCTGACAACCTGTCACTACAGCAATATACTTACAAATCTATCTTAAATAACCCTCAAAACTTTGTCAGACGTGGCGGAACGACCTTTGTTTGGGTCGTTTACGCTCTGCCTACCCCATTAGGGATAAAGGCGTGATTATATGTATGTATGTATGTATGTAATTGCACGACTACACGAATCCGAGACAGTTTGCAAACAGGAAAAGGTGGCTAAGAAAACCAAAACTAAACAACTTACATAAAAAAACCTATATTTTTTTACATTGGGCACTGCCTTTGAAATAACCCTTCAATTCTACAGTAGCACTATTATAATAGGGTTTTATCGTTCAACACGAGATGAAAAGTTCCATCAAAAATACATCAAAAGAAGTCGCCGACATCAATAAGCAGGTAAGTGCCCCCAAGTGGCTATATAGCCACCTCTATTGGGCGATTTTCCACTAGACTGCATATCTACGGCAACGGTAACATCATGGTATCGTCGATGTTACCGTGGTTGAAATAATGTATGAAAATATATGAAATTATGTGGCATGCTTTTCTACTTGCCGGCACGATAACGTCACGGAAATGGCACGGCATTGATTTCCACCGGTATCCTTGCCGGCCTACCAAACTACATATGTTTTATGTAGTACGTAGCGTGCGCTCACTCGATGGCTCAAAGACATCTCAGTCTTCCGATGCTCAAAGAGTACATGAAGCAAGCGGCCGAACGCTTCTTCGACAAAGCCCCGCACCACCCCAACCCACTCGTAGTTAGCGCCATTGACTATGTCCCCCTACTTACGACTCGTTACAAATGAAGACCTAGGCCTGACTTCCCGACGGCGAGGACAATTACTCGTGCAATTGATGCTGCCAACGTAAATCGAGCCACACTCAACTCAAGTTCTTCCAGCAACCGCGCACCCAGCCGGCAGGGTCGCGGTGGTCCCTCCTTTGCTCCCCACTATGGGCGATACCGGCACGTTCCGGGTAGATTCTCTCCGATAAGGAATTCCCAAGGCAACGCCATAAGCCGAGGTTCGAGCCCTTGCACGAATTAATAGTGCAAAAAGATCCATTTAATAATAATTAAAATATGCGTGCACTCAGAGTGTGACGAAATGGACGATATCGTCGACGATATAATATATAACCATCCTAGTGAAAAAACGTCATTTCGTGATAATATCATTATCTTTTTTTTTTATTATTTGAACATAAAGGTACATACATAAACATACACAAATATACATACATACATATCGTGCCATTGCCGTGCCGTGTAATGGAAAAACGCCCATTGCCACCTCTATAGATACTTCTACTGTGTAAAATTATGCACCCTTTTCCCTTTAAGACCCGTCTGAATAAAATGGCGAAGTAAAGAAATTATTAAAACCTGACGTTTGCAAGTTATTGCTTTTGGAAATATGTTTATAGAACGTTTAATAGAGTTACTCTGTTTTGATATGTGTTTTTTGCGTAAATGCTATTTAATTTCCAACATAGCATATACTCGTACTTAAATAAAATATATATTTCCAAAATAGCATTTTAAAGATAAAGGTAATGCGTTAAAACGGGTTCTAAGGACACAGGGTCGAAACCTGTCTGCGGTTGAACGTAAACAAGCCTAAACATGGAATTGTGTCTAGGTAGTCAAAGTTTTCGGAAATATCATAAAATAGAATGTATCTTTTTAACAAAGAATATTTTTTTTTCTCGTAGTCCAATAAAAGTTACTCCTGAATATTAATTACATTACAAGGCTATTTATATCCTGTAACTGGGTTTTAAACTGTCAGAATTCTTGGATCTTTTAATCTGGGTTTAGCACAACGACGGGACGATTTGCGATTGAATTTATTCAATCCCATGATTTGTACAGCTGGTCGGATATTCGGGATTCTCGATTACAATGTATCGTCATATAATTTTGTACGTAATGGAAGAAACACAATTTATTCGAATTATTTGCACTAGCTTTCCTCCCACGGTTCTCCCGCATTAAATGAGTTTTTCGTGGCAACAAACGTTTCGCTTTTATTTTCGTGTAAATTGTCCTAATTACAAGACCCAACGTAGGTATAAGTGTGTTAATTTTCGTTCCAGTTAGTCCAGTAGTAGAAGTGAAAAAAAAGCAAATGTAATCATGGAACACTTGTTCTACTCTTATGCGCATAAAAAAAAACAAAAAACGTTTATTTACGTTCGGTATTATTGTAATTTCTACGTGTACTATAATTTTGAACTTACAATTTACTCCTCTTTCGTATGGTATCCTAAAGAATGCAAAAACAAAATATTTTTTTTATCATTAAAAGTTTTTTTTTATATCTCGACTTCCAGACGGAATTTCGAAGAAAACGAAACATGTGTCTCTAAGTTATACCTTCAGCAAAATAACAAAAAAAAAACGCATTCGATTTGGTGCTGTAATTTTTACGTGACACGTGAAGAAACATACAGACAGACAGACAAAAATTCTAAAAAAGGTATCTGAAAATGGTATTTTTGGTTTTTATAGAACTTATAGAGACTCATAAATTTATTTTTTCTCATTTATTTCCCATGTACATACATCGACCTGTTACAATTTTATTAATGTATATAGATATAGAAGATCTGCTTATTCTCGATTACGGCAAAGCCAAAAGGAAGGGTTATTCAAGTTTAATGATGTTCTGAGTTGGATAGTCAAATAAGAAATGTAGGCTTTTGACCCTTGATCATAACAAAAATTGAACCATTACTTCTAAAATTTGACCTAAGATATTGGACATTCCGAAATAACTTCAAATTGTACTCATGAAGTACGACATGACATTAAAATTACCAGTCTTCAAAACGTCCATTATAAGAATAGTGGAAAATATTTTTTACTTATTTCTAATACAGTATTTATTGTTTTTTTTATACAACATCATGTTTAAAGACTTTTTGTAGGTATTGTTCAGTGCACACATTCATAATAATAGAAATAGCTTTTGATGAGGCCTTATTATCGCCAAGATTGTAGAGTTTGTTACCACAACAACCATTAAGAATGATAGAAGTGACACTTCTTTCGCGCAATTTAACAAGTAAATACAATCTCGGCTCTGTTTGGCTGAAGGCCTTTCTGATGACGTCACGTCTTCCTGAGCTATGACGGCTATTCTTTATGAAATAACCTGAATTGTACGCATGATGCTGGTACATTCTCTACTCTGATTTGTTGAAGCTATAGCCTAAAGGGAATAAAAAACTTTTTGTCTATGACACTCGAACACTTTTTAATATTTTATTTCTAGACTGCTTTTCACAAAAGTTTTCTAAACTAATTATAATTTTACGACTTAAAGTTTTCATATTTTTTGTTACTCTGTAGCTCCAATTGCATAGTAAAAATTCGAAAATATTCTGTGAATTCCAAGCGATGAATTGACTTAAATGTTTTACGCTCTGCCTACCCCGTAAGGGATAAAGGCGAGATTTTATGTATGTATGTATGTATGTAAAACGAAGTAAATATACTTGTACAATGAAAAATTACGATCCTTTACAAAATACGACTCCAAAAGACCTCAATATTTTCTCTCTTTTTTTAATTCAGTTAAAGTAGCTAAGGTCAAGTGAAGTAACGAAACACAGAGGGAAATTAAACTCTATATCAGTAGACTAATAATAACGTAACAGCTATACATTTCTACTTAAAGTTCTGAAATTTTCATAAAATTTTGAAGATATCGGAAATCAACGCTTTTGATTAGTCTGATGAAGCTCTGATACCCTAAAAGAGTTGCGCTTCCCTCTTGTGTTTCACTTACCTTAAATAAAAATAAAATACCAAAAATGTTTGGTCATATTTAGACTCATATGCGGTTTGTATGTATATGGTTTAAGTATTGTATACGTATATCTGACTCAAAATTAATTATAGTTATCATTACGCTTCGCAAAGCTGAGACGATAATTATTTAGCTCGAATCAACATAACCACCTCTCTTGAATAGGTACATTCGACATCCTACCACAGTCCGTTAGCATAAATGCTAATACGTCATCTATGTAGTCGACTTCAGGGGCAAACAGAGCTGCGACGGTGGCGCCATGAGTTTTAAATTAATTGTGCCTGAAATAAAATTACTTTCATGAATATTTAACGTTTTCTTCCATGCTGGACTGGGAGAGATAGAAAAACATAGAATGTTCCAGCTGCCCTTCCTCCCGGGCATGCTGTTGAAGTCAGCAAAAGGGACTCGAGGGTTACAGTGTATTGAAATTTAGGCGATGGGTTGACAACCTGTCACTAAAGCAATACATATTACAATCTAAAATTGCTCTCAATTTTTGTCAGTATGACAGTATGTCAGATTTATGTATGTATGTATGTAATATTTAACGTTTGGCGTAAATTGCAACTAATTCTCCATGCTATAATCCAAAGCCACGAAAAATCTTGTCTCAGACACTGAGTAAATCGTCTGTCAAAGACGTATGAGGCCAATGATGAGATCTTCTTCTGTCAACTGGTTTCAGAGTTTTTAAACCACCTGTGATGAGATGAATCCATAATATCTTATATAGCCGTAAGTGTCCCACTGCTGAGCGGCCTCTCTCATAATATCATATATAGTATTTTGAAGTGGCCACTTTTAGCACATTTGTAATACAAAGCTTATATTTATTCGTTTGAATAATGTCAAGGATTACAGTGACAGAGTCGACGATGGAGGTCGCTCACCCAGAAGATGCCTGTTATGGCACTGGCAATCTCACGCATCGACGGAACACAGCACGCTGTTTGGCGCCGGACTCTGATGAGAGTGTGGTCGCGAAGCCTATCACCGCTCAAAAGATGATGGCGCCACCGTCGCGGCTCTGTTTCCCCCTTAACAATTAGAAGCTATTCAGAGCGAAGAGGGATCTTCTAACCGCGGAACTTCAGAGCTGTGAGTTCTAGAGTGGCTTTGCTTGTATGCATCTGAAAGCTACTGCCACAGGGGGTAGTTCTGTACGAGTAGTATTCATAAAGAAGAAAACTTTATATGTTTATTTTTTCTTACGGATTAACTTTAAAAGTACTGGACCGAATAAAAAATCTAAAGCTACTTTAATCAAGAGTAATATGGAGGTAGGCTGCTTTTTAAAACTGATGGCGCCACCGTCACGGCTCTGTTCGCCCCTTAACAATTAGAAGCTATTCAGAGCGAAGGGGGATCTTCTAACCGCCAAACTACAGAGCTGTGAGTTCTAGAGTGGTGTTGCTTGTATGCATCTGAAAGCTAATGCCACGGGGGGTCTAGTTTTAACTGGATATATACGTAATTATCTAAACTAGTGCAATAAAGAAGAAAACTTTGTATATTTTTTTTGTCACAGATTAACCTGCCGGGCTGACAACTTGTCACTACAGCAATATACCTACAAATCTATTATAAATTACCCTCTAAACTTTGTCTGACGTGGCGGAACGACCTTTATTGAGGTCGTTTACGCTCTGCCTACCCCATTAGGAATAAAGGCGTGATTATATGTATGTATTTATATAATATAAATAATATCAAATGTTTAATAATAATATATTGTATGTATACTCTTCGTAGATATTATAAATGTACCTTACGGCTACGACGACGTAGCAATTAGCTACAGCGTAGTAATTTGCGTAGCAAATGGCTACGTAATATTTACGGTGTAACGTTTGTGTATCGAAAAAAAGTTTATCGCGAAATAATACGTACAAATTACTTAACAACAACTCTTTCAACGAAAGCTGACTTTAGAATATGTCAAGTTTTTTTTCTTTATGAATGATCGACGAATTGTACCTATGCAATGTAAAAAAAAAACGAATATTTTTCTTCTGTCGTGTGGGTATGGAGTAGATCGACCCAATGAACCCTGGTGACAGAGATTTTAAACCACCTAATAGCACAGCTAATAGGGCTATGACATGGTTTGTGTAACGACCACTATCAAAGACAGCTGGGACCGACCACGGCTTAACGTGCCGTCCGAAACACGTATTATTTTTTCTTCCAGACAATTAGGTGATACGGCCTAAAATCGGATAAAGTCGGATAGAGAATTTTAAATTACTTGTAGGTACTAAAATTATCCTATAGGGCACAAAATGAGTATCTCACTTCCATGCTGGTCTGGAAGTGAGAAAAAACTTAGAATGTGCCAGCATTTCCTCCCGGGCATGCTGTAAAAACCAGCTAAGGGGTCCGAGGGTTCCTGTATATTGCAATTTAGGCGATGGGTTGACAACATGTCACTACAGCAATATACATACAAATCCATCTTAAATTACCCTCAAAACTTTATCAGGTTTGTTTAGGTCGTTTACGCTCTGCCTACCCCATTACGGAAAAATGCTTGATTATTATTGATATGTATGTAAATGAGTATCATGTGATGATTCTGCTTCTTAAGCATTATGATTATGACAGTTCACACACTCTAATTTGACAGTAAACGTTCTGCGTCGTGCGTATTTTAATAATTCCTCCACGTGGCTTTAATATTTTTTATGACTTTGTGGTTGAAATGTTCTAAGCCTTGGTCTTTATCTTTATACACGCCCAAGAATGAATAGATTCAATGTTCAATGCAAATTATGTTCAAATTTATTTGTCAACATCAAAATTTAATTATTATACAATTATCGTCAAAATACAAATTTCATATATAACTACTTGACATACATACATACTATCACGCGTGAATCCCTAATGGCGTAGGCAAGCGTCAACGAGCCAAACAAAGGTCGTTCCGCAATGTTTGACAAGTTTTGAGGACTGTTATATTTATTGCTGTAGTGACAGGTTGTCAGCCCAATATATTTGATATCTTTTTAATTCCAATCCATCGAAAATAATTGGGTAATGTCAATTATTTTGCAAGCAGGCATCAATCCTTTTTTTAAGGATTTTTGCGCTCACAATGACGTTATAAATAGAAGGAAGAAGCCATTCTGACTACCGTCCCAGTAGCTCAGTTGGCAGAGCGAAGGATCGGCACCCAATTGGTGATTTTTATTTTTTTTACTAATTATGTTCTTCTTCTTCCTCTTAGCGAGTGGATTCTCGAGTCGAACAACGACCCGACATTTTGACGTCTGAGTTTTAAAACCGCCTAGTAGCACAGCTATTAGACCTCTGACTTCTTTTATGCTTCTTTCTGATTCTTTTACCATGAGAAACTTTTCTCAAATAACACGCATCTAATCATAAACTTATTGGAAGTAATTTTACCCCGACTTCGTTTCAGGAGTTATGCATTTTGCTTGAAAATTTCCATATTTATTGCCACATAGCATATGTTTGCATAATAATGCGATGCAAGTTATAATGGAAGGTTATTGATGGGGATGTGGGTGTAGTTTAAACGTACAGGGTGTTATAAAAGAAAATTTGCATATTTAAAACAGACTTAAATTAGATAAGGCATATCAAAAGAATTTGTGTTTGTGTGTGGCATTGCGTGTGATACTCTTACGCTCAAACAAATAACTATTCAGGGTAACATTTTGTTTGTGGAATTATGTGATTAGTTTAAGTTTAGTTTTAAAAGGTTTTTATTTAAATTAAAGTACACATAGTATTCAAAAAAAGATCTTTTTCTAAATGAATACCAACCTTATTAACATCGTTACTCAGGCTAATTTTCCTTTCTGAATATTTTTATAGAAGGTAGGATCGGTGTAACCAATCGGTGAATTATGTGATTAATAATAGTTTTTGTCTCCAGTTAGATATTTAAATAAAGGCAAACAATCTTGATAGTTAAGTATTTTATTTCAAAACGTATTTCTATAATATACTACAAGTGTTAGTAAATTACTAAGTTAACTGCCTCCGTGGTCTAGTGGCTAGTGCCATGGACTCCCAATCCGGAGGTCCTGGGTTCGATTCCCAGGGGGGAAACACAAAGTTGATTATTTGAGAATAAATCACTTTGTGAATTTTTACGTTAAGCCGTCGGCCCCGGTCACTGTCTTTGATAGTGGTCGTTACTTAAACCATGTCAGAGGCCTGATAGTTGTGCTACTAGGCGGTTTAAAAACTCTGACACCAGGGTTCATCGGGTCCATAGACTCGATACCCACTCGACAGAGAGAGAGAGACTTAGTTATATTACCAAAACTGTTATTTCATCGCGTGAACAGACTATACCGCTTCTTACGTAAAACTCAGTTACAGGTGAAACCATTACGAGGATAAAGCTTATACTTAACAGTTTTCTGATTTATCATACTTTGCTATTGTTACCAGCTAACGGTTTCGAGGGTTTTAATACATTGTAATTGAGGTGATGGGCTGACAAACTGTCATTACAGCAATATACCTACTGATCTATCTTAAATAACCCTCATAACTTTGTCAGACGTGGTGAAACTATCTTTTTTTCTGGTTTAGGTCGTTTACGCTCAGCCTACCCTATTAGGGATAAAGGCGTCATTATATTTATGTATGTTATCCCTAATAGGGTAAGCAGAGCGTAAACGACCCAATCAAAGGTTCCGTTCCGCCATGTCTGAAAAAAAATTTGAGGGTTATTTAAGATAGGTTTGAATATTGCTGTAGTGACAGGTTGTCAGCCCATCGCCTAAATTGCAATATACAGAAACCCTCGGATCCCTTAGCTGGTATTTACAGCATGCCCGGGAGGAAATATAGCTGGCACATTCAATGAATTTCTCTCGCTCCCAGTCCAGCATGGAAGAGGGTTTTAGTATATTGCAATTGAGGCGATGGGTTGACAACAAGTCACAACAGCAATATACCTACAAATCTATCTTAAATAAGCCTCAAAACTTTGTCAGACGTGGCGGAACGACCTTTGTTTAGGTCGTTAATGCTCTGCCTACCCCATTAGGAATAAAGGCGTGTTTTGTATGTAATTTATGTTTGTTTACCCTCTTATTGGCACATCCTGTAGAGTTTATTATGAGGTTTGCTCGTGATTCCTCAATTAGAATAACCTCGTGGGAAATTATCAACCTGCGCGTGAAATTGAACAACTTTCGTCAACTCATTTTTGAAGTTTGCAATACATATAAACAAAGAATACTTATAAAAATAATGTCTTAATGTTGAAACAAACCTGAAAATAATCTCAGAATTATTTTGTTGTTTTGTAAAAATCAAATTATTTAATTAAAGATCAAAATCGTTGAACAGAAAATAATAATAAAAACGCCTAAATTGTATGGGTGACCGGTAGTGATACTTCGAGAATTTCCGTGCATCGAAAGGCGCGTTAATCCGTTGGTCCCGGTTAATATCGTGGATATTAGTTGTTAAGCCATGTCAGAGGCGATTGCTTAGCATTGACGGCTTGAAAACTCTGATAGGCGGGTTGGCTTAACCTGGCAAAAGCCTAATCTATGATTGAGTCTGGTTTCCCTTCTGGGTTATGGAGGTCAGATGGCAGTCGCTCTGTGTAAAAACCAGTACCCTCGGCCAATCCCCTAGATTAGGTAGCTGCCCCGTGAGATACAGAAAAAAGCTAGAGAGATGTTGATGTCAATTTATCACACATCCGTATACAACTATATTTTGCCACGTCGGGCAGCTAAAAAACTTCTAGTATTAGTTTTTTGTGCCATCTCCGTTAAATGCAGCGTTTTTCAGTCAGAACAATAGAGCTTTTTTGCGCCTTGTCTATCACCGTTTTACCTGCGCAACTACCTCAGAATACCGCCCTTAGGTTTAGTAGTTCTAATGGCGATCATTTGGTGTGTCAGATTTAGAGTAGGCTGGATACCGAAGTCCGGCGCCAAACAGCTTGGTGTGTTCCGTCGACGCGTGAGACTGCCGGTGTCATAACAGGCATCTTCTGGTTGAGCTCGTTCCATCATCGACTCTGTCACGGTCAACCCTGACCTTGTGTCGAGAGTCAAGAGCAAACCCATTTCAAGCAAAATAAGAAATACACCGCAATGGTATGGGAATGTAGGTATGTTTTATTTATTTATTTAACAGTTTATAGCGCACATGATAATGGACACATACATAAAATAATAGCGCAACAGGTACAGCTTATCTCTAAAAAGAAATCCCTTTCAGCTGACATACGGTAGTGAGAGTGCATAAGTGAGGCAGATTAGGCTTGTACAATTGTAGGTAAAATTACATTAAATAAGATTCAAAACCTAATATCATAATAAAATACAATAAATATACATATTACTACATATATATATATATATACCTACATAAATAATAAAAACATACATATATTAACAAATAAATAATTCACAATACTAGTATGTACATAGTATAAATAGCACTTAACTAGTAAACTTTTAAAAATATGACTATAGACTCGATTCTAGATACCACTGTCTAAAACTAAAATTTAAATTTATCTGTCACTCTGAAAATAATAAAATTGATAAAGAAATGCGATTTAGACTCTATGGTTTTACACATTGTCCGCTAAATTTTGACGTGCTTTTGCACATTTCCCCATTATTTCTGTAAATTTTATCCGCCATATTATATGACGGCGGATAAAAATGACAGATAACGCATAAAACCACCGACTATAAATCAAAAACCGTAGAGAATATATCTCCTGTCCTTTTCCAATGTTTTTAGTCTAAAAGTGACAAATAGATTTTAATTTTAGTTTTCAGCCCAACGAACCAATTTGGAAAAGAAAGATAGTAAGTGGGTACTAATCTTTCTTTCACAAAAAAAAGTAAAAGAGTTTTTACTCGTTTTTTGACCGAACATTGTGACCGAAGTTATATTTTCCACCGCAACGAGAAGTCTGCTCTCGAGAGCTCCTTGTCGGTGGCTCATTATGCCTCGACAGCGGAAGAGAGTCTTAAACACTATTCCATTACATACATACGTCATACATACATGTTATCTACACATGTGTATCATAAAAGAGCGTTTTCTCGTTTAAATGTTGAGGGTTGTTCGACAAATCGTTATGAGATAGTTTAAGTTGCGAAAACAGAACGTTGATTTCGATATTTGAGATTATTCAGGATGAAACTAAAATATCTTAAAAATATCAGCCATAAAACACTTTATCATCAAACACACATCTACCTACTATTTGAAAACTTATATCATATAAAAATAAAATAATAAACTTTTTCAATCACTAAAAACTCCGTCACTTAAATTTGGTCTGCTCTCAACAGCTTCTTGTCGGCGGCTCATTATACCTCGAGAGCGAAAGAGAGCTCGAAGCGCTCTAGTTAAGAAGGGGGACAAAAGAGTCCAACACCTAATAAGGTTATGAGACAAATTTTGATGCCAAGAGGAGACGCCAGTTTTTATAATTGTATCTATTCACAGGGTGAAACAAGATAATCAATAAAATGCGTCCAAAAAGTGCTACATATTGTACTTACCTACAATATGAAAACTTCTATTAAATAAATGACAAATATTATATGATTTATGATATTCCAAAATAAAATTGTAATCTTGTTCAAACACTTCGTCACTCACATCTGCAGGGCTATGATGCGCGCTGTAGACTTCAAGTTGCCTTCACGTGTTGCATACTTCACTATAAATAAAGCCAATCATTTTCCGTTGCGTAGTGCGCAAAAAAAGAGTTAATATATAGACAAAATGAAGTGCATAGTGCGCATCATAGGCTGCTGGTCTGCTCTCGACAGCTCCTTGACGGTGGCTCATTATGCCTCAAGATTGGAAGTGAGCCCTTAGCACTTTAGTCAAACAAAAGAGCCCAAAACTTAATTAGTTTATGACATACGAGTCAAAGTTTGGAGCTAGTTTTTATTCTCGTAACTATTTACAGGATGAAACAAGAAAATTAAATAAAAGCATTCAAAAACGCTTTATTCGCGCTAAATAAGTAGCAAATATTATGATTTATGGTATTCCAAAATTAAATTGTAAACTTCTTCAAACACTAATAACTTCCTCACTTAAATTTGGTCTGCTCTCGACAGCTCCTTGTGGTTTATTGTACCTCGAGAGCGGAAGAGAGATCTACGCAATCTAGTTAAGGAGAGGACAAAAGAGTCCATAACTTAATTAAGTTATCAGACAATTTTTCTTACCAGATGAGTTTTAATTACAGTACGTTTCAAAAATAAGAATGATTTTCCGTATTTTTTTTTGCACTCACAGTTTTATTCCTGAAAATATGAAAAATAAAAAATAAAAAAAATCAACTGAAGACAGAATTAATTAATTAATTATTATTTACCCTGCGTCTTTGGAAAACAGTCCTAATGCTCTGAGAGTGATAAAAAAATAGTAAAATTAATACAACTATTTGAATTCACGCTTTCTAGTAAAAAACCTTTTAATTCTAAAATGCACCAATTAAAAGATAATAAATAAAAATAATAAAGATGATTTCTTCCATGCTGGACTGGAAGTGAGAGAATAGACTGGAGAATGCTGTAAAAACCAGTTGAGAGATCTGAGTGTTTCAGTATATTTTAATTTAGGCGATGGACTTCAATCTGTCACTACAACAATATACCTACAAATTTATCTTAAATAACCCTCAAAACTTTGTCAGACGTAGCGGTACAACCTTTGTTTAGGTCGTTAACGCTGTGCCTACCGTATTAGGGATAAAGGCGTGATTATGTAATCTGAAATTACGCGACAACTTTTGACTTCACTTTCTCCTATATGTCGCTGTGAAATTGATATTATTATGTGTAAAAATAGAATTAAATAGGAATTATCATTGGATAAAAGACTTTTCAAGTCATATCATAAAGCTAGTTTGTAAATGTTTAAAGCTAAAAGTTATAAAGCTCAAGTTTTATAAAAACTTCCTTCTTATGGAAACGAGGGAGGGGGGAGAAAACTCGAACAGTATAAGTTTTATACAGATTAATACTGCAACATAAAACGGTGGGATTCCTGTACTTGACTACATAGTATAAAACAAAGTCGCTTTCTCTGTCCCTATATCACTATGTATACTTATATCTTTAAAACTACGCAACGGATTTTGATGCGGTTTCTTTTAATGGATAGAGTGATTCAAGAGGAAGGTTTATATGTATAATACATGTATAATATAGTACAGTAGTACAGAAACACTGATAATTTCCGTGCGAAGCTGGGGCGGGTCGCTAGTACTTATATAATTTTTTTTTAGCCTGTGGTATCTAGAATCAAGCCCACTCTTTAATTATTTTCACGAGAACTTTCTCCCTTCTAGCTACATGCTAGCTGCCATCTAGCTAATGTTCTCTCATTTGCAAATTCAATTTTACTAAGGGAATCTGGATGGTTCCGTGTCCATTTCAAGTATTTTTGCTATACAATTTTTTTTTTTAAAAACAAAGTCAACCGCTAAACATAAGTTTGTAGGTTCGTAGGTTTGTAGGTAACAAGGTTCTCATCTGCGGTTCCGAATGAGCGTTCCACAAACTAAGATGGAATCCCAACCGGCGTCACAAAAACTGTCGCCACCGCCAGGATAGTCATCCCATAAAAAAAAATCATGACGTCAAGTTTATTTTTCTTATTCGTGCCAAAAAATCTATCTCAAGTACATATTGGGCTCGCTTCTAGATTTGCCGGCTAAAACTAAAATTAAAATCTATTTGTCACTTTCAGACTAAAAACATTGAAAAAGGACAGGAGATCTATTCTCTCCGGTTTTTGATTCATAGTCGGTGGTTTTGTGTATTTTTATCCGCCGTCATACGATATGGCGGATAAAGAAGACAGATATACTGGGGAAACGTGCAAAAGCGCGTCAAAATCTAGCGAACAAACTGTAGAACTATAGAGTATAAATCGCATGTCCTTCTTAAATTTTATTATTTTAAAAGTGACAGATAGAATTTAAATTTAGTTTTAGCCGGTGGTATCCTGAATCGAGCCCAATGAATGAAAAGGACAGCTTGCTCCTATACTTTAACTATAATGCTGTATGGTTTTAAAGGAGATGTCCTATAGGTAGGACCGTATACTTAGAGCGACAGGGTATATTTTTTGCAAAAAAAAAATAGCCTTATCAGAAGGGGCGCCTTTCATGGTTATAACCTTGCCAAGCAAAAGATAAGAATAAGACGACTCAAAAATATAAAAGTTCCTCGTTTTTGCTTCTTACAACTGTATAAATGTAATTAAAATTTCAATGAAACCTAACTAAAAAATCATGACCTAAATTCTACATACATACATACATACATATAATCACGCCTTTATCCCTAATGGGGTAGGCAGAGCGTAAGCGACCTAAACAAAGGTCGTTCCGCGACGTCTGACAAAGTTTTGAGGGTTATTCAAGATGGATTTGTACGTATATTGCTGTAGTGACAGGTTGTCAGCCCATCACCTAAATTGCAATATACTGAAACCCTCAGATCCCTTAGCTGGTTTTTACAGCATGCCCGGGAGGAAATGCAGCTGGCACATTCTATGTTTTTGTTTCGCTCCCAGTTCAGACTGGAAGAACCTAAATGACCTAAATTCTGATATTATAATTTGACGCCAAGTAGTACCCGTAGGTACTTTACTATGTTCCACCGCTTCTTCTAAATTCTAGTGCTTTCTATACCGCGTGTAAATGATAGCGGCCCGCAAACTGATAGGGGTTACTTAGTCAACGAAACTGGACAACTATCATCAAGAATTTATTTTTGAAAATAAATAAAAAATACTTCCCATACAAAATGTCTACCTCGACCAGACAATTTTTGATTCAATTTTCACTTTCTGAATTTTGCTGAATGTTAAACTAACTTGCTGATTGTAGTTCAGTTCCGTTGATTAAGTAACCCCTATCAGTTTGCGGGACACTGTCCCTTATTCCCAGAAGAACAAGCAGTTTATATGAAAATATTCCTGCTCGTATAAACTGCTATGCATACATATACATATAATCACGCCTTTATCCCTAACGGGGTAAACAGAGCGCAAACGACCCAAACAAAGGTCGTCCCGCCACGTCTGACAAAATTTTGAGGGTTATTTAAGATAGAATTCTAGGTATATTGCTGTAGTGACAGGTTGTCAGCCCATCGCCTAAATTACAATATACTGAAACCCTCGGATCCCTTAGCTGGATTTTACAGCATGCCCGGGAGGAAATGCAGCTGGCACATTCTATGTTTTTCTCTCGCTCCCAGACCAGCATGGAAGAAACTGCTATGGGTTTAAAGAAAAACAATAAAAGGGTACCCTACGAAAAATCAACTTTAAAACGCGAGTTCATTCATGTATATTTTTTGTAATCTTTGTGTTAATCCCTTGCCCCTCGCAGGCTGTCCTTTTAGTATTCGCCAAAGCCAGCACGTCTGGCAACATTCTCCGACAGATAATGTCACTCTTCTCTCCGTGGTTTGTTTACCGCAAAATAAATGAGTTTTGGGTAATGCAGTTTTACATTGGAGATGAAAAGGTGTGTTGTTAAATTCGGTTAAAAATTTACAAAATGATATTTATATAACATATACAATAGACATCACATTTACATGTTACATACATACATAAAATCACGCCTTTATCCCTTACGGGGTAGGCAGAGCGTAAAACGCCTCCTAAAAGGCGCTTTCGCCACGTCTGACATAAATTGAGGGCAGTTTTAGATTGTAATGTGTATTGCTGTAGTGACAGGTTGTCAGCCCATCGCCTAAATTACAATACACTGTAACCCTCGAATCCCTTTTGCTGACTTCTACAGCATGCCCGGGAAGAAGGGCAACTGGAACATTCTATGTTTTTCTTTCTCTCCCAGTCCAGTATGGAAGAATTTACGTGTTATAATTTATTTATAATAAAATTGACTAATAGATTGTTTCCATTTTCCTTGTGATGTAGATATTTGTTTAGGTGTGTTAACTGGGTGGCTAAAAAAATCAAATAGTTTATACTTAAAACTGATGGCTAAAATATTGTGGACCTCATTAATAATTTCCAAATTCACATTTTGATTTAATAATCGAGTTAAAAATATAGAAGAATATTATGTTATATTATTTTATGTTCTTCTACATATATTCTTCTCTTTATATTCTTCTACTTCCATGCTGGACTGGGAGAGAGAGAAAAACATAGAATGTGCCAGCTGCATTTCCTCCCGGGCATGCTGTAAAAACCAGCTAAGGGATTCGAGGGTTTTAGTATATTGCAATTTAGGCGATGGGCTGACAACCTTTCACTACAGCGATATACCTACTAATCTATCTTAAATAAACACTAATAACTTTGTCAGACGTGGCGGAGCGACCAATGTTTGGGTTGTTTCCGCCTACCCCGTTAGGGATACAGGCGTGATTATATGTATATATGTATGTATGTCTTCTACATATCTTGCATTCACAAATTGTTTTTGTTTGTCTGATTTTTTTGTATTATTATTATAACTATTATATTCTTTATAGCTTTAAAAAATAAATAAGCAGTTTAAGTTAAAAAAAATAAACAACAGGCGAGCTTATCTCTTTCAGCCTACCTAATGGGGATAAAAGATGTAGTTAAGTTTTTAAGTCTAGCTTGATGTAAGTAATAATTATAATAGTTATATGTATAAAAGCCCGAACCAAATGCAAACCAGCGCCACGGCTCCGGCTATGGCATTATGCTGAGTTGGAACCCTTTCGGTATAGTTGTAAGGTCGTCTTTATTTACTTTTGTTCTTGTCACCTTTTTATGTGATAATGATTTTTCTTTCTTTCTTTCTATTTGAGTAGTACAATATTTACCGAGGAGTGACGTCATCACTCGCCATTTTCATTCATAAAAGCGCTTTTGATATTTTATAAAAGTTGCTGATTTGACTAGTAGGAAGAGGGTGGCTTTGTTAAAAGTACAAGCAATGCACGTCTGGTGAATTTTAATACGTGATAAATAAAATGAAACGGGTAATGATGTCTGCTTCTTCCATGCTGGACTGGGAGTGCGAGAAAAACATAGAATGTGCCAGCTGCATTTCCGCCTGCGCATGCTATAAAAACCAGCTAAGGGATTCGAGGTTTTCAGTATAATGCAATTTAGGCGATGGGCTGACAACCTGTTACTTCTTCTTCTTCTGTCGAGTGGGTATCAAGTCTATCGACCCGATGAACCCTGGTGTCAGAGTTTTTAAACCGCCTAGTGGCACAACTATCAGGCCTCTGACATGGTTTGAGTAACGACCACTATCAAAGACAGCGACCGGAACCGACGGCTTAACGTGCCCTCCGAAGCACGGAATCTTTTTCTTTTCGGACAATCAGGTGATTCAGCCTGCAATGTCCTAACCAAACTGGGGAAAAATTCACAAAGTGATAAATTCTCAAATATCAACTTTGTGTTTCCCCCCTGGGAATCGAACCCAGGACCTCCGGATCGGGAGTCCATGGCACTAGCCACTAGACCACGGAGGCAGTAACCTGTTACTATAGCAATATTCGTTATTAAAATAAGCAGTAAAACTAAACAGAACAGAAAAGACCAATAAATAGAAAGAGGCGGCAAATGTACGTATATTGGAGGAGTTTGACGCTCTGCCTACCCCGTAAGGGATAAAGGCGTGATTTTATGTATGTATGTATGTATTTCTTTGTAAAGGAATATGTTACTATTGCAGTTAGCTTCTTCACACATAAAAGTATTTTTTTTCCTTTTGCGCAAAGTAATGCTAACAAAAGCAAATGAGAGTACATGATCGCAAAAAAAATATTCTTTTGTAGTGAGGGATATTTAATAATATTGGAAAGAAAACATTGTTTGTCTTTGGAGTAGTTATTTGTTACGCCAAAATTAAATTACGTAAATAGTAGAAAATTAATGGACAATCTTGTATTTATTTCAAATCGTAAGAATATTTGCCGACCTGTATTAATATCCATTTTATTTTATTATTTTTAATGGAATAATGAATTTATTATTTATTTATGTATATTTCGCCGTAGCTCAGGCCAAAAGTACTGATTTTCTGCTACGCTAGATAGACAAATAAATTTAGATTCTCTAGTCTTGGACATACATGCATATAATCACGCCTTTATCTTGAATCGGGTAGGCAGAATGAAAACGACCAAAAGAAAAGGAGAAGTTACGCCTAAGTTTCAAACGTCAAAATCTAGCGGACAAAGTGTAAAACCATAGAGTATAAATCATAACATAACATAAAAATACTTTATTGCAAGTAACAATACAAATCATACAACACAACAGATAACAACAAACGACAAGTACAACATAGGCGGCCTTATTGCTAAGGTAGCAATTTCTTCCAGGCAACCTTTGTCGTCTGTCCTTTTTAAATTTCATTATATTGAAATTGTCAAATTTTAATTTTCGTTTTAGCGGGTGTTATCTAGAATCGAACCCTATAGGAACCTACTTTGCGTGGTTTAAAATAGCGCAACTGTCAAACACGAAATGGCTTTTAACGTGATGATTCCTGAAATTCAATTCAAAAACACATTACTACAAAAAAGGAGATGGCGGAAACAGAAGTGTAACGTAATATCTGCTGCCTGTCAGCTTTCATGCTGGCTTGAGACGGAGAGAAAAACATAGAATGTGCCAGCTGCATTTCCTCCCGAGCATGCTGTAAAAACCAGCTAAGGGATCCGAGGGTTTCAGTATATTGTAATTTAGGCGATGGGCTGAAAACCTGTCACTACAGCAATATACCTACAAATATATCTTAAACAACCCTCAAAACTTTGTCAGACGTGGCGGGACGACCTTTACTTATGTCGTTTACGCTCTGCCTACCCCATTAGGGATAATCGCGTGATTATATGTATGTATGTCAGCTTCCTTTACTGTGCTAATTATAGCTGGCGCCGAAGGCAGGTATTTTACCATTTTGCGGTTACTGCAACGACATAGTGTAACCATAACGGTAAAGAACCACCTGCGTGGTGTAGCGGCCTGAGCCATAGGCTCCTGGTCCGGAGGTCCTGGGTTCGATTTTCAGGGGGAAGACAAAGTTGATTATTGTCAATTTATTTATCATTTTGTGAGGTTTTCTTCAGTTTGGTTGGGACAATGCAGACTGAATCACCTGA
Source organism: Scrobipalpa costella (assembly GCA_949820665.1). NCBI lineage: Eukaryota > Metazoa > Arthropoda > Insecta > Lepidoptera > Gelechiidae > Scrobipalpa > Scrobipalpa costella. The sequence goes on along the minus strand of OX463305.1, from coordinate 3,010,032 downwards.
TTGTACAATAATAAAAAGGTTTCTGTGCTACGGAGGGCACGTTTAGTCGTCGATCCCGGTCGATATCTTTGATAGAAGTCGTTAATCAAACCATGTCAGAGGCCTAATAGCTGTGCTTATTACTATTATTGTAGTTTAATAAAATAACTCTGACACCGGGGTTCATCAGGTCGATCGACTTGTTACCCACACGACAGAAGGAGAAGAATAATAGAACTAACGTTCCTTTTATATTTAACACGTCTGTGTTTTAGGTACACACATATAATCACGCCTTTATCCTTAATGGGGTAGTCAGAGCGTAAACGACCTAAACAAAGGTCGTTCCGCCACGTCTGACAAAGTTTTGAGGGTTATTTAAGATAGATTTCAGCCCAACGCCTAAATTGCAATATACTAAAACCCTCGGATCCCTTAGCTGGTTTTTACAGCATGCCCGGGAGAAAATGCAGCTGGCACATTCTATGTTTTTCTTTCGCTCCCAGTCCAGCATGGAAGAATATATTTTGGTGGTAAAATCATAGAAATTTACCTGTTATGTCGACGTTCCAACTATGTGTCAACCCGCGACCACGAGTATTGAAACATAGTTGAAATGTCGGGATAACAGGTAAATTCCTATGTATTTACCACCATTTATCGCGACCCGGATATCAAGTAAAATCAAACATGGTTAAGATGGAGCGGAAACAATAAAAATCGAAGAATGTCAGAACTGTTTTTCTTCCTAGACACACTGGCGTCACTTCTAGTGATATACTCCTAATTGTAATTCTTAGTAGCACTATCACTTTTGTAACCTTGATATTTGAACAGAATTGCAAATAAACACAACTTTGACATTCCTAATCTGCCGCTAGACTGCTTTTTGCTCGGTTCTTATTATTTTAAGTCAAATACGCATAGAAGTTATAAAAGCAGATAAAGCGAGAAATTTATGAAATTACGCCACTATAAAAATTCTAGTTTATCACGTTTGCCAGACGCTTTTTTGATTTTGCTTAGTTTTCCTTCTTTTCCTATTGTTATCTTGTTTTAAAACACACCAACTTTACATTTACAAACAAACTATCCAAAGCAGTTAATTTTAACCCACTTGACAAGGAAGGGTGCTGTTTGTCGTTACCGGGCACTTTCGACCCGGCGTGGCATCGGCGTATGTTTTATTCATAAGGGCCGACTCACACTGACGGCTGACGGCATGTGTGTCGATAGCACTTAACCTTTCGTTTTGCTAAACCAGCCAAGCTGGGAAGCTGTTTGGGTGTTAGTTTACTAGTAAAGGGAGGGAGAAATATATTGGTAAGGTAGGGATGTTAGAAATTTCCTATTTTAGTAAAGCTTAATACAGAACACACTTCCATGCTGGTCTGGGAGCGAGAGAAAAACATAGAATGTGCCAGCTGCATTTCCTCCCGGGCATGCTGTAAAAACCAGCTATGGGATCCGAGGGTTTCTGTATATTGTAATTTAGGCGATGGGCTGACAACCTGTCACTACAGCAATATACCTACAAATCTATCTTAAATAACCCGCAAAACTTTGTCAGACGTGGCGCAACGACCTTCGTTTAGGTCGTTTACGCTCTGCCTACCCCATTGGGGTGCCTACGCCATTAGGGATAAAGGCGTGATTGTATGTATGCATACATACATACAATCACGCCAATGTTAATATAGAACGTTGTTTGTCTTTTTGTCTTGTCTCTAGAATGTCTATAACATTCATGTCTCTTACTGTGTACAATAAATTGTTAAATAAAAAAAAAGTGTTTTACTAGTGCTTGACTGATTTTGAAAACTAGGTTAAGGTGATAGATAACAATCAAGAAATAAGAAATGTAGACTTCCTTTATTAAAAGTGCCCGATGAAATCATATCACCACATCTGAATAATAAACACATTTACAATTCAATGGTTATTCTAAATACCGACAACGCCGAGATAGAATAGAATATAATTATAGAATCATAATTAACTTACGTTCCAATTCGTCAACTGGTTGTGACGGTAATCACCGTCTGTATTAATATCGAATAGTAATTCCTAATTCCTATAATCTCGAACATTTGTAACTCGGCTATCAATTTAGGTATCTTCCCAAACTTATTTAAAAAAGCCCTAGTTCACCCTATCCACAAAGCCGGAGACAAGAGTGTTGCTGCTAAGTTTAGGCCTATATCCGTACTACTCATTATGTAAAAAAATCTTGAAAAACTTCTTAATAAACGTCCAATCCAATTTCTTAACAAAAATAATATTATATCTAATAACCAATTTGGCTTTAGAAACGGTATTTCTACTGAAGATGCTATTTCTGTTACCGAAAAACTTGACCAGGGCTTTCCCACTTCTTTAAGTGCGTAGGAATTTTCCTTGACTTACAGAAAGCCTTTGACACCGTTCACATTCCAACCCTCCTTTCGAAACTTCATAACTATGGCATTCGAAATATTCCACACGATATCTTCCGTGATTATTTGACCAACCGCTTTCAAAAAAATACTGTCAATGGACACTTAAGTGATGAAACCCCCATTGAATACGGAGTCCCACAAGGATCTACACTTGGACCAACACTCTTTTTGCTATACATTAATGAGCTTTGTGATATAAACTTGAAAAACTGTAGAATCTTTACGTATGCAGATGACACTGCAGTAATAATTCATGGTTCGGATTGGGAGGAGGTCAAAGCGCTAGCAGAACGCAATTTAACAATTATCAATAACTGACTAGCTAAAAATCTACTCATCCTAAATCTTTCAAAGACATATTACATTCCGTTCTCTATTCTTGCTAACACTCAGCCATCTCCAAATTATAAAATTCATATTCACCTCCATTGTACTAACAACATTCCCTTGCCTTCCCATTTCTAGGGCCTCCAATATTAAATACCTCGGAGTCTACATTGACCAACATCTTAACTGGTACCTTCAAATAGATATGCTTACTACTAGAGTAATCGCCTTTTACATATATTCAAAACACTTGGACAATCAGCTGACAAAGAAACCCTAAATTCAGTCTACTCCGCCCTCTGCGTATCCATCTTGAGCTACTGTGTATCAGTGTGGGCTTCGAAACCTATCGGTATGCGCTGCGAAATCATCCTTTATCAAATTTGAGCGGGCTCAGAGAGCTGTTCTTATAGTTCATTTTTCAAATTCTTTGGTCATTCATTGGTCAAAATTTTCACAAACACTTAAACTCACTAATTAGAGTACTAGGAACAATATAGATATACTCTTAGCGACACTTTTTCAAATTTTGTATTTTTAATAAATAAGCCCTACGGAACGAATGTTTACTTAGAAGCGCCACCTGGTGGAGAAGTTGAAGAGTGTAGTTAACACAACTCACACACCTTCTCACAATTCCTCACATTCTTATACACTTACTCACACGTACCACATACTGCTACACGTACATACATATATACTCACTTAAAAATATGTTTTGTTATTTTTTATTTATTTATTTTTTATTTTTACTCTTGTATTTTTGTTACACCATTAGCTTATTTGATAATGCTTTTGATTGTACAACTTCTTGCATCATGTATAAACCATGTTTCTTTGTGTAAATTCACATTGTTATTCTTGTTATCACTACCCTTAAAGTAATTATTACTCATACGGAAGGACCCTAACTCTCAAGATACAAGCTTTTGCTTAGTTTGGGGGTCAGGGTTCAAAAATGAATTTGTACTACTAGTAACAATCAGCAATGCATGTTCCCACACAAATTATTTATATTAGTTTTCTATACACTTCCTTCATGTAAGAATGTCATGTACAAATCATTTGTGTGAATAAAGTAAATTTATATTATTTATTATTATTATTAAATTAATTGCAGGGAGGAGGACATATTTCTTCAAGATTTTGATTTCTTGGAGAAAGTTTTTAAGTTACATGAACCCATGAGTACGTAACGTAGGCATTTCTAGGTGAGCTTGCTTTATCCTCTGTCGCCTCTGTCTATGTCGCTTCTGGCCAAGAATACAGTCAAGAGTAAACCCCTTATAAAAAAACTCCCCATACATACATATACACACATAAATTCACGCCTTTATCCCTTACAGGGTAGTCTGACCGTAAAACGCTTAATAAAAGCTCTTACGCCACGTCTGACAAATATTGAGGACAATTTAGATTGTAATGTTTATCGCTATAGTAACAGGTTGTCAGCCCATCGCCTAAATTTGAATACACTGCGACCTTCGAATCCGTATTGCTGACTTCTACAGCATACCTGAGAGGAAGGACAGCTTGAACATACTATGTTTTTCTATCGCTCCCAGTCCAGCATGGAAGTAACTTCTAAGTAACTTCCCAAAACCATAAATTTAAGAGTTTGATGCTCATTCCGAATTACGTCTCTTGGGCAGCCACTCGAGCTTATTTTCCGACGCAATATTTCATACTAAACCAATTTAAGTTTTTAACGAATTCTACTTCTGCCATTTTATATGTTGATGTCACAGACATAGAGAGGGGAGGGGAGATCACGCAATCTTTTCAAATTAAATAAAAATTTATTTAATTTCTTTAGAGATTTTTGTACTCGCAAATCACTGTTTTAATACAATGATAAATCAAAGGCTTGTAAAAACGGCTGATTGTAGCAATAATTTCGATACTCACTGGGTACTATTTGCTCCTCAATTTGTTACTTCTTAATAAATATCAGCTCTAATTTTAAAGGAAGTAGTAGAACAAAGTTTAAAAAATAGCTATATTTTATGAGTTATATTTTTAACGAGCGAGTGCGCCACATCCAGGTATAAACGCTCTTAACTAGATAAATGTACAAAAAGCACCGACCGGCGTGTTTGCTCTAGTAGTTATAAGGACTTAGGACAGGCAGTTGTAGACTTTTCAACAAGAAGCATAGGTCCACTTGTTGCATCTACTTCAATCTAAGTCTGTGGCTAATGTTATGTACAAAACGCGCCCGAGTGCGGGTCTGCGTCTTTTAAATAGGATGTTTTGCTGTTTGAATAGGGGGAATTTAATGAATTTATAAATCCAGTACTTTTTTTTATTATTTATTATATGCTATGAGACACCACAGCCTCTTATATAAAGAAATAAAATAAATATGCTATTAGATTCAATCAAATGTTTGCAGGTCATTTGTGGGTGTTTATGATACGAGTAACATCGCTGAAATACATGCATACATATAGTCACGCCTTTACCCCTAATGGGGTAGGCAGAGGCAGAGGTCGTTCGCCACGTCTGACAAAGTTTTGAGGGTAATTTAAGATAGATTTGTACGTATATTGCTGTATTGACAGGTTGTCAGCCCATCTCCTAAATTACAATATACTGAAACCCATGAATCCCTTATCTGGTTTCTACAGCATGCCCGGGAAGAAATGCAGCTGGCACATTCTATGTTTTTCTATCGCTCCCAGACCAGCATGAAAGTAACACATTTTATGCTTAAAATAAATTTGTTCATATTAACTGACTGCGCTATGTAGCCTTTTCAAAATTGTTATCTCTATAGACAGTTACGAGTGCAAACCATAATTACCTCTCATATACTTGACTGTCCAAACATTCTTATCTGTCCACTCCATGCAAGTGGCATGGACTCGTTCAAACCGGTTCAAACCAGTTCAAACCGCATGGAATGTACGGTTTGCTTTGAATCTGTGGTCAATCCGGTTACGTGCGATTTCTACTTGCATATTGTCTTCCATGCTGGCCTGGGAGTGAGAGAAAAACATAGAATGTGCCAGCTGAACTTCTTCCCGGGCATGCTGTAAAAACCAGCTAGGGTATCCAAGGGTTTCCGTAAATTACCTGTCACTACAGCAATATACCTACAAATCTATCTCAAATAACCTTCAAAACTTTATCAGACGTGGCGGAAAGACTTTTGTTTAGGTAGTTTCCGCTCTGCCTACCCCAATAATTATTTCTCTTTATAATCCCTGAAAACATTTTACCAATTTTGTATTCATCTGTGCATTTTATTGATTATACAACATTATGTTACCATGACAACTAAAAGCGCGCGCCATGTGCGGCAAAAACCAGAACTAAAGAAATGCATACGTGATTCACTTGAACCTGATTATCTGTTAAGTAAAAGTATTTGGTACGTTGTGCCATCCCTGTCGCTGTCTTTACTAGTGGTTATTTCATTACAAAGACTACATCAGAGGTCCTATTAAGCGGTTTAAAAATCTCTTATACCAGGGTTTCTCGGGTCGTTACTCAACGATGGCAGAAGAAGAATGTCATACAAAAGCAGAAATGGATACCTGGCATTATCAGATACGCGTAGGTGTAGAAAGGTGACATGGGTATATCTATATACCTCGTTGTTTATAATTCGTTTCTCTGTGGTTGACCACATGTCCACTGCCATAAATCATACAGGAATTATTATTTAAAAGCATTATACCTGCTTGCGATGATTTATCATACTTGCGTTTGTTCTTTTTTACTTTATTATCTTATGTTGGACTGGGAGCGAGAGAAAAACGTAGAATGTGCTAGCTGCATTTCCTTCCGGGCATGCTGTAAAAACCAGCTAAAGGATTCGAGGGTTTCAGCATATTAAAATTTAGGCGATGGGCTGACAACCTGTCACTACAAAAATATACCTACAAATCTATCTTAAATAACTCTCAAAACTTTATCAGACGTAGCGGAACGACTTTTGTTTAGGTTGTTTACGCTCTGCCTACCCCATTAGGAGTAAAGGCGCGACTTTATTAATGTATGTGACTCAACTCCTGTAAAACTCTTCATAAACCGTTTAACAATTGAAATTCATATCCTGACCTGTCATAGAGTTACCATAGAGATTATAGACAAGTGCTTATTGGAAGCCTATCGCCTAAGTCCTCTTATTTTTTCTATATACAATACAATACAAAATTCTTTATTGCACAAAGAAACACATACAACAGAAATAAAAAGGAACAAACGTGACAGTACAATATAGGCGGCCTTATTGCTAAAGCAGCAATTTCTATCAGGCAACCTTTGGGTATAGAAATTGTACAAGCAGGAAGCGGGATAGTATATTATATCTTTCACTCTTCAGGTCTTTTTAGTCAGTAGTTATGCTATATCCTAGTAATATTATAGTTCGTAATTGCCCCCTCTGAACAGTTAAGGTTAGACCGCACTAGGACGTAGCTGCAGCGGAGCGGCAATGTCAGGTTCATACATTTTGACAGATTTTGTCGCACAGTGTCGCGTTGCTGCAGTGCCGTGCGGCGCCGTGCCGCTCCGCTCCGCTGCAGCTACGCCATAGTATCTAATATCTTTATGGCGATTCCAGTTAGTATAGAGCAACTGCCTCCGTGATCTAGTGGCTAGTGCCATGGACTCCTGATCCGGAGGTCCTGGGTTCGATTCCCAGGGGGGAAACACAAAGTTGATATTTGAGCATTTATCACTTTGTGAATTTTTCCCCAGTTTGGTTAGGACATTGCAGGCTGAATCACCTGATTGTCAGAAAAAGAAAAAGATTTCGTGCTTCGGAGGGCACGTTAAGCCGTCGGTCCCGGTCGCTGTCTTTGATAATGGTCGTTACTCAAACCATGTCAGAGGCCTGAAAGTTGTGCTACTAGGCGGTTTAAAAACTCTGACACCAGGGTTCATAGGGTCGATAGACTTGATACCCACTCGACAGAAGAAGTTAGTATAGTTGAAATTCTCCACTCAATAAAGCGAAAGAATTGTAATTGATCAATCCGAATCTGCGAGAAGCAAGAAATAAAGAAAAAGAAAAAAGAGAAAGAACGTTCATCTAACAGTGACGAAACATTTCGTATTCTGATCATGTTTACAAGTCGACATAATGACTCAAGGGGGCTTTGACATAGTAAAAGTAAAGAACAGTCTTCTTTCTGTTATATGATCAGTATAATTCTTCTATGGTGGACTGGGAGCGAATGAAAATCATAGAATGTGTCAGCTGCATTTAATCCCGGGCATGCTGTAAACGAAGCTGAAGGATCCGTGGTTTTAAGTATATTGCAATTTAGGCGATGGGCTGACAACCTGTTACTACACAACCTGTAATATACGTACAAATCTATCCTAAATAACCCTCAATACTTTGTCAGACGTGGCGGAACGACCTTTGTTAAGGTCGTTAACGCTCTTTCTACCCCAATAGGAAGGCGTGATTATATATGTATAGTTGTAAAGCCGACTGATAAAATGTTCTGGCATCAAATCTAAAAACAGTACTTGGTAGACAATGGTGGCAACTCTGGAGGCACTAATTCTTAGCTAGCTTTGTCACTTTCTTAACTTTGACATAAGAACAGGATAGCAAATGAACAAATAACTTTGACATTCCTAATTCGACGTTAAACGCTTTGAATAAGAACTGAGCATAGAGAATGCTGTCAAATAAGCAGTCTTATGTTAGATTAAGAATGTCAAAGTCATCTGTGTATTTGCTATTCTGTTCTTAACTCAAAGTCAAGAAGAATTAAAATTATGTCGCGAGAATCGAAGCCAATTAGAAGACTTAGCCTGTTTTGTCCTAACTACGTATTAACCAAGGTGGAAAAAATGTAACAAAGTGCAAAAAAATGATAATATTAAATTAAGAGTGAACGGTGGCTCCTTGGAAATTGGACCTATGATCTTCTGATCCAACAATTTATGCAAGCGTTTGCATGTGCTTGCGCGTGCATGGATTATCCATAGATCCGTATCCTCGTCGTTAATCGCTCGATTCATATCCAGTCCCAAAACAATCAGTTTTATACATACATAAAATCAACCCTTTATCCCTAATGGGATAGGCAGAGCTTAAACGGCCTAAACAAAAGGTTGTTCCGCCATGTCTGACAAAGTGTTGAGGGTTATTTAGGATAGATCTGTCACCTAAATCACAATATACTGAAACCCTCAGATCCCTTAACTGGTGTTTATAGCATGCCAGGGAGGAAATACAGCTGGCACATTCTATGTTTTTCTCTGGCTCCCAGGCCAGCATAGAAGAATCAGTTTTATAATGCCCGTTGTAATCATATTTGTTTTAAACTTGTCATACTGTTCTTTACTTCCTCTGTGAAGAAACTTCAGTTTTGTGGCTGGCACGAGTGCGGATGTCTTGGACAATTTTGTCGTGAACATTTAAATAATCTCTCTTCCATGCTGGTCTGGGAGAGAGAGAAAAACATAGAATGTGCCAGCTGCAAATCTTCCTAGGCATGCTGTAAAAACCAGCTAAGATATCCGAGGGTTTCGGTATATTTCAATTTAGGCGATGGGCTGACAACCTATCACTACAGCAATATACCTACAAATCCATCTCAAATAACCCTCAAATTTGTTAAACGTGGCGGAACGACCTAAGTTTAGTCGTTTACTCTCTGCCTGCCCCATTAGGGATAAATGCGTGATTATATGTATGTATATATTTAAATAATTTATGAATTTTATTTACAAGTATTATAAAAAATACCACAACAAACCAGGCAATTTTGAGGAGCAAAATGGTATTATATTGATTTTATAATAATCGTGTTTTTTATTAAAAACTTATTTGAGATTATTTTATTTATTTATTTCAGCCCGTATTGATTTACCTCACTTGATACCGACAGCTAGTTTGAGTTTGTATCAGAAATGTCATTTCAGAACAATCTGTTGAATCCATACTTACTTGCTCTCAATCTTCGTTGATTTATCGGTATGAATAACATTTGTTCGTTATTTTGTGATAAAATTTTACAATACAGACTAACAAAAAATTAAGAAATACAAAACTGTGATATCATATCCAATTTTAAACGACTACTCTGTCTTTTTAGTGAGAAATTATTATCATAAGTTGGAAGAGTAATTGAATGATACTGACATGAAATAATTAATTAATAATCTAAGTTTGAGTTTATGATGATGACATTGTGTATTATTTATTAATTAATTTGTTTCATAATCTTTTTTTTTTTTTTATGTGTTGCGTTATGTAATAGTTATTTTAATTTGTTGTCATTTTTAATTCTTATGTGCATGCAACATATTATATGCCAATATGGCGGCACATAGTTGGACATTTTTAGTATATTTAACACCATTGATTAACAATTTAACTGCCTCCGTGGTCTAGTGGCTAGTGCCATGGGCTCGCGATCCGAAGGTCCTGGTTGCGATTCCCAGGGGGTAAAACACAAAGTTGATATTTGAGAATTTATCACTTTGTGAATTTTCCCCCAGTTTGGGTAGGGCATTGCAGGCTGAATCACCTGATTGTCCGAAAAGAAAAAGATTTCGTGCTTCGGAGGGCACGTTAAGCCGTCGGTCCCGGTCGCTGTCTTTGATAGTGGTCATTACACAAAACCATGTCAGAGGCCTGATAGTTGTGCTACAAGGCGGTTTAAAAACTCTGACACCAGGGTTCATGGAGTCCATAGACTCGATACCCACTCGACAGAGAAAGATTAACAATTAATAAATTTCATTTCATTTAATTTCAAAACAATGCATTTAGAATTTAGGAAGTGACTGTACCTAGTTAACTAATTGGTTTTGATTTCTCGATTTCTAAAGTTCGAATAATTATTTCTCTTTCCACTAATGATGGATGTTATTTCAATTTGTTTGAACGAAAGTTGAATTAATTTGATTCTTCAAATACCTACTTATACTTTCATATTTTCTTTTAAGGAGATTTGAGGATAATTTACTTTATAATACGGCTGTATGTTAGTTGGACGGATTTTCACTTCTGTAGGTCGGCTGTAAGAAATTTATTTTAAAAAAAGCAGTACCTGTTGTGTCTGTTTTCAATGTCCTGTTTTTATGATGTTTTTGTGTACTACAATAAATTGATTAATAAATGAACTTACTTGCCTCGAAATTTGACAACTGATAGTTCTACTGAAAGTTCAATTCGCAATGACTATTTACGTGTAAAAGAGATTTTAACTATCTATTTTATTTCTAAACATTTCTAAGAAACCCTATGGACCCAATCCTTAATTTCACGATAGAATTATGTTTGATATTACGGTCTAGTTATCCCTTTATACAATATAGAGATTGAGATGACCTCTTAAGGTGAATACAGAAGCTAAGTGGCGCCCCAATCAATAAAAAAATCATAACTATCTACAAACACAATGAATTGAAAATCCGGTCCAACAGACTCAAAATAAAAAACTCTATACGTGTTATAAAAATAATTTTGAACCTTATAAATTAGCGATTCTTAGTTCTTTGCAGTAACAGGTAGAAATATTGCCGCTAGCGGTCGTTATTTGCATTTTTTCCATTCATTGCGTTTTTTTTTACTTATGGGAGCGCCACTTAGGCCCTATCGCCACCCAGATAGTAATTAATGTACTTATGTAATGAATGTACCTAAGTTGTTCTGGTGGGAACTTAAATAACCAATGTACCTACGTACCTACCTAGTACCTACCAACTACTTAAGTTTATTTGATAATATTGACATATTATTATTTTATATATTTATGGGAGACTCAGAGTATATTATTAAAAGACTCAGCATAAGCATTTGAAAGTAGGTAAGTAAAATTTGCAAACAATTTTGTTGCGCGGGGATCAAACCTACCTTTAGTACAACGGGTCACTTCTAGCTATTCTAGCTTCTAGTTATTGGTAGTAATTCCTAGTTGCAAAAATCTCAACATTACTGATTTAAGTCTATACCTGTCATTTTCTATCATGAGAGAATGAAAAGGGACGTAATATTAGTTAAGTTGTGCGCTCCACGAATTGATAGCAATTTCTTGCTCTCTCCGTCTATTTCTAACCATCCTGTAAATGGGTTTCTTGAAAAAATCATCTACCTCAAAGCCTAAACATAGTGCAGAAGAAGAGGTTTTAAACAAACGAGTGTTTCTGGCACTCGGCCTAATTGGAGAGATGCCCCAACAGATACCTCCCTTTGTGAGAAATACTTTTGTTAACCTGTCCTCAGGATTACGACACAAAGGTTGGAGAAATTCAGATTCATATCGTGGTAAGGCTGCGTGAACCAATTCGGGTTTTAGCCCGATAGGTATTTGTTTTTTCTTTCTTTTTCTTTATTCATAACATTTTCTTGGTAGGTATGTCAACTTTGGAAATGAAAAGCGTAACATACTCAAAATAATAGAAACAGAAGAGGAATGACGTTGGGACACCTGATACGACACAACGAGTTATTGAAGACGATTATAGAAGAAAAGAGAGGAAGGGGAAGGCCAAGAATAAGTTACATTGGTCAAGTGAAAGAAAAGATTAAGGTTAAGTCGTAAGCGGAATGCAAGGACATTTAGCGTTCACTTCATTGTACTCAACCGGCAAAAGCTAGCTCTTAAATCAATGATCATGATGTCAACTTAGAGAAGTACCTATGTTACCGCGAGCGTCAAGTACCCACTAACCTGATATCTCCTGCTGGATGCTTTCGCAGACCCGCGGGTGTTCTATCAGCAGCACCTGGATGGTGGCTGGTTTGACCCTGGCCTGGGTGGTAACACGAACTAAAAAGGACAACTGGTGTTGCTTCTGGTGTCTATGTTTGATGTTGGTGAGTTTGGATCCGCCAATCAGGAAGCAGGAATAGTGAGGGCCTTTACGCTTTCGAAATGTCAAATTAAATCGATCGTTTATGAATTGGAATTATCGATATATTTATATATATTTTTTTGTCGTTTCAAAATTCCAATTTCTTTTAAGTTGGCCAAAAAAGACAATTTATGAACCACAAAACACGTTGTTAACGAAAGGTAACATAAAAATTTGGCAAAGGTATACTATCAGAACACCGTAAAAAACTGTAATCTTTCCATAGATCAGATTTTCAATCCTTTCACCGAGGGTTAATTTAACGATACCTACACGTATGTTCTGAATTTTCACTGTCCACTCATATTAATGGAGTTTGCCTATATTCTTCTGTCGAGTGGGTATCGAGTCTATCGACCTGATGAGCCCTGGTGTCAGAGTTTTTAAACCGCCTAGTAGCAAAACTATCAGGCCTCTAACATGGTTTGAGTAACGACCACTATCAAAGACAGCGACCGAGAACGACGGCTTAGCGTGCCCTCCGAGGCACGAAATCTTTTTTTCTTTCGGACAATCAGGTGATTTAGCCTGCAATGTCCTAACCAAACTGGGGAAAAATTCACAAAGTGATAAATTCTCAAATATTAACTTTGTGTTTCCCCCCTGGGAACTTAACCCAGGACCTCCGGATCGGGAGTCCATGGCACTAGCCACTAGACCACGGAGGCAGTTAAGTTCGCCTATAAAAACATACCTTTCAAAATATCCCTTTCTTTGGTAGCCAGCCTGTGTTTATTGAGTTTAGAGTTTCAATGTACCTGTCACTGTGATAATAGTAAACCAGCCCTTGGCCATACTCATGATCTTCATCTTCCTAGCCTTATCCCGTATCTCACGGGATTGGCTACCTAATCTGGGTGATTGAACGAGGGTACTACTTTTTACACAGAGCGACTACCATCTGACCTCCACAACCCAATTTTAGATTAGGTCAGAGTTTTGAAGCTGCCAATGCTTAGCACTGGCCTCTGACATGGCTGAACGACTAATATCTACGGTATTAAACGATATTAACCGGGACCAACAGCTTAACGTGCCTTTCGGAGCACGGAAAAAGCACCGAATAAATGTACAAATGAAATTCGAAAACTGATAAACACATTGGTACGTGGTGGGATTCGAACCACGACCTCCCTCTCAGGAGGCAGCGGCCCTATCCACTACACCATCTGATTCAACATACCCTACCTACAACAAAGTAAATGATAGAGCACACCACATGGCAACCCGTCTGTTATTAGTTTACTCGAATAACTGTTATAGAGACACAAATATACAGGGTGTTAAAAGTTGGTTCGAGAAAATTTATATGTAGGCTATGAGGTACCTAAACATAAACACAAACATTTACCTACATGCATATACAAGAGTACTGAGATCGCAACTTTTTACCAATACTAATTTCAATTTAATTTTGTTTTTTTTTTATCTTTGAATATTATGAGAATATAATTTTAGGAAAAGGCTCTTTATATCAAAATCTCTCGCCTTACAACATAGGGAGAAGGGGTTGGTTGAAAATCAGCATTGTATGGAACCGCATCGTTTCAAACAAGGATAAGCTGAAACAGCTCCTTTTGCCTATGTAATAATTTGTAATGTTTTGGTTCTATTTTAACTGTATCTATATTGGTACATACATACATAAATTACCTTTTTCAAACTCTCACGGTTATCAACATTATAATGATTAAAAACGGGAAATTTACCGAGGTTTACTATTTTTGCATAATACAAATATTTCTTCCATGCTGGACTGGGAGAGATAGAAAAACATAGAATGTTCCAGCTGCCCTTCCTCCCGGGCATGCTGTTAAAGTCAGCAAAAGGGACTCGAGGGTTACATTGTATTGTAATTTAGGCGATGGGCTGACAACCTGTCACTAAAGCAATACATATTACAATCTAAAATAGTCCCCTTAATTTTTGTCAGACGTGGCGAAAGCGCCTTTTACGAGGCGTTAAACGCTCTGCCTACCCCGTAAGGGATAAAGGCGTGATTTATGTATGTATGTATGTATGTATGTACAAATATTGGAAAACGCAACCGAAAGAGGGTAGACCGATATGTCTGCCCCTAGCCACCACACTGCTCGCAAAATAAGTTTTATATAGCCATTATGTGTCCCACTGCGGGGCAAAGGTTTCTCTACGCTCCCTCCAGGATTCTCTATCTTGTGCCTCTTCCGGCCATGCCTTACCGAAAGCGTCCAGCTCGTCCCGCCATCTCCGCCTTGGTCTACCGCGTAGCCTTCTATCAGTCGGTGGCATCCACTGTGTAGTGGTTTTTGCCCACAGTTCATCAGGCATGCGGCAGACGTGGCCGCCCCAATCCCACTTCAGTTTGGGATAGCCGCAGTCACATCTGCAGTTTGGGTTATAGACCGCAGGACACAGTTCCTGACTCTGTCTATCAGATACAGACCCAACATATTGCGCTCCATGCCTCTCTGGCAGACCGCGAGTCTGAACCTTTGAGCCCCTGTCAAAGACCAAGTCCAAGCTCCTATTAGTTAAGCATTAGTTATCTAAAGCATTAGAATAATATGTACGTATATTATACCCAACATACCATACACCAGGTCTCTACAAGTGTAGGTATACACCCGATAAAGCTGTTACAAAAATAAATTTTAATTTAGATCAAATCTTTCCTGCCTCGTTTCCTTTTTGTAGAGAAACATTGCCTAAGCCTAGGGTTTAAAAGTAAAGCCTAAAATTAAATTATGAAACCTAGGGACCCAAACGGCTTAAGTTTGCTAAAAATATATTATTATAGAAGAGAAAACTGAACTGAATATTTCTATCTTCATTTATACATACTATCACGCCTGTATCGCTAATGGGGTAGGCAGAGCGTCAACGACCCAAACAAAGGTCGTTCCGCCAAGTTAAGAGGGTTGTTTAAAATAGATTTGTATATTGCTGCAGTGACAGGTTGTCAGCCCATCACCTAAATTACAATACACTGAAACCCTCGCCGAAACCTTAGCTGGTTTTACAGTATGTCCGGGAGTAGATGCAGCTAGCTTATTCTATGATTTTTTTGTCGCTCCCAGTCCAGCATGGAAGAAATATAATTCTACCTACATTATTATGCTTAAAGGTCTTCGCACATTACACCAACTGGATACAAACCCAACACCACAAAGTCATAGGTAAGCAACGCGTGGACAAAGCGACGTTCTCTATACATTTCTTTATTTAAATCTATTCTAAAATACCATATTAGTTGTAAGGGATAGCTTCCCGCAAATAGATGAAAGTTGCTCAGTCCAACTCAAGAACTTTCACCAGGATTTTATTTCAGGAAACAAAAAAAATAAGATTACATTATTATTTACAATGTCCTGATAAAAGTTATTCACTATAGTTACTGAGCAACCCTTATCAGATCACGAAAAGCTGTGTGGTGTGTAATAACCTTAAACAACCTCTCGCTCAAATAGATACTCACTTTAAATTTGCAAGTAACTTTCACTGTCTCCGTGGTCTAGTGGCTAGTGCCATGGGCTCCCGATCCGGAGGTCCTGGGTTCGATTCCCAGGGGGGTAAAGTTGATATTTGAGAATTTATCACTTTGTGAATTTTTCCCCAGTTTGGGTAGGACATTGCAGGCTGAATCACCTGATTGTCCGAAAAGAAAAAGATTTCGTGCTTCGGAGGGCACGTTAAGCCGTCGGTCCCGGTCGCTGTCTTTGATAGTGGTCGTTACACAAAACCATGTCAGAGGCCTGATAGTTGTGCTACTAGGCGGTTTAAAAACTCTGACACCAGGGTTCATCGGGTCCATAGACTCGATACCCACTCGACAGAAGAAGAAGAATTTGCAAGTTAAAATATAAAAGCAAAGGATCATAAATTGAATTGTAATGGTCATTGAGTCCTTACCGCTAAACCAGGGCCGGACTGTGATGTAAAAGCAATTTGCGGCATTCGGCGCTCAAGTGAGCATTGATTTAATGAAATACCCGCTGGGGAATACAGAGACGGATTTAGAAAAACGTACAAATTGTGAAACATAATATTATTATATTTCATAAGCGTCTGTTTTCTTTTTGTCAAAATTGATTAACCATATCATTAAAAACTTAGCTACTAAAATTAGGCATCTTCAGCGTAATATTATGTAACTTTTTTTTTTATCTATATAGATTTTGTCATCTATCCAAGTTCGGCTGAATAACTTGAAACCATCATCCAAATCTGTGTTTTTTTCGACGGAGTGTAGATAAAGAATGCCATTTTTTAGGAGCTTTGCGATAGTCTCCCCTCCATTCTTCTCGCCCCTTCCTGATTCTTCTATACCTCCGCCTCTTTACGCTATACTGTACAAGTTATACATTTCTTCCATGCTGAACTGGGAGCGAAAGAAAAAAATAGAATGTGCCAGCTGCATTTCTTCCTGGGAAAGCTGTAAAAACCAGCTCAGGGATCCGAGGGTTTCAGTATATTGCAATTAAGGGACGGGCTGACAACCTGCCACTACAGCAATGTACCTACAAATCTATTACTATATATATAGCTGGAAACCCACTCACTCACTCACTCACTCACTGACTGACATAATTGTTCTCCCAGAAGGAGGGTCGGGGGGTGAAAGTCGTGTATGGGAAAAGTGTGGAGGTGGTTTTGGTGAGTATGGGAAAATTCCAAAATCTTGGAAAATTGCTCCTCATCATGGAGTGACCCTGCGGCCTGGCTAAACTATAAGAGGTAGGGGGGTGGTTCTCAAACTAATTTTGGAGCACACCCTGGGCAGTTTCAGATTTTGGTGAAAAAAATCCAAAATGGCGGAAAACAAGATGGCCGCCATACAAAATAAAAAGTTGAATATCTCGGATACGGTTAGAGATAGAGGGTGGGTGTTCGACCAAATGTCATAGAGGGCGGTGGGGGTCAAGTGCCAGTGGTCACGAAAATCCAAGATGGCGGATCCAAAATGGCGGCCGAAACAAAAGTTGCTCTGATCAGGATGAAATTTTGCAAGCGGGTGGTCCTCGGGGAGCTTATTTGATATTTTTGGTTTGTTTTTTGATTATGCCATTTTTAAAGATGGCCGCCATACAAGGGTATTTTGTATGGGGAGCTTTTTTTGGCTCTGACGCGAAAACGGTGTCCCTGAGGTGGGGGGCCGCCATACTTTGTATTGTTCCTCTCCGGGGTAGGCATGTTTTGGTAAATGTCAAAATCCAATATGGCGGATTCAAGATGGCGGCCGGGAGTCAATTTGCTCCGATCCGGCTCAAAATCGATATCTGAGGGTTTTCGGGGTCAGTGTTTTTATTTTTCTGGTTTCTTTTGTGATTTGGCCATTTTTCAAGATGAACGCCATACAAAATTTTGTAGGTTAATTATGTATTTCATTTTATCGCGAAATTTATCGCAGGTGGGTTAGTAGTTTGTCTGGAGATATGGTAGGTATGTAATAGGACATTAAATTAGGTTTGTCAAAAATCCAATATGGCGGATCCAAGATGACGGCTGGGTGTCAAGTTGCTCTGATCGGGCTCAAAATCAATATCTGGTGGTTGTCGGGGTCAGTGTTTTTATTTTTTTGGTTTATTTTGTTATTTTGCCATTTTTCAAGATGGCCACCATACAAAATGTTACAGAAAAATCATGTATTTCATTGTATCGCGGTATTTATTGCAGGTAGGTTGATAGTTTCTTTGGAAGTTTTGTAGGTAGAACGAAAAATTGTGTTCGTCAAAATTCCAATATGGCCGATCCAAGATGGCGGCCGGATGTCAAGTTGCTCCGATCCGGATCAAAATCGATATCTGGGTGTTGTCGGGGTCGCTGATTGTAGATCTGAAGTTTTTTTGTGACTTCGTGAATTTTCAAGATGGCCGCCATACAAAAGTCACATCCGGCACCTCACCTCACTGGCAAATCGGCACGCGGGCTGCTTTAGCTGGCCGCGCACCCCGCACCTTACCAGGACACCTCACCAGTAATTTGACATGTTATAAAAAACAAAATGGCGGCTAACACTAATCTTGCTCCGATCTGGCTTGAAATCGTAGACAAGGGGTTTTTGGGGTATCTGATCATAGATTTTGGTTGATTTTTGGATTTCAAGAAATTTCAAGATGGCGGCTGATAGAAAAAGAACTTGCTTAGATTGGACTCAAAATTTACATCTGAGGGATTTTTGGGATATTGACGTCAAATATTAAGTAATTTTTCAGATATCAAGCATTTTTAAGATGGCCACGATACAAAAGTCACATCCAGCACGCGGGCTGCTTTAGCTGCCCGCGCACCCTGCACCCTACCTGGCCACCGGCACGCGGGCTGCTTTAGCTGCCCGCGCACCCCGCGCCCTACCTGGACACCGGCTCGCGCGCTGCTTTAGCTGCCCGCGCACCCCGCGCCCTACCTAGACACCGGCTCGCGGGCTGCTTTACCTGCCCGCGCACCACGCACCTCACCTGCACACCGGCACGCGGGCTGCTTTAGCTGCTCGCGCACCACCCACCTCACCAGCAATTTTGATATGTCATAGTAAAACAAAATGGCGAATTTAAGATGGCGGCTAAAACTTATCTTGTTCCGATCTGACTAGAAATCGTAACTTACGGGTTTTAGGGGTAGCACATCAGAAATTTTTGGTTGATTTTTGGACTTTGAGAAATTTCAAGATGGCGGCTGATAAAAACATAACTTGCTGTGATTGGACTCGAAATTGACATCTGGGGGTGTTTTTGGTTTCTGATTTCAGGTTTGAGATTGTTTTAAACTATTTGTGATTTTTCAAGATGGCCGCCATACAAAATCAAATGGAAAGGGCCCGAATCAAATTATAATTAAAGACTTGCGCCGCCCAACAAAACACCGCAGGCACAACGACCGCGGGCTGCTTTAGCAGCCCGCGCACTACGCAACCACTATTACTATATATATAGCTGGAAACCCACTCACTCACTCACTCACTCACTGACTGACATAATTGTTCTCCCAGAAGGAGGGTCGGGGGGTGAAAGTCGTGTATGGGAAAAGTGTGGAGGTGGTTTTGGTGAGTATGGGAAAATTCCAAAATCTTGGAAAATTGCTCCTCATCATGGAGTGACCCTGCGGCCTGGCTAAACTATAAGAGGTAGGGGGGTGGTTCTCAAACTAATTTTGGAGCACACCCTGGGCAGTTTCAGATTTTGGTGAAAAAAATCCAAAATGGCGGAAAACAAGATGGCCGCCATACAAAATAAAAAGTTGAATATCTCGGATACGGTTAGAGATAGAGGGTGGGTGTTCGACCAAATGTCATAGAGGGCGGTGGGGGTCAAGTGCCAGTGGTCACGAAAATCCAAGATGGCGGATCCAAAATGGCGGCCGAAACAAAAGTTGCTCTGATCAGGATGAAATTTTGCAAGCGGGTGGTCCTCGGGGAGCTTATTTGATATTTTTGGTTTGTTTTTTGATTATGCCATTTTTAAAGATGGCCGCCATACAAGGGTATTTTGTATGGGGAGCTTTTTTTGGCTCTGACGCGAAAACGGTGTCCCTGAGGTGGGGGGCCGCCATACTTTGTATTGTTCCTCTCCGGGGTAGGCATGTTTTGGTAAATGTCAAAATCCAATATGGCGGATTCAAGATGGCGGCCGGGAGTCAATTTGCTCCGATCCGGCTCAAAATCGATATCTGAGGGTTTTCGGGGTCAGTGTTTTTATTTTTCTGGTTTCTTTTGTGATTTGGCCATTTTTCAAGATGAACGCCATACAAAATTTTGTAGGTTAATTATGTATTTCATTTTATCGCGAAATTTATCGCAGGTGGGTTAGTAGTTTGTCTGGAGATATGGTAGGTATGTAATAGGACATTAAATTAGGTTTGTCAAAAATCCAATATGGCGGATCCAAGATGACGGCTGGGTGTCAAGTTGCTCTGATCGGGCTCAAAATCAATATCTGGTGGTTGTCGGGGTCAGTGTTTTTATTTTTTTGGTTTATTTTGTTATTTTGCCATTTTTCAAGATGGCCACCATACAAAATGTTACAGAAAAATCATGTATTTCATTGTATCGCGGTATTTATTGCAGGTAGGTTGATAGTTTCTTTGGAAGTATTGTAGGTAGAACGAAAAATTGTGTTCGTCAAAATTCCAATATGGCCGATCCAAGATGGCGGCCGGATGTCAAGTTGCTCCGATCCGGATCAAAATCGATATCTGGGTGTTGTCGGGGTCGCTGATTGTAGATCTGAAGTTTTTTTGTGACTTCGTGAATTTTCAAGATGGCCGCCATACAAAAGTCACATCCGGCACCTCACCTCACTGGCAAATCGGCACGCGGGCTGCTTTAGCTGGCCGCGCACCCCGCACCTTACCAGGACACCTCACCAGTAATTTGACATGTTATAAAAAACAAAATGGCGGCTAACACTAATCTTGCTCCGATCTGGCTTGAAATCGTAGACAAGGGGTTTTTGGGGTATCTGATCATAGATTTTGGTTGATTTTTGGATTTCAAGAAATTTCAAGATGGCGGCTGATAGAAAAAGAACTTGCTTAGATTGGACTCAAAATTTACATCTGAGGGATTTTTGGGATATTGACGTCAAATATTAAGTAATTTTTCAGATATCAAGCATTTTTAAGATGGCCACGATACAAAAGTCACATCCAGCACGCGGGCTGCTTTAGCTGCCCGCGCACCCTGCACCCTACCTGGCCACCGGCACGCGGGCTGCTTTAGCTGCCCGCGCACCCCGCGCCCTACCTGGACACCGGCTCGCGCGCTGCTTTAGCTGCCCGCGCACCCCGCGCCCTACCTAGACACCGGCTCGCGGGCTGCTTTACCTGCCCGCGCACCACGCACCTCACCTGCACACCGGCACGCGGGCTGCTTTAGCTGCTCGCGCACCACCCACCTCACCAGCAATTTTGATATGTCATAGTAAAACAAAATGGCGAATTTAAGATGGCGGCTAAAACTTATCTTGTTCCGATCTGACTAGAAATCGTAACTTACGGGTTTTAGGGGTAGCACATCAGAAATTTTTGGTTGATTTTTGGACTTTGAGAAATTTCAAGATGGCGGCTGATAAAAACATAACTTGCTGTGATTGGACTCGAAATTGACATCTGGGGGTGTTTTTGGTTTCTGATTTCAGGTTTGAGATTGTTTTAAACTATTTGTGATTTTTCAAGATGGCCGCCATACAAAATCAAATGGAAAGGGCCCGAATCAAATTATAATTAAAGACTTGCGCCGCCCAACAAAACACCGCAGGCACAACGACCGCGGGCTGCTTTAGCAGCCCGCGCACTACGCAACCACTAGTTACTATATATATAGCTGGAAACCCACTCACTCACTCACTCACTCACTGACTGACATAATTGTTCTCCCAGAAGGAGGGTCGGGGGGTGAAAGTCGTGTATGGAAAAAGTGTGGAGGTGTTTTCGGTGAGTATGGGAAAATTCCGAAATCTTGGAAAACTGCTCCTCATCATAGAGTGACCCTACGTCCTGGCTAAACTATAAGAGGTAGGCGGGTGGTTCTCAAACTAAATTTGGAGCACACCCTTGGCAGTTTTTATATTTAATAAAAAAAAAACAAAATGGCGGAAAACAAGATGGCTGCCATACAAAATAAAAAGTTGAATATCTCGGAAACTGTTAGAGATAGAGGGGGGGTGTTCGACCAAATGTCATAGAGGGCGGTGGGGGTCAAGTGCCAGTGGTCACGAAAATCCAAGATGGCGGATCCAAAATGGCGGCCGAAAAAAAAGTTGCTCTGATCGGGATGAAATTTTGCACGCAGGTAGTCCTCGGGGAGCTTATTTGATATTTCTCATGCGTTTTTTGTTTTTTTCATTTTTCAAGATGGCCGCCATACAAGGGTATTTTGTATGGGGAGCTTATTTTGGCTCTGGCGCGGAAACGGTGTCCCCGAGGTGGGGGGTCGCCATACTTTGTATTGTTCCTCTCCGGGGTAGGCATGTTTTGGTAAATGTCAAAATCCAATATGGCGGATTCAAGATGGCGGCCGGGAGTCAATTTGCTCCGATCCGGCTCAAAATCGATATCTGGAAGTTTCCGGGGTCAATGTTTTTATTTTTGAGGTTTGTTTTGTGACATTGCCATTTTTCAAGATGGCCGCCATACAAAATTTTGTAGGTTAATTATGTATTTCATTGTATCGCGAAATTTATCGCAGGTGGGTTAGTAGTTTGTTTAGAGATATGGTAGGTTTGTAATAGGACATTAAATTAATTTGTTCAAAAATCCAATATGGCGGATCCAAGATGACGGCCGGGTGTCAAGTTGCTTTGATCGGGCTGAAAATCGATATCTGGGGGTTTTTGGGTTCGTGGATTACAGATTTGATCTTTTTTTGTGACTGCGTGAATTTTCAAGATGGCCGCCATACAAAATTTTGTAGGTAAATCATGCATTGTATCGCGAGGTCGATTGGTAGTTTCTTTGGAAATATGGTAGGTATGTATTTGGACATTTTTTTTTATATATTTTAAAAATGACGGCCGGGTGTCAAGTTACTCTGATCCGGGTCAAAATCGATATCTGGGGGATATCAGGGTTACTGATTATAAACATGATTATTTTTTTGTGACTGCGTGAAAGATGGCCGCGAAACAAAAGTCACATCCGGCACGCGGGCTGCTTTAGCTGCCCGCGCAACCCGCACAATACCTGGACATCGGCTCGCGGGCTGCTTTAGCTGCCCGCGCACCTCGCACCCTACCAGGACACCGGCACGCGGGCTGCTTTAGCTGCCCGCGCACCCCGCACCCTACCTGGACACCGGAACGCGGGCTGCTTTAGCTGCCCGCGCACCACTTTCCTCACCAGCAATTTTGACATGTTATAGAAAAACAAAATGGCGGATTCAAGATGGCGGCTAAAACGAATCTTGCTCCGATTTGGCTAGAAATCATATCTTACAGGTATTAGGGGTAGCTGATCATAGATTTTGTTGTTTGTTGGATTTTGTGAATTTTCAAGATGGCGGCTAATAAAAACAAATCTTGCTCTGATTGGACTCAAAATTGACATATGTGGGTTTTATGGGTTTCTGATTGCAGTTTTGAGATTGGTTTTGATAATTTGTGATTTTTCAAGATGGCCGCTATTCAAAATCAAATTAAAAGGGCGCAAATCAATTTATAATTAAAGACTTGCGCCGCCCAACAAAACAACGCAGGCACAACGACCGCGGGCTGCTTTAGCAGCCCGCGCACTACGCAACCACTAGTTACTATATATATAGCTGGAAACCCACTCACTCACTCACTCACTCACTGACTGACATAATTGTTCTCCCAGAAGGAGGGTCGGGGGGTGAAAGTGATGTATGGGAAAAGTGTGGAGGTGGTTTTGGTGAGTATGGGAAAATTCCGAAATCTTGGAAAACTGCTCCTCATCATGGAGTGACCCTGCGGCCTGGCTAAACTATAAGAGGAAGGCGGGTGGTTCTCAAACTAATTTTGGAGCACACCCTGGGCAATTTCAGATTTTCATGTAAAAAATCCAAAATGGCGGAAAACAAGATGGCTGCCATACAAAATAAAAAGTTGAATATCTCGGAAACGGTTAGAGGTAGAGGGGGGGTGTTCGACCAAATGTCATAGAGGGCGGAAGGGGTCAAGTGCCGGTGGTCACGAAAATCCAAGATGGCGGATCCAAAATGGCGGCCGAAAAAAAAGTTGCTCGGATCGGGATAAAATTTTGCATGCGGGTGCTCCTCGTTCAGCTTATTTGATATTTTTGGTTCGTTTTTTGTTTTTTTCATTTTTCAAGATGGCCGCCATACAAGGGTATTTTGTATGGGGAGCTTTTTTTGGCTCTGGCCTGGAAACGGTGTCCCCGAGGTGGGGGGTCGTCATACTATGTATTGTTCTACTCCTGCGTAGGCAACTTTTGGTATGTGTCAAAATTCAAAATGGCGGAATCAAAATGGCGGCCGAAATAAAAGTTGCTCTGATCGGGATGAAATTTTGCATGCGGGTAGTCCTCAAGGAGCTTATTTGATATTTTAGGTTAGTTTTTTGAATTTTTCATTTTTCAAGATGGCCGCCATACAAGGGTATTTTGTGTATGGGGAGCTTTTTTTGGCTCTGGCGCGGAAACGGTGTCCCCGAGGTGGGGGGTCGCCATACTTTGTATTGTTCCTCTTTGGGGTAGGCAATTTTTGGTAAATGTCAAAATCCAATATGGCGGATTCAAGATGGCGGCCGGGAGTAAATTTGCTCCGATCCGGCTCAAAATCGATATCTGGGGGCTTCCGGGGTCAGTGTTTTTATTTTTGAGGTTTGTTTTGTGATTTTGCTATTTTTCAAGATGGCCGCCATACCAAATTTTGTAGGTAAATCATGTATTTCATTGCATCGCGGAATTTAATGCAGGTAGGTTGGTAGTTTCTTTGGAAATACGGTAGGTATGTATGAGGACAAAAAAATGTGTTCGTTTAAAAACCAATATGGCGGATCCAAGAAGGCGGCCAGTTGTCAAGTTGCTCCGATCCGGCTCAAAATCGATATCTGGTGGTTGTCGGGGTCAATAATTATATTTTGAAGGTTTGTTTTGCGACTGTACCATTTTTCAAGATGGCTGCCACACAAAATTTTGTAGGTAAATCATGTATTTCATTGTATCGCGGAATTTAGTGTAGGTAGGTTCTTAGTTTCTTTGGAAATATGGAAGGTATGTATGAGGACAAAAAATTGAGTTTGTCAAAAATTTAAAATGGCGGATCCAAAATTTCTTCCATGCTGGCCTGGGAGCGAGAGAAAAACATAGAATGTTCCAGCTTCATTTCCTCCCGGGCTTGCTGTAAAAACCAGCTAAGGGATCTGAGGGTTTCAGTATATTGTAATTTAGGCGATGGGCTGACAACCTGTCACTACAGCAATATACTTACATCTATCTTAAATAACCCTCAAAACTTTGTCAGAAGTGGCGGAAAGACCTTTGTTTGGGTCGTTTACGCTCTGCCTACCCCATTAGGGATAAAGGCGTGATTATATGTATGTATGTATGGATCCAAAATTGCGGCCGGGTGTCATGTTTCTCTGATCCGGCTTAAAACACCGGCACGCGGGCTGCTTTATCTGCCCACGCATCCAGTGCTCTACCTGGACACCGGCACGCGGGCTGCTTTAGCTGCCCGCGCATCCTGCCCGTCACTGGCATATCGGCACGCGGGCTGCTTTAGCTGCCCGCGCACCACGCGCCTCACCTGCACACCGGCACGCGGGCTGCTTTAGCTGCCCGCGCACCCCGCACCCTACCAGGACACCGCCACGCGGGCTGCTTTAGCTGCCCGCGCACCCCGCACCCCACCTGCACACTGGCACGCGGCTTGCTTTAGCTGCCCGCGCACCCCGCACCCTACCCGCACACCGGCACGCGGGCTGCTTTAGCTGCCCGCGCACGCCGCACCTTACCTGGACACCGGCACGCGGGCTGCTTTAGCTGCCCGCGCCCGCCGCACCCTACCTGGAAACTGGCACGCGGGCTGCTTTAGCTGCCCGCGCACCACACACCTCACCAGCTATTTTGACATGTTATAAAAAACAAAATGGCGGCTAACACTTTTCTTGCTCCGGTCTGGCTTGAAATCGTAGGTTAGGGTTTTCGGGGTAGCTGATCATATATATTTTTGTTTGACTTTTGAATTTTGAAAATTTTCAAGATAGCGGCTCTTGCAAACAAAACTTGCTCTGATTTGACTCAAAATTGACATCTGGGGGTTTCTTGGGTTTCTGATATCTGGTTTGAGATTAATTTTGAAATATTTTGACTTTAGCTGCCCGCGCACCCCCCAGCCTACCCGGACACCGGCACGCGGGCTGCTTTAGCTGCCCGCGCACCCCGCACGTCACTGGCATATCGCACGCGGGCTGCTTTAGCAGCCCGCGCACCCCGCACCCTACCATAACACCTCACAAGCAATTTGACATGTTATAAAAAACAAAATGGCGGCTAACACTAATCTTGCTTCGATCTGGCTTTAAACGTAGACAAGGGGTTTCTAGGGTAGCTGATCATACATTTTGGTTGATTTTTGGATTTCGTGAATTTTCAAGATGGCGGCTGATAGAAAAAATACTTCCTCAGATTGGACTCAAAATTGATATCTGAGAGTTTTTTGGAATACTGACCTCAAATATTTAGTTGATTTTTAGATATCAAGTATTTTCAAGATGGCCGCTATACGAAATAAATTTGTTTAGGCCAGAAATATATTAAATTAAATTAAATAATTAAATTAAACACCGCAGGCACAACGACCGCGGGCTGCTTTAGCAGCCCGCGCACTACGCAACCACTAGTCTATATATATAAAGCTGCAGACCCACTGACTCACTGACTGACTCACTCACTGACAGAATTGTTCTCCCAGAAGGAGGGTCGGGGGGTGAAAGTGATGTATGGGAAAAGTGTGGAGGTGTTTTTGGTGAGTATGGGAAAATTCCGAAATCTTGGAAAACTGCTCCTCATCATGGAGAGACCCTACGGCCTGGCCAAACTATTAGAGGTAGGGGGATGGTTCTCAAACTAATATTAGAGCACACCCTGGTCAACCTCAGTTTTTGGTGAAAAAAATCCAAAATGGCGGAAAACAAGATGGCTGCCATACAAAATAAAAAGTTGAATATCTCGGAAACGGTTGGAGATAGAGTGGGGGTGCTCGAAGGAATGTCATAGAGGGCGGTGGGGGTCAAGTGCCGGTAGTCATGAAAATCCAAGATGGCGGATCCAAAATGGCGGCCGAAAAAAAAGTTGCTCTGATCGGGATGAAATTTTGCATGCGGGTGCTCCTTGTTGAGCCTATTTGATATTTTTTGTTTGTTTTTTGTTTTTTTCATTTTTCAAGATGGCCGCCATACAAGGGTTTTTTGTATGGGGAGCTTTTTTTGGCTCTGGCGTGGAAACTGTGTCCCCGAGGTGGGGGGTCGCCATACTATGTATTGTTCTACTCCGGGGTAGGCAACTTTTAGTATATGACAAAATTCAAAATGGCGGAATCAAAATGGCGGCCGGGAGGCAATTTGCTCCGATCCGGCTCAAAATCGATATCTGGGGGTTTTTGGGGTCAATGATTTTATTTTGATGGTTTTTTTTGCGACTCTGCCATTTTTGAAGATGGCCGCCCTACAAAATGTTACAGGTTAATCATGTATTTTATTGTATCGCGGTATTTATTGCAGGTAGGTCGGTAGTTTCTTTGGAAATATGGTAGGTATGTATTAGGACAAAAAATTGTGTTTGTCAAAAATCCAATATGGCGGATCCAAGATGGCGGCCAGGTGTCAAGTTGCTCTGATCCTGCTCAAAATCGATATCTAGGGGTTTTCGGGGTCAGTGTTTTTATTTTTCTGGTTTGTTTTGTGATTTGGCCATTTTTCAAGATGGCCGCCATACAAAATTTTGTAGGTGAATTATGTATTTGATTTTATCGCAGAATTGATTGCAGGTAGGTTGATAGTTTCTTTGGAAATATGGTAGGTATGTATTAGGACAAAAAATTGTGTTCGTTAAAAAAACAATATGGCGGATCCAAGATGGCGGCCGGGTGTCAAGTGGCTCTGATCCGGTTGAAAATCGATATCTGGTGGTTGTCGGGATGGCTGATTATAGATCTAAAGTTTTTTTGGTGACTTCGTGGATTTCAAGATGGCCACCATACAAAAGTCACATGCGGCACGCGGGATGCTTTCGCTGCCCGCGCACCCCGCACCCTTCCTGCACACCGGCTCGCGGGCTGCTTTAGCTGCCCGTGCACCCCGCACCCCACCTGCACACCGGCTCGCGGGCTGCTTTAGCTGCCCGCGCACCTCGCACCCCACCCGCACACCGGCTCGCGGGCTGCTGTAGCTGCCCGCGCACCTCGCACCCCACCCGCACAACGGCTCGCGGGCTGCTTAACCTGCCCGCGCATCCCCCACCTTACCAGCAATTTTGAAATTTTATATAAAAAAAAAAACAAAATGGTGGGTTCAAGATGGCGGCTATAACTAATCATGCTCCGATCTGGCTAAAAACCGTAGCATAAGGGTTTTTGGGGTGGCTGATCATAGATTTTTGGTTTATTTTTTGGAATTCGCGAATTTCAAGATGGCGGCTGTTAAAAACAAGTTATGCTCTGATTGGACTTAAAATTGACATCTGGGGGTTTCTTGGGTTTCTGATATCTCGTTTGAGATTAATTTTGAAATATTTTGATTTTTTAAAATGGCCGCCATACAAAAATAACATGTTAAGGCCAGAATTATATTAATTTTATTATAAACTTGCGCCGCCCAACAAAACACCGCAGGCACAACGACCGCGGGCTGCTTTAGCAGCCCGCGCACTACGCAACCACTAGTTACTATATATATAGCTGGAAACCCACTCACTCACTCACTCACTGACTGACATAATTGTTCTCCCAGAAGGAGGGTCGGGGGGTAAAAGTCGTGTATGGGAAAAGTGTGGAGGTGGTTTTGGTGAGTATGGGAAAATTCCGAAATCTTGGAAAATTGCTCCTCATCATGGAGTGACCCTGCGGCCTGGCTAAACTATAAGAGGTAGGGGGGTGGTTCTCAAACTAATTTTGGTGCACACCCTGGGCAATTGCAGATTTTCGTGTAAAAAATCCAAAATGGCGGAAAACAAGATGGCTGCCGTACAAAATAAAAAGTTGAATATCTCGGAAACGATTAGAGATAGAGTGGGGGTGTTCGACCAAATGTCATAGAGGGCGGTGGGGGTCAAGTGCTGGTCGTCATGAAAATCCAAGATGGCGGATCCAAAATGGCGGCCGAAACAAAAGTTGCTCTGATCGGGATGAAATTTTGCATGCGGGTGGTCCTCGGGGAGCTTATTTGATATTTATTGTTTGTTTTTTGTTTTTTTCATTTTTCAAGATGGCCGCCATACAAGGGTATTTTGTATGGGGAGCTTTTTTTGCCTCTGGCGTGGAAACGGTGTCCCCGAGGTGGGGGGTCGTCATACTATGTATTGTTCTACTCCGGAGTAAGCAACTTTTGGTATATGTCAAAATTCAAAATGGCGGAATCAAAATGGCGGCCGAAATAAAAGTTGCTCTGATCGGGATGAAATTTTGCATGCGGGTAGTCCTCAGGGACCTTATTTGATATTTTAGGTCAGTTTTTTGAATTTTTCATTTTTCAAGATGGCCGCCATACAAGGGTATTTTGTATGGGGAGCTTTTTTTGGCTCTGGCACGGAAACGGTGTCCCCGAGGTGGGGGGTCGCCATACTTTGTATTGTTACTCTCCGGGGTAGGCAATTTTTGGTAAATGTCAAAATCCAATATGGCGGATTCAAGATGGCGGCCGGGAGTCAATTTGCTCCGATCCGGCTCAAAATCGATATCTGGGGGTTTCCGGGGTCAGTGTTTTTATTTTTGAGGTTTGTTTTGTGATTTTGCCATTTTTCAAGATGGCCGCCATACCAAATTTTGTAGGTAAATCATGTATTTCATTGCATCGCGGAATTTAATGCAGGTAGGTTGGTAGTTTCTTTGGAAATACGGTAGGTATGTATGAGGACAAAAAATTGTGTTCGTTTAAAAAGCAATATGGCGGATCCAAGATGGCGGCCAGTTGTCAAGTTGCTCCGATCCGGCTCAAAATCGATATCTGGTGGTTGTCGGGGTCAATAATTATATTTTGATGGTTTGTTTTGCGACTGTACCAATTTTCAAGATGGCTGCCACACAAAATTTTGTAGGTAAATCATGTATTTTATTGTATCGCGGAATTTAGTGTAGGTAGGTTCTTAGTTTCTTTGGAAATATGGTAGTAGTTTTTTTATGACTACGTGAATTTTCAAGATGGCCGCCATATAAAAGTCACATCCGGCACGCGGGCTGCTTTAGCTGCCCGCGCACCACACACGTCACCTGGACACCGGCACGCGGGCTGCTTATCTGCCCGCGCATCCCGCGCTCTACCGGGACACCGGCACGCGGGTTGCTTTAGCTGCCCGCGCACCCTGCCCCTCACTGGCATATCGGCACGCGGGCTGCTTTAGCTGCCCGCGCACCACGCGCCTCACCTGCACACCGGCACGCGGGCTGCTTTAGCTGCCCGCGCACCACGCACCCTACCAGGACACCAGCACGCGGGCTGCTTTAGCTGCCCGCGCACCCCGCACCCTACCAGGACACCAGCACGTGGGCTGCTTTAGCTGCCCGCGCACGCCACACCCTAACTGGAAACCGGCACGCGCTGCTTTAACTGCCCGCGCACCACCCACCTCACCAGCAATTTTGACATATCATAGAAAAACAAAATGGCGTATTTAAAATGGCGGCTAAAACTAATCTTGCTCCGATCTGGCTAGAAGTCGTAACTTACGGGTTTTATGGGTTGCTGATCATAGATTTTGCTGATTTTTGGATTTTGAGAATTTTCAAGATGGCGGCTGTTAAATACAAAACTTGGTCTGATTGGACTCAAAATTGACATTTGGGGGTTTCTTGGGTTACTGACCTTGGATATTAGGTTGATTTGTAGATTTCAAAAAATTTCAAGATGGCCGCTATACAAAATACAATAGAAAGTGCCCGAATTAAATTATAATAAAGTCTTGCGCCGCCAAACAAACAAGAGCCAACAAAACACCGCGGGCTGCTTAGATGCCCGCGCACTACGCAACCACTACCAGGACACCTCACCAGTAATTTGACATGTTATAAAAAACAAAATGGCGGCTAACACTACTCTTGCTTCGATCTGGCTTTAAATCGTAGACAAGGGGTTTTTAGGGTAGCTGATCATAGATTTTGGTTGATTTTTGGATTTCGAGAATTTTCAAGATGGCGGCTGATAGAAAAAATACTTGCTCAGATTGGACTCAAAATTGATATCTGAGGGTTTTTTGGAATACTGATCTCAAATATTTAGTTGATTTTTAGATTTCAAGTATTTTCAAGATGGCCGCTATACAAAAAGAACATGTTTAGGTCAGAACAATATATAATTAAAAAAACTTGCGCCGCCCAACAAAACACCGCAGGCACAACGACCGCGGGCTGCTTTAGCAGCCCGCGCACTACGCAACCACTTTACTATATATATAGCTGGAAACCCACTCACTCACTCACTCACTCACTGACTGACATAATTGTTCTCCCAGAAGGAGGGTCGGGGGGTGAAAGTCGTGTATGGGAAAAGTGTGGAGGTGGTTTTGGTGAGTATGGGAAAATTCCGAAATCTTGGAAAATTGCTCCTCATCATGGAGTGACCCTGCGGCCTGGCCAAACTATAAGAGGTAGGGGGGTGGTTCTCAAACTAATTTTGGAGCACACCCTGGGCAGTTTTGACATTAGGTGAAAAAAATCCAAAATGGCGGAAAACAAGATGGCTGCCATACAAAATAAAAAGTTGAAAATCTGGAAAACGGTTGGAGATAGAGGGGGGGTGTTCGACCAAATGTCATAGAGGGCGGTGGGGGTCAAGTGCCGGTGGTCACGAAAATCCAAGATGGCGGATCCAAAATGGCGGCCGAAAAAAAACTTGCTCGGATCGGGATGAAATTTTGCATGCGGGTGGTCCTCGGGGAGCTTATTTGATATTTCTCAATTGTTTTTTGAATTTTCCATTTTTCAAGATGGCCGCCATACAAGGGTATTTTGTATGGGGAGCTTTTTTTGGCTCTGGCGTGGAAACGGTGTCCCCGAGGTGGGGGGTCGCCATACTATGTATTGTTCCACTCCGAGGTAGGCAACTTTTGGTATATGCCAAAATTCAAAATGGCGGAATCAAAATGGCGGCCGGGAGGCAATTTGCTCCGATCCGGCTCAAAATCGATATCTGGGGGTTTCCGGGGTCAGTGATTTTATTTTTGTGGTTTGTTTTGTGATTTTGCCATTTTTCAAGATGGCCACCATACAAAATTTTGTAGGTGAATTATGTATTTGATTTTATCGCGGACATTTTCGCAGGTAGGTTGGTAGTTTCTTAGGAAATATGGTAGGTATGTATTAGGACAAAAAAATGTGTTAATCAAAAATTCAATATGGCGGATCCCAGATGGCGGCCGGGTGTCAAGTTGCTCTGATCCGGCTGAAAATCGATATCTGGTTGTTGCCGGGGCCGCTGATTATAGATCTGAAGTTGTTTTTGTGACAACGTGAATTTTCAAGATGGCCGCCATACAAAAGTAACATCCGGCTCGCGGGCTGCTTTAGCTGCCCGCGCACCCTGCACCTCACTGGCATATCGCCACGCGGGCTGCTTTAGCTGCCCGCGCACAACTCACCCCACCAGCAATTCTGACATGCTATTATAAAAACAAAATGGTGGATTTAAGATGGCGGCTGAAATTTATCTTGCTTCGATCTGGCTTGAAAACGTAGACAAGGGGTTTTTGGGGTAGCTTATCATAGAGTTTGGTTAGATTTTGGATTTTGACAGTTTTCAAGATGGCAGCTGATAAAAACACAACTTGCTCTGATTGGACTCAAAATTGACATCTGGGGGTGTTTAGGGTTTCTGATTTCAGGTTTGAGATTGTTTTTGACTATTTGTGATTTTTCAAGATGGCCGCCATACAACATCAAATTGAAAGGGCCCGAATCAAATTATAATTAAAGACTTGCGCCGCCATACAAAAGTCACATCCGGCACGCGGGCTGCTTTAGCTGCCCGCGCACCACACACGTCACCTGGACAAAGGCACGCGGGCTGCTTTAGCTGCCCGCGCACCACGCGCCTCACCTGCACACCGGCACGCGGGCTGCTTTAGCTGCCCGCGCAACCCGCACCCTACCAGGACACCGGCACGCGGGCTGCTTTAGCTGCCCGTGCACGCCGCACCCTGAACTGGAAAACGGCACGCGGGCTGCTTTAGCTGCCCGCGCACGCCACACCCTAACTGGAAACCGGCACGCGCTGCTTTAACTGCCCGCGCACCACTACCTCACCAGCAATTTTGACATATCATAGAAAAACAAAATGCTCCGATCTGGCTAGAAATCGTAACTTATGGGTTTTATGGGTTGCGGATAATAGATTTTGCTGATTTTTGGATTTTGAGAATTTTCAAGATGGCGGCTGTTAAATACAAAACTTGCTCTGATTGGACTCAAATTTGACATCTGAGGGTTCTTTGGGATACTGTCCTCAAATATTAAGTTGATTTTTAGATTTCAAGTATTTTCAAGATGGCCGCCATACAAAATAAATTTGTTTAGGCCAGAACAATATAAAATTAAAAACTTGCGCCGCCAAACAAACAACAGCTCAACAAAACACCGCGGGCTGCTTTAGCAGCCCGCGCACTACGCAACCACTAGTTACTATATATATAGCTGGAAACCCACTCACTCACTCACTCACTGACTGACATAATTGTTCTCCCAGAAGGAGGGTCGGGGGGTGAAAGTCGTGTATGGGAAAAGTGTGCAGGTGGTTTTGGTGAGTATGGGAAAATTCCGAAATCTTGGAAAATTGCTCCTCATCATGGAGTGACCCTGCGGCCTGGCCAAACTATAAGAGGTAGGGGGGTGGTTCTCAAACTAAACTAGGAGCACACCCTGGGCAGTTTTGACATTAGGTGAAAAAAATCCAAAATGGCGGAAATCAAGATGGCTGCCATACAAAATAAAAAGTTGAAAATCTGGAAAACGGTTGGAGATAGAGGGGGGGTGTTCGACCAAATGTCATAGAGGGCGGTGGGGGTCAAGTGCCGGTGGTCACGAAAATCCAAGATGGCGGATCCAAAATGGCGGCCGAAAAAAAACTTGCTCGGATCGGGATGAAATTTTGCATGCGGGTGGTCCTCGGGGAGCTTATTTGATATTTATTGTTTGTTTTTTGTTTTTTTCCATTTTTCAAGATGGCCGCCATACAAGGGTATTTTGTATGGGGAGCTTTTTTTGGCTCTGGCGTGGAAACGGTGTCCCCGAGGTGGGGGGTCGCCATACTATGTATTGTTCCACTCCGAGGTAGGCAACTTTTGGTATATGCCAAAATTCAAAATGGCGGAATCAAAATGGCGGCCGGGAGGCAATTTGCTCCGATCCGGCTCAAAATCGATATCTGGGGGTTTCCGGGGTCAGTGATTTTATTTTTGTGGTTTGTTTTGTGATTTTGCCATTTTTCAAGATGGCCGCCATACAAAATTTTGTAGGTGAATTATGTATTTGATTTTATCGCGGACATTTTCGCAGGTAGGTTGGTAGTTTCTTAGGAAATATGGTAGGTATGTATTAGGACAAAAAAATGTGTTAATCAAAAATTCAATATGGCGGATCCCAGATGGCGGCCGGGTGTCAAGTTGCTCTGATCCGGCTGAAAATCGATATCTGGTTGTTGCCGGGGCCGCTGATTATAGATCTGAAGTTGTTTTTGTGACAACGTGAATTTTCAAGATGGCCGCCATACAAAAGTAACATCCGGCTCGCGGGCTGCTTTAGCTGCCCGCGCACCCTGCACCTCACTGGCATATCGCCACGCGGGCTGCTTTAGCTGCCCGCGCACAACTCACCCCACCAGCAATTCTGACATGCTATTATAAAAACAAAATGGTGGATTTAAGATGGCGGCTGAAATTTATCTTGCTTCGATCTGGCTTGAAAACGTAGACAAGGGGTTTTTGGGGTAGCTTATCATAGAGTTTGGTTAGATTTTGGATTTTGACAGTTTTCAAGATGGCAGCTGATAAAAACACAACTTGCTCTGATTGGACTCAAAATTGACATCTGGGGGTGTTTAGGGTTTCTGATTTCAGGTTTGAGATTGTTTTTGACTATTTGTGATTTTTCAAGATGGCCGCCATACAACATCAAATTGAAAGGGCCCGAATCAAATTATAATTAAAGACTTGCGCCGCCATACAAAAGTCACATCCGGCACGCGGGCTGCTTTAGCTGCCCGCGCACCACACACGTCACCTGGACAAAGGCACGCGGGCTGCTTTAGCTGCCCGCGCACCACGCGCCTCACCTGCACACCGGCACGCGGGCTGCTTTAGCTGCCCGCGCAACCCGCACCCTACCAGGACACCGGCACGCGGGCTGCTTTAGCTGCCCGTGCACGCCGCACCCTGAACTGGAAAACGGCACGCGGGCTGCTTTAGCTGCCCGCGCACGCCACACCCTAACTGGAAACCGGCACGCGCTGCTTTAACTGCCCGCGCACCACTACCTCACCAGCAATTTTGACATATCATAGAAAAACAAAATGCTCCGATCTGGCTAGAAATCGTAACTTATGGGTTTTATGGGTTGCGGATAATAGATTTTGCTGATTTTTGGATTTTGAGAATTTTCAAGATGGCGGCTGTTAAATACAAAACTTGCTCTGATTGGACTCAAATTTGACATCTGAGGGTTCTTTGGGATACTGTCCTCAAATATTAAGTTGATTTTTAGATTTCAAGTATTTTCAAGATGGCCGCCATACAAAATAAATTTGTTTAGGCCAGAACAATATAAAATTAAAAACTTGCGCCGCCAAACAAACAACAGCTCAACAAAACACCGCGGGCTGCTTTAGCAGCCCGCGCACTACGCAACCACTAGTCTTAAATAACCTTCAAAACTTTGTCAGACGTGGCAGAACGACCTTTCTATAGGTCGTTTGCTTACCCCATTAGGGATAAAGGCGTGATTATATGTATATTTAAAAAATAGTTTTTTTTTGTAGTACCTACATAAAATACGTTTTACTGTGAATTTTGTTCCGTGAAGAGTAATACGTCCCTGTCTACAGCAGTCCGCCACTTTTTTTCCCGTATATCGATCCCAGCATACATTGTGTTTGTTTATTAAACATCCGATCTGTTTCAGTGTTTCGTTCCAATTCTGCTGGAAATTGGCTGATTTGATTGATTTCCATAAAATTTAATATTACATATATACATACATACATAAATCACGCCTTTATCCCTTACGGGGTAGGCAGAGCGTTAAACGCCTCGTAAAAAGCGCTTTCGCCACGTCTGACAAAAATTGAGGGCAATTTTAAAATGTAATATGTATTGCTATAGTGACAGGTTGTCAGCCCATCGCCTAAATTACAATACACTGTAACCCTTGAGTCCCTTTTGCTGACTTCAACAGCATGCCCGGGAGGAAGGGCAGCTGGAACATTCTATGTTTTTCTATCTCTCCCAGTCCAGCATGGAAGTAAAAATATTAGTACACCTAAATTAAAAAAAAGAAAAACCGTAAGATCTAGGAAACAATAAAGAGAAGGTTTTCTACTCCATCGTAGCCTAATTTTAGTAATCAGGTGGTTACTAATTTCTTACATTTATTTTTTACACGTATAGGGTTATTACACAAAGTTGACTTTGTCAATTTATCATTTTGTGAGGTTATCCCCAGTTTGGTTAGGACATTGCAAGCTCACCTGATTGTTCGAAAAGAAAAAGGATTCCGTGCTCTGGAGGGCACGTTAAGCCGTTGGTCCCGGTCGCTGTCTCTGATAGTATTTGTTACTCAAATCACGTCAGAGATCTAATAGCTGTGCTACTAGGCGGTTCGTAAACTCTGACACCAGGGTTCATCGGATCATTCGACTCGAGAATCCATTCGCTAAGAAGAAGACTACTGACATGAACTCCTCGGAGGATTTATATGAATGGGGACCGTTCATCTATTTGTGTCAAGATCTTTCATACGTACACAAAATCACGCCTTTATCCTTAATGGGGTAGGCAAACCGTAAACGATCTAAACAAAGGTCGTTCCGCCACGTCTTTTAAAGTTTTGAGGGTTATTTAAGATAGATTTGTAGGTATATTGCCGCAGTGACAGGTAGTCAGCCTATAGCCTTAATTACAATACACTGAAACCCTCGAATCCCTTAGCTGGTTTTTACAGCATGCCCAGGAGGAAATACAGTTGGCACATTTTATGTTTTTCTCTCGCTCCCAGGCCAGGTTGGAAGAAGATCTTTCAATACTTAGATAACTTCGATTTCAGATACTTGATAACTCGCCTAGACTTGTAAATGGCGTCTACCGTCTACCATCCCATTTGGTCCTGTCGAGTACTCTTAAGGGAGTCATTATTCAAATTAGAGGCCCGACAGATAATACCACTAAATTGGACTATTAGGAGCTATAAGATTAGTGACTTACCGTTTCATGCAAATTAGGAAAAATAAGTCAGGTAAGAGACAATTGTCAAGACTGATCTATAGATTTGCTTCATAGTGAATATTACATGCATACATATAATCACGCCTCTATCCCTAACGCGGTAGGCAGAGCGTAAACGACCTAAATAAATGTCGTTCCGCCACGCTTGACAAAGTTTTGAGGGTTATTTAAGATAGATTTGTAGGTATATTGCTGTAGTGACAGGTTGTCAGCCCGTCGCCTACAATATACTGAATCCCTCGGATTCCTTAGATGGTTTTTACAGCATGCCTGGGAGGAAATGCAGCTGGCACATTCAAAGTTTTTTTTCGCTCCTAGTCCAGCATGGCAGATATTTCTTATTAAATAAGAACTGATAAACCAAAAAATCTGTGCGTTTGTCACATTGCCACCACTGAACTACTAATATACTAGCGTATAAGGAACAGATATTACCATATATAACTGTCAAATATCGTTTACCCAAATGCCACGAGGGAAAATTGGCGAGAAACCTGACAGATATAAAAATTAAAGAAAATTAAGAAACAGATGCGTCCGATAAAAATTTGCATTTGCCAGCTGCATTTCCTCCCGGACATGCTGAGGAAACCAGCAAAAGCACGGAAAAAGCGCCGAATAATCGTACATATGAAATTCGAAAACCGAAAAACACATTGTTACGTGGTGGGATTCGAACCACGACCTCCTGCACAGGAGGCAGCGGCGACCACTACACCATCGGGTTCTTTTTTCACTATACTTGCTGTCACTACAGCAATATACCTACAAATATATCTTAAATAACCGTCAAAACTTTGTCAGACGTGGGGGAACGACCTTTGTTTAGGTCGTTTATGCTCTGCCTACCCCATTAGGGATAAAGGCGTGATTACATGAATGCATGTTTTAAGTGATGCGAGAAATATAAAAACTAGTACATATTGTGGTGTCTACACAATTTATTATAAGCTCCGCGTCTATTACGTGACAAAATATTAAAGCTTCCGATATATCGAAGTGAACGGCTATCTATCATTGTCAAAGAACAGGTAAAAAGACTGACGAAACTTTCATTCTCAAGGATTACTCGAAATAAGAAAAAAAAAAAGTGTTTTCTTCCCTTTTCTTTCTGTAACGGAAGTTAGAAATAATGATTAAAGTAATTATTCCGTAATCAGCACTAATTTATGCCCACGTGTAGTTATTCTATAGGTTGTTACAGTATAAGTTAGAAATATCCAAGGATATGTAGATAGTTTACAAACAACTTTGCCTAAGAAACATGATTCAAACAAATAGATATAGAAAACATTGTTCAAACAAATCTATCTTAAATAACACTCAAACTTTGTCAGACGTGGTGACCAACCTTTATTAAGGTCATTTACGGTCTGCCTACCCCATAAGGGACAAAGGCGTGATTATATGCATGTATAAAAGTTTTTGTGGTGGCACTATTACAAGGTTGTTCCTTCTACCATGTTAACATTTCATAAAAACGCGATCCATACTGGATGTAAGGGACAGCGTCCCGCAAAGTGATAGGGGTTGCTCAGTCAACGAAACTGAACAACTATCACCAGAATATTCTTTCAGGAGACGAAAAAAAAGTTACCTTCCCATACAAATGACCACTTTGATCCGGCAATTTGTATGAAAAAAGATCTTGCTGATAGTTGTTCAGTTTCGTTGACTAAGCAACCCCTATCAGTTTGCTGGACGCTGTCCCTTACACCCCGTATTAAGTAGTTATATTGAAAGAAAATAACCTACTTCGTCTGATTTCAGAATGAATTATTCTCGCTTTAAATTGAGCACAAACAGACCACTTCTGTGTAGGGTCACACAGGAAAATTGTTAGGGGAGACTAGCTTCCTCCACACATTTGGTTTACAAACAACCAAAATCAATTCGCTACCAAATCAATCTTTGTAGCAGGAAAAAGGGGACGATATATCAATTCGACATAACAATGTTGATTGTTGCTACTCATATTATAATTATTCGCAAAAAATGGTTTTGAGAATTTTTCCTTTGTTTTTATTTATTTTATGGAACTATTTAATGTGAGTAAAATTTACAGTTTATAAAGCATATATTTATTTACAGAACAACAAATGTAAACTACAATCCACATATTTTTGTACTGCTTTCTAGTAATAAATTTCCTAATACAAACGTATTTTTATGTAAACTGTATATATTTAAACTGTGTATGATGTTAAATTGTTAATTTCTTGTAGTAATTTTTCTCGAGATCCGCAGGTTCGAGTCCTGACAGAAACGAATTTATAATTTTATTTCTTTCATATTATAATTATGTTCTTGTTGTTAAGATTGTGCCATATCCCACACTCTTTCGTAAAAGTAAGTTTTTATTGTTTTTTTTAATTGTTTAGTAGATACTCTTCCATAGATATATAGATACATTTAATCACGCCTTTATCCCTAATGGGGTAGGAAGAGTCGTTCCGCCACGCCTGACAAAGTTTTGAGGGTAATTTAAGATAGATTTATAAGTAAATATTGCTGTAGTGACAGGTTGTCAGCGCATAGCCTAAATAAAAATATTCTTCTTTCTTATCGGTCCCTCATTACTGAAGATCGATAAAAATATACTGAGCTGGATTGTACAGCATGCTCGGGAGGAAATGCAGCTGGCACATTCTATGTTTTCTCTCGCTCCCAGGCTAGCATAGAAGTAGTACTCTTCCTTACAACATCTAAACACACAAACGTTACCTTTTTATGTTATTAGTATAGAAATACAGATAAATACAGAATGATATATGGACCCAACTGACAGTTGTTCAGTGGGACTGATTAATAGAGTGCCCATTACAGCCTGCCCTGTTTTATGAAGATACATAGACGGAGATGGCAACATTCCAATACATATTTGGATCATTGGAGGATAAAAGGTGGTAGGAATTGTGATTTATATCGCTGAATTGACTTTATAAATTGTTCCTTGTAGCGACTTCGATAAGTATAAGTTGGGTTTAGTAAAATAGATAAAAATACAATCATAAAAATTCAACAGTCAAGATAGAAATAATTCGCTAGTTTCGTACTAGTCAAATCAGCAACTTTTATGAAATGTCAAAAACACTTTTGTATGAAAATAGCGAGGTGTGACGTCACTCCTTGGTAAATACTGGACAATTTTCATTTTCAATAAATTCTATATTTTTAACTCGATTATTGAATTTAAATGTGCATTTTTTTAAGATGATGAATGAGGTCCACAATATTTTAGCCATCAGTTTTAAGTATAAACGTTTTGAATTTTTTAGCCTATTCTTCAGATGTAGATTGAATTTTATAGTCTCTTGACAATCTACACAAAGGAAGAATTATCTTCTGGTTTTCTCTCTGTGGTCTCTTCCTTGCTAGCCTGGGAGCAAGAGAAAAACATAGAATAAGCCAGCTGCATTTACTCCCAGGCATACTGTTATAACTAGCTATGGGATCTAAGGGTTTCAATATACAAATCTATATTAAGTAACTCTCAAAACTTTGTCAGGCGTGGCGGAATCACCTTTGGTTAGGTCAGAAATGTAACTGGCTCCGTGGTCTAGTGGCTAGTGCCATGGACTCCTGATCCGGAGGTCCTGGGTTCGATTCCCAGGGGGGAAACACAAAGTTGATATTTGAGAATTTATCACTTTGTGAATTTTTCCCCAGTTTGGTTAGGACATTGCAGGCTGAATCACCTGATTGTCCGAAAAAGAAAAATATGTCGTGCTTCGGAGGGCACGTTAAGCCGTCGGTCCCGGTCGCTGTCTTTGAAAGTGGTCGTTACTCAAACCATGTCAGAGGCCTGATAGTTGTGATACTAGGCGGTTTAAAAACTCTGACACCAGGGTTCATCGGGTGGATAGACTCGATACCCACTCGACAGAAGAAGAAGGTCAGAAAGGTGTGATTGTGTGTGTGTGTGTATGTTTGTGTGTATGTATGTATGTGATCTAAAAGTCTGAGCCCTGAGTCCGATGGGTTCTTGTTTTGAAATTCGTGGGTATATCACCGAGGGGTGGGGTACAGAGATGTTCACTTTGTGAGGTTGTTTCTAGATTGATTAGGACAGTGCACGCTGAATCACTGACTGCTTGACTAAGCAGTATTCAT
Source organism: Scrobipalpa costella (assembly GCA_949820665.1). Taxonomy (NCBI): domain Eukaryota; kingdom Metazoa; phylum Arthropoda; class Insecta; order Lepidoptera; family Gelechiidae; genus Scrobipalpa; species Scrobipalpa costella. The sequence goes on along the minus strand of OX463305.1, from coordinate 2,968,246 downwards.
TCATCGCAATCAAGTTCAAGTTGCTTGCTAAGTTCCGAAACTAAGTAGCTGCTAGAGCCTTAAGGTGGCGATAGGGCCTAAGTGACGCCCCATCAGAAAAAAAAAACATAGTTCATTAAAAACACTGTGAATCGAAAAAACGGTCCAACAGACTCAAGTAATAGTTATAAAGATAATTTAGAACCTTATAAATTAGCGATTCATAGTTCGTCGTAGTAACAGGCATAACGGACACCAACGGCAATTTTTCTACCAACGAACTAAAAGTCGCAAATTTATAAGGTTCTAAATTATCTTACTTCCATGCTGAACTGGGAGCTATAGAAATATATAGAATGTTCTAGCTGCCCTTCCTCTCAGGCATGCTGTAGAAGTAAGCAATATGGATTCGAGGGTCGCAGTGTATTGTAATTTAGGCGATAGGCTGAAAATCTGACAATAAAAGCTTTTACTAAGCGTTTTACGCTCAAATATATCTTAAATAACCCTCAAAACTTTGTCAGACGTGGCGGAACGACCTTTGTTTAGGTTGTTTACGCTCTGCCTACCCCATTAGGGATAAAGGCGTGATTATATGTATGTATGTATGTATGTATGTTTACGCTCTGCCTACCCCGTAAGGGAGAAAGGCGTGAATTCATGTAGGTGTGTATTAAAATTATCTTAATTAAAATAACTTCTTTCTGTTGAACCGGTTTTTCGGTTCATAGTTTATTTTAGTAAGTTATTGTGTTTTTTGACCCACAGACCATGTCATCAAGTGGAGGGTCATGTGCTCCACATGACCCTCCACTTGCTCCGAGAGCAATAAATGCTGGCTACCGACAACGCAGACAGGGTTGCGGATTACTGGGCTATGGAAATAAAAAAAAAGACAAGGAATTGTCTTGTCATCGACACGATAGAAGAAGAAGTGATTTATGTTTTTTTTACTGATGGGGGCGCCACTGGACTTCAATAGTCACCTTAAGAAAAAAAAACTAGTTTCTCCAGAAATATATTGATGAATGATGTAGCCTTCTTATGATTGGTAACCTTCTATCGATGGCGAACTAATATTTGCTTTCCCTGATTAGATCCTAATCCAATCTGTTACTTTTGTTTGGTTACTGGCTTAGTATTAATATATTACTCGAGTTGTGGATAAAAGGTCAAGTATAATTAAGGTTTCCAAAGAATCTATTATTTTTTCCATGCTGGACTGGGAGCGAAAGAAATACATAGAGTGTGCCAGCTGCATTTCTTCCCGGGCATGCTGTAAAAACCAGCTAAGGGATCCGAGGGATTCAGTATATTGTAATTTAGGCGATGGGCTGACAACCTGTCACTACAGCAATATACCTACAGATCTATCTTGGATGACCCTCTAAACTTTGTCAGACGTGGCGGAACGACCTTTGTTTAGGACGTTTACGCTCTGCCTACCCCATTAGG